>OV651819.1:13134092-14506592 GCA_927349885.1 Psylliodes chrysocephalus
CCACGCGTGCTTAGGCGCGGGCAATAACTGGTAATCTATACATTTTTGGCTCCAAGAATATTTAATTTGCTGTCCGATATCTATAAAACATTTATAAAAAAAATTAACTGTATAAAATTCATAAAAAATTATATTAAAAAGTTCTTACTAGATAGTGAGAGGTATATTATTAAAGAATAAATATATAAAATTCTGCATCATTCATTAAAAATTCATTTAAAAGTTTCTACTAGACAGGCATTATTATATAGAGAATTAATAATATTCAACTTACTAGTATAAAATAAGAATTTTAATTTTCTTTTTAGTATTTTTTTTCTATTTTTATCTATTCTCTGCCATTTTTTTTTGTATTTTGGGTGTTTTTATTCTATTTTGTGTATTTTCATATTTTTCTTTACTTTTATTTCATATGTTAATTATAAATAAACAATAGCTATGTCCCGTTCCCATACCTTTTTAGGTTTTTTATAGGTTACCCTCATGTTTTTTATTATATACCTACTTCAGAAATTTTTTATGTTAATACAAATTGTATAAAAAAATTTGTATCAGTAAAAATAAACAATATTAATATAGGGCCGTACTTTTTCAATAAAACAAGGTCCTCTATATTTAGAATTTCTGCAAACCTTCTTGCTATCCGAATTGAATCGGTTGTGGCCAAACAGAAATGATTTGTGCCGCATCAAGATGGTGCGTCTCACACTATGCTGTCATGGTGAGAAACCACTTGGACAACATCTTTGCAGATATGTATAGATAAATCCACTAGTACATAAGCAACTTGTTTTTATAAAAGCTTAAATAGTTTGCAAAGATAAATTTTGTAATTAATGCCACAAGATGGTTTTTCATGAATCTCATTTCAGAGATAATTTTGTAAAGCATACTCCCCACATGTTGTTAGTCAATCTTGTTATCTCTTATTTGCAACTACATTTATAATATCACAGAATAAACAATATACAATATTATTAATATTATTTTATTATTTAAATGTATATTAGAAAAATAATATTATTATTATTATTCCAAATTCAATCTCTCCAGTTCAGTGTTTTAAAAATAATTTTTAAATAAGTCGACATCGAACTTGAGCTGAAATTGGATTTTAATTCAATAAATAATTAATTTCATATACAGGATGTTAATTTAATAAAGAAAAATGTTCAAATCTGAACATACTGGCGATTCTTATCTTAACTCACGAGGATTTTCGTTCCTGACTGGAGCTAGTCTCTGGAGTTCGATCATTTCTGCGTGGTTTGGCGGTGCTGGTGGAACAGGGCGGAGATAATGGTAGATCTTTTTGTAGAGGATCCATTGAACTATTAGTGTAGGTAACATAATAGTGGCTGTGATGGAATTCAATGTATAGTTGTGGTTCTTGATTTTCTTTCAGATTTTCTCTTGCAACTCATCTTGAATGGCATTTTAATCGGAAATTATGGAATTTAAGTTATCTGTCTAAAGCTAAAGCGTTAATGCTTCTTGGGTTTGGGTATGGAGAACTTTAATCGGATGGAAGTCACTTGGTCGTATGGTTGTCGATTTGATTTTAAAGCATTAGTACTTCTTGGGGTTGAGTATGGAGAACTGCAATCAAAGAAAGTCCTTTGGTTGTGTAAAACGTTTGATGCTTCTTGGGTTTGAGTATGAAGAGCTTCAATCGGACGAACTAAGTTCCTTGGTCGAACTTGTGTTCATGAGGTTGGCAGAAGGACTTGTTTTTCTTCATGGTTAAGTTTGCTTCTTTCATAGGTTTTTCAAATTTTAAACTTTTGCTCGAAGGACCATGATTCGAATTCAAAGATGAATTTTGTAACTACTGCCACAGGATAAGATATGTAGGATGTTAATTTATTAGGTGAATATGAAGAAAAATGTTCAAATCTGAACAAGGTAATAATATTAGTTTTTGCTTGACATAATAACTTAATTAGAAAAGAAAAGTTTAAGTTTAAGTGGTTCAAAAGATTCCGATAAATGTAAAAATGTTGGTGATATCGGACAAAATTTAAATACAAGTTAAGGGATGAATGAAGTATTCAAAGGAATAATGGAAGTAAAGAAAATGTTTGAGAGTAAATGTTCTAAAGAATTTTTACGTTAGTAGATGTTGAAAGGACCTTTTCTATATCTAAACATATTTTTACAGACATGAGACATTATTTTTATATCCTTATTATAATGCAATGTATTTTACTTTTTCTTCTGCCAAAATAAATATTACAAACAGTTGTTATTATTATTATTGCCTACCGATGTGTTTGTTCAATCGTCCTTCTATTATGCATTTTGCATATTTTTTAATAATATAAGTGCATATTTTAAATAAAAAGTATGCATATATATGCGCATATTATAAATAAATTTTGGAGCATATATTCCACTCTCTACTCACAAATCGTTTATGTTTTACTGTGTTTGGGTTTCACTCATCTCTAACTTACATAACATTACACACATACAAAATTTTATGTTATTTATTTAAATTTTTCTGTTATTTTGTTAATTTAGTTTTTAGAAGAAAAAATAAATACAGCACCCCCTTTCAAAATATCTAAATAGCTCTCTTTTGTTTTATCTGCAAAGCTCCAGATTCTTTCTGAATGTAGTTTTTTGACAAATTGATAGTAATCTCTTGTGCAGGTAGTGGATAACTACTAAAAATTCAGAAAACTTCACAAATTCCTGTAAAAAATGTTCGCATCTCTTGTTAAAAAATTAATCATTAATACTTTTATAGTATTTATCCGTATAAAATCAGAATTTTTAGTCGGATTTTTGTGAAAATTATGAAAGATAACTCCGACGTTCTTCCTCAGTCGGATGTGTAGCCACAGCTTTTTTTAAAAAAATGAAAAGAACTCGGCGTTGACGACTCGCTATAATGACAGATATTACTAAGCATTCATTCAATATTTATGTGAAATTTCTATAATGGCGTATCGATCGATATAATGCCGATATGCAGGGCTCAGCCATTGCGAAATCGGCAATATGTACCTTCATGAATAAGCAGCAACAAGATATGGATATTTGATTAATAGTAATTCAAATTTATGCATATTGAACGGTTGGTACTGAGTGCCAGCCAGGCCGCAACAGACTCTAAAATGATACGTCTGTGGGTTAGCGAAATTAGCCCATATGGGCTTTAATTGCGTTGTGTCTGTTAACTCAATTTTACCACCATTTTTCTTCTTTCTAATACCGCAATTAAAATCCCTTCGTGCTTGTTTAAATGGAAATTAAATTCAAAAATGATTTCAGTTAAATACAAGCTTTACAAAATTATTTGGAATATTTATATTTATTGAAGTGTGAAACTACCGATGGATAATTCTGTGGAAAAATTGAGTGACATCACTTATAAACTGGTTGGTAATGACATATTTTTTGCAACTTTTTTTAACGTATTCGTTTTTTAAGTTATGAATATTATATGTTCTAACCAATTATCTATGAGTGCTCGTATGCAGCGGCGTCACCAAGAAAATTTGACTATACTCATGTCTATTTTTTACTATAAAAGTATTCTCCTTCATCGTCATCACTGGCGGATGGTTGCGGATGTTCATATTTCTCATTATCATCTTCATATTCTGATTCTGTGTCGGTCTCACTTTAGTTATTCTGAATTTTATCGCTAAAATCACTGTCACTTTCTTGAATTGCATTTTGCAGGGGTGCCTCATTATCACTGAAGTCAGATTTATTGTTTACAATGTCCTCTACTTCGGCCTCAGAAAGAGAACTATTAATTTTGAACAAGATACACTATTTCAAACAGGCAACACAACTGGATTGTTGGGTCAAATTTGACCCGAAAGGTGTGTACCACAAAGCACGTATCCCCTAGAGAACCCACGCCAATGTTAGACTTTTAAACCAAATTATCGCCACCTTGCGTTTGGAGCAGGAACTAAAATGACAATTGACATTCAAATTAAAATTTTTAGTAGTAGGTAGTAGTTCTAAATTAAATATTAAATGATTTTCACATAAATTATTTTATAAAATAAAGTATGGAACTAGTAAGTTCGAAACTTTTATTTTACAAAATAATTTAGGTCGATAAGCCAAATTTAAGGAATGAATTTGTTATAATGGGTCTAATTTGGAAAGTTGGTTTTGTATATTATTATATTATTATTAAATAAATATAAGATACATCAATAAATAATAAATAGAACATTCTTAAAATATGTTTATTAATAACTTAAATAAATATTATTAGAACAAAATAAATACAAATAATAATAATAATATATATATTTACTTACTTGGAGCAAATAGGTATACAATCTTAAATCTTTAAAATATCAATATATTTATATGTGAAGTAAAGACTAGGATATTACATTTTTTAACACTTAAGTTATATTTTATAAATGTCTTTTTACCTGAGGATAAATAAGTATTGGTTTAAAAGGTGAATCCTTTAAACCAATGGTCGCCAACCTGTCGATCGCGAGCTACCGGTAGCTCGCGGAGGCAATTCTGGTAGCTCTCACGATTTTAAATTAAAAAATACAAACTGCAAAAATCAGAGAAGCTTCCGAAAATCCCACAAAAAAATCTAATTGTCATAATATTAAACATAAACAGCGGCAACGTTGCGGTGAGCGATCTGCTGCTGACGCCATCAAGCTAGAATCGGCTAGAACCGACTAGCCGGACCAGCGCGTTAGTGTTCGAGAACGATCAGGATTGCTTTGAACGGGATAAATACGCACGGCGCGGCGACTAGTGTTGTAAATATCCGTATCTTTTTAGTATTCGGATAATAAGTATTCGGAACCAAGAGATATTCGGATTCATCATCCGGATACGTATCCATATTCCATATGTGAGAAGTCATAATAATACGCAACCGTAAATACACCGCGACATGTGGAATCGGAACCGGGCAGTGTTGCTAACCTAGCAGAATTTGTTTGAGAGTGAAGTAGCAGAAGCTTTTAATGTTTTAGAATAATAAACTCAAGAAAATCTCAAATATTTTGTTTTTATAATAATATCAGAAATAACATTTCTCATTCACTGAATATTATTTATATTTATACAACTTTGTTACCATTAATACATGCCGACTAACCGACTACGAATTGCAACAAGGCTAGTTAGGGCGATTCCGATTTCGCATCGGTTGCCACCCGCAAATCTCGCAATCGGCTCTGTTATGGACACAGTATATGAAGCATTCGATTCGTGTATTCGGATTTCAGATTTTATTTCTGTCATTTTTGATTCCGAATTCGTATTCTAATTTACACATTGATTCCGGAATTTCCGGATCCTTTTACTATTCGGATTCAACGGATTTTTGGATACGTATTCTTACATCACTAGCGGCGACATTGCACTTAGTTTAAAACTGAACGCGTAACCAACGTCCAGCGGTTGGTTTAGTAGAGAACAACAAAAAATAATGTATGGCAAGCGGTTGTAAGAAGGTAAAGACATACCACTTTCATTCGGAATGGGAAGAACAATTCTTTTTTACAGAAGTTAAAGATAAAAATGTGTGTTTGTTATGTAATACTTCGGTCTCCGTTGCTAAAAAAGGAAATATTGAGAGACATCTTAAAACTGTACATTCTAATTTTGAAAAATCATTTTCACTACATTCTGCCGCCAGAAAGGAGAAACTGAAACCGTTAAAAAAGCAGTTAATTAGACAACAATCAATATTTTTAAGAACAGTCGACAAAAATAAGGCTGCAACTGAAGCATCGTACCGTGTGTCCCAGATAATTGCACAAAAAAAGAAACCTTATGAAGACGGGGAAATGATAAAACAGGCGTTTTTAGAAGCTGCTGATTCATTATTTCCCAACTTTAGAAATAAAGACGAGATAGTTTTAGCTATAAAATCTATGCAACTTTCTGCTAATACAGTGATGAGACGTGTAGAAGTAATGAGCAGTGATATTTTTTTACAGTTAAGAACTGACTTAGATAACTGTGTTTATTTTTCACTTGAATCAACAGATGTCGTTGACACTGCCCAGATGGCCGTGTTCGTCAGGATGGTTTTTAGTGATTTTACGATTAAAGAAGATCTTTTGAAGTTTATTCCACTGAAAGGACACACTACTGGACAGGAGTTGTTTTCTCATTTAAAAAATATTATTTCTTCCGAGAAAATTCCAATATCGAAAATGGTAGGCTTGACAACCGATGGCGCTCCAGCTATGGTGGGTTGTGATAAGGGTCTGGTGGCGTTATGTCGTAAAGATGAAACTTTTCCGCAATTTCTCTGTTACCACTGCATTGTCCATCAGCAAGCATTACGTGAAAATTTCCTGAAACTAAACAACGTTATGAAATCGGTGGTAAAAATTGTGAATAAGATTAGAGCTCAAGCGTTACAAAGAAGATTATTCAAAACCTTGGCCAATGAAGTTGACTGTCAATACGGGGACCTACTCCTTCACTCTGAAGTCCGATGGTTAAGTAGAGGACGGGTGCTGAAACGTTTTAATGATGTCCTATCTGGCATAGTTCAATTTTTCAAACAACGCGATGAACCGACTCCGGAACTAGAAAATTCAATCTGGCTTAGAGATTTTGGTTTTCTCGTGAACATTACAGATAAATTAAACGAACTTAATTTGCAGCTTCAAGGGAGAGACAAAGAACTAGCGGAAATGATTTCTGATATAAAAGCATTTATCAAAAAGCTGGAGTTTTAGGAACAAAACCTAATTAACAGCGAGGCCAAGCATTTTCCTATTCTTTCAGAAAAAATATCTCAAAATCCATTAGAACCCTATGACAGCAAATATCATGTAGAAATAGCTTCTACCCTGAAGAATAACTTCAAAAATCGTTTGAAGGATTTCAACGAAATGGCTTTAGTAGCGCAGTTTGTTGTTTCACCCTTTATGGAAATTGATATCCAACAGTTTGCAACTTGTGTTATGCAGAACTTTGGCGAATACATCGCTGCAACAGAAATGGAAGTAATTGAGTTTCAAAATGATTTAGCCTTAAAATCGTTAGTCTCAAGTACCAAATGTATCTGGTCTATTGTAAGTAAAGACAAATATTTAGTTCTATGCCGTGTTGCCTTGAAAGTGAAAGCATTATTCAGTTCAACCTATTTGTGTGAATCTTCTTTTTCCAATATGAAGTTTATTAAGAACAAATATCGCAATCGACTTACAGATGAACATTTGGATAATTGTATTCGAATGGATGTATCAAATTATACTGCAAACATTAAAAAAATTATCGATGAGTCTGAGTGTCAGCCTTCTCATTGAACGTGCTTTTTTATTTTTCAATGTTTATGTTCATGATAGTGCGTTACTTTTTTGTTGTTATTATTAACTATTTTTAAATCTTACGTTACATGCCGTTGTGGCTGGATAAAAGTTTGTGTTTATTTTTCAAACACCTTCGTTTGATAGGTAGGAATGTAGCTATGAACAAGTACGTACTAGTAATATTAGTTATTTTGTTATTAGTTTATTATTAGTACCTATGTATTATGTATTACCAATTAAATAGTAAAATAAATACATATAATGATAAATTAACTGTGGATTATTTCATTTACGTTGCGTTACGTGGCTTCCATGTGCGTAGCTCGCTGTTTATTCCAAAATTAACAAAGTAGCTCAACACATTGAGAGGTTGGCGACCACTGCTTTAAACTATTCATTCAATGGTAAATATTTTCCTTCCAAATACAGATGGTATACTATCTTATGTGAAAAATGATTTCGGAATCTAGTCCAGTTATAAATTTATTATCAATGTACCCATTTGTGTTTTTATGATGCACCACAATTTTACAAATAACTAAGATAAAATCAGACGAAAAAATGAGAAAAACGAAAAACATAAATACATAAAAAGTACTAGTATTAGAAGTCATTTACAATGATTTCACCATAAGGTAAAGTAAGTCAAACCCTTGATTATCTTGTGTACTTTTATAAATTTAGAAATGACACTTGGGTCCATCCCTTCACTATCATTGAAATTGTAAATTGGCTGCACTTATTTACATGGTTTCTGAAAAGCTTGTTTTATACAATTTAATCCAAATTAAGTATATATACTTTTTTTGTATTAAACATGCATGTACGTTGCATGTCTATCAATCTGAAAGCAATCGAAGACTCGATAAAAAATTTAAGGAGATTTTTAAAATCGCCTGTAAAATCTTCATATAAAATTCGGATTAAGGAAATGATTCCCTGACAGTTGCTATGTTTATGATGCCATTAAATTTTCATTCTCAATCATATTTCGATTTTTCCTGCCACCAGAACCTTTATAATTTATCAACATTAATCAATATAATACGGTGTATTATCATTAAAAGTTGGAAAACATTTTATTTCTTTTGGATAGATATATTTTATTTATCTATAATTTATTCATTTGTAACACAATAATTTTTAATTTTTTAAGATTTTTGTATTAATTCATATTCATTATAGATAACATTAAACACATACTTATCACTTCTTAACATTATTGTTTTTGCATATTTTTTAATATTGTATATTTAAAATTGTTAAAACTAGTTTATATTTAATATTATAAAATGGTAAGTAATATTTTCCCTTTCTAACCGAAGTGTTTCACAATTATACCAGAATACAAATTATGATTAAATCTTGGAGATAATTTACTCTCAACCAATACAATGATACTTACAGAAAATTGTATATAGTCCGATAACAGTATAGAAACACAATGCTATTGAATAGACAGACAATTATTGCAACTTTGATATTTCATATGAATCACCCTGTAAATGTAGTTCCTTCTTTTCCCTTTCCAAAAATGTAGCATAATGCAACTTTGTTATTTCGTATGGAACACCCTGTATATTGAGCCCCTTCATTTTCCTCTCCAAATACATACCTATTATGTGTAAACAGTATAAAGTAAAAAGAAAGTAGAAAGTACCAAACGTAAAACTTTGTGATACCGGGAGAAACCACATTAGTTGCTTATAGTAGGGGAACCCAAAAGGGGATTTTGAGATTTACTCAAGCGCCACAGATTATTATAAGGGGGGATACCTTGCACCCTGTTGTGTACCTCCACTAGCTGTTCCGGTAAAACAATGACGCAAATGCAAAATTATAAATACGACATTTAACCATGGAGTAAGTAACGTCTCCCTTAAGGTACCATTTAGGTAGGCGCGTCAGGAGACAAGCGACCACTGAAGCGACCCCAAGGTCGAGTAGGAAGACAGATGCATAAATGTTACGCTTCGTACATTTCGCAAGCTTGAGAAGTGTCGCGCGACATTTACAGGGATAACCATTCGAGGGAACAATCAGCGTTGCCAGACTTACTGTTTTCACGTAGATCTACTGTTTTAGTCTCTAGCAAATTTTATTCTTAATTTATTAAGTTTGCCTCATTCTTCAGCAAATGGTTAAAGAATATTTTCTCTAGTAAATTTTCAGCAATAAAAGCAGCGTAATAAGCAGCCACTATTGTAGGTTTGTTTTTATTTAAACTGCAACAAAGAATTAATAGGACAACATAAAAAGAATATGCATGTACTTATTTGAATTATTTGATTCAGACTGATCTGAAAGATAGGTATTTACCTATTATTTTTCATTAATTTTTTTTTGTTTCCTGACGTTAAGTATATAATAAAAATTTATTTTTCCTACGACCACTTAGGAAAGTGACACATATCACACTATATGGTACTATGGAAAGTGCCCTATATCACACGCGTATGAATAAGAATTTACTTTCCACCCGAGTGAGAATATGTTACTTTCCGCAGTAGTTGTCACAAAATGTCAAACACCTAATTTCTATTTTAATCCATGTAATGTCCATATTAATACTAAAATCGATATGATTGTTAAATTATTGAAATCGTTGTAAATTAGATCCTAGATATTTATCTTTAACAATTATTATTAAAATAATTTTAAAATTTTGCTCTTTATTCAGGTTAAATACATAACCGATTAGATCATTCAATTGACACAAGGGCTATTAGCTCAGGTGGTTAGGACGTCGAACTTATCAACTTTGCCATTTTTCGACCGCGTTCGAATCCTGGCGGGACAGATTTTTTTTTTGTTTATTTTTATTTTCTTTTTAGTTTTTTTTGTTTAGAAAATATAAAAATTGAATAAATACGATTATTGTATCAACATTAAAATGTATTTAAAAAAATATTTATATTTTTTTAAATACATTTTAATTATTATAGTAATAATAACCTTGGTTTTACATTTTTTTGATGACATTATTTTGTGGTCGTAGAAAAAATATTCACTTGTATGAAAAGTGATTTTCCACACTCGTAATGTAATATACTATTTCGTTTCTTATATAATTATTTTTTTTTATTCACTACACTGTAAATTATAATTATGTCCACCTGTACTAAAATCTACTGTTAAGATTCAATGATCTATTGTTTTTTTTTTCGCTAATTTTCATCTGGCAACTCTGGCCGACAGATCGATAGAACTTGTATCATTATTCAGTTCGGAGAGAGTGGTTTTTGTGGAAACATATTATTAGGAGTTATTTCTAAAAAAATTATCAAAAGACTAATATTCAAAATGTTACTCGAGGAGGAAGAGGATGATGACAACTTGTTGTATTTTTTATATAAAAAAAGGCGACCAATGAATTCAATGTATAAAAATAGAAGTACAGAAGGAATTTATTCTGTGTTAATAAACACTCATTTAGCTCTAAACGAAGACAAATTCAGACAATTTTTCAGGTTAAATAAAAATCAGTTTAATTATATATTAAGTTTGCCTCATTCTTCAGCAAATGGTTAAAGAATATTTTCTCTAGTAAATTTTCTGCAGTAAAAGCAGCGTAATAAGCATCCACTACTGTAGGTTGGCTCCATAAAAAAAAACATCAAGATAATCATTGTTTTTATTTAAAATGAAACAAAGAATTAATAGGGCATCATAAAAAGAACATGCATATGCCAAACACTACGATTTTGAATTATCTGATTCAGACTGATCTAAAAGAAGTAGGTACTTATTATTATCATTTTTCATTGGTTTTTTTCCCGTACGTTAAGTATATAATAAAAATGTTTTTATTTGTTTTTATTCTTTGTTTACTTTCTAATTTGGGTAGAAAAAAGTTTATTTTTATTTTCTTATATACTTGTTTTTTTATTTACTACACGGCAAATTATAATTATTTCCCCCTGTATTAAAATCTATTGTTCAAATCTACGGTTTTTTTTTACCCACACTGTACCAAAATCTGGCAACGCTGCCTAGATTGAAAGAAATTTTCATCCTAATCACCCTCAAAATGAACCGATGCTCGAGGACAGTGACCCCGAGTGCGACATGCAGCAAACCTTTGCCCCGAGGCAGATTCAGAAGTGTCTCCAGGAAGTGTCGTCTTGACGACACTTCTCGTGTCGCGCCGTGCGAAATTTGTTTCATATAATTGTATGTATTTTAGATGTGAAGCGACACTTCTCGGTCGCGTCGGCGGTCGTCTGTCGCGCCTACCGAAATGGTACCTTTAAAGTTGCATATACAACTGATTTATGTGTCATTTTTTTACAAAAGTGGAGGGGCAAACGTTAATATTTTAAGACTGACGCAACTACCATCTAGCAGCCGCGAGTGGATATAAAAGTATGCAATTGTTATACCGTATAGAGAGACTAAGTTGGAAACTAACAACATGTTAAAATCAAAATGTCATAATTTTGCACTTTTGTCATTGTTTTATCGGAACAGTGGTGTAAGTCCTTATGTAGAGTCGGACGTTCAGGGCAGCGTATTAGGGTGCCTGTTGGTGAAATTGGAAGAGAGAAAAATTCGTATTCTTGAAATCGAATTCACCAAAATTGGTGGAGAATATTCTCTCAAAACTATCTCCTATTTTCATTGAACACGTCGCCTAATGCGGTACGTAATATCCCATTATTTTCATCGATAGGGCATAGTTCAACCAAATATACATCACCTTCAAAGTCATCGACTCAATTCAGAAATTTTGGCGACAATTAGTGACTCTCAAAAAAAAAAGGACAGATATATTTTTATTATTCATGGCCAGGTTGGCAATTCACTAGTTACTCTGGCTAAAGGTCTGAAAAATTGGATGTGGCTATTTCAAAATTAATTACAGATCGACCAACATAGCTTTGCCTCTGAGATGCGCAAACGATAAACAGAGAGGGTTAGTGTGCGACAAAGACCGACTTCGACCTTTCACCGGGACATTAATGACCTCTCGCCCCACTCCGCCGACCAGTCTACTGCGCATCCAATTCTCAGAGGCAAAGCTATGTTGGTCGATCTGTAAAAAGGTCTAAACATGTCACTGGAGAAATGCTATCTTCATTTTTTCTAGTTTAATACATTTGAATAAAATTATAGTCGATCCCCCACATTTCAAATTAAAAAAATTATAGATCTGATAAAGATATTAATAAAATAGATTGTTTTATGTCTATTGTTGACATAAGACAAAACGTCTATTATATGATACTATTTTATGTATATAATACAATGCCAATGAGCCTCTCAATAGCACCTTTTGTTTTCACAAAGATATTAAAGCCCGTTTTTGATACCCTTCGATTAAACGGTATTTGATGCATAATCTATTTTTAGAACAGGAAGAGAAAAGTGTCCTGCGTTAATTGTAGTTGGGTTTATACAGTGGCGGCTTGTGCCCAAAATTTTGGGGGTTCACAGTGACAGAATATAGGTATCAGTACAGATGTATGAAAAAAACTTTGAGTGTTTTAGAAAGTTTTTAATATACCTTTCTAAAACACTGACAGTTTTTTACCTATATTTGTACCGGAATCTGTATTCTGCTACTGTGAACCCCCAAAATGTTGGTCACAAGCCGCCCCTGGGTTTATATCAAACATCTGGAATATGCCAAATATTTAGTTCTTAAAAAATGTCATTCCTATGACGCTAGAACGATACTTTCTGAATCTTGGGGGGCTGTGTGTTTAAACAATTCTACACATTTATTTTTGGGATTAAATACTGAAAATTTCATATCAATTATCTTGAACTACTAACGGTATTTTATGCACTGAGATGTTTTATTGTCGTACTTTACTTCACATTGATAATAAAAAACGATTGCATTCATTAATAAAATAGGCTAAACGATTTTATAAATTACTCCCTTTATACTGCTTAAAGTCCAAATATAATTAAGCGCCTCATCTTTATTTTGCTTGATGAGTCGGTTAACGTTAACTAAAATAGCTAATTTACAACTAACACACATAGATATGGCTAACTCGCTAATAAATCTAAGGGGGTTGCGACATAGTCTTCCATCTTGGACGCTATTTCTATTTAAAATAGTAATCACCAAGCCTACCAATTTATAGAAAATTCATGAACGGTCTATAAAAATAATATTTTCATTCTTCTTCTTTCTTTACTCGTACCTTTACTTATGACGACCGCAGCACGCTGTCGGGTGCTGCGTAACAGTATGTCTTTGGGACGGGAGGATCTGCACCATCCTAGTCTCGAAGTCTTAATAGAATTTAATTTACCTAAATACAATACCTAATTAAACAAATGTAGACTGTTAGATATAATGAGCTACTAATGCAAAATTGTATGGATAAACTTAATTGTATAGTAATTTAAATGTAGATATTTTGTTAGGGTTAGGTGTAAGAATAGCCACAGGCTAAACCTCGCCCATGTCAATTGTACAAAAATGCTACTATTTTGTATAAATAAAGACGCGTTATTATTATTTTCTCTATGGTAAAGTTAAAGCCAAATACGCCAAATCAGAAACCCTAATCATTCGATAATTGAATTAAGACATCCTTGGGTACGTCCCAAATAAGTAACGCCATATTAGTAAATAATATCGAGGTATAGCCGTTAACCCGATTTTCCTTACAAGGGAAAAACCGTACCTGAAGTGTCGAAGTTCTCGTTCGCTCATTAAAATACAAACAATGAAAAAATAATAAGGGCTTGAGTAAAGTTTCATAGGACGATATAAAATTAGCGTCTTTAGAGTGTACTTTAAACAGCAATGTTAATATTTTAATATTAAACAATACATCCAAGGCACCATTTCTCAGGCCATTCTCAAACAATTGAATTATTTACCGAACGGATTGGCATAGAAGAGCGAACTCTATTCAAATTGCACCTTTAATATTGTATAAATGAACAGAAATAATTCATAAGTTTGTAGTCTGTGCGTTTAGGGTTATTTACAATGCAGAAGGAAATATTTATGATTCCGCTCTTCTTCTTGAGGAAGGATTGCCCGGCTTGGTCTGCTTGCTTGCTCGCCTGCCCAGTTGTCTTATTCTAGAAATTTGATTCGCCCGTTTTAAATTTTAATGACTAAAGACGGACGATTACTTATTAATGTAGGAGCTTGCAATTGTCGCTGAATTAATCAGAATCTACTTACACGTTGCTGATGCTGTACATTGAGGATGCTTTCTGATTAATACTCTATCTATACAGTACGAGTCAATTTTGGAAGGAATATGTAATCAGCAATTTGCCCCACGTTGGGCGCCTAATTTGTAACTATATTTTATATTAATCACGTTACCTATGCTAGAATTCTGCAGTTAACTATACTCTGTTTTTAAACTAGAAGTGAATTGAAAAGGAAAAAATAACTAAAAAAATAACTAGATATCAAGTTTTTAGATAACCAACAAATAAATATGACTCTAAATTGTGCTCATTCCGTTTTTGATTTATAATTATTGTATTTTAGGTGTACTTTTATTTTTTCGTTACTTCGTC
Organism: Psylliodes chrysocephalus; assembly: GCA_927349885.1. Lineage (NCBI taxonomy): Eukaryota > Metazoa > Arthropoda > Insecta > Coleoptera > Chrysomelidae > Psylliodes > Psylliodes chrysocephalus. The sequence continues at coordinate 13,148,882 of OV651819.1, forward strand.
TCATATCGCAGCTCGCACTAGTGTACTGAGAAGAAAATCACCCAAGCAGCGACTAAATGTCTGTCAGTCAGTCAGTCAGTCAGTTGTTTACATTTTGAGTTTAACATAGTTTTAATTTGATATTTTATTCATTGTTTTATTAGTAACTGCCATTAGAAAATTATATATCTATTATAATAACAGAAAAGAAAGTAAATAGTAGGTATTTCAATTTGAAGGAAAAATTAGGTAAATAGGTACGCCAGTTCTAGTTGTTAAATTGAAATTAAGCACCAATTATTACCTACCTACAAGACATATTTAGGAGGAGCTGAAAAATATGTAGTTAAAGAAGAGAATATTAAAAATACAGAATTTTGGCAGGTACAAAAAAATAATGTTTATTTTTATATTTCTTTATAGGTATAGTTTTATTATTTTATATGTTATATTTTTTCTTAAAATTAAACTACAAAATTACCATTAGTTGTATGGATTTCCTAATTAAATAAAGGTTCTTTCTTAGGGTAAAATGTAGCAAAGTTCTGAAGTATATTATATATGTTTGCACACAAGTGTTTTGAAATCAAATGATCAAGGATCGTAACTATACGACTTTTGTCCCCACTTACAAAATGTTATACTCAACAGTGGAAGGTGAATTGGTGAATTTTTAAAATATTTGGCTAGGAGAGAGAGATTTGTGGGGTGAACAATTTAAAGCAGCTCTCATTTTTATTGTGAAATTTAAAAGACGCCTTTTTGTAAATCCAGATATCTCAAAAACGGCTGGTCAAATCTACTCTTACCACTTATACCCTGCAGAACAAGAATTTTTATCTAAAAGTTAAATACAGAGTGGCTTAAAAAAGTTGTGTTGTTTTAAATGTGTGTAAGGTGCCGCAGGTAGCGCCCTTTAAATTTTACAATAAAAATGAGAGTAGTTGTAATTTTTGTATACTACACTGTACAGTTTTGTAGTTTTTTGTAGTGAATTGTTGAATTTTCAAAATATTTGGCTAGGAGAGAGAAGTTTGTGGGGTGAACAATTTAAAGTAACTCTCATTTTTATTGTAAAATTTAAAGGACGCCTTTTTGTAAATCCAGATATCTCAAAAACGGCTGGTCAAATCTACTCTTACCACTTATACCCTGCAAAACAAGAATTTTTATTTAAAAGTTAAATACATAGTGGCTTAAAAAATTTATTTCGTTTTAAATGTGTGTAAGGTACCGCAGGTAGTGCCCTTTAAATTTTACAGTAAAAATGAGAGCAGTTGTAATAAGGGTTAGAAAAACAACATATGAATAGTAATATCCTTTTTATGTAAATTTGCTATATATACATAATAAGTGAAAAGACAAAGTACATCTTGACATTTACATTGAAACAAAAACAAAAAATACAAAGTACTCAATATGTTAATCTACATCAGAAGAATCGTTTTGTTTTTATATAATGACAAAATTATGTTCTTATTTCCACCGCAAATCCAGTAAAGAAGGAAAAAAATAAAAGACAAACCTCAAACTTGTTCCATTATAAAGAATTTACCAAATGTTTAACAATTTATAAATTATTATAAAAGAAATTAAATTATAAACAAATTCAAAATTATTAAAAATAAAATCCTTAAATTGATCAATAACATCAAAAAAATTATCCTACAGCTTATGATGAATTAATAAACTAAATAAACTAAGTATCTAAGCAAAATAAGAAATTAACTTATACATGTTATATGCATAAACCGAAAAATAATAAATTCATCAATAAATGGCACGGTAAGTCGTTAGCATGGTACCAGTCGAAGGACAATTGGCGCAAGATGTTAAGAAAAATATTGTAAAATATTAATTTCTACCTTTTTACATTCTACACAATACCATAAAATTAAAATTATAAATCAATATATGCACATCCGCACCTATTTATAAACAGAAACTTTAAATGTTTAAATACAATATACTATTAAAACTTTTTTAGTGTTTTATTTGTGTTCACTTGTGTTAATTGAGATAACTCCTCCAATTTTTATATTTGCTAGTTCGAATCTAATTTCGACTTGCTTGAGATGGCTTGTCGTACTGTAAAGTTATTAGTACAGTTATTAGATATTCGAACAAAATGATTATGTTAAAAAAAATCGAAAAAAAAATAACTTCTGAGCGAACTAAATAACTTTCTAACAATATGTTTTTGAACAAAAATTTTCGAACAAAATTCCGCAATCCTAAAAATTGATTTAATAGGGGCTCATTTGTCAATCTTTTTGAGTTCATTTCGGGTTTCTGTGTCATCAAAACGTAAGCAGTCTAATAAAAATCTACATCTGTAAAAAGCCAGAGTCTTTCAAATCATTACACCTGTATCGTCCGTAGACCAAAAGTCGTCTAGATTTTATCGACCGGAACGACAAAAACCTACCAGATACAGAAGACCAAATAATGAGTAGAGCTTTTGAGGGGTGGTTTGTTTAACTTTGTATTTATTTTCGTTACTGTAAGATGCAGCTTTTTCTTGAATTTTTTGATTCGTGTGCAATGTAATTTCGTTCATCATATTGTCTGTAACAGAAACTTCCAACTTCCAAGAATCTAGCGGTGATTTAGCATCTGTAAATGGCTTTCGAATGAATGGCAGGATATTAAGTCGCTTAACTGTTGGCATTGTAAACCACTTACTTGATTTGTCCTTTCCTAAATAAAATGGAAATTCTTGGCTATCTTCAACGCTTTCAGGTACGTCTTGGTCTGCTTCAAAGTTGTCGTTGCCTCCCACCAACCGTTTTATTTCGTTTTGCTCTATCTCATCTACTTCATTATCTTCTTCTAAATCGTCTACTTCATTATCTTTACAAACTCTTCTAAGTCATTATTTTCTTCATCATCAACTTCCGAACCTGAGCTGATAACATAAATATCTGAAGCGACTTCTGTATAAAGAACTAGTAACCTTGCTTGTTCTTTTACAAAATCTCCCATTTTGCTTCTAAAAATACATTAACTATACAGTGTATAGCGGTTTTTATTAAACTACACAAATTTATTTTTAGCTAAAATTCACACAATAACTTTTAAATATAAATTATAATAAAATATTAACTTACCAAACAAACAACAAAATGTCGCGTTGTTTAGTCTGCTGTGATCCGGAACAACAAAATTTTTCATAAATCGACAACAGTCACCTCGGCGCCAAATAACGAACTAACTGCCCGAAGTCGGAGACAAAACGAACAGCTACATGAAGCGAGAGGATAGTAAGTTGACTTATCAATAGATGGCGCTTCATTAATTTTACCTCTGCGCCTGTTAGACCCCACCAGACTAATGGAGGGTTAAAATAATCGGTTATTTTTCGATTAATCGATTTTTTGTGGAATAGTATTTAATATTCATGAGTCAATGTGAATATTCATTAGGTACCTACAAGGACCATTTTAGGTACCAATATGATTCATAAATATCCAGTATAAATAATAATAGAGTATCCGTAGTTATGAAACGTCTATATTTATCGGCGCATGTCCGTAAATAAGCAGCAGATACGTCAAACCTTCGTGTGTTAAATGTCATTCGTTTAATGGATTGTTTTGATTATTTGATTAATAAACTGGTCAGTTTTAAATAAACGGGACGTACTAAATCAACAAATAAGATCAATTTATCTGCAGCACTATAAGCAAAACTGTACCTACCTTTCATAAAATTGTTATAAATTTTTCATTCTTTCATAAAATCTTTATAATACATAATTAAAACTTATTTTTCCGCAAATTTTACTTGGTAATTTGTAAGCTTAAACGATAATTTAGGTCCAGATTTAATATCACTTTCAAGGTTATATTCACAAATTTGTATCTTTGCCCTACCCTTCCTTGAAAAAATATAGCGACGCCTATGAATATATGTAGAAGATTATTTAAAACAGATAAAATATAATAAAATCCATCCCCTTATCATAAATGAACACAAAACCGTTTTGTATTATGAAGCAATTTACAAACGATGACAGAAATAGTCGTTTTAATATTTTCACACTTCACCAGTCATGTGTGGAGTACGTTTCATAGTAAAACACGTCATATATATAAATATGCAAATCGGTATAGTTTGCTCCGCCTGGCCTGGATATGTACAATAACTTTAAAAGCTATTTTATTACTTTATTACTATTCTAATTTTCAATTTAAATACCTTTTCTATGTAAATTCTTATAGAACTGATATATATTTCTCCAAATGTTCTACATAAACTGTAAACAAAGTATAGTAGCCAACGCTAAGAATTACGAGGGGTTTCGAAATATTAGGCAAGCACATATTAAAACTGAGAGCTTTAAAAGTTTAATGTTCAACATCAAGCCCGACGAGTTGGAGGGGCAGGGGCCCTGGCAGCTTTAAAAAAATAGGTAATAATATGTGGGGGGACAGGCAATTGGCAGTGTTTTGCCCCGGGGCTCCACTATGGCTCTCGGCGAACCTGTTCAACATCAAACTTGCATGACTCGAAGATGCACATTATTCCTTTGAGTGTAAAAACGTACTATATAAATACAGGAGATGACTATTAAAAGTTAGAATTATAAGCGCTTCTCAAAAAGTATACAAACTTGAAATCTAAAAATGTGTATAGGGATTTTGTAACATTATAAATAACGTTTTAGTTTTATTTCTGGAATATTAACGACATTTAATAATTATACTCTCCTGGGAAAAATAGTTAGGCACGCCACTGGTATGAGCTTGTGTCGCAAGGCCACTTGTAGAAGGTTAAAATCAACAGCTTTTGCGTGGTCTTAACGATGAAATTTTCCATTTAAGTGGGCTTTCCGAATAATCAGCTGTTCTTTTGCTGGTTGACCGATTGTGTTGTTTTGTATATTATTTAATATATTTGGTTATTTAGAATTGCTTGATAAGTTATTACAGGTTTATCATCTCGTTTGTAGAATATTATGTGAATTCTACGAATTGTTTTTAGTTTGTTAACATTTAAGTGTTTTTTATAGCTAACATGCCATGAATGCCGCTATATTGAGTTTTTATATCTAGATATTTGTTTTTTTTTACATTTTTAATAAGGTAACTGAATACTGTTGCGAATCTAATTAGTCGCTGTAATGTTAATAATTGGTTTATATTAAATGTACTTATTTTGGTACTTTCTTTTTGTGTAACACATGTTAAGAGATGGAAAAGTTTTTTTTATATAAGTGACTGACACCGTGTTTTTTTTTATCAAAGAGGTACCAAGCTAAAGCGTATTAAAGAGGATATATACCCAGAAGCAAAAAGGCCAATACAAAGGTACAAAGGCCAATAAAGAGGTACAAAGGCCAACAAAGAGGTAAAGCGGTTACAATAAATGCAAACATCCAAATATCCAAGCAGTAGAATAGACCAAGGACTGTACCTGCAGAACACCTCCATATATATTGAGCCTCGTTTGTTTATCATTTAATGTCAAAAAGTCACTTTGTAGTCTGTTCAATTTAATTCAATCTACATAAATTGTTTTTGTTGTAAAAACCTTTAAAACTGTTAGATTTGTTCAGTACAATAAAATCACTATATTTTAATTTAATTATTTTAATTTCTTTCTTACATTCAGCTAGCAAATTATTGGCATAATTTGTATTTATTAACCATCTAAATACATGGGCGTCCTTAACCATTAATATAACATTTTCTTGCCTTTTTAAATAAATATAGTGCCATTAATTTGTTAGTCAAATTCTATGCCGAATTTCACCGACCGTGCTGAGCTAGGCCGAGGGTAACTAGGGTAAAATTTCTGTCATCCAACTTATCATGTAACAATTTGTCAGGGTGTTACATTTAAAAAATTACAATTTGAGAACTTCCATATTCCTAAATGTATTATTTATAATCTAGACAAGAAGAGTGCAGGAATCTAATTTGTAGCCGGGACCAATTCCCGGGACCCGAGCTCAAGTGGGGGCCCAGCAGCTTTAGGTGAAAACGTTTCTAGAAGTTCTTTCTTTTTCACTTCTAGAAGTTTTTTTAGAGAATTCAGTAGAGGAGAAGTTTCTGCTTGAAGACATTTTTTATTTTTTTTTATATTGTGATATTGAAAAGGCTTAATGTTTTTATGGGGCCCAACCTGAAAAATTGTCCCGGGTCCCGACTTGGCTCTCGGCAGCCCTGATCCTTACAAATACGTAGAGAAAAGCCAGCCCTGATATACTACCTAATTTAGAGATATAACGCAAGATTGCTGTAATTTATTTAATAATAATTATCCCAACTGACAACCAATTTCACAATCCACAGTTAGCAAAATTGAAAATAAATTCAGCTAGAAAAACGGGTCATGTACACATACAGATAACGTCAAAAATTAAGGTTAATTTGACGAAACTCGCGTTTCAAATAAAAATCGACGGGTTACGAAATAATGAATTAATTCCTTTCATTTAAATCCATACTGTATGTTAATTTTCGATAACTCCTCGTACATATTTCGAGCCCTGGTCATATCTGTCTTCATCTAATCTGATTATAATTCTATTGTTCCAGCTATTTAAAATTATAAACCGAATTTAAAATATATGTATATTTCGTGGGGGAAGTTAGATGAATGTCTACTTTCTATTAATGATTTTATCGCTGTTTGTGGAAACAATATGGTTAAATTTTAAAACCGTATATTTTACCGATATAAGTTGTATAAATAATACAATAGCGGTGTTGATTTATATGCCATTTTCGGCATACATTAATTGATGCAATGCAAATAATTGTATAATCATATCCACTGATTTGCAAGTTTTTTCATCATATCCATTAAATAATATTCAGTTGGGTGCCAATTTTTGTAACGACATTTTTTTCTATTTGAGATACTCCAACGTTCTCTCAAAACAAACCAACATATTTTTAATTTGAAATAAAATGAATTTAGCTCAAAGCCGAATATCACATAAAATACAACGACCGTTTCCCCTTCCGAAAACAACTACTCCTTTGGCTAATACCACAACAGGCATTGAATTACATCCGAAGGAAAAACAGCAGAGATAGAAATTAATTTTCAACACTCTCTACTTCGATTTTGCTCACCAAGGAGAACATCATTCTTGGACCGGTTTCGTCCTTATTAGGACTCCTCAGCAAGAAATAGATAGGTTCTCAATTCCAGTCTCTGTGTGTATTTTTAATTTGCCAAAAAATTATTTTTTTACGATTGCTGTGTTATCTCCTGTTAAATATTAGGAATTTTGTTCATAATAAAGAAAGAAAGTAAATGTTTGTTATTTACTGCCACTTTACGTTAATTATTGAGGTCATAAATCAAAATTTGTTGTATGCTTATAACTAAAAAAAGGCCGACGTTTACTTACAAAAAAAAAATATTCAAAATTTAACTATATATACAAAGAGAAAAATATTAATTATATTAAAATAATTACAATAGGTATTTAACTAGGCACACAAAATTATAAAATTATACTAAACTATTTTCAACCTCTTTTTGTTATCATTTACATTTTTTTACTTATGTCACATTTGAAGAAGGGGTGCGATGGGTGTATGTTATGAAATGAAACGAAAAAAAATCAACTTTAACCTCCTGTATCTCTTTTCACTGTAATATTTTATTAACTTACGCTTATTCTATGACCCAATATACCCTGTATACTGTTATATTTAAGATTTAACTAAAGTAAAGAATGTTGCATAAGTACTAGATGTGAATTGTTGGTTTAAACCAGACATCAATAATGTCAATTTTATAATTATTGCCTTTAAAGTTGACGGAGAAACTATTATAATACAGGGTATACTTAAAATAGGATAGATACTAAACAATGTTTTTGGTGTCGCAATTAGGGCTGCCATATCTCCCGATTTAGGTGGGAAGCCTCCCTATTTCACAAACTCCCTCCCGTTTTTTAAACTAAGTTATAAACCTCCCGATTTTTCAGAAATATCCTAATGTACCCCGAATTTACATTGAATAATTATTAAAAAATTATTAATATGCTAACGATACCACAGTTTGTAGCTTAAAAGAATCAGTTCGCTCACCCGGACTAATTGGATGTTCCAAAATAACATCCACTCCAGGATACAAATTCAGGATGCGCAGAAGACTTGTTTGAATATAGGCGGTTGTCATATATTGTATTAGGCATTCCAACCAAATGAACTGCCAGTGGGAAGATTTGAGGGTTGCGACATACGATATATTCTGTTTACAATACGTAAAATCATGAATAATGGATTACATTTAAATATTTTATGTCAAACACAATAAAAATAAGATACATTTTTTCATAAATTGGCAGGCTTTGTGACTATTATTTCGAATAAAAAAACACGTTCAAGATGCAAGACTATGTCTCTACCCCCTTAGATATACCAGAACTTCTCACTGACAGCTATTGTTTGACAGATCGTTGGAATGCTTAATTGGTAATAGTAAGAGAGCCCACTGCAAATTACGACTGCCATCTGATAACAAAATGAAATATGCTCCAAAGACATGTAACAACATTGTACTTTACCAAATTGCACCTGTGCCAATCTGTAATCCAGAGCAAAGTGGTTAAAAAAAATTATTTTATATTCAAAAAATTACATAAGACATGACAGCGATAATGGTGTTTTCTCTGAAAATAACAATCCTAATTCATTGTGAACCTAGCTTTTAAACCTGAATTATTAATATTTTTACCTAACTTTGGCAGAGATATTCAATAATAATTATAAACTCTTGTTAGACAATTCTTTTAAATCATAATCATGGTAGTTTTTTTGTCGTTTCTATGACAACCTGTAAAAATGAATCACAACAATAGGCATACAAATAAATTATTAAATCAGCAAAAATTGATTCATATTTTTAATGATTTATACCTACTAATCGTGTGTAGATGTTTTTGTGCGATGTTAAGAGGAAGAAAATGTTTGCCGTTAACGATATATATCAAGATATATTTGAATATGTTATTATCTGGAAAACTTTAATGGCAAACAAAATTAGCGCTGTCATGCTGATTTTTTTAATATAAAATATTTTTTTTTTACACTTTGCTGAGGATTGGGATTGTCACAGGTGCCATTCGGTAAAGTATAATGTTTTTACAAGCTTTTGGGGTATATTTTATTTCATTATCAGATGGAGGTAAAAATTTACAGTGGGCTCTTGGGCTATTATGATTTGATTATGTATGCGCCAGGGATACAAATCCGAGTTGCGCAATGTATAAACTGGAACATTGAGATCAAAAGTGCCGACGCAGAGTGAGCGAACTGATTCTTTTAAGCTATAAACTGTGACGATACTATCAAATTATCGGTCATTCCGCCCATATCTATAAACGACGTAATCTCTACAAGCACCGATGGATTTGAAAACAAATCCTAAATTGGACTATTTCTTAAAAAATTCTGATGAGTTTGTCATTGGTGTAGATGTTGACCTACTTCTCAACCTCCCCCCCCCCCCTACTTCTTTCTCCTGTAGGTATATTGTCTTTAAAATTTAAAATGTGTTTCCTGTAGGCAAATAGAATTTGATTTATAGTTGGATAAGAGTTTTTTAACATTTCATAGTGTACGTAATATCCATTTAAATTACATTGAAGTAGGTCCATTTTTAATAAGACGATTGAGCCGACTCACTATCAGAGTCAATAGGGCCTTCTGATATATTATTTTTTAGTCGTATTTTTATTTTGGTCATGCGGATTTTTAGAGATTTGCTTGTGATTTGAGGACACACTTTTTCCAGCATATTAACGAGAGACTCAAAATCTGAGCTATAATTTCTTATTGTACTGATTGGATCACTTGAACCTTGGATATTGGTAAGCAAGTCGGTCAGCTGATCGCAATTTAATATTAGTACATCTGACTGTTCCTGGATAAAACCTTTGGCGGGTTCCATAATTTTCGTTATTTCCGCAGTTTCAGCTTTTTTAGGTTTTTTACATTTAGCTCTTTAGTTGTTTTGAAAAATGTGTTACTTTCAGTAGGAGTGTCTAGTATTGGAGCACTTTCAATTTCGTTGATTTTTAGTTTGTTGGTTTCTGTAGGTTCATTATTTATTATCTGCATTTGGCCTGTTTTAGAGTAGGTGGGGCGGCTTGTTCTTGGGGTGTCCTAGTGTTGCTGCTTATATTGGATTGAGAGGGTATTGATATGTTAGAAGCATGGTTAATTTACTTGGAAGATGTACAATTATAGGCAGTGTGGTCAGCTTGTTTATATTTATAGCAAACTTGCCCATCGATATTGAGGAAGATGCGGTAACTGGCTGTATCAAATTGTATAAGATACGATAAGATTATTTGGTGGAGCAATATACAATTGACATCGGAAACTAAGAATATTGTTACGCTGGTTTTTGGTATCTCAATTTATTTAAACTCAACTTTAACAACAATAATACAACTGATAACATTAACATGTAACGTCTATCATAAAACTGAAAACTGACGTCAGGATCATCCTTATATAGCTTGCTTGACCCTTCTCGAACCTTCTCGAACTATCGTCTAGAATATTCTTGACAGGTAATGACATTTCCAGACATTTCGGGACTATTCTATCTTCTTTTATTTGTACTTTTACTTATGACGACCGCAGCACACTATAGGACGATGAGTAACATTCCACTTCTTTTTCTATCTGTACGTTTCCTATAATAGCCGCAGGCTACTGCAGAGTGCTTCGTAACAATATAACTATAGGCAGGATCGGTTACACCAATTCTTAGAAATGTTATATTCGACATTGTTTTTAGTTCAATATTTTCTAAAGTATCTTGGATAAGTTCATTGGGGATTGAAGGGCAAACGTTTGCAATTACAAGTCTTTCTGCTGGACAAATCATCCTACGAGCTTTGATCTGTTGGCCGTCAATAGTTATTTTTCCTCCATGTTTAGTTAAAAATTTGTCTACAATCTGTTTCGATGATAAATATATACAAATTCTGTCATTGGCCATATGTGAAGCATATAGTATATTTTTAGGTGAAATAAAGGGACCAACTTGATACAAATATTCTTGACAGTTGATTCGCGTAATTGATGGAAAAATGGCGGATACTTTGGTTGAGGGTTTTGTCCCAATACACTCAAATATGACGTTTCAGGTTGTGAATCTTGTATTTCTTATTGAGAATTGATGTTTAAGTTGTTCATGATAATTTTGAAATTAAGAACCTTTTATTACGATTTTCATATGTGGGTCCAACTCTGTCTGCCGAGACAGTGTCGGAAATACAAAGTTGGTAAATTTATTCCTTTTGATAAGCGATAAGAATATTCGTTTATTGTTGAAATTTCGTGTTTTGCTTGTATGTATTAATTCAATTGTAAATAGTGGTACTTACGTAAAGAGTTCTACTTATTGTCAATAATTAAAGTAGATTATGACTTTTGATTAAATTTATTTAATTTTAAACTCGCACAATTTGCTATGAACTTAGGAGAAGGTCGATTTCATTTGTAATTCTTTGCCGAAATCCCGCCTCTTGCCTTCACTTTATAAAAAATTTAAATTTTGAGATCACCCTGTATAACAGTCTATAATAGTCGTGTAAAAAGTATAGTCTCCAACTCGAATTATTCCAACATTCGTTATCGCTCGTTTTGGAATAATTCTCGGGAATAATAACCATTATTCTATGCTCGTTGAAGAATGTACTATTAAGTTATCTACAAAAACGTTGTATAGCTTTATACAGTGGTAGCCTATAATATATTATCTCAGATAATTATTGCTAATTAACCTTTTTAAAAGTTTGCAGAATTTTCCTGCTCTTTTCAAAGCCCTTCCGACATTGAAAAACCCCCAATCCGACGATCGATCGATTTTTTTATTTAATGAATTCTAAGCCTATTACTCGGGCATCGATATAAAATCGTGGGGTGAATTATTCATCTTGAGGTTTAAAGTTTACACAAGCATCGGTACAAGCATCTATCGATCAAAAAGTAATAACACTAATCCCGTTTCAAGCTCTTCCACTATTCATTATTTATTAATTTCACGACAAAATAACAATTTCTTATTTCGTTTTCTACCTGGCCGAGATAGAAATAGAACAGAAATACGGGGGGTTATTCGATTTTACCGAGTCAGATCTGACAACGACACGGTGGATTTTATTAATAATTCATCGTCGAAGAGGTTTAGCTGCTCAAACGGTAAATCAATTAAAGCTTTTTTTTATTTTGTAAAAAGTAGGAATTATTTTTATATGGCGTTTAAAAGGAATTACTATTGTAACATTCGCTTAATTTAAAAATAGTTTATAAATTACACTAATTTATTTACACTACTTGAATAATCTTTAAAGATGAATTTTAAAATTAATACCACAAAACGGTTTTCAGGAATCTCATTTTAGAGATAATTTTGTATATTATACATGTTGTAAGGTAATTCTCTTTATTTCTTATTTGCATCCGGCTCGAAGGACCTGATACTACAACTTTTTAGTTTTGAATCGCTTTATTTCTAAAATCAACCATTATTTATTAAATCACAGTTCATAAAGACAATCACCTAAATCATAATAAGGTCAACAAAATAAAATAAATTACTGCCAGTTAGAGTTAGAAGTTTGGTACGTGCTAACTTGAAAGATCTAATTTCGATATTTAAAAATAATATTTTTATGTAATAAAATAATCAAATTATTTTATATACAGGATGTTCTTTTATTTTCTTGATGTACAAGATTGAACACTAATTCCCACTAAGCAAAATAAGTGCATTCACTACAAATTTATTGCAAGCTTACTGACAGTTCTCAAGTGCTTGTTGACAGTTGAAAATTTTGGTGTTGCTATTTAAAATAGACTAATCAAATCAGACCTAGGAAAAAGAGAAAGTAATAGAAAAAACTGGCTTCAAACAAATCCAGACCGATAGTTGTCTATTATTCATTTGTTTTATCTGAGGTCATTATCATTTTCCCAAATCGAACTCGCATACAGTAACTGTATAGACACACCTGTCTAAATTATGACAATCTCGTTTTCCCGATCCGATGCATCCTCAACAACCCTCTTCCCCTCAACAATCGCTTAACATACCCCCTTCTCTGCATAGTCCGCACACAAGCAATCTATTTGCATGTGCCGCAATACTATTTACGTTAGAATGTAAATCGTTGTAGGTACATCGTCATCTGGATACCATGTTTTGTTTCATTATAATGTTTGATCAGCATCCCTACACTGACCCTTATACGTCTACTACGTCACCCCAGCTTTATAATTGTCTTTGCAACAGGACACATTGAGCGGTGCTAGTGTTTCGATTATCGCTTTTAGAAGACGGATAAATTATGATTATTTGTGTTAAATAATGCTCCCGATTATTAAGGATTTTTTTATCTAGTTGGCTTTTAAATATGGAATTGCTATGGTTGCTAAATTGGTTAATATCAAAAGGTTGCACAAGATTTGTCAAAATTATGGTTTCGTCTTTAATAAATAAATTCGGCTTTAGAATGCTCAAAAAAAGCCTGTCCAAACGACGTGCAGCACCACAGACCAGCAGACTGTAAAAAATCTGAGGTCTGAGGTGCCAAAATGCCCAAATTGTCGCGGCAATCACCCCGCCTACTCCATAACTTGCCCAAAACGGAAAAAGCTCTCACAAAAACCTGTCACCCTCCCAACATCCAACCCCCTCCTAGAGCTGACATCAGAGCTCAAAATATATATCCAAATCTTCTCGACTTTACTGATGAACCTCCTACCTAATAGTCGAAAAATGCTGACCAAACTATTGGTATCGCTAATCCCGGCCATCTTCGGCCATTCATGTACCATCACTGGTCATGGAAACTTAGTCATATTCACTTACACTCCAATAAACCCCGACCTTTAATGGATTGTCCAAATTGCAACGACCTCACTTTGAAGAGGTCGTCTAATCACTGAAAAGCCACAAATACTGTTTTTAACAGCTTCACTGCGTTTCAAACTGTACATAAAAATAAATCCCAAAACTGCTTTGGAATGCTATATTAATTAAAAATTCAATTCCATTCAATTTTCATATATTCCCTGCTCATCTAGAAGATCTAGACATAATAGATATAGACCTCCCAATAGACAATCCATTAACCATTATCTCCTACTACAACCACCCAAGCCAAATCATCTTCACCTCTCCGACAGACTACCTATCACTTCCTTGCGCCGTTTTGCTTGCAGATTTGAACTCCAGACATACCATGGTTGGAGATTACGCCTCAAACCCAAACGGCATTCGCCTAGATAATATGCTCATCGATTACCCCATATTCAGAGCCTCAAACCGACTTTCGTCCTTTGATTCTCACCAAGGATTATCTATTATTAACCAGATCCTCTTGACAGATTTCTGTACCGGACTGGTCGTAGCTAGATGCTTAATTGGAGAGACAATCACCTCCGATCATCTTCCATTGATATTAAATACGTATCTTCTTATCTCCGCTCCACCAAGAGCTACAATTTACACCTTTCGAAATCTTAAAAAAGCAGATTGGCCACTATTTCAGAGAATTATCTCTGCAAACATTCCAGAGCAACGCCCGCTCAACTCCCCACAGGACATCGACACAATGGTAGCCGAAGTCCAAACCACTATCTCCCATGCCGTCGAAACATCTGCCTCAATCACCTACATCAACACGTCACAAAAATCCTTCCCTTAATTCATCCTAAACCTCACCTCTCAAAAACGACGATTGTATAGACAATATGTCCGTACCCATTACCCAGTAATGAACACTGAATGGAACCGCCTAAACGCCCTAATTAGGCTCCAAACCTACTCACACAAACAACAACAATGGATCAATACCATTTCTAATTTGGAAAATAGAGACGGTTCCATGTTTTAGGACAAATTTCGACTCATCATGGGTCAAAAATCCAAAACTCACTTCCACCACTTAATCGACGGAGAAATCTACGCAACCACCGACAAGGAAGCCTTAGCCTACAAAACCTACCTTGAAGTCACCTTCATAACCCCCCACTTTGATGACCAAATCAAACACGAGACAGAACAAAACGTCCTTCAAATACTTGCCGCCGCAGTTCCCTTTGGATGTCGAAAACCCACTCACTACCCCTTTCACCCTCCAAGACATCCAAAAACACGGCCTCCAGGCCTGATTTTATACATAGAAGAACGCTGAAGCATCTTCCTGAAACCATATTTCCCATGCTCACCCTTCTCCTAAACTCTTGTCTTTCGCTCTCCTACTTTCCACTTGCCTGGAAATTCGCTAACATCATTTTGATCTTCAAACCAGGCAAGGACCCCAAATCCATAAATTGATACAGGCCACTCTCTCTCATATCAGTCCTAGGGAACCTCCTCGAACTTCTGCTCAAGGAAATAATTTGGGAATTTTGTGAAGAAAGAAACATCATACCTCAATCCCAACATGGTTTTAGACCTCACTACTCTACACAGGACGCAATCTCCTCTTTTCACACTACTGCGGTCACTGCAGTAAATTCCCAATAAATTTTATTAGCCGTTCTCTTAAACATTCAAAAAACCTTCCACCAAGTCTGTCACGCCGGACTAGTCAAAAAGCTTATGAACTTAGGTTCCCCCTCCAGTATTTCTAAACTCATACACTCCTATTTTACCGACAAAAAAATCACCGTCAAAGTTTTGCAACTCCCTGTCAGACACATCTACTCCACTTGCTGAAGTCCCACAGGGCTCCGTCTTGACCCCTCTTCTTTACCTCATATACACACACGACATCCCACCTCCAAATCAACCATCGTCAAAATGCCTCCTGTACGCCGGCGATACAGCTCTACTCTCGGTAGTCAAAAATTCCGACCAACTAAATACTCGAACCCAAAATCTGTTAAACCAGAATTCTCGCTGGTGTAGCAAATGGAGGGTCTCATTAGATCCACAAGAAACACAATTTATCGTCTTTAAATATCCAAATTCTCAAAGAACCTCTCAGAACCCCCAGCTTATCAATGTAAATCTCCTGGGAGTCAGGCTCGCTCAACAGACCGAAGTTGACTATTTGGGAGTACGATTCTCCCGTAAACTCAACTGCTCTCTTGATAAGATGTGAAAACAAGTCAGTCTCCTTGGGGCTTTGTGCGGACTAATGGGGCGTTGAAATACAAACACCCTAATTGACACATAATTCTTTTAGCCGCCCTTTTATTGAGTACAGAGCGGTACCCTACGACATACTTTTCACACACCTAGCTTACAAATTCACCTCACAGGAGACGTATACTCAGACGTTGCCAATACCTCCTCTATCATTCTCCCACCGGAAAAGTTTTAGAAAACATTTCCAACACCCCCATCCTCACACGTTTCCAAATCCTCAGGAAACAATACGTCTCTCTCACGCTGAAAGGCACACTCCTAAGATACCCTACAAACCCCATCGCGCCCATGTCGCCTCCCAATATTTCGAAAACCGAAAAGAAAAATGCCGCAACCAAATCTAAGACTACTTTCTGACTCCCAAGACCTCCCTCTCACCTCTGAACTTCAGGATCTGCTGAACTCAGCCCCCCTAAGCAACAGATAAAAAGTCATAATTTGAACAGTATCGTAGCAGTATCTCCACATTATACTATGGAATTGTCCATTTATGAGGTTTGAAATAGCAAAATTGGCGATATTTTCGGGAACACTATCTGCCACACAGGTCCCACACGCGCACACAACTCAGGGCAAACCACCCTGAAAAGGAGGATAACTCCTATAGCAGGGTATTAGTACATAAAATGTTCTAGAAAATGTAAACAAAACTTATGAAAAAGTCACTATTAGACTAAAAAAAAAAAATAATGAATAACCTGCAGAACTTTGATGAGCTGGGAAGATGGCTGCCTCTAGACACCTCTCAGCGACAACCAGTAGGTTTTGACAACTTGAGAAGAAGATGCTCTTGGAGGATGCACAGTCGGTCTTATGAGGCAGCAGTGGTGTGGGGCAACTCACTCTACCCTCGCCTTACAGATAGAGATAGGTATAAACAGCCAATTTAGTGTCCATTGATTTATTTTTAAAATAACGTTATTATAATCACAAAAAGCTCCCGGTATTTCACCAACATTTGAACTGAATGTAATAGTTTAAGTACTTATTTATGTCAAATAACGGCGACCGAAATATCAGCTCCAAAAAAAAACCGCCAATCCATCCATTTTCCATTTTCGAGTGAAGCGGAAACATCAACCTATCGAGATTGCATCGTTTGTCTTGTATAAAATGTTCAATTTTCAAAATTCTATTTACATGTAATTCTATAACATAGAAAATGCCGGACATACGCGGCCATACGATTCGACTGAACTCAAAGAACACAAAATAAATTGTCATGAAAGCAAATAAAGCATCGACGAGGTTAGTCGGGAAGCCGGACCTAATCGAGTGCAACTTTTATCGACTTTCTCTTGCTCCTTGCCTTTATTCAAATGATTTTTACGCAAGAAGACAAAGCCAATTGAACGACAAATTTTCTACATACGCAGCTGAACTAATAGCCATATTAGTCGCCTTACACTATATCCAAGAATTAGACAATAACCATTTTGTTATTATCTCCGATTGTAGAAGTGCCTTGGAAAAAATCAAAAATGTAACAGACAAATCTAAAATTAATAACACCATTGCGGATATAATAAGAACGGTACACAATTTGGAACTATCTTAGAAACAGGTAAAATGTGTGTGGGTTAAAGCTCATTGTGGTATAGTTGGCAATGAAACAGTAGATGAGCTAGCAAAAAGCGCCAAAGAAGAAAGGAAGAAGACAAAAGTAATGGTCGAAATCATAAAACTTAACTAAAAAAAGGTCTTGTAATATTAAAACTGGTACAAATAAATGACTAGCTCCCAGGATTTTAGATTAGATTGGATATGGTTAGAACTGTGGACTATGTAGTCTCGATCCTTTCAGATCTAATGTGGATATTCTTTGATAATTGGTCATAATACTTCGTCTTGACAAAGCTATCCCAAATAATATAAAGCCGCTTACAGACCAGGTTCCAACGCCTAGCATCCCAACCCAAGCATCTTGCTCGTTGGGATTTGGCGTTGGATGCGATTGGAATGCGCACGTCTACACGTCCGACAGCGTTTGGGAAGGTTCGGTCGCTTGATAAGTTTTGTGCAAAATGACTTTAAACGCAAATTATTTTAAGTGATACACATCCTAGGTACCCATTCCGGAACGCACTACCCCTTCATGTCGCATTTCACGACGTTACGATGTTAACAAGCTTTCTATTTTCCTTTTAACTTCACCTTCTTCACATTTCAATTCTTGTGCGATATTATTCCATAAATCTGTTTTAAACTTTGAGAGCTTATAACGTTTATCAGTTGGATCCCATAATGTGGGATTTTGCCTATAGCATTAAATTAATTTTAAACATAAATCTTCAGTCCAGTCCATATTTTTTTTATCAAAACACAAATATATTGGTGAACTAAAAATGTCATCAAAATGCCAAAAGCAACTTGAAAAAAACAACATTCATGGTATGGTAAGTTTTGGCGATGACTCTCTGGTCTGTTTCTGTACTGGTGAATTATTACAAAAGTTCTTATTAATATTTGACATTTCCTTCTTTGCCTATGTTCTTATGGCTGTCGTTTTGATACTGTCACGTCGTGGCGTATCAGGGTAGTTTTTTAGAGGTTTGGGTAGCTCAGATTTTATCTAACGATGCCACGACGAGCTCTAGCTCGCCACAGTATATTCCGGATAGCTCGGACTTCTCCAAGGTTTGGATATAGTCCGATCGACTCAAAATACAACTACAGAAGGTTTCTAGGTTAAATAGAGACTTTGATTCCTAGTAAATTAACCATTTATGTCCTCTGTAGCCTGGTGCCTGGTACCCAGCTTTGTTATGCGTCCAAGAAGTCCCAAACCAGCTTTGAGTGTACAGGCACACGAGTGCTTTTATCGCTTTTTTACTATTTGATTAGTTTCTAAAAGCTATATTTTGTTAAATTTTCATTTGTGTTGCTATTCTTGAATTCTAGATAATATAACCGATTTTCCTTTTCATCGGCAACGTACAAAATTTGTATTTCTGTCTCATTTTTCCCTCAAAAAATCCTACTCCCGAGATTGAAGAACAAATAGCATTGAATCATTCCCAGCTTCCCGACTGAGCGATCTAGATTCCATTCGCGAGTTTAAGTTTATAAAGAACCCGGCATTTGATGTTCACAATTTATTATTCATTTATGTGAATAACTCGACTCAAAAGAGTTAACAAGAGTAAAATCCGTATGTTTTTAATTATTCGACATGGCCGTAATCTTTAAATTGACCATAGATAAACCTAATTCGCCCATAGGTACACACAGTACGGCAAAGAGTTTTATGTAAAAAGGGACGAATCGGACGTTTCGCGTTATTTTGTTCGTCTGGAATCAGATTAAATTTAATCAACTTTTGCAAGGATAAATGTCCTATTTTAATCTCGCGTACCCAGAGGGAAAAGCATTATTATTTATTTTATTTCTCTATCATTGTAAATTGTGCAAGAAATAGAATATTGTATGTTAGTGTAATAATACTATCCAATACTATTTTATTAATTAAAAAGTTATAAATAACAACTAACAAATTTTGAGTGTTCTGATAAAAAAAGCACTTCTGCTAAATTCATAATTACCTAACTCATTAAGATATTTTGGGAAAAGACAGTTAAGCTTGAAATTGTAGGAAATAAATGCGCTATGTTATGTAGTTCTAAAGATGTAAAGGCGCCTAAAGCTTGATAGCGCCAGGTGGCAGTTGCTGCTTCGGTAGCTGCGCCACTGCATATAGTACACAAATAGTAAACCTAGTACACAAATAGTAAACAGGGCCCCCGCAAGGGTTATCGCTGCCCGCGTGCCGGAAATATTTTGGCGCCCTTTGAATATAATATATTATGTAGTATTTATATAAATAATATTTTGAAGAATAACATATGTTTTTAAATTTCCTGGTTTCCTGTAATATTCTTGTAGTCGTTCAACATTTGAGCGAATTGCGAAACCATATTTTATTTTAATTTTGTAATGAAACAACAGATGTTTCAAAAACCAATATTTTATTCTTACAAACGAAAAAACAAACCAAACAGTAAACAAATAAAACATTCAATTATCCAAAAATTAAATAGGTTTTATTCTGGATTTGGCTGCTGCAAATTCTTTTATAATATTGTCAAAATCAATTTTATCGAGGATCTCTTGCTCTACAGCTAAGATTGCCAAACCCGATAATCTTTCTTGTGACAGATACAGGTAAAGTAAGCAGGATTCTTAACGAAATGGTAATATTTGGTAGAGATGAAGTTAGATTGTTTTCAAATATACATTGTAAAATGTCGAGGGGATTTGACGCTTCAGGTAATGAAAACAATCTTAGGGCTTTTATCTCATTAAATAAATTATTCTCTTATACGTCAGCCTTCTCCTTTTTCTAATCAGTTAGCTTTTGCTGTAGAGCACGACACCATTTTAAAAGATCCTCGTCATTTAATTTAAAAATATCACTAAAAAATCAAAAAACGTCGTAATCAGATATCATTTCAAATCTTCTATTTAAAGAACTTAGTGCTTGATCAATTATTTTTAAAAAGAAATTTATTTTAAACACTGTTTTTGGATCTTGAGGTGTCTCATCTCTCTGTTCATAATCGAACAGTTTTGGTTTATACTTTCATCTAACAGTATTTAATGGAGGAAAACATTGCTCTATCTCAAGAGCGGCTGCTAGTTCTCCAGCTTGAGCAAGTTTTTCCTCGAAAACATTTTCATCTCTATAATTTTTAAAATTATCAACTAGATTCTTTAAATAGTTTTGGCACACTTTAATATCAATTGTTACACTTTACATCATTTTGCTTACAATGCCAATCTGGAATAAAATATCATACCAAATTATTACACTGCAAATAAATTTAAAAGATTAGATACTTAATAGCACAGAACTTGCTTTATGCCTAGCTTCTATGTTAAAAGTATAATTTTTTGCTATTTCTAGAAGGCTATCACAAATTTGAATTAAATGAAACTTTAGCGGCCTTGTAGAATCAATCCTACTTGACCATCTAGTATCGCTTAGGGGTTTTAGATTTAACTTCGGTACATGCTTTTTTATAATATCCCACCTTTTTTGGATAAAGAGAAAAATACATAAAGTTCTTGTACAATATTGAAAAAGTTAACTGTTTCATTTAAAACTTTAGCAGCATCATTTACTGCTAAATTTAAGCTGTGTGAAGCACATGGCACAAAAAATGCCCTGGGATTAGCATCGAGTATGCGTTTTTGTAAACCAGTATGTTTTCCGCGCATATTCGCCCCATTATCATACCCTTGACCTCTCATGTCTTTAATATCTAAACTCAAATTTTTCAAAAGTCCAACGACAAAATCAAATAGCCCTTCCCCTGTCTAGTCGGATATTGGGTTGAACGCTATGGAACTCTCTTGTATTTGAGCCTTTTTAGAAATGTCATTTAGAACGACATAAATTCAAAAAGTATTTTAGAAGAACCTTGGAACGCTAGACATTGTCTGGATAAAAATTTGACAACTCCAACAATTCTTTCCAGAACGTCATGCCAATATTTTTTTTCAGTTTCTAAAACCCGTAAGTGACGATCGTTTACGGTTGTGGATAATTTTAATATTTTTTTTTACATTATGTACAATTGATGTTTCATGTCTTTTTATGGCTAAGGACACATGTTGCCAATCCGAAAAACCATGAGTATCAGAAAAACTATTGAAAGTCTCACTGAAAATTTTACAACAAAAACAAAATATCGATTTTTTCGAAACTGAGTAAATGTGCCAAATTCTATTTGCTTCTTCTCCATTTCCTAGTTTTCTGACAAAGTACTTACTTAAAAATTTTCTTTTGTCTTTGTCTTTATTAGCTGGAAATTGATAACTGTTTTCTATCAAAGGAGGATGATGATGATGTTGATGGTTCACATGTTGCAGAAGGGAGCGTTCAAGTATTACGTAACGAATTTGGGGGGAGGAGGGGTTTTGTAAAACGTTACGATGCGTTACAGGGGCGGGAGGGGGGTTTGAACTACGCGTTACATAACATTATTATTTTTTAACCCTTCAGAAAAGTCGCGTAGAGAGTTTCTCTCACGCATTTTTAAAATGGAGTGACATAATCGTGGTTTTTAGGTAAAATAGCCACCTGGTGCTTACGTAACGTTTTACTAGGAGGGGGGTAGAGAAAAACGTTACGGCGCATTACATGGGGGGAGGGGGGGTTAAAAATATCCAAAAATTGCGTTACGTAATACTTGAACGCTCCCGAAGATGGTGGTGCCGCCGCTTCAGAAACTGTATTTTCACCTTCCTCTATCGTTTCAGTGTTAAAAACTTGACTTTTTCGCAAGAAATGTTTCATACTGCCAGCCATCTTCTCCCTTTCTTGGACTCTAACTTTTTTGCTCTCGAAATTTTGCACCAGAAGGTCGTTTTCTCTTCTGTGGCTCCTAGAAATTAAGGAATACTAGATTAAAAATTGGTAAAGACATTTAATATTGAGAGTAATTCAGGTTTTAGTGCACAAACTTTAACAGAAAAAATAATAAACATATTTTTTAGACCTAATTTGCCACACAGGAAAAAATCACATTTTCCGATTTTCAGATGTGAAAAGTATTGAATTACTTTTGTAGTATTTTCCACAATATCTTATTAATAGTCGAAATAAGTCATAGTCAAAGGTATATTCCCGTTTCGCCTGACATAAAAATTTGGTACGCTTTGGTAGCGTTTTGCCTGACTACATGTTAAACGGAAAAAAATAGTTGCTATTCTCCTGACCTGCTCAGGTAATAAATATGTATTTGCTGTAAAGAAATATATTACTAACAAATGAATAATAATAAGAAATAAACATAAAATAATTAAATTAAAATGTTATAGTTATTTAATTTAATATAAACAAAAAATATAGAGCACCCAGTATAGTAAAAAGTTAGTAAAATAAAAACTAAACATTTTTTCAAATTGACGAAGCGTAAAGCGAATAAACTATTTGAATTTAGATTTTTTTTATGTGTCCCAATAACAGGCCAGGACAAAAAAAATATATTTAAAAACTAAAATTCGTCCAGTGATAATTTCAACTATACATTACTTTAGAAAAGAACTATGAAAACAATTTAAAGGAAAAATTATCAAGATGGTTTAAAAAAATTTAAAAATAATTGATTTAAAAACACTGGTACAAAACGCTTAATAATGTCGATAAATGCAGTTTTTTTTTGTTTCAAATCAAATCATCCTTATAAATCAAATTTTGCATGTATTTTGAAAATGACCCTTATGATAAAAAAAGCACGCACCATCCAACTTATGGTCAGGTGAAACGATACCACAATTTGAGCTTGTCAGGAGAATCGGGAAATTTTAATTGGTCAGGCGAAATGGGGACAGGTGAATCGGGCATAAATCAAGTCAAATACATAGGTATTATGTGAGTAGGTACTTACCATTTCATAAAATTTAATTACAACACAATTAACACAAAATATAAAGCACTTCGTCGAGTATTTATAACTATAACTTTGCGTCTTGGTTTTTGACCTTCACGTAGCCGAAGAAAATATTAACTATTTGGATTACGACGCCTCCTGCAGTTTTATTTATACTCGTGGTCTCGTGGTTCGTAGATGAGTCTTCAAGTCTGGACAGGAAAAATCAAGATCTAATATGAAACTTACTCGTCGTACAATATTTGAATCTGGACAGGAAAAACGTAGTTCGTAGAGATTTCAAGACTGGACAAGAAAAATCGACAAGTTTATACTTTAAACGGCTATTCATGGTATTGCATGTTGCACACAGAATTAACTAACCTATTGATTTTATTATATTTAATAATTAACGCTAATTGAATAGCTATTTGATTTCAAAAATAGATGTTTTCTGTCACAATAGGAATAGGTCATTATATTAACGAACATAAACTTCGATAACATTATTGAATATATTATAATGAATTGAGATAAAAACATTTTTGATTTTTTTAGTATCTTAGTGCCTTGTTCTTTGGAATCGTTAGAAAAATTAAAAATTCGAATTGTATATAGACCTCCGGCTTGGCGCCCCTTTAGAGGTGCGCACACGTGCATTTTCCGGGGCCCTAATAGTAAACCTAGTACACATATAGTAAACCTAGTACACATATAGTAAACCTAGTACACATATAATAAATCTAGTGCCCAAATAGTAAACCTAGTAAACAAATAGTAAACCTAGTAGTAGTGTATAGATTGCTTTTACACCATGGTACAGCAGCGGTTTACCTCTCGAGTTGTTAACTACAGGGTGTTCCGCATAAGTACCGACACAGAACAGGTGCGTGTTGGACACCCCAAAATATGATGATTTAACGCAATTTACCTCTATACCCAGTTGTACCCCTAAGGTGTTACGGAGGCCTAATGCGGGGCATTAATTTCTAAAAAAACTAATCTCTTTGCAACCGTTTAACTATATTTGGTGAATTATTTAGGCGCTTCATGTGTCTTAATTTGGGGATGAGTACGAATTATTTGAAATATTTCTAGGGGTTGTTTTGGGGTAACCATAATGACAAAAATGTTCCGTATAGAGCAAAGGATGAACCACTCCCGAAATACTGGTACGTTTTCACCCGAAATCACTACGAAAATTCCGAAATCATCATCGAAAATCATGGTCGAAATCATCGCCGAAATCACTTCGAAATCAATCTGTCGCTCAAAATCGTAAATTCAGCAGCTTGTGGATCAAAAGACAAGGAAATAGTTCAAAAAAAGGTCATCGTATAAAATTAAAGTGGATTTTTTAGGTGATTTCCGAAATACGGGTAAGTTTTGACCTTAGTGGTTTCCCCCTCGAGCCGGAGTCAATCATCTACGGTTCCCCAACGAAAAGTAGTTCCGAAATTCAATTTCAATTCAATGCAGGTATCTTTAAAGGGCTGATCACTGGTAGCCTTGTCACCAGATTTGATTTTCGCCGTTGCTTTTTTATCTTTTTTGTCAATTTTATCATTCTTCGATGTCCCTTTTTCCCGGAAACATGTGGAAAGTCATTTTTTACACAAGCGTCTAGAGCCAGAGATAACTTTGATCCAAGAATAAAAATTGATCGACAGTGTGGCCAAGTTGTACAAAATTTTATAATGCACAATAATAAATCACAAATCGGTCATCATGATTGTTAGTAACTAAAAACATGAACCCTTCCTTACAACCTTCGTACTCAATAGTGTGTAATTGTTGTGGAATACTAGACAGGGCCGACTAGAGGGGGGGGGGGGCAGCCGGCAGCGGTATAAGGGGGGGGGCAACCGTGGCGAGGATTTTTGTTTTCTTTCAGAAGTTCGGTACAAGACAAGAGGGGCCTCTTTCTGTTTTTTTTTTTATTTAGAAAATTCAATTCAAGTAGAGAAATTTACCTCGAGAGGAAAGAATTTTTTTATAAAATTGTCGGGCCCGATCTACAGAATTGTCCTGGTGCCCGGCCTGGCTCTCGGCGGCCCTGATAATAGAAATCTTAATTTGTTTAAATGAGACAAACCCATAGCTCTTGCTATACAGTACACATTTTTTCTCCCTGACTGACCTATGTATATTATAAAGAGTAATTAGTAAGTACTCTTAGACAGTAATTACCTACCGTGTTCACCTGTAGTGTACTAAAAATAAGTATAGATGTACAGAGCATGAATAAAAGACATCTCATATATTTTTTAAATGTGTTATTATCTTCTTTAAATATATAGTATAAATTTTACTTCCAGATAGACCCATGTATATTGTAAAGAGTTGTTTATGATTTAAAAGAATAAACCATAGAATAAATTAATAATTCAGTGTTTCTTTCTATTTTAAGTATAGTATAAATTACCCACGAACATGAATAGTTAAATAAATTCCTTTTCGATATAATTCCCGTCTGCATACAATATTCAAAATACAATTCGACAAATAATGAGAAGTAAGTATATAAAGTATAAAAGGAAGTTTTTATAAATAAAAGAAATTGATCGTTAAAAAATTCACAATGTTCAAACATCAAACGAGAGACCGTACCGGACTAAAATTAATGCCATTATCCTGAAAGTTTGTTTTTGTGAAACATTATTTATTAAGGGTGACGACACACGAACTACTGCCGTCAACTTAACGAATAGAAATCGACGTCAACATTGAACCGGGGCCTTGTTTTAAAATGTCGTCGTTCAATAGTAAAGAGGCCTTCAATTATTCGCGATCCAATCGAAACTTAAAACGGGAACTAGCAGGACTCCAAAGTTTTTACGATTATTTTCGAATTATTGATGACAGTGTTTATGTTCGAAACACGGACTATTCTTTAGTAAAAAATAAGACTATTAGTACTATATTTGTATTTCGTTAACAAGGTTGGTAGATGTAATTAGCTAGTTCAAGGTCAAGGTCAGAGTTAATCTCAATTAGCAAAATAGTTTTATATTTTTTTGAGTTTTCTGAACTGTTATATTTTATTATTATATTGCTATTTCTGAAATGCAGATTCATTCTGCATTAAAATTTAAAAAACCTCTATTTTGTTCTATGGAACTAAATTGTTATGTAAAATTAGTTTCTACGATATTCATATAGCAAAATTATAAAATAGTTTACTCGATATATATAAAATTGTTACATAAATATTTATATAATTATTCTATACAATATTTCAGCTATTTTAATTAATGATATGGAAATTTCTAGGGGGCTAAGTGATTTTGTCAAAAATATGTATATTGTCAAACTAGTCCTCCTGTACGATTGGATCCCATCCGATATGCCGATAAAAATGTATTGTTACTCTGGTTTTTTGAAACCTTTTACAATACAACTATTACATTTAAATATTGATTTAAAAAATAAAAGTGTTTGTGAAAGTCTACCATGTTTAGTTTTTCTCATTTTAATGACATGGTTGAGTTAGAAAGAAAAATTAGTAGCCAAGCTTCAGTAAGCAACATTGAAACTGTTCTATAACCGAACCGAGCCCCACTCAAAACCCAGTTTCACAAAACCATACTAGCACCCCCGTTTGACGGTCAGACAACATGGGAAACGAATTAATTCCAATTGGAAGCTACAGCTAGATGCAATGACTGGTCGCTTCGAGGACAAGCAGCAACCGTTTTGCAGTTACTACCCCAAGAGAAACTTAGATATTTGTCTCTCGTCCAAGCTTTGGGTAGCAGGTATTCTAAAGCCAGCTAAATGTTTGTAGTTAGAAACACAATGAGAGTTTACAGGAATTCGAGGCCAATAAAAAAGATTGCTGCATCTGGCCTATTCACAGGCGCTTAAAAATTTGCTAGAATAAATCGGCATATAGACATTTATTGATGGACTACAGGATGTGAAAATTCAGCGAGCGCTTCGGATACACCACAAGACGTTGAGAGAGAGAGAAAGAGAGAGAGAGAGAAAGAGAGAAAGAGACACTGATTGCATCTGACCAATTCGAAGCAGCAAAAATCATTCATAGATCTTCTCGCGCAAAATTGAGAGAAATTGGCTTCCAAGAAAGTGAAGAGGTCACTATTAATACAATCCCCCAACCTAATTTTTCATAAATCTTAAATATTCTGCAAGTTGTTTCAATTGCGGAAGAATCGGACTCCTTCAAAAAACCTGTAGAAGCAGGGCTCGTTTTTTAAATTGAGAATCAGGGTAGACGGGCAAAACGTTATAGATTACTCGATCTTAATTTGTAATTGTTAATAAAAAATAGGACATCTTGATAAAAAAAATGTTAACCTAAAAAACTACTTAACTGGCAAAATGGGGTAGGGTAAAACGGGGTACCATTTTACGGGGTACCATTTTGCCCCACCAAAGGTACCCCATTTTACCCTACCGCAGCTTATTTATTTTGTGTAACTATTGATTTTATTTTCAGATGGTTTATAATTAAAAAAGAAAAACTAACAGGCAAAGTTGGTCAACAGAGAGCATGCAACAAATAAATGCTGTAAGAAGCTGTGAGATGGGTTATCACCGAGCGTCCGTTTCATTTGCTATTCCTCAGAGTACTTTAGAACGTTATTTGAAGAAGCAAGGAGATAATCCAAATACCGTTGTTTCAAAAAGATTGGGTAGCAAAAGGCCAGTTTTTAGTTCCCAACAAGAAAAAGAACTTGTCAATTAACTCAAGGAAATGGAGGCACGATTATTTGGTCTAACGAATACAGAATGTAGGCAACTTGCCTTTCAACTAGCTGATTTAAATGGGCGTCAACACCCCTTTAACAAAGATGATATAGTCGCTGGAAAAGGATGGATGGAGGGCTTTTTAAATAGGAATAGGGATTTGTCCATAAGAAAACCTGAGGCAACTTCAGGTGCATGTGGTATGCTTTGACACAATTCTTTAATTTGTTGAACGAAAGTATTGATAAGTATAAACTTACAGCAGAGAGAATATACAATGTAGATGAAACGGGAATTACAGTAAATCCAAAAGGTTCTTAGAGAATTATAGCTGCCAAAGGAAAACACTAGGTTGGTTCGCTTACATCAGCTGAGAGGGGTGAAACAATCACAGCTGAAATTTGTTTTTCAGCCGCTGGTGCATATATGCCTCCTATGTTAATATTCCCGCGCAAGCCAGTACATTAGGCTTATTTAGATGGTATAATTCCAGGTGGAAGTGATGAATTAAGTGACAGTGGGTGGATAGATATGGATAGATAATGGTGTGATAATGTTATGTTTTCCACCCCACTGCATCCACCGCCTTCAAGCACTGGATGTTTCGTTCATGAAACCTCTGAGTGCATATTATAAAGATGAGGTTAGGAAATGGCTTCGAACAAATCCTAGCTGTGTGGTAACAATTCAACAAATTACTTCTTTATTCAGTGCTGCTTATTTAAGGGCAGCTACAATGTTTACTGCCACAAATGGGTTTAAAAAAACTGGGGGTTGACCTGTGAATATTGACGTTTTTCCGACTTGTATTACTTGCCTTCAGCTACTACTGATATAGAAATAGAACCTACTCATATACCTTCTGAAGAAGAACCTGCACATCAACAAGAAAACGTCCATCTTGCAAGAGAGAAAACCGTCGAGGAACTTTTAAATAACAACAGGCCAAATACCCCACAACCTGGTACGTCGAAAGATAGCGATACCAGTTTTGAGTTTGCAAGCCTCAAAGCTGTCTTACCAATCCTCAAGCTAAGCTAACCAAGAAAAGAATCACAAGAAAAGAGGCAAAACATCTTCCCCCTACAAGACCTAGTTAGAATTAACAGAAAAAGAAAAATGCTGAACTGATTAGAAAAATCAGTAAATAGGAAGAAACCATCAGATGATCAAACTCAATCGAAGCAATCAAAACCACCTAAAATCTATAAAACAAAAAAGCTGAATCTGATTCGGAAAGCAATGTTAGTGATGCTGAGTGTCTGTACTGTGTAAATTTGTATTCAGCTTCAATGGAGGGGTGGATCTGTTGTGCAGGTGTTGAAGACGAGGATGATGAAGCAGTACTTATTTGTGAGAACTACCAGTAATATTTTTCCCCATAACTACGCCACCCCATTTTGCCCTATGCGACGGGCAAAACGGGATAAATTACATATTTGTATTGTTGTTCACTTTATGTGTTATGTATATCTTTTTGTAAGTGATAAGATAATTAATAAATAGTTAATGCTGTCATGAAACCTTGATTTTATGTTCGATACTGTAAACCTTTAATTTTTTATAGGCCATTTTGAACCTTAGGTACACCGTTTTGCCCGGCTGTCTAGATCAACCTCTCGAAGCCCTTTAGGAAGTCCAACAAGAAATAATTACGGCAATTAGATAATTGGTCAATCATTTGGCAGGTTATACTAATGTTCACGGAGCATGTCAGTTATTATAGGTGTATAGAAAAACAAAAAGTATGCATCTAAAATCATCAAAGGTCCTTAGTAAATTATGTACCTACCCTTTTGATCATTAAAGATATAAATATAAGTGGAATAAGTACTTCAGTGTGTAAAAATTTAATTTTTTTTTAGATAAAGCTGATCGCTTTCTGCTGACAAAGCCATCATCAAAGCCGCCTTTTAAAATATATAATAATAAAGGAAAAGGGGAGGGATTACTACGCTTCTAAGAATATGAACTATATAGAGGTCATAAGAAACCTAAGTACATTTGGTATAAGGAAACTATTATGCATCGGAATTTGTAGATTAGAATGAAGGGAAATGACTCTTAGATCTATACTAGAACTATAAGGCAATTAGACGTGACTAGACCATGTCTAATTACCTTCAGCTTCAAGTTATCTGGCCTAGTATGGATCTAGAGTCATTGTTCTTCATTTTACTCTCCAAATTCCGATGCACAATAGATTCCTAAAACCAAATGTATTTTTTAGGTTTTTTGGGACGACGATGTAGAAATAATAAAAACGCTAGTAGCTCTTTTATAAGCATTATAACATTTTGTAAATAAGAAAAGAAACAAATAAAGGTAATTTCAATTCATGTATAAATATTAATATTAGCACTTTTGATTCTGCTATTAAGATAGCATTGGGATATTATAAATGTAAAATGATTAATAATAATTTGTTCCTTTTACATTTATAATCTCCCGATGATATCTTAGCAGCCGCAAGCTCTTGGCGAATATTAATAAAATTTCCAGACTTGAAAATACCTATTTTTCCTTTGTTTTCCTTTATCTATCAGTGACTACACACCTACAACCTTTGATTTATTTTGTAAAAGTAGTAAAACCTAATAAACGTATTGAAAACAACTTTTAATTTAAATTATGAAGACTAGAGATAAGGAGGCGAATCGGCATACTCGAAATATGGTCCCAAAAAAAGAACGATATGAGCTTTTACAATTTACCGCATGGGCGCTCGTGTTGCTAGCGCTGTTAAAAATGCTATGGATTCTTATAGGAAGTTTACATAATTTTGCGAAAAATAATAAAAATAAACTTGTTTATTGCTAAATAAAGCACAGAACATAATGTTGTATTTATTTCTAAATAAGTCTTGCATGTTTTAATTGATAAATGATTTAATTTTATCTATATAAAATACAAATTAGGTAGGTATGACAAAATTGGAAAAGGTTGGTTGAATGGTGAAATTTGGTAAGTGCAACTTTGTGGCTATATTTTTTGAATTATACCTAAATAAAGTTTTAGGAGCCAAATAAAACAGTACACAGATTTTGTATTGTTATAATACAAGCATAAAGGTAGATTTGGAAATGTAAATGCAATTGCCTCATCTTTTAATTTCGACAAAATTGGGATTCAACAGAAAAAAATAAGAGTAGTAACTCTTCATCTAACATTAAAAAACTATAAAAACAAATTTTCTTTTGTAGAAAGTTAAATTTAATGTGTAATTTTTGTTGTTTGTAAGTCAGAATATATGACTGTAAAATTGTATTTTATAGAAACTTGTAATAAAATAAACCACACTCAATTTCGTTGATAGCCTGACAGTAAGGGCACACGTCCGATCAACGTGGAAGTCTGGGTTCAACTCCCGGCGATGAAAGTTTTTTCAAAGTATTTGTTTTCACCTTTAGGGCCCGGGGATGGTCTTAATAATTCGTAGAGGGATTTTTAAGATTTGCTTCGGAGTTTTCAAATTATTTAAAAACTTATTTCAGATAATTCTGACCTTTCGGATTTCGATTTGCGATTTACGATATATTAAATTCACAATTTCATACTCCCGTTTACGTTGCTTAACGTACATTGAAAACTTAACTCACGCAAACGAAGATATAGACTTAGTATGCATCAAAATGCATTTCTCATATACACCAATGCTGCATTGGAAGTATTTGTAGATTTGAGAAAGAACCTGCACGTCGTCTGTCTAGAACCAGCACTTCAAATTTCCGTTCAACAGTCAATGTTGTTGATAGCCTGACGGTAAGGGCACACGTTCGGCAAACGTGGAGGTCTGGATTAGACTCCACGCGATAACAGATTTTTTTCAAATCTTCAAGTATTTGTTTTCACCTTTGGGGTCCGGGATGAATAATTCGTAGGAAGATTTTTGAGATTTGTTTCCCAATTTTCAAATTATTTAAATAAATATGCTATTTGAATTGATTTTTCCTCGTGTTTTCTTTAGTTTTACATCTGATTTGAATCCCCTTTTACAATCTGGAACGAAGTAAATCTTGCTTTAATGTTTTTGGCCGATTCGCCTCCTTCTCTCTAGTCTTCATATTTAATACATACTCTTCTGTAAACATAACATCAATATGTCAAATTAACTAACATTTATTTTTTCAAAATCCATGTGAACAATATTTACAATATTGTGGAAAAAAATACACACTATTTTCCATATTTAATTATTATTGTCTCGTACACTATAAAAATAATGAAAAATAGTAATGCCCTCACTTTGTTTTGATAAAATATGTTTATTATTCTAGGTATGTGGTAGTGTTTTTCTTAT
Source organism: Psylliodes chrysocephalus (assembly GCA_927349885.1). Classification (NCBI taxonomy): domain Eukaryota; kingdom Metazoa; phylum Arthropoda; class Insecta; order Coleoptera; family Chrysomelidae; genus Psylliodes; species Psylliodes chrysocephalus. The sequence continues at coordinate 13,181,396 of OV651819.1, forward strand.
CATTAATAAATGTCCATTATTGTTAAAAAAAAAATAGAATACTGACGTATTTTTCACTTGATAAAGTTTGTTTTCATTTCTAGTACCTTTTTATTTAGCGACCTGTGGTGGATTTTTTAGTATTATGCACAATTTGGTGCCATATTTTATTGGAAGTTGAAAACCCTTTAAAATGTCATTCATCGTGTTAGTAGCAAATTAGAAGAACATGAGCACATTATTAAGTAAGGAATTTTATTGTAATCATAATTGGATTTCGGTGGAGACCAACAAAAGTATGAGTCTATGAATGAGTTGTTGGAGATAAGACTATAACATTTGTGTATGTTCCTTTCTCAACGAAATCCCCTGTACTTTCGTGGAACACAGGAAGTATACGACGAACACAAACAAAATATAACCGAATATCAATATCAGCTAATTTATGAAAGTGCCACAAATTTAGTAGCAATTATGCGGCTCCGACACACATCTATGTTGTTGTGTATTTTGTATTAATTAATAATGCAGCCGATAGGTGGATCATGATGTTATATTCAAATAATGGCCATATCGGTGTTTGTCAACTCCAATTGTCCAGCGCCAACGTTGATAAATAATATATGCGTTGTGTGCTTGTCAGAATGAGATTTATTGTATGGGTTCTTGTTCGGATAGCCGGTATGCGTGGTGGGATACATTTCCCCGGTCGTCGAGGACTCTATTAAAATTGATTTTGGGGGAAAACACTTAAAGATATCGTGAATTTTCGGTTTAAAATTATTTTGAAGTTTATTTTGCTTCAACTTTGATATTAGGGATGGTTTAAATTGACAAATAGTTAAGAAATAAGACACAGTAATGTTTTTATTTTTTCACATGTGTAGACTATTGTTTAAGAAAAGTAAATTATGCCAAATCAGAGTAAAGAAGTATAAATTAATTGATATTGGACTGGTTTTAAATTTTTAAAGGAAACATTTTAGTTTTTTACATATGAAAAAAATGTTCATTCTATTGTTTGTTTCTAGATCAATTCTAAAGTTAAAATTATTATTATTATTTTTAAAATTTAAACTTCTAAGAAATGTACTTGATGGTTAATTGAAAAAGAGTGGTAAGTAATTTTTTTTTATACATTAACAGTAAGTAATTTTGAGAAAATTCAATTTTGGATTTCAGGAAAGTCACTCGATCAGATTTTTAATATTTTGCTATTTATCATTATAATAGGAAACATCTGTATCGTCTGCAAAGCCCAGAATCCCAATTTAAGATTTAATTGGGTACGTGTATTGGTAATATATAAATTAAAAAAGAGAGCCTAGAATATTACCTTGGGGAATACCATACATTAATGGTAAGAAATTACTGTATGTGTTACTCAAACCATTTATATTCTTCCGTTTAAATGGTATTCAAATAGTTTAGTGGAATAATTCTTATACCATAGTCTTCAAGAGTATCAACAAGCAAAGTTGGAGGTGGATGGCTCATTACTCTCAGTAGTTAGGGTCTAGACTTGCAAATCTAAGGATCCGCGGTTTGAATCCCACCGTTGGCCGCAGTTTTTTATTTTATTTATTTAAAAAATTCTGATGCCTAAGTAGCTTTCCCATCCCTGACCACTCGCTGTTGGGTTCTAATTAACAGTGTACAGGGTGGGAAAATTTCGATGTTTTAATAGAGAATCTCGTTAACTATAAATAATATGGAAAAATGAACCTCCCATCATCAATCTCTTTTTTCAAAAATTGTCTATTGTTTTCGAGTTATAAACAAAAGTTCGTTTTTTCAAATTTTCATTATATGACATTATCTCGCTTATTTATAAAAGTGGAAAAAAATAATTTATACCTTCTTTAGGCACCTTTTTGATAAGAATCCAGTGGCGTAGTCAACTTTTTTTAATTCAAATTCGAGTTATAGCATAGTGTTGTATTTTTTATATGGAACGGGTAGTTGGCTGTGGCATACAGAAAAGACAAAAAATTTCCCATTCTAACGATATATATAATGTGGGGTCAGTTTATTCATTGTCATTGTTATTTAGTAAAATCTCATTAGTTTCAAAATAATCTATAGTAGGCTCGTGTCATTAAGAATATTTCTGATAGGACAAAGTATATGTTATTGCAAACATTTGGATTGTTTATGACGTCACTTTTAAAGAGCAAAACGGTTTATGAAAATAAATAAAAAATTTAATTTGTAAGAATGTTTTATTCAAAGTAATAAAAATTCTGAAGTTGCATGCAAGTGAATTATATTTTAATCGTTACCTGGAAAGAACATAACCTACTAATTCTATTTTCAAATAATTAAAAGAAAATGTCATACATATGTAACGGTTAAAATAACCTACATCTCACTTTTATTTTAGAGAATAAAACTCACAAGTTTAAAAGTACATAGATTCCTCAAAATAATGAAACGTCATGTAAAACAGATGAATATTCTTAATTAAATAGTCAAATAAAACTAGTCGAGAGGACAGGCCCATTCCCCATTCCTGATGTAAGTAACAGGCCCATTCAGTACAGTACGATCACGATCATTTATTGTTCAGTTCAGGTCCATAGTCCATAAAACATTCCGACCAAAGACATTCTAGTTATACTTCCGTCCTTGTTCAACTAGTGCATCATGATAATGAAACAATCTGTTCACGAGTAGTGGTGACACTTATTTCCCAGAGTTGGCTATCCTGACCGTCAAATTACATTGTCACTATCACTTACTGACTGGACACTGACACTTGTCGTTTTTTTCGTTTATTTAAAATATAAATACCCGAATTTTCGAGCTTCACATTTTTTATGTGATTTGTCCTATACACATAGTTGTTAACTGTCCTGTCTCGTGAAGTGATAAATTAGCAAGGGCCAAATTGTAGTTGGTAAGTTCTCTTTTCATTCATTTTCTTGATAAATCCATCTCTGGTCCCACAAACTTCTAAAAGGGGTTACATCTTTATAGATTTGTGGAGCCCTTGTTAAAAATTCCCGTTCATGATCGTCCACCGTCCATGTGAAGCCGTCATATTGTGATCGTTCCCGTTTTCGCCACATTGAGTATTCATATCTTCAGTTCAAGAGGTCATCCTAGAAATATTGCAGTAAAGGGGTCCCAGAACCGTAACCCCGACAACAAGGTTCGAATCCACTACCGGTAAGGGTAGACATCTCATCCTGTTCCTGTTAGGAGTCCCTGAAGATTATACTAGGACAATATAGTCAAGTAAAGTAAAGTCAAATTAGTAGTAACCGGATTTATTTAACCAAGTTTTATTGATACCGATCCATGTGATTTTAAGTGATTTATATAATTTAGGTCTTTTCAAAATTTAAACATTTTTCTTTTGTTATAAACTTTTATTCAAAATTTCAATTTTACATTTATGCAGTTATTTAAAAATAACTCTTGCTCTGTGAGCCGGACATAGCTATGAAAGGTAATATCTAAGCCCTTTATATTAATCTCCACTATATATAAGAAAAGTATATAACTTAATGTGCTTAGGTACTAAGTATTCGATATAAACTATAATCGTATAAACAATTTTTCGTTATGCTCAATATTTGCCAGTGAAGAATATATTAAGTAAATTAAATCCTGTTGTTTTATTTAGTGGTTGGGCTATATTCCTTTACAGGATTTTCTCTATTTTCATAAGATCAAGATTGAGTGGCGCTCAATTACACTCTGGAACATATGGATCAATAATAGTGTTAGGATTTAAAGACCTTATACGGTAAGTGTGCCTAAATTGTCAGAATACCTACGACCCACAGCTCTCCGAACCCATGTAGTTGCCGTTCGCATAATTCTTTAATTAATTTAAATAACACTTTGATTTTTCACATTTAAAGTAATAAAGAAGGGTATACATTATGGAACTTTTAACAAATCAGAGACAAAGAATTACATTATTGACGATGCTGTTTTACCAATTACAACATATGAAATACAAAATATAAAACTATCCAGCTTAAATTTTCAAATTAATGTCCATTATTCACAACACATGAACGACATCGTTTGGAAACATTCCGAATTACGTTATAAACATGGATATTGGAGATGGAATTAACACACTGTGTAACCCCTCCTGGGGTTTGTTTGGGTAGCGGGTAGATTTTATACAGTCGGAGACAGAGTTCTTTGGAAATAAAACTTTATTCTAACAATTTATATACAGCTAACAATATTTACAATATGTACATGAAAAGGTTCTGGCTAAATTTTGATTCGTCGTGTCTTCAAATGTTGATCCCCAAAATATATTTCGTGCGTCGGTTCGGCGTGGCTTAGTGGTCCAGGATGTTGTGGCGAAGATGAGACAAGAGCTTAGATTACCTTTACAGTGATGGAAGTCCCTCGAAGTCAGTAACTTCGTGGGAGAGATCCACGGGGAAGGAAAACCTACAAAGTCAATACCTTTGCAGGTAATGGTCAGGACTTCGGGAAGTCTACGCAGTCAATACCTCTGCAGGAGCAGAAGAGGAGAGTCTTGCTAAGTCAATACCTTAGTTCGGAGCTCTTTATATACTTGTCTCTTGGAAAAAACGGCTGAATGCTGAACCATATGAACCAAAAAAGAGATCTTCCCATAACTCTTCCTTTAGTTATGCCCTTCAAATCTTCCATAATTCTTCTTGAAAAAAAATAATGTTTAAACCTAAAAATTACTTTAAATGGCTGGTGGACCCTCCTTTTCTGCCTTTTATTCAGATTACCTTTCCCTCTTCTAAGTGCAGTCGGTACTTTTTTCTTTGAAATTTTGGCGGTAAAAGCTGTTTAAATGGTATGGAGACCTTTATACTTGGCTGCAATTGTAAAATGCCCATGTTGGATGCACTAACCTGTGGCGGCGGCTCCTCAAACAGTCTTTTAAATTTGGCTATCGTACTTAAAATTATCTCACTGTTTTTCCCTGACGTAAGTGGTAAGCGTCGTGGCAGTTGTGTTAGTAGCAAGCGTTTTTGCGGTGGTGTGGTTATTTTTACTAGTTTTGTCCTTAGTTCTTCTACCGTTCCTTCTGTAGCTTTCCGATCGCTTAGATATGTTATTAATTCTTCTTTTTTTTTAGTTTGTAGATCCGCCCTACTTTTGTGGTACTCTCGTCGTCTCCTGGCATTTGTGCTTACTGTTATTGGGCCACCCTGTATCTGTACTTGTTAGCTGAACCATAGGCGTCCCTAGAACGGCGTTACTGAGGAACATCGTTACAACTGTATACAATTTTGCATTAGTTTGTCAATATTATTAGATTTTTTGTATAAATTGTTTTTAATATCTCCCCAAAAGAAGAAATGTAGGGGCGTTAAATCTGGTGAACGTGGTGGCCACCTTACCGGTCCTTTTGTTTTTATCCATTTGTTTCTAAAATGCAGATTTACCAATTCAGAGACGTTTCTAGTATTGTGACGGGGTACCCCATCGTGTTGAGATAACATATGTCGTCTCTCATTCAGCGTTAAGTCGTCCAAAAAACCATCGAATATGTGTTCGTTTAAAATTTCTAAATATCGTTAGCCGTTTAGTTTTCCAACATAAATTTAATAGGCTAAAATGCCATTGCCCAGTAAGGCATACCAAACACTAAAACCGAAACGTCTCTGATTTTGGACATCAAAGTTACGATGGGGGTTAACGTCGGACCACCAATGCTCGTTACGTTAAATTTGATTGACTATTTCACACACTTATCAAATGAACCAATCAGGAGTTCTAGTCAAGTTCGGATTATCGATAACACCAAACTTGACTCTTGATCCTGATTGGCCTATCAAGTTCGGTGTTTTCAGATTGTTTATGTAACATTTTATGTAACGTAAAATATAAATAATTCCGCCGTGCACACATTTAAAAATGAGCAGATTTGGGATAAATTCCATCGAATTAATCAATGGAAAAATTGAGGAAAATGTACCGAAAAATATAAAGAAATCGAAGGAGTACGTTTGGAAGCAATTTACTAGTTTTTGCGATGAACGAGAATACGTATTACCTTTCACTTTGTTTGTGAAATAGTCTAATAAAATTCCACTCGTGATTGAATTTATTGTAATTGAGTTGCTTGAAGAAAACACCACTCGTCCTCCGGACTCGTGGTGTTTTCAAGCTACTCAGTTTCGTTATAAAATAAATCGACAGAATTATCGCGCCAATTCAATCACTTGTAGTATTACTACTGAACATTCTGGAACTGATTACGTAAGATTCATCTGTCGACATAATTTTTGTACTCGACAAAATGCGACTTCTAAACTTGCGTATTTAAAGAACGAATTACTATATCGAGGAGATGTACATAATGTGAACTTAAGATATCCAAACAATTTAACACTACCCAGATTCAATCTTACCATGTTTCACAGTTGCTTTATTTGCCAGTCAAAAACGCAACAATCTGTATATGGAAAAATATTTTTAAAATTGTATATTGAATATTGTTTGTTAAATAAATACAAAGCCTATAATTATTTACTAGTTTTTTAAATATTTATTATACAAAATGTTGCCGTTGGCTTTTAAAATAAAATCATTTGTAAGGTTTTTAAAAATTTGAGACAATTTTTGAGAAAGATTTTAGTAATTTGGCACAAATTTTGTTTAGTTTATTATGATTCATATTTCGAAAAAAAAAAGACCTTACGTGTCCGGTACAGGGGCAACTTCTCCTAGGTATTAAATGCCTCATCCCACAGAAAAGTTATTGAAAGTAAATATCTGTAAATTATTAATGATTCGAAACAAACCATAGCAAAGGCGTAACCTGTATCATATTATGTTGTACATAAAGCTGTTTACGCATAAACCAGCAAATTGCCTGCCAACTAGATGATTATTGCATGCGAAGTGTCATTACTTATGGAAGCATCGTGAAATTCTTATCCCCAGCAATGCCAATGCCAGGCAGCCGAGAGCAGAAAGCCCTGCCTTCTCTACCTCCTGAAATATTCACGAGCCGCTTAAACATTTACAACCCCTGCGCACTGTATTAAAATTAATTATTTAATATTAAACTCGGTAATTTTTTGTTAGGCTCGGTCTTCATTCCGTAATATTTTATAGATTTTTATGTCTCTGTATAATAACATCGGGAGAATTATGTATAAACCTTCTAATTGAATTTGTGTGAGCTTTCGAATTCTTTTGTAGACGAGCGTACCAGTGAAACGAATAATTACATTTTGCGCCCCTGCCCTGTCTGAATCGGTTAATTTTTAATGCGCGAAATGTATCGAACCTACGTATATTTCGCGATTTTTTTTTCGTCTTTTTTACTTTAGGGTTGATTATGACGACGAAAAAAAGGGGTGCTGTCCGAGAGTCCTCTGCTGTAAAATGAGTATTTTTAGTCGATATTTTGTCACATAGAAGCGCTTAAATTGAATATACGAGGGTTTATACCTATGCTACGATCCTGACCTTCATAATCTCTATAATCATCCCTTAAATCTGCTCTCTTAATGCACTTGTCCCAGAGATGTCCCAGAATTTAAAAATAGTTTTTTGAAGAAATTTTCTCCAACTTCTTCAAACCATTCATCAACAGCTGACCTAATATCATTGTTACTTAAAAATATTTTTTACATAATTTTCTGTTTCATTTTTTAAGTTTTCACACGTGTTATCACTAGATATATGTAGAATCATCTGTAAAACCGATCGTCTTACCCGAAGAGTTAAAAGAAAATATATCATTAATATACAAATTAAAGAGGAACTCTAAACGATGTAACTCTTTTCCACTGGGTTTTCAATTGATCATAACAAATTGTTCTTGGTTAGTTAGGTAGTCTTTAAAACATTTATATAAAAATTCCTGTATCCCTACATTATCTAAGACCTATAACATTTAGGGTCAAGTTGGTTAACTGGAACCTAGAGGTAACTGGGCCGTATACTTCTAATTTTGTAATCCAATATTTTAAACTTCCCGCTATTTGTAACATGACAGCTATCATCTCAAAGCTTCCGTTACATCAACATCCCCAACTAGCCATTCATAAAAGTGTATTTGTTGTGAAGTCCTCATCATCATCTACTGTATAGTCCAGGAGACAGTGACGGTTTTCGGTATTTATTTTCCCAGTCAGCAAACACGGATAGATATAAGTATATTTTGAGGGAGGGGGTCCGATGGGTTGAAGCGAAGCCGAAAATGCAACAGAACATACGAAAACACGAATCGTTTTTTTCAGTGATAGAAATATAGTAGTAAGAGATATACAGAAGCTAAGTAAAAAAATAGTCTGATTAATATGTGAGTATGGATAATATATTTGGCAAGTGCATAAAATACACTTTCAAACGAGTTATGTACACAATTATTTCTACGACCACAATTATTTAAAGAATGTTCCAGGTGTTTTGTATATTAAAGTGTACGCATAGGACACATAAATAAAATCATATATCACAATATTTCACCTAGTTGGTTTATTTATAGAAATAAAACATAATAATTGAAGATATTACAGAAGAAAATAGGGAAATAAATTACATTTCCTTTTACACTTTTATAAAATAATTGTTTTATTTAGAATTCACGAAACACTTATTACTTACTCTACATTAAGTAACATCTATATTATTTTTTAAGAATTGATGTATCTTTTTTTCCATTTATTTCGACATTTTAGACAGAATTTATTCTTTTTACTAAATTTAAGTTAACAGATGCTTTGCTACTTAATAAAATTTAGTTTGCTTCATTAATTATCATGAAGTCTTCATACGTGTTTTTATTTTTATATTTGCAATAAAGGTTTACTACCCCAATTTGCTTTGATATTGACCCTTCGAAGGCTTTCAAATTATATTCAGTTTTCCTTATTTTAAATTGTTCATTTACTTTTTTGAGAAAATATGGTATGGCATAATGCTTACATCGCCGCCTGTGTCAATTTTGACTTTTATATTTATATTTTCTATTTCGATCAGCTGATCCCACATGCTTTTACATTTATTGTTACTTTTATTTACATTGACAAAAATGTTTTCTGAGCAATTACTACTTGAATCGTATTCACTTTCACTATCATACTTTACATTTTTTATATTTTTTACTCTATAAGCAATGGCATAATGGTTGAATTTAGAGCATTTCGCGCACATTTGTCCAAAAGCAGGGCATTTGCGGGGACCATGTACCTTGTGGCATCTTCTACAATTAAAATTTTCTGTATTGACCTTTCTTTCCTGTTCATTTTTTACCTTGCTATACTTGTTTCTATTTTCCTTGTGGTATTTTACTTCCATAATACTGCTACTTTCCTCTGATCTTTGTTCAAATTCCCTGTTTTGGTCTCTGATTTGTTCACTTGTTATGCAGAATTGTATGCACTTTTCAAGAGTTAACTTCTCCATTCTTAGTAGCGCTTCTCTACTTGATGCATCTCTGATTCCCATTACTGTTTAATTTATCTCTCATTGCTTTATCTTCTGCGCTTTGATCAGGGTCAGCGACATTGTAGTTGCATGTTCTGACAAATTTTCGACACTCCGTGAGGAAACTTTGGAAGTTTTCGCCTTCTTTTTGATTTCTTTTTAGAAAGTTGTATCGTTCGTAACACTCGTTGCTTCTTGGATTTACATACTTATCTATTACTTCCATCAAGTGTTCATAGTTGTCCTTTTGTGCAGCGGGTATATTGAAAGTCAAAATTATTTTGGCTGTCTCTGTTCCCATCAGGTTCCTTAGTATAGATATTTTTACTTTATCAGTCGATTCATGCTGTCCAGTAGCTATCAAGTAATCGTCGAATGATTGTTTCCAGAACATCCATACGCTGGCTGCATTTTGACTCTGTAGGTGAAAGTCAGGAGGTAATTTCACTGCTCCTGCCCCGATGTTTTCCATTTCACGTGTTCTAACCTCTAAATTTAGATTATATTTATGGATTTTTCCTATCTTACTTTTCTATCCTCAATATTTAATCTGCAGGCTAATGCGCCATATTTTAATACTATTATAAGTATTTTTAGAGGGTATTTATTAATGATGCTTTGTATTTATTACAGATACTTTTATTATAAAAATGATATTACATTTGGGCGATGTTGACATCGAAAAAGTGATCGTTGACAATTGACATGAAGTATGACATTACATAGTTAAGTGGCGTTCGATATCAAACAAGGATTTTTTTCAATATTTCCCTTATAAAGCTTGATTTTTTAAAAAAAATTCATGTGAATATCGCTCTCATTCGCCCTTATAATTCAGATTTTTTTAGAATCAAGAGGCTTCATTCCCTAGAGATTGATTTTTACTAAACATTTTAAGTTTATGTCGTTTTTCGTTTTTGTTTTATGATTATTTTTTAATTTCAACCCTCTTTAGCTCTCACATTTTTAATCAGTTCTTTTCAAAATCATAAGGCTTTGTTTCCTTATAGATAGAGCTTGACTTTGCTAAATATTTCAAATTTTTTTTTAAAATACTTCTACCGCCTCTTAAGTCCCCCATTTTCAATCATATTTTTTCCTGAATTAACCGGCTTCATCCCCTTATAGAGCTCAATTTTTTATTAAAAATTTCAAGTTAATATCATTATTCGTTTTTGACTTACCGTGCGGACTAAAAAATGAAGGACGGACGGACGGACGGACAGATGGACAAACTGAGGAACATACAGACAGAAGAACAGTTTAAAATTTTACAAAAATGATTTTTGTATAAAAAATTTAAAATTTGGATCAATATTAAAAATTTTGGTTTCACGAAAGTTTTATAATACTCTTCACCGACTACTGTCTGAAGAGTAAGTATATAATAAGAATAACAATTCTATATAAAATATTAAACCTAATTATTTAGTTAATTATAAGAAGAACATTCAAAATGCAACCAACAATTCTTCATTCCTATTGGCCATAATGGATTTTATATCACTTGATTCAATAATTCAGTGTTAAGTTATTGACGAAACAATTATTATAGTATAAATTTTTTGTAGAAAAAGCGTAGGCACAAAATTTTATTAATATTTATTATAATTTTACTGGTGACACTGCTCTCTGGTTTTTAGATACAGAATAAAGCTGTAATTAAGAAAGTACAGCATACTTTAAAGACACAGCTACCCACTTTTATAAAATAATTTTTTTTTAATAACCAAACTGTGCGTCTTGCGTATATTTTTTAATTCTAAACTTTATGATTAAGCGCAATATCAATATAATCCGAAAGGAAGCGAGGGGCGTAGTCTTTCATAAAATTGAAATCAAAAAAGTTGGAAGTTTTTATATTATAATAAAAGTTTGCGGAGTAAATTAGATGGCCGGAGTGTCGTTAGTAATTTAGACACTTCCAGTGACTCTGGCCGGGGTATTTTTTTTTGCTGTGGCTCTGGCTCGCTGGATTCTTACGACCCCTCAGCGGCCCTGGTTTCTGCTTTTATAAATATTACAATGATTAAATATGCAGAGAAACTTGTTAAAATTTGTATGAACAAGGAAAGGTTCGTTACTTTTGGTGCCGCGGACTCCATTTATAATTTTTTGCCTGAGGACTTTTTTAGACAAATGTCGTTAAAAACTAAATTAAACAATTTAGTGGATTTTTTTATCACCGAGATAAAGAAGGTTGTTTGTAGGGCGGAAAGCATAAAAAAGTAGAGTAAATTGTTAGTGAAGTACTAAAAAATAATGTTTGCTTCCTATGTTGCCTATGCTAAATAGTGCTATTTACACTAAATACGAAGTTTGTCCGGAAAATACGAATAAACATAGAGTGATTACTTTATTTTAGAATTATTTAGGTATTTTAATATGATATCCTTCAACGTACTCCCCCTGCGACAAGATGCACTTCCGCCAACGCCGTTTCCACTGTTGATAAGATCGCTGAAAGTCTTCAGTTGTGAGACTCTTCAGTTGCCATGTCGTTGCTGGCTTCCAGAGCCCCCAAGTACCGCCCCCGAATCACCATTTGGCATTTTGGGAACAGGAAGAAGTCGCAAGGGGCTAAATCGGGTTAATTATGCGGGTATATTGCCACGGTGATTGAGCTTCGGGCAAAAAACTCACGAACAACAAGAGACGTGTGAGCAGGCTCGTTGTCGTGATGAAGGATCAATCTGGTCGAACTCGGGCCGCACGAGTTCTGAGACGGATTTCCTTTCACTGTCTAGCCGGGAGGTACAACATTTTCTTCAGAACTCGATGTGGAGGGGCGTGAGCAAGGGTAATCTTTCACCTCCTCTCGGCCTTCCCGGAACTCTTTTAACCACTTGTTGACGGTTGGTTCCTTCAGAGTAAATTTGTTTCAAATACTCAAATATCTCACGGCCATTCTTGCTTAGCTTTGCAAGAAACTTGATATTGATGCGCTGTCCCTCAATCAGATAGAGGTCCATGCCGACGGCAGGTAAAAAAAGGGTTACTTTTAACAAGTAGACTCGAACTGAGCGTTGAGGGGATTTAATAGAAAGGGGGAACCACCGGGCCACCCCTCCACAATGCCTTGACACGTCGCCCCGAATTTTTTATACGTATTTTTCGGATAAACCTCCTACAATATTTCATTAATTAATTTATTTTTTAACATAACCTTAAATTCTGCGACACTTAATTTATTTTCACTTGTGTGATTTGGAAGTCGTGGGTGGTGCCAAGCTGTTATTTAGAACAAGAGTTGCCCGGGCGCCAGTTTTGACTTAGCAGTTTGCTCTGCCATCCTCAAGTGCATTTAGAGCAACTCAGAGCAACCTCAGAGGAGTCCATATCTCTAGGCGTTCGTTTGCGTATAGGGTAGTAAAAACAATTAAAAAAATATTTATATCTATTTCCTTCCTAACCTAAAACGGCGCTTTTGTACCTCTTACTTTTAAGGACATTCTGGACGAGCTAAATAAAAGGGGATATAGTTAAAAGAAACACAGGAAATGTATATACAATAATATATTTCAAATTACGGTAAACCCGGTGGGGCAATATTAAAACCAAACAATAACGGTCTTTATTTACAACAGATTACCCAAAAAAATAATAGCAAAACCAAGATAATACTTATTAAGCTGTAAGACAAATGCTTTCTATTATTCGGAAATTCTAACTCAATTAACAGTACAATAATTCTTCAGAATATTTCACATAAATTAAATAAGGAGAATAAAATAATTAAATCCAAAATAATTTACATTAATAATTGGTATTATTTTTTGAAAAAATAAAAAATTTCACAAAAATTCTAAAAAGTATTTTTAAATGCTTTAACTTAATATTCAAAAGAAAACACATGGATTAAAATAAAACAAACAATTAGGTTATTATTCTAGTCAATGGCTTACACTGAATTAGAGAATTATCCAAGGTAGTACGTTATGATCTAGAAAGTATAAATGTCACGTACATTTTTGGTTTGAATAGAGAGACTAATCTTGAGTACAAAACTCGAGTAAGGACTGCGGTCCAAAACTCTTGCCGAAAGGCGAGATTCTCGTTTTGGGACCCGGAAGTTTATTTATTTATGTATTTATTTAATATACTGTTCAACACGAAACCTAATTAAAGAACAGGATTACAAGACAAAAAATATTCGCAGTATTAATAACAAAATTCAAAAGTAGGTTACAATAAGAACAAGAGTTATAAGCTAATAAAAAAGAAAATTATTCCTAATTTTCCTTACAGTACAATTAAAGATGTTTAAATTACCGCACATTTCGCTAGAAGATTCACACATTACATAAATAGAAGAGTTTTTTAAAACATTTTTTCTGGTCACTGGAAGGTAAAAAGTGCATGCAGACCTTGCTGATCATTGAGAAACATAAAAGTTAAGCCTTTCTAAGATGGTGGAATCATCAATTTTATGAGTCTTTATTAACTGCGTGTCTTTGCAATAGGGAATTATGAGGCATTCGGATCGCAGGTAGACACTATCAGTTTTGAAACTTCTCAGTTTTAAAAATCGCCTTTAGACTTGTTCTAAGTGTCAATATGAAGTTGATAGAATCTATTCCAGAAGAAGTTGGCACTGAAAATGGAATTTTCCTGAATTTTGCAACAAATTTAGCACTATCAGGGGTTATGTTGAAAGGAAAGAAGTTATATTTTTTGTGCAATACTTAAAAATCCTAAACTGAAAGCGACAGTCCTAGCTTCAAGAACGCAATTTAGTCATAAAAACGATTTTACGTATTCTATTGTTATACTTAATTCTTAAATATTTTATGTATAATACAAAGTCATGTCGATGAATTTCTTGAATAACAATTAAACATATTTTTATGTTTTAAAGTATAATGATCCTTTTTTAATATTCATATATTACCTACTAAATTCCACATTGCATGTGTAGGTTTTTTATTATGAATTGATGTCAACGCGTATTAATATTCTACATCCTGTTACTATAAATTCAAAATAACTAAATATTCAGAAACGATATTCATAAATTAAGTAAAATAAATCAGATATTCGTGTGTGTTAATTTTTTGGTTTAAATTGTTGGTTTAGTTAAAAAATTAAATTCAGACGTTTATTATCATTTAAAGGTATTCCATATAATATCATGGAAGAACATAAACAAGTTCTTATATTCCTCTACGATTCCCAGCTCTCTCATTTCTTAGAAGATTGTTTTCGGCGAGTATCGGCTAACATCGGTCGATATAAGAGAAGCACCTCTTGGCGACGTGGTCAACTACATTAAATCTGTAGGCTGACTCACGAGCTAAAAGGAGGAGGATGCACAATTGACCTAGTAAGGCCTCCACACGTTAAGATACAGACAGAAGTTCTTATAATAATTTCTGTCGGAAAATATTTTTTCACTATATACCAAGAAAAAAGCAAAAATATATGGCGAATAAAATATTGGAAATAGTTGTGTAATGTTACAATAAGGTCGCATCATTCCTATTATATTTTTAATATTATCCTGATGAAATATCACTATCACCATAATAAAACATATGTCGAAATTGACAAAGAAATTAAAAAAAGAAATACGGATTTAAATGTCCTTCACAGAAACTCATTTCCATTCAGCTAAAGAACTAAAATTGGCCATTTTTCTGTTAAAAGGTCAATAAAGAACATTTTAAGCATTCGATTATACAGGATGTTTATTAAGTACTTGTACAAACTTTAAATAGTGAATCTTTGACTAATTTTAAGGCAAAAAGTTCATATGAACACGTGTCCTAAACCTCTTAACTTTTGTGCTACAGGGTGGTAAAGTTTTCAGAAAAAAATCTATTTTTCCAATAACTGTGAGACTATTGTAGATATTTTTACGAAATTTGGTACACGTATACTATGCATTAAGATGCATTTTTTGATGTACAAATTTATGTTTTCTACCAGTGGCGTCCATACCTACGGGGTTTGTATTGAATATTTTTGCAGAAAAAAATAGTATGCCACTGCTTCATCTTAAAACAAAAATTATTTTTCAAATCCTCATTTATTTTTAAACAAATTTAATCTCTTGAGTTTTTTTCGTTCGATGCTTTAGAATCTTGTGCAATTAATATTAAAAAAGTTAGTTAAAAAAGTCAGTTTTCACCAAAAATCTTTCATAAGCTACGAAAATTTTTATCTTAAAAACTGTTTTAAAATTAACTAAAAAAATAAGAAAATTCTCATAAGAATCTTGTGCGTTCATTATTAAATAAATATAGTTTAAAAAAACTTAAAAAACACGCTTTTAGAGCATATCAAACTAAAAAGTTAAAAATCATTTTTCAAATAAGCTTAAAACAATAATAAATAAAAAATACTAGTTTGTTTTTCTCGAAAAAATGACTAAAAAAATGAAAAACACAAAAATGAACATAATAATCTTGGGCAATTATTACTAAAAAAAGTTAGTTTAAAAAAAGTCAGTTTTCACCAAAGAATAGAATCAAAAAAAAATCCTAAAATGGTTTATAAGACCCTACGATTTTTTTTCTCGAAAAAGTGACTAGAAAAAAACGAAAAACACAAAAATGAACATTTGAATCTTGGGCAATTATTATTAAAAAATTTAGTTTAAAAAAAGTCTGTTTTCACCAAAGAATCAAAAAATCCTAAAATGGTTCATAAGACCCTACGATATTTTTTTCTTGAAAAAGTAACTAAAAAAAAATGAAAAACACAAAAATTAACATTAGGATCTTGGGCGAACATAGTTAAACAGTTAATTTAAAAAAAAAAGTTTTCACTAAAGAATCAAAAAAATCCTAAAATGGTTCATAATACTTTACTTTTTTTTTTTTTGAAAAAGTGAGTAAAAAAATTAAAAACACGCAAATGAATATTAGATTCTTGGGCAATTATTATTAAGAAAAGTTAGTTTAAAAAAAGTCAGTTTTCACCAAAGAATCAAAAAATCGTAAAATGGTTCATAACACCCTACGATTTTTTTTTTTTTTGAAAAAGTGACAAAAAAAATTAAAAACAAGAAAATGAACATAAGAATCTTGGGCAACTATTATTAAAAAAGTTAGTTTAAAAAAGTCAGTTTTCACCAAAGAATCAAAAAAATCCTAAAATGGTTCCATAAGACCTTACGATTTTTTTCTTGAAAAAGTAACTAAAAAATAAAAAACACCAAAATAAACAATAGAATCTTGGGCGATTATTATTAAAAAAGTTAGTTTAAAAAAAGTCAGTTTTCACCAAAGAATCAAAAAAAAATCCTAAAATTGGTTTATAAGACCCTACGATTTTTTTTTCTCGAAAAAGTGACTAGAAAAAAACGAAAAACACAAAAATGAACATTAGAATCTTGGGCAATTATTATTAAAATATTTAGTTTAAAAAAAGTCTGTTTTACCAAAGAATCATAAAAAATCATAAAATGGTTTAAAAAACCCTATGATTTTTTTTCTTGAAAAAGTGACTAGAAAAAAACGAAAAACACAAAAATGAACATTAGAATCTTAGGCAATTATTATTAAAATATTTAGTTTAAAAAAAGTCTGTTTTACCAAAGAATCATAAAAAATCATAAAATGGTTTAAAAAACCCTATGATTTTTTTTCTTGAAAAAGTGACTAAAAAAAATTAAAAACACGAAAATGAACATTAGAATCTTGGGCGATTGTTATTAAAAAAGTTAGTTTAATTAAGACAGTTTTCACCAAAGAAATTAAAAACATTTTTTCTCTGCGAAAATTACCATTATTAAAAAAGTGAGTTTTTCATCACAAAAAAGTACCTACTATAAATCCTCTTTCAAGAGTTGCTACTCTTCATTTGTAACTTGTAGCTTTTACAAGTTCAAATTTTATATAATAGGGTATACGTAATAAAAAAAAACGACTGGTGCTAGTCCGGACCACGAATAAATCAAAGAAGTACGCCAAGCTCCAACGACAACAAAGAAGACGCCGAAACGTTGAACGACCACTTGTTGTCGACGATCGCTGTCGAGACGCTTCGGGCGTACCGACGAGCGAGAACTCGACGAGCGCCTCGTTGCCAAATCGCCTCGAACTTAACAAAAAATGCTTAAAACACGCTGCAGCTTAATTATTTTTTACTCTCTAGATAATTTTGTCACTTTGTGGATTAAAATTGTGGTTAAAAATTATGAATTTTTTTTATCTAACTATTAAGTAAATAAACAATAAATTTCTTTTTGTGTTGAGTGAATTTTAGAAGGATATTATCAAAAATGTTTGGTATTATACCTACTCAAAATCTAGAATAATTAAGAAATGCTGAACATACACAGCACTTCAGGGAAATTGTTTTATTCACTTCGTTCAGATTTTGTTTATGTGTGGGTAAAAACACAAAAATAAGAAACCCTTTTTAAAAAGGCATTATACTCGAAATATTATTTTGGATAGACTTCATCACAGGTTTAAATTTGTTTGAATTTATTTCGGATATTTGAATTAATGTTAGCTTTAATATACTAAAATTTCGAGCGATTTTTGTATAAATATTATAAGGCACCAACTTATTTTTTTTGTTTTTCTCGAAAAAAATTAAGTTTTTTAAAAATAAAAAAAAAAATTCGCTAAGAAAATTAAAATTTAAAAAATCATACAATGTACAAAATAGTTCTGTATGATTAAAAGGATGGGTTACCTTGAAACTGCTTTAATTAATTCTCACCCCTCCCCAAATAAGACCCATGAAATATTTAAATTTAATCCATTATTTAAAATTTCACGTATTGTAGATAGACTACCCAGACAGCACACCAAATCCTTTGGATATCTACTGAACATCCCAATATCCACTGAATGTCCAGTCCATGGTGGATATCTATTTTATATCCATGAAATGTAATTTATAGACATGCAAATGTCCATAAATAATTGTAATTATATAGCAAATTATTAAAAAATTACGCCATTGTGGCTAATAGTACCGTTGAGATATTTAAAATTAATTTTTTTTAAGGTGTATTCAATATCCCATGGACATCCACTATAAATATAAATATGTCAAAGTCTAAGCGCGGACGCAAACCATCGTGGATATCTACTAGATGTAATTTTTGATTTTGCTTCCTAAGTATAGATGGCGATACCACTTTCTAATCTACTCATGCTTAACCCGCCGTAATTGAGTTTGATCGACATTGTTTCACAAACAGACTTCATTAGAGACTGAAGTCGAGAAGTTCCATTTATTGCTGAAGATTCCTAATAAGGATGATTTTCTCCTTAGTAGGCAAAATCAAAGGCAGATTGTTGGGAATATTTTTTACCTCTATTTTCTTTCGACGTTATTCAATAACCATTGGTTACTTATGAACCTCTACTAAAAATAATTATAAAATATTTATCTGAATTTCTATATCCTGGGATATAGACGGACATTTGGTTGGATATCCACAAAATATATTCTATGGATATATCTGGGATTTCTTGTATTGTCTGGAGATACTCATTAGATATTTTGCTGAATATCCATAGGATATCTTCTATATTCTGGATATAGACGGACATTTGGATATCCATATTAGTTCCACGGAATATTTCTGATATCCTGTGGATATATTGGATATCCACAAAATATATTCTGTGGATATCTCTGGGACTTGGTGTGTTGTCTGGGTACATCATATGTCGCAACCCTTATATAACAAACTTAGTTGAAAATGTTTTGTGATATTTTAATAATAATTTCTCAATAAATTCCACGGTAACCTATATATTTTATTGTAAAAAACAAAACCTAAATATTTTAAAAACCTTATTTTTAGTTTTTTTCTACTCCATCTAATCAATAAATAATAGTAAAATTAATTATAATTCGAAAATTGTTGTTGAAGTCTTACTTTCTCGTAAGAAACTGTACAAACACACATTTTTAAAAAAAAAATTTCTCAAAAATTTGCACGGTAAGGTATAGTTAAAAATTCACTATTTGATAAATAAGGACTTCAACTATTAGAAAAAAATTAATTTTAGTCATAATCTAATATTTTTTATTTAACATTGGTGGCGAAAGGACCTCCTTAATTAATAATTATTACCAAACAATAAATGGCATAGGTATAAAACTTTAATAAATCCCCCCTATAAAGTTCACAATTTTGTCACCAATTGGTGTTAAAGTCATCACGCACGGTCCCTATAGTTAAAAATTAATAATCTGCGACATTTTGCAGGTTGTACACAATGTGAAACATGCTTTATTCGTCTATATTTTTTAAGATGAGACAGTCATTACTGTCAACTTGACTGACATGTTATAAACACAGAATAACCTACCTATTAGGCATTCCAAACAAATGAATTGCCAGTGGGCAGGTTTGGTAGATCTGACGGTTGCGACATACGATGTATTCTATCTACAATACGTAAAATCATGAATAATGGATTACATTTAAATATTTTATATCGAACACTATAAAAATATTAATTAAAAAAACTGCTTGTACATTTTTTTAAAAACTGGCAGGATTGACGACTGATATTTCGAATAAAAATAGCG
Organism: Psylliodes chrysocephalus; assembly: GCA_927349885.1. Classification (NCBI taxonomy): domain Eukaryota; kingdom Metazoa; phylum Arthropoda; class Insecta; order Coleoptera; family Chrysomelidae; genus Psylliodes; species Psylliodes chrysocephalus. Next base: position 13,201,286 of record OV651819.1, read on the forward strand.
TCCAAGATGCAAGACTATGTCGCTACCCCCTTAGATATACGAGTCCTTCCCACTGGCAGGTATTGTTTGACAGGTCGTTGGAATGCCTAATTAGGTTATTCTGTGCTATAAGTAGGGTACCTCATGATTATGAAGACTCATGATTGAATTGAGTAATGTCAGTGTGATTAATTTAATCAAAAAGTCATTCCTACTGACTACGTAATGATCCAATTTATTTATTTTCTATGTTAAAACTTTAATAATCTAAACCGACGCTGCACCAACTACTTGTTTCGATTCGCCTCGAAATCTAGCTGTAGGAACCGGCAACAGCGCTCGAGAACCGTCCGTGTATCTTCGAACAAGAGCACGTCTCGTCGTCCAACTGTCATCTTTCATGAAATAATCAAGTAAATAGTGCGAATTAAAACCGGAAAACTCGTATAGTACCGAGTGCCAAAAGTGCTTGTGTTCCAGGAGAATAATTTGGGTGAGTACCATGTCCGTTTCCACGTGTATTTCATTGGTTTTTAAGTTTGTTTTGTTTGCCATTTCTGCCTTTATGGGTACGGACGGAGAGCACGTTGAGTTCGGGTGGCGTCCTCGCCTGTGGCGTCGCTGGGTGCGCGCGCATCGGTTAGACCGGACACTGTCAGTTTGCGGTTATCGAGTGGGTATAGGATTGATCGCGGGTTCAAGTGGGGCAATACGAAATTTTAGCGCGTTAAAATAATAGGGTTTATAATAAAATAATAAAAGTGAAACAAATTTAAAAGAAATTTGGATATACAATGTCACACATAAAGTGCGCCTCAATGGGATTTTATTTCTAAACGATGTAGATGAATTGTGACTTTGCCTTCAAAAATGATAACGAATGACATGCAAATGGTCAATCACGTGACTTTTAGTAAATGTTAAAATTGACATTTTTTCCTAAAAATTGCAAAAATGGAATTATTATTCAAAAAATATTTTTATTTTTTATGAAGCAATATTTAAAAATAGAACCATTGTTAATATCGTAGAGACTAATTATAAAAACCTAAGAATTAAAAAATATATAGAAGGTTTTTAAAGGTTTTATAGGTTTCTACGGTTTTTAGTTCATATAGGTATGTCAAAAGTTATTAATAAAGTTAAACAAAAAATACAAACAAAACATGAAAAATAAAATTTTATTAAATTAAAAAAATCACATTCTACAAAAGAAAAAAATTGAATAAATAAATGATTTTTTTTTAAATTGTCACTATCATTAATATAATTATAAAGAAGAAGTAGTTTTATTTTTGATGAAATGTTTGCATTTGTTTCTATATAGTCAATTTTTCACCCTTTCTCCCGAGAGTTGATTAGTAAAGTTGTAGAATTTTGATTTTAGTTTTTTTTTAAACCGGTGCAAAATTACCTGTACCTGCCATTCACTGATCTGTATTATTTTACTGGATAGGATATAAGCTATATTTGACGAACTAAAAATCTGTTCCAGCAAGGAGACCAAAAGTGCAACACTGCTGGCCGATTTGGGCAAATTATGGCAGGATAATTTGACATACCTATCCTATAATTTGATTAGTTCTTTTTCTTATTCTATTCCTCTTGCATTCAATGTCCTTCAAGACAATTCAAAAATTCAAAAATTGTTTATTCTACATGAAATATCAAATTTAAAAAAAATACGTTCTCGTATCCTCATAAAAAATTAATTGCAAGTCGCCTGAAATGAAAACATTACTTAAAAAAATCCTCTTCCCGGTCAACTGACACAGATCAAAGAATATACATTTTAGCTTCTCAGCTGAATGTCGCTACTCGTACCAAACAAACCTAAGTTGCCTAAGTATTGATTGTTGCAATATAATCCAGTCATATTAGTCAAAATAGGGCAAGTATCTCGAAAATATAGATAGTCAGCTACAAACTTGTATAAACTTTTATTTTGTCACCCTAAAACTTGTCTCAGAACCTACTTATTGTAGGGTGTTCGCTACTACAGATATCAAAGGTCAAAATATCGATTGTTTGCATATTTTTTGCAAATATCTCGTTTACTATAGGTTTTATGCTATTTGTATTTATTATAATTATTGTAGAGGATTAAATCCTTTACAACTTCTCTTTACAAAAATTGATCATATCTTGAACCGTTTTCGAGATAGAGGGCAAAGAGCGCGCAGTGATGAACTATTTAGAGTATCATTCGAAGTCAACCGGTAGTCCCGATTAAAAACATAAATTATTGAAATTTATAAATTATTGATAAATATATAATTCTAAATAATTTGCATTTTTTATTAACTATTACGTTAGGAGGTAATTAGTATCAATTAGGTTAGAATTAAAAAATAATTAAAGTATTTCCGATAATAACTTGGTTTACACTCCATTCTCAAATAATGTTTGAACCGGGCAGTTTTAAATTACACGAGTAGGTTAGGTTAAGTTATTAAATGAATAGATATTCAATTAATGAAAAAAATTATTAGATATAACGTAATAGTTAATAAAAAATGCAAATTATTTAGAATTATATATTTATCAATAATTTATAGATTTTATATGTCGTGTTTTTAATCGGGACTACCGGTTGACTTCGAATCATACTCTAAATAGTTGATCACTGCGCGCTCTCTGCCCTTTATCTCGAAAACGGTACAAGATATAAAACAATTTTGTAGTTGTAGAGAATTTAATCCTACAATATTTATAATGAATACAAATAGCATAAAACCTACAGGAAACGAGATATTTGCAAAAAATTTGCAAACTTTTTTTTTTAACCTTTGACTTTAGATATCTGTAGCAGCGAATACCTTACAGTAAGTAGATTTTGAGATAAGTTTTAATGTCAAAATAAAGGTTTTTATAAGTTTATAGCTGACTATCTACATTTTCGAAGTAAAACTCCTAATATGACTGGACCAATAAAGACTAACATAATATTTACTGATTAAAACCCATATTTTTCTGCATTATGCTTATAAATATTGGCAAATGTACCTTTAGTATTTTGCGCTATATATTTCGTACCACTTGAAATATTGTTTTTCTATAAATAACCCATAAAGCACTTAAAACTCCTCAAAAACAAAAACACGAATAAAATAGCAATAAACAAAATCAAAATCTTGACAACCACACAGAGAGCATCCGCGAATTGAAATAACTACGCTTCTATCAAGGAATAGGTACTTTTCAACATCCGCAGTAAAAAATAGTTCCAACTTGGAAAGGACATATTTTTAAATTTTGACGATAACCCGCAATTGTTTTCGAAAAATCATGAAATACCTATCACTAGTTTTATTTAAAACATCTGTCAATCCTGTAATTTTTTGACATTAATGTGATATGTATTTAAAAGAAGCGCTTCGCGTAAAATTTATTATATACAGGGTGTTATTGAAATACACGTACATATTAAAACTGGGTATTGCGCAGATCCCCACTGAATGTAGAAAAATATTATTTTTTAAAAATACCCCTTATTAAGGGAGTTATTAATTTTTGAAAATTAATTCTAAAACAAACGTACTTCACTGATATGTTGAGGATGACCTATATAAATTAGGTTTATTTACCTATTTTAAACATCAACAGTAATTAATATGCAAGTTTTTGTCAGATGATAAGAAAACTAGTCTTGTAAGAAATAACCATGTTGCCAAGATTTTCGAATTAATTTCTATTTCCGAAGACTGGTTTTTACTACCCTCGTTATCAAAAAACTAGAATATTTGATAAATGATTGTTTTTAAACTATACATTTTTGAAACTATAGATTATTAAAATTTTAGTTGATTTACGAATCTGGCTAACACGAGCGCGTCATTTCCAAGTTGGTAAAAAGTGTTGTTACGATTACTTTTAAATAGTTTTTTACGATGCCACTATTTACGAATATTGAACTAACGGATATAGTGCTGGTTTATGGGGCAGCTGGAGAAAATTCTCGGCAAGCACAAATCCTGTATCGCGAACGGTTTCCAAATCGGAGAATTCCGGACTGTCGTACGTTTATTTCAACTGTTCAGCATCTAAGAGACCATGGAAAATTTGAGAGTGTCAATGCAGATCGAGGGAGAACAAGAACACAAAGAACATTGGCGGCCGAAGAAGAAATATTGGAAGCTGTTGAAAACCGGCCTCAATTAAGTTGTAGAAGACTAGGTCTTGAAATTGGAGTGTCCTCATTTGTTGTGTGGCGGACACTTAAAGAACAAGGTTTACATCCTTATCACATCCAAAAAGTCCAGGCCTTATATCCAGGTGATGAAGAAAAGAGAGTGGAGTTTTGTGAATGGATGATTCAAAAATGTGTTGATATTCCTGATTTTCTAAAAATATTATTGTATACTGACGAGGCTTCATTCACTCGTGATGGCGTGTTCAATATGCACAATACGCATATTTGGAGTGATGAAAATCCTCACGCCATTAGAGAAACTGGGCATCAAAGAAAATTTTCAATAAATGTTTGGGTTGGCATAATAGATCAGTATTTAATCGGGCCTTATGTTCTCCCGAACAGATTAAATGGGCCAGGATATCTCCACTTTTTAGAAGATATTTTGCCAGTACTCCTAGAAGAGATACCGTTACAATTAAGGCAACGGATGTGGTACCTACTAGATGGCGCTCCTCCTCACTTTGATTTAAACGTACGGCAGTTTTTGAACATTAGATTTCCTCAAAAGTGGATAGGCAGAAATGGACCTACTAAGTGGCCTCCGAGATCTCCGGACTTAAATCCATGCGATTTCTTTTTGTGGGGTCACATGAAACAACTGGTTTATAATGAACCTATTAATAGTGTTGAACAATTAACCAATAAAGTTAATGCGGTAGCCGAGGAACTACGACAAAATCCAAGACTAATTTCTAATGTTCAAAGTTCTTTGGAAAGACGATTGCAAGTGTGTGTAAATAATAATGGACGGCATTTTGAACAATTACTGTAATAAACTTTATTTTGAATTAATTGGTTTTGCTACGGCAACAGTGCAATTTCTATGGGTAAGTTCAATTTAGATTTATTTTACTTCTTTAAATATGGAAACTAGTAGGTCGGAAAAGGGGACTCTTCCCCAATATTTAAATTTTAGAATTTGAAGTTAAAATTGGTGCCAATCGTTTTTGGTCATTACATACTATTCCCCATTTTAATATGTACGTGTATTTCAATAACACCCTGTATAGGTTTGCTTAAAATGAATTGGTAGAAAAAAAAAATATGCAAAAAACTTGAAAATGGGTATATTAGTTAAACATTTCTCGAAATTTTAAAAAATAATGCAATTTTTGCGATTTTTACTAAAAAATGTCAATATTGTCATTTACAACTACTGTTACATGAATAACCATGACATTCGTTATCATTTTTGAAGCAATAAATTATAACAAAAATTATCTACAGCATTTAGAAAAAAAATTCCATATGATGCACACTTTATGTGCAAATGCAAATGATACTACTACTTACTATCTTTGATCAATTTAACTTCCGAAAACCAAAATAACCATAAGAAATATAAAAATTTTGTGTATTAATCAAAAAATAAACAATTTGCCCCACTCTCTCCAGATGATCGGATGAGGCGCGTACGCGCTAGTTGTGCTTTTTCGAACGTTTGTATACAGTATTTTGATATTGAATTTGCTTGGTTTTTATTATCAGCTGCGTTCGTCGTCGTGTTTTGGTTTCGTTGTGGGCTTAGAATGAGAGGCTGTGGCAGAGACGGACCGGCGCGCTAGCCCACGATCATTTTTATCCGAATTTAATAAAATTCGTCTCCAATTTGTGCTCACAATTTTTTTTCCTTTAAGGAAAACGTTTTTATTTTGCATTTAAATTTTTTCGACCACTATTTTTTATATTGTTAAAATGTTACATTAGTTTTTGCAAATTTAAGTTAATTTGAGATATTTTCTAGATATTTATTGAGATATTATTGAGATATTATTGAGATATTATTAAGATATTATTAAGATATTATTGAGATATTATTAAAATATTATTAAGATATTATTGAGATATTATTGTCTACGTTCAAGAATGCCTGTGAATATTTGTGACATTTTTGGATTATTAGCTTATTATTAGGGCATTTTAATTAGTTGGTATTAATATAATATAATAGTATATTACATTACGAGTGTGGAAAATCACTTTTCACACGAGTAATGTACAATATTTTTCCTACGACCACAAAATAATTTCATCAAAAAGTGTAAAACCAGGTTATTTTTTTTTTAATTTGGTGTCATTGGCGTCGACTACTACGGCCATTAGCCTCGTGTTCTGTGTAGGCTTTGTTACTGTTTCCCAGCGCCACTTTAGGAACAGCACTGTTAATTAGAACCCAGCAGTGAATGGTCGAGTGGGGAATCCTACCTATGCATTAGAATTAATATTTAATTTTTTTTTTAATTAACACCGGTGGGATTCGATCCTGAGACCTTCCGATCTCAAAGTCATGACTCTAACCACTGAGCCAACCCACCCCCTAACCAGGTTATTATTATAATAATTAAAATGTATTTAAGAAAATACAGTTCATCAAATTTCTAGAGGTGTTCGACGCCCAGACAGAGATCGCGCTACGTGTGACTAAGATAGCTATTGTACAGTCTGCTAAACAAGTTATTTTAAATAGTTTTTAATATTTTTAGGTAATTAAATTTTAAAAGTGTGGAATAGTTTAGGGATTAAATTGGTCTGATTGGACTTTCTTAGAACGTTTTTAAAAGCAGCTAAAGATAGTATGTAGAATTGAAAATAATTATTATGCCATAAAAGGTGTTTTGGAATTCCTTCAACCTTTTGAAATTGAGTCAGAAAATATAAATTTTATAGGATAGCGGAAAATACCTATAATTTTTTTGTAGGCCTTTGTAAATCGTGGAAATAGTTTATATTTTATTTCTACCTTATTAAGGAAAATGGTACCTATTATTAATAACGGTTGTTTCTGAAACATTACTAAAATTTTCGAAATTTTGTTTTTCTACAAAATAATAAACTATACTATTTAGAAAAAAATTTATTTCTCTTATAATTTTATAAAAAATAACAGGGGAATATTTACATTTCTTGATCTATTAAACAAAACGATAAATTATCTCGACGAATGACACCATGTTCTAGTACGGAAGCTAGCTTTACATTTTTGTTGGTGGTTTCATGGGTTTCATATCAATTTTTTGTAATTGTAGTTTACACGTACATATACCTCTTAACACTTGTTTGCTTTATTAAAAAAGTGTGTTGTTGTGATTTACGTCGAAATAAGTCAAAAACAACTTGAAACCCCATATAAAATCAAAAAGGAGAAACGGAAAAAATTGAGCCTGTAAATGAACACAACTCAGAAACAAAAATAGCTATCTAATAATAAAAAAATAAAATTTGATTCTTGTGCAGCTTCATCTATATCATTAACTGTTTTTGGTTTTTTAATGGTTTTTCTTGGTGATGAAAATTCCGATATCTCACGGTTATCGATTCTTTTTTTCTCTCCAGAAATGCGGACGACAGTGTTTTTAGATACTCCTGTGGCTGCAGCAACACGATCATTTACATTTTTAAATGGTATTGAAGGTGAATTAAAGTTTCCTTCTCTTCTCATAAACTCTATAACATTGGCTATTATTTCGCGAGATTGACTGTTAATCGCGCGGCCTCTTAATTTGCTATTAAACTCCATACTTAGGTTCTATTAAACTGTAATGAGCAAAAAACACAAACGAAAATGAAAGAAATGTTTTAGCGAAATTTACATCTGACATTTACGTCTGAATGAAATAGTGAAATACTTGATGCGCAGAGTGTACTTTCATTGCGTAAATCCGTCGGGATGCCTGTCAGTAGTGCTTTCTCTGTCTAGCCGTCGAAAGCCTCTAGAAATTTGATGAACTGTAATCAACAATAATCGTATTTATTCAATTTTCATATTTTCTAAACAAAAAAAAATTTAAAAACCAAAAATTAAAAAAAAAAACAAAAAAAAATTCTGTCTCCGCAAGGATTTGAACGCGGTCGCTCGCCAGGTCTCAAATGGCAAAGTTAATAAAGTTTGCTACTTTTCCACCTGAGCTAATAGGTTAATTGGTTATGTGTTTAACCAGAATAAAAAGCAAACGTAACTTAGTTATTTTAAAATTATTTTAATAATAATTGTTAAAGATAAATATCTTGGATCTAATTTACGACAATTTCAATAATTTAACAATCATATCGATTTTAGTATTAATATGGACATTACATAGATCAAAATAGAAATGTTACGTTTGACATTTTGTGACAGCTGATGCGGAAAGTAACATATTCGCACACGGGTGGAAAGTAAATTCTTATTCATACGCGTATGATATAGGGCACTTTCCATAGGACTATATAGTGTGATATGTGTCACTTTCCTAAGTGGTCGTAGGAAAAATATTTATTATCTAGGGTCCATAATATTTCTTTCTTATCAACTAGTTGTTACGCTTAATCATCAAGAATATTTGGTTGCTTCCAAATAACTCTAAATCCACTTTTGTAACCACTAGTTATTACAGATTTTACTTAGAGAATTCTGATTTTCTTAAAGTGGTAATACAACTGACCTTGATAATAGCAACTTGGTCGGTAGCATAACTGTATGAAACAGCATAGACTAATATAGCAATCGTGAATACTAGAATAGCTTCTTTTGTTATATACAGTGGTAAGTGGTAAGATAGCAAGTGGTTAGAAAGTTGCCAGATAACTATAGTTACTGAATAGACCCCTATGATATTAATCACAACAAAACAACTGGTAATGGATGCCACTGACCACTAACATCACACTAACATTGACCAATGACAAATGACACCATACTTTCCACCATTAATTGTAGGTTTCTGTAAATTGTGTGTACAGCGCTACGACGAGTGTTAATTCTTTGAAACTAAAACATAGTTTCAGTTCGGGCTATACCAGTTACCGATACCTGGAGAGAATTTTAAAACTGAAATCCGTTTACCGATTTGCAAATCAAAATTTACGCGTTGGTACAAAACAACTAGAGTTGGAGAATAACAGAATAAGTAACGGTTACTACAATGTTACTTATAGAAATATACTTATAAAATGCTAAAATAATTAATACAAATTGATCCTTTGTTGTTAAGTAAATAAATATGGTAGGAAGATATACAATACCACTTACCAGTTATGTGAAACAAATATAATGAAAAATAACGACTAGTTCCGATAGAATCATCCGAATCTCTAGTAATATGTATAATATATTGCCTATACATCTAGGAACTATCAATATATTTGTCGAATATATTCTATTTTTAGATGTGATGTATATAAGGTAAAGTAGTGTGAAATGGCCACCATTTTGGTAAGTCGGTGGCTGTAAAGCTTTGGTATGGGGTTAAGACTTACATTATATTTTTCTAGTAGCTATTCAACTTTTGTGACAACAGGTAAATAAATAATTACGGTGAAAATATTTTTAATTTTTTTTTTCATTACGTATAAAAAAAGATGCAGTTGGCCATCTATCCCCATTCAGTTGGGTGAGTTGGCCAATATAATAAGGGAGAGAACAAAATACATTATGACTTAACATATAGCTATTTTACTTCTTTTTAAAGCATTTTTACCAGTTTTGGCAAGTGTTTATAAAAGAAGAACAATTTTCATAAAACCCAATCTGGCATATTATACACTGCAACCAATCTTCCCTTTTTCAGATGCACTTGTAACTTTCTCCACATCCCGGGTGTCACTATCTTCCTCAAATTGGACATCTTCATTTTCTTCCTCATCAGAACTTGGCGAAAGTGAGTGTTTTATTTTTCGGCCAATTGCTTTTTCTGCTTTTTTCTTCTCCGGGATGTTCGTTTTTGTTTGTTTGGTTTTCTTTGCGGCTCTATTTTTTACAGTCACAATGTGCTCAGGGGAGACCACTAGTTTGGGTGTGGAGTTAATCTGGTTTAAAAGTTTTCCAGATGTCAAATCTGGAACAGGGATAATTACACTGAAGTTGTACATCGAGGTTCTGTATATGCATGGCTACAAGATGGTATTGGGTCCATCAGAGTATTCGTAATTTGACTTTTGGGTGGTTGGGCAGTTACTTCTTGTGTCGGTTCAACGTTCTTTGCTGTAGAGTTTGTATTTTGAATGTTCCTTACTTGTGGTAGTGTTTTCATGTCTTCCTTTGTTTCGGTATTTATTATTTGATTAGAAACTGTATAAGCATGATCGGGTATGCAATCAGGATTCCAGGGAAAAATTCCAATGGCCTTGAAGCCAGCCATTGCATTTCCAGCGGTTGCTGAGTTTCCCCAGCTTTTCGCTAGGAGTTCACCAAACTGGAGTCGCCCTAGTTTTCTTCCTAGATGATCCTGCATCCATTCTCTGCAAACCTGATAGTAGAAGATTTTTAGTAACTTCAATAACCTATCTAATGATTGCAAATAATGGGTGGTATGCGGAGACAGGCACAACAAAATAACATCATTTACTTCAGCTGTTTCTAATAGTTCAACACAAGAACTATAAGATGAATGCCCGTCCAGAATTAACAAGGCCTTTCCTTCATTTTTACGTCGTAGGAAATGATTTGTAAACCAATTTAAAAATATTGTTGATGTTCCGTAGGCTGCTTCCTGAGACATGACAATATTTGCACCAGGTGGCATTGGATCAGTCCATTCGGTTTTTAGTTTTTTACCCAAAAGATACTTTTAGACGGTCAGATCAGTTCTCCGTTCAGTCTCAGTTTCAGTACAGTTGTCAGTTCAGTTTTGAAATTACATCCCTTTGACTGACAATTGATACGATAACTTGGTATACCCATCGAGCCACAGCTCCGTATCAGTTTCAGTTTTTCTTACACTTTATTGCGTTTACACATACAGATAACTGACAGTTCGACTGAGACTGAACGCAGAACTGCAGAACTGGTCTGACCGTCTAAAAGTACCTTTAGACACGCATACTGGCGGAAGAAAAGTGCCCTCGGCATTACAGCAGGCTATACATGATGTCATTGTAACAACGCCTTTTGCTCCTTTTGCGGCTAAAACATGGCCAGGTCGATTGTTTAATTGAAGAACTGTTTCGTCGACATTATAGATGGATCCAGGTTTATTTAAGACCTCATTTTCTTCCAGTGTAGATTGCAGAGGTTTAAAATAATTAACCAGGTCTACATGGTTCATGCTCTCACCTCGCTCTAGAGACACACTTTCAGCTTTCCGAATAGATAAGGGGATATCTTCTGAAGAAGGACCTGAACCAAACAGAACCAGCAATTCCTTTTTCTTTATTCAACTTATGATTAATTTGTAGACTTTCAGCGAAATTATATAGGCAAGCTTCCGAACATCTGATACCCTCATAGGAAAACCGTATTTTTGTGCCTTCTCAATATGTAGCACTAATTTCTTTTCATTGGCGTCCCCCAACATGCTGTCCGTTCCTATTTTGCCAGTTGTGGACATATTATTTTTTCATCTTCCTTTCAAGTGTTTTTCTCGGAGTGCCATAATTTTTTGAAACCCCATTTACAGAAAAACCGCTTTTAAGAGCTTCAATAGCTAGCCTCAGATTTTTCTCCGTATAGTTTTTACAATTTGAATTTTGTCTTTTATAGTGTTGGCATTTTTCAGCAGTAAATTGTTCACCTGTAACAAAACAGACGTAAAAAAGAGGTGGCCACCTATCCCTACCGTTTGATGGCCATCTGTACTTACTCGTAGGGATAGATGGCCACCACGACTAGCAACACCCACTGGATACTTTTTACTGTTTTTAGAGGTTAGGGTTTCTAAATAAACATCAAACTTACTTAATTTGCAGAAACAAGTAATAACATTTCTACTCAATGATTCACAGGAGCACGCAGTTTGCAATTATTATAAAATTATACCACTCCACAAATTTGTTTTTATTCACTGAATGTTTTACTATTAGCCTGACAGAAACAAAATCACACTACGCGTGGTCAGATGTCAATGTTTATTGCCTGAGCGGACAGGCAGCGCCATCTAACATCGCATTAATAAAATTTTGGCTTCTGGCTATCTCTCCTGATTGTCCATCTCACCTGGCTTTACCGTATTCTTATTGATACTTGGGATAATGCCATGCCAGGATCAGCATAAGTTAAAAATCACATTGGAAATTATGTTTATATACAGTGTAATACCGAAAAGAGACTGTATGAGACTGACGTTACTTACAAACTTACCGAGTTTAAAATTATTGATCAACCGAAGATGGGCTATGGAAATCGGTTCGAAATTATTACGATTATGGAACTAGAAAGTAAAGTTTTCGCCCTTAATAAACTAATAGGCAATAAATTCAGCGAAACGTTAGCTAAAAACGCAACCCCAGCCGCCAGTCGAGGTGGAAGTAAAATATAGAGATAACCCGGAATTACTCGGGAGTCAAGTGCTAGGTAAATGTATATTTTATCGGGCAAAGCAATCTAGCGAATTCAATTTGTTCAAGATTAGTTGTAGATAGAACGACGGCGTTTCATATTAGTTTCAAGATTTACAGGATTCTGCTAATTTTACGTTTGATACTGAGACTGCGACCCGAGCACTTTTTGGCTGATTTGATTTAAAGGTACAATTTCGTTACTATAAAATCGGGAATAGACATAACATTTCTAACTAGGACACAGTTCTATATTCTACACTGATAATATGATTTTTTTGATAAATTTTAACCTTATAACGGGAGACGGTACATATATATTGATATTCTGAATGCAACAACTATATAACATAAGTTTCCGTGATACGTATCAAGCTAGCAGAGCACCTCTGGAATTTTCACATTCTGAGTATGCCATAATTTTAGGCTCATTTTAGACTAATTTTATACTAACATAAAAAAAATTCCGCTCCTTTCTTTACCGGAAAAATTAAGTGCTCTGCTAGCTTGACATCAAGCTAGCAGAGCACCTTTGGATTTTAAAAATTTTGATTATGCCATAATTCTAGGCTAATTTTATACCAACCTAAAAAAATTTCCGCTCCTTTCTTTATACAAAAAATTAGGTAATCTACTGGCTTAACAATAGGTACTTATTACGTTTTTCATTAAAAAAATTATTAATGTAAATAAGTATAACGGCTTAATTTTAGGCTCATTTTAGGCTAATTTTATACCAACATAAAAAAATTCACGCTGGCCTTTATCGGAAAAATTAGGTGCTCTGCTAGCTTGACAATACGACTTTATAGTTTTTAGTTAAAAAATTTAAATAACTCAAAAAAGGGATACGTCATAATTTTAGGCTGATTTTAGGCTAATTTTGTACCGACATAAAAAATTTTTTTGCTCCTTTCTTTATAGGAAATATTAGGTGATCTGAGAGCTTAATTTCAAGCTAACAAATCACCTTTGGATATTTCAAATTTTGATTACGTCATAATTTTAGACTAATTTTATATCTACCTAAAAAAAAATTCCGCTTCTTTATAGAAAAAATTAGGTACTCTGTTGGCATAACAAGAGACACAAGAGGCACGTTTTTCAATAAAAAATTTAGCAGTGTAAAAAATGGTAACGGCATATTTTAGGCTCATTTTAGGCTACTTCTTCACCAACATAAAAACATTTCCACTCTGGCCTTTATCCAAAAAATTAGGTGCTGTAGCTTGACAATACGGCTTTATAGGGTTTTTTGTTAAAAAATTAAAATACCTCAAAAATATGGATACGTCATAGTTTTAGGCTAATTTTGTACCAACATATAAAATTTTGCGCTTCTTTTTTTATGAGAATTATTATGGATTTTTAAAATTTTGATAACGTCATAATTTTAAGCTAATTTTAGGCTAATTTTAGGCTAATTTTAGGCTAATTTTAGGTTAATTTTAGGCTAATTTTAGTCTTATTTTAGGACTAATTTCATACCAACCTAAAAAAAAATTTCGCTCCTTTCTTTATAGAAAAAAATAGGTACTCTACTGGCTTAACAACAGGCACTTATTGCGTTTTACACTTAAAAATTTAGCAATGTAAAAAATGATAACAGCATAATTTTAGACTTATTTTAGACTAATTCTGTACCAACATAAAGAAATCCACTCTGGGCTTTATCGGAAAAATTGGGTGCTCAACTAGCAATAGTTAATAAAATTGAGGAGCCTAAAAAGTAGACATGATATAATTTTAGGATCATTTGGTTGGTTGGTTGGTTGGTTGGTTGGTTTGTTGGTTTGTTGGTTTGTTGGTTTGTTGGTTTGTTGGTTTGTTGGTTTGTTGGTTTGTTGGTTTGTTGGTTTGTTGGTTTGTTGGTTTGTTGGTTTGTTGGTTTGTTGGTTTGTTGGTTTGTTGGTTTGTTGGTTTGTTGGTTTGTTGGTTTGTTGGTTTGTTGGTTTGTTGGTTTGTTGGTTTGTTGGTTTGTTGGTTTGTTGGTTTGTTGGTTGGTTGTTTGTTCGGTTGGTTGGTTGGTTGGTTGGTTGGTTGGTTGGTTGGTTGGTTGGTTGGTTGGTTGGTTGGTTGGTTGGTTGGTTGGTTGGTTGGTTGGTTGGTTGGTTGGTTGGTTGGTTGGTTGGTTGGTTGGTTGGTTGGTTGGTTGGTTGGTTGGTTGGTTGGTTGGTTGGTTGGTTGGTTGGTTGGTTGGTTGGTTGGTTGGTTGGTTGGTTGGTTGGTTGGTTGGTTGGTTGGTTGGTTGGTTGGTTGGTTGGTTGGTTGGTTGGTTGGTTGGTTGGTTGGTTGGTTGGTTGGTTGGCACAAAATTAGCCTAAAATGAGCCTGAAATTATGCCGTCACTATTTTTTATTTTCCTCAATTTTATTAACCAAAAACTATAAAGTCATGTTTTCCAGCTAGCATAGCACTCAATTTTTCCTATTAAGGTCAGAGTGGAACATTTTTATGTTAGTTTAGAATTAACCTAAAATGAGCCTAAAATTATGCCGTTGTCATCTCAACATTGCTGAATATTTTAATGAATGTTGTTAAGCCAACAAAAGGTGCAAAGATCACTTAATTTTTCTGTCAAAGAAAGGAGCGGAATTTTTTTTATGTTAGTATAAAATTAGCCTAAAATGAACCTAAAACCTTTGGTGTGTGGTTTGCTAGCGGTGTTAATTTTAGCATCTACTTACCGTTATTTTAGCATTTTTTATTTTCTTTAATCTGTGCTAAAACATTGTAGTAACGATGTTTGTTTAATATAAGCTCAATTAACTGTATTAATGAAATATTATGTATTTTTGTTTTGTAATAGTAAATAAAATTAGCCTTATGTGTATTTTTGGAACTAAAGAAATAAGTTGAAATTATTTTATATCGATTTACAGATCGTTTCCATGTGTGAAAGTAATTTGATATTAAACTTCTCATTGTTCATAGAGTTAAACGCGGAAATAGACTTGGGAGTTAAAAATTAGAGCCATTACGAGTTGATTACGTTTAATGACTAAAATAACTAAGGAATCGTGAGGTTTTCTGGCAATTTACTTACGTGTGTAACTAATCGAAATGCTAAATTCATGTTAAAAGCCTTTTAGCAAAAAATAGATATCACTCCTTTTTTTTTCGGTACGAAATTCCCACATATCTACGAGATTATAAAGTACGTATTAAAAAAAAGTTTGTAGACTTTTTTTATTGTGTTAGCATTCTATAATAGTTGTTACCAAATGGCTGTATCATCCTAAAAATGTAGGCAAATAAATAAACCGTAATTAAATGGGAAAAAGTCTAAACTAGTTATTAGTGTATCAAGGCAGTAAAGTTGATCTTTTTTGGCCGAATCAGATATTTGTGGTTATCATCAAATAAAGGTAATATTTTTTTTATTCTTGGTTTTCACAAGAGGCTTAAATGCAAGAATTGTTTTAATTTTTTATTGAACAACTAACGATAAGTATGCTGATTTTTTTCACGCAAGTACAGAGATTCTTGTGTTATATACACATAAGTGTCAAAATATAAAATTCAGGAAAAACTGACACATGGAATTTTTGCAAAGTACACCTCAATTGCTCAAGCCCTAACAAAAATTGGTATTTTCTAAGTTTTCTTATTTATGCTAAAATCGACTGTTACAAAACTATAAAATGTAATTAACTGTAATTAAAAAAAAAACCTGCCTCCTGATTTAGTGGCTGCTGTAACGACAGCAAATAAAGATAATGTAGCTGTGAAAGAAATGGCAGTCAATAATTTTTATATGTGGCATTCATATGTTGCTCAACAAATATACCTCGAGAGGTGAGATTATTATCTTCTCTCATTATGAATCACTTGACTGTCTACATCTTCATTAAATGAAGACAACAAAGAAAGGTCTACATCCCAAACTTTTCTTGCTCTACCTCTATCGCTGATGAAGGACTGCACAATTAGGTCCATGTTTACTAAAAAAGAATGAGTTTTAATAAATAACAGAGTGAAAACACAAACTTTTATAATTTTGTCTGAATAAGCATCTCTGCTTTAGCTGTAATTTTAAATTATTGGTTAATTGTGGATAGTATATACCTAGATGTTTGGATAATGGCAAACACAATTTTATAGAAACTCTTTAAATGTATATATACTATTTCTCAAGTAATGCAAAGGTAAACTTTCTCTTTACATTAAATTCAAATATTATGATTGATCAGATCCTTAATTGTAAAGTGATAACTGCAAAACAATTGATGTCCCTGTATATTGTCTCCTATAACCAAAAATTATAAGTTCTCCTACTTATGCAACGAAGTAATCATTTTTTTCCTTATAAAAGGTTTTGTAGGAAACAAAAAAAAATATCTAATTTTTTATTGACTATATAGTACTTACAGTTGGGTACAAAACACATGACTGCAGCAAAAACAAAGATTCAAGTAACTCCTTACTTGATTCTTTCTTTTTATCCATATTTGAGCTTCTCTTTTGATACTTTATGCAGTGTCGGACTGGCCCGGTCGGCAAGTCGGCATTTGCCGACGGGGCCAAACCCTTTTGGGGGCCAACGGTCAAGCATTAGAGATAAATCAAACCACCATCATAAAAATGTTGTTTACAATACTTCAACGAAATCTAGGAAACTGGCAACATTGGTGCGTCTAGACGTAGTCTAGTCTGCTGAGACAATTTGTTCTACGTTTTTACTTGTTTTTTTAAAAATTTCTGCAAATATGAAACTCTTAATCTCATTTATTATGATAAAAATTTTTGAATACGTGACTCCCGCCTCAAATTATCTTGCGACAGAAAGTATTGACTCTATCCAAGCATACCATTTGGTAACAAATCTAAAGCAATGCTAAATGAAATATATGACAAATTTTAATTGTTAAAAAGACGAATGCATTTTTAAATTATATAGGTAAATCAAATTGAGACCATTAGAAATAAAGATATTGTAATTGAACATGAGCTGCCACAACAAAGGTTAAGAAAACGGAAACGCATGGTAGACAAAACAACTGAAGATTCCGTTATTACCGATCCAATGAAAAAAAATTTGAAGTTGAATTATTTAAATCAGTAATTAATCAGGCAATTCAAAGTATAAGTCAGAGATCTGAAGCCAACAAATAAATTTATGAAGATTTTTCAGACCTTGACTCCAGAAATTTTAAAAGCTTGGATTTATTAAGTGACTCCAAATTTACTAATATTGCATAAAGATTGGGATCGATAATGTAGAAATAAAAAATGAATTATTGAGTTTCACACAAATGTACCCGGATAATAAAAAAAATGTAAAAACAGACCTCTGCATAAATAAGTCTGAAACAAATGAATGAGTAGGTTGCGTACACTGTACTTTTAAAATTTTAAGAGAATACAATATGCATATATCCACTTTTTCAAATTTGTATATGGCTTATAAGTTTTTAATTACTTTGTCTTGCACCCTACTGGCATGCGAACGAGTATTTTCTTTATTAAAAATAATTAAAAATAGACTTAGATCTTCATTAGGCCAAGAATTATTGCAGGCCCTAATATTAATGAATACGGAAAGAGACATCTTAAATAGTATTAACCTAGAAAAAATTATCGATAAGTTAGCTCAATTTATTATAATGCTTTGACTTTTTAAGCTTCGTTTTTTCTGATTGTGTATCATTAATAGGCTAGTTTTTTTTTTATTTTTGTTATATTCTTTAAGAATGGTAGTTTTATTTTGTTTTGTGATTTTGTAGGTACGTGTAATTGTTTATTTTAATTATTTATGTCTGTTGACAACGTTATATTTTGTGATAGAAATTTTTAGTCAGATTTAGTTAAATAGTACTTACTTATTTGCCCTCCTATTTTTGACTATGTAATATTAATTTTCTTATTTGTTGTTGTTTATGGAAGCTGTTTTTTTTTTTAATGTTAAGTTGTGATTTTTTTCCTTTTTTACTTTTATTTATTTTTGTTTTAATATCTAAAATTTTTTCGTTTTGTTGTTTATTTAAAAAACTAAAAATGTTTTATATAAAATTTAACCTTTATTTTTATTTATTACCTACACAGCAGTATTTATATTATGTTTTAAACGCATAATTTTACAGTTTTTTTAGATTATTTGAAACGGTCGCAAAGTACTTGAAATTTCATGATTTTGGACTATCTACTATTTTAACACTACTTTTTAATATATAAATTCTAAATATTTTTGTCTTAAATGTGATTAACCACCTTTATGGGAATAATCGAGCTGGTCAAAGAGAGTAGGATGCACGGAAAAAAAAAATTGTAGAACAAATTTCTACAATTGTAGATTTTTTATCTACAATATATAGTACAAATAGGGACAGGGACAATTTGTAGTAAAAATTTCCAAATATTTGTAGAGAATGTATTGTAGAGTTATTATCTACAATATTTAGTAAAAATATCCAAATGCATCATAAGAATTGTTCTACAAATTGTTATAATTTTTGCTATTCATTTTATGAATTTATATTAAAAATGTATTGCGTTTTATGAAAATAAATACGAAAATTTTACACAATAAATAGTAAAAATTCATACAAATTGTAGTAATTTTTAATAAAACTTGTAGTAGTATTCCATATTTATTATAATTATAACCTATAGAAAAAAATGTTCCTTAATAAAATATTCAATTTATTGTTTTAATATAAAAGATACAAAGTCTTAATTACATTATGTAATAAATAACAATAATAATAGCGCCCTCAGTCTCAGTTGGCTTTTCTGCACCTGAAAAATATGAAATAAAAATTAATAGCAATTGAACTGTTCATACCCTTAAAACGGGGATATTTATCACCTTTACACTGATTTGGATATTAAATGACTAAGTCAGATAACTAACAAAAATGAGAAAGTAGGTATGTCACAATTAAGACAAAAAAACCTCATTGAATTTGGCACAACAGTCGATCGTTGGCCCCAACTATTTTTTTTTAAATAATCTACTAAGGTTATTTAAATTAGTTATCTAAAAGTAAATTATTCAGAAACAGTAATAAATGTACTTACCATCAATAGAATGTATTATTAAAATTTTCTCAAACGCATCGGTGCTTATAATATAATAATGTGTTATAGGTACTCGTATATGTACCATGCTTTGTTATGTGAACATGGCGAACGGCTACTGCTGTCTGGCCATTTATGATCGACGTCAGAAAACGTTGGCCAATAGCAGAATTCTGTTTTGTTCACATGACTTAGAATTTCTACAATATTATAGAATATTTTTGAACAAAATTGAATATTTTTCATAAGAAGAGATGTAAATTATTACTATTTTTTGTAGAGAAAATTACTATTTTTTGTAGAGATAATTATTAATATTTGTACAAATTTTTTCAGAAGTTAGTAGTAATAATTACGATAATTGTAATAAATTTCTACATCTACAAACAATAGTAAAATATACTAAATATTGTGGAATTCTTTCCTATTGTTGTAGCATTTTATTCGACAATTCAATTGCTACAATAATGAATAGTTTTTACCTATAAATTGTAGTAAAATTTTCTACAAATTGTTAAGTATTTTTCTACAAGTCTACTACTACAACATTGTAGTAAAATTTTCTAGTCACATTTTTTTCCGTGTGGGGGGCCAATTATTCGTGGTGCCGATGGGGCCAAATTTAGAGTCCGACTCTGACTTTATGTCTCTACCAATCCTGATAATTAAATGGTGTTACATTACCAAGTTATTTACAACTACATTTTAGCATCTCTAATTCTCGTCAAAAAATATTTTAGTAAATCTTCTTACTTGCAAAGTTTTGTATTATGCTATTCTTATTTATAATTTACCTTAGTATAAATAAATTTACTCGAGATTTACTTGAGATTTGACACTAGTGAAATTTAAGAAACAAGTGAGTCGCTTTACTTTATGGTACCTACTATAAAATACAAACAAAGAATCAATCAACTTTACTTACCCTCATTAAAACGATAGTGGAGATATTTCTAACTAGACTTCTTTTAAAATATTACCAAAAAATAGGGTGGGGTAATAAACCGCTTTATGCAAGTTAGGACAAATCATGCAGTATTCAATATTTGTCTATAATTGTAGTTAGTAGTGCACATAAAAAATAAAATATGTCTAGTCGAGGAAGAAAACTGCTTGAAATGTTAGCAAAACCATACAATAGTAAACACCGACGGCATTGGAATAACTCATATAGAAGAAATACCCCCAAAACAGATCGTGGGATGACCGATTAGATATATTAAGAATAGTTCTGTTGAGGAATGCATTTATTTTCGTCATGATATTTAAAAATTTAAAGCCCTCCGATTTTTTTCTCGAAAACTGGAAGGAACTAAAACTTTAATATACTTATATGCATATTCTAGATATTATTGCCCAATTTATTTTGTCAAAATTTAAATTTTTGAAAAAAATTACTTTTTGAGATATCCTTGTCCTTTAAGGTCTTCACTTTTTAAAAAACTTTTTTAAATTTTCTTTAGTTTCTTATTAGTTTATTACCCTCGGATTCTAGAATTTATTCTTGACTTCTTCTATTATTCATTGTTGTGGCAATAAAACAGAAAACATTTTCAATATAAAACTTTTCAGATCTCTTTTCATTTTCAAAATATTTATTTCCTGTATATTAAATATTTCCCAAACAAAAATCGTTTAGAGTACACCAGTCAATTTTTTATAATAGTCCAAATTTGCATTATCCTCGTTGGGCGCCAAAAATATAATCACTAGATTTAACCCATTGGGTGTAGGTATAAATATATTTTTTCTATTCTACATGCACTTTTTTGAAAGAATTAACTATCTAGATATACTTTAATCGGATTATTTTTATTTATATAGACGTAGTGGACTGAAAAACGGGCAAAAAGGTTTCAATTTTTTCTTTAAGGTACAACCACATGTGGTCTTTACAAAATAATACTCTAGGTTCCTGGCCATCTGAAATCGGCATTTACAACATTTTTTAATAGGGACAACATTTTTTATTACGAAATTTGTCAAAAATCTGTCAAAATTATGTTTTATTACTTTTCACACATACCTCGCGATATCTCCGGAACTAAACAAGATATTTTCAACTTTTTTTTTTTAATCGGCAGAAGAAACGTAAGCGGAGATTACTGCGTTAATTTCATTAGTATAGGAAACCTAATTTTTTTTGTAAAACTAGACAAAACTTTAATCTTTTTTTTGCAGCACTATTTTCAGTAATTGAGAAACTTTTTTATTTTTCAAAATATCACTAAACTATCTGAGTACCAAATAAAGCTAAAGCTTCAAGAAAGTTTTTAAAACAACAATCACTATTCTAAGTATTATAGTTTTCAAGCAATAGTTGCTTGAAGTTAAAAGGTTCCGCACCTCCATGGGCCAACGCGCCGGCCGCGGCCGTGCAGCTAGCTAAAAATACTGTTAGCGTTATTGTGGGGGCGCCGACTTAATTATACCTGTGACCTGTAAATTAATAAAAGTTCCTAAACATTTTAAAAAAGTTATAGTTTAGTTATTGCTTTAGTTTAGATTAACAATATAAAATTTTATTATTAAAATTATCTTCATCTCACGAATAAACTCTTTTTATAGCAACTTAAATTAAAGATATTTATATTGACATTATTTAATAGGTACATCTGATCAAACAAAAAGAAAAAAACTCAATATTCTCTAAAAAAATTGCAAAAACATTAAACAAAAAATTATAAAACTAGTTAAACTAAATAACAAAAAACATATTTTAAAGGTCTTCATCTTCGCAGTCTGATAAAATTTCATAGGTTAGGCTTTTACAGCAGTTTGTATATTTGCAGTCACTGTAGCTTGTTAACCCTTGTGAAATACAGGTACACTTATTATTGTTGCAATTTTTGTCTGAACATCGTATAGACCAAATTGTTCTTACATCATCGGGCACTGGTTCTTGAGAAGAAAAATTGGCTTTCCAAATATTTTCTTCTAATGTCCATCCGTATAGAGTCAGATTTTCTAGTGGCATATTTATTACCTTTTTAAATGTTGTTTAAAAGCATGATCAGTAGGAGGCAACTCAGAAGATATGCGATTTGAGTGCGTTGTCAGGTACCACCGTAATTGATTCAAAGAAGCAATATTTTTGTTTTTGTTTCTATACAAATAAAGTATATACTTCCAATGCTTTATCTTGTGACAAAAAGGGAAGATTTTCTAGGTCTTTAAAATCATCAATATTTTTGTATAACACATCAAATGCTGTTTTCTTACCTATATACATCGCATTTGTTGTGTCGCATCCAGTTAGGCAATTTATTGCCAGTAGTTTTGTACACATTTGCGTCCCTAAATTGGCTACAATATTGTTAATAGATAAAAAATTTGAATTTTTACCATGTCCTATTTGTATGTATACATTGCTTTGGGACATTTGATATTTCACAGTAAAAATGTAAGAGCAAGATCAGGACATCGGTATCAACAGATTTTACTAGAATTGTATTATCTGCTTTTAGCTCTACTATAACGTGTAGTATCAGTCTTGTGTCAGCTTCTTCTTGATTGCTATTTAGTCTTTCCACCTCTTTTGGCCCTGTAATTTTATTTACTTCAAAACAAAGTTGAGGATTTTCAAATCCACCTGCTACAATTAGGTACTGTTTCACAGTTATTTAGTAAATTTGGTACTTCTGTCAAGAAATAGTTTGTAATGAATATTAGTAATGATCGTTTATTCGCCGAAGACCTGATAAATTCTTGAAACTTGGGTACTTTTCTTGAACCAGCCACTTTAAATTCACTACTGGAATCACCACGTCTTTGTCGTTTCCCATTTTTTAACGAATTGGGTAAATAGGTATCAAAGACTACTGTAATTCTTTTTGCCCCATGTTTTCTTACCTCTCGTAAGATTTTAGCAGCAAAGACTTCTCCCAAATCATTATGCGTATGCGGGACGCCGAGTGATGTCTGCTCGTTAGAAAGTACAATAATTAAACGCGGCTGCAGAAACTTTTAAGTTTGCGTATTTATTGCTCAAAAACTATGACACTTATAATAGCGATTCTTGTTTTAAAAACTTTCTTGAAGCTATAGCTTTTATTTGGTACGCAGATAGTTAAGTGAAATTTTGAAACATAAAAAAGTTTCTCGATTACTGAAAAAAGTGCTGGAAAAAAGATTAAAGTTTTGTCTAGTTTTACAAAAAAAACTAGGTTTTCTATACTAATGAAACTAATGCAGTAATCTCCGCTTACGCTTCTTCTGCCGATTAAAAAAAAAAAAGTTGAAAATATCTTCTTTAGTTCCGGAGATACATCGAGGTATGTGTGAAAAAGTAATAAAACATAATCTTGACAGAATTTTGACAAATTTTGCAATAAAAAATGTTGTCCCTATTAAAAAATGTTGTAATTGCCGATTTCAGATGGCCAGGGACCTATACTATTTTTTTGTAAAGACCACATGTGGTTGTACCTTAAAAAAAAATTGAAACCTTTTTGCCCCTTTTTCAGACCACTAACGTTTAAATCAATCGGAAAACAATAAATAATTATCGCGGTAACACCGGGAAATAGTTTTACGAGACGGCAACAAAACAGCACAAGTTTCATTATCGCAAATCGCAATAGATAAACGGGTTGACCCAATCCGCGAATTATTTCGTAAGTAATGGCCGCAACCGTATTTTAAAATCCGTAACAAGTAAGTAAAAGTAACGAGCCGGCGGCTAGCCGGCGAGAGCGAGCAAGCAAAAACCTAGGTTGCGGCAAGGAGTTCAGGTGTCGATGTATCGGGTCGTAATTAGGGTGCCGCGACGGAGATTGCCTCGCGGTGGCCACGAGGTCTTGTGGGTGGTGGGTGGGGTGAGGGCGGTCTCGCGGCGCGCAGTGGGGGTAAGGCGTGCGCGACAGCGGCCGCCCAGACCCTCCTGCGCTCGTCTCCGCGTTTCAGTTTCGCTG
Source organism: Psylliodes chrysocephalus (assembly GCA_927349885.1). Lineage (NCBI taxonomy): Eukaryota > Metazoa > Arthropoda > Insecta > Coleoptera > Chrysomelidae > Psylliodes > Psylliodes chrysocephalus. Next base: position 13,225,643 of record OV651819.1, read on the forward strand.
CCACAGTAGTCGCGATAACATACTCGTTCGTTGGCTCGTATCCAAAAATACTCGTATACAACAAAACGCACGTGCTCGCCTTCTCAGCTCTCCCGGTTTGTGTGCTCTCAGGACTGCGATGTGCGCGTATCTTTTGTGAACTGTGTTTTTTCTGAAACTTACAGGTGACAATGCAGCACGCTACAGGTTCTCCCCAGCAGTTTTGCCTGCGTTGGAACAACTACCAATCCAATTTGACCAACGTCTTCGATCAGTTGCTCCAAAGCGAATCCTTCGTCGATGTAACCCTAGCTTGCGATGGACATTCCGTCAAAGCTCACAAAATGGTTCTATCAGCATGCAGCCCTTATTTCCAATCGTTATTCTTCGAAAACCCCTGTCAGCATCCCATAGTGATAATGCGTGACATTAAATGGCCGGAATTGAAAGCGGCTGTGGAATTTATGTACAAAGGTGAGATCAATGTGTCTCAAGAGCAAATCGGTCCTCTTCTAAAAGTCGCCGAATCTCTGAAAATCCGCGGCCTAGCCGACGTAAACGGGGAACAAGACGTGGTGGCACCAGCTGGTGAATTGACCACGCGTCCTTCGTCAATCAAACCCGCATCCACTCCAATTTTAAACAGATCAGATTGGGATAATCGTTCGCATCACGACATGGACGGAGATCCGAGGGCGAAGAAGAGACGCAGACCTTCTGGAGAACGAAGCAGCCTGAGTAGCCCAGCTGAAAGTGCGAGCGGAGCCGATATGCCGGAACCTCCTCCGTCTGTGGAGATGTCTCCGGCCCCGTCCGTCGCGACGCCTCTGCCGCCGACGTCTCAGAACGCTGCGGCGGCCGCAGAACCTCTTCAGTTGACTTTGCCGCTGCCTCAGCAGCAACCGCCGTCTTCGGCCGCCGACGATATGGAAATCAAACCCGGCATCGCCGAGATGATTCGTGAGGAGGAAAGGGTGAGTTTTCATTTTTTTTTATGATGTAGAAGCGGCAACGTAGCGGGCATCCAGCCTGATTCACGTGCGAGAGTTTATTTTTACTACGGGACACGTGTTCGGCATGTGTAAGGCGAAAGCTTTCTTTTAGTAGAGGTTTTCAAATATTTCGGCTACATGTGGCGTCGAAAATGCGTAAAAATATTTGTTTACGATATGGTCTGACTTCGTTCAGTCATCGAAATACTTAATTATTATCAAATTTGTTTGCTAGATCATTTTAATAATTATCACATACTCAATCTACTCAAGGATTGGAAAACACCTAGAAATTTGAATATCTGTGGTTTTTGGGAGACATATGATAAAATTAATATTATTATGCACAGGATATGTAATCAGATTATACCAAACAAAAATTTAATGGACATCGATTTTTTATCAAACTATAATATATATTTACTAGCAATGCTAGATCAAATTAAACTTCATAAAAAATATTTATATTAGTGGAATTAAAAAAAAAAAACCGTTTTTTGGAGTTAACATATTTCTCCCAAATGCCACAGAAATATATAAGTAGGTTTTTAGGTGATTTAGGATTTTAAAGGTTTTTAGTTCATGTAGTTCATGTAGGTATGTTAAAAGCGAGGTTAAAATTTATTATTAGTAAAGATAATCAAAAAATAAAAGCAAAGATTTTATTATATTAAAAAAATCACATTGTTCAAAGAGAACAAAAAATAACAAGTAAAAAATTGAAAGGAATTTTTGTTAAATTGTCTGTATCAAGAAGAAGTGGTATAACCTTTGATGAAGTGTTTGGATTTGTTTTTATATACACTCATTTCTGCACCCTTTCTCCCGAGAGTTAATTAATAAAATTGTGAATTCTTAACATTAATCTTAAAAACCTAATAAACACAAAATTGCAGAATTTTAACTTTTAGGTGCCAAAAAACCTGCACTTGCCAACCATGATCTACTCTCAAAGACATTCGACTAAGTTTCTCACGACATTCTGCTGAAAAAAAAATTTTTTTTATGGAATTAGAAGTGTATCCCTATCACTCATTTCATCCTATCTGGAAACTATATCCCAAGCTATGTATTTTAATAATACTCTAAGTTCAAAATTATCAATAATGCCACAAGGTTCTATTCTTGGACCTCTACTGTTTATTAGATATGTCAACAATCTAACTAAATATGTATAATATTTTACCATTAAATTTAAAACATTTAAACATAAGTAGGTATAACATTCTTGAAATGTAGGTTCTTAAATTCGGTCAGTAAATATACAGACTTTTATATAGTCCCTTAAAAAGAGTAAAACCTTCTTTATTTTCACCTTTCGGCAAAAGAAAATTTTCACAAAAGTTTTGCTTTTTTCAAAATAATAAACCAAACATAAGTTGAATATATTTTTACTTTAGTGAAATAATTGCAAAAATAAAAAAAAATTTCAAAAGGTTTTTTAGTGTAACGGCCAGCGCTTTTGCCGGATTTAAATCCTTTTGATTTTTTCTGTAGGGTTAATTAAAACAATTTGTTTACATTAATGATTTGGAAAATTATGTTGACATCTTAAAAGAAAAAATAAGGTAGAGTATTAATTATGTTTCTCAATATATCTACCACAAAATATGTTTGCCAAATAATTTTTGCGCAAAGCTGAAAAATGTGTTGAACTGAGTGGTTTTCATGTTTCATAATATACAATAAAACAAAAAGTTTCTTTTTCTTGTATTATATCATGTTGAAAATAAAATAATAGTAATAATAATAAAAAAGATAGACATTATTCAACTTTTGTTTGAATGTTTATTATTTTTTTAAAAAAGCAAAAACATTTTGTCTAAAAAGGTTTTCTTTTTTTCAGTCCAGGACACCCTGTATAAGATAATTCAGTGAAAGATAGTCTCTGCTGACTAGTTAAATAATTGGAAACCACTGAGGTTATAAGAATAAAAGAAGTATCAAGTTATCCTCATTCAATTGAGTACGGAGTTCCACAATGTATCGTATTAGGGCCCACGCTTCTCAATATTTATATGAACTCTTTATTCTCCCTCCTTAACTACCTAATTACAGTTCATATCATCTCTTTCTCAAACGATGCAGTTATTTTCTATGAGGCAAAAGACTGAACTGAAAACTAATGTAGAAACTGATTTTTTAAATGCAAAAAATCGAATAGACTAGAAACCGAGCTAGAAACTTTTATCAATTAATCCAGATAAATCTAATTACTTAGTTATAAGTTCTAGTACTTGTGATTGCCCATCTTGATATTTCTTGCAAGGAAATAAAGCTGCAAAAGCAGTAAAATAGTTAGGACTTTCGATTGACTCAAACCAAAACAATAAAAAAAAAACTACAATTTATTTTATATAAACTTAGATTTCTAAAACATGTGCTACTTGTTACAAGCTGATGAACGGTTGCAAAATCTCACTATAAACAGTAAAAATCTAGATATTAATCTGAAGAACTATTTAAAGATAAAAAACTATTAGATAGGTATAACACAATTATATTATTATAAGGTATATATTGGGTACCACAAAACCGCCAATTTTGTGGAGTAGATACTCGAAGTAAAATTTATAGTATGGTATCTTAAATGTAAATGACAATCACACAAAAATTGCATGTCCCCTTAATAGGTTAATAGATTAATAGTATTTCTATATTTAAATAACTCTTTATTATTATTTTTAACTTAATAAGAGACAGTATCCACAATCTTATTGATTTAAAATTTTTTATATTATAAACGGTTTGACAGCTCTAAACCTTTCTTTAAACATCCACATTTAGGTATAATTATTTTTATTTATATTACTATTTTTAAATTTAGTATAATAATTGTTATTACTTTTATATTATACAGTATGGTTCAAATGAAAGGAATAAATTCATTATAATGGAAGTAGGTAATTTTTCGAAAAAATGCTCGGACAGGTCAATTTTGTTTACTTAAAGCGCAATTTTTTAAATAAAATTCAATTTTCCCCCACTTCCCATTTTTGGACAGTGACGCCATTGACAATTTTTTTAAATAGCAACTCCAATTTTTTTTTCTTGAATTTGATAGATCTTGCAATTTCCTACTCGGAAACATAATATTTGAAATATCTGACATAACAATTTTTTTTGAAAAAAATTCATTTAAAGATCAGATACATAAATTTTATGTTATTTTGAAACATAATAAATTAATAAAAGATAATTATTTGTAATTAAGTGCTTAATCTAAAAAATAATAATAATAATAATAAAAAGAATTTAATGACAATTTCACAAATTCTTTTTATTATTATTATTTTTATTATTATTTTGTTAGATTAAGCATTTAATTACAAATAATTATCTTTTACTCATTTATTGTGTTCTCAAAATAAAATAAAATTTATGCGTCTGATCTTTAAATGTCTTCTATTCAAAAAAATTGTTATGTAAGATATTTCAAATATTATATTTCCGAGTATAGGAAATTGCAAGATCTATCAAAATCAAAAAAAAAAAAAATTGAGGTTACCATTTAAAAAAATTGTTTGTGAGGTCACTGCCCAAAAATGGGAAGTGGGGGAAAATTGAATTCTATTTAAAAAATTGCGCTTTGAGTAAACAAAATTGACCTGTCCGAGCATTTTTTCTAAAAACCAGCTACTTCCATTATAATGAATTTATTCCTTTCATTTGAACCATACTGTATGAACTCAATTTTGTTTGCTGCTCCTTGAGTTGCTGATATTTTCCCAATATCAACCTCATTGGTTTCCATCAGTTATATAAGACGATTCTATATACAAAAAAAAAAAAGAAATTCAATTATTTAGAAACTATGATTGTTGCAACTAGTTACTTGACTTGTATCAACTGGTTAAAGATTCAATTCTTAATGGATTTTTTTTAACTACCCTTTCTTATAAACACATACGTTGGAAAAACTACAAATAATCTATAAGTACTATCATTTATATCCTCAACTACCAAAAATATTTACTAATACAATGTGTCTTAATTTTATTCAGCATCAATTATAAAATTAAAACATGTAAAGACCTAGGTATTATCATCTTAGCAATATGTAATTGATAGGTATGTCAATAACAATCTTAGTGATATATTTTGTAACTTCAACAACCACAAAGCCAATATAGAAATCTTGCATAATTCACTTATTCACTTGAAATTTAAACCACCCTTAAATATCCCAACTTCCTCAGATGTTGATTTTTTAAGCAAACCAAAATACACATATATGAGTAGGTATAATAATTCCTTGAAGTAGTAACTTTCTTTAAAAAGTTTGTCTTTAGTTCTTAATTAAAGCCCTATTCGAAATTAAATATGTTACTGACTTAAGAATATACAAATAACACAATGGTTCGATGGCGCCTGAAGCTACCCGGTAACATCTGGGATTTGCCTATTTGTCAGACCACCCAGTGACTTATGCAGTCCGTGGCTTACATATTTAACTTTAAGCAAAGGCTCTCTCTATCTAACAACTGTCAACTGTTATCAAAAATAAAATCATACTGTTATTATGATAGAATATTACAATTATAATATATATTTAAATGTAGATTTTAAATTATGTTTTGTCCAGTGCACGAATTTTGACATATACAGGGTTGGGCATAATTGGCGGAACACCCGATTTGTGGCTCAATTATGGATTGTATTGAAAATTAACCCAAATAAAGTTTTTTGTATATTTTATGTACTATTTAATGACGCTTGGGGATTTTCATTATCTGTCATATTTATCAAGATATGACGTCATCGGATGAAATTTTAAAAGAATCACCCTATATTTATATTTTTTTTCAGATAGATCTTTTCTTTCTGAATCCATCAATATGGGGTTCGGGTGGTCTCTGATTTTCCTTATCATCAGAAAATAATAAAACAAAATGGTAAACGTTCTTTTAAATAATTAATGAATAACTATTCACAAAGTTGTCTGTGTCATCATAATGTACCAATATCAATTGTTTTGCCATGGTTTCACTTTTTGACATTAAAATGTAATATTGGCATCTCGATATTAATCACTGAGTTTTATTAATACGATTATTGTACATCTCTGACAGAAATACCTACCAATGTTTTTGTGTTACTGTTTACTTGGTTTTTATAATATTATAAAAACTATTGTCAGCTTTTATTAATCTGTAGATTTTAATTCATTCTGGTTTATGGAGACAATCAAACAAGTTGAGTTTAATTGCAAGTCAATTCATTTCACCCAAACTAGCCCAATACGCGAAAATAAATAACTCTTAGCATTTGATACTATTGAGAATTTTTATTAATTTAAACCATGGTTGAACTGAGTGAACGTGAAAGAATTACACTATTGATGATTATTGGGTTTGGAGACAGAAAGAGATCTCTGCAAGAAGCTTGTAATTTGTTCAATGAAACATTTCCTGACAGGATTTCCCCGATTTCTAAATCTACAGTATCCAGAAATTTGAGCAAGTTTAATGAAACAGGAAGTGTGAAAAATAATCCCAGATCTGGACGGAAGAAGACAGCCACTGATGAAGAAAATGCACTTAATGTGGTTCTAAGTGTACAGGAAGAACCAAAAACTTCAGTTCCAAAGCTTGCGTTAGACAATAATATGAGCGAGAGATCTGTAAGGAGGATTCTGAAAGTCAATAAATTTCATCCCTATAAAGTGCAATTACACCAGAAATTGAATGAAGATGACCCAGATAGGCGAATGCAATTCTGCCAGGTAATGATGGATGCCATTAATAGAAATAATATGTTGATGAACAGCATTGTTTTTTCCGACGAATCAACATTTTGTCTTAATGGATTTGTAAATAAACATAATTGCCGGTATTGGTCTGATCATAATCCTCACTGGATGGAAGAAGGTCACACCCAATATCCACAAAAGTTAAATGTTTGGGCTGGTATAGTTAGAGGAAGAATTATTGGACCATTCTTCATGAGAGGAACTCTGAACGGTGATCGTTATTTGCAACTACTTCAAGAGCAGATAGTTCCAGAGTTAGTTCGTTTATATCCAAATCACAGAAATCACTTACAACTTTCTGATGAAATTTGGTTCCAGCAAGATGGTGCTCCACCTCATTTCGATGCTAGAGTGAGGCAGTACCTGAACACAATATTTCCACAGAGATGGGTGGGTCGAAGAGGACATATTGAGTGGCCGGCACGGTCACCGGATTTAACCCCACTGGATTTTTTTCTTTGGGGCCATTTGAAATCAGTAGTTTATAAGGACCTGCCACATTCGCTGGAAGAATTGGAATACAAAATAAGAATTGCTGTTCAAGAAATAACACCTGAAGTTTATCAAAATGCCTTAAGATCATTTGTTGATAGACTAGGATATTGTCAGGCAGTTGGAGGCTTTCACTTCGAACACTTACTTTGAGAGATTTGTAATACTTCGATTGATAATAATTATTATTTTTTATTAAATAAATGTTTACTTTCTATTTTGTTATGAACTCGGAGACCCTCAAACCTTACATTAATGGATTCAGAAAGAAAAGATCTATCTGAAAAAAAATATAAATATAGGGTGATTCATTTAAAATTTCATCCGATGACGTCATATCTTGATAAATATGACAGATAATGAAAATCCCCAAGCGTCATTAAATAGTACATAAAATATACAAAAAACTTTATTTGGGTTAATTTTCAATACAATCCATAATTGAGCCACAAATCGGGTGTTCCGCCAATTATGCCCAACCCTGTACATCATTATATGGTCTTCACCAGTAGATGTGGTTTGCATCGATGAACTGTAATTTCGAGATGAACCACAATAGTCATGCCAAAGAAGGCAGCAAAGCACCTCGGGAATTTTGAGTTGAAATATATGCCACATTTTTAGGCTATTTTAAGGTTATTTTTATACTCTATTCAAAAATTTTATGCTCTTCGTTTTTTGCAAAAAATCAAGGTGCTCTGCTAGCTTCGAACGAAATCAGCAGAGTACCTCAGTTTTTTAAAGCTTTTTTCCAAAACCAACGACACCATATTTTTAGGCTATTTTAAGCCTATTTTTATACCCTATTTAAAAATTTTATGCTCCTCGTTTTTTGCAAAAATCAAGGTGCTCTGCTAGCTTCGAACAAGTCAGCAGAGCATCTCAGTTTTTTAAAGCTTTTTTCCAAAACCAACGACACCATATTTTTAGGCTATTTTTAGGCTCTTAAAATATTATAAAACTTTTCGAAAAATGTTGTTATTTTTAAAAAATACAGGGTGCTTTGCTAGCTTCGAACGAATCCAGCAGAGCACCTCGGTTTTTTAAAGCTTTTTTCTAAAAACAACTACACCACATTTTTAGGCTATTTTTAGGCTCTTGAAATAATATAAATTATTAAAAAAAAGACTATTTTCACAGAGAAAGATAAATAAAAAATCTTGTTTCATGAAAGTTACATAATATTTAAAAACTGGTAAGCTCCTCTTGTACGGCACTCCGTATATAATTTTAAGTTTAAACCGAAAGCACCTTCTCAGGTTAAACTAAAGAGGTGACATTCATTATATTACTATAATATTGGTACTGATCCTTGAACGCCCGAGTTGCGAAGGGTATTTAATCTACCTGTAGCCTTACGCCCGAAATGCGAAAAATTAAGTATTCCGCTCGAGTTGCGACGCCCGAGATGCGCATAAATCATTACAAGATAGTGTCCGTGTTAAAAATTCCATATTGGGGTGCTCTGTTGGATTCGTTCGAAGCTAGCAAAGCACCCTTTGCTCCAATAAAGCATCCTGTATTATTTTAAAATGGCAATTTTTTTGGTAAAATTTTATAATATTTTAGGAGCCTAAAAATAGCCTAAAATGTGGTGTAGTTGTTTTTAGAAAAAAGCTTTAAAAAACCGAGGTGCTCTGCTGGATTCATTCAAAGCTAGCAAAGCACCCTGTATTTTTTAAAAATAAAATTTTTCGAAAAGTTTTATATTTTAAGAGCCTAAAAATAGCCTAAAAATATGGTGTCGTTGGTTTTGGAAAAAAGCTTTAAAAACCTATGGTGCTCTGCTGACTACGTTCGAAGCTAGCAGAACACTTTGATTTTTGCAAAAAACGAGGAGCATAAAATTTTTGAATAGGGTATAAAAATAGCCTTAAAATAGCCGAAAAATGTGGCATATGTTTCAACTCAAAATTCCCGAGGTGCTTTGCTGCCTTCTTTGGCATCATCTACAACCTAAACTAAGGTGCAAAATTGTTTTATTACAATTTAAATAGGCTATAAAATAATGTAGGATTCATATTACGTGAATTCAAATGAATAAGATTTTAAAAGAACTAGATGAAATCATTTTTTACTTATATAAAAAAAGAAAAGAAAACAGAAAAAATAAAATGGCATTCCTAACAAAAGGATAATAAAAAGAATAATTTACTTAAAAAAGTAAAATATCTTCAGAATATTAATTTTAAACAATTATTTAACAAATATAATTCATAAAACAAAACAAAATTATTATCAACAGTTAATACAATCAAATAATACTAAAGAACTTTGGCATATTGTTAAATAAATAACAGGCATAAATGTTAAAAAACAGAACATTGACCCAATAAAAATGATCAAGCAGAACTATTAATAAAAAATAAGGAAATTACAAATGAATTAAACATCAAATTAGGCTTGTCAAAAAAAGATAATGGCATTCAAAATAGAAGACAGATCGTTAAAGTAAGCAATGATATCAGTAACAAAGAATATGTAAAATGCGATGTACATCAAGGTACTGTTCTATGCCCTCTATTATTCAATCTTTATATAAACGACGTATTCAATCAGAACAATACTGGAAATATTATAGGCTATGCAGACCACACTGCAGTTAAAGTAATAATTAATTCTAAGGTTTCAAAAACCTAATTAAATTAAGGTAATTCAATTACTGAAAAGTAATTTAATGACATTTTTAACTCTTTTAATTCAATTATTTGACAGCTCTGTCTCTAAGTACCTATGTTAATACACCTATTAAAATGCATTCCTATATTATTTAAAATAAAGCTAAGTTAATTCTTGGATAGTACATTTTTGCCAGATTTGTCCAAAACAGTTAATTTTGGCTCTGTTTTCATATTTTTGTAAATTCATTACATTTTAAATAGTTTAAAAATTTGATTTCCATTACAATGTTTCGATTTTTAAATAATGCATCATTGCATTGCCTCCATATTACCACATTTAAGAGGATTCATATTTTTATTTCGATATTTTGTCCTGACTGATTGGTCGTCGTCAATATGCATTTATTAGAATTTATAAAATCGGTAACATTTTTAATCGTATTCCGTTGAATTGTCAAATCATACGCGCGAGTGCATAAGTAACCGCCTTATGAAAATTGCGCATGTCAACTTGTCCTTACCTCTGCAATAGCCAATTTGGTCAGTATGTGCTTTGATAATTTACATAATTTCATTCCATTCTTTTTCCCTCGACACTTTTCCATTATGTTTGCACAAAACTCGAAAAACGAAATTTTTAAAGAAACAAATTGATAAAATGTATAACTGTATAACTGAAAAAGGATGTGGAATAATCAGACACCTGGCATTTCACCAAAAAACCTTTGCCTGGCCATTATGAAGTTTTTTTTTCTCTCACCAGCAGATGTTTTGTGTGAATAATGGAGTAGATACTTAAGATTTTATTGACGGGTTTAAATAAAAGAACGAGTTACGTTTATTTATTATACTTGACAACTTCAATTTGTATGATTTATTAAAATAATCCGAAAAAATATTAATTCCTATATGTTCTGATGTTATTAAAGATGCAGTAAATAATAATAGAGATTAAAATTTAAGTAACATAAGAATGTTAAAAATAATTACATATATTGTCGTTCGAATTAGTTGTTCGAAATGATAAGGCTTCTAATAAAGAAATAAACATTAAAGCTTGAAATAGGTCAAAATTTAAATAATGCTTTATTTAATTTGACATCGATTCGTATTAATCATAAAAATTATTTGTATTAGCTAAAGAATGCATATAAGTGTATTTTTTTATTTCAAATAGTATGGTATATAACGTGTAAAAAAATATTTCTTGCTAGGTGAATCCAACAAAACAATTGTATACCTTGTTTAAATAGAACTAAAGTCACTTTTGATATAATTTATACTCCTTATTTATCCATGCAAACAAAGTATGATCAAAATATGTAAGAAATTATATAATTCTTTGTTTTTATTACATTTTACCTATTGTCATTTTGTCATATTTATGAAGAAGAAGATCCTAGGATTATGATCATTTCTTTAAGATATCTCAATAACTGAATTAATCTTGTAAAATGTATTATTAAACCAATTTAAATATTTTAATGACAGTGTTAACTGTCAACTAATGTTTTGCCAATATGGTATAGGGAAATTATTATTTACCAACATTGTTTTTATCTTATCCGAATATAGAGCACGAACTTCTAGGACACCCTGTATAAAATGTTTGCGAATATAATTTTCAAAGGTGCTTACCTATAGTTTAATTTTAATTTAATTAATACTGCTAAAGGTGTGACTCTTAAATTATATATCGTTAGTTAAAAATACCCTGATGATAACCTACATCTTACTATAATATAATAAATTAATGTTTACTATTATTTTAATTAGTAAACATTCTTATCTCTTATTTGAAATTTATATGGATAATAAAATTAATGTAAATTGCGCTACATTACAGAGATTATCTATGTGATGATGCACACATTATCGTTTGAAACTCTCTGAATTAGTTATAATATTTAAATTCGTAGAAAGATTATTATAAATAAAATTGTAATAAAGAGGACTTCCCCTATTTATTTAATTTATGTACGAAAATGTACATGTATTGGTAAATTTTATTTTATTCATTTATAACCAAACAGGTCTTAGTTATTTTTCTTTTGCTATAGCAACTAGTGATGCCGCGAGACGAGACGAGACGAGAGAGAGGCCTCTCTTGTCTTGTCTCGTAGGGCGACAGAAAACTGTTCTCTCGTCTCGACGAGAAGGCGCTTCTCTCGCTCGAGAGAGCCATTCTCTCGTCTCGTTTCTCTCGTGATAAAAAAATATCAAATTTATATTTGGAAAAGATATACTTTGGACGAAACATGAAAAAATTGTAAAATTTTGAAGGCAATAACAAATAATTTTTCAAGTAATTTGTCTCATCAGTACCCAAATTGACAATAAGAAACACTTAGGGAAATTACCTTGGTATCTTTCTAATAAAAATCGGGCAAGCCGTTTCCGAGATGATTAAGGCGTTCCATACTTAAAACTCACTGTGTATATAGAATAGGTGTTTTATAGTTAACTTTTTGACTATCTGATAACCTGATATTTTTAAATTTTAAGTTACGATAAGTATTTAAAAATTTTAAAGAAGTAAAAAGTAAATTGCGCGAGAGAACTCGAAAGAAACGAGAAATTCTTGTCGAGAGATGACACTGTCTCGTCTCGAATATTTTTTCGAGAGAAAATGTCTCTCGTCTCGTGAGACGAGACAAGACGAGACGAGAGACGAGAATCTCTCGTCTCGCGGCATCACTAATAGCAACTGCATGACTTTTTTTTCATAACTCTTTCATAATTAATTCCACACTACCGAAAAAATTAATACACTTTATATTTGCTAATTCGAGCAACCCTTTCGCTAAAAATATTTTTGACTTCCACGATCGTAATGTATATATACTCGGTGACAATTAAAGACAGAATAAAATAGTACTTTTCTATTTTCCTTACATCCGTAATGTATCTACACATAATTTTCCTAATTACTTATTAATACTCCTAATTAATAATTGACAAGGGATTAAAGAAGGTCGCTGGCTAACTCAACTACCTAGATTACGCCACTTGCAGCGCTGGCCTAACTCAGCTTCCCCGACTAGGCAATAATAGCAATGTAACACTAGGAAATAATAATTTTAATTCCTTTTTGTAATCCTTTGATTAAAACTTTAGGTAATAACTTAAAAAAACATGATAGGATAAAAAAGAACTGATATGATAAATACTTAAAATCTATTCAAATCGTTAACAGAACGTTTCGTTCTTGTGGAACATCCTCAGGTCAATTATTTTAAATACACGCCTGGAATTTTTATTCTATTTTTTATGCTAGTTTTCTTCCTGAGTGCAGCCATATTAGTTTTGTGTTTTATGAATGATACTAATATTTTGACAATACATAAAAATTGATTAGGAACCGGAAATCTTAACGCAATTTCTATATCATCCAAATATTTTTCTGACTCCTTATAGTGCCATTCCTGAAAAACATTTTTTTGTGTATCTACATATTTTAAAACTGATTTTTCTCGTTTCTTAGTAATCCAATTTGATTCTCTCTATTTTAGAAACATGTTTGTTGGTTTTTTACTTCGTAAGCATTTTTTTAGATTTCTTTAAGAGTAAATAAAAGATATATCCTTTACATAAAAAGTATTTAAAAAACCATAAAATTGCAAGGAAACATTTATGACGCCATTTTAAAAAAATTCTTGGATTTCGTCCAAAAGCTTCGGAGTATGCCAAACGATTTTGCATTCATTTAAAATAAAATCGTCTTTATGTATCAACTTTTTTTTTTATTGTCTGAATACCTTCGAGATTGTTCATCAAACGTTTTCTCATACACACATTTTTAATATTAAAATCATTTCTGTAAAAAAAATGGGTCGAAACCAAAAAAATATAGATACAGAAAGAGTATTGTTGCGACAACGGTTGTAAATTGTTTCGGCCCTCTTCGGATCATTATCAGGATTATACAATATTAAAGAGTAATAGACTTATATCGTAGAAAAACTAATATAACCTTCATTAGTATAATTTTAGTTAGTAACAATAAGAATACTTATAATAGATAAACATAAATCAATAGACTGCAATGATGATGCTAATAAGTACCTACTAAAAGCGGTATTATTGGCTTAGTTCTTTTATTTTATTTTATATTAGTTTTAGGTAATTTTTTATCTGTTATCACACATATTAAAACTTTAGGTAGTCCAATGAACTTGTGCAGTCTAAATGTCAATTTTTCAACAATATTTCTAATACCGATGATACTGTACTTTTATCAATATTTATAGCACTTTCTTATATCAGACCATTTGACAACATAGCGTTAAATCTTAAAAATAAATTGTCAGATGCACATAAATCTATAAAAAATGATAATTAATAATAGACAGTGAAATATAAAGTATCTAACTTTTTGGATCAAATCCAAGTCATTTTTACTTACATCTGTCTTATTATTGTAATTTTTAAACTGATAATGATTTTACTAGCACCAGCTACTATTTCTTTATTGTTTACTCAAGTTTTTAACGAGTTTTCAATATTATGATTTTTATACATATACCAAATTTTCTTTAATAAAAAATGTCTATTTTTCAAACCCGACAAAGTAGAAATCTTCCTTAAAAGCTTTTTTAATTTATTTCCCAAAAACTTGTATATCTACCTGCTCGAGTAAATACTGGCAAACTGCTACTCTCCTACTTGGTTTATTGTTATTCTGGGAAGCAAGGTATTGACATAGGTTGAAATAACACGGAGAGACGCAGGTAAGAACTAAAACAAATAAAAGCGAAGACGATGGAATTCAAAACATAAACAAAACTCGTTCGGACATTTTTAACGACTCAATTTTTACGTGAAACGACCAGAAAATTACGGGTGTATAGCAACGTCCTGTATATATTCGGTGCGATAAAACGCGGTTAAATCGCGCTGGTATTATTAAGAATTTTTGGCAACACTTTAAAGATTAAAATTAAATGAAGTTCGACCGAAAAGATTTCATAGCTGTTGCTTTCGAGAATATGAGCACGGGAAAGATATATACAGGATAGATAATGTAAATTTAAATTAATACTTACCAATCATTTATCAGTACAATTTCTATACCTTAAATATTACAAATTTGCAATTAATTTAACTTTGAAAATGTAAAGAAAACAGGAATATTGTTATAAAGAATCTTGGGAGATAGTTTTATCACAAATGATCTTTAAGAAATACGACCTGCATAAAACTAAACACATAAAAATTTCTATAGTGAATTTTATTTGTTATCTATACGAGTATAAAGAATGTGTGATGGTGAGTGAATGTTGTATAGTTAGATATAAGAAAATTTATTGCCAAAGAAGACAGCAAAGCACCTCGGGAATTTTTAGGCTCTTTTAAGGCTATTTTTATACCCTATTCAAAAATGTTATGCTACTCGTTTTTTGCAAAAATCAAGGTGCTCTGCTAGCCTTTTGAAGCCTCGCTGACTGCAGGAAATCTTCGATTTCTTCGCAATAGGATCTCCATGTACCTTTCTGTTTCTGTCCAAGTGTCCCAGTCCTCTTTGAATTTTGTGGTTCTTGTCTTATTAAGAGATTTCCTAGCCATCTTCCTGAGGTGATCCAACTCGTGACACCACCATGCGGTGGTGTCCTTGGTTCACGACGCAACCTGGCCTCTTGTGGAGACAGCACTAGCATCGCTACCCAAAGACATGTTTGGGCTGCTTAATCTTTCTATTTTTCTGTACCCTTTTATTAAAAATGGTTGCTCACATTTAAACCTTTGCAATTGTTCTTCAGTAGCAGCAACCTCTTTTGAAGTATTTGTCTTAAGTTGTATGGTGTATTATAATTAGATTTGTTTTAACTACAGTCTATTCGCTATACTTACGCGGGTTTCGGATTAACAAAATTATGCAAATTAGTCATTGACAACCAGTTCCAATAAGCCTCTTCCCAAGAAATTAGGTAAAATTGCCCTAATGGTCAGTAAATTAAAAGAACATTAGGGTAGGTACTAAATTTGTTACAAATATTGTAGTTGAATTGATTCTTTGCAAGTGTTGACATTGTATGTATATTGTAAATTTAGTGGAAATTTTAAAAATGCCTAAACGTGTGTTAGATGTAGATAGTCTAATTTGTAGTGTACATAAGTATTTTACGGATGAAAAAGAAAATGGCGGACCTTTAAAATTAGTAATGTCTGTACAATAACGCGTATGCGATGCTCTAGGAATTAGTGAAACCAAATTAAGAGGAGTATTACAAAATCACAATAGTGAACTGTCGAAAGAAGATCACCGCAAAACTCGCCCATCATTGAAAACGAAAGATATTCCAGATGGAAAGAAATTTGAAATTCGTGATACCATTTATCGAATGAGGGCCAACAAGGAACATGTGACCTTAAAGACAATTCTCTCGGAATTAATAGATAGAAAATTTGACGACATTGGCAGAACAAGTCTATGGCAAGTGATACATAACTTGGGTTTCAAATTTCAAAAGGAGGATAACAGAAAGGCCCTTTGTGAAAGAAGTTATGTCGTGCACAAGAGAATTAACTTTCTAAGAAAATATTCTAAATTTAAAGAAGAGGGGGCGAATTTTATATATTTAGACGAAACATGGATATTTTCTAGGGGTGCAACCAAGAGAATATGGCAAGATGATAACGTAAAGTCCATCAAACATACCGATGGAGAAGGGAAGCGACACATAATTTTACATGCAGGAGGGAAATCGGGTTTTATAGAAGGTTCTGATTTAATATTTTCAACTAAATCCAAATCCAGTGACTATCACGATAATATGAACCCAGAAATCTTTGTAAAATGGTTGCATGAAAAACTTCTCCCAGGTTTAAGTGAGCCTAGCGTAATTATTTTAGACAATGCACCTTACCATTCTGAAGTATTAAACAAAAGTCCAACGAATTCTTGGACTGTTGATAAAATTAAAGAATGGTTGACAAAGGAACCATACACCATTTCCTCAATATATATTAAAATCAGAATTATTACGCTTTGCAAATATACACGCAAAACCAAAAACCTTTGTTGTGGATCAGATTATTGAAAGTTACGGTCATCAAGTTTTACGTCTACCACCGTATCATTGCCAGTTTAATCCCATCGAATATATATGGGGCCTAATGGTTATAGTGACGACGCAGTTCGGGAAACTTGGCGAAAAGCACTTTCAATTGCAACTCCAGAAGTGTGGCGGAACTGTATATCCAGGTGCGAGAAACTAATAGAAGATTGGTGGACTCGTGAAAATAAAATAAACGAAATAAGTCCAATCATAATAACAATTAATGGTGATGACAGTGATGATGATGACGATTAAGATATTTGGATGGTAATGACTGATTTTCATTTTTGTAGGCAAGTTTAATTTTTTTATTTTTCATTTGAAATTCTCTACATGGAACAAATTTTTATGTTAGAAAATATTTTGAGCTAAATAACCCTCTTATATATAGACCATATTTTTTGTGTGAAGTGTAATACAAAATTATTATTAGGTTTATAATAGCCACATTAGACTCCATTAATGAAGAAGTTTAATTCTGCTTTCAATTATACAAAATATTCTCCAATATTATTTAATTAAAAAGTTGTATATTATTTTTCATTTCATTTAACCAGTTGATATTTCCCCAAAGAACAGGTCAAACTTTCGGGTACTTACCTGGAAATACTCATCAAATTTTTAATCCGAAACCCGCGTAAGTATAGCGAACAGATTATACTACTTGTAATGATCATAGACCAGACCCTATTTTATAAGATTAAGTTAATTAATTTTGAAGTATGTTACCAACTTTTTTATTTTATCTAAACCTCTAGACTCGAAACCGGTTGCCTTTATTAATCTTTAGTTATTAAAAATGTATTCTGTTACTGATTTAGAGATTTTTATTTTCGCTTATAAAAATTTATATTTTAGGTGTTATGTATTTATATTTATCATTAACACATATTGCCATCTATTTAATTAGGAACCTAATTTCATATTCCTTTCATTAATTAATTACATCCAGTAAATCTTCAGGAGTAATGATATTTTGTACCTCGATATTTACCTTAAGCACGCTCCTGATTTAATTACGTACCCTTTTTAATTCAGTTTTGTTTACGAATAAAATATCTGCCGACGACTACAACAATGTGAATAATTTTAAAAGAATAAATTCATTCTCCATCTGGTCGATCTTGGCATACATTCAATTATGATCCGCGCACACACACACACATACACTTCGGGGGTCATCCAACTTGGCGAAAAATAAAGAAACTTTATTCAGACAATATGTATATGTATATAAATATATAAATGGGATTTGCAGATGTCTGCAATTAATAACATTCTGCATTGAAAAATGCCAGGCGATAAAATCTAAATTTACGAATGTAAAAAATGCATCGAGAAGAATGGTCTCGTAGCAGCTTTATATTTATTCTTTTCTTTTTTAATTTTATATATAACCATTTTTAAATGGGACTTCGCTTTTAATGGCTGCATTAATTTTATATTTTATTTTCTTGTTCGAATTTAATTTTTCGTTAGCCGGAGCGAATTTACACACAAGAGAATTATTATTAATATGAAAATGTGGTTTATTTTTAATCGCTTATATACAGCTGGTAAAAATGTAAGTCTGATTATTTTAATTTCGGAAATTAATAGTTATATTTTTTTAGATAAAATAATTTGTAAATTTAAATATACCGAATGAAAAATTATTATATTAGAATCGGAAGCAAACAATTTTTTTAAATGATTACACAATAAATAAGGAATTTTCAAATGAAAAAATTATTAAAAGAAGATGCTTACCAAAATAAAGACAGTTTAATAACCTTTAATTTTTATTAAAAATTTCCTATTGGTAGAGTGATAATTATCTATATTGATTTATTATACAAAAAATTTCACAAATCTATAGATGTAGCTATTGAAAAATATTTAATTAGAAACTTGTTTTTAAATTGGATAGATATTAGATATACATATAAGTAAATATACGTTATTTGTATAAGTACTTAGTATCCATACATTTTTTTAATAAATCATATGGTAAATATACTGCGTAATTTGACAATATTTCGAGATGAGTAATTTTAATAATAATTGAATTGTTAAATAACTAAATTTAATGACAAACTGATAATTTTGGTATGTGGACTCCTATCTTAATATTATCAATATTAGTGATAGTTTCAAAATTTATGTATACTGTCTGCATGGGAACTTTGTATCTAACCCTCGTATATACATCGTAATTAATTTTATTATGCACACAATAATTTAGTTCCATAAACTAATTTTTATTATTTATTTATAATAAAATACTAAGTTTAATATTTTAAAACAACAATTATAAATTCAGATAAGGTTGATATGTTATCTAAATTATATCACTATGTATTATGACCACAGTAAAGTCCATTGTATCTGAAATATAAATAAAATGTTTTATTTGTTAATAATATGTATGTATAAACATATTCAAGTATTTTAAATTTTTATTTATAATTTTAAAAATAACATTGTAATATGACAAAACCTGTATTTTTTTTAATCTCTAAGAAAACTAAAAATAAAATGAAAGCTAATAAGTTGAGCAACATAAAAACACAAAAAAAATTCTTAAAACAATTACTCTAAAAAACTAAAAAGCCTACAGAATAGTTCGATAATGCCTCAAAATAACAAATAAAAACACATTAAAAAAATCCTAGAAAATTTAAAATATTAAAAAATCCCAGAAAATTCAGAAGAATCTTAAAAATGGTACCCGAAAATAATTAAAAACCCATAAAAAACTTTCTTCAGGACATTTCAAAAAATTCCAGAAAATTCATAAGAATCTTGGAAAATGGTACCTGAAACTAAAATCCAATAAAAAAAAGTTTACCTAATGTTTCTTAGTCAAATCTTGAAAAGGATAAATACATAAATTTAAAGTTTTTAGAAAAGTTTCCATAGATATGAACAAAATTAAAAAATCCTGGGTTACTCGGAATGTTAGCAAAATACCTAGAAAATACGCAGGAAAATACCAGAAAAACCTTTAAGAAAGGTCCCTGAAACTTATAAAAAGAATAAAATCGCTAGAATAGAAAGAATATCTTAAAACTACTATTCTAAAAAACTTAAAAACCCACAGAATAGTTCGTTAATCCTTGAAAACAACAAATAAAAACACATTAAAAACAAAAAAAATTTAAAATGCTAGGAAATTTAAAATACTAAAAAAATCCCAGAGAATTCATAAAAATCTTAAAAATGGTACGCGAAAACAAAAAAGTTTCTCCAGAATCCTTGATCAAATATTGAAGAAAGCTAAGTAAACAACTTGAATTTTTTTAGAAAAGAGTCCTTGAGTACCAAAACAGTTAAAAATTCTTGAGTAACCTGAATTTATTTTATAGTGTCTAAAAAAATTAAAAAAATGTTGGAAACTAATCAGTAAAAAAAAATAAAAACACCAAAAAAGTTAAAAATTCCCTTAACATTTAAAATATCCCTAAAAATCTTAAATAATGGTACCCATGAATATCAAAAAAATTGAACATTCCTGGAAAATACCAGAAGAACCTTACAAAAAAAAATTTAAAAGCATAGGAAGTATTTTTTAAAAAAACAACTAGGTACTATAATAAACTAAAAAACCCATAGAATAGTTTGATAATCCTTGAAAAAAATTTTTAAAATTAATAAAACACATTAAAACAGAAGAGGTTCTTGAAATAATAAAAATGTGAAATAATCCTAGGAAGTATTTTTTAAATATCTTAAAACAACTAGGTACTATAATAAGCTAAAAAAGCCATAGAACAGTTTGATAATCCTTGAAAAAAATTTGAAAATAAATAAAACACATCAAAACAAAAGAGGTTCTTGAAATAATAAAAATGTGAAATAATTCTAGGAAGTATTTTTTAAATATCTTAAAACAACTAGGTACTATAATAAACTAAAAAACCCATAGAACAGTTTGATAATCCTTGAAAAAAATTTGAAAATAAATAAAACACATTAAAACAAAAGAGGGTTCTTGAAATAATAAAAATGTGAAATAATCATAGGGAGTATTTTTTAAATATCTTAAAACAACTAGGTACTATAATAAACTAAAAAACCCATAGAACAGTTTGATAATCCTTGAAAAAAAATTAAAAATTAATAAAACACATTAAAACAAAAGAGGTTCTTGAAATAATAAAAATGTGAAATAATCCTAGGAAGTATTTTTTAAATATCTTAAAACAACTAGGTACTATAATAAGCTAAAAAAACCCATAGAACAGTTTGATAATCCTTGAAAAAAATTTGAAAATAAATAAAACATTAAAACAAAAGAGGTTCTTGAAATAATAAAAATGTGAAATAATCATAGGAAGTATTTTTTAAATATCTTAAAACATTTAAGGTGAAGGGTGAGAAAAAGTCCTTTATATCTCACCCTTCACCTTAAATTACCTCAACTCACACATGGCTACCCCCCTTGTCAATATCTTAAAACAACTAGGTACTATAATAAACTAAAGAACCCATAGAACAGTTTGATAATCCTTGAAAAAAATTTGGAAATAAATAAAACACATTAAAACAAAAGAGATTCTTGAAATAATAAAAATGTGAAATAATCCTAGGAAGTATTTTTTAAATATCTTAAAACAACTAGGTACTATAATAAACTAAAAAACCCATAGAATAGTTTGATAATCCTTAAAAAAAATTTGAAAATAAATAAAACACATTAAAACAAAAGAGGTTCTTGAAATAATAAAAATGTGAAATAATCCTAGGAAGTATTTTTTAAATATGTTAAAACAACTAGGTACTATAATAATCTAAAAAACCCATAGAACAGTTTGATAATCCTTGAAAAAAAATTGAAAATAAATAAAACACATCAAAACAAAAGAGGTTCTTGAAATAATAAAAATGTGAAATAATCCTAGGAAGTATTTTTTAAATATCTTAAAACAACTAGGTACTATAATAAACTAAAAAAACCCATAGAACAGTTTGATAATCGTTGAAAAAAGTTTGAAAATAAATAAAACGCATTAAAACAAAAGAGGTTCTTGAAATAATAAAAATGTGAAATAATCCTAGGAAACTTAAAAAACTGCAAAACAATCTATAAAATTCAGAAGAAGGGCGATGTAAAAAAATTAAAAACCCATCAAACAGATAATCTTTGGAAAAACCTCAATATAAATAAAAACACATTAAAAATTAAAAAAGGTTCCCGGAATAAAAAAAAAAAAATTAAAAATCCTGAGAAACTTAAAATGCTGAAAAACATTAAAATTATTGAAAATATTCTAAAAAATTCTAAAAATTGGTTATTGTAAAAAAATTAAAAATCTATAAAAAGTTAGATAATTTTTGGAAAAACCTGAATACAAGTAAAACACATTAAAACAAAAAAAAAAGATTCCTGAAAAAACAAAAAAAAGGAATAAAATACTGGAAAACATTCTCTAAAATTCAGAAGAATGGGTACTGTAAAAAAATAAAAACCTATAAAAAGTAGAAAATGTTTAAAAAAAAATTAAATATAAATAAAAATCCATTAAAACATAAAAAAAGGATCTCCATAATACAAAATAAAAAGTAAAAAATTCCTGGAATGTGTTAAAAAACATTTAAGAATATTAAAAAAATAGTCCCTGAAAAAGAAACTAAAAAGATATTTAAAATCATTTGTAAAAATCTAAAAAAAAAAAAATAAAAAAAAGATTTCAGAAAAGTAAAAAATTCGTGTGAAACATCTCAGAAAAATCCATAGAAACAATTCAGAAAAATCCTTAAAAAAGTGAAAAAAGGATTACGATGCTGACAGGGGTATACAAAATGTCCTCATCCTTCTAATTCTAGTGAACTTCTAAAAAAAAGAGCTAAACGACAGAATTTCTTCTCGTCATACCGAGCTTCTAGCTTATATATTTTTGTATACACCATGTCCCTTCCACCTTCCAAAAATATGTGCTGTCAGTCAAAAAAGACATTTGTCGTAGAAAAAGACATTTGTCGTAGAACAAGACATTTGTCGTAAAAAAGGACATTTGCCGTAAAAATGACATTTCAAGCTTTAAAAAGTCACAAGGACATTTTGCTTCAACAAAGAACTGTCCTTTTCAAAAAAGGACAGGTAGCAACCCTAATCCATATACATAAAAAACAAAATAATCCATAAAAAAAGGTATTTGGATAATCCTTGATCAAAATTGAAAATACTGAAAAACATCTTAAAACACTATAAAAAAAGGTTACCCGAAACACAAAAAAAAAACTTAAAAATTATTGGGTAATTCTTAGGAAATATCTAAGGGAATTTAAAAAAAAATATCACTGAAAAAAAACTGAGGTTTTTCCGGGCTTCTATAACTATGTAACTCAACAATTGCAGCCCGTCCAAATGAAGGAAAAGAAGAATTACACATTTTCGCAAATACAATATTTGTAGAATATAAAATTGTTTACCAAGATTTGAACGATTTCCGATTGACTAATTTCAACTTAAGTTTACCATTTACAAATCGCTACATTGTAACTATATTTTTAAATTTCCGATTTTATCGACTTAACTCCCTAAATCATTGTAATCAAGTTTCGAGCACACGGTAATTTATCGACAAAAAAACCAAGAAATGCGTCACCATATTAAAGATAATCTTTTAAAATGCCTACAATAAGTTGTAAACATAACTAGAATTCCAAATGAATATACTTATATTAATGAAAGTATACAATTATACCTTGGGAACGAGTATAAAAATAAATAATAATAAAAAAACATAAAAAGTAATTACCAAACGAAAATAATGTACGTAATTATATATTATTTATATCCAGTTTGACATAATGAAGGTTGAAGGTTCTACTTCGGTGAAATTATTCTTTTTTCGAGAAGGCAAGAGATTTTTTTTGGTGCTTCGGTTTTATGTGTTGGGCCGCTACAATGTTGTTGTTCCACTAAGTTAAATATACGCGGGCGATCAATTCTGACGGTGAAAGTTCGGAAATGTATTCTGTATCAACGGCGATAGTATAACAGTTGAGGAAGCTTAACAAGGAATTGAAATTGACAAAAAAACTACATGTTTTTGAATTGCTTTATAGTGCGAGGAAAGGTTTAACTAAGGAATTCTCTTCTTTCATTGACAGCCTAGAGAATAGGATCATTTTATCCATTTTATGAAGGGCAACCATACAAGCAAAAGTTACACGGGGCGGCCCACAAGTAGAAATACTATCTCCAAAACTATGGTCGGTTCCAGTGGACGACCTACTCAATTAAATCGATTAGTGAAATACTGCCTAGAAGACCTACTGGATCAATACAACAAATTGTTCTGGACACTGTTGCCTAAGAAGGCACGAGTATCGTCAATCCAGCAGAAGGAGCAACATTATGCAGGTTCTATGAAGAAGAAATGGAAACCTCATTCCACGTCCTGTACCAGTGCGAAGGCCTGGCTGGATTGACGCTTCTAACTCTAGGTAAAGAAAAGCTAGACGCACGTAACTAAATGCAGGTGCCACTGTCAAAACTACTAAGTCTAACAAACAAAAACAAGCTAGACGAAGACTACTTAAAATAAGTTCCACAATAAATCTGAAAAAATCGCAATGGACAAGGACAAATATTGTTCAACTCCATTCAAATCTAATCTAGTTTACTTCTGCCTTACGCTTAGATGGAATCAATTCAAAACTCTGGGTGGGTACCACATATTTCCACAGCAGCAAAAATGAAAAAAAAAACACTTTAAAACACTTTAAAAAAGGTTTCCTTGAATATCCAAAAAGTGAAGAATTCCTCGGAATTCCTAACTTGAAATATTCTATAACAATCAAGGAAAATTACATAGGATTCTTAAACAGATATATGAAAGAAAATATCATAAAACGTTAAAACACTATAAAAAGTATATTCTGAATTAAGCAGAAAATAAAACAATCCTGGAATTCTTTAAAAACTGGAAAATACCTCAGAAAAATCCAGAAGTGTTTCTGAAAAAAATATGCGAAAAACCCATAAATAAGGATCTCAAAACAAAAAGAAAGAAAAACTCCTTAAAACCTGGCACTGTCAAACTCCAGAAGAATTTTATCTAAATAAATCGCTTAAAAAAGTAATAAAAAAAAGAAGAAAAAAAACACGTAAAAATGCAAAAATCCTGGATAGAATTAAAAAGGAAAATACATCAAAACTGTGAAAATTCTATGCGATACTTATAACATACTAGATAAAATTCCAGGAAAAATTCAGAAGAATCATAATGAAGGCCTTGAAAATCTTTGGCACAATTTTGAAAAATGAAAACCACCTTAAAACATTGTAAAAAAGTTCCCCAGGATACTATGACAGTGAAAATTTCTTGGGAATCTTAAAATACAAAAAAACGTACCACAAAAATCCAGAAAATCTGAAAACAGGTCCCTGAAAAAATAAACCGCTGTAAAAAAGTTACTTGTAAACTTGAAATAACAGAAAACATCCAAGGAAACGTCCAGAAGAATCTTGAAAGGTGTCCCTGAAAAAGTATACGAAAAAACGCATAAAACTCATAATTTCTTTTTGAAAAAATGGATAAGAAAAAACATTAAAACACTATAAAAAAAGGTTCCCGGAATACCAGTAGAGTGAAAATATTTCAGAAAATCTCCAAAATAATTTTATGCAGATGCATCCCTGAAAAAATAAGCCAGAAATCCATAAAAGAGCATCACGAATATGTTGGCTAGAATTTTAAAAAGGAAAAATTATTAGAAAACTTAAAATACTAGAAAAAATTTAGGAATTGCTATGAAATTTTCAATACAAGAAAACATCCCAGAAAATTTTGGAAAATCTTAAAAAAGTTCCCTGAAAAATCCATCTTAAAATACTATAAAAAGTTTTCTCGGTTAGAAAATATCGTAAAAATATCCTGGGAAACTTGAAATAGCAGAAAATATCCCAGGAAAAAATACAGAAAACTACTTATAAACGGTATTAAAAAAAGAAAACTTCTTAAAACACGATATAAAATGTTTTCCCGGAATATCAAAATAGTAACAAAGTTCTGGGAAACTTTAAATACCAGAAAACATATCAGGAAAAATCCAGAAAAATCTTACAAGTTGTACCTGAAAAAATTATACGGAAGAACTCATGAGAAAGGATCTTAAAAATCCTTTTTGAAAACCAATAGAGTAGAAAATTCTGGGAAAATTAGAACACTAGAAAAAATCCCTGAAAAATTAATAGATTTATCCAGAAGAATCCCTGAAAAAATAAGCCAAAAATTCCATAAGAAAGCACCACGAAAATACCAAAAAAGTGAAAAATTAATGGAAACCTTAAAATAGTACATAACATTTCAGGAAAAACCCAGGAGAATAATTATGAAGGCCTTGAAAGTCCTTGGGAATATTTTGAGTAAAACGAAAATCACCTTAAAACACTATAGAAGGGTTCCCAGAATACCACGAAATAAAAAAATGTTATGAAACTGAAATTCAAGAAAACTTCCCAGAAAAATCCAGAAAATATGAAAATGGGTCCCTAAAGAACTAAACCAAAACAATTGTCTTTTTAAAGCTATAAAAAGGTTAATTGGAATAGAAAATATCGTAAAAACTTTCTGGGAAACTTAAAATAGCAGAAAATCTTGGAAAAAGTATGCGAAACAACTCAAAAATCCTTTTAAAAAATGGATAAGATAAATTCTCTGAATACCAAGAGAGTGAAAAATTCTGGGAAATTTAAAACGCTAGAAAACATCCCTGAAATACTCCGAAATAATTTTATCCGAAAAATTCCTAAAAAATAAGCCAATAATCCATTAACGAAAATGCATTACGAAAATCTTGGATATAATTTAAAAATGGACAAACACCAAAACAGAGAAAAATTACTATGAAACTTAAAATACTATATAACACTCTAGGAAAAATCCATACGAATTATAATAAAGGGTTCGAAAATCCTTGGTAAAATTTCGAGAAAAGAAAAAATTATCTTAAAACACCATAAAAAGGGGTTACCGGGATACCATGAAAGTGAAAAATTGTACCTAAACTTGAAATACAAAAAAACATCTCGGGTAAAATCCAGAAAAATCTTAAAAAGAGGGTACCCGAACTTATTAAAAACCGTTATCTTTCTCGAAGAGCCTTGGTAAAATCTTGGATAAGAAAAATGTAAACAATTCCAGGGAAACCTAAAATACCAGACCAGAACAATCTATGGAAAAATACAGAAGTGTTAATAAAGGACAATAAAAAAACAAGAACCCATAAAAAACATAAAAAACAAAAAACCATAAAAAAATCTTTAATATCCTTAGTAAAACTTAAAAAAAGTGGAAAACACGATAAAAAAGATTTCTCAGAATACGAAAATAGTGAAAAATTCCTGGCAAATTTTAAATTCTCTAAAAAATCTCAGAAAAGATCAGAAATATCTTGGTTGGTCCTTAGTTTACCCGACTTAAAGCAAATATATTAGTAAATTATAGGTGTGGGTGGATATATGTATGTGGATTTCTTTGTGAGCCAGAAAGGACTTTTCTATCACGTTCTAGCAAGTTATTATTAAACTGGTAACGAATTAATATTCCCTAGATGCCTCAAAAAGGTTGCCTGCATTTATTGCCTACACCGTATGATATCTCATTAACGCACAATCAAAAATAAAGCTGTAAAAAGTAAACGATCTTTCTGTTTCTGTTCACACAAGTCCGACCGTGAACCTTCCAAATACAATTATAACCCCCCAAAGAAAACCAGCTTGACGGGGCCCCCATCAGTCATTCTCGCACTCCTCGCACGATACCGCAACATCCGAAGTGTATAATCAATGAAACGAGTGACAGAAACGGGCCCTCGGTCCATACGATTCCTGAACTTTGATCTAGACATCGTGCGAGACAAACGAAAACACCGAAACGCCGACACTGTGCTGCTGCCTGCCCTGACCTGGCCAACTCGGATCTCTCGCCTAGTTGACTATCTCAACTTGTGCTTCGCTTTCACTAGCATTTTATGTGGGATGTGTTTGGGTTTCGTTGCTTTGCTCGCTTGCCATCTTTTCGTAGTTATCTATCTGTATCTATCGTATACTATGTTGTTGTTGTGCTTCTTGCATTACATGGCGTTTTGTTTTTGTTTCGTTCTCTTTTCGGTGGGTGTCCTTTAAGGAACTTTTGCTTTTACGGACATTTCTTGCGGTTTACGGTTTTACGCGGAAACGCTTAAACTACCAGGGCTGTTAGATAATTATTAGAATTTCGATTAACATTTCCAAGACTATTGTCTTATAAGTTAGAAATAAGTAAAACACACTTATAAATGGGTTATACGAATCCCTGTGCCTGAAATAGTTCGCATTATTCGAAACCTCCAATTATTAAACCATAAAGTTAGATGTTCCTCAAGGAGGCGTTCTTAGCCCTTTAATCTATCTACAACTATATACTGTTGGTATTCCAACTACCGAGACTAGACTCATTGTCCCGAAAAAGATTTCAAGTAAAAATAAATACACTAGTGGAAAAAATTAAGGGATCAAAAAAAAATCTCGTTTTTTGCGATTTTTCGAGTGGCTGTATCTTTGGTAAAAATGGTCGTACATGAATGGAGAAAAAAGCAATTTGAAGCTTGAAGTGTCTAGTTTATGGATCTTGCGATAAAAAAAATTCCAACCAACAATTAGCATAAAATCCTAATGAATATCATGGATAGAAAAATTTTTTAATTTTTAGTGTACGGACTTGAAAAAAAATTTCACGAGATAACCACTATATGCATTGGATAGGTGGTTCAGTTAGCTTCAATTCCTGTTTTTGATGGCCTCGAGATGACCCTTCCTTGCTGAGTGATCAGAAAATGAACGAAAATGCGTCATTTCCTCTTCTCTCGTCAATATTTCAGGAACCAATGGCCGCTCAGAAAATGAAAGGGGGTTTCGGAAACTTCGATTGATTCTCTACAAGGTTCTGGCATGTTCTTTCAGGAGAAAATTTTTTTCATCCCTAGCATGACTTTGAAGAATTTCGGAAAGCAGGTCTTTTTGAGGTTTTTTAGAAATTCACCTGCCATATTGAGAATATCGGGAAAATTAATAATGTTGAGTCTGCATCTTACAGACCATTGTTCTACCGAAAGTCCTACAAAATTTCAACGTGATCCATCAAGCCGTTCCGTTGTTTTATGCGAGTGAATTTTTGAAGAAATTGAAGGATCGCGTTTTTCTATCCATGATATTCATCAGGATTTTGTGCTAATTTTTGGTTGGAAAATTTTATCGCAAGATCCATAAACTAGACACTTCAAGCTTTAAATTGCTTTTTTTTTATTCACGTACGACCATTTTTACCAAAGATACAGCCACTAGAAAAATCGCAAAAAATCGAGTTTTTTTTATCCCTTAATTTTTTCCACTAGTGTATAACAATAGCAGCCCATTTATCTAAATTTAAACATTACTTTGTGGAATTCAAGTTAATCCTAACTGGATCCAATTCGGTTTCTTTAAATGTTACCCTAATTAGGCAGGCCCAACTAGGGTTTTTAGATTATAATCTCCATTTTTATGGAAACTGCATCTCAAATTCCGGGTTTTCTTCAATATATCCGGAAGGATGTCCAAAGAAAAACGAGGTTACAAAAAATAAAAAAATACCAATTTTATTATTTTATCAATGGTACTAATCAGTAAACATTAACAAAATTTTAAAAGTCTTTACTTGGTACCTATAACTAAACTAAAAAAGCAACATTTTATATTTTCTGAATAAAATACGTTAATTACAGGATCCAGGAAAAATCAGAGAGACATACTTGAACTCCCTGTCACCCAACACATCTAGCGCCATCTCGACTCTCTCGATTAACAGCTCTCAGCGCACATTAAAATAGTCATTTTCTTTTTTACACTAATCTGAGCTAACTTCCCAAGTAGCACCGAACGGTTTTATTCAGTACTTCAAGGATGCTTTAAAACTGTAAAATAAAACTGCAATTAAAACCAATTAGTTTTAAAAGGAGCCTTAAGGTTGTAATAAATACGCCTTCAGCATAAAAGGGCCCACACGGGACGCAAAAATGGACATTTATATGTAAATCACTTAATTATTATCAACCAAAACACTTTAAAAAGAAGTTAAGGATATTTACCTATATTACGCAATTGCTGCACAAAACTTTACTGTACACATTTCGGTGTACGAGAGCTCTCGCCTTCGGCGAAAGTTCTGGACCATAGTCCGCACTCTAAGTCGTTTTCTTTCTGTCTAGTCTCTCTATATAAACCCAAAATTTACGTGATAGTAGTATTTGTTAGAATTCCCTAGTTTAATGTAAGCCATTGACTGGAGTAATAACCTGATTATTTGTTTTATTTCCATACGTGTGTTTCCTTCTGAATTTTTAATTTAAAACATTAAAAATACTTTTATAGAATTTTTGGTAAATTCTTTATATTTTCCAATAATAATGCCCATTATTACAATTGACTGACATTAAACTATAAACGACTAATATTCCTTGCGAAATGCCTGCAAGGAAGATCTTGATGCTTCTTCAACATAAATTGTTTTTGGTTCATCAGTAAGATTACCCGAAGAATTCTTTGAGCATCCAAAAAAAAATTCAAATTATCAATACAACATTTATAAGTACGATTTTCTTAAAACGGACGCACGTCACTGCAGAGATAGATGACAGGCATTGTCACCATTACCATTAGAGCGCCGCAGCTACACGGCACAGCTACAGCTAGAGCTGTAGAGCGTAAGCGCCAGTTCAACCGAGCGGGCCATACGATTTACTTTATGTGTATATTAAACAGTTTTAATGTATTTTGTAACGAACTTTATATTGTGCAGCTCGGATGCTCTGGCAATATAAACGCTACATTTTTTCCCTAGACAAGATAATGTATCGCCTCGAAATGAAACAATGTTACAATTATCGTTATTACTAGTCCGGGTCTGAAAAGTTGACGGTTATTTTTGGCCGTTTGTTGCCGACATTTTTAGATAAACTCGCGGCACGCTGCAAGCGACGATGAGGTTTGTACGTGTTTTTTGGATTTGTTGAATGTTAAATTGTTTGTGAAATTATGCTGAGATCAGGTCGTGATTTCTCCATTTTTTTCAGCCCCAATTTTCATCAAAACTGTCTAGACACAAACAAAAACTCTTAAGTCTTTAAAATATCACTAATAATAAATAATACACTCACGGACTTAAAATTCAATCCATTCAAAATAATGATTTATTTAAAAATGCTCTAATTTTGAAATGCGGATGCTGATTTATTTGAAGTTTTTATCAACTTTTAGATAAAATACTGTAGTTCTAAGATTATTATTCGGACATCTAAAAGTAATTTAGTACTCGCCGGATATACAGATGAGAAAAGAAAACAATTTTTTCCTCTACTTTTGACACACCCTGTAGGTTAGTTCTGCTAGTATATCTGCACACAATTAACTTTATCAAGAAGACTGATTTGTTTCCAACATTCTGTTTTTTTTTATTTACTCCGATATCTTAATCTGTTTGTGAAATGTAACGGTTTAAAGAAAATGCAACATTCTTAATTTTTTTATTCAGTTTTGGCAGAGTAATACATAATTTTATAAACAAATCAAACAACAAATAAACTAATAATTATTACAAATTAATAACGGGTATTTCCCCCACGAGCGCGAATATAACTGCCTCAATGCGTCGTGGCATACCCTCTATTAGATCTCCATCTGGTCAATCTGATCCCATTCTTGGACTAAAGCATCTCAAAATATTTAAATTACTTGGAGAAGGAACTCGGTTATGAACTTGTCTGCCCATCATGTCCCAGACATGCTCAATTGGATTGAGGTCTGGGCTACGTGATGCCAGTTCATCCTTTGAATTTCTCTTTCGTCCAAATATTGAGATACAATCCTTGCAATATGTGGTCGAGCGTTGTCATGCATAAACATGAATTGGTTTCCTATAAACGGTGCAAATGGAATTACATGTGGATCTAGTATATCACGAATATATCGGTTAGCTGTCATTGCTCCGCCGCCAACAATGACTAAATCAGTACGAGCTTCCATGCTTATGCCGCCCCAAACCATTACCGATCCTCCTCCATAACTGAGTCTTGTGAAAACATTTGCTTGGTCAAACCTTTCGCCTCTTCTTCGGTATATTCTTTCACGGCCATCAGGAGAACATAAACAAAACCTTGACTCGTCAGAAAATAAAATCTTACTATAGTCATCCACATTCCAATGTTGATGCCCCCCTGGCAAATCGAAGACGTGCTGTTCTGTGATTCCTAAGTAACTCCGGACCAGTTGCAGGTCTTCTGGAGCGTAATCCATGTTCTCGTGATCGCCATCGAATCCTTATTTCGTTAACAGCTACTTGACGTACTTCTTCTAAACGATTTCGAGCCATGACAGCAGTTGTATTTCTGTCTCGCAAAACATTTAATGTTACAAAACGATCATCTCGAACATTTGTAGAACGTCGTCTGCCAGATCCTCTTCGTCTCGAAAAACTACCAGTTTCATTGAAACATTGTACAGCTCTCTGGACGCTACACCTTAAACACCCAATATTTTAGAAGCATAATACTGAGACCTACCGTCTTGTACCAGAGCAACTGCTCGTGCTGCATCAGTAGGCGTTAAAACCATGATGTTATGCTGATAATGAATATTTCTTAAGCTGATAATTAAACTGCAATTGCTAAGTAACGAATATTTGACAGTTTTCATATTGTTAGTTGGCCACAGCACTCTACTTATTTTGTAGTTTATTATCTACCGTCATTTAAATTATGACCGTTTCTAAAATGTATTATTTTCTTTAAACCGTTACATTTCACAAACAAATTTCAGATATCGGGGTAAATAAAAAAACAAAGTGTTGGAAACAAATCAGTCTTCTTGATAAAGTATATGCGGCGAGTACTAAATTACTTTTAGATGTCCGAGTAATAATCTACAGTATTTTATCTAAAAGTTGCTAAAAACTTTAAATAAAGTAAAATAAAATAAAAATGTTTAATATACTACCTAAGTTACAAAAATATTGATTACTTTGATTCAACTGAAAGAAATGTAATAATTTTGGAATTCTTAGAATTACCTGTTCTTCGCTTGTTTATAATAATTATTTGTTTTTTGTAATATTGGTACTCTTATCGGCAGTGAGCGTTATGGAAATATAAATAAATAAATTTCCCGATTTTCGAAAAGAAAATTTCTTAGTAACTATTTTGTATTTGTTTGCACTATAAAATAGTGAATTAAAACAACAAAAAAAGACAACAAAACAATAAGACATAAAAAAATTAAATGTAACTAGAAATATGATGTAACAAAACTTGCACCAAATGCCTCACCTCTTTTGTTACAACTTAACTGAAGCATTGACGATGAACTAATTCTAAGAAACCAAAAATTACATATTCGAATTCAAAAGGCCTTCTGGTATTACCCCTCCGGTACATTTATCAAAAAAACTCGTAATTTATTTATTTACAATTCCTTATAAAACACGTATACACTTTAAAAATGACATGTAATTGAAAGCTATTTAGTGGGCAGGTACTTTTTAACGACTTCCTGTAGTTACATACGAATTACGTCGCAAAATTTTCAATTTAAATTTCGGTTTTAACAAGGATAACCAAATTATGCCTTTTTGAATTACTTCTAGGAATACTGTACGACCATATTGTGGACTTTCGGTTGGATTATTTTGAAAATTTTACATCAATATTTTTTAACGAATGATGTGCGTGTTTTTTGTTTAATATAAAGATATAAAAATGTATGAAAAATATCCATAAGTTCAATCTAAAATGTCCGCTATATATTCCTTTTGGTTTGCCCTAGCCCTGCTTGAGTCAGCTCGGTCTGGATTTATGCATGTCTGCATTTGTATCTTGATCAGGGGCGGTTAGTGACCAAAATTTTGGGGTTTCACAGCAGCAGAATATATAGCCCCGTACAGATATAGATAAAAAACTGTCAGTGTTTTAGAAAGGTATTTTATAAACTTTCTAAAACACTGAAAGTTTTTTTCATACATCTGTACTGATACCTATATTCTGTCACTGTGAACCCCCCACGAGCCGCCACTGTTCTTGATTAATAAAAATTTTATACTACTTTTTTATTTTTCTATTCTATCTTCCAAATAACATTACCAATCTAACATAACTTCAATAAAAACTGCA
Organism: Psylliodes chrysocephalus; assembly: GCA_927349885.1. Taxonomy (NCBI): domain Eukaryota; kingdom Metazoa; phylum Arthropoda; class Insecta; order Coleoptera; family Chrysomelidae; genus Psylliodes; species Psylliodes chrysocephalus. The sequence goes on from OV651819.1 coordinate 13,259,706, forward strand.
ACGCTCTTATAAAACCACCTTTTTCGCCATTAACGTTCTAAAAATTCCATCTGACATCTTAAAAATCTATAATCTTTTGTCTTCATAAACTAAATTTTAAATTTATACCCATCAATTTTGATAACCAAAACTATATCTGACATAATTAACTTGATTGACCTCCAGAAATTTTTAATTTCAATAAATATCTTAGAAATTTTTATTGAACCTTTCTCTAATACTAATAAACATAAAATTAAGAAGTTTTATGTATGGTTACTAAAATTTAGTTTGTCTAATTATAAGTATATCCCAACATCCTATTTACAGAATTAACTATATTCCTAATGTGATTACTAGAAGGTAATGAATTGTCATAATACGTGACTATAGCAAGACTCATAAGAATTTTAGTTATAACTGTATAGTTACCATATGAAAACTAAGGGCAAAATTATTGGATTCGCAGATGACATAGCCATCTTTTACAAAGAAGATGATTTGCAATGTCTAAAATTAATAGCAGAGTCTGATTTTACTCTTATTTCAGAATGGTTACAGCACAAATTACTTACACTAATATAGAAAAAACAAACTATTTACCTTTTAGTTGTAACTCAGTAGGACATTGCTATAGTCTATTTTTATGTATGAGAGAGTATTAAAATAATAAAGCGTTCGTAATCCATAGGCGTACCACTTATTTTAGTAGACAGTTAAAATATTTTTTGAAGTTATTCCTCGAGTATACACCTATATTTTCACCTAATTAACCTGCTTATAACTTCTAAACAGCTGAAGGTAAAAAAGTGCAATTTTTTCTAAAATGTTTTATTTTTCCACAAGGTATGTTAAGAACATTGTGTCAAACGGGTTATGTAGGTATAAGGGTTTAAACTTTGACTTTTAAACAACGTTACGTTCATAAATAATAATTGTAATATAAAAACTACTTCTTACCTACAAATCCAAATCAGAATCGCAACCAATATTTACAATGAGTGGCTCGATCATTTCATCAGTAATATTGTCCAACTTCCACATTTTCTCTTCTTCTTTAATCGTATGATTTACTGCCTTTTCCCAGTTTTCAGGCTTCACATTATTTACAGCTTCCAAAAACAACTGTTTATCATCACTCATTTTAAAAGAATTATTTTTTCTTGAAACTTCTCCCTTTATCTGTGCCCATATCAGTTCAATCGGGTTTACTTCGCAATGATAGGGTGGTGATCTGACCACCGTCATCCCACCATTTTTTGCAATTTCATCAATTTCATATTTTTTGAATTTCTCTTTATGAAGGGAACACAAATGATACAGTTCTTTTCTCACAGAACCGGGATGGAACTTAATATTCTTTGAATTTAACCAATTCTGTAAATCTTTTTTTAACCACTTGGTTGTGGGCATTTTTTCTATAAGTCTCGAGTGATAACTTGCATTATCCATTACTATTATACAGTTCTGAGGAAGATCTATAATTTGTTCGAACCACTCTTTAAAGACATCAGCATTCATGTCCTCATGGTAGTCACCGGTACGAGTAGATTCAAAAGACAATAAACCACCTTTAACAAAACCGTTTGAACTACCGATGTGTACTATTATTGGTCTGCGCCCCTTTCCTGATGGTGGATTTAAACCAGTAGATAAATTATTTAAAAAGGCCTGTCTTCGACTTGTAACAGTTTCATCTTGCCAAAATTTATTTGGTTTATGTCCCTCGTTGATCCATGTTTCATCTAAATAAAATATATTTCTTCTTTGGTTTCTCATTTCTTTTATAGTCCTTAGGTAATTTCTTCTCCATACTACAATATCGCTTATTTCTATTAAAATAGACTTTCTGGAATGCTTTTTCCATAGAAAACCTATTTCTTTTAAAAGTTTCCATAGTGTGCTTCGACTCATTTCAGGGTAATCCTTATCATCTCGAACCGTGAACTTTGTCTACTGTCGGAAATTCTTTTCTAAAGAAGAACGCATGCATTTTCCTTCGAAGTCTTTCTTTCAAAAGATTTTCTAATTGAAATTTTGGTTTTCCTGGAGCTTTACGTGCTGTTTGAAACTCGCCACATTTCTCTTCTTTAACAACTCTGTAAATCGTAGATTTCCCAACACCAAGCGTACTACTAACTAATTCCACTGTGTCATCAACACTTACATAAATGTTTGTCTGTAAATGATTTAAAACAATTAAATATTAACGTTTTTTTATTAACTGTTAAAGGACCGATTTTTCGTCAAGAATACACAACTTGGACCTCCTTACTAAATGGAAAACCTATAATCGCATTTTCGGTGAAATTTGTTGGGAAGTTATTTATCTACTTATAATTCGATTACTGTAAGAAATTCTTGGATTTAAAATAAAACAAAATTGGCAAATAGGTACTTATTGAAAATAATCTTAAGATACGGCTATGTAATCTTTAGTACACAGGGCTTTTGGCCTGTCCAAACTATTTTCTATTGTTCTGTACAGCTTATGTTTATAAAGGACCAATAAAAGACCCAAAACTTGTAATAGCTCAGGTACATTTATTACAATTTTAGGAAATATTTAGATTATTCTGTAAAAATATTTAAAATGACCGTACTAAGTTTTGCATTAGAAATGCTATTTTATTACTCTCTCATACATAAAAATAGACTATAACATGTGAGTACCCCCAATCCTAAGCATGAATCAAACTCATCCAGATCAAGCGAGGGGACTCCAACAAAAAAAAAATTCTGGAAAAAAAGTATGGAGAAAAATCCAGCAGGAAAAAGTATTGAAACAAAGTCGGAACAAGAAAAATCCACTCTAGTGACTTGCGTCCAGCGCTCCAGTAAAATTTCAACCGCTTCGTGTGAATCGAAATCTGACTCGCTCGAAAGACATATCTCTTACCCATTTTCCATTACAGATACCAAAAGAACCAAAATCCCTCAATAATACCGAAATGGTAAGGAGTGAGGGCTGAAATATGTCACCAATTGAAATCAAAAATGGTTTTGTATATACTAATTATTTTTAGGCAGGTAGATAAATCTTTTTAATGTGTAAATAACATTTTTTTAATGTAACAGAACAGTATGGTTAAGTCTTATGGACAGTATGGATAAATTAACATGTCATATTCTAATATTCATCCTAAAGAAATTCCACGGTCTGTCCAATGTAAGAAATGCTTCTCTTCCATCAGTATAGATAAGCTGTTCCTTCCAGTGATATTTCATTTAGTGGTGCTTTCTTTTGTTGCTATTACAATATCAGTAGGCTTAAAACTGAGCTATTTTATGTTTTGTTGTATAAGAATTTTCAATATATTTCTCATCCTAAGACTTATTTTACCATGTTTATTAAGTAGGTACTCTTTATTTTTAAATTCAAGTACGATAAACAAATTTATAGAAATGATCCCAGACGATGGTTAAATCAAACGACATTAACATATTTTCAATCAAGTCACATCAGCATTAAAAGCAATAATTTCAAAATTATCCAGATGATTAACTATTGACACCGAATAACTGATAATCCATTACATGCCTGCAATGGGATAAACTCTAAAAATAACGATCTACATTTAATTGGGAAATATTATGCGGGCGGTAATGAAATAATTTAAATAATATAGTACAAGTGTTGTAGATGAAAAAAACAATTACTTGGTGATTGCATTGAGAAAAAAATATATTTTGTAGTTAAGAAACTGATTTATTTATTTATTTATTTATTTTTGAGCAATATTTTTAATAATTATTACTTTTTAATAAAAATAATAACTGATCTCACTTATTAAAAATAAATGTACCAACATCATGAAATTTATCAGATCAGCTTCTTTTACAAACTATATCTTTGGCATCGTCGCGTTTCACAATTTAAACAAAGAGAGCACTAGAAATTATAATGTTTCGTGGTAGGGCTAAGGCAGCGGGGGTTGAATTCAGGCTGGCTGTTTATGGCTTAGGGTTGAACCGTTAGATATTTTTAAATTTTAGTACATGGGCTCGGTTAGCTTTTGCAGTTACAAATCAGATTCTTTTGAAATTTTAATACAGGGTGTTACGTTATGTTGAAAAATGAGTGGGCTAATTCATCGCCTTCAATTGCAACTTAGATGGATTTATTGTGACTCATGTATACAGATGTTAGGGAGTTTACAACAAAGATTTTATCACACCACCATTTTTGAATAATACAGCAAAAAAGTTATATTTATTTCAGATCGTATCGACCAAGAAATTAGGTATTTATTAAATAATGATTGTGGTTTGTTTACCAGGTTGTTTAAAACAGTCAAAAAGTAGCTGCTTTGTATTTTTTGTTAAATAATTCCAAGAAATTTAACACCATGTCATAATGTTATCGATAATAACATTAAGTGAGTTGATTTGCTTTTCATTATTATGAAATTGTGTCAAGTGAGTTTGTCAGCATTTAGATAAAAATAATTCGTAGAAAACCATTACTGGTTTCATTTATTTGATAATTTAAGGGCATCTTTGTCACAGACAATAACTAATCATTTAGTCATATGCATATAGTGTAAAATGTCCCATTTTAATTAATTTTAACTCAAACATTCGCATGTAAGTACTAAGAATAAAATTGTATGACAAAATTTATTGATGCAATAATTTCTGAGACAGATACTACATCAGAACATTCAAGTTGTTCCACCATCATGGCTCTAGAAGCTAGAGTAGCTATTCAATTTATAAACAAGAAATTTATAAATGTGCCTAAATTCTGCTATGCTAAAAATAATAAATAAATGTAAAAATGTCTTTTTATGACTTTTTGAGTTAGTAATGATAACTGTTTTTAGAAAATATTTATAGCACATACTCTTTTCGAGATCATTAAAAGATCTAAAATTTTAAAAACTTTAAAAACATGTTGAAAGATTGTTAATGGACAGGTTGCTAATCTGGAACAAAAGTCTGAGTACTTCAGAAAAGTAGAAGAAGGTTTCAATCTAAAATATCTGTGTACATATATCTTTATATTCTCTAAAATATTTAAGAGACTAAAAATTACTGAAGTGAAAGTTCATCAGAAGCAGATGAGATAACTGTGCATTTAATATTTAAATAACATTAATTCAATTTGGTGACATACATTTTGTCATTAAAATATGTAGCCTATGCACAACTTCGGTTTTCATATAAATTTTATAAATAGACACTGCACTACCAATTTGACACTGTTTATACTTTTATATTGTATTTTTTTATTTAATTCTTGTACATATTGTGTTTATAAATTAATATAATATAATTGCTTGTTTATACATTCTTCGTTAAAGCTTTGGGTCTAAAAAATAAAAATTCTTATCACACACAAGTTGTACCTAGACAAATTTATATGATATAGATGTACAGAAGAGGTATCTCAGACATTATGCATAGAATCTAGGAAAAACTGGTTAGATACTATCGTCAAATTTCTGAAATTACTAATCTTTACTCTCTTTAAAAACAGAAGCATGATGTTGATTTACTATTCTTACATAAGTTGGTAAATGGTGTAAAAAATTGTCCGGAACTACTGGTTTTTTAATGAAGAACTAGAAATAGACTATTGTTATATGAAAATAGACATTTAGCAAATTATGTTTGTCATAATCCATTAACACGTGTATCTCGTAAATTGAATAGCCTGTCGTGTTCCAATGGTATATTTTTCAATTCATTTGGAATGTTTAAATACTTATTATCCTAACAAGTGCTAGAAGTGTTACATTACCGCACGCACAAGCAAAGACATATTACGAGAGTAACAACTTTTTTTAGTAGAAAGGCAGGTATTTCATCGAAACCATACGATGTTTTATTTTTAATTTTATAGATAGTATTTTGTCTATTCTACCCATAACAATGAAAAAATAATAATATGTGGATTATATCAGAATTTAAAGATAAAAAAAATCACTTCACGATTTACTGCACATTCTTTTAGAACGACATCGAGCTCACGTACTATAGGGGTTGCTCGTCGAAGTTCGTGCTCTCGACCGAGCACAAAATGTTTGTGAAAATGAAAAGTTAACCGAGGAATGCGGGGCCTTATCTCTTTTAACGGCCTCCGAATGTGTAGTTTTCGAGTCAGCACTTGCGTGAATTGACTCATTCCAAACATCAAGTATAACGCCGTTATCTGCGTTGATACAGCGACGATTCCTAGTCCTGTATTCCTCTGCCCCGATCCCTGATCGCGATCGTTTTTTCGATACGTGTTTTGTTTTTGCGTATCGTTAAATTATTAAAATATTCACGTTGGGCGCCAAAAAATGTAGCGCAATAATTTTAATTGACAATGGGGTCTATTCTGTAACAATTCCTTTATATTTAACGGCCTTTAAAAATATTTTCTTCTTTACTTCTGTCATTATTTAAACGGATCTTTAAAATACATTAGAGTACTATCTTAAAGAAATCTGTTTAAATAATGACAGAAGTAAATTAACGAATACAAATATAATTTTAAAGGCCGCCAATATTTTTAAAGGCCGTTAAATATAAAGGAATTTTTACAGAATAGACCCCATTATAATCAATATAGAATAAAAAAACAGCATTTTTTTGAAAAATTGTTTATTTTGTTTGAAAAAAAAGTGACGCTTTATTGCTAGAAATTATTTCTTTTTTTTTTTCATGCCTTTGTAATCGAGTAGTGCAGCAAAATACACTAGTGAAAAAATTAAGGGATCAAAAAAATCTTGATTTTTTGCGATTTTTCGAATGGCTGTATCTTTGGTAAAAATGGTCGTACGTGAATGAAAAAAAAAGCAATTTGAAACTTGAAGTGTCTAGTTTATCGATCTTGTGATAAAAAAATTTTCCAACCAACAATTAGCACAAAATCCTGATGAATATCATGGATAGAAAATTAAAATTTTTTTTTTTAATTTTTAGCGTACGGACTTGAAAAAAATTTTCTCGACATAACCACTACATGCATTGGATAGGTGGTTTAGTTAGCTTCAATTCCTTTTTTGATGGCCTCGAGATGACCCTTCCTTGCTGAGTTATCAGAAAATGAACGAAAATGCGTCATTTCCTCTTCTTTTGTCATTATCTCAGGAACCAATGGCCGCTCAGAAAATCGAACGGGGGTTTCGGAAACTTCGATTCATTCTCTACAAGGTTCTGGCATGTTCTTTCACAAGAAAATGTTTCTCATCCCTAGCATGACTGAAGAATTTCGGAAAACAGGTCTTGAGGTTTTTTAGAAAATCACGTGCCACATTGAGAATATTGGGAAAATAAATAATATTGAGTGTGCATCTTATAGGCAGGCCATAATTCCCCCGAAAACCCTAAAAAATTTCAACCTGACTCATCAAGCCGTTTCATGCGAGTGAATTTTTGAAGAATTTGAGGATCGCGTTTTTCTATCCATGATATTCATCAGAATTTTGTGCTAATTGTTGGTTGGAAAATATTTTATTCATAAAATCCATAAACTAGACACTTCAAGCTTCAAATTGCTTTTTCTTTCATTCACGTACGACCATTTTTACCAAAGATACAGCCACTCGAAAAATCGCAAAAATCAAGATTTTTTTGATCCCTTAATTTTTCCCACTAGTGTAACTTTAAATACTATGACGTCTAACATTAAAAATGACAATGAACGTTTAATATCTACAACTGAAATAAGAAAACAATTGCAAATGGTATAATATCGCCAAGTCCTTATTTAGTAGTCGCCAAGTCTCTATTCACGTGACCTTCTATTTCTTATATCAAGGAAGACTCAAATGTGGGCCACATTGTCTCAAAAAGTTTATACCATTTGAGAAATTTTTATAGCTGATTTTTTAGAAAATATCATTCCTATAAAATCTCATGGCACATATCACAATATTACAAAATTAATCATTAAAAAAAAAATTAGAATATTAAATTTTTAAAATTTTTTGATTCACAGGAACTGCTGTGTACAAATTAATACGAAAATATATATTATTTGGAAAATGTAATTTATGTACCAGTCAATCATTGAAATTCGCAACATTTGCAATAAGAGAACAATTTACGTACATTTTGGAAGTCAATCTATCCACATCTACACTAAATCCAACAAACAAATTGCTAAATATATCGGCAATTATGTATAATTAATATTATTATTATTTCGATCCGAATTTTAAATGTTTCGAATGCAACATATGTGTCCACATCCACGGCAGTTTGTTAATATATGTATATATAAATATAAATTAACAAACGCATTATTATCGTGCTGCAATATAACCACCGGTATAGAACTGTTCTGGTTATGGGTTATGGTCCGCTTTTCGTATTCGATCAATAGTTTTAACATCTGGCAAACTGACGATGGCGATGACGACTTGTAGTTGTCTAGTCATTAGGGAAACGTGTTATTATTTCTAATAATAATGACAAGGCAACCAGCAGTCATATGTGTACGGTTTTTAGAAGATCAACAGCAATACCGCCAATAAATTTAATAAAAATTATAAATATGAACGAATTACTAATCCTTTTGAGAAAGGCAGGATTGTTTAATGAATATTTTATCAGTAGGCATGAAGTTGCCTGACAAAATAAATAGGAATCCGAAATACATTGAGACGAAGAAAATAAAACGGAAGTATTGAAGGGAATTAATGATCATATTACAAAATCAATCGCATATTTAATAAATGTATCACTAGACAAATATCACTTTCCAATCAGCTTTTAAACTTACCACAGTAATTCCAATTTTCAAACAAGGAGAAATAACATTAACTGGTAATAACAAACTGATTTCATTAATTTCCTGCCTGGCCAAAGTATTCGAAAAAATCATACAGAAGAGGTTAAAGAAACTAATACGGCCCAAAATAGACTACGGTTCCATAGTATAGGCATTAGCTAAAAAGAGCACTATAAATCAACTTAATTCCATCCAAAGCGCAGCTCTACGATTAATAACAGGAGCCTTTTTTACTACCCCATTGGAAAGTTTGAGATGTGAAACTGGCGAACCAAACCTACAACTTAGAAGAAAGTACCTTGCTCTAGCATACGCTGCATCAATAAACACCAATACTTCCAATCCTGTTTACTAACCAAAACTAACCAAAGACGCAGGACTTTTCCAAAGATAGTACCTGAATACGGGGAAAGCAGGAGAATACAATAGACTAGAAAGGCCGCAGTGTTCTGGGCCAAACCTAACCCTACCTACTTACAACCGATAAAGATAAAGATAAAATCCTATTTACAATAATACATATACAGATCGTTATAAACATTTATTCAGAATGAATAACAATTTTGATAAACTGTTTTACGAAAGAGTTCGACATACATTTAGCTTAGACAACTTAGAAATTCCCATATGTTTGGTCCCAAACTATTTGGTTCCAAATACTTAGTATTAATTGTTATTTATTTTATTCCTTTACTATTTACTAGGTTACACCTTCTTTATATAAAAAAAAACATAGGAAAAAGATGGCATAAAAAAGTCATTGAAACATCACATCTAATAAAAATAATTTCACGCATCCATTGCATTTTTAAACAATTTATTTAAACTTTTAAGATCTGTTATTTGTACACATTTGTAAATATATGTTTGGAAGAAATCCTGGTCTTTCGTTTTTTATCAAGAAATATCTAACTCTAGCTGTGCTACAGTCGCTAAACCCCAAGTGTGCGAGGAAAGGCGAGTGCCGCCCGTTCAGCACATTTTTCCCAAACAACTCAACAAACATATCTCCATGGTCAATTTCTTTACCTCCTACAAACATGTCTTTAAGCAATTTCAGTAAAACAGACACACCTCATGCCTTTCTAAGAAACATTTTCTATTCTAAACTAAGCAATTGTCCAAATTCATATCATATTTATACAGATGCCTCGAAAACTCATGGCGTAGGTGCAGCCGTTATTACCCCAAATACGTCACTACAGTATAAGCTTCCCGAAATAACCAGCATATACACAGCAGAACTATTTGCCATTCTATAGGCTCTTGTTCACATAAATAATAATATTAAAACAAAAGCAATCATAATATGACTTCTCTAAATGCCATTCATACAATAAACCAACTTTATACTAGTCATCCCATAGCCCTCGATATCAAACTCGAGTTAGGCCAAATAACACAAAAATTATATGGAGTCCTTCCATTGAAGTTAAAGGCAACGAGGAAGCAGACCTTGCCGCCCGTCAAGCAATCAACAGTGAAACCGCGCGTGAAGTGCGGAACGTAGTGTATAGTGATTTCAAGTGCGTTATAAAATCAAAAATCGTTAATTTGTGGCAAAACGAATGGTGTAACTCTAATTCATAACTACGCGAAATTACACCTACAGTGAATCTTTGGAAACACATACCTACCCACAGATCTGTGCAAGTAAGACTGAGCAGATTACGCCTAGGTCACACTTAAGCACGGTTATCTAATCTCTAAAACTGCCCCCCCCCCCCAACTGCGAACTGTGTAACTTACAACTCACAGTTAAACACTTTATGATGCAATGCCCAAAATATTAAGCTGAACGATCAAACACTGACTTAAATAATAATTTAAAACTAGTTCTAGGTGAAAAGTACTTAACCAACATTAACCTATTATCCAAAATATAATGTTAAACTATGTAGCTAATAACTAGGTTGATGCGACTTTTTTGTAAAATAAAAAAAAAATTAAAGAAATTCTTAGTTAAAAATCAGTTGTCACTTGCCATACTCACAATACGGGTTTATGTAAAATGTTTATCTTAGATACAATAAAGGTCCTAATTATCGACTACGGTAGCGTAAGGTGTCTACGCCGCCGCATTCATTTGCGAGCCAATTTTGTGGTAAAAGAAACACCGGTTTCAAATCCTACAGAAGATCATTAGCAGAAATTTAATTTCTGTTGACCGATTTTGCTTACTAGATTTTGCAGTGCATGATCTGTCGGTTTGCCTGCTTGGTAGGCATATTGGGAGGAGTTTAACGGGCATGCCCAAAGGCATCCTTCTCTAATATGCCTATCTAGAATTCTTTCTAGCGTTTTCAAAAGAAAGGATGCAAGGCCTATTGGATGGTAGGAGCTTGGTAGGGAGGTATCTATTCTACCAGCCTTCTGTATCTACACAACTTTCGCCATCGTCCAACCTAGCTCCACGCCAGGCTTGCTTTAAACAGGAGGGGTAGGAAATATGCCATCCTCTCCGGGTGATTTGAAAGGGGTGATGAATTAATTGGCCATTTGGAGAGACAACTTGAGCAACGTAGTTCCAATCGTCCTTCTTGGGTCGTGTGATCGATTCCCTAGAAGGAAGGGGTATAATTTGCCTGTCTTCCAGAATTCGACTGCCTGGGAAGTGGTTTTAAAAATAATCTCTAACGTTTCCTTGCCAGAGTCCGTATAGGTGTATCGGGTTTCCTTGTCAGAGTCTATATAGGTGTATCGGGTCTTTTTATCGAGCCGACTTCCTGTCTACGATCTTTGGCGAGAATCTTGTAAAGTCTGGTGCTTGCAGGTAAATCTGATATACTCTGACAGAACTTCTTCCACGAGTCTCTTTTGGCCCTTCTGATGGCCTTGTTATGCCCCGTTAGGGGTCTTGCGGTATTTGTCCCAGCAACCTTATTCTTTAGCTCAATTGAAGAGATGTCGAACTACACTATGTAGTTCCCCTTAGGCCTCTTCTCTTCCTTAATGGGCAGTTATCCTAATAGGCATTTATAAGAGCATTTTAAATTTGATCAGTCGCCACTTTAATCTCTGCGCTATTCTTAATGGTGTTAATTACGTTTTCCCAGCCCTTCCTGGTGGGACTTTTCGTATCCAGTCTGTGCTTTACTCTCCAGTTAAATATTAGCATTATTGTGTTAAACCTAGTCTGTCCATGGCAAAGGACTGTGATGTCCATTATGGGACCATATTTCGGAAAAGGGGGTTCGTAGGAAAAAAATTTACAGAAACTTGTCATGTTATTTTTATGTGTAATATATTGTAACGGACAATACCTTGGTCAAAAATATTTTAGAATTGTGAAATGTACATAAGTTAAAATAATAACAAATTAAAATTACTTATTAAGGTTTCTGTTAAATTATTTATAGAAAAATAAATAAATAATGTAACAATGTTGATTTAATTTCAAGCTATGAAAGCATAATAGGTTTCTGTGTACAATAAATTATAAATGAATATGAACTAATAATACTTACAAATTTTGAGCATCAACATGTAAAATTTGACTTCACATGTAATTTAATATCACAAATAAAACTCTTTTGACAATAATTTTACTGGAAACTTGTAGAATGGAGTTTTGGGATTAGTTACTGACACAATCCACACTTTGGGAAGTCCAATCCTAATAGCTGGGTACAAATTAAGATGTCAGTGTAGACTCTATCTCTGATCCTAAAAAAATATTTAATATCAAAACATGTAGATGAGAATTAATGCTTACATAATGTTAATTATGGTTTGTAGAACAATTTTCAAATATTTAGAATCTCAAAATAACTAAATACCATTAAAAAAATAATAAAATAAAGTAACTTTTTAGGTCAATAATTTCAAGAAATGTTTTACAAAAAAGTGTATGCAAAAGCTTTAATTTAAGAATAAGTTAGAAAATCTTTGTAAATATTGTGAAATAAAATTGTTATAACTAAAAACTATCTAGTGAAAGTGTTTAAAATAGAATGAGAAAAAGTTTATAAAAAAATAATAAATCATCCTCATATATGGATTTTGAAGGAAAATTTAGAAAAACTTACATCTTAGTAGGCTGTGACATCAAACTTTATTAAAAGCAATTTCCACCAAAAATGGAGTCAGTTCCTTTTTATTTTCTGCCCAGTAAACACCTAGGATTTTTGTCGAACTGTCGATAAGGAAGATTCCTGTATTACCGGTTTTTTGACACTTTTTGACATTGGAGCTGTAAAGACAGGAGATTTGCTGTCGAATTTTTGAAAATTGCCGCTGAAACTTCAATTACTGGATTGCCTACATATTATTCCCACAATAATATAAGTGAAAACTGGAGCATTACCTCGTTTGGAACATCACAATTCATCCAATAGGATTTTATAAGGTACTTCTGCACAAATTTGGAAAACCTATAAAAAAAAAATGCTACGATAAATCTTGACAACTAGGAACTATTTCTATAAGACAAAAATATAAAAAAGTTAAATAAACATACCTAATCTAATCGAACTTTATTCAAACAGAATTCTAATTAAATTTATGCGAAAGTGACCCATATTAACATTGACATTTATTTTGTAATTAGGCTAAGATATTACCTATTCATTTCTATTTATATCTAATTTAGAATAATCATGCATGTTATTGATCTACAGACTTAAAACCAAACAAGTTTTTAGAACAATAATACTTTACTTTCTATCTACTAACTCTTTTGGCTTTGATGCAATCAATTTGGTAAAAAAAAAAACATTTCTTGAATTAAGTACTTACGTGATTCACTTCATATTTATGCAGTACACTGTTAGAAAAACAGTTAATCACACAATTCTTAAATAAATTTCTTTTTAAAACTGAACAAATACATTTATTTATTTAAATCTTCGCTACAAATATCAACATAACCTCTCCGATCTCCATTTCCAACCATATTTAATATTTATGACATGCTGCAACTTCACGCTCAAGGAACCCACCTGTGGATTAAGACTACTCGGCTCACAACCAGATCTAAGAGGATCGTTATTTTAAATTATTAATATTATTTTTAATAGCTAGCTTGGAGCAATAAAGTTATTAGGTGTATGGTGCGTACTGAGACTGAATAGGTGTTGCAAGGTACGAGCTTTTGCTGGCGCCCAGGGTACATTATTTTAACAATATTTTTTTTTTAATAAAATTACCTTTTGTTTTATTTTCTTCTGTTTAATACTTTATCCAATGACATTATTTTTTTTTAACTTTGATCATGAATGTTGCAAGAGTCAATCCTACACACTGGTAAGTTTCAGTAAATCTTAAAAATAATAATTATAAAAAAATAATAACAACAATAAATAAATTACACGCACGCGCACCTTAATAATATGAATCCGGGATATTGCCCACATATCCTGAGACACCCTGTATAGCTCTAAACTTTAGTTATTGGAACAGTACACTGTCACTTAAGTTGATTGTATTGCTTCTGGAATACACTTCTGTAGGCGTCCTATATCTTTTCTGGATTAGTTAAATTTTATCTCATAATATTACTTTATTTGTAGACACCCTGTACAAATTTATAGCTCTTACCCAAAGTTAATAAAGCCCGTACAACATACATAAATCTAATTTTTTTCGGGCAGAAACAGGTATGGTTTATTATACCTTAGCTCAGATAATAAAACAATCTACTGTCTAGCTCGTTGGAGACAGGTAAATTTCTATATATATAAAATTCGATTTTAATGGTTTTAATAACTATTATTTCGTTTTTCGAAGCCTCTACAGAAGATCCGAAAGCATTTTATTATAGTGACAAGCCTTAAAGGCAAATCTCTTTTGTTTGGTCTGTCTTTTTCTTTCATATTAAAATATACGAGGAGAAATATTGTGTGCTGTATGTTATGATAAAAGAACCTCCTTCGATAATTTGTACAGTAGATTTACCTAATATTGATATCATATCTTGATGAATTCCACTAAACGTCATGTATTTTCAGTAAATATTTATTAAATTATACTACAAGTATTTTATTGTTGTTCTTTATTGGACTGGTTAAAATTTTTTGAAAAATAAAATTACTACAACTATAGTTTATTTGAAAATGCATGATAGCACAATTTTTATGGCAAGGATTGTTCAAAGTAGACAAAAAGTAAATATTTATACCTTCTTTTATTTTTAAATAAACTATTATTAAAAATAATACTTTTATACAGATATTGACAATCTGTCAAAAATATTACTTTGTATACCTTTCGATATTTCAGGCTTAAAGCTATTAATCTCAAAATAATTTAATTCTTCAATAAACATAAAATATCTAATATAAAAAAATATTTTTTACATTAAACTATTTTCGGTAACTATTATTCTGTTTTTGTACTGAAACGCATGACTTTTGGTAACAGGTGCAGATATTAGTTCCCAAGGTTAAAAAATAAAAATATACAAAATTGTGACTTGATATTTGATAAATGGAATAATTTTGTTTATAAATATTTAGATAATTCGCAAAAACAAAAGAACGATAACTTTTTCAATCAAATAATACCTGTATTTGCTAAATACAGGGTAATTTATAAGGAACGGGTAAAATTTTATCTACAGGTCCAGTTTTAATCATTAATTAAAAGATTGATTGACTTACCTGATAAGGAAGATCAATCGGATTTTTTAGAGCTTTTTTTTCCGAAAATAATTACATGTAGTGTCGTACCTACTACTACCCAAATAGATAGTCAAATATTTAGACATTTATTTTTGTCACTAAATGGAAATCAGTTATTAGTATTAAAGTTTGTAGTTGTGACAGAGATGTACTGAACAAAAATTCTAAGTAATTACTTTTTCAAATGAACTCTTCATGCTGGCCGCCATATTTAGTGGATTATGTTTTGGCTACATTGATTTTTGGTGAACATTGGACATTGAACATTTTGTTATTTGTGAGTGAGTGAGATAAATAATGTATAGGTTAAAATTAGGAACAAAACTTTGACAAACCTTTTTGAATTATTATCCCGGAGAAAATTTGACAAATAAAATGTGTCATTGCTTTTAGAGATAACTGTAGAAATACCTATATAAGCGCCAACAACTGAGTACAGAGGCTTTTAGCTTTCTTTCAGTAACTAAACTAATTTGGTTTTAAATGAATATGAATTAAAGCTATATACAACTGTGTTCCATAAAGTTGGAGCCACATATGTGATTTTTTTAATATTATGATTTGATTTGAAAAAAACTTCGTAGAGAAATCGCCTCTGCTTATTTAAAAACTTAAAATCGCCCATATCAAAGTTGGCTGCTAATATTAGATTTCTGTCAAATTAGCATAAAAAAAATTAAAATGATTTTAAAAAATCTGAATTTGACCGACAGCTAATGCAGTACCTAGCCAACTTTAATATGAGCTATTTTAAGCTTTTAAAAAAGCAGAGTTGAATGTCTTTTTTTTTTCTTCTAATGGTAATTCCCATATAGATCCAACTTTATGGAACACCACTGTACAATTAACTGAATGTAAACCATTTTCTCAGTGCATAGTAGATCGAACAAAAAAGACAAATAAAATGAAACAAAACTAACTTATTCTTATTACTGAATCATAAAATAACCATTTTTTTTAATTTTTCTCGAGCTGAGAATCTGATCAACAGCTGATGACACAATTCCTGAACTTGGTTAGGTATATGATTTGTGGATACCTACAACCTTTTTTTCTTTTTCTATGCCTACAACGATATTGTCGTTATAGTCATTGGTTGTTGTTCACGTTTACAATGATGTCCGACTTCTTACTTTATTTTTCTTCGAGCAGAAGGGTCATTGGCGCTGAGAAACAGCAACAAAACCTACAGAGACCACGCATGAAGAAAACCAAACACAAACTGAGACTGGCATATTAGGTGTAAAATAAGCCGTAAAATAAAAATAAAAAACCTTAAGGATGCCATAGCACTTCTGGTTTTTGATAACATGATATAAATTTGAATGTTAGTTAATCCATTCCTACGTAGATGTATATCGTAAAAGTCGTTCAGCAAAATAATATAACCAACCATGCTTTTATTTTATGTTCTCAGTTAAGTTGGTCTGGTGGAAAAGATTTGTCAACACCGCTCATTTGTAGATATCTATCTATAGGCAATCTAACAATTGTTTAGCAAGGTTTTTCTTATTTATGGGGAATTAAATATTTAGCTGTCTAATTAGGGTCGCGGGTACCTACTTGGGATAAATACTTATCATAAGAATCTGTTAGTGTTACTGACCCCGCATAATCTATTATAAATAGGTAGGTAATATAGGTATTTACTCCAATTTCTAAATAATGGTTGAAATAATACATTTTTGGTTTCGATTATGAATTTGTGCAATAAAATTATTGATATATCTTACAAATACGTTTAAATTACTTTTCTTTATTCCCCCAAATATATTCAACGTTTTTTTTCTGTCATTTTAAATTGGAACCATATAGAAAACTTTTTTATTATTGCTTTTGTGAAAAATTTTATTTTTAATTAAAAGTTTTGCATGGTGTAATACCTAAAATTCAATCATTAGATATCAATTTTTTTAAGCCGTATACGAGGTTTGCCAAAAAATATGAATTTTACTCAAGAATAAAGTACCCCTATTTTTTACAATACAGAAGAATGTTGTAAAGTTGAATTATTTTGAATTAAAAGTTATATTCAAATATGCAATTACAGTCAGTTAGCATGAACATTCAAATTAGGTAATTATTTACGTTTTACAATATAAATTAATTGTAATTATAAATTAAATAATCAACAAACCTAAATTGATGTAACTGCATATTTGAATATAACTTTATAACATTCTTCTGAATTATAAAAAATATTTTCGAAGTTTTTTTTGTATATGGCATACAGTGTCTACTTATATTTCTATTTTTCTGACATAAATAGTACTTTTTACATGAAAAGTGTGCATTCAGTATATTTGCGTCCTTATTCGTCGACCATTTTGGATGCCAATGCAGTCAGTTATCTAATGGGTTACACTTTAAACAAGCCGCAATTTTGGAGACAGTGTTGCCGTGTTTATGAAAGATGTATGAAAATAAGAAACAGTATAATATTATAAGGAAATAAATCAAGACAAGACGAAAGGCAAGCAAATATAGTACAAAGCGGAATAAAAGTTCAAGCCTTCCAATTTTTTCCAACAAAAAATAAACTAAAAAATATAAATAATCGACTATAAATAAAACAAACAAAAACGTGCTATAATATCGGAAAATGGCAGATGCTCAGAAGCTTGGCAACACTTTCTCTTTATTCCCCATTCATTTTCATTTGATTTAACTGCAAGGCGAATATACAAAACTGTTTGCGGGGAAATACCAGTGTTTCTTGTTTACTTGCATTTTGTTCTTTTCAAATACCTTTCAAAACTATCGATAGTACCGTTTTTATCAAAAACTATCGATACTATCAAAATCTCTAACTATCGATGTTTATGTAACACTACGAGAAGCCACAGATGTATTAAAAGAACGGCTTCGGATAAAAAGAGTAAAACGAGGTACTTTTTAAACACAGCAATAGAATCTGCTATGTAACAAAATTAGGTAATTTTTCACAGTAATCACGTTATTATGTAACATGTAAGTTACTTTGTTATGTAACACGGAACTAGTATATGTAAATGATACATATATGTTACATGTTTGTGTTTGCTGGGCACATATTGAAAAAACTGTATACATTAAAAAAAATACATCCTTAAACAATTTTTTCACAAATCTTTTTATACGCGTTTGAAATAAGTATTTTGTGACTTTATATGAGTGTATTCAATTAGTATAGTGTAAATGAGGGCACTTTACTCTTGAGTGCATTTTTGATTTCCCTGATATATTTTATTTAATTTAGTATTTGGTTTTAGATAAAGCACCAAATTTTATTTAAAATGCATCTCATTAAGAAAACGGTAAAAAATTAATCTCCCTGTATATACTTATAATTTATATTTGTGTAAATTGTAAATATACATAATAATATATTTTTCTCTAAATTCAAGACAATTTTAAGATATGGCAACACGACGTCGAAACTTTCGCTACTTTTGCTCCATCGAACAACTTAGGCCCTGAACTAAAATTCAATATGGACGTAGCAAAATTATCAATTTTGTACGTTTAAAAATTATTATATATTATAAAAATTATTATCATCTACAACATAGATATTAACCTACGGTTCTTTGTATTGAAGATGTTTTTACTCTCAATTCAGTTTTTAAATGTGTGTCACAAATGAAATTGAACATATGTTTTTTTTAAAGTGTGATTGAAAAATCTGAGGAAGTACAGCTGTCATAAGTCAAGAATATTGCATTTTTAACACAGTAAATTTGATTAAAATAATAGATATCTTTTTTAACAGAATTTTAGGAATTTTTTTTTGAATAATTTCGAGAATGGCATAGGAGAGTTTTAACACAACAAATGCATGCTTTAGATTCGTCTACAATAAGAAAAAATAACTCAGATTGTAAGATTTTTTTATATATTTTTCTTTGTAAATCCCGATTTTGCAAATTCTAATAAGACGATCAGCTTATAAGCACGTTAAAAAATTAAAAAAATGTCGCTCTGAAGGCGAATTGACAAGAGGCTCCGCGGAAGACGAGGCAGTTAATAAAAATAAAAAAAAGTAAGGAGAAACCAAAGCGTTGTGGTGTACCTCGTTTCGTTCGGAGGCAAACGCCAGAGAGACAAAACAACACAATAGGGTTCGTAAAACCGCTAATCAAACCTACACCCTCCAGCTACAACGTTGTATTCTAAACACTCCACTCCACACCTGCTTAATGTTCGTTTACGGCGTTGCCGATTCCACCGTACCGATCCCGCGTTTTTTAAGCCTCCAATAATACCTATACCACAAATTTGAGGATATTGATAATTAAATTGGTTTTATATAATTTTATTAAAACTTACCTGTCTAGATTGGGTTTATTGAGAAGAATATTAAAGTATCTACCATTTGTTTCAAGTAGTGATGCATTTTAAAAACAACCCATGAAATGTAGGAGATTTGTCTAAAGTTTCGTCTAGGATATCAATATTATCAGCCAGTAGGTAACTAAAGAAACTTATTAGCTTTTTATGTATCACAGTGTTGTCAATTTTGGAGATATCTTGGGCATTAGTGTTGGACAATAATATTAATTCTTCCTAAAATGAAACATAATCGTGAGCCATGTATGATTTCAATGATTTTTTTGGCTCTTACGAAACTGCATTTCAAAAAAGGGTTTCCTACCTGATTTGAAAAAGGTCACAACGAAATTGCATCCCCATAAGGTAAGGGTCACTTATCGTAGGCTTAGCAAATTTAACTGTACAATTGAGCCTTTGTTGCCACCTTTTGCGTTGTTTATTAAAAATTCTAGAAACGTTCTCTTTATATTCAGTCAGTAACATTTTCAGAAAATATTTTTTTAGCCAATAAGGTTTTAAGAATATTGATTCTTTTTAGTAACTTCTGTTACTTTATTAATTAATCTAGGTATTTTGTAAATTGACTAATGGGCAATAATTCAACTACAACTGTATATTAAAACTGTAAAATATAATTAAAACGTAGCTCTATATTTGGGCAGACCGGAGTAGAGTCCCGTTTATACCTGCTATAATGTCGGTCAAAAAATTTAGATAGCTGAGTAGAGTCCAGGGTCAGATTAAGACATTAAAGGATTAATTACCCATTTTTAGATATCGATTGCATTAAAGTTTATACTTAGCGAGAAAAAAAAGGGGCTTCTACTGTTAGATAGATATAAATATCATTTTCACAAAGAACTTTCTGGTGGTATAAACGTCGGGAGTGTCCAGTAAGTGGAAATAAAAAGTGTATGGCCTATTTGAAGACAGAGGGAAAAACAAACATAATTGAAGTTGTTGACAATCATAACCACCCGCCACTTAGTGAAAAAATTCTTAATAAGAATGAAGTGAGCAATTCCTTAAAAAGAAAAGCTTAAGCTTCAGAGGATTTAAGTGAGAGACCTTTAACATTGACTAATTGCTATGTCAAATGTATAAGAAACAATATATACCACTCTTAATGGAACGTTCTACCAAAACTACCAACAACTCAACAAGAAGTTCACAATGTTCTTTATTCCTATCCTGTCATGACAAATCGAGGCTAAACTTTTCTTCTCGTAAACAACACAGAAAACAATATAATTATGTTCTCATCGGAAAGGAATTTAGAGTTCTTGTGCACTTTGAAATCCATATATGTGGAGGAGACATTCAATTGCTGCACCAATTTTTTTCTTCAAATGTTCTCCATTTACGGATTAACAGGTGACCATTATGTACCTCTAGTCTTTTTCGTACTTCCAAATAAGCAAAAAAAGTTATATGTTGGCATTAATGTATGCAATACAAGAATGTCAAAGATTAGTAAAATATTGGGACCAACTGTAGTGGCAGATTTTGAAGGGACATTCCACCAAAATGTGCTAGAAACTTGGGAGAACACACGTATGGTTGGATGGAGATTTCATTTGAGCCAATCATGGTAAGTTATTGATAAATAGTTCAATGACTGGGGTTAGTCCAAAGAGTATGATTTTTTCAGGGTTGCTTGCCTGAGTACCAAACCAAAAGATCACACTTTCATAAACATTTTTTTAGAGCGAAATAGCCTTTATATAAGTTGTTGTATAAGATCAAATTCTAAACAAATTTTCCCCTTATTTTTTTTGTATCATTATTACTTAACGCAGTCTCGGACTATAAACTTGCCTATAAATGAATATAAGCGCGTTAGACTGCTACACCACCGACCCGATGAGCACTAACACTTGAAATCTGCTGTTCTATAACAATATTTTATTGATTTACGTCTAGTTTTGCGCTAACTATGAAGATAGATCTCTAAGCTATCCTTATATTTCTTATTCCAGAATAGATAGTGTAGGCTCTAAGCCAGTGCAAAAGTGCACGTAAATCAAAGGCAGAAGACATTATAGCTCGTCAATCTGAAACAAAGAAAAAACACATATTGTACTAGTATATCATGAATGATACACTCGGCCTGGAGCAGCAATATTATTATTGTTTGGCGAGTGTATCATTTACGATACACCAAAAAAATAATCAAAAACAAAAAATATCAAAAACTGTGAAGTATTAAATAAAACCAAATATGGGAAATGCTTTCAAAATGTATTTCATTGGTGAAGATTATTTTGGCCTGTGAGGTCAGATTTCGAAATTTTAGCTCGTCAGCGAACGTGTTAAAAACTTCATGATTTTGATCCAAAACTGATTGCACTATTGTATCGTCAGATCCTTGGGTTTTCACAAATGCTTTACATGTTCGTTTACTGCATTGCCATCGTTTTACTGTTTTATTGGCCAACATTTTGTGAAAACTGAATGTATAGCAATGAATCACTATTAATGACATGCCTTTCTCACTTAAACAAAATGTTGCTTTGTAGGTAGGTACCTACTTTCAAAAATTACATTTGACAACACTGTTTAAATTTTCGTAGAATTTTAGTAGTAATAAAATTTGCACCGCGGATGCAGTTTCGTTGTATCCGGGATACAGTTGTAAAAAATTCTACCTGACCGATTCGGGATGCAGTTTCGAATGTCCGATTTTTTTATTAGCGAAAAAAATTAGAATCTAAAACAGAACCTTGAGGAACTCTATCGTTGTATAGTAATTACTTTTCTATTAGATATAGTTATTTTCTGATACAATGTACTAACTATTAAACTAATTAACATTTACCTACAAATAGCACCAATCTATTTAGATAAAAATCGTTAATAAACATTTCAATATTATATAAATTAAACAAAATTAAACGAACAGTAGACCGGTAATGATTTATTACCATACGCACAATACAAATTCTACGTTTTTAATAACTTTAAATTGTTTTTCGTATCGATATAATATTAAACCTTTATTATAATCAAAATGTTGTTGATTATTTATTACGAAAGATATTATCTCTGGGTATATATAGGTTCATTAGTTCTTCTAACAAATGCAGGTACAAAATTCTTCTCATAATGACTTTCAGTTTTTATCTGACCATTGTGGAAGATGATGAAGGACTGGATATATATTTAAATATAAATTAAACGCATTTAAATATTTTAATAAGTAAAAAAATCGGCCTCTCACTTTCAGAAGAGCAGTAAAGAATTGAGCGTTTTTTTTTTAATTTAAATTATAATATAAATTAAAATTTTATTTTTAAATGAGATAATTAAAATATATACGGGTTGGTTCGGGATTTGGTAGGTTCAATTAAAAGGCTTACAGATGAGGTTAAAGTAATGCCAGTTCATTTATCTTTTTTTTTTACACTAAGAGAAAGTTTTTGCTGCTGGATGTATGGTAGGCATAATGTTAATAGCGTGAATAAGGCCAGGCTAGATTTTTTCTTGGGAACGAACCATGGTGGTACTGTGTCCCAAGGAAGAAATCCATTAGATAAAGTTACAAAGCTTAATTCAATTTGTTTTAATCCTGAAGAACATGGATGGCTTTTATTTATTTTATTTATTGGACCACAAACCCTTCTGTATCTCTAACGTTTGGAGGGTGGGTTACCCCCATGACACTTAGGCCTTACTAGGCCCATTGTGCATCCTCATAAGATGATAGGCATCTCCTAGCTCGTGAGCCAGCTTACAGATTTAATGTAGTTTGACAACGTCGCCAAGAGGTACTTCTCTTATATCGGCCGGTGTTGGTGTTAGCCGGTACTCGCCGAACACAAATCTCCTAATAAATGAGAGCGTCGAGCAATCGTAGAGGATATGCTCGATGGTCTCATCTTCTTGTTCGCGCCCTCTGCAGAGTGCGGATTCTGACAGCCCCATGATATGGAGATGCTTCCGTATTTGGCAATGACCAGTCAGAATGCCTGTGAAGTGACTAGGCGCAGATTCTGTCTAGTCATAGTCAAGTATTTGTCTGCTGCAGTGTTATCAGGATAACTTAAAAGCTTCCTGGCAACTCTGCAGTTTCTTGTGTCATCCCACCTTTCCTTGAATTTCATAAGGGAATGTTCTATAATTAGGTCTGTCACTACCGATTTTGTCAGGCCAATAGAAGGGCCAAGTCCAAAAAGTATTTGGTTGGCTGCTTCCTTGGCCAGTGAATCAGCAAGACGGTTACCTTTCGATATGGCGTGACCTTAGATCCATCTTAAGGTGACCAGGTTGTTGATGTATACTTCTGCCAAAACTTCGTGACATTCTAGTACTAACTCTGAATAAATTCGTGGTCTGTTCAGGGTGAGTAGTGCTTGTCTGCTATCTATATAGATGAGCATGTTCCTTTCAGTGATATTGTTTCTGGTGATTTTCTTTGCTGCTATGAGAATCCGCGTGAACTCTGTTTGAACTACACTGGCACTATTGCTCACAGCCCATTTTATGTTAAGGTTTAAGGATCTGGTGTATATTCCACATCCTGAGCCTTGTTTTGTTTTAGAACCGTCGGTGTAGATATGAATCGTACCTGCTACTTCCGGCTCTTCTATTTGTTCTGTTACAACTTTATATGGCTTGTCCATGTTCGCTTGAAGTAGTGGAAGCGTTTTGAGCGGTTCCTGCCAAAAACCACATCTCGCCCCACCAGATCCTACATCAGGTTCTATTGCAACGTGCGGAGGTGCGTCATTGTCATCAGAGCAACCTCCTTGATGTAAATATCAAGGGGAGTGAGACTAAGAATGACTTCCATGGCTCTGGTCGGTGTTGTTTTCATGGCCCCCTTTATGTTGAGACATGTTGTTCTTTAAATTTGTTCTAGTTTACGAATAGCTGTCAATTTTTGGGTTTTCGGTAACCAGACAACTGCACCGTATGTTAGCATAGGTCTTATGATAACTCTCTACACTTGATGAGATTTGCAAAATCCCAGCTCCGGACGTAAATGAAAATGAAGCATTTTGCGATGCAAGTAGTGATAAAGATAAATAGTACGAGTACATTAAAATTGCATGTTCTTATTAATATTATTATTTATTTATTTCTATTGCATGCTACGTAGATTTTGTTTATGAGTTTTATTTTTGCTTCTATTTTTGGTATATAATTTTGCGATAGTATTAAATGCTTAAGGTCAATTTTAAAACTTTTTTTATAGTTTTTTTTTTAGTATTGTTGCTATTTTAACACATTGCTATTGGGGGATATCGCTGGTGTAAAATAAGTAAAGAACTGGTCCTAGTGTACTATCCTGTGCTCATGCTTCACTTTTATCATTCTTCCCGTTAAATATGTTTAAAGAATGTCGACATTTTATCTAGAAAGCGTATTCTGAAGTTTCTGTATTAGGTCAGCGTGTCAATCCTTGTCAAATGCTTGGGACACGATGATATCGGCTATCCAGTGTAGGTAGTTGATCTATTGTCTAAAATTCAATTAATTTTATTTATTAATAATTATGATATTATGTTTTTTCGGTTAATTAAAGAATTTGTTAGTAATTTACAATTTTAAGTATAAATAACTTTTTTTAAGTGCTCTTATATATTTACACAGTGATATTACAGACACCCTACTACTTCATGGGGACAGTCAGTGTTCACTTTTTCAATAATTTTATCATTTGTATTAAAAATAATAGTATTTTTTTACCTAAGACGTTTTTCGGTAATAATCGTTGAATTGACACACATACTTCCAATTTATTAAAGTCGCAGTTTTATTTAAACTTAATTAAAATTAATGAATTTATCGTCCGATATTTTGAATCTCCCTGTAGATATCAAATGATGTTTTGTTCCATTTTAAATAGCAAAATACTGTGCAACTTTTGTGTAATTTAATCAACTCTCTATCTGCTACCGTTTAAGAAATAGACTGACCCTATGAAATAGTAGGCATCCCGTATCCTTCATTGCGAAGAATAATTTGAAACCGGACCTGTAAGGGCCGAACATTTTGGGTGCGCCTCAATTCTAGTTTCTAAAAATGTTGCTCTTCAACGAAAAAGTAAATAAACTAACCGGAATACGCCTTCAATTTTCTGTCGAGTGTTTGTCTAAAAACTCATAAAACTTGGTATATGATATCCCATATACAAACGAAAGTATCACTCTAAGAAAATATTTAATATTCCATCACTAATTAATTTTTAAAATATTAAATTTGTGGATTTATTTTTAAGATGTTTACTTTATGAATATAAATTTGTTGATACTTTCATAATAGTTATTATTATTATTACACAAGAGTTAAAAATTGTGGGAAAGTATCTAATAATTATCCATTGGTTGTTAATAACGAATGATAAAAGTAAATATACTTTTTCTTTTAAACAGTCGAACTATCTTAAACTATTAAAAGGAATAACAATATTATTAATAATGCTTCATGTTAACTATTATTTAGTTAAAAGCCCAAAAACTACAAATGCAGCCTAGTCTCAACTCAACTAGGGTTGCCAGACGTCCCACTTTAAGCGTAATTGTCCCGCTTTTCCACTTGCTTGCACGCATTACGCCAAAGTACGAAAATGTCCCGCTTTTGACCTAAATGCCATAGTTTTTAATATCCAAAGGAGGACTTGGTTAATAAAAATATAAGCTAAGGACCTCTTTTTTTTTCTTTAGAAACTCGCTAGAAGGAGCTGAGGACCTTTTTTTTAGAAATTTCACAAAAAAGAACCTGATTTAATAAAAATAATTGGTTTTTTAACCTTATCCCCTGTCGTCACCGTTGTCCCGCCTTTGCCTTTCGTAAATCTGGCAACCCTAGTCCCAACCTTAAACTTACAAAGCTCTATATCATTTAAATTTTTATCTTGTTAATAAAATTCTTTGTGAAACATCAATTAATTCGATCAAATTTCTGTTTCAGATCGATAATAAATAATTCTAAGTAAATATTTGCAGAACTTGAAAACTGTTTCCTATACCATTATTAAAAAGGATGGAATAATAATTAGTAATCGAAGATGAGATCTTTCATACTTTATTATAACCTAATGATATGAAAAACTTTGACGTCATTCATTGTTTATTTTGAATATTCTCCAAATATACTGAGAATAATGAATATAATTTCTAAATTTAAAATTGTAACTCCCCTGACTGTTTATATTTTCCTCATTTAATTGATAAATTCGCTCATTTTTTATTAATTCAACCAATAAACTAGTACCTACTATATAACTTAAGTCACTTCATGACCAAATAATTGCAACTGTCATATATCCTACTTTTTCATTTATCTCACACTCGTACTAATATTTACACAATTTTATAATTATAAATATACCCTTATTTTTTCATCTTCTATACTTTAATATATTCATAATTTATAATATTCCTAATGTATTTTATGCATACTCTGTTAATTCGTCTTTCTTTTATCGTTATACGTATTATTTTAAGTAATATTTTTTATCATTGTTCTTTATACCGCATTATTCATTATTATTATTATTATTATACAAATCATATTCTTCTTCATTTTAATCCTTTAAGCTATTTATTCCTTTATTTGTTATACTTTTCTACAAACGTTTCTTCTCTAAATTGTTCTTCTTCTGTACAACATTTTTGCTTTTTAAATGGAACTATAAATAGTCCTTTTTTAACTCTATTTTCTTACTATTATTAACAATATTCTCTTCATTTCCACTGTCATTTAAATTTTACTACCTTTCTTTAACCTTCGTCCTCACTCTTTCCTTTTCTGTCAATCGTCTATTCTTTATTAATTTCTCTATATTTTACCTTCGTTTTCAATTGCCTTATATTTTCCACATTTTGTTTAACACTAACTTTATTTTTTAGAAGTTTATATTTCGTTTTATTTCTCAAAATTTTTATAAATACTTTTGGACGAATTTTATTACTGTCTCTCTCAAACTCAGTGTCTCCCTTATTTGCAATATAATTATTTATTATTCTTGTTCCTGATCTTTCATTGTCCGTGTCTTGAATGGTTCTACTTTAATTATATTCTTGTTATACATTTCTAATTCTTGTTTCCATATCTTTTATTTTAAAATTGACCTCCGCACGGTTGGAATAGAACCTGATGTAGGATCTGGTGAGGTGAGACGTCGCTTTTGGCAGAAGGCGCTCGATACGCTTCCACTGCTTTAAGCGAACATCTCAACGAGATATATCTTCCATAAGCCATATAAAGTTATAATAGAACAAATAGAAGAGCCAGAAGTGGCAGGTACGATTCATATCTACACCGACGGTTCTAAAACAAAACAAGGCTGAGGATGTGGAATATACTCCAGATTCTTAAACCTAAACATAAAATGGGTTGTAAGCAATAGTGCCAGTGAGGATTCTCATAGCAGCAACCAGAAACAATATCACTGGAAGAAACATGCTTATCTATACAGATAGCAGACAAACACTACTCACCCTGAATAGACCACGAATTTACTCAGGGTTAGTACAAGAATGTCTCGTAGCTTTGGCGGAAGTATCCATCAACAATGTGGTCACCTTAAGATGGATCAAAGGTCACGCCACATCGAAAGATAACCGTCTTGCTGATTTACTAGCCAAGAAAGCAGCCAACCAAATACTTTTTGGATCTGGCCCTTCTATTGGCCTGTCAAAATCGGTAGTGACAAATCTAATTAAAGAACATTCCCTTGTGAAATTTAAGGAAAGATGGGATGAAACAAGAAACTGCAGAGTTGCCAGGAAGCTCTTAAGTTATCCTGACAACACTGCAGCAAACAAATACTTGACTAGGACTAGACAGAATCAGCGCCTAGTCACAGGCATTCTGACATGTCATTGTCAAATACGGAAGCATCTTCATATCATGGGGCTGTCAGAATTCGCACTCTGCAGAGGGTGCGAACAAGAAGATGAGGCCATCGAGCATATCCTTTATCATTGCTTGACGCTCTCATTTATTAGAAGATTTGTGTTCGACGTGTATCGGCCGATATAAGAGAAGCAGCCTCTTGGCGACGTTGTCAACTACATTAAATCTGTAGGCTGGCTCACGAGCTAGGAGGTGCCTATTATGTTAGAAGGACTCACAATTATCCTGAGACCTAAGTGCCGTGGGGGTAACCCACCCTCCACACGTTAAAGATACAGAGATACAGAACATTGACCTCATTTCGTTTTCCTCTTGTATTTTCATTATTGACTGTTGTTCCTGTTAGGGTCAGTTTTCTGTCAATTGATCTATTTGCTTTCTCATATTTACTAAAATTTTGTCCATTTTCTTTTCCTCTTATTTTTTGTTTCCTGTGATTCTCTTCTCTGCTTTTTTCACATTTTTCTCAACATCTTAATCCATTTTTCTTCCATCGTGTTCAATCTTTCTTGTAGCATCTTGTACTCCCATTTAATGTTCTCTACCTCCACCTGTATTTCTTCTTCACAACATTTTTCTTCCTATGCTACAATTTCAAATTTATCATCTTCTAATTATCTCCATTCTTATATCTTTCTTTATTTCTTCTACTTTATAATTTATAAAAATGTTCATCTCCTCTTTCTCTGCACTTCTTTTATCTTCTATTTTTGTTATCGATTCTTCCAATTTCTTCTTTATTTTCTTTTTCATTCCGTCAATTTTCTCTTCCATTTTTCCCATCATCTGCACCATCTATTCTTTGTTTTCTCTTATACATTCCTTAATTTCTTCACTTTTCTTTTTTCTATTGTCTTTCCTAGATCTTCCTTCATTTCTTTCATCTCTTGTTATTTATGTCTTTATTCTCTAGCAGCATCATCATTATTGTATCATATTAGTACTTTGCAAAGGAAGTCGACGTATCTGTTCTCTTTTATAATTCTTGCACCCTTATTTATAGTTTTTGTTGTAGTGTTTTGGTTTTTAAGTGCTTGTATATTAAATAAAAATCGTGTGTGTGGTTATTGCTTTCGGCACTGATCAGTGCCTTCTTCAGTAGTTTTTATTAAGCATTTTTTCTTTTAGTTAAATATTGTTTTTTTTTTATAAAAGTTAACGTTTTTATTATTTTCTCTCTCCTCTAATCCTAGCCATATCTGTTGTTATATTTTTATTTATTGTTTATTTTATGGTCATCAGTTATACACTAAAACGGATGACCATAAAACAACACTGATCAGTGACTAAAGCTATAACCACACACACGATTTTTATTTTATCTACAAGCTCCTAAAAACCCAAGAACTACAAGAAAAAATTATTGTATCATTTCCATATTTTTCTTTAATTATTGTTTGTTTCTCCTATTCCTTTTTCTTCACTAACTGTATCATTTACATTTTGTTCCTCCATATTCTCTTTTCCAACCTCTTCCAGTTTCTCCTTCAACCCAACCCTCTTTCCCCCTCTTAAATTCATTTAATTTTATCCCGTTCTATCCCTTTTATAATCAAAAATTAAAAAGACATTATAAAAAGTCTTATCCAAATTGAAATTCTGAATTTTTCTATTAATTTTCCAATATCCTATCCAAAAATTCCTTGCCCCACGTTGGTTGGCGACATTTGATATCGATACACATCTAAAGAAAATAAATGAAACTCTTGTTTAGATTATAGAAGTGTTTGACATTTAAAACATTCTTAAACCATAAAAAATTGAATGATAATAATTTATTATCTTACTGTTTTTAAGTTTTTCACAAATATTTGACATTACTATGGAAATCATGAACTTGAAAAAAATTATAAATTTCAAAAATGAAATGAAGTATGAACAAATTACGTGTTCCAAATAATATTAATCGCTTTTATATACATTAATTCATAATTGCATAACTAGATTAGATTTACCGAAAAAAGAGACCGAAAAAAATATGCTTCACATCATAATTAAATATTTTAAATTATTGTTAAACCGATAATATATTTCTATTATTTGAATTATTAAATAAAAAAAGTAAAAATATTTTAAATATTTAAATCTACATTCTATATTTTTTTCAATTCATTAAAAGTAGAACCGGTTCTGTAAGTTTTAGGGTGGAATTGGTGGACACATCCCGGTTCAAATTCGATTGTTATTTGTATCCTTATGTATACCGTCTCGTCCAAAATATTTATAAGCAT
This sequence comes from Psylliodes chrysocephalus, assembly GCA_927349885.1. Taxonomy (NCBI): domain Eukaryota; kingdom Metazoa; phylum Arthropoda; class Insecta; order Coleoptera; family Chrysomelidae; genus Psylliodes; species Psylliodes chrysocephalus. The sequence goes on from OV651819.1 coordinate 13,290,440, forward strand.
TTAGAGGTTTATATTATTTATTTTTTGGTACAAGTGTGGCTCAGAGTCAGCATCAATGTTTGCCTTTGTGGCGTATATATAAATATATGTTATTACAGACGTGAGTTTCTTTCTTATTTATGGACAGTGTTGACATATCTCATTTGTTGGTCGGCCCACACAACCAGTCTGTCTTTAATGTTTAATTTGTACGCATTCCTTATAATATAAAGGGTTCACAGAACTGGAAAAAATCTCTCTTACTCCTTGTTTATATATTTATTTTAAGCAAACACGACAGACACATCTTGCTGGATATATATGGGAACTTCGAAAACGTTTTGATAGCTGGTAGGGGTTTTTCTTTTACAGAATGTCGTGAGTCACTAATTTATTGAAATTCCAACAATAAATTTACTATTAAATTGAAGTAAAATTATGATGACAGTGATGTTTTATTTATATAATCTTTCAAAAAACTAAAACAAACAATTATAACAATTTTGATTATACAGGTCTGCACTTTAATCAAAATTCAGGTATGATTGAAAAAGTATAATATAAATCATAAAACACTAACTAAAAGGAATTGGCAAATTATTAAGAGAAGATTGACTAAGTTAAACCCAATCCTAAAATGCACCTATTATGTTTTAAACGTCATAATGGCTTTGTTAGAATGTCAGCTGACATATTTTCTGTATATCAATTATTTTTTCTCTTATAAAATGATACTTTGTATCTATATGTTAAGTCCTGTTGTGATGGATTGGATTAAGTGCTATTTTACGTGCACTCTGACTGTCACTGAAAATAATTCTATCTTTCGTTCCTATTATTTCGGAAATAAATCTTCGAAGAAACGTTGCTTCCTTGGCAGCGCTTGTGAGGGACATATACTCTGCCTCGGTAGATGAAAGAGCAACTGTTGCCTGCTTCTTACGCTCCCAAGAAATTGGTCCACTGGCCAAAGAAAAATAGAACCCGGTATAAGAACGTCAATTAACGGGACAATTTGCCCAATCTGCATCTGTATGACCATGTAAATAGTGGCCGGTCTTTCTGTAAGCTATGGAATAATCAATAGTACCCTTTAAATATTGGAGAACCCTTGTTCCGGCTAGCCAGTGCGTTTTGTCAAATTTAGTGTTGAATTGACTCAAATAGCTTGTTCGGTCGAGTATTAACGCATAAAAACATTAAGCAACTTATCAGGTTTTGGTAAGGATATACAGTAGATTGTCGACCCTTATCATATGGTTTAATTCTTCTTTAATTGCAGAATACCAATACTTATTATCTTTTGATTTAACAGCTTCTACAAAATATCGGGCCTCATTAAAATATTCACATGCTGTGACATTATTACAAAATAAAATCACATCAATGCGGTTAGCTATTCTGTTTCTGAGTGGATATATTTCACCTGCAGTTTCTTTATCAGAAAAATATTCCTCAACTGTTGAGGATTCTCGGGGATCCTCGCAGATATCAACCTCTGCTATACTTGAACCAGCTATTGGTTCTGGAACAATAGAATCATTTGCGGTTGAATCTAATGAATAAATCAAAACTGAGGATGCAGGTACGGGCTCTAGTAAATGCTTTGCTGAGCTGCACTCTGGGTTTGAAATCTTTAAATCAGAGGAGGAGTCTTCAAAGAAAACAACGTCTCTTGCTTTAGTTAACCTTCTTGGAGAACAGGGATCACGAAAATAGTAACTTTTTGGATCATCTGTATATCCAACGAAAATATGTTAAAGACATTTTGGATCTAGCTTCTTCCTCAAACTAGATTGAATCTGAACTAATGATCGACACCCAAAAACTCTCAAATGAGATAAGTCGGGTTTTCTATCATATCATCTCTCATATCATCGAGGGCTCGATGTGAAGACCTATTTTTTAAGTACGCTGCAGTTTCCACAGCGGGCCTTTTCTATGATAGATCTGTTCGTCCTTTCAGAAACACCGTTCTGCTGGGGACTATATGAAACTGTAGTCTGATGTTGAATCCCTACTGACGCTAGATAATTTGAGAATTCTTTATTAACATACTCAGTCCCATTTTCAGACTGCAATACTTTAATTTTTAATCCCGTTTCTCTTATAACCATAGACTGAAAAGTATGAAATTTATTCTTTACTTCAACTTTTGAAGGGACAAAATAAATAAATACCATCCTGCAAAAATCATCTATGAATAATAAAGCATATTTATTACCTTGAAAGGAGTTTTGTGACATAGGATCACAGAGATCCGGGTGTATCAGTTCTAATTTGGAAGTAGCTTTCTTATAAGTAATTTTCTTAAAATGTTTTCTCGACTGCCTACCTTCAATACAAGCGATACAGGGTTCCTTATCAACTTCCGCATAAGTGCGTCCAGCCCTATACGACACAGGTGACCTAAACGTTTATGCCAGAGTCTATAATCGGCACAGTCGGAGTGCACATCGAAAGCTGTTAGTGTTTGAGGTAGATTTACAGTACAATCTAAAGTGTACAATCCACCACATCACGAACCGTATAAAATAGCATTACCTGTACAAGAAAAATTATCAGAATTATAAAAGTTACAACCATTTTTATCAAAAACAATAATAAAATTCCTTTCAGTATCCTTTTTAACAGATATCAGATTAGAATTCAAGTTCAGTATACAAACAACATCTGAAATGTTATTTACACTTGCACCAGTAGTAGAAACATTACCAATACCTTTGCAATTCAATTGGTCTCCGTTAGCAATGGTCACCCTACCCTTCATAATGGCGTAAGGTTTTCCATCCGATCGAACCTGGAACACATGTGAGTAGAAGCACCTAAGTCAATATACCATTTGTCACCTTTGATGATGCCACATATATTAAGTGCACTCAACAATGTTGACTCTTTCTTACAAGCTCCATCATTCTTGTTCTTTCTGAGAGGACAAACTATAGAGCCTACGCTCTAGAGCTAACCTGCGTCCCATTCCCTTTTCTTCGTACGCAGAAGATAACGCTTTCCAAGCTTCTTTGGGAGATTTGCAAGCCCTTACATGAGTAATCGCTGAACCATCTAATGTTAGACATATCTTTGATAAAGCTAATTCCTTTTCTCTCTCGGTACCTTTATCTTCAATGGTCTTCCAAATATTTTCATGTTTTAAATACATTCTTATCTTAAACTTCCATGTCGAATAACCATCGCGACTATTTAGGACTTTGATCGATCCGAACGATGAAAGTGAAGATGCAGTACTATTATCCGCATCACCGCCAGTCATCTCTGAAACTTATATGTTTTCGCTTACCCTATTTAATTTTACTAGATCAGAACAGAGCGTCGTGCTGATAACGTTCTGAAGTAAAATTAAATAATATGTACCTTGTGATGAAACTGATGTTTTATTTATATAATCTTTCAAAAAACTAAAACAATTATAACAATTTTGATTATATAGGTCTTCACTTACAACATGAATTAACTTTAGACAAGATTAAAACATTGCTAAATACAAAATTTTAAAAAATCAGTTATTCTCTGGCAAATCAATGATAATCTTAATTTTTTATTATTACGTGTTATAGATATGAATGGTTCTAAAATGAACCAGAAGATGGTGCTGCTGATCGCTTGTTTTGAAAGCATCATTGTTTGTACAACTGCTGTCAAATTTTCAAATAGATACCATCGACCAATTTTTACCACAGAATCAACAAAAAGTCAAAATAACCCTCTCAAAGTTTAGATGCATCTTTTTATATTTTCATATTATTCCTCAAAAATATAATTTACTAAAAAAATCCACACTCACCCAAATTGTTTTATTGAGTGCTGGCTTTACATTTCCCCGACAATTTAAAAGAAACCGTGTATTTTTTCGATATTATTCCTATGGTATTCGAAAAATATCATTCACTAAAAAAAAATCCACACTCACACAAATTGTTTTATTGAGTGCTCGCTTTACATTTTCCCGACAATTTAAAACAAACCGTGTATTTTTTCGAACTAAGACAGAACGGCTTATAAAAGCTTTCATATTGATTTATAATTTATATTCCAAGTTTATTTTAAAAACAAGTAAATAAACCCTCAGACTGTTTAGCTTTCATGAAACAAGTGAAATGAAAAACAAAATCATAATAAAAATATTGATCCTTTTCACCTGCATTTCTCGGCTCATGCATATTTTATTTGTTTGTTATTTACAATAAATTCAATTTAAAATAGACGGAGTGAGGGTTTTAGATCGTTATTTATTTTCATTTGTTTGTTGAGTAGATAGACAATCTTTATATTTCGTCATTTTTAACTCACAAAAATGAGTGAATTTAAAAATAGTAATTTACTTATTTATGCTAACAAACTATATAAACTTTATACATATTTACAATCAGAAGTTTTAATTAAATTTGTTAGAATAAGTACGTTTTCTTCTTGAATTTTCCTTTTATTGTAAAAAAAAAAGATTTAGATTATCAAATAGTGGAATGAAACAATAATTGCTTAACTGTTTATAGCTGACTTAGAGAACGGTGCTCAAGGTAAAAATATTGATTACAAAAAATGATGTTTCGTCTCTAATATATGCTGACGCCCTTGTCATTCTAGCACTTTCTCAGATTGATGTTTAAAAGTAAAAATTTTAGAGAAATACTTTTGCTACAATTATATTTGTAATAAGAACCTTATTGTATACACTATTGGCAATACTCCCACATTTGTAACAAGAGTAAGAAGTGAAGTACCCCAGATATATTACATTAAGTACATCGAATATTACAAGTCTAGTTACAAGATAATTGCGTTTAAGTTAGATGATCCTCAGGAGGAATCCTAGAACAGTAGATTGAGACAAATACAACACCACTTTAAAATAAAATTTAGCAAGTATCCAGACAAAAAAAGGGGACCCAGGCACCCACTAGCTCTTGAAAGCGATCTCGAAAAACTAAATGAGTCAATACTTGAGGCATATATCAAGCTGTCCCATTTAACCAATTAGAACTAGTAGGGGCACTCCTTAGTGAAACAGTCATTTGTGAAACTTAAAATTCGAAGTGCGGAAATTCTATAACAAGGTCAAGCACAGCACAACACAGAAATCAGGAAAACTAAACTTAACAGCTTCAGGAAATTCTATGAGATTGCATAAGGCTTTGGCGAAAGGGAGAGTGGAGACAGCTATGGCTTTAAAGAAACCAAATGGAAACTTCAGGAAGAGTGAGCAGAGACGAGCTAGCCTCTTACTCGATGCTCACTTTCATGGGAGCACACATTTTCTAGTAAGGACACAAGTAAGGTACATCAAGAGATACTGCTACAGTGGCCAAACACATAATATGAAGCAACAGTCGTTTAAAGTGGGCCGTGGACACCTTTGAACCTCCAGGTGTGTATAGAATACTTCCAGTGGACTCAGGAGGAATTACTACCATATATTATACGGATATCCCTGAGCAGCCTGGAAATGGGATACATACCAGAAACTTAGAGAAAGACCTGTCAACTTTATCGCATCCTTTGTATCAAAAATAATAGAGAAGAATGTTGATAATTATATCAGAAGAGAAATTCTAGAGAGAGAGTCACTCCACTACAGCTAGGACGCGTACCCAGCAGGAAGATCTTCAGAAACTGCCCTGGTACAGCTGATTGACGAAATCCAGTATGCACTGACAAACAAAGAAACGATCGTGTGTGCCTTCTTTGACATATAATAAGCGTTTGACAACACGCTCCATGAATTTGTCAGAATGGAGATCTGCAGACATAGATAGGACAGGAAACACCATCTCCATCTGCACAACCAGAGTAAGTACACAAGGAGGAATTCTATCCCCACTAATGTAATGCTTGACCTAAATGAACTTCTATGCAAATTGACTAACCTTGGAATACTCTGTCAAGGTTATGTCGACGACATAATCATATTTGCAATTTTGGGAATATCCTGTGTGATAATCCAGTGTTCTAAAACACACCTAAAGATAGTGTCATCTACAACTAATAAATATACATATCTAAGAGTAGGTCTTTACTTCATCGAATCTCTTTAATGAAATGTCTCATTTTACTACCAACAAAGGTATGCTGTAGGCTCTGTCCTTCAGATAATAAGGAAAGCTAAAATTAGTAGATACTTTGGGGCTTGATATATTTGAAGATGGGCACATTTGAGAGGTTGGATTCCCTTCTTAGTTTATATTTAGATATATTTCTGCTATATTTCCTGAAAAGAGTTATTTTAGTTCCCATTTTAGAGACTGAAAGAGCAAAGTAATGTCATGTTTAACTGGATACAAACAACAACAATGACAGTGGATAATCATCGCTATCAAAAACTTTGTTTTGAACAACAACTGCGTTTGATCAACTCCTTAGACATGAAGTATAACTGGATAGTGCAGATAATTAAATTGTTTGTTGAGATTGATGGTGTTCATATAAGGAACAATTTAAACCATCCGGTTTAGATGAATACAATTCCATCAAAAATCGTTCAAAAAAATATTTGTGATCCTCCCTGTAAATTTCAATTCATTTCGACCTTATTTGACCTCGGTGCGAGACGATTGAATGTTTATATTATATTACAAAAAAAAAACAACGAAATAAGAATGAAATGCACGTCATTATGTTGTATTTCATCTGCAAATGTATGATTGAGTTTATTAAAGTCGAATGGCATGCACGATGAGAACGGTGGGCATTGGGTAAAAATACCTGGACTTAAATAAATCCGAAAGATCTTATATTATAGATTAGATTTTAAAAGGAGTGTTTCTCTACAATATTTTTTATCGTTAAGCCTTTTTAGTTGCTTTATTCTTTACAAAAATGTATAATGTATAATCTATCAATGATTAAATTATTTTTTTTATGCTTTTATCCTTTTATGAATTCTCTAGACTGCTGTCATGGTGAATTTACTGATTATCATCACATTCAATCCATATTATCACATATTTAATAATTATATGTTTAATTTAAATTTGTTTGTAAACAATTTTATGTTTTTTAAACATTTAAAATTTATGTTTTTTCATTTTAGGAATGCGGTTATAAATTAAACAGGTTTGATAACTAAAAAATCATCGAAATATTTCTATTTTAAAACAAGGAGGATTATGGAAATGCACAGTTTCATGTAATGTCATCCTATGTTTCATTTCAGTCTTCCAATCTCTTTTTATTTATATGAAATTCATTCTCTTCTAGTACTTCCAAAAATAAGTCTTATACAATAATTTTGTAAGGGGGTGGGTGGCTCTCAAAAACTGCAGGAGATCTAAAGAAAAAACAAGAAAAATCTTGAAATTTCAACACCCTGTAGATCAGTAACGAACCGTTTGTGGACCTATGTTTATATGAACTTTTAGTCATGAAATAAGCCAAAGAATTTCCCCTTCCGTCATGATGTTTAGGAACACCCTGTATATTTGATGATAGAATAAGAACGTTTTACCATTTGATTTATGTTCTTTGAAGCTGGGATCAGAGTCGGTCCATTATGACACCAAGACTTTTGGCTTCATTTACAATTTTGACATTATTTAATATGTAAACAGTGAACAAAAAACAATAAATAAATAATAAGGAAATTTTCCTCATACTTTTTTTTTGTTATTTTTTGTCCGGCCGTTTCGGGATGTGTGGTCACGGTGCGCTACAGTGTATATAGACTTTTGCTATCGAAATAAGTTGCGAGTGAAAAGCGAGGTCGTTATATTTTATACAACAGGATGGTACTTGTTATATTTTATTTATATTAATCTACTGTAGGCGAATTATTACTTAAATTACAAGCAAGCAAATCGACATTCTTGCTTTTACAATTATTCCGACATTGTATTTTATTATTGTAAGGGAATTAGTATGATATGGGTATGGTACGTTTTGTTTAAAAGCTCGTTTATTTTACGGAGATGTTTTCAATTTAACTTCCCAGCAGTCATTTTGCAGTGCCAGTAAAATAAAAAAAAAAGCTTACTTTATACTTTATTAAAAATTTCTCCCGCTTTATTATAATTGAAGTGTTTGCGTCAAATGTCCTCTCAAAAATGCCTCAGCTAAAAGATTTTACCGTGACAGTAATACAAGATTTACTAATATTTAGATTACTAAAAATTTATTCGACTGCGGCAGTAAAATTAAGTTACAGCTCTGGTCAAATATTACGGAGGTAGTAAATTTTCCTTACGGGTACAGTAAAATTGTATAACTACCACCAATATCTAAGATTACCATACGTAACATCTAGTTGTAATGCAGCAGTAATACTGTCTTACCACCAATATCTAGGATTACCATACGTAACATCTAGTTGTAATGCTGCAGTAATATTTTCTTACTGCTTTGGTAAATCTGCTCTAATGCTGCAGTAATAATTTCTTACCACTTTAGTAAAACGGTTTCACTGCTGTACTGTAACAGTAATATTATCTTACTACTGCAGTAAAACGGTATTACTGTTACAGTAATAATGTCTTACCAAATTAGCAAAACTGTTTCACTGCTACAGTAATAATATTTTGCCACTATAGTAAAATTGTTGTACAGTTACAGTAATATGTTACTACTACAGTAAAACGGGTTTACTGTTATAGTAATAACGTCTTACTATCATGGTAAAAATATTTTACCAAAATATAATTCATATTAAAGGTTGAAATAAGGGTAAATATGTTTCTTATGAACTCGAAAAATAAACTCTTTTATCTTTCGCTTCATAGAAAATATTTACACTAAATTAAACCAATTTCAGGTAAATGAATCGATTTGCTTAATTTTTTCTTTAGAATCGTTTTCATAAAAGGATTGACAAAATAAAAAAAAAATTAAAGAGAAACTGTTTATTTTGAAACCAGCATAGCAATTATAAAATACAAAATACAATTGAGGCGTTTATTTTAAAAACAACATATGTCCAAAATTCGCGAAAATACGATTTTGGCGCCATCGTGTCAAAGACCTTGAACTCTATCACCCCAAGGATTTATTTCTTTCAAAAACAGCACACGTCCCAAGATTACCGCTAAAATATCAGAAATATCAGACATAGAACTTTGTAAAGAGGCATTTTTGAGCATTCATGGTATAACAGTAGGCAGACTTAGACGTATCCAAAACCACTTGGTCACTCGAGGTACGGTGCCAAAGGATTTAAGAGGAAAAGACAAGCAAAAGTCAACGGACTATCCAGACACCCTAATTAATTTAATTAAGGACCACATTAAGTCATTCAAACCAAGGCGCGAAAACTCTCTTCGTTTTTACTTGTCGGAAGGTTTAACCATAAAATATATGCATTCCATGTTTCGATCTGAACACCTGAATACCTTAAAAAATCTACTGGAAAATATTCACAACCAACTTTAATATAAAATTTGGTTTTCCACGATCTGATACATGTTCTCAATGAGATTTATTCCAACAAAAACTTACTTCTACAGAAATCAGCGATACCGAAAAAGTCCGAATAACAATGGAAAAGGAGCTTCATTTGAGAAAGGCTGAAGCATTTTTCACAATGAAAACACGGTACAAAACACAGGCGAAGGCTGGGGAAATCGATTGCATTAGCTTTGATTTCATGCAAAATCTGCCTCTTCCCCACATTCCATCAAATCCAGTATTCTAGTCCACATATTTGGTATTCACAATCTTGGTACAGATGGGGCATCCATTTACACCTACACAGAAGGGCAAGCGAAAACAGGTGCTAATGATGTGTGTTCCATGTTGCTACATTTTTTTAACAATAACAACTTTACGACAAGCAATCTTGTACTGCTTAATGATGGATGTCCCGGGCAAAACAAGAATTATGTTATGTTGCACTTTTTATTTATTCTGGTCCATGTGCTTAAAATTTTTGACAAAATTACATACCTGTTTCCTATTCGGGGGCCATTCATATCTCCCTAACGATCAAGACTTCGCACTAATCGAAAAAAAGAAACGGCATTATATCCGCAGTCACAAAACCCAATCAAACACACATCTAACAGTTGTTGTTAGACATTCTAACAGTTGCAGTAAAAAGTTTTACAGCCACAGTTAACTTTTTAGTAGTAAAACTTTCTTACTGAAGCGTTTTTCTCAGTGTACGACAAGATTGAGATATCAAGTCAAAATTAGATGCGCATTGGCAAATCTAAAACTCCCATTTTTAGATTTGTCAGTGAGCATCTAATTCTGACTTGCCATTTCAATCTTGACGTACTGTAATAACTAAATTTAAAAAAAAACTAGGAACATGACTGGGTTATAGTCTATTTTTATGTATGAGAGAGTAATAAAACAGCATTTCTAATGCAAAACTTAGTACGGTCATTTTAAATATTTTTACAGAATAATCTAAATATTTCCTAAAATTGTAATAAATGTACCTGAGTTATTACAAGTTTTGGGTCTTTTATTGGTCCTTTATAAACATAAGCTGTACAGAACAATATAAAAAGGTTTGGACAGGCCAAAAGCCCTGTGTATTAAAGATTACATAGCCGTATCTTAAGATTATTTTCAATAAGTACCTATTTGCCAATTTTGTTTTATTTTAATTCCAAGAATTTCTTACAGTAATCGAATTATAAGTAGATAAATACCTTCCCAACAAATTTCACCGAAAATGTAATTATAGGTTTTCCATTTACTAAGGAGGTCCAAGTTGTGTATTCTTGACAGTTTACTAAATGTCGTTTAGTTGCAACTTGTAAGGTGTAGTGTGAATTCTAGTGTGATCATGGAAAATTTGGAAGGGCCGCGTAAACGACAAAAAATCGGTCCTTTAACAGTTAATGAAAAAACATTAATATTTAATTGTTTTAAATCATTTACAGACAAACATTTATGTAAAAGTGTTGATGACACAGTGGAATTAGTTAGTAGTACGCTTGGTGTTGGGAAATCTACGATTTACAGAGTTGTTAAAGAAGAGAAATGTGGCGAGTTTCAAACAGCACGTAAAGCTCCAGGAAAACCAAAATTTCAATTAGAAATTCTTTTGAAAGAAAGACTTCGAAGGAAAGTGCATGCGTTCTTCTTTAGAAAAGAATTTCCGACAGTAGACAAAGTTCTTGCCACGGTTCGAGATGATAAGGATTACCCGGAAATGAGTCGAAGCACACTATGGAAACTTTTAAAAGAAATAGGTTTTCTATGGAAAAAGCATTCCAGAAAGTCTATTTTAATAGAAAGAAGCGATATTGTAGTATGGAGAAGAAATTATCTAAGGACTATAAAAGAAATGAGAAACCAAAGAAATATATTTTATTTAGATGAAACATGGATCAACGAGGGACATAAACCAAATAAATTTTGGCAAGATGAAACTGTTACAAGTCGAAGACAGGCCTTTTTAAATAATTTATCTACTGGTTTAAATCCACCATCAGGAAAGGGGCGCAGACTAATAATAGTACACATCGGTAGTTCAAACGGTTTTGTTAAAGGTGGTTCATTGACTTTTGAATCTACTCGTACCGGTGACTACCATGAGGACATGAATGCTGATGTCTTTAAAGAGTGGTTCGAACAAATTATAGATCTTGTTCCTCAGAAATGTATAATAGTAATGGATAATGCAAGTTATCACTCGAGACTTATAGAAAAAATGCCCACAACCAAGTGGTTAAAAAAAGATTTACAGAATTGGCTAAATTCAAAGAATATTAAGTTCCATACCGGTTCTGTGAGAAAAGAACTGTATCATTTGTGTTCCCTTCATAAAGAGAAATTCAAAAAATATGAAATTGATGAAATTGCAAAAAATCGTGGGATGACGGTGGTTAGATCACCACCATATCATTGCGAAGTAAACCCGATTGAACTGATATGGGCACGGATAAAGGAAGAAGTTTCAAGAAAAAATAATTCTTTTAAAATGAGTGATGTTAAACAGTTGTTTTTGGAGGCTGTAAATAATGTGAAGCCTGAAAACTGGGAAAAGGCAGTAAATTATACGATTAAAGAAGAAGAGAAAATGTGGAAGTTGGACAATATTACTGATGAAATGATCGAGCCACTTATTGTAAATATTGGTTACGACAGTTCATCTTCTGATTTCGATTCTGATTTGAATTTGTAGGTAAGAAGTAGTTTTTATATTAAAATTATTATTTATGAACGTAACGTTGTTTAAAAGTCAAAGTTTAAACCCTTATACCTACATAACCCGTTTGACACAATGTTCTTAACATACCTTGTGGAAAAATTAAACATTTTAGAAAAAATTGCACTTTTTTACCTTTAGCTGTTTAGAAGTTATAAGCAGGTTAATTAGGTGAAAATATAAGTGTATACTCGAGGAATAACTAAAAATGTTTCAACTGTCTACTAAAAGAATTGGTACGCCTATGGATTACGAACGCTTTATTATTTTAATACTCTCTCATACATAAAAATAGACTATAGTATAGGATATATTTCATTAAATGATACCCAACACGGGATTAATGTCCTTCTCAAATCTAATTTACCATTACCATCTATTTTACAAATATATAATAAACTAATTTGGGTTTTTTTTGTTTTAGGTAAGTCCAAATTTCAACTTTTCTACACATTAGATTTTTAAGGTAAGATGTTTTTTTTTAATTGTAACACACTGGTCTTCTTTTAGCCAGCGCATGCGCCTGATATCGCCCATATTACACAATTTTTTTTAATAAAACTGTTGTACTTTAAATATAACTGATTTTTTTTTCAAAATCTAACTTCGCCGCTAGAGGGCGTAAAATGACATTCGATAATTTTTGATTTTTGCACTGTATTGAATACCATTTTTTAAAATTTAATTTTCTTAATAAAAGTTTATTTTGATATTCCACAAGGTGGATCTGCATCATTGGCAACCATTAAAAAGTTGTACGCGGATTAAAACAGATATTTTTCGAAAAAAGGTAAAATAACCCCAGAGTGGGTCGCATACAAAAACAAAAAAATTTAAAATGCGAAATGTTGCATTCGATCTATGACATGAAGAAAAATATAATTTTCGCTATTTGCAACGCACAAACATTTAATCATGTATTTCATCACTTTTGCAGCATTGCCGATGCATTGGCACTGCTGAACTATAAAAAGTGAAATATGACTTGGAAAAAAAATCAATCCGATATGTGCCTTTGATGAAATCGGGCTTGAATATCAATACGGCAACAAAAATAAAAAGAATCCCCTATTCCCGCTTGAAAAAATTCAATTATTTTGATGGAAAACATGAATTAATTTAGTCAAAAATGTATGGAGAGTCTATGCGAACGCATATCAATTGCATTTTTTTTTAAGGAAAAAAATACAATTTTTATTATTGATACGCAGTAGGCAGGAATAAAAAGGCCGCCATATTTTCAGCCAGTCTGGTTTTGAATAATTGAACAGGGCCGGATTGCAGTTATTGCAGAAAATATGGAATGTAATATAGAAGAGAATACCTAAGTTAAGACAACATAATGCAACCATTTTTATATAATATATAATATGACAAAAAATGGATTCATAAAAACTTACCGGCACGTAAAGCGGTTTAAAATTGAGCTAGCTTTCGACTCTTTAGGTCCTTCCGACCATTCTTCACCACATTATATTTGTCTTTTTATGAAGATATCATGATTTTTATGAATATTTCATATTTTTTATGAATATATCTTATGATTTTTATGAATAAATATCACATTTTCTATAAATATCTAATGATCTTTCTTTTTATGAAGATATCATGATTTTTATGAATAACATATAATTTTTATGAATATATCATATGATTTTTATGAATATATCATATTATTTTTATGAATATCTCGTGATATTTATGAATATCATAATTTTTATGAATATCACATGGTTTCTATAAATATCCAATGATTTTTATAGAGATAGCAATACATACATTACATAGCAATACATGATTAGCCAGATTCTTATTGTGCTTTAACTTGTTTCGCAAAGCTTTTGGAGTTTAAACAATGAAGTTCACCGTCTTTTCGGAATTTTTCCATTTTAGACACGTAATTATTATTATTATTATTATTATTATTATTATTTCCTTTATTTAGCAAGTTTGCTTACATCACATTATATAAGTTTAGTAAAAAATATATAAAAGACAAAACCGATAAAGTAGATACAATTAATAATAAAAATAATACCAGACTTGGATTTTAATTGTAGTAAAAAAAAATTCCTACCCCTCCTGAATATTAGCTATTCTAAGCACATAATATAAAACGAAAAAGTAGGTCATTGGTTCAACTAAATGAATACATTTCATATCCATTCTACCTATAGTAAGAACTCTGCACAAATACGAAATTTACCAATCACAGTTCATATTTTGTTACGAGGCCACAAATATTTTTAAAAATTTTAAATAACTGACAATTTATCAAACTAATCGTACAGTATATTTTTTAGTTATTGAAATTAAATATAATTAGAAATAAGTTATTCTTCTGAAAAATCGTTATATTATGATGAGAGCATTTTACAAGTTATTCGTCTATTTATACATATAATTCATATATTTTAATAAAACTATATGAAGTTTATTTAATTATAAGTATTTAAACTAAACTGTTAGGTGCGTCGATGAAGCTGAGCTTAGGCGTATTGAGCTGCCATGCCAGGGGTCCCGGGTTAAAATCTAGGATTGGAAACTAATTAAATAAAATCTTTTTTTTCAAGTTTATTCTATTTATAGATTTTCGTTAGTGGGTCGTAGAAAAATATACTTTGCAACTCGAGTGGATTGTCGGTATCGCTTGCCTCCTACAGCGTCGTGCTCAAACTTCTTCGTGCGATATGAAGAAAAATCATGTGATCTTCATAAAAATTATTTAATATTCATATTGATCGTGAGATTTTCATAGAAATCATGAAATATTCATAAAAATCCTGTGATTCTCATAAAATTTATATGATTTTCATAAAACTTATGTCATCCTCGTAAAAATCATGTAATTTTTATAAAATCATGTGATTTTCATAAAAAGCATATGATGTTCGTAAAAATTATGTGATCTTCATAAAAATCATGTGATCGTCATAAAAATAATTGGATATGTAAAAAAATTAATATTTAACGTACATTTTTTTTATTTTACACGTACGACGTAACTCTCTAGTAGGAGACTGACTAATGGTTTATGGTTATTTTTAATACGTAAAAAATACTATAAACCATATCTACAGTATAGTTAGGCGGAATAATAGAGAGAAAAAAAAAAGATGAAGAAGCATACAGAAAAAATAAAAACATAGAAAATGTAATTAAAGTAATCAGTGCAAATGGAACAATCTAAACAAAAAAACACAAAAAAAACAAAAAAAGAAGAGGAAGGCAATATAAATTAAAAAAAGGCAAATGGCGACAGATAAAAGAAAATATAAATACAGTGCTAATAAATTGTCTTATAGTGAACAACTTAGATTTTATTTTCATCGTCGTCAACGTTCATAAAAACAATGTGTTTTTCATAAAAATCATTAAAAGTCAGAAAATCATGTGATCTTCGTGAAACTTATACAGGGTTGGGCAAAATTGGCGAAACACCCGATGTTGTAGCTCAATTATGGATTGTATTGAAAATTTACCTAAGTAAAGTTTTTTGTATATTTTATTCACTATTTAATGACCCTTGAGGATTTTCATCATCTGTCATATTTATCATGATATGACGTCTTCGGATGAACTTTTAAATTAATCACCCTATATTTATTTTTTCCTTTCGGATAGATCTTTATTTTCCTAATCTATTATTGTATGATTTGAGGGTCTCTGAGTTCATAATAAAATAGAAAGTAAACATTAATTTAATAAAAAATAATAATTACTTTACATCAATTCAAGTATTTGAAGTGAAAGCCTATCAACAAATGATTTTAAGGCATTTTGATAAACTTTAGGTGTTATGTTTTGATCAGCAATTTTTATTTTGTCTTCCAATTCTTCCAGCGAATGTGGCAGGTCCTTATAAACTACTGATTTCAAATGAACCTAAAGAAAAAATCGACCCATTTACCTCTGCGGAAATATTGTGTTCAGGCACTGCCTCACTCTAACATCGAAATCAAGAGGAGTACCATCTTGCTGGAACCAAATTTCATCAGAAAGTTCTGAGTGATTTCTATGATTTGGAAATAAAACGAACTAACTCTAGAACTATCTGCTCTTCAAGAAGTTGCAACGCTCTGAGCGAGTCCGGGACATTTCTTATAGTCACGAATAACAATCAAGATACATTTGGAATTCACTAATATATCAGTGACTGTTGACTTTTTTAACATTTCTTCATCAGTGTTATGAATTGATTTTTCCCAGATTAATGATTTCCTTTGTCCTTAACTCAATATCTTGTAATTTGTTGATAATTTTGTAGGAAAGCTTGTTTGAATTTTGAAAACTAAATATTTTATTTTTTCAAATTATAAACTTGTCCAACACCTAGTCTAGGTATAGTTAATTGTAAAATATGCTTATTACGTCCAACTTAGTTTACAGGCAACACTTTCAGAAGCTTATTCCTTTTTTGTCTTCTATTTTGAACTTTTCAATTCATTAATTATTGTTTATTGACATAACCGTACATAACCAAACTATTGTCCGAGTCCTTCATCACTTTTATCACATTACCTTTATCCATTGTAATTATATGGTTTTGCCAATTGAAATTATTTTTGTTTAATTGTTTATATCTTATATCGTGAATCACCGTTAAGAGATCCTCTAATGAAGAATAGTCCAATAATTTTTCCTCTAACTATGCAAGCACAAACATTTAACTTTTGTAGATATTGGGTGTGACCTTCTATTCAGTGAGGATTATGATCAGATCAATACCGATAATATGTTTATTTACAAATCCACTGAGAGAAGATGTTTATTCGTCGAAAAAACAAAGTTGTTCATCAATATATTATTTCTATTAATGGCATCCATCATTTAATGACAGAATTGCATTTTCCTATCTGGGTAATCTTCATTCAATTGCACTTTATATCAATGAATTTTATTGACTTCCAGAATCCTCCTTAGAACTACATTGAGTGCATTTTCTTCATCAGTGGCTGCCCTCTTCCGTCCAAATCTGGGATTGTTTTCACACTTCCTGTTTCATTGAACTTGCCCAAATTTCTGGATACTGTAGATTTAGAAATTGGGGAAATCTTGTCAGGAAATGTTTAATGAACAAATCACAATCTTCTTGCAGCAGACGTGTCTTTCTACAGATTAATAAAAGGTGACAATATTATAAAAACCAGGTAAACAGTAACATAAAAACATTGGTAGGTATTTCTGTAACAGATATACGATTTGTATCAATAAGACTGAGTAATTAATATCGAGATGTCAATATGACATTTATAATGTCGAAAAGTGAAACCATTGGCAAAACAATTCAAATTGGTACATTATTATAGCACAGAAGAGATCTATCTGAAAAAAAATATAAATTAATTTAAAATTTCGTCCTGAAAAATTATGACATAATATGAAGAAAAATTAAAAATTAAAAATGTATAGTTCATACCATATCAATATTCAAAATAACTGTGATATCTATCTATATCTATACTAATAATGAGATATTCATAAAAATTATGTGATCCTCATAAAAATTATAGGATCCTTATAAAAATCATGCTATCCTCATAAAAATCATGTGATCTTGATATACAATATGTCCCCCTAAGTTGAAATCATATGGGAAACTTTTTTATTATTAATTTTAGGAAAAAGAGTTATTCAAAGTTCTGCATTTTTTAAAACCTAGAATACAGTCATCAAATATCAAATTTTTTCAGTGGTATACGAGGTTTGTCAAAAAATATGAGTTTTACTCAAGAGTAAAATTTGACAATATTGAAAAATGTTACAAAAAAAAGTTGATCAGAATTAAAAATTACGTTTAAATATGCAAGTACATCCATTTCTTAGATAAAAGAGACCAGAGATATAACATACACCGGTTTTAAACCTGCGCAAATGTTGCCAATTTCTAAAGAAGGGTTAACGGAGTGGGGGAACTGGGCGGCGACACGCGGCGACCCGAACTCTGTGACAGGGACCGGACTTTGTTTATTAGCATCTTAATGAACTATTAAGTTTATTTAAAAGGTGTTTAATCGAATTTTGTATTATGAAATAAAATTAACGTGATTTTTTAATATCAAACAGATGCCACGACATTTTATGTAAAGAGAAGACCTTTTATAGAATATTTCGTTAGCGTTTATTTACTACGGACTTTTCTGCAAGAGATTACAGTAAAATGTTGAAATAGTATATTGTTAATAGAGCAAAAAATGTTACTCATTGTCTACGAGTATTATAAAAATAGCATGTGCGCAGGCTAATACT
Source organism: Psylliodes chrysocephalus (assembly GCA_927349885.1). Lineage (NCBI taxonomy): Eukaryota > Metazoa > Arthropoda > Insecta > Coleoptera > Chrysomelidae > Psylliodes > Psylliodes chrysocephalus. The sequence goes on from OV651819.1 coordinate 13,308,774, forward strand.
GCAAATCTACCCTTATGAGTTGAACATTATATTTTTTCTACGGCTATTACATATTATTAAAAATTAGTCAAAATGAGAAAATGCTGTTTTATATTGTAACCTCAGAAAAAAGTATATTAAGGCTTCTTTCTTTAAGAATATTAATTATTATGAAGGATGAGTCACATAAAACTCTAGAAATGCATATGTCTGAAACCAGATAACATTTTAAAATTTAAATCTATTAAAAGTCATTTGGTCGCTAGGGATGAGTGATTATCGAAATAAATTATCGATCATTGAAAATAATCGATTATTTTCGATCAATCGATTATTTTCAAACAGTATATTTTTTGTCATTTCCTTTAAAATCGACTACTTGATTATCTTTGAAAAATCAAAAATAATCGATTAATTAAAAAGCCAATTAAACGATAAATCAGTGTTTACAAAATATAATATAAATAGAATTATCGTTTATTTTAAATAATCGATTATTTTTGTAAATTTATGTAAGTAATATGAAATCTGATTTCTGATGCTTAATATTTATTGAAACCCCTTAATGCGGATCTGAAATATTTAGCCCAGAGAATCATGGCGCTTTATGTCAAAACGTTAATAAATATTTACCGCTGAAAACGAATATATTCATAACAGTAGTACTTGTATTATAAGTACATACAATTTTTCAAGATACATCGTGACATTTTGAACTTGAAATTGAATAACTATAACACTTTAAATTGCTAAAATACCAACAAATAAATCAAAAAACAGCTGTCAATGGTGATTAAACTCAGGTGGAGGTGATCGCTGAATGGAAATCGGAGCAATTCGGGTGGCGTCGTGCAACAATGATTTTCAATTGGTGGGTTACTTTGGCTTAAAATAGAGACAACATGTGCAGTGTGCAATGTTACATCTTCGGTCTCTTTAATCTAAGATCCATTTACATTAATAAAATTATTTTTAAAACGTATGTCTATAATAATGCAAATTTAACTGTAGTTACATGTAACCTAGGATGCACTGACAAACTTGCATATTTAAACTTAATTTTTAATTCTAATCAACTTTTTTTAGTAACATTTTTCGATATTGTCAAATTTAAAAGTACTTTACTGTTGAGTAAAACTCATATTCTTTGACAAACCTCGTATACCACTGAAAGAATTTGATATTTGATGACTGTATACTAGGTTTTAGATAATGCAAAACTTTTTATGAAGAATAACTTTTTTCCTAAAATGAATAATAAAAAATATTTCCATATGATTCCATCTTAGGGGGACATACTGTATAATATTTTAAAAATCAAGATTTAACGTAAATTTACGACATAACTTTTTTAGTAGAAAACTGACTGATGTGCAGATTATATTAGATTACAACCTGCGTATATTCAGATTTAATTCACTGCCTAGCGTGGCTTCATTCCTTTCAGAAAAAGAAATAATTTTGTTACTTAGTATATTATTATAACAGTTATTACAATATTAATAATCTTAGATATCCCGAGGCAAAATTAAAAAAAAACCGCTAAGTACTTCTTTGGTCCATTTTTGGCACTTTGCTTTTATAAAGAACCGTGTAATTTTCGCGATTAAATTGATAGGCAACGATAGCCAGTAATTACACCGAAGAGTTGCAAATAATGTTTTATATAAAACACGTACGCCATTTTCTATATTTAAGGATTATGAGAGGGTAATTTACTCCTTACATATAATTAGTAAATTACTCGAAAGAGGATGTAGTTGTATAATTTGAGACAATATCCCATTTCTTACAATGTTTCTGACTATAATAAACATAAAACTCGAAGTAAATTACATCACCGACAAATTTTAGGTTATTACACAGAAATTGGGTTTGTAGTACGGCTTATGAACCCCGCGTTTTAAGTATCAAAGTTTTAAAGATTAAAACTTTATCCAGGACAGGTTTTCGTTCAATCTCCACTGTTTCGCTATACAAATAATAAACGTAATCGCTTGAAAAGGACCATGAATTCGGATTCAGAACACAACATTCTAAATACCATTGATCCTGAACTGGCAGATACTAACATTAAACTATTTCTATTAGGTTGTTTTTCTAATTCCAGAAATCGTCCTATTAAGGTAATTCTTGAAAATGATAATGTAGCTAGGAAAGTTTTGAGGAATTCCAAACGACTAAAAACTAAGTTTGAATATAAAAATATAAGCATTTCAGAAGATCGTACAAAAAGACAAATTGAATATTACAAAACAATAAAAGAAGAATTGACTAACAAAGTTAATTCTGGTGAAACAAATTGCAAAATAAAATATTTTAATGGCATACCAAGAGTTGTTTCGTTAAACTGAATAAGCCCAACAGTACGATAAACCAAATTTCTACTTACTACCAAAACGTCAGAGGACTGAATAGCAATATAGATACTTTTTCTTCGAATGTGAGTGATTGTGAATATAATGTGATTGCTCTTATCGAAACGTGGCTGAAGCCTGATGTTAATGCATGTGACCTCTTTCCCGATAACTATGAAGTTTTTCGCAGAGATCGAAAACTCGATCAGCTAGATATTATGCGTGGAGGAGGTGTATTAATCGCTATAGATATGTGTATAAATTCCGAAATTGTTGATACAATTTGAAGAAAATTTTCCAAAAATTGATTTCTTGGTTTCAAGTGTTCCGTATCTTTCCGTATCTCTGGAAGAATTTGATAATTTTTTAGAGGCCGTTGAAAGATGGTATTCACCAATAATAAAGTTTTGTTATTAGGAGACCTTAATTGTGCAAATTTTACTGAGAACCATCTAGAAGATAGAAAAACTCGCACAATCTTAAATTTCTTGGCCGTACTAAATTTTAAACAATTTAAAAAAAGCAAACTTTCTGTCTTTTTATAATGAGTTTTTACACACTAATTGGAATTTTTTGGAAAATATTACTGATATTAATGTTGGCGTAGGAACCTTCTATAATAAGTTTTATGAAATACTTGATCAAGATATTCCAATTTTTAAAAATTTCAAACATAAATATCCAGTCTGGTATACTAGTGAAATCATAAAACTAAAGTTAAGTTCCATAGAAAATTTAAAGCTAGTGGAAATATTGTTTACTACCATGAATTTAGTAGACTTCCAGTTATTATCAAACTTAATATCAAGGAAGCATATGCATTGTATTTACAAAATATTCAGATCAAGCTATCTGATGAACCAAAATTATTCTGGCCATTTGTTAATAATAAAAAGAAAACTTCTAGAATTCCTGGTAATATGTTCTATAATAATGAATGGTATGATAATCCTGATTCGATAGTGAATGCATTTAGTACATTCTTTGAAAGTGTCTATTCTTTGCCAGAAGATAGTGAAGACATGAATTTGCAACTTAATTATGATCCTAATATGCTATTAAATATTAGTAGTGAAGCAATAACAGAACAAGAAATCCTAGAGCTGGTAAAAAATTAAAAAATAAATTTACCTAGGGTTCAGACAAAATACCTTATTTTCTCTTAAAAGATTTCTTAATAGTAATAATATATCCCCTACAAACTCTTTTTAATCTAGTCATTAAAACTTTAGTCTTTCCAGACGTTTGGAAAGTAGGTAAAATATGTCCCATATATAAATCTCAAGATCGCGCTGCTATAAACAATTATAGGCCAATATCCATTTTTAATAACGCTGCAAAACTTTTAGAGGTCATGTTGTATAACCGTATCTATCTATCTGCTAAAAATCATATATCTGTATATCAACATGGATTCATGACTTCTCGTTCAACTGTTAGTAATCTGGCAGTTTTTAGTTAATATCTCTGTGAATCATTAGATAGTAGAGGACGGGTTGGTGTAGTATATACCGATTTCTCTAAGGCCTTCGATAAAATCAGTCACAAAATAATTCTGCAAAAGCTTTCTAGTTTAGGTTTTGATATTACTTATGTACATCTTCTTAAATCATATTTAACTAAGCGCAAACAATATGTTTGTTATAATGGATTTACAGTCTGTTCGCTATACTTACGCGGGTTTCGGATTAAAATTTTTATGACTATTTCCAGGTAAGTACCCGAAAGTTTGACATGTTCTTTGGGGAAATATCAACTGGTTAAATGAAATGAAAAATAATTTTTAATTAAATAATAATGGAGAATCTTGTGTATAATTGAGAGCAGAATTAAAATTCTTCATTAATGGAGTCTAATGAAGCTATTATAAACCTAATAATAATTTTATATTACACTTCACACAGAAAATATGGTCTATGTATAATAAGAGGGTTATTTAGCTCAAATAAAATATTTTCTAACATAAAAATTTGTTCCATGTAGAGAATTTCAAATGAAAATGAAAAAAATTGAACTTGCCAACAAAAATAAAAATCTGTCATTATCATCCAAAATATCATATTCGTCATCATCATCACTGTCATCACCATTAATTGTTATTATGATTGGACTTATTTCGTTTATTTTATTTTCACGAGTCCACGAATCTTCTATTAGTTTCTCGCACTTGGATATACAGTTCCGCCACACTTCTGGAGTTGCAATTGAAAGTGCTTTTCGACAAGTTTCCCGAACTGCGTCGTCACTATAACCATTAGGCCCAATATGGTTGTCATAATATTGTTTTGCTATTCCCCATACATATTCGATGGGATTAAACTGGCAATGATACGGTGGCAAACGTAAAACTTGATGACCGTAACTTTCAATAATCTGATACACAACAAAGGTTTTTGGTTTTGCGTGTATATTTGCCAAGAGTTATAATTCTGATTTTAATATATATTGAGGAAATGGTATATGTTCTTTTGTCAACCATTCTTTAATCAGTCCAAGAATTCGTTTGACTTTTGTTTAATACTTCAGAATGGTAAGGTGCGTTGTCTAAAATAATTACGGTGGGCTCACTTAAACCTGAGAGAAGTTTTTCATGCGACCATTTTACAAACATTTCTGTGTTCATATTATCGTGATAGTCACTGGATTTTGATTTAGATGAAAATATTAAATCAGCACCTTCTATAAAACCCGATTTCCCTCCTGCATGTAAAATTATGTGTCGCTTCCCTTCTCCATCGGTATGTTTGATGGAGTTTACGTTATCATCTTGCCATATTCTCTTGGTTGTACCCCTAGAAAATATCCATGTTTCGTCTAAATATATCAAATTCGCACCTTCTTTTTTAAATTTAGAATATTTTCTTAGAAAGTTAATTCTCTTGTGCACGACAGAACTTCTTTTACAAAGGGCCTTTCTGTTATCCTCGTTTTGAAATTTGAAACCCAAGTTATGTATCACTTGCCATAAGACTTGTTCTGCCAATGTCGTCACATTTTCTTTTATTAATTCCGAGAGAATTGTATTTAAGGTCACATGTTCCTTATTGGCCCTCATTCGATAAATGGTATCGCGAATTTCAAATTTTTTTCTGGAATATCTTTCGTTTTCAATGATGGGCGAGTTTTGCGGTGATCTTCTTTCGGCAGTTCACTATTGTGATTTTGTAATACTCCTCTTAATTTTGTTTCACTAATTCCTAGAGCATCGCATACGCGTCGTTGTACAGACATTACCGATTTTAAAGGACCGCCATTTTCTTTTTCATCCGTAAAATACTTATGTACACTACAAATTAGACTACCTACATCTAACACAGGTCTAGGCATTTTTAAAACAACCAGGCAGCCGGCTTATGGAGAAATGGGTTCCGGTTAACATGCCTGAATTTTTGGTATGGCCAGTTTTCAACATATTATTATTTGGTCTGAATTAACTTTAGTTTGACTTGTTATAAGAAGGTATAAAAACATTTTATACAGGATGAGTCAAAAAGTTGATCGACTCTGCAGGTTATTTTTATTACAATTTTATATATTTTGTAATACAAATCAGTAGTCGACATTGAACCATTTTTAAAAATATATAATTTATAAATTAAATATAGGGTGACTCAAAAGGTATATAAGGTAGAAAATTACGAAAATTGATTTTTTCTGCGAATCACCCTGTAATTTAATATTTTCTCCGTTAATTTCTCTATTTTTTTCTTATTGTTTTTGATTTGAGTTTGTTAGTCCCCTATAGAAGTTTTGCGAAGTTACTATGATCAGTTTTTTTATATCGACTTTGTGATGACAAGCCTGTCACAATATTTACGCTTATACCTGAGCTCATAAATATGTTTTTATTTTATTTAATCATTCAGGATTTATGTCATTCTAACGTTATTTGTTTAAAGAAATATAAATAATATAAACAAACAATGTATTAATATTATCAGTAAGCCAAATATCCGAAGATGCAAATATTATTATTGAGCCAAATATCCGAAGACGCAAATATTATTATTATTTTCTACCTTATATACCTTTTGAATCACCCTGTATTTAATTTATAAATTATATATTTTTGAAAATGGTTCAATGTCGACTACTGACTTGTATTACAAAATATATAAAATTGTATAAAAATAACCTGCAGAGTCGATCAACTTTTTGACTCTTCCTGTATAAAATGTTTTTATACCTTCTTATAATAAGTCCAACTAAAGTTAATTCAGACCAAATATTAATATTTTCATATTCCCACTGTAAAGTAGAATACACAGCATCAATAATTTTTTTTTGGTGATTTTTGAATCACCCTGTATCAAATAATACTTTTTCTATTACTATTACAGCAAAAAATCCTCTAATATATTGAGAAAATTACATTTTAATACGTAATAAAAAATGGCCATTTTTCAACTTCATCACCCTGTATGTTGAAAACTGGCCATAGGATTGAGTTGTGCCCATGGACACTATTGTTCAGGAAGTCGATATCTTTAACATACCAAAAATTCAGGCATATTAACCGGAACCCACTTCTCCATAAGCCGGCTGCCTGGTCCAATTTTCACTAAATTTACAATATATGTACATACAATGTCAACACTTGCAAAGAATCAATTCAACTGCAATATTTGTAACAAATTTAGTACCTACCCTAATGTTATTTTAATTTAAATCTGACCATTAGGGCAATTTTACCGAATTTCTTGGGAAGAGGCTTATTGGAACTGGTTGTCAATGACTAATTTGTATAATTTTGTTAATCAGAAACCCGCGTAAGTATGGCGAACAGACTTTAATTATAATTCCTTTACTTCAACTATTGGAGTTCCTCAAGGGTCCAATTTAGGGCCACTATTGTTCTTAATATTCATTAACGATTTGTGTGACTCGCTTGAATGCAATAGGTTAATGTTTGCAGATGACTTAAAATTATATACCAGTACAGTTCATCAAATTTCTAGAGGCTTTCGACGGCTAGACAGAGAAAGCACTACTGACAGGCATCCCGACGGATTTACGCAATGAAAGTACACTATGCGCATCAAGTATTTCACTATTTCATTCAGACGTAAATGTCAGATGTAAATTTCGCTAAAACATTTCTTTTATTTTCGTTTGTGTTTTTTGCTCATTACAGTTTAATAGAACCTAAGTATGGAGTTTAATAGCAAATTAAGAGGCCGCGTGATTAACAGTCAATCTCGCGAAATAATAGCCAATGTTATAGAGTTTATGAGAAGAGAAGGAAACTTTAATTCACCTTCAATACCATTTAAAAATGTAAATGATCGTGTTGCTGCAGCCACAGGAGTATCTAAAAACACTGTCGTCCGCATTTCTGGAGAGAAAAAAAGAATCGATAAATGTGAGATATCGGAATTTTCATCACCAAGAAAAACCAATAAAAAACCAAAAACAGTTAATGATATAGATGAAGCTGCACAAGAATCAAATTTTATTTTTTATTATTAGATAGCTATTTTTGTTTCTGAGTTGTGTTCATTTACAGGCTCAATTTTTTTCCGTTTCTCCTTTTTGATTTTATATGGGGTTTCAAGTTGTTTTTGACTTATTTCGACGTAATTCACAACAACACACTTTTTTAATAAAGCAAACAAGTGTTAAGAGGTATATGTACGTGTAAACTACAATTACAAAAAATTGATATGAAACCCATGAAACCACCAACAAAAATGTAAAGCTAGCTTCCGTACTAGAACATGGTGTCATTCGTCGAGATAATTTATCGTTTTGTTTAATAGATCAAGAAATGTAAATATTCCCCTGTTATTTTTTATAAAATTATAAGAGAAATAAATTTTTTTCTAAATAGTATAGTTTATTATTTTGTAGAAAAACAAAATTTCGAAAATTTTAGTAATGTTTCAGAAACAACCGTTATTAATAATAGGTACCATTTTCCTTAATAAGGTAGAAATAAAATATAAACTATTTCCATGATTTACAAAGGCCTACAAAAAAATTATAGGTATTTTCCGCTATCCTATAAAATTTATATTTTCTGACTCAATTTCAAAAGGTTGAAGGAATTTTATGGCATAATAATTATTTTCAATTCTACATACTATCTTTAGCTGCTTTTAAAAACGTTATAAGAAAGTCCAATCAGACCAATTTAATCCCTAAACTATTCCACACTTTTAAAATTTAATTACCTAAAAATATTAAAAACTATTTAAAATAACTTGTTTAGCAGACTGTACAATAGCTATCTTAGTCACACGTAGCGCGTTCTCTGTCTGGGCGTCGAACACCTCTAGAAATTTGATGAACTGTATCTTTAGTACAGCTGTTTGTTTAACATTGCAAAATCAAATTAACCTATTACAGAAATGGTGTCACAGAAATCGCCTCTTTTTAAACATTTCTAAATGTAAAATTGTGACTTATAGCCGCCAACATATTTCTCTGAATTTTCCTTATTCTATTAATATTATTTTGGAAAGAACAGACACTCTTAAAGATTTGGGTGTTCACTTTGATTATCAAGTTACTTTTAACTATCACATTAACTCTATTGTGAATTCAGCGTACTGTGCATATGGTTTTATAATTCGGAATTGTAAGAATTTCAATAGTTTCTCGGCATTAACTTCCCTATATTTTAGCTTAGTTAGAAGAAAATTAGAATATTCATCAATACTATGGCATCCTATATACATTCATTATTTAGACATTATTGAGAAAATTCAAAAGAAATTCTTAAGTTTTAAATTAAATGGATTTTATCCTTCAAGAGGTTGTAACTACCTAGATTTACTACATCAATTTGATTTTGTATCATTAGAAACACGTAGAAATCAGGCATCTGTTTTGTTTTTGCATAAATTGTTAAATGGTGAAATTGACTGCGCTTTGTTGCTCTCTTAAATAAATTTTTTTGTACCTAAGATAACATCTAGACATAATATTATATTTCTAAGTAAACAAGCTCAAACTAATTTGTTATCAAAAGCGCCAATTACCTTAATGTGTAGTAATGCAAACAAACTATCAGATATTTGTGAAATTTTCTGTTGCAGTATATGTGAACTAAAAAACAAATCAAGAGCTTATCTTTGAATTCATTTAAATTTTTTACTAGTTTCTACTTTTTACTTTTACTTTTATTGTAATTTATTTACTTACCTTATGTATTTTCTTAGTTTAATTTTATATTGTTAAATTTGCCTTGTAAATGGGAAACTGTTGGGCAATAAATGCTTTTATTATATTATTATTACAACATTACGATTAAAAAAATTATCCCCACGTTGGGCGCCAAAACCTTGATTTACTTTCCAATTCGGGAGAGCGTCGTTAAACGTGTGTCTTTGATCGGTTAACCAGCATTTTCCCGGTGTTGAAACAACAATAACAAGGTAGGCAGAAGTTTAATGCGATCTCATCCCGACTTGTCAAATAAATCTAAATTTTTGAGCCGCGGCCGGGCATAATAAGACTTTATGATACGAATTCTTTTCCAGAGAATGAGTTATTCCGTTACCCCTATATATACATATATATCTGCGTGACTCCTTTAAAATTCAGCGCCCGAGAAAAACTAATTTAATATGAATAAGTAATTTCGAATAAATATAAAAAGGCCGTGATGCTCGAGCCCGCGGCGAGCGGGGGTAACCGGTTACGTAATAAAATATTCTATTATTTTTTATTCGGCTTTATAAAATATTGAAGGGGAAGTATATTTTTTTTTTGGAGTGCTTGATATATTATTTATTATCGAATTCATTGTTCGTGGACAGAGCGGGAAAGTTCATTTATAATTTAAGCGGCATATAGCCGAAAAAAATGTCGAAAACGACTGTAAAGATGGTTAAGCGTTTTAATTTTCTTTATATTTCGCTAAATCGCAAATGTATCGAATTATAAGGATTTAGAAACTAATACAAAATATAATATCTTGAAGAGGTTGAGTGGTGTGTACACACTGGGTAATAAAAAATGAATCGAAAGAGCCATCATCAGAGACTCTAAAAAAGAGAAAAAACGGAGCTGTAACAATATAATCAACTCTAACATTTCTAAAAATTGAATAAAAACAAAAACTTGTACACTTACTCGTCAAAAACTTTAGAAGAAACATGTAAAGTGAACTAAATTAATAAAGGACAGCAACAGACCAGTCCCAAGTCTCCACCATAGCTTGCAGCTTGGATAATTGAAAATAGAAAAAACCTTCATTTACTGTATATTTTATAATTCTATTTGATCATTGTAATCTCTTGCTGTTTAAAATTTTAAAGTCCCGCCATAACTTGATCTTGCTTGCTCAGTGATACCAACCCACTTTTATCAACTTTTGACAATTTTTTACGAAATTAATTTCAATTTCTCAAGTTGGTAATTTTCTTGACAACTTCATTGTCAAATGTCAATTGTCACTTATTCTGTTTTGGTAAACTGTCAAGGTGGTCACGTTTTTAAAAAAACCGTGTACTTATTTTTTGTACCCCAACTTGCCTTCGCCTCACGGTAGCAATTGGCAAAATCTGGCTGCCTTCATGTGGAAGACTAGCAGTTTCTTTTTCTCTGAATTGTCCGGAGTTTTTTGTTCTACATGGTCGGACGAACCTCCACTTTATTTGTTAAAATTTAACCACATTTTACACTGGGTTTACGGAATTTCGGTGTGGTTTTTCTATTTTCAATTATCCAAGTGCCTATGGTGGAGACTTGGGACTGGTCTGTTGCTGTCCTTTATTAATTTAGTTCACTTTTCATGTTTCTTCTAAAGTTTTTGACCAATAAGGGTGAGATTACAAAACGCCTGCAACTTTGCAGGTCTGCAAATATGGCGGCAACTTTGCAGATTATTAGAGTTTTTAAACATAGTAATGGATTTGGGTTTAGTGTTGTTTGGGGTAATAAACCACAATAAATATTGCGAATCTGTAGATATTTTTTGGAATATGAAAACTTGATACTTGCATCTGTAAGTCCGCCATATTTGCAGATCTGCAAAGTTGCAGACGTTCTGTAATTTCACCCTAAGTGTACAAGTTTTTGTTTTTATTCAATTTTTAGTAATGTTAGAGTTGATTATATTGTTACAGCTCCGTTTTTTCTCTTTTATAGAGTCTCTGATGATGGCTTAAGAGGCCGAAAGCGCTCAGACAAATTTTTTATAGAATTTTATTGAATAATAAAACTCAATTTTACACACTTTAAATACTCTCTCGATTCATTTCTTAAAATATAATATATTTTAAAAATCTAGATCATTATAACTCACTTTCAGAGAAAAATTAAAATGTTTTAAAAGATTTATTTATTTTATAGAATTTTTTTTCGTTAATATATTTTTATTAACCCTTTATTCATCAATATTTTTTTTTTAGTAATCTCTGACATTTTTGCATGAATATTTTTTTATTAAATTTTTTTTATTTATTTTTTGATTAACTTATTCGACAATATTTTTTTATTTACAGTTGTTTAGCCATTCATATTTTTTTCATGAACATTTTTTGATCACCATAATTTTCAACAATATTTTTCAATTAACAGTTTTCACACATATTTTTTGACGAAATTTTTTTCATCAACATTTTTTATCCATTTTTAATCTAACATTTTGACATTTTTCATTTGTCCATATTTATTTGTCAACATTTTATTCAACATTTTTGAGTATTTTTTTTTTTTTTGACATTTTTCACAGATATTTTTTTATCGAACTTTTCATTAATGTTTTGTTCAAAATTTTTTCATCAACATTTTTTGATCAAATTTTTGTCATCAACATTTTTTGATCCTATTTTTCCAAACATTTCGACATTTGTCACCTTTTTTACCAACATTTTTTATTTATTTTTTCATTAACATTTGTTTCGGTAACCTTTTTTTCATATATTTTTTGAATAATCTTTTTCTTACCATTTTTTTTTTTTTCATAATTTGTCTTAGATTTTTCTTGAACATTTTTTGATCACCATAGTTTTCATCAATATTTTTCAACAATATTTTTCATTTAACATTTTTCAGAGATATTTTTTTAAGACATTTTTTTCATTAATGTTTTGTCATTAATATGTTTTGTCATTCATATTTTTTTTTTGATCAACATTTTTTTCATCCCCATTTTTTGATCCATTTTCTCTACTTTTTCTTTAATCTTTTTTCGTCATTATTTTTTCGCTCATCTTTTTTCATATTTTTTTTTAATCAAAATTTTTTTTCATTATTTATTTGTTATCATTTTATTCATCAGCATTTTTAGTTTTCTTCACATTTTTTTTATAATTTGTCTTAGTCAAAAAATTTTGTCATTATTTTTTTTTCAACATTTTATAATTTTTAGTGATTTTTTTATTATTTTTTCCAATACAGTTTTTCAGCTATCAATATTTATTTATATTTATTTTTAGTCATTTTTAGTAATTTTTGGTAATTTTTTAGTCATTTTTAGTCATTTTTATAGATATTTAAAAGAAATTTTTTTAATATATTTTGTTATCCTTATTTTTTTTTTCATCAACATTTTTTGATCAACTTTTTGTCATCAAAATTTTTTGATCAACTTTTTATTATTTATTTTTCATCCTGTTGTTACTCAAACATTTCGACAACATTTGTCACCTTTTATACCATTTTTTTCGTCAACATTTTTAGTCATTTTTTCTTTGCTTTTTTTTCATTAACCTCTTTTTCATATATTTTTTAACTCATCTTTTCTTTATCATTTGTTTTTTCATAATTTGTCTTAGTCAAAAATTTTTTCAGTTTTTTGTCAACATTTTATCATTTTTTAGTGGTTTTTCATTATTTTTATTCGTTTTTAGTCGTTTATAGTTATTTTTAGTCATTTTTATTTATTTTTATTTATTTTTATTTATTTTTATTTATTTTTATTTATTTTTATTTATTTTTATTTATTTTTATTTATTTTTATATTTTTATTTATTTTTATTTATTTTTATTTATTTTTAGTAATTTTTAGTCATTTTTGTTCGTTTTTAGTCGTTTTTATTTATTTTTAATAATTGTTAGTCATTTTTAGTCGTTTTTTTAGTAATTTTTATTCATTTCCACAGATATTTTTAAAAAGATTTTTTTCACTATTAAGGTTTGTTATTCATGATTTTTTTTTCCATCAACATTTTTGTCATCAATATTTTTTGATCAACTTTGTGTCATCAACATTGTTTGATCTGTTTTTAATTAAACATTTCGACATTTGTCACCTTTTTTACCATTTTTTTCCATTTTTTCTTTGCCATTTTTTCATTAACATTTTTTTCATTATTTTTTTGTCAACATTTTATTATCTTTTTTTTTTTAGTCATTTTTATTTATTTTTAATCATTTTTAGTAATTTTTAGTAATTTTTAGTAATTTTTTATTAATTTTTTAATCATTTTCAGTTATTTAAAAAAAAAATTTTCATTAATATTTTTGACCATTCATAATTTTTTTCATCAACATATTTTTTTTTCCTTTTTCTTTACCATTTTGTTAACATTTATTTTTTATTCTTCCATCAATATTTTTCTTTGTCATATTTTTTTCATAATTTTTCTTTTTAGTTAACATTTCTTGGTCAACATTTTTTTCATTAATACACCGTTAACGACCGTTTCATACAAAGTTTCATTTATGGTTTGGGGTCTTATATACTTGATTATGTATACGATGACAGCATGTAATAATTTTTATACATTAAAGCTTTTAATGTAATAAGAAAATAATTACTTTATTTTCTTTGTTAAAAATAAAGAAATAATATAATGACCAACCTCAAAAGAAAATGGAAAAAATTTTAATATGGTAAAAGATGACAAAATGAGCAATACAAGGTATACTCAATTATATTCTATTAAAATTATTTTTCTTATAATTATTTATATAAATAAATTAAAATTGACTACATACTTATAAATATATTTTATTATTAAAATAAATTAATTTAATTATAGGTATTTACAGTAACGTCTACGGCAAAATATTAATTTATTTCTTAGAAAGAAAAAGTTTAATTGCCTGTTATTACCTTACAACATTGTTGCTAATGTTAGTAATAAAAGTTTTAGTAACCTCGTTTGTTTAAATGTCCTTTTTTATATTTTACGTTATTTAAATCGAATATAAACTTTTTTTATTATTAAAATTTAAAAAAGTAGTTAAGTATCTACTTATTTATTAATATTATTTAACATATTAAAACAGAGGATCGTATATTGTTGTTCCTCAGGGTACCGTTTTGGACCTGTTTTTAGTCCTTTATAAAAGCGAAAAAAAGAAGAAAACTGAAAGCCTATCAAATCAACTGTAGGTAATATTTACAAGAGTGAACATTTATGTAACAAATTACTTAAAAGGTAAATATTTGTTAAAGTAAAAGACTATATGTCAAATAATTACCCAGTTGACATGAGCGTACCGCAGGGTTCTGCACTTGGACCGTTACTGTTTTTACTTCTCATTAATGACTTATGGCAACATATAGATGCAAACATGATTACTTTAATTACGGACGACACGTCACTAGCATATCTTTGAGCAACTTACATGTGAAGGTTTAATTAAAAATTTTATATATTGACAAAACGTAGTATATTTATTTTAGAATTAATGATACCACATTCCATTAAAAATAAAAATTCAGTTTTAAAATCATTAATTTTTTTAAAATTTCTACACTTATTCTTGGAGACGATGGATAGTAATTTGAAATAGAATGATTACAAAGGCGAACTTAGTAAAAAATTAAACAAATCCTACTATGAAATCAGTAGAATTAAATATTCTATGGGGTCTATTCTCTAAACATTTGGTTAAAATTAACCCTGGGTTATAAAAATATTCGAATGATATTTTTAATTTTGTATTCTCTATTATTTGGTTAATTATGTCAGTAATAAATCTAGTAATGATTGCATGACAAATATTTTGGGTTATTAGCTTTAAAACAAAACAAATGAATAATATGTTTTAGAAATATATTTTCCAGAATACGTACAGTTTCAAAAATTTTATTTTTGACATTGACAAGTGTGACGTATATGTCCCACTGGTAATATTAAATGTGACATATACATCCCGAAGGTAAATAAAAAACTAGAAAGAGTTTTTGAAATGTTTATTTTCAGGTATGATACGGTATAAAACAATTTTTGCACAGGGGCAATTGGCACGTCCTGCATAGAGTCGTTGTTCTTTTTTCTATTTTTTTGTTGAGAACACCTTGCACAGCATCGGCGAGTTTTGCCTTCAACTGGTAGATGCTCCCAACATTTGGCATATGTCTTGATTTTTTTGATGGTCTACCAATGGATCTTTTTCGAACGTGTACTTTTGATTTTTCTTTACCAAAAGCAATCATCTCTTCGGCAAGTTGAATTACAAAATCTAGAAATAGTAATTTTTGTCTGTGAAGTTCATTATATATTATCTAGCTATTGACTGCGGCAACCATTAGTAACCTAAAAAAAATTTTTTTCCACCATTTACGGGACTTGCCGTCCATGTCCATATAAGCCTGACATTTGGTCAGCTAAATCCACTACACATAGGAAATTATTATAAAATTCTATTGCTTCTGGACATTCTATATCTTTTCGTATGCCATCTTTGCCTCTTCGTTGAGCAACATTTAAGTTTTTTCCATGGCAGTTGCTAAGTACTGTAATTTCTTTGGTGTCTTGCCATTTGACCCAAATGGTACCATAATTATTTCCAAGAATTTCAGACTCTCCTTTGTTTAATTTTTATGTAATCTTTGGTATATTTTTTCCATTTGCCATAACAGTTCCAACTGTTGCAAATGGAATGCTAGTCATAAGTAACACCTCAAATCGTGTCAAAGATCATGTTAATCCTTTGTTTAACTCACACGTATTTTTTGCAGGAACCTTGGTAGAAAGTTATCACACAACAGCTTCATCTTGATTTTTATTGTTTTCTTGTATTTCTTAATTTTGGTCTTCATTTTCTGTGCGATCATCGTTTCTACACTCTCTTTTACTATCTGAAGATTCTCTGTCACTATCTAAAGATTCCCGTAATCTTCACTAATTTCTCCATCCTCACCTGATTTGGAAGATTCTATTTCGGTTTTATAATCTATATATCAATCATCATCTATATCTTTATCTTCAGAAACATTTGCCTAATAATTTAATTCTTTTTCTGATAATGCTGTCTTCGACATACTGTAATAAAAAAACCACTGGGTTCTATACGTCCCACTTGTAAATACCACAGGGATATTTTTGTCCCAGTAGAAAATGGCATGTTTTACTTGGTTTTTGAAATAAATTTTACGAATAGATATTATGTTTATAATAAATTTATGTTTAGATTTAATGACCTGTTAAAATTTTATGAAAGAACTGGAAATAACACAAACGTCGCAAACAACGCAAAAAAGCTTCAAACACGTCTAGTACGCTTGTAAATAAGTGAACAAATGACTGGTAAACAACAAGCCACGTTGCCAGAACTTCTCTATTTTCAAGAATATGCTTGAAGAATACCATTAATCAAATAACACATTAAAATTGGGTCATATTTATACCAAATAAAAAATTTAAATTCTCGTCGGGACATATATAGCCCAAGGTGGTCGAAAGGGTTAAAGAGAATTTAATTTAAGCCCCAACGCAGCATAAAAAATAGGAAAAAGAATATATTTGACATGTAATTATTACTAGATTTATTACTGACATAAGTTATAATTTTAACCAAATAAAACAGGATACAAAAATTAAAAATAAAATCGGTTATTTTTTTAACCCAGGGTTAATTTTAACCAAATTTATACAGACTAGACCCCTATGTTTGTTAGTACCTTAATAAGTATATTATATGTACTAAAGTTTAGTGAATTGTCATATTAATTATTATAATATATAAATTCTGTGGAGCAATATTTCAAGTTGTGACAAGTTTTAGCTTAAAAAAAGAATCATTGGATTTATTTTTGAATTTTGTCCTAGCCACCCAAGTAGCACCGAATAGTTTTATTCAGTACTTCAAGGATGCTTTAAAACTAAAATAAAACTACAATTAAAACCAATTAGTTTTAAAAGGAGCCTTAAGGTTGTAATAAATACGCCTTCAGCATAAAAGGGCCCACTCTGAAAAAGGTTAATAAAACCAGAAATAAAAACCACCATAAAACTATATTACCTTGAACAAGTGATTTTAAAGCTGCTGTGAAGACCCTTTTAAAACCACTTTAAATACATTTTAAACACACGCGGTTTTGAAGTGGACTTAATAATGTTAGTTACATGTATACTTTTAAAGATAATTTATCTTATTGTTTATCTTTGTGAACAATGTTTTCAATACCTTCTTCATTGAAGTTAATAAACGGTTTGAAGCTTTTACTGATTTTTTATTCTGTTTTAAACGTTTGAATAGTGTTTTATCGAAACTCTAAAAATGTGAGTTATCTTGTTTTTGCAGTAACACAACGGGATATATTTATGTTTTGTGTTTTATTTATTAGAGGTCCCCACTAATTTTAGATAGATGTCCTAAAAAAAGGTCATCATCCAAAAATATTGCGGCCCGTCTAACATAGCACATATACGAATGTGGCCCGAAGGAAAGAAAGGTTGAGTATCGCTGCCCTAGACAAAAGAAAGGTTCGCTTGTGATTTAAACGGTTCAGTTTTAGTACGGCTGTGATAAATGCCGCTCGGTTTTAATGTAAACCTAACTTTAAAATCCCCGTGTCATATCAGTCGTTTGTGTTTTGTGTATTTTTAGATTAATAATAATAATAATATATGGTTTTCAGTTTTTCTAATTATTGTAGGTACACCCCTGTTTGACATGATACAAAATGCGGGGTTCATTTGGGCAACGTAAAAATAGGGGATGAGTTTAATTTTATTGTTTCTAAAAAGAAGTACAGTTAGTCTTTACGATAACCAAATTGATTTAGTTAAGAGCATTCCGTTTTAATATAGCTATCTACTTGCATTTAAGAAAGCCGTTATAAGGAAATGTAATGAAATAGTTTTAAAAAGCAATATTTACTGACCAAATTGTCCTAAGATCAAGCATATTTATTAATAGGTTTTATTAGTTACATTAAGAATCTCTTAAAAACTAAAACGTCACAATCTGGAACATAATAAAACCAAACAACCTGTAAGTCCTTCATAAAACTAAGTAGTTTTAAAGTTAATTGAAACTAAACCATTTTAAAACTACAACAAGACATACAAACTTTTAAGAATAATTGCCCTTATTAGCGAATCTTATTAGATACTTTAAAACCAGTATTAAATGCTAAACGGCTTTTAAGTGCCCGCAGTATATTTACAAGGTAACTTTAAAACCAGTATCTTCTTATTTACCACATTAAAATAATTTTAAAACTGAAATAAACCCAAAATGTTTTTATGGTGCTACTTGGGCATAGAATGTAAACGCATTACAAGTTATATTTTTCCCTCATAAATTCCTATTTCTTTTGCTGCTTATTTTAAAACTAGAATTTATATTTTCTACATACCTTTTTTCTTTTCATAATTTTCAATGATTAAATTTTGGTTCTTCGATAATAATTATAGCTCGCCGTATGATTTTTTTATCGTCCTTCCAACTAGGTATATTATTTACATCAGCGATGCAAAAAAAGCCCCATATTATAATAAAGTAAACCACTACGTACAGTCCGATAATCTGCGCATGTGTTGAATTTTTCATACCAAAACGATGCATGTAAATTGATTAGCATATTATCAGAAAACAAATACTGGTCTTTTTGCCAGTGTATACTCGACTTTCGCATGTTTTATTGATACTGGAATTTTATTGGTCGAATTTTGAATATGCATTTCAATGACGTATTATTATATGGAAGTGGTTAAGATCTGAGGCAAATTATGTTTAATCCGTAATATTACGGGTAGGCACACCGGTCGTTCCATGTTAGCGGAGCTGAGCATGAAATTTTTATATTTGTGTATTTCTCACATTAACTCCGATATAGTCCATGTGAACGAGGTAGAAAATTTATTATAAATTGTTTCGTTCAACAGAAAATTAAAATAGTAAGTCAGATTTTTGAAAATTGTATTTATTATGATTCAGTTACAAAATGAAACTCATCTCAAGTAAACTTCCTTTTTTTATAAACCGTGTTTTTCAAATTTACTGATCTGGGGATTTTGATCGATGATTTAATTTATGTTGATACAACTCGCTATCAGTTCGTTGAGAAGAAATTATTATTATTATTATTCACTGACATGAGCTGAGGACCGAAGCTCATATTATTCAAAAAAATTAAGTCTAAAATAAACAATTTTTTTTTAATCTATAAACTATAACTATAAATTGATATTAAAAAGAAAATGAAAGTATAAAGACAATAAATTACGTTAAGTTACATGTTACATTATTTAATTTGTTGTGATTATAATGTATTGTCTCTATACAGATATATACATAAGGAATCAAATTTGTTTTTAAACGAGTTAACTGAAGGTGCGCATACAACGGCTATCAGGTAAAAGGTTCCATACAGAGAAAACGTGGTTTGAAAGAAAATTTTGCCTAACTTTAAAGTTAAAATTTTCCTTTTTTAATTTGAACATGTGCCCACGTAGGCGCAGGTCATTATTTAAGAAAAATAAATCCGAAAGATCGACACCGAACATATGCCTAATTGCGCGAAAACAAACGTTTAAAACACCACGCAGTCGACGCTCACTAAAAAAGAGTCAGACTACCGGTAAACAGACGCTGTTCATACGGTGGCCTTCTTATACCATACGGAAGCCTTGTTGCAAGTCGCTGCACATTTCCAACCTCTTTTGATCCGAGATTAATACGGGACACCAAACAGGACCACAGTACTCCAGGCGAGGACGAACATATGTTGTGTATATTTTCAAAAATGTTGAGGGAGAAACATTGCCAAAAGTCTTTTTTAATAAGAATAGTTGAGAGTTTGATTGTTTGCTTACTGATAACATATGCTCTGACCACGTTAAGTCTTTAGTAATGATAACGCCTAGATCATTTTGGGACGATACTATCTTTAAGGCATTATTATTAATATTATACACTAATTTAGGATTGTTTTTACCGATATGAAGAACAACACATTTATCAACGTTTAGCGGTAATAACCAGTCTGATCTCCACTTTGATACCGCACTTAGATCAGATTGAAGAGACTGATAGTCCGCAATCGGATTAGCGTAAATTTTTGTATCGTCTGCGTAGAAGGTGCAACAGCTTCTTATGCGCACAGAAATATCGGCAGAATATAATAGAAAAAGTAGGGGACCAAGGACTGATCCTTGAGGCACTCCACTGACAACGGATTTGGTTTGAGAGAAACTATTACCAACTCTTACGCGAAATTGTCTGGAGGTTAAGAAGTCCGTTACCCAAGCTATTAAGTTGCCTCGGATTCCCAGGTGTTCAATCTTTTTAAGAAGTCGGTGCTTTGGAACTCTATCAAAGGCTTTAGAAAAATCCAAGTATATAGATTAGATTAGATTAGATTAGAAGTTTATTATTATTTAGATTAGACGTTATTTGTCCTTGTCCACCGCGACCTTTTCAGATCTATTGTGGGACTCCGTTTGTTTTAGAGTATGTCGTCTAGCCTGGTCTTTTTTATAAGACTTAGTAGCTTTGACAGTGGCTCCCGCATGTAGTTGCATGCAATTGGCTTTTCTTCGCCCAATGTTAGAAACCTCATTCCAGCCAAGTATATAGCATCTGTAGGAAGACCAGCATCTAAGGCTTTTGCCCAGTAATTTACAGACTGCAGGAGATTAGTTAATGTAGATCGTCCTCTGATAAATCCATGTTGTTGGGTGGGAAGTACACGTTCGTTTACAAGAAAGTCAGTTACCTTATCACATATTATGGACTCTGTTACTTTACAAACTATTGGTACAAGACTTATCGGTCTATAATTATTGCCTTTTTTGAATATGGCAGTCACTGACACAGTCTTCCATATATATGGCAAGCTGTGCGAATTAAAGGAGGAAGTCATTATACGGGAAATAGAATAACAGAGAGTGTCAGCACAAGATTTTAAAAGAAAAGAGGAGATACCATCTAAGCCCGGCAAAGAGTTGGACTTAAGCATTTTAAGTTTGTTTTTTATGTCTGGTCAAACGATACGTTGGAAATAGAGGTGTATTCTGTTTAGTGAAATATCCGAAAATGGTGATGTCATATCTTCAAGGGTGAAGACATTACAGAAGGTGTCAGAAAGAAGCTGAGATACTTGTGGGTGAATATAACCAGAAAAGATAAGATAAAGGCTTCCGATCTTTTCTAGTTATATTCACCCATAAGTATCTCAGCTTGTCTTAGCCCCAAAAGATTGTTCCAATTATCCATTCTTCTACTGCCCAATTCTTTTTTAATCTCTCCAAATATTGTTTTATTGCTGATACCGCAGAACGACTCAGGTCCCACAAAGAGTGTTTGAGGCCCTTTCCTTGCGAGACTATCTGCAATCTCGTTACCCTTTACCCCGTTATGTCACGGGACCCAAACGAGTGAATTTCGACCCCTGAAGACGACTGAGCGACTTGTGTAGGAGAAGGGACGCCTATTATTATTATTATTATTATTATTATATACCGTGGCACTCTGGAGCGACTTAAAGATGATTGATGGTGCCATTTGATTTACAGGTGATGAAAACCCCACCCACCATCATCAAAACGATTTTTCTAATCTGAATGTTATATCAACAGAAATTAAATGTCTCCTAAACGGCATCCATTAAATCCTATAAAGAAAGAAATTCACATGGTCTTCTGTAGGATTCGAAGCTGAGTGTCTCTCAACCACAAAATTGCTCGCAAATGAATGCTGGTGCTTTCTATACAAAGTGTCTGTGTGTAATTTTTAATAAATGTACATGAAAATAGTAATAAGCTACATATTTAGGAAAAGATTTCTTGGAAACATTGCCAAAACAACAAATATGTTAATTTTGAATAAAATAGGTTCCTCGAGGTTTTACTAAATCTTCTCATCAAAAAAATTAATCAACAAGAAATTGGTATCAAAACAATCTTCGATTTCGGTTCCAAATATTCCAGAAATAAATAAAGGGTGTCTCATACGGAAATTTGGTTTTTGAATGGCCCCTTAGGCCGGACTTGCGTAGTTCTAGGGAGGTGTACCACCATTGTGGCCTAGCAGATGAGCGCGAATTTTTAATGATCTCACTGTACTTTTTTTGTGTCACCGGCATCAACTGCTATGGTTATTAGCCGCGTGGCCTTGTTACTGTTTCCCAGAATCACTTTAGGAACAGTTATCACCACCCAACATTGAATGGTCGAATGGGGAATCCTACCTATTAAGGTAGTTTTCACTCGCGACAGTCGTACATAAAAATATCGCTTGATGGTGAATACCAATAGTTCGAGATTCTCAATGCTAATCAATTTTATTTTTGTAAGACACTGTATAAAACACATACATTTACATTTACATGTATGTGTATATGGATATGTTAGAATTTTAATAAAATCCATCCGGCAACCTCATAAATATATGAATGATTTGCTATAGAAATTTGTGACTTCCTCATATTAATTTTAAGGGTTCTTTTGGTTCAAACAGAACCGCTGATTTCAGTTCTGCAAGACAGTGGACGAATTCATTTTTCAAGAAAACGTCGCGAGCTTATAACAACCTCTTAGCTGAGTGTTATTTTGCTACAACACGTTGATTGCAGCGTATACAATGTTGCCAACTTGTAATAATTTTACGCAACTACGCGTAGATTGCTTTAAAAATATTTTTATTTTAAAAATCTATATCTTTTTACTAAGACGGTCAAAAAATTCAGCGTTTCTTTAGAAAATTTTATAACTTCATGATTTACATTACATTAGTTTTTAAAAAATGTGGTAAGAACCGTTTTCGAGATATCTTGAAATAAATGCATTACTTGTGTACATGAGAGGCTTCAAGAGTGTTAATTATGCATATTTTGATTGCTAATATCTCGTTTCACAGACGGTTAAAAAATTTAATTTTTTTTAGTTACATAAAAGACACTTTCATTAACCTTATATTTCAATGTTATTGAATTCTTAAGAAAAACCGTTTTACGAGTGAACTACCTTAATATTTAATTCATTAAATTAAATAAAAATCCTGTCACGAGCGGGATTCGAACTTAAGATCATTCGATCTTAAATAAGTCGTGACTCTAACCAATTGGACACAATGTAACTAACGAAAGCTCGGTATGTCGACATGGTTCAGCATTACAAAACTTTACTGGTTAGAGTACAGATGGAACTTGGTTTCAACAAGACCTGATCGGCCTTCATTGTTTTGTGGGAATACCTAAAGCGTTTCGTGTACACTGATCCTCCAGTAACTAACTACAGAACAATTAAAGCAACGTATTCGGTTGATATATATTTGAGGTTCAAATTGGAGCATTGACAGGAACAAGATGGTCAACATTATATTTAAATATAAAAATCGGCATATTTCGTGATTTTACACCTCAAATTCTCTTTAAAATGCCAGGCAATGAAGTTCAAAAACTAAATTCCATTATTTGTTTTCCTCAAAAATGTTCGGCACTTGGTTGTGTGGCGCACGAACTAAAAATTGCCGGTGCGATGGTCTGTTTTTTTCGCGTGCAGAAACGATGAACTTTATTGCATTCGAAGCCATTACCAGGCGCCATTCCACTTCTCGGTTGCGATTGCATGATGATGATGATTTATATATTTCGAAGAGAAGACGTTGGAATTAATTTAATTATTCGGCCATTCTGTTGTACGAAGAAAAACTTTCATTTCCATTATTATTGTCAATCTTATATAGAGGTACTGCACCCATCTAAACAAATGGATAATAATAATTATTATACAGGGTGTTTGTAAAAAGTCTTGCACCACATACTTAGAGTATACAGTGCACAATGGCCCAGGAAGCACTTAAAAGTGGCCAAAAGCAATTGGAACAAATAAAACATGAATTTGATCTAATTGTATTGTCTGAGACGAGACAAATTGAAGACATATCTTTATTTAATATAGAAGGATATCAACTGGTATATAATTTTAGTAATTTTAATATAAATGACGGAGTCCTGGTCTATATTAAAAAAATTATTAATTTTACTGAAATGAATCTAAAATTTAATGTTAAACTTATTACCATCTCAGCTTTATGTAGATCTCCAAATTCATCAACAAGTGCATACGGCTATATTTCATATATAAATGAATACACAAGAGTATGTAATAACTGTCTCATTGCTGATGCATCTAACTCCTTTGAATATAACCCTATTGTTATGCATTCAGATATAACTGATCATTTCTCTACAATAATTCAAATAATCTCACAAGCTAAGACAATCCAATTCAATAATAAAACCATAAAATATATGTAGATAAAAACAAATTAATTTACAATGCATCTAATGAAAAATGGGAAGACTTATATTCAATAAACAATGTTGATACTGCTACTGATAACTTATTATTAAAAATCAGAAAAATTATTGAAAATAGCTCTAATGAAATACCACTTAAACAAATCAAATAAAAAGAAATGCATGGATGACAAACGGTTTACTAAAATAAATGAATATAACAGGCACAAAAACATATTTGGCAATTAGTAGAAAACGCAAAAAGAATGTACTCAAAAAGATTTGGAAATAAACAAGTCTGATTCTAGTAAACTATTGAGATCCATAAATAACTTAACAAATAAAAAAATATATAAAACTCAAAGTATAAGTAAAATAAAAACTGATAATGATCTAGTTATATCTGACAAATCAATAATTACTGATTCCTTCAACAAATACTTCACAAATGTTGGTAAATCACTTGCAAATAAGAAGAAATAGACAACAAAAATTCCCTAAAACGAATTTAAAAAATTCATTCTTTTTAAAGGACGCTACAGCAAATGAAATTATTGATATAATCAAAGGCTTGAATGATTTAAGTCAATATCTCGAAGGTAAACTCTGCACTATGTCATTCTAGTCAACTTTTTAGTAGAGCAGATTAAATGTTATTTGGACACTTTTGTGCTCCATAATTACATATTATATTTCAACGAGAAATTCAGTTGGACACCCAATTACTAACCTAACTAATAAAACTACCTATTTTTTTTTAATTTACATATCTTGTTGGTTTTCATTATATATTTCTATGTTTTGATAGCAAATTATCTGACATACTGTCATTTACCTCCAGCAATACTATGTGCACATGGCGCTGCTTATCTCGTAAGTTTATTGAACATAGTGCTATATTTTTTCGGCTAACTTTTATTGTGATCTCACTAATACATGGTGTAGCATATCACTGGAAAGGTCTCGATGAGCTGAGTTTAAAAAGGCCTAATTAAAATTATTATTACAAACTTTTTAATTTTATATGCTAGCAAGCGACAACAAACAACCACCAAGCAACGTTGCACGGTCTATATTTCTCTATCAGTTGTCATATTTAGGTAACATGAAATGCGCATGATCCGTGCAGCCAAAATTTTACTGTCGTAAGACACTCGTTTAAATCAGGTCCTTTCGATGCGTTTTGTAAGATACGGGAATTATTGAAGGCCAATATTTACTTACTTAATATTCACTATATTTAAAATGATGCATAAACTAAATTAAAAATGTTTGGTTTGAAAAACAACATCTAAGCGGGATCTTCTTTAAAAAAAATGGATTTACAATTTTAGTATTATAATTTTCGCAGTATTCATCATAGAATTTACAAAATTCTGAACGAAATTTGATTTCGGTAGACGTGTCATTATGATATTAAGGCATATTGGCTGCGCGAGATGATTATAATAAAAATCGTTATAAAATTTGTATATCGCTAAGCCAGACGTCGAATTATAGAGATAATAGATAGATAATTGCATTTCTGGTAGATAGTTATAGTGGTGGAGAAGTCGATCGATCTAAAAAAACGTCCAATCATATACGGGTTCCATATCAATCTCGAAGATTGTTATTATTATTGGTTCTTTTTCGATGATGACCCTTTCATTAGTTTATTCCTGATGCAATAAAAGAAAATTGACAAGGTTTTTCGACACCTATAGTTAAGAAGTCTACAGAAATATGTTTTTTAAAAATTGTTTTGAAAAAAATTAAAAATTGGCAACAAAGAGCAATACACGAATATAAATAATAGAAGAAGGCAAAAAATAATTTTCTGACCTACGTTATACAAGGTGGTTGGAGAAAGTCCAATATCTGTCTTATTATAAGAAATATGAGATAATTTTTTACATAAAAGTTATAGGATTTTCTTTTTTGCTAATTTCTAAAATACTGTGAAATATACAGGGTATTCCGTTATATCGAGACAGCTTAAATTTTATTAAATCAATTTTGTTACGTTCGAATACTGTTTTTTTTTATTTTGCGAAAAAATACTAAAAAACTGTTTAGACGAATATTATTAAAAAAACTTTGTTATTGACACTTAAGATAAAATATTTGGTAAATACAAATATGAGGGTTATTTGAAATGTTTATTTTTATGTACATGCAATTTTATACAGGGGCATCATTTTTAAACATCTAAAACTTCGTTTTTACAAATTGAATACCCAATTTTATTATTTAACCGTCTGTTATTTGTTATTAAAATATATTTTTGACACTTTTTTATTTTTATTGATAACTTAAAAATAATAAAGATAAAAAATATTTTGATTAAGCCGGAATAGCAGTTTAAAAATGAAAGTGTCAGTTGCCGCTAGTTCTAAGTCATATAATGATTGGTTCTGCTCCTGGAAGTCTAACAGCATCTGCAATTGATACTGCAGAATTTGTGAAAGACATAGATAATTTGTTTGATAGTTTAAATGGAAGCAAACCAACTCTAGATTGTGGAAAATCACATTTTAAATTTTGGGAAACAATAGAAAATAAAATAAAGAGTTGATCATTTCATCCTAAATTTGTAAGGAAAAATAATAAAGTAAAATCCAGCTCTGAAAGAATATGGACATGTTTATGGTATTAAAGCAAAACTTAAATCATAATCATAATTAGTAATAAAACTAATAAATTATTAAGGAATATTTATTTTTTCATCTAATATTATTCTAATTATAAGCATAATAAATAAAAGTATTATCAAATTGGATGTAATTAGACTTGCATGCACGTATGTAGAACTTACTTGTTTATTCTTGTCTATTGACCACAAAGGTCTGAAAGAAGTTCTGCTGAATAGGATATTTTTGGTAAATTTTTAGGGTGCCTAATCCAAAAATCAAAATCATATCCTCCTTCCTTGGCGACTTCTAACTAAAAAAAGGTAGTACTGCTCTTTTTTATTATGACTATTATTTTCTTCGCGGAACAAAGGCTTTCCGGAGCACCAGGGCTCAGCGGACCACACTATGAGTAACTCTGCTCTAAATAACGGAGTAAACGGTCGAGAATGACCTTATTTATCCTTATTTCAAGAGAAACATCCTAATGTTACGCCCATGATTCGGTGTACATTAAGCTGTTAATGAATAAGAAGGTTGTGTTTGAGATGTAAAAAAATTTAGTTAATGCTTCAAATCGGTAGGCGATGTGCTGATTAATGTTTATATTTCTGGTCGAATATAAAAAACCAGTCGTTCTCTATATAAGACGTTCCGTTCTTGTCATTTTTAATTTGGAAAACATTAAAAGTCGTAACGTTAAGTAAAAACAATGTGTAATTGTGTAATTTAGATACTTACATGTATTAAATGTATATTATTACACAGCAATCAAG
The DNA here is from genome assembly GCA_927349885.1 of Psylliodes chrysocephalus. NCBI lineage: Eukaryota > Metazoa > Arthropoda > Insecta > Coleoptera > Chrysomelidae > Psylliodes > Psylliodes chrysocephalus. Next base: position 13,336,876 of record OV651819.1, read on the forward strand.
AGCAAATGGTCTCTCGGCATAAAAGTTATCATATTTAATGATAACGACCGTGAACCCGTTTTCTTGCCGGGATATTAAAATAATAAAAATAATTACTGTGGCAGCGTCTGCTGGACGGCCAGTGCCGTAGAAGCCCTATCTATAATAAATAGCCAAAATTAATGAGTAGAAAACAAGCGTAGAATACAGAAGATGTTTGTAGAATATTGTGTAACTTCTGGAGTGCCTCAAGGCTTAAACTTGAGGCCTTTATCCTTTTAAATGTTAATAAATGATATCACAGCTATCTCTATGCATGACACATTTGTTTTTTTTGTGGCTGATAATAAGATATGCATCAAAGATAATATTTTTAGTCTTCAGATTATATTTTTGAGTTCTACTTTACATTCCCAACGTTTTAATATTCCTTCATTTCTTTAACAAAGTAAAATTAGATATAGGAACTGTATTAAATATTTTAAGTACATAATTATGAAAAAAGGAGTGAGTTCCCTGGTTTGAATCCCGTTAGTGGCAGGGATTTTTATTTAATTTAAAAAATTGAATATTAATAATTCTAACACATAGGTAGGATTCTCCACTCGATCATCAGTACCAAGTGGCTTTATTTTGAATAAAAAAATACATTGAAATCGATTGCATTCAGTTTAATTATTATATTTATTAAGCATACACCTATGATATTTCAGAGATAGAAAAATATAAAATTAGACTTAACCAATATGCGTATTAGGGTGAAGCGAAAAATATTTTTTTTTATTTGCATGATGTAATAGTTACAAAAAGTTGTCTTTAGGATCACGTATTACGCATACCAATTTTTGTTTCAATATTTTTAGAGGGTCTGCCATACCCACTAATATTAGACGAGAAGTTGAAAAACAACATTTTTTAAAATTTCTATATGCCTGTATTCTTTGCGTGAAAATTTTACTAATGGCAATAATTATACTAAGGTTAGTCATATAAACCAAATTTCTGAAATTGTAATAAAGTTCAAAACACATAGAAAAAGGCTTCAATTCCAGTTGTAACTTTTATTCGTGCTTATCAAATTCTAAAAGAATATAACAAGAAATATACGAACTTGAAAAAATCCAGTCATCGAAAAGATATATTCAAACGCAAAGCAGAACTCTTTATGTGACGCGAAAGCGTAGCTTTTTGATTTAGCCAGCTGAAAATGTGCTGATTTTTCTGCTTGCATTATGGAAAAAACGAAAAAATTCCTCAAATTGAACAAGCTTTTGTAGAAGCTCAGAGAACTGTCAGAGAAATGATTATTGGCAGTGTTGGTCAAAAAATTACGATCAAATTATTGGCAAGAGAACAACGAAAAGTAAAAGAAAAAACGGTTCAAGAAACAACATAAAATTTTATGTCTCTTGAATCAGAAGAACATTACAATGTTTTGGAAGTTACCCCTGATCCTGATGATGATAATTTAAGAGTCTATCGACTTACCAAAGAGTTTTAGAGAAAAAAATAAAGCATGCTGTATCATCAACTTCCAACCAAACTGGCAGCCTATCGGACCCTTCCCCTTCAACCTCAAAAGTACAAATGAGAACAACTTTATCAACTCTTGCTAGGGAATGCGATAGGGCATCAGTATCTGATCGTGCTGCTGCCAAAATAGCGGCAGCGATTTTAACAGATTTAAAATTAATATCGTCAAAGAATACTAGTAAAATTATAGATAGACCCAAAATTCGAGGAGAGCTAAAAAAATTTAGAGAATCGGTACAAAAAGAATAAAAACTGCCAGTTTTGAAATCAGTTTACTTTGATGGGCGGAAAGACTGGACGTTGAAGATGGAAAAAAATTGACGCCAGCGTTCATAACAGAAGAACATTTAGTTCTCATTGAAGAACCTTTATCCAAATATATAGGGCACGTCATTCCCGAATCTAACACTGAAGTAAAATGTGCAGAAAGTAATATAGATTACTTGGCAGATAAATTCGATTTATCGGAGCTTGTGGTTTTAGAATGTGATTGCACCCCTACCAATACAGGTGAAAAAGGTGGAATAATTCGCATTATCGAGTCCAGACGATCACTTCACTGGTTTGTGTGCCAGTTACACGAAAACAAACTTCTTATGCAGCACTCGTTTCAGAATTTAGATGGTCGAACCACAGGCCCAGAAAGTTTTAGTGGACCAATTGGCATTTTATTACAGAAATGTGAAACCTTCCCCTTGATCAAATACAATTCTATTAAAATAGAAGTAGATTTACCTTCGTTTCATGTTAAAGATTACGTACCGAACAAAGATACCTGTTGGAAATTTGTTATGCAGTTGTAGACGGCGTATGGCCAACTGAATTAGCGAATAGATCCTCTGGAAAGCTAAACATGCTCGCTGGTTAACATTTGCCAATCGTATATTAAGATTATAGGTTGGAACTGAAAACCCATCACAAAATTTGGTAGTCATAAATATTCCGTTATGACTTGTGAAAGTTTATGCACCAGTTTGGTTCACTATAAAGAAAAACAATTTATGATGGTGCACAAAATCTTTGGAAGGTTATTAAATATTCTAGATTTATGAAAAAAAGAATATTTAAAGTTCATAGACTGTCATTCAGCGCAATGCTTTTTTTGCGCATGCAGAAAACATTCTTCTGGCTATGGTAACAGATCCAAGAGAATACATTAGGGAATTGGAATTGTAAAGGATACTAAAATCAAGAAAAATTACATCCCACGAAAGTCAATCAATTGTTAGAATCTTTAAAATACCAACAATTAACTTTGAAGCAAGTGATTACACGGAGATGATTAACTGGCAAAACTTAACGATAACTAAACCACCGTCTTTTTCGTAATATAACAGTCGTAGATCTTAAAGAAATGATTCGGATCCCGAAATTTCCTTGCCACACCAAAGCAATGGAACCGAACATTAAGTCCCATTAAGTCAGTTTAATATTCCTCGCAGATTTATCACAACAATCATTAGACTCAAATTTGGATACGCATGTTATCCCCAACATCTTTCTCGTATAAATGTTATACCGGGTGACAACTGTGAACACTGTGAATGTATAGGTGATTTAGATCACATTTTCTTTGAATGTACAACGTATCAGAATCTGTCAAATGAATTATATAAAAAACTGTGCAACGTAAATATAACTGCTCCGTTTAATGTACAGTCTGTTCGCTATACTTACGCGGGTTTCGGATTAACAAAATTATGCAAATTAGTCATTGACAACCAGTTCCAATAAGCCCCTTCCCAAGAAATTAGGTAAAATTGTCCTAATGGTCAGATGTAAATTAAAATAACATTAGGGTAGGTACTAAATTTGTTACAAATATTGCAGTTGAATTGATTCTTTGGAAGTGTTGACATTGTATGTATATTGTACATTTAGTGGAAATTTTAAAAATGCCTAGACGTGTGTTAGATGTAGATAGACTAATTTGTAGTGTATATAAGTATTTTACGGATAAAAAAGAAAATGGCGGTCCTTTAAAATCGGTAATATCTGTACAACAACGCGTATGCGATGCTCTAGGAATTAGTGAAACCAAATTAAGAGGAGTATTACAAAATCACAACAGTGAACTATAGTGAACTGCCGAAAGAAGATCACCGCAAAACTCGCACATCATTGAAAACGAAAGATATTCCAGATGGAAAGAAATTTGAAATTCGTGATACCATTTATCGAATGAGGGCCAACAAGGAACATGTGACCTTAAATACAATTCTCTCGGAATTAATAGTTAGAAAATTTGACGACATTGGCAGAACAAGTCTATGGCAAGTGATACATAACTTGCGTTTCAAATTTCAAAAGGAGGATAACAGAAAGGCCCTTTGTGAAAGAACTTCTGTCTTGCACAAGAGAATTAACTTTCTAAGAAAATATTCTAAATTTAAAGACGAAGGGGCGAACTTTATATATTTAGACGAAACATGGATATTTTCTAGGGGTGCAACCAAGAAAATATGGCAAGATGATAACGTAAAGTCCATCAAACATACCGATGGAGAAGGGAAGCGACACATAATTTTACATGCAGGAGGGAAATCGGGTTTTATAGAAGGTGCTGATTTAATATTTTCATCTAAATCAAAATCCAGTGACTATCACGATAATATGAACACAGAAATGTTTGTAAAATGGTTGCATGATAAACTTCTCCCAGGTTTAAGTGAGCCCAGCGTAATTATTTTAGACAATGCACCTTACCATTCTGAAGTATTAAACAAAAGTCCAACGAATTCTTGGACTGTTGATAAAATTAAAGAATGGTTGACAAAGGAACATATACCATTTCCTCGATATATATTAAAATCAGAATTATTACGCTTGGCAAATATACACGCAAAACCAAAAACCTTTGTTGTGGATCAGATTATTGAAAGTTACCGTCATCAAGTTTTACGTCTGCCACCGTATCATTACCAGTTTAATCCCATCGAATATATATGGGGAATAGCAAAACAATATTATGACAACCATATTGGGCCTAATAGTTATAGAGACGACGCAGTTCGGGAAACTTGGCGAAAAGTACTTTCAATTGCAACCCTAGAAGTGTGGCGGAACTGTATATCCAAGTGCGAGAAACTAATAGAAGATTGGTGGACTCGTGAAAATAAAATAAACATAAGTCCAATCATAATAACAATTAATGGTGATGACAGTGATGATGATGACGTTTATGATATTTTGGATGATAATGACTGATTTTCATTTTTGTTGGCAAGTTCAATTTTTTTATTTTTAATTTGAAATTCTCTACATGAAACAAATTTTTATGTTAGAAAATATTTTATTTGAGCTAAATAACCCTCTTATTATACATAGACCATATTTTCTGTGTGAAGTGTAATATAAAATTATTAATAGGTTTATAATAGCCACATTAGACTAGATTATTATTTAATTAAAAAGTTGTACATTATTTTTCATTTCATTTAACCAGTTGATATTTCCCCTAAGAGCAGGTAAAACTTTCGGGTACTTACCTGGTAATACTCATAAAATTTTTAATCCGAAACCCGCGTAAGCATAGCGAACAGACTGTATTGTCAATTTTGGCTTCATCTAAAAAAGAAAATTTTTATTGTTTGATAGAATTTTTTTTAAAAGCAGATATAAGATTTGTAGTAGATTTGTTATCTTTGTTTTTGATATATTATCCTAATTACTTTTGTTATATTACCCTACCCACACCGTGGCCTATTTCTAGTGTGTCTTGAAAAATGTCCTAATGGGCCCATGGGCGAGAAACAAGTGTTTATTTCCTTTGAAAAATATTGTTTTTTTAATTTTTGTTTGTCGATGGATTATTATTTTTGTTGCTATTCTTGTTTACCATTTATTTTGTATTATATTATTTATATTCATTAAGTGACTGGCTGAATGACAAAAGTCTAAGCCAAAAAAAAGTCCCAAATTTAAATGCCATCTTTTGAAACCAAAAAAGAATATAAATTTCAAGAGTAATTAATTATCAATCACTTTTAAGATCGCGAATTAATTTAAGATTCCACCATCGGTTGGGAGGTTGGGCTGGAATGGGGTAAAGATCGATAAGCAGTCACCGCCACGTGGTGAGGTCTGTATTACTTTGTTTTTATGTAAACAAAGTAAGCGAGGAACTGCTTTGTAGGGTTAAAACTTTTATGAATTTTATTACTTTTGGCGGACCCTGTATATATCAATATTCTTTAAAAACTGTAATTTTGCTATGTAGGGATATTTATTATCTAAGGGTTTTTACTATTAGACAACAAAAAAATAGTGAAAACATGTTTTATTTCGTCCGAAAGAAAATAAACATTTTTCTCCTTAAAATTCAATTTTTCAAACGCCCGGCGGATCTTCAAAAATATATTTTTTTATTAATTGCAAAATTGTTTTTGGCCTATTTCGCTCCAACCTAATGCTTATTAATCTTATTGGATTCAGTTTAATATTAATTCGAAATGTGAAAAAAATTCTTGAAGGACCGAGAAAGGGGTCAGAAGAGAGACACCATTATAATATATAATTTCTCCTGGGTACATGCAAAATAAATAAAGGCTGAACAAATAGTCCGTGAGAAAAAAAACACGCACGCACGCTTTAAAATAAAAAATATATATAATTGAACCCGGCCGAACGCAAATGTTGTTTGTGATAATAAAACCCAATTTTTACCAGAGCTCTCTCATCAAACAAAGGCTTCCCAAATAAAATAAACATTAAAAAAAAAAGTAAAACAAATTATCATTCGTCCAAGTTTTGTTTTTATAAAACGAACAAGAATTCTGTTTTAGATCGAACGGGGAAAAAATACAAAACAAAAAGAGAAGCATATACAGAAATATGTTTTATTGAATTTGTACCGTACACCAATTTGAATGAATTTTGCACGCCGGAAAAACCAATTGGATCTGAGCCTTTTTTTTTGTAAATATAGACATGTTATTAAATGCTATACATTTTTCCAACAACGAAAAATTCTTCAATAATGAATCCATCGTAAAAACTGGCCGGGTATATTTTTATAGTTTTTTTTTTTTTTCACTTTTCACTAATTCAGCTCGCGTTTGTTAATTTTTGTGGACAAAATCAATACGTACTTAAAAATAAAACAAACTCTTTTAAAAAAATGTACATACAGGTCTGCAATGGAAATTTATTTTTGTGGAAGAGATTCTAGTTAGAGTTCTTGTACTTAAAGAATAAAATTATTGATGATTTGTTCATATATCTCCGTTATTAATGGTCCAAACAGAATGAAACGAATAAAAGACGATAAACGGCATTTAATATAAAGGCATTAGACACAACGACGAAAAACTACTTGATCGAATTGCAAACATTCACGGCGTCGTCCACGTAGTTGTTAGATTATTATGAGAGAGTATTGGAGAGTAAGGATTGTTTATGGTTATATTGGGTTTATTATATTATCTACTGAAATTTATACACCCCTAAACCTCGTTTACATTAGGTTTAGATAAAGTTATGTACTAGTAACCCCCCCCTCCCAAATAAAATAGATGAACAATAAGTGAGCAAAAACTTGTGGTAAACAGAGTCTTCTTTCTGACTGGGAAAATACAAATCGAACTGCCTGTCATAAAGGTATCTTCTAGCAGGTTGCTAGCCCGTCACAAGAAGTACTAGCCCGTCACAAGAATACTAGCCAATCACAAGAAGTGCTAGCCGATCACAAGAAGTATTGGCCCGTCACAAGAAGTATAGGCCCGTCACAAGAAGTATAGGCCCGTCACAAGAACCCTAAAGAAAATGTATAAGACAAAACACAGCGATAACTATTTATACTTGGTTAATAAAGAAGTTAAAATTAAATAACTAGGTACCTACATAGCCTTCTCGTGAAGCGAGGTCTAGAAATAGGTAGTAACTACTCAACGTTTACCAGTTAAATTAAAGTTCGGCTTATCAATTTATGTAGTTAATCTTCAGATTTACAAAACAACAAGATAGACGGCTCGTGAAGCGAGTTCTACCCAACAATTACATTTAATAGGCAAATTACACCCTTAGGTTTCAAAATACTACCCCTTAATAGTCAATCCCATATACTGAAAATATATACAACAAAAAGAAATATAAATTAGGATTAGTAATCGTCGGTAAGCATGCTGACTAAAATCAGATCGAACTGCAAATTCGTGAACAGCTTATCCAGAAAAAATTACATATATATGTGGGCACTGAAATAAAAGACGAAGGCCTTACAAAAAGAACTACTTCGACGTAATTTAAGTACTGCGCAGAAGGAACTTACCTATATGAAATCCAAAACGTGGTTAAATGTATCCTCCCAAGAGCTCTTACAGCATGTGGTCTACCAAAAATACAACCAAATCCTCCACTGTTGTAGTTTTAAACAAAGGTTGTTTCGCAATATCCCAATTAGGGATGGAAACGAATTCCACTAAATTTTGAAACAACTTTTACTAATCCACGTGCCAAAAAGAATTATCAAATTCCAAGGAAGAAGCGACGTCACTTCAGAAACCAATAATACCAACATACCTTAGTGGCAAATAGGTGTCCTCTCAGCGCCCTCTATTACGAAATAAATTCTTGACAGAAAGGGCTAAAATAACCAAACAAACCTCTAAAACGAAATAAATAACCTAACTAAACTCAAATAGAGGTCCTGCCTACCTCAAACTGAACATATACCTACAATTACCGTCGTGGCGGAGACGCTAGACAGACATCTTAAATACAGGGCAGCCACCTACTCGCCCAGAGTGTCGCAGAAAAACCCCTACATCTATGGAAAAAAACTCGCGAAGAAACGCCTTCGACAGTCAGTTGACAGAAATCATCCGTGGCCTGCCGATCCACCAAATTAGGTAATCACAGTGGTTTAAAAGCAAGTATACACCCGTTTAGAAATACTGAGTACGGAAACTGCTGGACAAAACAAGCGCATCCCTATTTAAATCAAAAACAGCTATAAGGTCAAACCTAAACGTTACAACATAAAGCTCTAAAGCGCACAAAAGGCATTTAAATTAACATTGGGGAAGTATATTTGCATTCTTAATGCCAGTTTTTATCGGTTTAACATATCTATTCTTGTTGTAACTATTATAGTTGTGTAGTGTTTATCAGGAAAGTATGCAATTAATTTTGAAATGTAACAGCTTTATAAAGCATGCTCGCTCATCAGATAAACATACTTACACAAAGCATCCTCTCTCAAATTAGCAGCTGTCTCTCTCTTTTTAATGTAGCAGCCAATGGGATAGATCTGTCTGCATAATAATAAAAGCAATCTGATGATTGTAATAAAAAAGGCTTGATTATAAATGAATGGATTAGTCTAGTAGTTTTTCTTCATTGTATAGACTCAAACATTCGTAGTATTAATGTCAAAAGGAAGGACCTAATCCTATCTACATAATTACTTAATCGTACAGAACTAAAGGCGTTCAACATAAAATGTCAGTTGGATGTCATTTACAATAAAAAAACATACGATTGCCAAAATGGTTACTATCTCCGTTATTATTAAGCCCATTTGAATGAGACAGACGATAATAAAATTTCAGATAGATGTGAGAAAAAATGAAGCTTTTAACATTTTTATGAGAAACAAGTTTTATTAGAATTTTATAAAGTTATTTTTTTGCTATGATCTTATTGCTTGGTTTTGTAGATTCCTTTAAATCTGTTTAAGAAAACCAGTTTATCCGAAAGTAAATTATGCTTTATCGTTGTCCTATAAAGGTTAGTTAATAAATAATATTAAAACTATTTAGTCTGAAGATGCTCCTGAGGCACACTTTTTAGCAGTTATCTTAAGTAGGTTTTAAAACTTAGTTTTAAAAAGTGTTTTAAATTATTGATTCCAGGACCTTTTAGGTAAATTTTCTTCAATTTTACGACATAAATTATATAATTTATTTAGTCTAGTAAACGATAGTGCTGTTTTAAAACTACATAGTTTTAATGAGAACTAAAGTTTATTTTAGAGTATAACCTAGCATTTCAAACATTGTGTTGACGTTGCTAAATAATTCGCTCAAAATAAAGAATCTTTTTCCGGTACTAGGTTTTTTTTTGTAATTTTTAACATTGTATTTTACTTTTCCAAGTACTAGGTACTGAATTTTCAATAGTTTGTACTACTTTAAACGTCATATTGCCCATATTTTTTTAATTTTTATATTTTTAATTACTTGTTCGTATAGTAAATAAGAAGCTGAAGAGTAAGGTTAGGTTACGTGCCCCCAAGGATTGAACTAATTAAATCCTTCCACGTTCAGAATCGGTGAATTACACTAGGTTAGCTCAAGAGAGAAGGGGCCGAGTGGATAATCCTACCAAGGCATCAGAATTAATTTTTAATAATTAAATTAAATAAAAAAAATCCCTGCCAGCGATGGATGGGATTCGAATCTGGGACCCTTGGAACCTTGGATCCGCAGGCAGATATTCTACTACTGAGCCACCCACCCCCAATAAAAATGTTTAAAATTATTTTCTTTCTTTTAAAACTCCATCTCACAAATCTGCAGTTGTATTGTTACTTTGAAATTAGTGCTGTTGAATTTGGTTTTTGTTATCATGGTTTTTATGAAAAAGTGACCAAGGTGCCCCGGTCTCCCCTACTATTGCGGACTTTGACTTAGGTCTGACTAGTTTTAAAATATTGTTTTAAAAATACTTCTAAGAGCCGTTATGGGAACCCTTTAGTCTTAGAGTAGATTTATAGCAGCCCTAAGACTATTCCGCGGATTCGAAAATTTTATCAATATCTTAAAAAAGGGTTTTATGTTTATCTTATATACGTTGATAAATCTAGAAATGTTACTTCGAAGGGCATGCCAGATATCAAAACCAGCGGTGTACCAACATTCATTTAGATGTAACATTAACAAAAATTAAACAATTTATCGATTATTAAATATAACTCATTCGGAATTTATCATCGACATTAAATGAAATTAATTTGTTATCAAGAGATTTTTATTGTCGGTAAATGATATTCAATTATCGGTCGCGGGACCTCGACCTCTTCGCCGCAACACCAACACCAACAGCAACAGCGCATCCGACCAGTCGGAGCGTTATAAACTTTTATGTGCATAATTAATTGCTGTAAAACAATTATAATTACGGCAAATATTGATTTATGTACATTGTATCTATCTGTAATAATATTAACTTAAACATTTCGATGGTTCTGTCATTATATCCCGACATCAATTAATAATTTGTATTTCTAATTAATTTATTCACTTCGAATAATAATAATTGAAGCCGACCGGGAAAACACGCTGTACGTTTATCTCTTTGACAGCTCGCGGGTATTTTATCGCTCTCTCGATGATTCATACAAGTTTTCTTTAGTTATTTTGTTAAAAATTAGAGCAGGAGCCAACAATGGAACACTTAAAAAAAAACGTAATTTATTGTCAATTTTATCAGGTTAGGCATTGAATCAACCATTTCAAATCTGCTTCATTTTGACTTAAAATTTTGGTAATGTCCGTTGTGGCTTGTTTTTTAATATCTCTATCGTTTTATTCCAACCTGTTTCAGTGACATTAAAGACTTTTGGAAGGCCAAGGAAAAATTACGTTGTGATCATAAAACCATCTTATAGTTTTGAATGTTTGAACCTTTGACAATCTGCCTCATCCTGCTGAAAAATGTAATTTTCCTCCAAGATTTAACTTCACGATACTTGGTAGTAGATTCCTTTAAATCTGCATTACTTTGCTATACATAGATCCTTAGAATGTTTTGAAAATTGTTATCGGACAACCTGTTGTCCTGCACTTTTACTTGATAATATTCATTCTTGAACCTTAAACCTCACAAACGTGACAAATGAACTACTCCAAGATGCTTGGCTAAGTGCGTCTTTGAACAAAAATCTATGAGTATAATAGCTCTAAAGTTCCAGGTGGTTCTAGCGTTTTGCAGATCCTAACTTAACCTACCGCTGGTTGCCGATACCTGAATTTAAATGTAATTTTTAAAATATAGCTCTACCTACTCCTCGAGACGTTTTATAAGGTTTTTCGACTAGAGCTGGTGACTTGACCCTCTTAATATTTACAATCTTTTAGCTTGCATTCCAGTTGTATCTTCAATCCATTTCAATTTCATTTAATAGCCATATTCTAATGTTCTTTTTTTACATTATATGGTCTTATATATTTCTTTCTACTGTTCTTTCTCTTTCTGGAATCGGTCATTTGAGAAAGCCCATGAGTCACAAATTTGACATATTCCAAAAATTGCAGATTCTTATTTCTAACACTTCGATGCACATTCCAACAAGAAATACCAATAGTCGTAGCACTCCTTGTATTAAATTGTCAAATGACAAAATCTGCTTTACTTGAGAAACCCCATAAGTCGCTGACTAATGGTGTTTCTCTAATACACGAGGCACACGAGCTGGTACAATCAGCTGTCGCAGATTGACCGAAACAAACTAACACCGACATACGGAACTTGGAAAATTGTGAACTGTATTACATTATGCTGGAAATACCTGTGCGATCCGTAGGGCTCGAAGGATTAGTGCTTGGGTAAAAACATCACTTTTTAATTACAAACTACATACTTTTTACACTATATACAGACTTTTCTTCGAACATTTGTTACTTAAGTACTCAAGCCATCTTTTGCACCGCAGAAAGTTGTTTTGTATTTGAGAGGTACTGAAGCTCTGCCGGGAGAGTAGTTGTTTAGCCAGATTTAGAGTGAAGCTTGACGTTGACCAATAAGGAAGTAGCTATCGCCGGTGTCTTTAAACCAATGAGGGCAATTGCCAGGTGTGGATGAACAATGAGAAGTGGACAAGAAGTGAATGATGCCTATGACATAGCTATTAGACGAGATACCGTTCTTATCGGCCAAAGCAGTACCGTAGAGACGTCTCCAGAAGTAAAAGGTAGTGCGGCTTGCACAGACGTCTCCAGGAATAATAAAGAATTGAAAATGAAAGCTTAGCGCAATGTTGAATATAATTAAACAAGCAGTATCACAAAACAAAGAGATGTCACTTAAAATAAGTCAGTATGTACATTTTAAACATTTTTTTGCAATGTACCAAACATTTTCCAACGACCTGTCAAACAACAGCTGTTGATTGTAAAGGTGAGATTTTTAAGGCGAGTTGCGACCTTCATACTGGCAATTTTTATTCGAAATTAGTCGCCAAGCCTGCTAATTTATGAAAAATATATAAGCAGTTTCTTAAAAATTACTTTATTATGGTGGTGCTAACTTAAGCTTACTACTATTTCGCCCCTAGCCACAAAAACACCATCAAATTTATTGGGTCTCTGTCGCAACCCCATAGAATAATTAACCGGCCATTTATTTGGCAAAAATCAGAATAATGCTAGGCTGTGCCTGTCAAGTATGAAGATGTCAACTGTGATGTGTGAATGACTCTTGAATGTCAAATTATTTAAAAATGTATGCTTCTTTTGGTATTTATTGCAAATAATTTGCAGTGTATCTCAATTCAGACTTTCCATAAATAAAGGTACAGCAAGACAGATAATATAAGGTTTTTATACAAACCATTTTTTTATTATATAAAAGAGAGGTAGGATATAAAGCTGGTTTTTTGTAGATAATTTTAATTCTACGATTTTGGATTAAATTAAGGGGTTGAAGTGCAATATCATCGTATAGTCCTCATTATACCATATCGCAAAATAGATTCAACCAGCAAATTGTAAATAATAATTAGTAAACTCCCAGTCATAAATTTCCTTAATTCATAAAATTTAAAAATAAATCTTCTATCTTTGATTGTTAATGTCGTAACTTGATCAACCCATTTCAAATATTGATCAATTATGATACCGAGGTATTTTGTTGCGTTTTTCATTTATTAAAGTTGTCATTTATTTGTGAAGAAGGCATTTGCAAATTATATTGCTTTCTATGGATCTACTTTAACACAAAAATAGTTTTGTCGCTATAAGTTGCTAGAACCTATAGTCGCAAAACTATTAATAATTTAAACATAGTAGGTAATATTAATATAACATCAAGTAATTTTTTAAAATAAAATACATGATCTCAAAACAGAAATAATTTATAATAAATGCGAGTAAAACGAGGGGTAAAACAACAATAAATTAAGGAAAATACTTAAAAAGGGCAGGTTTAAAGAGTATTATCACAAGAAAGTATATCCGTTCTGTTTATTTATCAAGTATTGTTTGAGGTTACTTTGAATACATTTATTGTTGTTTTATTTTTTTTATTTCTGTAGGCAGTCTATTAAATTTTTGCAAACCTTTAATAAAAATCGTATTTTGGGAACTTTTAGTGATGGCTTGCCGTACATGAAAGTCAGATTGGTTTCTTCTATTATAGTTGTGATATTGCGAATTATATTAAATTTTTTCTAATAGATCTGATGCGATGGCACTATGTCATTTTTATTTTATAAATAAATATCAGTCATGTATTGAACATAATTCTGAACTGAAAGCCAATTTATTTCTTTTAACATAGTTGCAATACTCATCCTTCTATCCTTTATTAATATTATATAAATAGGCGAACTAAGGAGTCCAAATATTTTACATGGGCAGGCTTAAGAAGTAAAGGGGCGTGTTATTATTGGATAAATTGCTCGAACAGGTTTGTAAACCCTAATCAAAAGGCGATATTTTAAAAATCAAGGCTTGTGAAAATCATCACATGGTTTAACGTAAGTAATGCCAATGCTTCACAATCCAAAAAATTCAACGTCCTAATACTACTATCGGCTTTCGGTCTTTTGTTTCAAGTTAAATCATTTCTCGTTTTCTTACGCTACGAGTTTACCCTTTTGGGCCTCAGTACCGATAAAGTGGGAACCACCATTTTAGCGTCTCTCGAATTAGTAATTAAGAACTTGAACAATCTCAATTTATTTTATTTAACCTCCCCATTTTTAATTTCAACCCCCTTTAAACCTCCACATATTTAATCACATTTTTAATAAGTTTTTTTTAATATCAATTGACTTCGTCCCCTTATAGAGCTTGATTTTCCTAAAATTTTCAAATTAATATCGTTTTTCGTTTTTGACTTGACATCGGACAGACGGACTGGACGGACGAAACTAAACGTATTAATACTCACAGACCACTGTGTGAAGAGTATAACTAGATACCTAGGTAAACATATCTAACTAGCTTTTCCTCCTGTATTACAACCAATGAAAAATACCTCAAATTGCAAGACAATATTAAAGCAGACTCCGGCCCTGGCCGTATCCCTGATGAGTTATGATTCTGCACTCTTGTAATATCCTCTCCGCCACAAAGGAACATTTCTATATAAATATATGTATATGTTTATATTATTCAAAAATAAATAACCTCCCGAGTCTGAAGATAAAACCTGTTCTCCACAAAAGTATTCACAACCCCGCTCCATCTCTCCGTCTCTCTCGCTCTCTCTTCGCCGGCCTTTACACAGCCATTGTTGCCATTTGAATTTATGACACATAATTTAATATTTAATGTGTATTAAAATAATCCCGTAGTTAATTTTATGGAATTAAAGTGCGATGTCATTCCGACTTTACTTTATATATTTAGCATTAAAGGCTTGTTGTTGGGTCATTGTGTTGCCGTTATTGTCGAATAGTGCGTTACCTGAGCCTGCTTTAAAATAAAATTTAAAAAGAAAATTCAAATCCTTTCGACCAATTCAAATATAAGTATATAATTTGTGAGTACTTACAAGTGGTATCAGGGTCATATTTATATATAACTTTCTTAATTTTTCTGAAACTGTTGGATCATGATGATTAGATAGATGTGATTTATACTTACTTCACCCAAGCATTCGATCGCTTTAGCATCCTATTTTCTTATCCACGTTAAATATGTATGTCGGATTTCGGATATTTAGGGCGACACCGTTAGACATTGTTATGACAAAACACTACATTTAACACTTGTAAAAATTGTTAATGCAATATAGAACAATAAACAATGTTGACAACACTATAAACGACGTTACACAAATAATTATTAAAGAAATACGGATAATAATACGATATCAATTATTAATCAATTAAAGAAACGATACTAGCGATCCGGAGCCAGCGTACCACCGCCCGATTGATCACACTTCTCTAATCTATTCTCATTTCTTATTTTCTATCAACATCCTGCTGGCTCCGTTCCGCCCCCCTTGCCCCTCAATATGAAAGGCAAGTATGTATCATTTTTGCTAATTCATCACTCATAAAAATCAAGTAGCAGCTTACAACTTATTTTATTGAAATTCCGACTACCAATAAATCAAACTTCTTAAAACTATAAACAAAATAGTAGTTAAACATCGGCGCCGCCGACATGTATAATAATAAGTTGTAGCTGCAACTTTAAGAGACTTATTGAAAATTAAAAATCAGTTCTTATGGTCTGCGAGGTACGATGAAGAACAATGTTCGAAAGGCGTTAGTCAAACCACCTATATTAGCACATTTTGATCCATCCCTTGAGATAGCTCTACATGCCGACGCCTCGGGTACGCTCTTCTTCAAAAACATGGGGACATATGAAAACTTGTACAGTGTGGTTCTCGTTTTTTCTTAAAATACTCTTCAAGTTTATTGAGTAAATCCACTGCTGTTAGATTATCTTTATTTTCAATTTTAAGTACCAATCTAACAACATCAGAAATATCCTGTCTGAAAAAGGATTCAAGAAGCGCCACTAATTGATTTTCGGGAATAAGTTCCAAATTCTGTAATATCACGTACTTCCAATCTTTAAACTGAGAAAATATTTCAGACCTGGAACTAATGGCCTTATTTATGTAGGAATGTTTTTGACTAGCGTTGCAATTGTTAGTGGATATATACTTTGTGTATTATTGTCTCTCTCATCACTAGACTTTCTAACATAGTCTAAATAGAAGAGCATTGTCTTCCAAAATTAGATTCTATCCGTACTAAAGCATCAATAGTTTTCTTTTCAAACAATGTAATACTATTTTGTGTACAAAATACTGCAGGGGGGTGGGTGGCTCAGTGATAGAGTCTCTGCCTGTGGATCCAAGGGTCCCAGTTTCGAATTCCACCGTTGGCCAAGATTTTTTTATTTAATTTAATTATTTACAATTAATTCTGATGCCTTGGTAGGATTCCCCACTCGACCATTCACTGTTGGGTTCTAATTAACAGTGCTGTTCCTAAAGTGGCGCTGGGAAACAGTAACAAAGCCTACACAGAACACGAGGCTAATGGCCTAAGTAGTCGATGCAGCTGACACTAAATTAAAAAAAAAAATACTGCAGATTCTAAAGAAGTCAATCTGCAATTAGCAGATTGCTCCACTTCTTCCACAAAAGTTTTGGACCGTAGATTTATTTACCTTTTAGAAAAAAGGAAATTCAACTAATAACCACTGACTGCGCCATGTAATAAGTTGTAAAATAAATATTGCAATCCTTATAAATCAAACGTATATTAACAACTCTATTTTATATAACATAACATTGATCCCCTCACAGTTAACTACTGCTAGTTGGAAGTAAGCTTATTAGGCTATCTTCACACAATATGTTGAATTTATCTGATAATGTAACTGTTCTTAGCTCCTATTTAGGTAATCGTTCTCAGTATATTCTTATTAGCGGAGTTAAATCTCGTTCTGGGAGGGAAGAGTTTCATTGAAAGTCCTTTATGCTTTATAATCTTTATTAATCATTTTTTTAGTAATGTTTAATGTATAAGATTTACTCTACGTTGATGATCTGAAGCTTATTTCAATGAATACGTTTGCAATATAGGAGGCACAGTACTGCAAAAACCTGACACGATTAAAGACCTTGGTGTTGTTTATGATTTTAAAAGTATCATTTCTTAAAGTTCTAGGTTCCACCTTACGGTCTATCAACGATTTTAATAATTTAGATGCAAATTGTTATTCAGTGCATTTGTTAGATCCCAGCTGGAATATGCCTCAGTAATATGATCTCCTAATTATAATATGCAGCTTAACATTAAAAATGGTTCAGCGACATTTTGTCAAGAATCTTCATTAGCAATAATTGGATTGCAGAGGTTTATATCTTCAATAATTTTCATTTAAAAAATAGTACATCATTTAATCAAATGCCCTGCTCTGTGTGTTCAGCATGATTTTTTTGTTCCAAGAACATAGCTGCACATTCTTTCTTTCCACACCAAGACATATGTATTATGTCAGTCTTTATTGTATCATATGTTGTCCACGATTTATGACTTTATTTATTTATAAAAATTTAACTAAAATTTACCACATTCAGATACGGGCACGTCACAAATCATTTCAGTCTCTTAATTATTGCTTAAAGTCCTAATTTTACTAATTTCTCTATTAGCCCAGTAGCTTTAAAATTTAAATAATTGCAACAAAATGTTTTGTTTCAATGGCTTCATTTGTTGCCCAATATGACTATTATAGGTTTTCCCCGCGGCGCGGAGATGTGCTGAGCGGTAAAATGTCCGCAAGGGGTATTTTTGCCGTTATATCTTATAAAAGACTCTCAATATCGAAAACATGGTTCTATTAAAAGTTGTAGGGCATTAAATTCTGCATTGAATGTATCCAGTCGTACACTTTTTGAACCATCTGTCCCCATACTAGTGTTCATCAAAGTTGAACCAATTTTATATATTTAAAAAAAAATTGTTGACATCTACTTTTTGGAAATATAATTTAAACAACTCATCTTTCAATAAATTGGTCCATACAAATGTTAGGAGGTTCGTACAGTTCTACTTTAAAGTTGGACCATTTCTCATCATCAGTAAAGACTGTTTTAACTGCAGTTTTCAATAAGTATTTACACTAATTAAACATTGTATTAGTCTTGTAAATATAGTAATATAATCAAATATTAAAATTGTAAAATTTATAGAAAGATAATAAAAAATAGTTTTTGTATAGAATATGATGAATTCCATTCAAAAAATATAAAGATTGAATCAGGATAAGAAACAATTCTTGAAGTAGTTAACTATTAAGATGAAAAGAAAAAAAAATAAGTAAGCACACACATTTCACAGACGTCAACGTTTCAGTGTCGTTGGGCTACTTAGCTCTTCAAAGTCGAGGTCGTCGTAAACATCTGGTTCATTAATTTCATCTGGTTGGAGGGAGTTAGTGCAGAAGTTCCCCTTGCAGTTGACACAGATCAATGAGCACCTCTGTACCTGTATCGTGTGAATCCTCCTAAGTTGATAGGCACCCCTTATCTCGTAAGCCAGACTACAGATTTAATGTAGATGCTTCTCGTATATCGGCCGGTGTTAGCCGATAATCGCCGAACAGAAATCTTCTAATAAATGAGAGCGTCGTCAATCGTCGAGGAGGTCTGATCTTCTTATTCACACCCCTTGTGTAGTGCGGATATTGGCAGCCCCATGCAATGCAGATGCCGAAAGTTGGCAAAGGCTGATCAGAATACCTGTTATAAGGCGCAGGTTCATTTTAGTCATATTCAAGTATTTGTTTACTGTAGTGTTGTCAGGATAACTTAAAAGCTCCCTGGTAACTCTACAGCATCTTGTTTCATTCCATCTTTCCTTGAATTTCACAAGAAATTAGGTTTGTCATTACCGATGTTGTCAATCTATTAAAAGGGACAGTATTTGGTTGGCTGTTTTCTTGGCTAGTGAATCAGCAAAAAGGTTACTTTTCGATATGGCGTGACCTCTAATCAATTTTAAGGTGATCACATTGTTATTTGATACTTCAACTAAATCTTCGTGATTTTCTTATACTAACCCTGAGTAAATTCGCGACCTCTCCAGGGTGAGTAGCGTTTTTCTGCTATGTGTATAGATGAGCATGTTCCTTCCAGTGATACCTGCCATTTCTGACTCTTTTATTTCCTTTGTTATACATTTATATGATTTATGAAAGGTATATCTTGATGAGATAGAGTCGCTTGGAGCAGTGGGAACCTTTCGAGCGCGTGCCTGCCAAAAGCGACGTCTCGACTCACCAGATCCTACTTCAGGTTATATTCCAACCGGAGGCGTGTCATTGTCATCAGATCAACCTCCTTGATGTAAATATCAAGGAGCACTTAATCCCAGCCTTCCGCCACCCACAACCACCTGCACACCCCTTGTTGCATTTGCAGAAAATTGTGGAGAGAAGAAACTATGGAGTTGATTCCTCGGAGGTAGAAACGGGACTAAGACCAAACTTCGAAGGCTATTCCTAGGGGAGCGGATCTATCTTGTTTCTTAACCACATTTGGTAAGTTATAATGCAGTATTGGCGGGCTGCTTCGAATGTTTTTCTGTTTCACTCTACTGGCCTATATGTCTAACTCGCAGTAAAGTCTCTTTTTGAGTCTACCTTATTCAACTACCGACTGCCGAATTTTTTGGTTAGTCCACTGGTCTTTTTCCAATATTTTAGACTCTATATTTTTGTAGTCAATTAAATTTCTTTAGCAGATTTCCTGATTTAATTTTTCATGTTTAAATGAAACAATATAAATTCGTTTACTTTTATTGAATAATAAAAGGCCAGCAAGATTTTATTTATAAAGTTTTTAAATTAATAAATTGAAAACAAATATTTCATTTAATTTCTTCTAAAAATTGGGATTTTAATAATTGCATTTGGGAGTGGTTGAACAGGAAATGGATAGATTTTATCAATAGTCAAAGGACAGTAGAATCACTAAAGTTGCTATGAATAATCGCCTGTCACATAAAATGATGAAGACGTTAGGTTCATATGTATATCAAAGCCAAGCTCATAAAGACATATATATTTATATTACAACCAGTTAACATACATTTAACGCTTTCAACTTCAACAATAAGTTACTATTTTCAACCGATTTACTGTTCCCTTTCCTTAAACTTCCTTTTTCAACTTTTTCCTTATTTACAACGTTCTCCTCGATACACAAGATACATATATATGTATAAGAGCTCGGCAATCCATTTTTCAAAATAGATATCCATCCAACCAACGCAGAATAATATTTCTCTAAGCTTTCGCCAATTTATTGTCAGGTACACTTGAAATATAGAATTCATTTATATTTACGCCGTTAATAATTCATTTCTTGCCGATAGACTTATACACACGGCTTTGGGATCATAAGCAAACGCATAAATTTGATCGCCATACCTATAGCGTATAGCGAGAGCGACGTTTCGAATTGCAACGTACACACATAAATAGAATTGGGTAAATTAATAAATTACGAGCGTCATGTCAGTCGTTGAACGAAGGTAATCGGCGTTGCGAGCGGTTTTTATGCCGCAGGTAATCCGGATTTGAGCGGACGTCTACGCTGAATTGGGTCTAATGCCGCATTCACACTAGCTAGACCATCATTCATTCGCTGGCCGCACGATTAAGCTTGGCGTGGTTCAAGGAATGTCAGATAATCGATGTTGCAACACTATTTTTAAGATGTCTAAGTTTTAAAAGTAAAGTTATTAAGTTAATCACTATTGATTGCGACACACAGCGTACGGTAGTTTTTTAGTCTGGAGAGCATGGGTGTGGAATAATAAATGGTCGACGCCATGCAACTTTAACAAAATAATTTCTATATCAAGACCCAATTTAAATTTACTAAATATTAAATTCAAATAAATTTTTCCGAATGAAAAAAATTATGTACCAAAAGAAACAACGTACTTTGTCACTAAACTAATTTATTTTATATTCCAAGAATATTTTCCTGTATGTTGTATATAAAAGGTCTTCGACATAACCCGTATCTTTCTACTTGCCTAGAAATCCCCCAACACCATTTTGATCCCCAAACCAGACGAGAACCCCAAATCCGTAAATTCATACAGGCCCATCTCTTTCATATCAGTTTTAGGGAGCTTCTGCTCAAGGAAAGAATCTGGTAATTTTGTGAATAAAGAAATATCAGACCTTACCACTCCACATAGGACCCAATCTCCTCTCTCCACACTACTGCGGTCACTGCAGTAAATTCCTTTAGCGTTCTCTTAGACTTAGATGTTCAAAATGCCTTCGACCAAGTCTAGCATGCCGGACTAGTCAAAAAGCTTATGAACATAGGTCTCCCGCCAAATCTCCAAACTCATACACTCCTACCTCACTGACAGAAAAATCACCGTCAAAGTGGACAACTCCCTGTCAGGCACATTTACCCCACTTTCTTGCGTCCCATAGGGCTACGTCCTGGACCCTCTCCTCTGCCTCATCTATACACACGACATCCAGTATTCTCGCTGGTGTAGCAAATGGAGGCTCTCATTAAATCCACAGAAAACACAATTTATCGATTTTACACACCTAAATTCTCAAAGAACCTCTTGTAGACTCAACTTTTCCTCAGATGTCCAACGCTCTCTTGATAAGATGCGAAAACGAGCAAGCCTACTTGGGGCTTTGTGCGGACGAATGGGGCGTTGCAATACAAACACCCTAATTCACACTTATAATTCCTTTGTCCGTCCCGTTGCCGAGTACAGAGCTGTACCCTATGGCGTACTTCCCACACACCTGGCCCACAAATTCACCATACTCGAGAGACGTATACTAAGACGTTGCCAATACCTCTCCTATCGCTCTTCCAGCGGAGAAGTCTTCGAAAACATCTCCAACACCCCATCCTCGCACGTTTCCAAACCCTCAGGAAACAATACTTATATTTCGCACACTGAAAGGCACCAACACACACTCCCAAGACACTACAAACCTCGTGGCGCCCACGCCGACTCCCAAGACCTCCCCCTGACGCTGAACTCCAGGATCTGCTGGAATCAGCCCCCCCTAAGCATCAGATAAAATCCTTCTCTATCTTATAATTAGAAATTCATACTATTTGTAACAGTATCGTGATTTAGGTTTCTGTGGTTTCTTCCAAATCATATCCTCCTTATACTTATGGTTGGAACCGTAATTCGTTATTTCGACACAACCACCTCTTACTCAAATGTCATTTGTCGTCTTGTGAGATTTATTTGACTTGGTTCGCAGCGACAATCAACTTGATTTTATTTTTAATTCATCTTGGTCATTCGATGTACTGGATGATTTTTGTTTATCGTAGAATCCATCTGATTTTCTAAGCTTATATTTTCAAGACGTTTTTGATTCATCTCTAGACGTGCTTTGGACTTATCGCTAGACGTTTTATGGATTCATCTCGAGACATTTTTTTGGTTTAATCTCTAGAAAGTTTTGGTTCCATCTCAAGAAGGTTTTGGTTTAATCTCTAGACAGTTTATGTTCGAATACTGAAGATCAGTCACAATGCATAATTATACAGAATTACTAATAAGGAACCCGAATCCCTTGTAGAAGTTGCCTGAAGAAATTTCATGTTATAGATTTACATTCCGTATATTACCTTAGCTTACCAAAAGATAAGTGCTTTCTCAATAAATCGTTTATATTTGAATTCAGTTCAACTTATGTGAATTAGAATTTGATAGCTACCTTATCTAAAGCATGGTTTAAATATTATTTGTTAGTGGTTAGTGATTTTCTATATTTTTATCACTAATCTAGAGTCAAGTGTAGTAAGCTTTAAATATAGTTTTCAAAGTTATTCGAGATATTTAATAACCTAACCCTCACCCTATCAATTGAGCTTAAACACATATAACAAGTAGATAGAATAACTAAATATCACGTTAAAACTTGTCCATTTACGAGGTTGGAAATAGCAAAATTTGTGATATTTTCGGGGAACACAACCTGCCACACAGGTCCCACACGCGCACACAACGTAGATAGGTTACTTAGTGTAGCAGAGTATAAGGAAAATAAAATGTCCTAGAAAAGGTCAATATTAAACTTAAAAAAAAAAAACTTGTATCCCACGTGACCAAGTCATCATACGGCAATTGGTGAAAATAAAAGTTTAAATCGCTAGATGTGAACTAATACTGTAGGTATTTTTCGAGCAAGGACTATGATAAAATTAAATTTAAAGCTGATGAGTTCCTTCTACTCAAAAATGAAATTGTAACTGAGTTAATAACGGAGTTTAATGAGAAGATTCAGTCCAATATTCAAACAGTTCCTTACCCAACACTTCACATTTACCTATGTTTTCTCAAGTTCTTCATAAACAACCGCCTTACATTATTCAGCCCAAATTGAAGAAAGATGCCTCTGCTACCAAACATGACATGATACAATATATTTATCCAGTTTTTTAAGTGACTAAGATGGAGTTCAAATGGACTGCCACAAATTAAGAAGAATTAAGAAAAAATGGTTGATGAACAACTCAGTAATAAATACACTATTAAACAATAATTATCATTGCTGAATCCTAGAATTAAGATTGTTGGAATATCTGTAGAACTGGTAGAGGAAAATCTCGTAAATTGCCTAAAGGTTTAAAATGAAGTTGATGATATTAGTGGTGATCTTAAGGTTATTTTTCATCTTTCATTAAAAAAACAAGTCAGTTCAAGTCAGTCTTCCTATTAGTTCCTATGCTGTCTTTACAAATATCTAAAGAATTTTTTTTCGCTCACATGATCCCCTTGTAGGTCCCCTGGGGGTCGATATAGGGTCTCATCGCTCTAGATGCTTTTAATACATATTTTCCCTTCATGGATTTTCTTGTTGATATGAATGCAATAGACTATCTAAGTGCGATATCACAGTGGGTGAAGTTTGTTTGTCTTGCTGTCGGCAATTAGTATTAGTAGTAATTATGGCTACGTTCAGCAGAAAAAAATCTGACCGGGATCTGTTTCAGATCAATTTGAAACAGCCTTATAGTCTGCTGAACAGAATTTCTTTTGCGTTTTGAGCAAGGAACTATGCAGTAACATTTCACATTTATTAAAGTCATGTAACTAACCTCCAAACTCCAAACTTATGATTTTATATTTTATCCATTTTATCTGTGGATGTGTGTAAATTAAAAAGTAAAATTTAAAGGGTATGGTGTATGATAGCAAAAGCAACTATTGTAAAGAAAGCTTAAGTGATAGGTAATATTGTAATGGTCGCCCTTGACGATGATATAGACTTAAATATTATTGTAAAATTGACGAGACCTCCATTCACTACTAGATGCTTTTCTATAGCAGTCACCTGAACTGTGAAAGTTTGATCGAGATCTAGGTCAAATAACTCTAGAACTATGTTTTAAATCGACACCTTCGTCTTTAATCTATTTTTAAGTTGATTTTAACTTCAAAAACAGAATACGCAACATGTTTACTAGAAAGGTAGCATAAATTAAATACGCTCTAAAAAATGGCGACTGATCCGACAACTGTTTCGCGCAACGTTGAGAAAAATTGTCGTTCAGCAGAAAATAAGTAAACTGTTGCGTCTGCTGAACGCAGCCAATAATCTCCTTATATTTCAGAGTAAATTTTTAGAAGTTCAAATGAGCTTGTCTTGGTAGGGAGGGTATTTATATTATTTTTATTATTTACTGGCATGTCATACCAATGATTGATGATGCCATTCAACTTAAGAATACAATTTTAAAGTTCTAATGAGCTTGTCCTGGTAGGGAGGATATTTATGTTAATTTTATTATTTACTGTGACACCATACAAATGATTGATGATTTAATTTGATTTACAGGTGACGTATCACTAATTAAAATTTGTTAAAACTTAACCAGCACCTTGTATATAATGGGAAGAGAATATATGTCAAATTTGATACGTCTGCTGGATTACCACAATACATGGAAACAGTCTTATTACTGCGAATCTTGTAAAATTAATTGATTGCATTTATATTTCATTTGAAAACTGATATGGCTTTAAATCAATCCTTCTAAATTATGTTAAGGAACTAAAGTTAGTAATACCTTCAATCCGGTGCAATAAATAACTCGAGGAATGCATCACGGTTGGAAAAAAATTGAATACGTTGCGTGTTCTTCCCAAGCCCTAATTTGTTTTGACTCAAAACGTTACATATCCAAGATAGATGGTCTGATACAATTAATTCCAACAATATAATATATACAGAAAGACTATTAGCAGACTGCTCACCTGGTAAAGAATTATGGATCTATTAATCACCTATCTAAGCTTGCTCGGGGCGTGCCTGTTACTTTTTTCCCCATCCAATCGCTTATTATATTTTTCGATTCTTGACAAAATAATGCCCATATAGGCGATTTATGTCGAACCTTTTCTAACATGTTACTGTAATTATATTATTATATTAGGAATTTTGTTATAAATCACGTGTAAAGTATGAGGTATATGGGTACACGTATTGGAAATATAGTCGATATATCGAAATATACCGAGAGTACACTTGTTGTGTGTCTAAGTGTGAATTATGAAAATTATGGTGTATTATTGGAAGTCGCCGTATAAAATTTTTGCTATCCCATGAAGTCTTCTTTATGGGACAGCATCCTTTTATTTGTTAAGGGCAATTGGTTGGACATGGAAAATAAAATTTCGAGTTATATTCACTGTTAATAAATTGTTAATTCAATCAAAATAATTTGTATTTAGGCAATATATTCTCTAAACGACTAAAAAGTGATGCAATAATATATAGTTATATAGTGTAAGTTTTAGCACAGAAAGAAGAAAATACATCAAAAATAGCACCTGATTTTATGCTCTTAGTTTATTTATAGTATTTTTAATACAAATCCCGATGCACGTCAGAGATCATTTATGACGTCACGGGCTTCCAGTGTTGTCTAATCGTCAGAATAGTTGAGGAATTTAGAAAGTTTTGAAATTGTAAGGTTATGTTTTCTTTATGTTATGTTACCAAAAACAATTATTAGTTTTAAATGTACATAATATATTGAAAAATATTGATTTCCTTTATACATAATAAACATCTGAACAAAAATGATGTAAATATATTGCAAATAGTTATGGAAAATAAAACTGTAAGGTAGTATATTGCAGATAAACTAAAATTGGTCCAGAATTAGCACAGAAAATATCTCAAACTAATTTCATTTCACCAAGAAATTTATTTAACAGAACTACATTTAAGTTATAAACCACAACGCACCATAAAATTAAAGAAATCATTGAAAAAATTAAATCTACAAAGGCATGTAGAGAAGTCACAATATCACAAGATTAAAATTGTTAAAATATTTAAATACAAGAAAGAAATTAAAATATTTGAGTAGGTACTTCAGTAAATTTCACTTTCAATAATGGTTTTGTGTCTCAAGTATTTAAGATAGTCAAAAGTGCTTCAACTATAGATTATTATCGCTGCTTCCCTTCATCTCTAACGCTATTTAAACATGTATGAATAATAGTACCATCACTCAAACATCAAGATTCTCCACCTTACCAGTTCTAATAGACATTTGAAAACTGTTTTGCTCAGTGAATTTTTTATCAATGTGAAACTGTGAAATATTCTACTTTTTGCTATAATATCTACTCATATATATTTAATATTTTATAAAAAATCTTAATTTTATGTGTTTATTGGTACTAGTCTTTTTTAAACCATTGTAAATAATATTTAATTGTAAGACTCGCATAGCGAAATCTTTGAGTGTTTTATTTTTTATATATTTAAGGTACTTTAAATTTGGTGACTCACCTCTTGCCATCAATTTTTGTAGTTTTAACACTTCTTTTGTCATCATTTTGCCAAGAGCGGTTTACTATTCCATTTTGAAAAATCCTTGTTTCATCAATGAAAACAAACTGATAAAAAGCTGCTTTTTTGCATCTATATAATTCCTTAAAAATTGAACTCTCCTTATAGCAATGTCCGGAAGCTTCATAAGACCACGTCTTGGGTCTTCTTTTTTCCGTTTGAAACCTAATTCTTTTAATACAATCCACAATGATGTAGCACAGCCATTAAACATTTGCTTTTTAATTAAATTTTCTCTTAAAGATTCCAAAGTTATATGTTGTTCTGCAAATAAATACGTATTTATATTAAGTACTGTAGATATACAAATTTAAACTTTTATTAGAAACATAAATTATGATTGGATAAAAAAATGTATTTTATACTTACTTCTTTCATACAATTATAAATAAAATTTCGGATTCCACTTGTATCCAGTGGTATACACGTATACAAAAACATTTATTGTTGGTTTCCATAGTTTCATCTAAATAAAAATATTGTCAAGTTTTAACACCTAATCTCTTGTTAACGATTGAAAGTGTTCTATCTGACTCAATAATTAAAAAAACAAATGCGTGGTTTATTAATATGGCTGTACAATATACCAATGCAGAATATACCGATATGTTACTGACATTAGGATTTTGTGAAGGAAATGCTCGAGAGAGTGTCAGGGTGTACTCTGAAAGGTTTCCAAATTGTCGTGTACCTAGCCACCCAACTTTTGCTGCTGTTGAGAGACGTCTTCGGGAGACCGGTTCCTTTGCTTCCAACACTGTTGATAATGGAAGAGAACGTTTTGTAAGGATAAGTTGAAGAAGACATTTTAGAACGTGTTGAAGAAGATCCAGTATTAAGCACCAGACGAATTGGAAGGGAACTAGGAGTAAGTAAAGATGTCGTTCATAAAGTGCTTAGAGAACAATTGCTATATCAATACTATAAGAAGCCAGTACAAGAATTATTAGTCCATGATCCTCAAATTCGTTTGGGTTTTTGTCGATTTGTTAATATGCAAAGAGAAAGAGATCCAAACTTTGTCAAGAAGGTTCTCTTTACAGATGAAGCGGGTTTTACAAGAAGAGGTATAACTAATACCCATAATGAACATGTTTATGCCGTTGAAAATCCGCATGCAATAAAGGTAAACCATTTTCAGTACGAATTCAAAATTATTGTGTGGGCTGGAATAATTGGTAATTTCATTGTTGGTCCTGTCATACTTCCACGAAGATTAACTGGAGAAAATTATTTGGATTTTCTACAAAATACGTTGCCAGAATTGTTAGAAGATTTACTTCTCCAACTTCGGAAAGATATGTGGTTTATGCAAGATGGAGCTCCACCACATTTTTCTTTAAACGTTAGAAACCACTTGAATGAACAATATCCACACAAATAGATAGGCAGAGGTAATGACGCACCTGTAAACTGTCCACCACGTTCCCCAGACCTAACAACGATGGATTACTTTTTATGGGGACATCTGAAATCCACAGTTTACAGGAAACCTGTAGAAAATGAGGAACAACTCTGGCAACGTATTCAAGATGCAATAAACAATCTTAGAGGTGATGAAGAAGTTATGGAAAGGATACATTTTAATTTTCTTCGACGTATAAATCTTTGTATGCGTGAAAATGGTGAACATTTTGAAAAATTTTTGTAAAATCTCTATTTTGATTATGTTGTAAATAAATATTTTTGTGAAACCTATAATACACTCTAAATTATTAAAACAGAAATTTAGCGAAAACCATGAGAGTAATCGAGTCTTATCAAGAGTACCTTTTTTAAAGTAAATGAGTTGCGCAATCTAAATTTCATACTCAAACTCCTTTTCTTCCATTGGTGTAGAATTTTTAAAGGTGCAATTATTTAAAAAATCAAGTTCTACGCCTATGTATTATTATCGGACAAAATTTTAATACCATTTTTTTGCCACATAAAACTCTACCAATATACCAAATTTCAGCAAAATCGCATATGCCGTTTTAAATTTATATGGGAAAAACGATTTAAAAATTGTAACTTCAAGGCCCTCTGGAGCCCAAACGAAGCAACTTTGTACTAAGGTAATTTTACTTAAATCGACTTATTTTGGTTTAAGGAATATGTGGTATGTTTTTGTAAAGACCTTTTACAGATGTATATAAATTAAATAACTGAATAATTCTAAAATTATCAAAATAATCACCATTATATTTTTCGGTTTTTTAGTAATATGACTACGTTCATGAATGCTCGTAAATATTCGTGACATTTTCGGATTATTAGCTTAGTTAGGGACATTTTAATTAGTTGGTAGTACTATGACGAATGATCGACGTCATTGCTGACGTGCATCGGGATTTGTATTAAAAATACTACTAAAATAATATGGGACATAAAGTAAATATCTTCTATTAAATAGGTATTGCTTGTATTCCGAATAAATCTCCACCACTGGAGACACATTTAAAAGAATTTTAATTCGGCGGGAGTCCCACTTAACCCTTGTCTGCCTTACGGCCGTCCCACATAAGACCCGTAATGGCATCCGATCTTCCATCCAAGATTTAAGGTTATAAATTATATTCTTAATATTATATATATTCGTTACGGTAAATCGGGTACAAGAGAAATGAAAAGCTTTTTATAATGATACATTTCGAATAAAGGATGACATATTACTTCGAAACTTAATGGTCGAAAAAAGTTTATAAATGCGGCTAGTATTTTATTTCCGTTGGTGGAATTTATTAATTTAATTTGAAGAGGTCGGACTCAGGTGCGTTTTTTGGCTTTATCTTTTAAATTAGAATCGCATAATTATCTACATTTCCTTATAGATCATTTGAATACAGAGATATCACTACATTCAATTGGATGATTCAATTGCTCTTAGCAAGAATGGTAGAGATACAGATAAGGAAAAATGCCATTTCTATTTGTAAAACTAAATTCTAAGAGTGTGTAACTTGAGTAGAGGCGAATTAGATCTGGAGTAAGGTAGAAGAAACTTTATACCCGTAGTAGAACTCGATTTTTTGTGAAGAGTACATTTCGTCATAGCTATGCCACAGTTCGCGCAGTACGTCATAACTTTGTGGAGCTTTAGTTGATGGCGCTGGGCTGAAATCTGCTGCGGTAGGGGTGGTACCTGATATCTTAATAGTGGCGTGTGTACATTAATAAAATATTTTAAATCGAACATATCAATAAGTTAATGTTAAATTTTAACTATTCGTTAGTTAAATTGCTGATGAACTTTAAATTAATAAAACAACTAAAAGTTTAAATAAATAATATATTTTAATTTAATTTGTATAATTTTAAACATTTTCATCATCTTCATCATTTTCCAAGTCGGAAATATCGGATTCCCACTCATCGAATGATCCCGTGTTTACACTAAATATGAGGGAATCTGTAAATTCATCCATAAGGTGTTCTCTTTGAATATATGCATCCTCATATTTCGCGGAATAGTCCACCTCGTTTGCCCATTCCTCCAGCGTTATGCTTCGGAATTTTTCTCTTGCCAACTTTTCAACATTATCTAACTTGAATGCTGTGTTATGTTGACCAACCCAATTTTTTACTGTGGCCCATATTTTTTCTATGGGATTTAATTCGGGATGATATGGTGGCAATCGTAGAACTTTGTGTCTATGTTCTTCGAGAAGATCGTCTAAAAGAAATTTCGGTGGAGGTCTGTGAACTTATATTAATGTGTACAATTCTGGTTTGGTCATTTTAGCAAGGTATATTGTTTTTAATGAGCCAGTTAATTAACTCTGCTTTTTTGGTCTGCGTTGTAATCGATTTTTCAGATTTTACATTATGAGGAAAAATTATTCCAGTTTATTTCATCATGATAATCTCCTGTCTTTTTCCCTGAAAAAAAAAAAGTAAAAAAGAAGTAATTATCTATAATGCAAGTATATTTTTCATAATTATTTTTGTATGATACTTACAAAAAACTCTTTTAAATGAAATAATTGCTTAGTTAAGCAAAAATTATTAGGAATTTTAAATCACTTAAAAAATAATCTGTTTTTAGAAGAAATATTTCTTCAAGATGATAAGACTTATTATAATAATCCTAAGAAAAAGTTATTGCTAAAAACTTTCCCTTGTATAACAATAAATGATTAAGTACAGGTAAAGATCTTTTAACTAAACTGAAGATAATAAAATAAACCACCACATTAAGTACTTAAATTATTTGTTAATTAGATACTTTAACAGTTTAAATTAAATTTAAGCTGATCATAACTGTCGATTGTTAAGCAACCTGGATTTTTATGAAGTAGGTAAAGACGCAAATAATAAATAATTTTCACTTATAATATCCCTAGTGCTAAAATTATTTCCGGAAATTTTTTTCAAGGTCACGAATGTTTTTGTTATGATAATTCTCCCGAGTCGAAGACGAGGGAGAATTATCTTATAACAAAAACATGAGTGAAACCGAAAAAAAAAATTCCTGAAATTAATTTTAGCACGTGGGGTATTCGGTAAGAAAATTTTATGACAAACCATCCAAATTCCAAAAAGGTACCTCTTTGACAGGAAAACTAAATTCGTGCTAGTTAAATACATTCTTTTTTATTAGAGGTATCATAGTAGGTTTATGTCTGACCAATTTTAAACCAGGTGTGTAGTCGTGTTTTGTATCTGTCACGGATAAAAAAAATGTCGCGTTTTGGGACACAAAGTGAAGAAAAAATAAGAAAAGAGGTAGATATATTAATTCCACCTAATACAAAGAAATCGAAGGCAACAATATGGAAACAATTTTTAGAATTTGGTGAAGAAAAGAATTACAGAATTGCAGCAGGTACCTCCGTCGAGGAGGTAGCTAAAATTTTAGAAGATTGGGGATTTAATATGAAGAAGAAGAACTCAGAAGACTATAAAGAATCTGTTGTGAAGGTAAAAGATCACTATGATATGAAGTACTTTCTAAAGTTTTTTTATATTAGTACGATTAATACAATGTTTGATATTGTTTTAGGTTATGTGGAATTCAACAGCAAAGCAACTACAAGAAATGTGTTTTTTAAAATTTAAGATCAAGTTTAATCCATTTTCCGATGTCGAATTTGTATCAGCAAGAGCTGCGCGGGATGCTAATCGCCGGCGTTTACAAAGAGATCCAACAAAACGAAAATCAAGTGCAGCTGCACTTACAAATGATGAATATACAAAAATTATTCAAATATGGAATGAAAATGAACCTGTGGGTCTGCAGCGCAAATTTTTTCATATTATTTCACGTGAACTAGCCTGGAGAGGTGGTGAAGGGGTTACAGCAAAGGTAGACTATTTTGTTAAGGAATTAGACCATGAAGTAAATTTTACAGGAAGAATTGAATATAATCCAGTTTTTACAAAAACTACTCAAGGTGGATCAAAAAAGCTAGCTGATAGTAAGTGGCTAATAAGAAACCATAGTAATATTAACGAGTGTCCGATACGATTATTTGAAAAATATATGGAAAGGCGTGGGGATCTAACGATTGATAGATTATTCGTAACCCCTAATCCTAACTGGAATACACAGTTTTTAAATAAATCGTACAAAAATAGTGCTGTTGGTAAAAACACAATATCTTCGTGGTTAAAGGAATCCGCTTCTCAAATCGGCATTGATATAAAAAAAGTTAAAGTCACAAATCATTCAGCAAGGGCTACGGCAGTATCAAGCTTGGCAAAAAATGGTGTACAGGAACAACAGCTTATTAAGGTTACCGGACACAGTAATCCACAGTCCATAAAACCGTATCTTCAATTGGATGTTAAGCATCATCAAAACATAATTCAATCCATGAGAAGTGAACATTTAGAGGAAAACAACCATCAAAATACGTCAAGTCTAATATTCAGCACAGCCAACAAACATCAATACAACCTAGTAGTATTGTTTACAATAACTGTGTATTTAATATAAATAATTATAATAATGAAAATCAAAGTTGAACTATTAAACCAAGCCATGATTTTTGTAAGTTTATTGTTCCTTATTTGTGTTGGTAAATAAAGTAGGTAAAAATAATAATATGTCATTTGTTTTTACTTTTTGCTTCTGTAATAGAGTTAAGTTCGATGATGTTCAAAAAAGTTTGTGAAACTGTGCCATATTTTCTGATCATTACAGTAGTAAAAAGAAACTCTATTTTTATCGGAAGCTAATAAGTTCATATAGGTGGCATTCATTAGTCGCGGTTTTCATATTAAATAAATTTTAGTTTCCCTATGCTCTAGTAAAATGTGGTTAATTTACTTGATAAGGCTATATATTATTCTAGCAATATTACACAATTATATAGCACTAGAGGAAAGGGAAAAAATTACGTCTACTGTTGAACATTGATGCTAATTAATTTATCTCGGTAGCGCGACGCGGGCGCTGCTTAGTTATTTATTAATCGCAGATTTGATGTCAAACATTTTAATATCCCTATGCTCTAGTAAGATGTGGTTTATATACATGAATAAGTTAGATCATATTTTATCAATATCACACACTTATATAGTACTAGAGAAAAGCGAAAAATTGTGGGCTTACTTTTATTGACATAAATCATACACGCAATTTTAATTGCATTATTTTTACTTTACCTGTGCTCTAGTAAAGCAAGCCTTTAATAATAGTTTGAATAAACATTATTCTTTATATTTTCAATAATTTTATACCACTAGAAAAAAGAGAAAAGTAATAATTAAAAAAATATTAATCTAATGCCTTTAAGATAAATGATATTTTTACCTAACATATTTATTTAAGAATTACAATCGCAGATTTGATGTCACATATTTTAATATCCCTATGCTCCAGTAAGTTGTGGTATATATATATCTAAATAAGGTAGATAATATTTCGTCAGTATCACACAATTACAAAGTACTAGAGAAAAGGGAAAATTTGTGGGCCTATATCTATCGAGATACAATATTTTGATGAATCCGAAACACAATTTTAATTGCATTTTTTTACATTCCCCAGCTGTGCTCTAGTAAAGCAAGCCTTCAATACAAGTTATAAATAAACATTATTCTTTATATATTCTATAATTTTAATCCACTAGAACAAAGGGAAAAGTAATAATAATAATAATGCCTTCAAAATAAATGATAATTTTACTTATCAGGACCCAATTAAAGTTGGCTGTGGAATGACAAATTCTAGTTGTATTTTTGACGTTTGGTTATCCTAAAAATTTGTAAAAGAGAACGAAGTGTAAAAAATATTTATAATATTTTAATAGTAAAATGAGTTGCAATAAATACAAAATTTGTTCGTTTTGCATAGAATCTGACCACATTAAAGTTTTTCATAAAAATTTAAAATTTCTAGCGTATTTGGTCAACAATTCTGGTCTCAATGCTGAACAAGAAGATCTATTCAAGGAAATGAGCAATAATACCATATTTCAATCATAAATCCAGCATGGAAAAAAACAAAATTGTATCGAAATACTACTTTTATTTTATGAAACACAGGCATTTAGTCAAAAAATCCAATAGTTCCTTGCTTTACTCGCCATTGCCCAAGAAAGAAGTGGAAAAAGAATTTCGTATTTATTTAGGAATTATTAACGATATTGTTAAAAATAAAACATTATAGCCTGTATTTAAACATATGTATAATGATATATTTATGTTAAAATAAATATTAATTCGAAATTATTCTACCCTACTGATTTTTATGACAGCTGTCAAGGCAGGTTAATTTCCACTTATTAATCTTACAGCTAGGTAGGGCAATTTCCGAATAAATACGAAGGTTGTCATGTCAACCTTCTGAAATGATTGCATTTTATTGGCTGAAAATTGTTGTCATAAAATTTTCAGAGTATGATCCCTGTTTTAAGGATTCTGCTTTTATTTTTTATTCGATTAGAATTTTCTTTTAAGAATTCTCTAGAGAAATCTTTCCTTTACAATATGTAGTGAAAAAATATTTTTTTTTTGTTTTATCTGAGTGTTTAACTTTAGTTTCAGTTTTTTCATCAAGAAATAATAAATGTTCACCGAATCCTTAAAACAGTGATCATACTCAGACTTTTTTATATTTTTTTTCTGCGTTATGGTAATACTTTTTTGTTGATTTAATAGTACAGAACTGTAGTTTAAGTTACGATATAGCAACAATACGTTAAATATTAAGAACTTGGTGATAAAATATATAAAACCTACGAATGTTATCTCATTACCTCACCAATAGCTCTTAAGATAAGAAAAATATGGTTTACAAAAATCTGGTTCTAAAAGGTATTTAAAATATTTCAGGATGTTCGGTTTCTTCTATTTATAGTTTTGTAAATGTACTTACCAAAATATACACAAAATTAATTATGAATTCAAAAAATATAACAAATTAAAGTTTATATACACACAAATCGAAGCACAAAACCTCAGGAAACTCAAAAATCGAAGCACAAAACTCAAGAAACTCAAAATAGCTAAATAAATGCAACAAGTACAAATAAGTAACACTACGCTACTGAATTCAACTTGTGTGAGCGGTGATGAGCGGCAGGCGGCTTCGATCACGTTTAAATCTGTCTGACCATGCCTACAAACACAAATTGGTTTCTGCACATTATGACGAAGTGTGCTCTTCACAAAAAAATCGAGCTCTACCATCACAGATCACTCTTCACTACCATACTATCTGCGCTATTCCATAGTTTATTTCATAGTTTTATTGAACAGAATATAATCAAACAATGAACTGTGAAAAAATAAATATTAAAATTGGCAAAGGAAAGCAAGTAGTATCAATAACAGGGAAAACCAGTAGCAAAAGATGAACTAGAAGAAAAGAAATAAAAGAAAAAGGAAGTAAGAAAAAGTGGCTTACCTTAGAAATAAATGCTCCTTGTACATTAATATATCAATCATATCAATTTAACATCAATAGCTTTTAAACATTTTGTATATTGTGACACTATTTGGGCGTTCCTCCAAAACTTCTAGAAAACTAAAGTTTTAAAAAATTTAATTAAATTAAAAACCGTTTCTACAGAACGAATTAATACTCTCAAGTAATTCTCTTAGCAGTAAAAATGAATAATAGTCTATTCTCTCATTGCAACTTCTCACATTTGTTTACCATTTAATAAACCCGAGTATTTAAAATCGAATCTAGCAATATTTTCGCAGCGAAAAATGGAGAGAATAAAATTTTATAAAACGCCATTTGCAGAGGCACGTATAAAAAAAACAACAAGACAGAAAAGAGTCTCATTTGAATATGAATATTGAATGGATATTTCGCTACTAATGAACATCCTAATTTGATTTATATCAATAATTTCCGTTTCTCTTAGAGACTCGCAATCTAATGAATTGAATTCAACATTTTCAGTGTTTATTCTGTATCATGAAATTTAATTTGAACTCATTTGGAACCTTCCTTCGAATAATTAAAGTCTGTATTGATTATTTAATTAATTAAATATCGTTCGCTGATACATTATAAATAACTGTATATATTGGTGAACACTATACCTTCATTAATTTCTAACAGTCGGTATTATAGAATTCAATGACGTGGCCAAGCGGGGGTGCTGGTTTACAAGGAGACATATTGCTTTTCCTGCGAAAGTTCCAGAAAGTGGAACTTTTTGAGTACCAGCAAACTGTAAAACTTTTTGGGTTCCTGAAAAATCGTCAAATACTGTTCAAAATCGTCAAACAAGGTGCACAAATCGTCAAATAAAGTGTAAAATTATCAACAGCGAATAAAAAAAGATAAGGATTGTTATTAAGAAGCATACATCGGCATATAAATTGTAAAAATTGTCAAAGATGCATCAAAATTATCCAATAAGGTGTAAAAACTGTTAAAAGGGATACAAATTATCAAATAGGGTGCAAAAAGGGTCAAAGATTAACAAAAATGTGTGAGGATCGTAAAGTAGGGTGCAACAATCACCAAATATTTATGAAAATGGGTAAGGCTCGTCCAGATCGTTAAAGAAAAATTAGAATGGGCAAGAATCATCTAATAAGGTGCCAAAGTCGTCAAATATAGTGTAAAACTTTTCAAAGATGAATGAAGAGGACCAGGAATGTTATTAAGATGCATATATCTTCAAATAAATAGTAAAAAATTGGTATGGAAGTCAAAAATAAGTCCAAATATATTCAGATACGAATAAAAAAGTACGAATAATTAAATAGAATGCAAACTCGTCCAACAAAAAGTAAAAAGCATCAAACGCCAATAGAACTGGTAAGGATCGTCAAATAGGGTGAAATAATCGCCAAAGATTAATAGAAATGGGTAAGGTTCGTCATATAGACAACAAAAACCGTCAAAGATTAATAAAAATAATTACGG
The DNA here is from genome assembly GCA_927349885.1 of Psylliodes chrysocephalus. Lineage (NCBI taxonomy): Eukaryota > Metazoa > Arthropoda > Insecta > Coleoptera > Chrysomelidae > Psylliodes > Psylliodes chrysocephalus. Next base: position 13,374,295 of record OV651819.1, read on the forward strand.
ATCGTCAAATAAGGGGTAAAAATCCACAAAAACGAATAAAAAGTCAAGAATTGCTATTAAGGTGCATACATCGTCAAATAAATGGTAAAATCCGCAAAGACAAATCAAAATAGATAAGTATTATCAAGGAAAGTCTAAAAATCGTTGTATACGAATAAAAACAGATAATAATGTCAAATAAAGTTAAAAAATATAAAAATTCGAATTAAAAATAAGTATGGACCGTGGGTAAAATGGTAAAATAAAATGTAAGATCATCAAAGATTAATAAAAACGAACAATAAATATAAAACTTAGTGCAAAAATCGTCAACTGGTAATAAAAATTGCTAAGGATCAAGTAAGGTGGAACAGGCGTCAATGATTAACGAAAATTGGTAGGTATTGTCAAATAAAGTACATAAATCGTCAAATAAATAGTAAAAGAAGAATAAAAATAGGTAAGTAAAGTATTTGTCAAATACTAACTAAAACAGGTGGTTATGGATGGCAAATAAACTGCAAACAAAAATAAATATGGATCGTCAAATAGAATGCAAAATTATTTATTATGGTGTAATCGTCAACAGTAATAAAAATAGGGTAAGAACCTTGAAATAGGTTTTAAAAATCGTCAAATTCTAATAAAAATGGGTAAGGATCATCAAATAAGGTGTATATATATCGTAAACCAAATTGCAAAAATGAACAAAGGCGAGTAAATTTCAATAGATCATGTAAGAATTATCAAAGTGCCGAAATGAATAAAAAATATATATAAAACGCCGTTTCAAAAAACTTAATAGTTGTAAGTCGGGAAAAAATCTATTTTATAATTATTTTTTCGAATTGAGTCTAAAATATATTTTTATAATTCGAATAAAAAAAGATGTATTTTTTGTATTTTGTTACTAAGAAAAAACAAACAAGTTTCTTGACTTTTAACTCAGACAAATAATTTTTTTCTGATTTTTCTTAATTTCAATTTAGTACTCAGAAAGACCGATTTTTTTAGCTTGCAACTCAAAAATATCAATTTTTACGACTTATAATTCAGAATAATCGCATTTTTCGAATTCAGACGAAAAGTTTTTGACTTCATAAAGACTGATTTTTCAGACTTGTAACTAAGATCAATAAAATGAGAGGTCAGTTGACAGAATTATTGTCCATTAAATAAGGACTACAAAGATTATTCATTCAGTTTTTCTGGCTAGATCTAGTAGCTGATTAACTAATATTAATTTCAGTTAATTAATCACGGACTTTGACCCGAAAGGCTAATTAAATTTCATTTTAAATATATCGGTTTTTATTGCCATAGAACTTTTTTAATTCAAATAAATACATATTTTTCTAACAAAACTCAAACAAATGAATGACTTCTGATTTTTCTGACTTGTAACCGTTTTTTAGCTTGTAACTCAGAAATATGAATTTGTACGATTTCTATTGTCTTCTGTTGTGTTCTATTGTCTTCTATTGTGTTCTATTGTCTTCTGTTGTGTTCTATTGTCTCATACTGTCTTCTATTGTCTTCTCTCCTCTTTTCTCGTCTTCTATCGTCTTCTATCGCCTTCTATCGTCTTCTATCGCCTTCTATTGTCTTTTATTGTCTTCTGTTGTCTTCTATTGTCTTCTATTGTCTTCTGTTGTCTTCTATCGTCTTTTATCGTCTTCTATTGTCTTCTATTGGCTTCTGTTGGTAAAGTATTTATGGTTTTTCTTACGTGTAAATCAAATAGCACTATCAATTATCTGTATTGGATAATATAATAATTATAGTCTTCTCTCCTCGGACAGTTTCTTCAGGAACTCACTGAATTATATTTTATTATTATATTCAATAGAAATAAGGCAAATAACTGACCTAAAAGCATTTCGCTAGATCCTACATAATATGAATGATTAACTCTTTTCTTACCCTTCTGTTAAATCGTACTCCGACACGTCCCTGATTTATTTTATATTTAATGCAAACGTATTTAATAATAATGGATGTTTATAATTAATTATTGTTTAGCGTTTCGCTAGAGTGTCCGATACAATTTTGAATTATACATGGTGCATTCGAAATGTATGGAAATTGAAGTTTTATCATTGAAATTTTATTACCTCTGGAAGCGATCATCCGGAGTTTAGCTCGTTGGCCTTCTGATTTATCGATGGCCTTGTTTAGAAATTGATGATTAATTTAATAGACGGATTAATCAGTTAATGAACCATTCGAACAATATAAATTTAATGGAAAGAAAGTTATTTTGTAGTTTTGGCTATAAATAAATTCCAGAAAAACCTGTGAGTTATTTATTATTGGAACAATTATTTAATATTATCCAGAAGTTGGTATGTTGGTTTAATTTACCGTGATACGAACTAAGAACCAATCAAATCTGGAATGTCTCAAGGATCTGCTACTGGCCCAGAGTTAGATATCTATGAATAGCACATTTGTCAACTCTGATCACCTACACAGATTCAACTTTTGCAGATGGGTAGTGTAAATGCAGCTTTATTTCTCGAAAAAGTGATTGGGATAAATGAAAGTAAAGTTAGATAGTTGAGGCTGTCGCAAAATATTTATAAATGACACGTAACATTTCATATTGCAAATAAAAACATTTAAAAAGAAAATAAAATTTAATTTTGATAATTCTTCATACAATACTTTAAAAGTCATTATTGTTTAACTGAAATTGGATCATGATTGTCTATATATAAAAAGAAGGGAAATTGCACGCTCGACATATTTTTGCAATGCCCATTTTATAAACAATTTTTATGGATAACTCCTTATAAATAACTAATTTTTATTTTTATTTGTTCTAGGTAAGTCAAGAATTCAATCTTTCATTCTCGTTCGATTTGTAAGGTAAGATTTTCTATAATTCAACACATTTTTTGCTATCTTAGCTAGCGTGTGCTTTTGATATAACCCCTAACTATCTGAATCAGTAAGAGTAGTGTGCAGAATTTATTTCCATTTTTCCTTTGAAAAAATATAGAAATTTTACACTAAAAAGTCGTACCATATGTACCGGTTGTCATAATTAAAATCTGTTTTAACTACTGACTCGTTTATTTTCTTTTCCCAGCTATGCTTATCCGAAAAATAAGATGGATGATGTAAATTAATTAATAAAACTTAAAAATCGTTCCAAAAAAATTAGTTAATATTTTACACATTTTTAAAAAAGTGAAAATAAACCGTAAATATAAGTAATAATTGTTGCAGTGTCTTCCAAACCATTTAAAAACGTTATATAAAGGAATTTTAACAAATTATGAATCAGAACTCGGATTTATTACCTATTGAATAAAATTTAGCGTCAATGCGTTTAAGGTTAGTTTTACAAAATTGTATGTTTGTCCCGAGGTTGGTCTACTCTGGAAAAAATTCTTGCGAAATCTAGTTATTTATTAACTAATAATAAATAAATGTTCTTTAATACTAACAATTTATTTTCTCAGACTATTGGACTCGTCTAAAATGTTCAAATTTTCTATTTATATTTTGCGATGCATATTAATTTGGATCCCAGCCGTACATTATATAAATGCAAAATTTATATGAAAATTAATATAATTACCGAGCGTTAGTGACATCCCCAAAGGACGAAATGAATCACCTTTTATTACTGGTCGCGTTGAAAACACATCTAAGACGCGCCTCGCCGAAGTTGGCCGCCAGTCAAATATATCATCACAGAGAGTTTCGCGGAAAGAACCTTAATAAGCTCTTAGAAGAAATATTTTAATGTTTTTTCGAACGCGTCGCGAATATTGCCTTAATTAATTAGTTATTTTTTTTAGTAACAAGCAGTTTAAAACATAACAGAGGTAGATAAATAGAACACAGACTGCAAATAAAGAACAAAGACTATTTTGAATTATTTTCTTTTCATGCTCTATTTTTCTTCATGGCAATTTTTCTTCTTGATCAAGTAATCTTGCTAAATCCTGGTCTGCTTTTACTTGCACTTCTAACTTTTTTATTCTTTCTACGCTGCTTTTGTTCGTGTTGCAGATCTTCTTGATGATACTTCTTACTGCTGACTAATTTCTCTATCTTCTTCACTGTTTTTGGCAGTTGCCATCAGATTTTCTTGCATCAATAGATTGCTGCTCTTCGGCAATATCATATCGTTTAAATATTACTTTTTTATTTTGTCCAAAATATCTGGTCGATAAAATTATTAAATAATTAAAATTACTTTTACGTGAAAGGTCCAAATTACCTTTATAGATATGGTGAAGGGTGGCTTAAGCGAATACTCTGTACAAAATTAGCAATTTGCAAATGTCTATTTCTCCATTCCTACGTTAAAACCGTAAACACTCGGAACAGCAAACCCAGCTCATCGAGCAAGGATAGTTGCATTGCCATTATGGAAACAACAACATACCCCAACTATGTAGATCACGTAAACGTGTATACCAATAACGATTCTGTAGTTAGAACTGCGACATTATTATTAGCCATTGACTTTGCGAGGATTTCTCCTCCATCCTCATTGTTTCCGTCATTGCACCCGCCCCTGGGTGGGCGAGGGGAGGCTTTTGTGTCATCCGAACACAAGAAATATGCAGATGAAATTCCACTGAATCGGCATCGGCCAAATCCCGTTCTAAGTGTGGATGTGTGCGGTCGGACTGGGATATTGTTCCACATCACCGCAAACTGCTATTGTAGTAACACAGTTTATTCAAAAAACCTCATAGTATATAATTTATGTATTGAAATAAAAGTGTGTAGAAAACATATACGTAAATTCAAAAATACGCGTTACAACATCAGGCAAAGACCGCTGTATGTGTGTCTGATGTATTATGGACTATCAGAAGTCGACGTTGTATCTATTCTCGCTGAAAGATTTTCTCTATGTTATGTGCGTGTTTCTATTATACTTTGTTCCACTCATTGTGGTCAATTTCAATGTAGTACTGTAGAGCATTAAAGAAGTTAAATTTCGACTATACTGGATACTCAACAACCAGATAACAAGCATTGGTCTGACAAAATTGGTAGTGACAGACCTAATCAAAGAACATTCCCTTGTGAAATTCAAGGAAAGATGGGATGAAACAAGAAACTGCAGAGTTGCCAGGGAGCTCTTAAGTTATCCTAACAACACTGCAGCAAACAAATACTATGACTAAACAGAATCTGCGCCTAGTCACAGGCATTCTGACTGATCATTGCCAGGTACGATGTCATGGGGCTGTCAGAATCCGCACTCTGCAGAGGGTGCAAACAAGAAGATGAGACCATCGAGCAGATCCTTTACGATTGCTCGACGCTCTCATTTATTAAAAGATTTGTGTTCGGCGAGTATATACCTGCTAATACCGGCCGATATAAGAGAAGCACCACTTGGCGACGTGTCAACTACATTAAATCTGTACCCTTCACACGTTACAGATACAGAAGTATTAAAGTGGTTTTTATAAATGAAACACACTACATTTTTTTTTTATTTATTTTAAATCATTGATTTTAATAAAGTAATAAAAAATCAAAGGGTGTGCAAGAAAGTGTTGATAAAAAAAATCTTAAAAAATTAGTTATCTTTATTAGTTATTATTCTTTGAACTTTATTAATTAGTTCATTAGTTGGAAAAAATAACAAATTAGTTGCAGCATCGTTAAATAGAGTTATTGATTTGTTGTTAAGGAATTAACGCATATATTGTATCATTTAAAGTTGACCGATTGACATTATTTCACAATCTAGAGGCCACTTCGTTAACTATCGAACCCATAGCGCTACTGACCGATGATGCAATAGTTGAACATCAGTCTTTAAATCTAAACTCTCATAACCTTTCACACTATTTAGATTTATTTAACAATGGGTAGTATTAATAAATATTAGTAGATACTTAATACTTACGGTTTTATAAGTTAATACTGAAAAGTATATTAATAAAGATTAAGTAGAAACTGATACTTAAAGCATGCTGATAGAGTATACGTTTGTACTTATGCTGACCAGTTGTTACTTAATTCTATATTAATTAATGATAGGTTATACTTATCAAGTTAAGTATTTTTTATAAATTTATAAGTCTGCTTCTTAGTATGCTGATAGTGCTTGCTGAAGGTGTAATCTTATTTGTTTGAAAAATATTGTGCAACGAGCTCCAAAAGTGTATAAAAACAGACGAGAAGATCCTCGTGATCAAGATTATGTGAAATTGTTTCGTTTTAAGCCCGAAAGTGTGGCGTGGTTAATGACACATTTTTTTGGCATTGATAGCGGTAAAACCAGAGGCGGTGCCACAGAAAATATCAACAAAATGGCGTTGCAGAAGATATTGGTTTAAGTCAACCAACGGTATCAAATGTGGTACATCTTGTGAGCCAAAAAATTATTGAAACATCTCATATTTGGATAAAAGTTTCCTTATGTATGGTTGTACTTTTTTTGTTATCTATTTAATTACCTTTGAAACCGTAGGACTATGAAGCGATGCAACAGGAAAAAAAAATGGCGAGCAAAATTTCGCATTCCAACTGCTATAGGTGCAATTGATTGTACGTTGATACGAATTAAAAAAAGTTGGGGAAATCATCATGGTAACGAATACATTTGTCGCAAACAATTTCCCTCAATAAATGTACAAGCAACATGTAACGCTGATGTGTTATTTACAAGTGTCATAGCAGAATGGCCAGGTTCTGTACATAATAGCAGGATTTGGAGGAACAGTCACATCTGTGGTGTATTCAGAACATTTGACAAATGTTAAATGGTCCCATTTAGAGTACCAAGAAATGTAGAAGAAGTTGCATATAACAAACTTTTAATATTTAATATTTTATATTAATAATATAAAAAAAAACCTACTATATATAAATTATATATTAGATTAGTTTATGAAATAACTAAGCAATTTTAACCTTGATTGCAATCTGTATATAGTATGATTTCTAAACGCAACTTCTGGTATTACTCAGAAATAAACACCGTGTTTTGCGACTACTGTAACAGTAGCACAGTACATCAATCACACGTATTCCAAGCAAAAAAAAACAAGAAAACAAAATAATGAAATAATTTAACTTATAGAATACACCGTTAGAGAAATTATTAGTTCGGTCGTATCCAGGCGTAATGCAGGAAATATATTCGATGTAATGATACATTATAAAATAGAATATGGAAAGTAATGAAGCATAATTCTATAGTTAATTCGAGAGTGATAGATCTCGAAGAGTGTGTAGGTAAAGTAACGTTTTCCGAATGCAAATGGCGACGCGAATTAAATTATGATTTATAATTCAATAAGAGGGAAAAATCGACTACGGTTTTGTTGGTCGTATGCAAACGACTTTGCAGAATCGCAGAATTGGTTTCCAACCGAAACGAAATGCAGTACAATATGTTGTTTATCGATTATACATTAAAAGGCAACAAAAAAAAAGTAAAAAAATAAGCACATTGTAGAAGCGCTACTCTGCAGCCATAGACGTGGAATTTTGTGCTGAATATCGAACAATTCGAACCGTTTATTAAATTACTTTTACTAAATAAATGACACACTAATTTAACTTATTTTCTCCTTGAACATGAATCATTAAGGAAAGCATCAAATACATCAAAAGTTAGTAAAGTTTAAACTGTAGGAAGAAAACAGCTAGGCGGTATAATGGTGATGACGAAGCTAACTCTTTCTTTAACAATTTACCACAAGAACCACTGTGGAAAGCATTAAACACACCAAAAAGTTGGTAAAGTTGGAAACGTAGGAAAAAGACAGCTAAAATAGAGAAGCTAAAAACTTTGTGGAATTCTTAAAGTAACCATTTTTTTTTAAATTAAAGATACACTTGTAGGATAACCAAAAAGTAAGAACAGGAAAGAGTGGATTAGAGAAATCATCTAGTGTACAGATGGATCCGAAACCAATGAAGGAATAGGTGTAGTATATACGAATAGTCCCAAGCCAAAGACAAAAATCACACTGAGTTTAGATAGACATGCTACAATATTTCAGTCAGAAATAGGATCAAAAAAAGTATGAAAAAACGCACTCAGTTAAATGCGGTTTTACTCAAAGCTTGTATTAGACTGCTTGGAAGTCCTAACAGAGTAGGGTAGTCAAAACTTACCAATCTTAGCCTGGGTACCAGATCAAAGACGACATAAGGTCAATGAAAAGGTCGATTTACTAGCCCGAAAAGGAGCCTCAAAGGCTCCTTTTGACCTAGATCTCTTCTGTGGTATCACAAAGGCAGCTATCAAAACATACTCAAAGCAACTGCACCAGTACAGAGAGGCTAGAGTCCATAGAAGGATCAAAACTCACAGAGAGCTTACTAAGCTAAAATAGGAAAAATACTAGAGTATTAGTGGCAATTGTAGACTTATGAGGTATATAAAAACATCGGTCTGACAGAAGAGAGCCAGTACCGTTTCTGTTAAATAGACTAGGAAAGTATATTGTGTATATTGTGGTCGAAAGTCTATGAAGACTGATATTCCTTTTATTTGGAGAAGAAAACTATAAGACAATTAGCTACATCGAAAAGTACTTCATAGTCTATGGAATCTACTAAAAAAGACCAAACTGAACAAAGGAATGATTCAAGGATATTTGCAATAGATCTGAAAAAGTCGAGGTGGGGGTGGCTACATACCTACAGTCCTAATCAAATGTAATAAAATCCATATATTAGTTCGTAAAAAAAAATCGATATGTTTTATCTATAAGTTGTTGGGCATGTGTCAGCTTTAGCTATAATATGGTTAATTTGGGATGGTATACAATAATTGGATTGGCCACAAGTGTGTTACACAGTCCAAGATATGCATATCCTTATACACATCTCCTAAAACAATCGAAGATAAGCTCAAAGGACCGCAGAAGATGTTTGGAAGAGTTGTTTTCAAGCGCTTGTTGTAATGTGTAGCATGTAGAGAATAGAATTTTGTTCCTTGTGTTGTGATGGTGTATATCTGTATGCCTACAAAACTTATTAAGACTACTATGAATGTTGATTATGTTTTCTAATATGTATGTATATGCATGGTAAAGGCAATATTCGATGTTTTTTGAACAATGGCCTGCAGGGCGTGTCATACTCTACGCCATCGACAATCCACACAGCAGTTTTTTGTAGTATAAAAACTTTTGACGTGTTTATAAATAAGGTAGAGAGCATAATTCAAATGTTTCGAAAAGTGTTTCAAGGGCTTGCAAAAAATTGTATATTTATATATATTGGAATAAATATATTAATATTCTGTATCTGTAACGTGTGGAGGGTGGGTTACCCCGCGGCACTTAGGCCTCATTAGGCCCATTGTGCATCCTCCTGAGAAGATAGGCACCTTCTAGCTTGTGAGCCAGCCTACAGATTTAATGTAGTTGACAAACGTCGCCAAGAGGTGCTTCTCTTATATCGGCCGGTGTTAGCCGATACTCGCCGAACACAAATATTATAATAAATGAGAGCGTCGAGCAATCATAAAGGATATGCTCGATGGTCTCATCTTCTTGTTCGCACCCTCTGCAGAGTGCGGATTCTGACAGCCCCATGATATGGAGATGCTTTCGTACTTGGCAATGACCAGTCAGAATATTAATATTACTTGTAAAAGAACTTTATTTCATCTGACATTTTTCTGTTCCCGTTGACAAATATATATCTATCTGTATGTGTTTCTTTTTATTATAAAGGGTAATTTATATTTAATACATAATACATTCTCGGCCTCTTAACATCAAACATAAAAATAACTAAAAACATGCAACAAAAGGCTGAACTGGTTTCTTAATTCTAGAAGAACGACTAGGAACAAAACTTTTCACTTCATTTGGAATAATTGATTGTTCATTAAAATTGGTAAGTTCTAAATTTTCTGTTGAGTTTGTTTGGTGTTCTGGCATATTATTTTCTTGTAAATTTTGTTCAATATCATGTTCTTGGGTTCCAATATTTTTGGATTGATTTAATGTTATATTTTTCCATTCGTTTGCTGAGGTAGTGTTCGAGTATACTTCTCACAAAATAGCCTCTTTTGTAGAATTACAGGAGTCCATCTCAGATGGACATACATTGTGATAATTTAAACGTATTTGTTTCATTTCGATTTTGATCTGGTACTTGGGTTTTACCCACTTGACATGGTCTCAATTTATTGTACTGTCTTTTTATATTTACCCCATCATCCAATTCAATAAGATAATGCAATTTCTCAAATCTCTAAGCTACTACACCATACTTTCAATATTGAGATCCTGTGTAGTTCCTTGATTGAACTCTCTGACCTACTTCATAAAATTTGTCAAATTTTGTTTGTTGAAAATTGGAATTAATTTTTGTGAAATTTTTTATAAGATCTAATTTTGTTCTAATTTTTCTCTGTAAAAATATTTCTGCCAGTGCATTTCCATTAGCCAAAGGAGTAGCTAGCTCTATATTTTAACAAGATAGCTTGTAGTTTTTGGTGAATATGTGCTAATTTCTTTCGAAGTTTTCGGATGATTCATCAAAATGTTCGAAGGTTAAAATATGTGTCTGAAAAAGATCTTTGACTGTATTTGAACGCTGTTGTAGATTATTTATTAGGACACTTAGAGCATTTACCAACGGTGTTAGATCTTCTGCTGAAGTTGTTGACATAATGCAGGTTATTATATCGTGTTAACCTTATATACCAGCGTCGCCAAAATATTATAATATTTGAATAAATATATTAATATTACTTGTAATAGAACTTTATTTCATCTGACATTTTTCTGTCCCCGTTGACAAGTATATATCTGTGTGATTTATATTTAATACATATATAAAAATATTGGAGACTCAAACGGATAAGAAAGTATTTTTTTAATGATTTTGGACTCTTTAATAGGCCAAAAGCAATGTTCCTGATCGATTGATGGAAAATTCGAAATCGGGACCTTCTTCCTCCGGCTATGTTCGTTAAAAAACGAGCAAATCGTTCGGCGTCCATTGGGGTACACAAGCAACGCTAGGAAAAAAAAACAACAGTACACATTTTCCTATAGTCATATTTCAAATGGCCATTTTTATTTGTCTGTCAAACTTTTTCCGCATGCCTGAAAAATGTTTAATTATTTTTGCGTTTCATATCGAGAAATGTGGGCAAGCACATCTATATCGCCGATATTTCATTTAAAAAATGTGTCCAAACGAGAAGCGGCCATCATATATTTATATTCTCGGCGGACTGCCATTGTTTCAGTTGCAGACAAAAATTCGATGTGATTTTTAAATTTAATGAAACAAAACGAACCCATCAAATATGCAAAATATCATATCGTATTTTTTTCTCTTGTAATTTTTTAAAAACGCTCTCCTCTTTTATTTCGCCGAAACAGGGCTTTTTTTAAATTAACATTTCAGAGTTACGTAGTAATTGCGAACATAAATTTTGTATAAACTCCATATACATCACGACCCTTGCGCCGTTCATTCTAAATTTTTACGTTATTTTTATGAGTGGTCTTGTAACGACCCTCGTTCGATATATATTTTTTTGTTTCCTGCAACTGCCCAATTCCTACTTTTATATAGGGTCACTCATAAGTTCGTTCCTAATATGATATCGCACATTAAAAACAAAAGGGTCACTTTACAGAAATGCATTTTTTTCAAAAGAGCACTCAAATTTTTAATATTATTTTGACCAACAAAGTTTACTATTAAAATACTAGTAATTCTTTTGATATTAATGGAACTATTTATTTATATTTATAGTTTTAATTTATTTGTTAAATAAAATGGTAATTAAGAAGATATTAATGTATAAAAACGAAATTTTTTGTATGGTGTTACTTTCGTCTTAAAGATGCAATATAGTATACATATAATAAGAATAATAATAGAAACTTTATTTATAAATGGAGTACAATAAAATAAAGAAAAAATGTGTTTACAAAATATAAATAAAGTTAGAGCATCGATAAGTACTTGTTTCGGTAATAGGAAATATGATTAAAATTTATATTTAAAAATATTAGTAATTAATAAAAATAAAAAATAATAATAGTAATAGCTAAAATTAGATTTACAATTTAAAATTTACATCAATAACTAGAATAAGTATACAATAAAGAATAAAATATATTTAGTAAAAGAGTGCTAAAAATTTATATAGTTCATTAAAAAAGAATCTTGGAGTCTTTTGTAAAAATATTCTTAAGTGTTTTTTGAATGTACTTGTGTTTTGTATCATTTTGGTAGTTTTAGGGATAGTATTGTACATTTTAGTGGCAATGTATGAATAGGCTTTCTGTGAGAATGATTTCTTTACCAATGGGTGTGGAAGTAATTCTCGATGCCTGGTGTAGTACTGATGATCTGGATGAGGTGCTTTATCATCACTAGAATGGTATTTAGTGCATGTATTGTAATAGAACAGTTGTCTCAAATCCATTATATCCGATATTTTATACAATTCATCAGTCGGATACCTAAAGGGTTTTGACATGATTATTTTTATAATTCGTTTTTGGATGGTTTCAAGGGTATTTATATAGGTACGTGCAGCTGCGCCCCATATCGGAATTCCATACCTAAGATGGATTTCAACAAGAGCGAGATAAAGTTGTTTTAGATATTTAATAGGTAAGAACTCTTTTAGATGTTTAAAAGTGTAAACAATTTGCTGCAATTTTTTTACTACCTGATTAATATGTTTATCCCACCTTAAGTGACAATCCAAATATATCCCCAAATATTTCATTTCGACAACCGATTTAATGCCAAAATTTTTTCCGTTAATTTCAATGTTAATTTGTTGAAAGTCTGTTACTCCGCTGGCGTTACAACTAAAAGGTAAAAATTTGGTCTTATTTAATTTCATTGTCAAGAGCTTATGGTCGAACCATTTTTTTATTGCCTTAATGTTGGTGTCTACTTTTGCTTTGAGTTGTTGCCAAGTGTCTGCTTCATAAAAAATGTCAGTATCATCTGCGTATCCTATGATTTCACCAGTTGTATCTAAGTGAAACAGCTCATTCACATACAGATTAAACAAAATAGGCCCTAGGACTGTGCCCTATGGTACACCATATTCAATAGATGCCTCTTCACTTATGTTATCCCCTACTCTTACCACTTGGTTTCTTGTGCATAGATAACTCTTAAAAAGAGTTAGAACGTTTCCCCTGATCCCCACATCTTCTAGGGTTTGGATTAACAACGGATGACTTACCATGTCAAAAACCTTACCTAAATCTATAAATAGGCATAAGCAAGGTTTCTCATTTTCCAGCGATTTGTATATATTTTTTGTTAAATTTAAAATAGCGTCCACAATTGAGGTCTTTTCTTTGAATCCATATTGTTTATTTGACAAAAGATTGTATCTATTTATGAATGATGATAGCCTAATTTTTATAAGTTTTTCAAAAACTTTAGCCAGATGACTAATCAATGATACTGGTCTATAATTACCAACAGGTACTACAATAGAGCTTTTGAATGCATCAGGCCATATTCCCTTTTCAATACTTTTATTTATTATGTAAGTTAATGGATCTGAGATATGATAGGATACTTTTTTTAAAAGCTCTGATTTAATTTCATCAATTCCTGGAGATTTATTATTTTTTAAAACATTAATGAGATTAAATATTTCCTTAAAATTTATAGGTGTTAGAAGCATTGAGTTAGATAAAGTGTTTGATTTGCATTTATACTTAGCGTCTGTTTTTTGTCAATTTTTTCTGCGTTTTCCCGAAGTTGACAAATTGTTTATTAAATTCGTTAGCTATCTGCACGTTAGTAGTTAATAAAACTCCAGTATCGTTAATAATTTTTTCAATATTACATTTTTTAGTTTTCCTTCCGCAAAGTCCTTGTACCGTGTTCCACAAATATTTTGAATTATTTTTATTTTTTTCAAGTTGTTTTTATAATAATTTTGTTTATTTCTCTTTAATTCATTTGTAAGTTTATTTTTGAATGACGTATATTCGTCTTTTAATAAAATATTTTCAAGATGTAGAATCGTTTTTTTATACATTTTATTCTTTTTATTAATTAACTTTAATAGGCTATTTGTGAGCCATGATGCAAAGCTAGTGTTTTTTCGTGTACATAGTTTTTTTGTAGTGCAATGTTTTATCATTGTTTTAATTTCCGAAATAAAATTATTTGCTGCAATATTTGGGTCCTCTAGTGTGAAAATGGAGTCCCACGAATTGTTCTTAAATAATTCTATAAGTTTAGGGTAATCTATGAATTCTTTATATTTTGTAATTGATCATGATCGGTAATGTTTGATTTAAATATTATTAGGATGGTCATATCAATCGACTCATATTTTTTTGGTTTAAGGAAAATGTGGTCTATACAAGTTTTTTGTCTAGTAGGTTTGTTTATCATTGATATGTATCCAAATTTAGTATATTCAAGTACTCCGTTTTATTGTAATTATTATATGTATAGAGTAAGGTACGTTGTCTAACAAATGGAAACATGGCATGTTCATCCATTTACCTAAAAATGCTAATTCTCAAGAACCTATGGACCTTCCGCCCATTAGTATTCTTCCAACTTTATCTAAAGTTATGGAAAGAATTCTCGAAATACAGTTGAGAAAATATACAATTGAAAATAAATTGTTCCTAAGGTACAGTCTGGGTTTAGTGCGACTTCACAGATGCAAAACAGCATTTCTCAAATGTCACATAATGATATTTTTAGAGTGACAGATCTAAATAAGACAATAATGACAGCCACTACACAATAGCTTATGCAGATGACCTGGTCAGTCTGCAAACAGGGAATTTTACTCTGCGAAAGAATGCAAGTAGATCTTAAAATTATAGAACAGTAGTTCAAGGACCATTCACTCTCTGTCAATTCTAAGAAGACAGAAATGGTCCTTTTCACAAGAAAAATAATGAAAATGGAATTAAATCCCCCAGAACTCCTAAACACAGAACTAAACACGTTTGAAATAGAACCTGATGTAGGATCTGGTGAGGCGGGACGTCCCTTTTGGCAGGAGGCGCTCGATATGCTCCCACTGCTTCAAGCGAACATAGACTCCATCTCACCGAGATATATCTTCCATAAGCCATATAAAGTTATAACGGAACAAATAGAAGAGCCGGAAGTGGCAGGTGCATTTCATATCTACACCGACGGTTCTAAAACAAAACAAGGCTTAGGATATGAAATATACTCTAGATTCCTAAACCTAAACATCAAATGGGCTGTGAGCAATAGTGCCAGTGTAGTTCAAACAGAGCTAACGGGGATTCTCATAGCAGCAAAAGAAATCAACAGAAAGAATATCACTGGAAGGAACATGCTCATCTATACAGGTAGCAGACAAGCACTATATACCCTGAACAGACCACGAATTTACTTAGGGTTAGTACTAGAATGTCACGAAACTTTGGCCGAAGTATCCATCAACAATGTGGTCACCTTAAGATTGATCGAAGGTTACGGCACATCTTGCTGATTCACTAGCCAAGAAAGCAGCCAACCAAATACTTTTTGGACCTAGCCCTTGTATTGACCTGACAAAATCGGTAGTGACAGACCAAATTAAAGAACATTCCCTTGCGAAATTCAAGGAAAGATGGGATGAAACAAGAAACTGCAGAGTTGCCATGGAGCCCTTAAGTTACTTAAGTTATTCTGACAACACGGCATCAATTAAATTCTTGTCTATGACTAGACAGAATCTGCGCCTAGTCACAGGCATTCTGACTGTCATTGCCAAGTACGGAAGCATTTGCCTATCATGGAGCTGTTAGAATCCGCACTCTACAGAGGGTGCTAACAAGAAGATGAGACCATCGAGCATATGCTTTACGATTGCTCGACGCTCTCATTTATTAGAAGATTTGTGTTCGGCGAGTATCGGCTAACACCGGCCGATATAACAGAATCACCTCTTGGTGACGTTGTCAACTACATTAAATCTGTGGGCTGGCTCACGAGCTAGGAGGTGTTTATCATCTTAGGAGGATGCATAATGAGCCTAATGAGGCCTAAGTGCCGTGGGGGTTAACCCACCCTCCACACGTTACATAAAGCATTCGACACTATTCATAACATACATCTCGTATCTGCTAAAACATTAGACATAAAGGAAATATATTTTAGTTTGGTAAAAATGAAAAAAATATGCACAATACCTGTATTACAAAATGTGTTGACTTACTATACTCATTGTTGTCGGTCCTGGTTAACTTTGGAAACATTTTTTTTTCTTTTTTATTCCACGTTACAATTTTAAGTCATCCGCAAATAGTAAATATTTTCAAGGATTAAAAAATCCTCCAGTATCGTTAACAAAAATTGAAGAAAAATAGAAATGGTCTTAGGTGAGATCCATGCGGAATATTATCCATATATTATCGATTGGATAAATAATCATTCAACCAAGCTAGTAACCATTGTGAAAACCAAATTAAATCAAGTAATATAATGAGGTGGTTGACTCTATCGAAGGCTTACCTACATGGTTTTGTGGTAGCACATAATTTACTAATACAATGATCATTTTTATCATCACCGTAGGCACAATAAATAAGAGGTATCTGACGAACCAGTTCTTGAGTTCTTGTTCATGTTTACCTTTTGCATCCAAAACAATTCATAAATAATTAAAACTACACCTGAATATTCTTATTCAAAACGATATTTCAAATAGATGTTTAAGCTCTCCAGCACATAAAAAAATCGTAATATGATAATTGATCAACGAGTTACTTAAATGGTCTGCATTATAAAGTATTATTACCCACCAATGCAGAAGAAGACGTAACAATATCATTATCTTCATATCACATATGTCTTTTTATTAATTTTTACTTCAAACCAAACATTTCAAATCTATCTGTCATTATCTTATTTCTAAACAACGTATTTCCGTTGTGAATTTCATTCTTGCGATGCGATTAATCTACCGGAGCTGTCATAATCGTGTCACGGACATAATTAACGGTTTCATTGGATATCATTACACCTACCATGTTCACCGCACCTCGATGAGATGGATAGATTCTACGTCTACCGAATTTTATACGCGGGGCATCTCGCTGAATCATAATGTAGTAGCTCGCCTCTCCTATTCGTTTCTTATTAATGAAATGAATATGCATAATGCATTCCAATTCAATATTTCGTACTGAGGACCATTGAAAAAAAATGGTTAAAAAATTGTTTAAGTAAAATTAAGAGAATGTATTTTTGCTTGAATTATCTACGCCAATGTCTAAATGATAGACACCTTTACCTACGTATTTTTATTTTTCTAATTTAGATTATACTTTGTAATGCACACTTTTTAAATATAAATCTTTTAATCTAGAATGATATTATTATGTGTTCAACTACAAAGTTAATGAATATTTTACTTTCATCACTTACATCTACGTTCCTTTTGAATGAAATTCAATTTAGATATGAATCTCATTAGCGTATTAATATTCAAATTATTTCTTGTAGATCGCTTATCTTGGTGGTTATTTTAAAGTTTTGACAGTATATTGGAAAGTGGATGGCATGTAGTGTATAAAAAATAGAAGAAAATAAACAGACAAAAACATATAATAATAAGGTAATTGTAGAGAGATGATAGGAAGATGATAAATAGAGTAAATGATGGTTTAGAGATAATAGAGAGATATTCAAACCATTGAAAAAAGTTTTTGCCACGGTAATCATCATCCCATATTTTAGAAGAAAATACCAACTCTGCTTCAGAAACAAATCCAAAAGATGTACCTGTATGCAGTACTATATATCTACAATGAAAAAATAAAGCGGTATACCAAAAATTATCAAATTATCAAAAATTTAACAATATGCCATCGCTAAATGAAAAAAAAATTATAATTAAATCATATTAAATAGTTTAATGTAAAAGAAGCAAAAATTATTTGAAATAAAGATTAAATGACTATTAATATCCACTACGACACTGCGCTGCCTAAGAGTAACAAGGGTGTATGTTACAAAACGTCAGATTTTCAGTTTTTACCATTACAAGATTCTATGATTCATGAGCTATACGTACAACCTTTAAAGTTTCAAAAATCTTACCTAGAAGCTTTATTATCGTGTATGTCAAAAAATTTTTAAATTTGAGTGACAGGGTTTTATGTACGACATACATTTTTGTTATTATCAAAAATATGTTTCAATTTTATTTTTAGAACACTACATAGTGCTATGTGACACATATTATCTTGTTAAGAAAAAAGCTTAATTCAAGAGGAACTACAGAATCCTGGAATTTACCAAAATATCACCAAAAGCGAGGTAAGCGAAAATCAAGAAATTCAGTGTCAAGATCATTTGGTTCAAGAAGGAGTGCATGAAACGGCAGGGGAAGAAGAAATTACCCAAGATGATGAAACGAAAATGAAGAAATTCAGTGTAAAGATAAATTAGTTCAAGAAGGAAGGAATGAAACGGTAGGGGAAGAAAAAATATCCAGGGCGATATAAAAAAAATTTTCTACAAAAGCAAGCTGAATATAATGTGACTGCACATCTGTCATTTATCGATACTAAGAGTGTTTACTGTGCAGTTTAGTCTGAAGCACTTCACGAAAAAACAGGCAATGATATTTCAAATGATATACAAAATTTTAAATAGAGTGGCAGAAGACCTTCCGCTATTAAAAGAGCTTATTTTGTGGAGCGATAGTTGTGTCCCCCAAAACCGAAATAGTTTAATGAGCTTTGCAATTGCACATATTTTACAAAAAAATGAAAGCCTGAAAAACATTACAATGAAATTTTCTGTTCCTGGGCACTCATGCATCCAAGAAGTGGGCTCAGTGCATATTGCAATAGAGCGAAGTATAAGGCGATCAGAATATTTCTCTCTTGTTTCACTACTAAGAATGTTGCTAAAAGTAAACAGAAATAAACCATATACCATACTACAAATGAAACAGCAAGACTTTTTGGTGTTTAGCTGGCATTCCTCTAAAATGAGATATGACTCAGTTCCATTTTCAAAAGTTTTCCATTTTCCATGAAGTTTACTAAATATGTTAACGAACATTTTTTTCTGAAACGGAATATATAACGAGTAGCTTAAGACAAAGAAATCTAAGGAAAAATCATGTCACCGCAGAAGAAAAATTAATTCCTACGTATATTAAAAGGAGTAACGTTAAGGGCTTTCTGCCCCCAAATAAAGTAGTTGCCATTAAGTCTATGTATAATTAGATAAAATGTTTCACGAGAACGTTTTTTCCAAAATGGCCCAAGAAACAAAAAAGAAGTGATTATTTTGTCAAAGTATTTTAGGTCTATGTAACATTTCCTTACTTTTTCGTTTTTATTATAAAGTTGCAAAGTTGTATGTCATTTAGTTTTTCTTTTCAAAATATATGTAAAAAACAAAATTGTATGTTTATTTTTCATCAAAATCCTTTATTTACATTACAACATTATAACATTTAGAAAAAAAAAATAAACAGACTACGGTATCTATGATTTCCGTAGATCAAAATATTGATCATCGATTTTCTTCGTTTTGTATTTTTGTATCATATAACTATGTAATACTCATATGTTTTTAGATTTTTTATTTTTTCAAATTGGTGCTGTAATCTGACTTGAATAAAATATTCTTTCTAAATATACATTCTAAACTGTAACATTTCGTAAGATTACATTGATACTTGTTTATATGCTGGTAATTTTTGCCTTTTTTGCAAAATAGAAACAAACAAAAACTAATCTACTTTTCCTTCTATAATTTTAAGTTTTCTTTCAGTGATGAACATTATCATCGTTTTGCTTTTAAAAATGCAGAAAAATGTAAAATTGTAATCGATTAAATATTTAATTTTCCGCATATTTCTTATAATTTCCCTGTCTTCGCATTCTCACATCAATTACCGTAACGACAGCCAGTGACTGTGTTAATGTTACATAACTTGCCTACGCGAATTTATTAACCGAGCCTCCTCTCGTTAGATTATTATACCCACCAACTTGTCCGTTAACAAATAGTTTTAAACGTTCGCGTTAAGCATTAAGTAACTCGGTAGCTGAGCAATTCGCTATTGGTATAACGTAATATAGCTTAAGTTACGACTAGGAACGTATATAACACGGCTCAATGTCAGGTAATGAAACCATCGAGCTAATTGGTTTATTATGGGTTCGATTTCAATTATTTCTAGGTATGCGGATCGCTGGTCTGTATTAATCGCATAGACGTACCATTTTTACTTTCCTATCTGTATACAGATATAAGGAAAGTATAGGAATCATGATTTTTTTCGACCTCGAGTTTTCGACGGATTTTTACGTTTTGAGGTGCCCTGAATCCGTTTTGACTATTTTCGCGATGATGTCTGTGTGTGTGTCTGTGTGTGTGTCTGTGTGTGTGTGTTTGTGTGTGTGTGTGTGTCTGTGTGTGTGTGTGTGTGTGTGTGTGTGTCTGTATAACGCATAACTCATGAACCGATACACAGAAAAACACCAAATTTTAAACTTAAGCTTTGTTTCAGCGTCCAATGAGCTGATTAGATTTTGGGCAGAGTCGGAACATCTGGGGGGGTACTTTATAGGTGGTCATTTTTATATTTTATGGAATATATCTGTTATTTACGTTTGGAGAAGAAAATTCTTCAAATAAAAGTTACTTCTAATATAATTATCTATAATTTTTGTTTTACGCAAAATTTTTGTAAAACGGTCCGTATTCGAGAAATTTGACAAAATGTAAAAAAAATAATTTTTTATAAAAATTGTTCAAATAAAAGTTGTTTGTAATATAACTCTCTATAATTTTTATTCTATACATAATTTCTCTAAAATGGACCGTATTCGAGATATTTAAGAAAATGTGTAAAATTCGAATTTTGAAGAAAACTCAAAAACGGATAAAGAAAAAACATTAAATTTTAAACTTAAGGTTTATTTCGGCCTGACGTGCAATGATTAGATTTTGGACAAAGTCGGAACATCTGGGGGGGTACTTTATGGGAGGCCGTTTTTATATTTTATGGAATATATCTGTTATTTATGTTTGGAGAAGAAAATTGTTCAATTAACAGTTACTTCTAATATTATTTTCTATAATTTTTGTTTTATGTCTAAATTTCCTGAAATGGTCCGTATTCGAGAAATTTGACAAAATGTGCAAAATTCTGATTTTTTTTGTTTTTACGTAATAACTAGATAGGAAAGTCATGTGTTGGACACATCAGATTTTTACTTTCCTATCTGTATACAGATATAAGGAAAGTATAGGAATCATGATTTTTTTCGACCTCGAGTTTTCGACGGATTTTTACGTTTTGAGGTCCCCTGAATCCGTTTTGACTATTTTCGCGATGATGTCTGTGTGTGTGTCTGTGTGTGTGTCTGTGTGTGTGTGTGTGTGTGTGTGTGTGTGTGTGTGTGTGTGTGTGTGTGTGTGTGTGTGTGTGTGTGTGTGTGTGTGTGTGTGTCTGTGTGTGTGTGTGTGTGTGTGTGTGTCTGTATAACGCATAACTCATGAACCGATACACAGAAAAACACCAAATTTTAAACTTAAGCTTTGTTTCAGCGTCTAATGAGCTGATTAGATTTTGGGCAGAGTCGGAACATTTGGGGGGGTACTTTATAGGTGGTCATTTTTATATTTTATGGAATATATCTGTTATTTACGTTTGGAGAAGAAAATTCTTCAAATAAAAGTTACTTCTAATATAATTATCTATAATTTTTGTTTTATACAAAATTTTCCTAAAATGGTCCGTATTCGAGAAATTTGACAAAATGTAAAAAAAATTATTTTTCATAAAAATTGTTCAAATAAAAGTTGTTTGTAATATAATTCTCTATAATTTTTATTCTATACATAATTTCTCTAAAATGGACCGTATTCGAGATATTTGAGAAAATGTGTAAATTTCGAATTTTGAAGAAAACTCAAAAACGGATAAAGAAAAAAACATTAAATTTTAAACTTAAGGTTTATTTCGGCCTGACGTGTAATGATTAGATTTTGGACAAAGTCGGAACATTTGGGGGGGTACTTTATTGGTGGTCATTTTTATATTTTATGGAATATATTCGTTATTTAGGTTTGGGGAAGAAAATTCTTTAAATAAAAGTTACTTACAATATTATTATCTATAATTTTTGTTCTATGTCAAATTTTCCTGAAATGGTCCGTATTCGAGAAATTTGACAAAATGTGCAAAATTCTGATTTTTAAGAAAATTGTTAATCTAAAAGTTGTTTGCGATATCGATCTCTATAATTTTTGTTTTTAAATGACTTTTCTAAAATGGACCGTAATGGAAAAATTGGAGGAAAAGTGCTAAATTAAAATTTTTCAGTATTTTCGTTTTCAATGAATATCTATAGAAAAATGTTTCGAGGTAGATGTATGTGGAAAATGTATATACTTAGTTTATCCTCTAAACATTTTTAGAGATGCTGCAATAGGTTAACTAGATAGGAAAGTCATGTGTTGGACACATCAGATTTTTATGGTTTAATATTCAGAACCTTGGTAGTTATCAGAATTTCATTTTTCGTCATATTTTTTTCCATGTCTACTGCAGTTTTCGATCTTCTTTCACATCTGCGCTTTTTTATACTTTCCTCGTTCTGTTATATCTTTAATAATGATGTAACTAATTATAGACCAATATCTGTCTTTTCGAAGGTGTTCGAGGTTTTATTGTATCGCGATATTAATTTGCACGTCAGCGGTAAAATTTCATCGCATCAACATGGTTTTGTACAACAACGTTTGTAACGGTTTTAATCGAACGTTATGACTTATCGCCTATTTCTGTCTCAAAACTAGCAGAGAATTTACTTATAATCTAGAAATTACCTTGAATATGCTCCTGTCGTAAAACTTCATTATATTTTCGAGAAAACACAGCTTTTATTCAAATGGGATTTAGCGTAACTGGTGTAAATGTTCCTTCTTAGGGCTCACATAATTTTTACGAGGTTACACTGAATTTCACTATGATTTTCAATGGTAGTTTTCACTCTTAAGATATTGTTTACAATAACCTCTGTATTTTGTTGATTTTATTCAAAAGGAATTTAGCGTAACTGGGGTAAATGTTCCTCCTTAGGGCTCACATAATTTTTACAAGGTTACACTGAATTTCACTATGATTTTCAATGGTAGTTTTCACTCTTAAGATATTGTTTACAATAACCTCTGTATTTTGTTGATTTTATTCAAAAGGAATTTAGCGTAACTGGGGTAAATGTTCCTCCTTAGGGCTCACATAATTTTTACAAGGTTACACTGAATTTCAATATGATTCTCAATAATACTTTTAACTCGTAGAGGTATTGTTTACAATGTTTTTGGTATTTTGTAGGTTAAAACTGATGTCGGATGTCATTTCTGAATAATGAAGTATGCCTGTCGCATTTCGAGATGTCTATCTTTGTTCGATAAGTGATTCTTAGGTAATGCCTCTCTCTCTCTGCTTGACGGAGGATCAAGGGACGTCATATGTCTGACCACGATTCATACGCCAGCGATTCGTGAACTAAGGAGTGCTCGTTTAAGCGATGGTTGCTTTTCATGGGCATATTTTTGGGTTTTCTTATTGGTCGAGCAGTGTTAACAGAGCTGTCAGCCTGAATGCCAATGGTCGCATTCTAGCCGTTGAAGGAGGCCATTGGTCGCACAGTGTAACCAACAATAATTTCTAGAGATCGGACAGCGGCGATTGGTTTTAATGGGTTTTCTTTGAAGTGATTCTGCGCAGTCGAGGCTTCATGCTAATGGGCGAGGAACGGCGTAATTTGTAACACGTGGAGGTTCGTCTTTCTTTTTCCAACAAGGAATGTTAATGACGGTGTTGAACTGAAAATTCGCTGAGAGACTTTTTACTTTTTTATGTGATTTTGTATATCATCCCGCGTGGGGAGTCTAGTAAAAGTGTCTCTATTTTATGGGAAGCATTGATGGTACGTTTTGAAGTTGGTTAACGCGAAGTTAGACCGTTATTTTTTTTTATGTGATTGTGTGCCGGCTTTCTCATCTCATTTTGAGGAGCATTGAATATTGAAGTTCAACCCATTCGTCGTCCTGGAGCAGTTTGATGGTTGGATACCGATGGTAATTGGGTCATTTATTGAAGGGAGAATTGGTTTTTAAGAAGTTCTAGCAGATTTCATTTCCTGTTTGATTCGAAGTTACACCCTCCGGAATAGAGGTTGGTTTTATTCTTTGTGTTTTATTTGATAAATTGTAAATATTGCTACCCATTCATTTTTAATAACAGATTCTTTCAGATTTTAAGGTGATTGAATATGGGGAACAGGTTATACTGTATAGTTTTACTGGTTCATTTTTTATTGGGAACTTTTAATGCTTTGCTTGAATAGTCTTTACTTAGGCAATAATTTCAACCCTCTGGGAGGTTCAATTAATTCACATTAATTTTCAAGAGATAAAGAGGCGGGATCAATTTAAGTTATCAGATTGTAATTAGGATTGTACATTTTAGGGTGCTTGGTACCGGTGTTGTTTGGTACCGGTGTTGCTTGCTACTGTTGCTGAGCACGGTGCAGCTGTTTGGTAGTGAAGATCCTGCCTAGTACTAGCGTTTTCCTGACTGGTATTAATTATGTATTTCCTCTTTAACGAAGAACAGCCATTTTGGGGTTCGAATCTACTTTACTAGAACAGCAGAGATTTGGTATCATAGGACTACATGCCACATGCGGCAACGCTAGCCTTGAATAGTACGGACCAGGAGATAAGTGGAAATTATGTATTTATTTTTCTATCATTTCGGTTATAATTTGGGGTTTATTATTTAGTCTACCACTGATACGTATATGTATACAGTTTTCTTTATGAATTTATTTGATTAAATAACGTTGTGTTCATATGCTATTAAAGGCCCTCATTGCCTATGTTTCATGGTTAGTTCATATATCATATTTCATAGAGTGTTTAATAGTAAGAGTATGTTTCACATTGTTTAGTGATACAAATACTATTTTAGTTTATAAGTATTTTAGATATGAACTTCTGTAATATACAGAAATTACAGGATTTTTAATATTAAATGAAGTTAACCTTTTCTATGAGTTGCGCTTGATATGTCTTTCGCCTTGGATCCAACGCTAATGACCGTGGGGTATTGAGAAGTAATACTATTGATTTTATTGGGGATTTTAATGGGGTACTGACAATATTATTGATTTTATTGAGATTCAATGAACTAACCCTGTCTAATTTCTGTACACTGCGCTAAAATATTGTAAATACTGGTATTAATTTGGGGTTATGATTAGCCCTTAGATATGTAAGTAAAATCTAGTCCTTCTAGCATATGAATTGTGTTTGAAGTCGCTAATAGCGCTCTAATTGTAAAGGGGTCATTAACTAAGGGGAAACTATCTTCCAATTAGGAAATAAACAAGGTTTGAGTTAAGGTTGTCTTTTATTTTCCTATTTATTTGGTAGGTTTAAAAGTAGGACTTTTCTGATTTGTAGTGGCTTGGTATAGTAGATCTACCTGGCGTCCAATTCAACAGAACAACTAAAATAATTTATTTTTCCCTGATTACGAAGTAATCACCCAGTCCCTTCTCCACTTGAGTGAACCGGAGCTACAAGGTTGATATCAGGGACAACCGAACTTAAAGTAACTAATCTTGTTAACGTAACACAAATCATTGCGAGAATATTGACAGTAAGAAGCCAACGGACGTCGTATACACAAATTTTACTAAGGCGTTTGACACATTGGATCACGGAACCTTGCTCACTAAATTAAAATTATTCGGATTTCATGATTCCCTCCTAAAACTATTTACATATTATCTTCAAAGCCGTAAACAGTATGTGTATATAAATGGCTTCAAATCAGTTCAAATCAGTATATCGCAAAATCAGGAGTTCCACATGGTTCGAACCTGGGCCCTTTATTATTTATATTATTTATTAACGATATCACTGATATAATTGATGTTTATTGTATGTTATAAGCCGACGATCTAAAATTGTGTTTGACCATTGCTCACAGATCCGACTGCCAACTCCTTCAAGCCAATATTGATAGAGTTGAAAACTGGTGTCTGAGAAACAATTTAGCGCTTAATGCCGCGAAATGTCATATGGTCTTAGCGCTAATCCTATAATATTTTATTAGTCGAGTGCGGTGGAAGGCATATAATTGTTACGTAGTTTTTTTTTGGCCATGTCGATAAGGTCAATATTCCTGGTATGGGAATAGTGCCCATCCAGTACCAGCAGAACTGGATTTGAAGCGCCTAGGTTTTGTTTAGTAGCAGTATTTTTTGCTAGAAGACTTCTCTTAAAGTACAAGGTCAATGCAGCCACTAAAACCACTCTTATCGCCAAAATAGGGACCTATTTGAAACTTGGAATACGTATCATTCTTGTTTTATTTCCATGATGACATACCATCCTATTTATTGTCGGTTTGCAGCATTTTAGACTAGATTATCTGGTGTTAGTTTACTTATCTTTGAGTTTCAGTCCTAATTTGAACCAATCTTTTACAAGTGAAGGAGATCTATCTTCTAGGTTATAATATTGGCATTAGTTTGTCTGATTTAATATGCAAACCAAGTTTGAATCGATATAAGTAAGCTTGAAACCCATCGTGTCAAAACAGGATCTGGTTTATGTATCTTTCCACTTTCTATTTATCTCTTATTAAATAATATAAGTTTGCACGATTGACATTTTGAGATGCTTTAGTTGTAGAATCATTTAGGTACAAATAATTGTTGTAAAATGAATTTTGTAACTGATAATTAGTAATGTAATTAAATCTTTTGATCTAAATAAGAGATAATAATAATTTTCATGTAAGCAGAAATAGAAGTCTCCTTCTCCAAGTTTGTGAGTATTCAGAGATCTTGTATGCATCTTTGCTTGTCTCTGGAGTCTGGAACAGTAATTTAAGGAGACATTAAACCTCTCCTATGAGGTAAATTTTACCGTCTCCTCGTAATCTAAATATTCTAAATAAAGAATTCGGACAGGCAAACGAGTGGGAGAAACCCAAATTCTATAATAAAATTGGTTCGAGATAACTTTCTTTTCTGTTTGAGTGCCATCGAATTCACTGGGCCTAACAACACTCTGGAAAAGAAACTCAAGATTTAGAGCACAAACCCACTCAAGTTTTTTTGAAAACGAATTTAAGAACGGAAGGATCCCTTTCTTTCTGCAGGAAGAACATTATCACCAGCTGCAGAACAGTACCACCACGGATCTCAGAACACCGGCCTAACACCAGGCCCTGCTTACTTCCAGAGAGACCGCCCAGCCGACGTGGTGGAAGTTGAGAAGGGAAGTTTTGTAACATTTCTTTTACCTATCACCTTAGAGTCATAGATTGTATCTTAGGATAAAGGAATAAAAAACTATTTAATATTTTAATTATTTACCTATTGAACCACAATTGTTGTTGGTATTTCCTGTCTCTAAAATGCCTGACGTTCTTTTTCCTCTGTGAATCCGAAGCAGTGAGAACCCACTCCCTGTAAGCTAGTTGTGAACTTACAGTTCAATTTGCTTTACTTTTTTTTGTCAGTTAAAAATTAAAAATATTTCCTGGTTAAATTTCTTCCTCATAAAATTTCTATATATTTTCTTTTCTTTCCCCTTTTCTTTTCCATTTTCTTTTCTTCCCCCTTTTCTTTTCTTCCCCCTTTTCTTTTCTTCTCCCTTTTCTTTTCTTTAATTTTTAATATTTCACAAAACTCTATTTTTAATTATTTCGTTACAAACACTATTTTGGTTATCTAATAGATATAACCGCATTCTTTCCTGTAAATTTTGTAAGCTTCCTTTTTTTCTGATACAAATTCAGCGAGTTGTTATGAATCAGAAGACAATCTTTTAGTTGGTTTATCCTCAGAGTTAACTTGCACTGAATTCCTCTGGATTGAAAGACAATGTTCTAGTTGGTTTATTCTTAGAGCTAACTTCCAGTTAGTTCTTCCTTGGAGACCTTGCAATTAAAGGATCAATGTTTTTACGGTATTTTCTCCCGAAATTTCCATCCACAGGATAGTATCTGCACTAGTATAATTCCCGCTGTGTTTCTAGGATTATGTTAATGCCCCCCTTCAAACAAATGTAACAACGGTTGGTTCATTTCCTCCGTGGTATATTTGTTATATGTATTAAATATGCTACAGGTAAAACTAATGTGGGTACCAAAATTTAAATGTATTCAAAGAAATGAAAAGCTTAATGAACTCGAAAATAAACAGAATCAATAAAAATAATCAGAATGCCATTGACAGAACCTGAACCTGTATTTGGAATAAAATATGGATAAAGTTAAAGATAAGGTTAATGGTAAGGTTAATGATAAGGATACAGATAAGGATAAAGGTATGGATGAAGATTAAGAGGATGAAGATTAGAATGAAGATTAGAATAAAGATAAGGATAAAGATAAGAATAAAGATCCTGTGGTTGATAAGTCACCGAAAATGTATCCGTGATAACATCCATAATTTTGTAGGTCAGAATTTTTGTTAAAAAGAAAAAAATTGTGTACGCCAATGTCGTTAGCGATGTATAAAGCTTGTAACTGTCATTCGGCATTATTATTCCCATATTTAATATCATTTACAGTAAAGTGTGACGGCCGTGGGTTTTCGTGACCACTTGTTCGTTTACCTAATACAATAATAACAAATAATGCGCTGTTGGTTTAATTAATAAATTATCATATAAATAATACAATTGTTGCGGAAGGAGAAAAACCACATCCGGCTAATTAATATAAAATAATACCCGATAATAACAACATTGTGCAAATATAATAAAACATTATAATAAAATGATTATTAAGCTCATTATCATTGTCATTACAAATAGCATCGCTATCTCAATTTGTATAATTATGAGCGACAGCGGCCCATAACCGTTCTAACGAATCCTAAATTTCTGTGATGGCTGGTTATTATTTTTAATAATAATTTCATTTGTTTGGGTTAGCGTATAAAACTGAAATCCAGCTGTTTGATTGATAATTTCCTATTCAACAGGGATATTCTGTATCTTTTCTTTTGTCGACCACAAGCTAAGTTTTCGCAGCGCGATATAACTACAGTTACAATTTCTAATTAATTTCTTTATGCAATTATTATTTGATTGATTGTTTGAATCGTTATGTAGATTTTGTAATTGATACTTTGAAGAATAATTTAAATTTTTTTTAAGAAAATAATATATTTAAATCTGTTTTTTAACTACAAAACATGAAAAAGAAAGGCTAACAAAAGAAATTTCTGAATCCAAAGTGGCCAATGAGTTAAGGCAAGACGGTTGGCCTAGTATAGAAATTACATTTTTGTCCTACACCTTTAGGAGTAAAAGGGACTACTTTTATGATATTTGAGTCACCAAGCGAGATCAGTAAAAAAATATTTAACACACACTTATAATAGCCAATTCATATTTTCTATATTAATTCTGAATCAAAAGAAAGTATTGACGTACGAATCTCAAAACTTCGATTTGAATAATCTAATCTAATTCTCCTCCCAGCACGCACCCTTTCGCCTCATTACAAAACCCACCATCTACTTGTAACGCTCCATTAATTTCCATATAAAAATAACGTTTTGAGGTCTTCCCCAGAGTGCCCTCTCTCTCGAAAGTAAGTACATCTGTAAAATCTCGGCGTATTCGAACGGGAATATCTATTGTTGGCTCATTCTATGAATGAATAGACGGCCAAAATGAGGCTCGCCTGGTGGCAAGTATGTACGCCAAACGAGAATTTAAGGGCTCTTGAATGGTAACACTTTGGACTGGCATCTATTTTATTTAATTACTAATTATTTTCTCTTGATTAGAAATGCGGTTGATTTCGATAGGAGAGGTAGACGGAATAGGTTTGAATCATACGTACGGTTTCCAGGTCAAAATTGTATGAAATTACCCAACTAACAAAATTAACCTCTAAGAGGAAACTGGACCTCTCGCGAAAGCAAAAATGTTTTAGGGAATTTCTAATATAAAATTGTATTTATATGCGTGCCATTGGGAATACTTCGTGATAATATGTGTCTTGACAATATTGAGAGCTTTAAATGTGTGCAACGATAAGATAGCACTCTACAGAGACGTCTAAGAAAAAAAAAGTGGGAAAGCATTCCATTTAAAAACTACTAGATATTTATTAAAAAAAATCAGTAAATTTTTATAAATTTAATACAGAATGGCGCGTAAATGTTTTTTAAAATTATTTTTAAAATTTTTCAAAATAATTACTTTGCAGAGGTTTACAAAAAAATCAAGGTTTCTCCACCCTAAGTTTTGTTATTATTGGCATTTCCAGAACATTTCACAAAAATCGGACTAAAACTAAAGGCCCAGAATGAATTATAAATTTTCGAGATGTCTGATTTGCTCTTAAGGCTTTTTTATAAAACATTTTTATTTTTTTGGTTGTATGGTTACAAGAATTTTGTTTGCTGTTGTACAATCACTATTTATATTTACATCGGTAAGAAGGCATTTTTAGAAAAACTGATAGATTACACTATTCCTATAGTTTATTTGAAAATGAATGAGCAAATTTATATAAAAATATAGACCTTTCCCATAAAAACTGTTCTAGTATGCATTTTCAAATAAACTATAGTGATAATTTGATTTAATACAGCTTTGGAAATGTTGAAAAAGGGCACAGCAATAGACCCAAAACAATTCCTTGGTTTTTTAATAAATATAATCTTGTGAGATGCAAAAAATACTGCCCGAGTGGAGAAGCAGTATTGCTGTAATATAGAAAACCCAGGGATATACAGCAACGCACCAACTATAGGCAAATAGTCACTGAATCATACAATAACAGTCCCGTCTCGATTTTATTTTAAAAATTTTTTGAGAATACCTATTATTATTTGTTACATTGAGTTTAATAGAAGCCACATATTTTAAAAGAAAGTATTGAAAGTTATTTAAAGAGTATCTATAAATATACAGAAAATGTGTATATGACTGGTTTAATTAATCTTTTTTAGGATAGGTAATTATATTTTGAATAATTTACAAACTTCTTTTGAATAAAAAACAAAATATTTCTGTTTTTATTAACTGAACAAATAATATTTTATTCAAACATATATACCTTTTTAAAAAAGAATATTACATTTTACAAGTATGGCATATTTATATAAAATAACTTACTCAATAAGCCAGAATTAAATGAAATTAAATGAAAATTGATAAACAACAAATGTGAAAAATTGTTT
Organism: Psylliodes chrysocephalus; assembly: GCA_927349885.1. Lineage (NCBI taxonomy): Eukaryota > Metazoa > Arthropoda > Insecta > Coleoptera > Chrysomelidae > Psylliodes > Psylliodes chrysocephalus. Next base: position 13,405,494 of record OV651819.1, read on the forward strand.
TAACAATTTAATCTTTAGATAAACTTATTTTAATTACATATTGCCTTAATTTATTCACTATTAAAGTATATTTCTTATCAATTATTACATGTAATAAAATAAAGTATAAAACATACGAACTAATAGGTACCTACTTAGAATGGAAGTAATATTTAAAAGATGTAATATCACCAAGAAAGGTTAAAAAATTCAAGTACCAAATTTAATATATCATATATTTATATATTATGTTTACACTCATGTTGTTTAATAATAATTAATAAATGGGGCGGTAATATTAATAATAATTTTTTTGCCAACAATTTTCCTTTCGTAAATTAAATTAATAATTAGATATGTAACATTCATAACATTCATTCACCCGAGAGATAAAAAACCCATTTTGTTTAATAACATTAGACGATATATGTATTGTTATTTAAACCTCTTTCACGGTAAATTAGATCCTTTTTATAAATAATATTATATATAATTCATAACTATCCTTTGAGCTTTTTTAATATCCTAAAAATATCATTAAAGTGTTCCAAATAATATTCCATTATGACAACTGGAACTAAAAAGTTAACTGAAGCGAAATTTGATAGATATAGGTACTACATTAGTAAAGCTTTTATAATTTATTATTATACAGTGCTTATTTTTTCGTGTTAGGCATACGACTAGTATACAAGTTAATAAAATGGCAACAGGGCAACAGCCATTCGTCGTCGTTGACTAGAATTAGAAGATAGGTAGTGAGATAATAGCCGAACGAAACTAGGGAGCGATAGCGGGGATATCATAGTTGCCACATGTTCGCTGTAAAATCACGGCTATGCCTAATACAAAACAATAAGTACTGTATACAGCCACACATTTTTTACAAATTCTAATACTTTATGTTAGGTTTGAATTAAATATAATTCATATAGTCATTTATGAATATTTTGTATCTCTAGTTAACAATTTTGAAAGAACTACTTATAAGACTTAACACTTTTTAACAATTAAATAATATTATCGATACCGTTCAAATTTCTTTGAATTTCCTTACAATCTTCCACACTTTAAACACTTGACCATATTTGGATACATCATCAGTATTTGAAAATATGGTTTGTAATTCAAAATATGACCCCACTAGAAAACCCTAAACTAAACAATTATGAAACCATATTCATATGTATAGATATAGGTTATCCAAAACATGAACAGAAATATGTTCAATTAAGCATAAGTTAATAATCATTCAATTATTATTAATAAAACTTTGATGATATTATGAAATATTATCCAAGACATAGATAAATAAATGCAATTGCAAGGAAAAATAATAAAAAGAACATTGGTCTATAAATTGCCGTTTGATTTAGTCATACTTTTAAATATTATATTGTACATATACATCTTTACACAATTCGCTATATTTTCAAGTTTTTTTAATGCAAAAAAAATAAAAATTCGTTTCATGTTATTTCATCGAATATATCTAAAGGTCTAGTTTAACAATATACTTTCAAAGTCTTAAATTAATGTCACCAGTGTGTAATTTTTATAAACTATATAAATCTAAGGAGTTCATTACAATGAATAATGGACCATAAAGATGCGATATAACAGAAAAGTCCTATTGTAAAATTACTGGTTATAACTAAATGACAAAAGTACTGGTTATAACTAAATGACAATGGCATAAATTAAGTAAGTTGTACATAAATAAACACAAGTAACCTATAAAGGGTTGTACATGGGCAAATAAAATATGTCAAAACCATATTATGAAAAAGGTAGTACTGTGGTCATTTTCAGAATAAAAAAAAAAATAACGGTCGACACGTTTTTCTTACTATTGGTATGGTCTTCATCAATACGGTGCAGCCAAGTTCAAAGGATCATGGAACTTGTATTTGAAAAATTGTACAATAGGAGAGGTCACTAACAAGGAGCCAATAACACAATTGCGGTTTCAGCCAGTTAACCCCTAATTTTCTGGGCTTATGCTAACGTCACAAAATTTCTCATCTTTACTTACATTGCCTTTAAGCAAAAAACTTCTCCTCATCTTAACTTTTTTCTCTAAAAAAAAGGACTTCAATCAAAAACTTCCCCCACTTGTCTTGTGCCGAACTTCTTAAAGAATCGAAAAATCCTCGCCACAGTTGCCAGGTCCCCATTTGAGCCCGGGCCCCGGGAACTAGTCCCGGCTACCCCCCTCTTATCGGCCCTGGCTCTGAGTAACACCAGTCAGTTCGAAATTTTACTTTGCGCCTTTTAATGGAGTATTTAATGTAATCACTTTGAAGCTTAGTCTTCTGATATATTTGATGGAGCTTATTCTTTTCAACAATCAATTTGCGTAATTCAGCGTCAAACCATACAGGATATTTGTTACCTTTTATCTTCTTATTTGGTCGATACCTATTTTTATGATGGAAAATTGTTTTACAATTTCGTTGATGTCATGATAATGAGTTATGAAGGACCAGTCAGTATTTATAAAGAAATTGTTTATACCAGTGAAGTTGGCTTTATGGAACTGATGTACATTAACTGGTTTATTATCTCTAAGTAAGCGAGGTTTTTTATTTGTGAAGTTAACCAAAAGTGGGGCATGTAGAGGATCAATTTTTATCAGTGAAAAATCGCTAGATTTGCATTCAATTGAAAACATAGTTTATTTGATTGAGTTCATGGAAACACATTGTATCAATCAAAGCCTAGGTAGCAGGTTGAATTTTTGTTGGAACAACAAAATTATCTTCAATTTCCCATTGGACATGTGGAAGATTGAAGTCACCACATATTATGAATTTATGATTTTTAACTTTGCTTTTTAGAGATTTGCATAAATCGCAAAAAGATAAATAGCTTTCTAATGACGAGTTTAAAGGAGTATACACACACCGAATTACAGTGTCGATATTGTTTATTTTAGCCTTAACCCAAATATTATCATATTGCGTAGATGTTGGAGTATCAATTTTGTCAGTTGTAACATGAGATAAAGTTGCTATTAAAGTTCCACTTCCTCGGCTGCAATTGAGGAGGGCATAATTTCTGTCCTTCCTGAATGCAACATATCTATCGCCGAAAAATTCAGAACCATGAAAGTATTTATAGTCTTCTCTTATGCGAATTCAGTATTTAATAAAATCCGTTTTTTAGATTTATCTGCAAAATAATTTTATCATATGGCGTATTATCTTGCTGGAAGAGAATAAAACAACGAGTTATTTCAAATATAAGGAAACTGCAACTAGTTCACTCAGTTGTAACAAAATATTAGAAGTAAGTAATGAAATAATACCAATACTAACCACAAAAGTAGAAGTTGAAAATACTGACAATGAAGAATCAATTGAAATAGACGAAAACAGTGAACCTATGAAGATACAGAAGACGAGACAGCAGGGATGAGTCTCTTTTTAAAATGAAAAGAATTGTTATAATAAGACAACTAACAATATGGATAACATCTTTTAACATAAGAAAGATTTTTAACATAATCTGGAACCAAGTTATCCCCAATCTACCCTGTGCGATATGACCTCATATCCACTGTTTTTGCACAAAAGACTATTCTATAATTAAAAGTGCAATGCAATATACAATCAATATATAAAGTTTTTTAAATATTTCATGTGGTCGTAGAGGTATTTCTAAATGTATCTTTATAATAATTGTATAATTGCTGTTTTAAAAATTGTATACATCATTTATCAAACTTCTATAATACGGAAATGTAAAAATAGCCCTTTCTGATTGCAGAAATATTGTATAAACGTTATTAACCACGTTATAAGATTTCGAAAGTTATATAATCTATAATAAACCTTTATTAAATTATTTATGGTACTTAGAAATACCTCAAGAAAGTGTCACTGGCTACCCCAGCAGACCGAAAATTATATAAATTTATCATTGGTACAATGGTCTTGAAATTGTTTGATACGGTTTAGCCTATGAGCGTTAAATTTTAACAAATTCACATTAATAATTTAACAATAATCGAAATTGATATTGGAATACAACAAAATAGTTTCCCTTAAATAATGGCGTGCCATTGACGTAGATGTAATTAAAACAGGTTTCGATTTTAATATTTAATTAACATATAATTAAGGGTACGGATAAATCTATAATTATTAAAATTTTATTAGGTATAATTATTGGCGCAATGTTTGTATTGCGAAGGTCTTTGTGTAAAAGATTTATAAAAGTATGTAATTTAGCTTTTAATAAAATTGTGTAAAGACAACGTTATTATTATTAGATAAGCGAATTGCTAATTTGATTTGTTTTTGTTTTTTAATAGGATGTTTACATTATTTGTGAAACGTTTTTACGAAAAAAAAGCAGTTAACAAATTAAATTATAAACACTTACTAAGCGAATGCTTTGAATTTATGGAATATTTATGGATAGAAATAATTTTTTGTTGGCATCAGTTAGCTATTGGAACTTTCTACAGACCACCTAAAAAAGATAAAAATGCCTTTTTTCAAATTTTTGAGAATCTTTTATATATGTATGCAAAATATGACCACATCATATGTGTAGGCGATTTTAATTTCGATTTTTTAGACACTGAATTGCCAAAATGTAATAGTTTAAGTACTTAAAATCAACTTGTATGTCCTACCTGTTTTTCACCCACCCGAAGCTCACTTCTCAATTTGTTTATAACTAATTATGAATTAAAAAAATGCCACATAAAAGTAACTCAAACTCATTTTACGAATCATTCACTAATATCATGCAAACTTGATTTTGCAAAAACAAAAATATCAAATAATAATAAAATACCCAATAGGGATATAAAATCTATAAATTTAGAACATCTGCAGGACAATATAAATTTAATGTCATGGGATAATATATTTACCACTAATGACATCGATAAAAAAGTTGAGATACTAAATAAAAATATTTTGGAATTACTTGATATTCATGCTCCTATCAAAACTGTTTGCATAGATAAAAAACCATATGCGCCATGGTTTACTGAAAACATAAATTTCATGCAAAATCTAAGAGACAAAGCATTAAGAAAATTCAAAACTTATAGAACTCCAGCTAATTGGTCTTATTATAAACAACTTAGAAACTTTACAACTAATGCAATAAAAAATGAAAAAATGGCATATCTTCGAAACAAAATTTGCAAATTCAAATACTAAACAAACTTGGAATGAATTAAAAAATTAAATATCACAAAAAATTAAATAACGATAGTTCTACTCATTTAAATGATGGTGAAATTATTAACAATCATTTTACTAGCATCGAAAATAAACAACCGAATTATGACATAATTAGTTACTACAATTCTCAAATAAAAAAATAATATAAATGATCCTCTTGTATTCACGCTTGTTACAGAAGAAATTGTATCAAATATAAGTTAAAATATTAAATCTAAATCTTATGGTACCGATAATATGAATATCGATATATTGTTACTTTTCTCTCCATTTATAATTCCCTTATATCATAAATATTATAAATCAGTCAATTTTGTCCTCTTATTTTCCCTTGGAGTGGAAATTCGCTAATGTTATTCCGATACCTAAAATTAGATCACCTACTGATTTAAATCATTTAAGGTCTATTAGTACTCTGACTCTGCCCGTGTTATCGAAAGTATTGGAGAAGATTTTAGATGGGCAAATAAGAGAACATCTAAATAAATTTAATTTATTTCCTTTAAAACAACCTGGGTTTCGCAGTGGACATAGTTGTGCCACTGCCCTTGCTGACGTAGTTGATGATTTGATTCAAGCTGAAGATAACAATAAAATAAGTGTATTAGTTTTAATAGATTATTCGAAAGCCTGTTAAATCATCAAATACTGCTGTCAATCACTTATTATTTGGGATTTTCTGATGCAGCTACGAGGGCGGATTGATATTGAAGCTATCTAAGTAGGAAAAAAATGTTTTTTTTTTTAAACCATTTATTTCTCAACATAGTCTCCTTTTAGCTCAATACACTTAGTAAGACGATACCATCTGAATAATACGATTTTGGGAATCCCTCAAAATACGCGTTAGTTTCGGTAATCACTTCTTCGTTTGAGATGAATCTTTTTCCTGCGAGCCATTTTTTCAAGTTTGGAAACAGGACAAAATCACTAGGAGCTAAACCTGGACTATAAGGTGGATGATCAACCAATTCGAAGTGTATTTCACGTAATTTTAGCATCGTATCTAATGCTGTGTTAACCGGTGCGTTGTCTTGAAGAAAGAACACTTTTTTCTTCTTTAAATGTGGTCGTTTTTTCTTGATTGCATTAATCAATTGATCCAATAATGCACGATAATACTTTCCTGTGATTGTGGATCCTTTTTCAAGATAATCGATGAGCAATATTCCGTGTGCATCCTAAAATACAGTGGCCATAACCTTGCCAGCCGATTTCACTGTTTTCGCCTTCTTCGGAGCACTTCCACCAGCTTCCACCAATTGTTTCGATTTATTTTTGGTTTCAGGTGTGTAGTGGTGGACCCACGTTTCATCAACAGTTATTAATCGACGCCAAAAATCAACAGTATTACGCTTTATCATGTCCAAACACCGCTGTGAAGTGGTCTGTCGAACTCGTTTTTGTTTGACACTGAGCAAACGCGGCACCCATCTTGCCGATAGCTTTTTCATTTGCAAATGTTCATGCAAAATGTTGAACACACATATGATATGTTTACCATTTCAACAATCTCACGTAACTTGACTCGGCGATCATTCATAACGATATCGAGGATTTTCTTGATATTTTCTTTAGTAACCACCTCTTTTGCCCTTCTTGTTGATGGTATTGTTGTAGAGCTTGTTCGGCCGCGTTTAAATTCAGCAATCCAATATTTTACCATGTAATCTTTTTTCGTCGTTTTCCCTTTCAAATAATAGTGTTTAATCAATGCACGAAATTCACTTTTTTCCATTTTTTAAGAAACCCAAAAGTTGCTTACTTCAAACGACTACAACAAATAAACTAATTGATGAATTTGGGTGAAATTTTAACAGCTGACGTTTGACAGATCGCAATTTCTAAAAAAAAGTTTTTGTGTTTGTGCTGCCATCTAGCGCTAGGTAGCTTTAATATCAATCCGCCCTCGTACCAACTTAAGCGATAGATATCAAAGAGTACAAATAGGCAAAAACAAGTCGCAAAAAATTAAATTAGAACTAGGAGTTCCTCAAGGCAGTATTCTTGGTCCACTATTATACACTACGTATACTAGTAACTTTCAATACTCTCTAAAATATTGTAACTATCACTTTTATGATGATGATACGCAAATATACTTTTCTTTTAAATATGAAAATTTAGTAGAATCTTATAATTTAATTAATAGTGATTTAAAGAATTTAACAAAAACTTCGTCCAATCACCTTCTAAAATTAAATCCACTTAAATCGTCTGCCCTACTATTCTGTAAGGAATCTGTAAGAATTGTAGTACAAAACCAGATGCGGTTAAAAATAGAATATAAAATTATTCCTTTTAATAGCAATGGAAAAAGTTTGGGACTCGTTGATAATAAGTTAAGATTCAAAGACCATACCACATCTAAACTAAACCTATCATATTGTGCACTAAGCAATTTATCCCCAAAGACAATTTTTGGATGTTAACATAAAAAAAATTATGCGACTCACTTATACTAACTCTGTTTGATTATTGTGATACAGTGTATGGTTCATGTCTAGACGCTGCTGACAAAGCCCGTATTAAAAAAATACAAAATTCTTGCATTAAATTAATTTACGGCATTAGACGTAGGCATAGAGTAACGTATAAACTTAAAAAATTGAAATGGCTTAATATGCATAATCGCCGAAAATTGCATTTTGATTCTTTTATATTTAAAATTATGCAATGTAAATACACGAAAGTCAATGCTTACCATACCTTCTCATCGTAAAGAAATATTTAAACGAGCGTTTTCATAGAACGTGGCAAAATCTGCAAATAATCTAATGAAAAATAATCTATTTAAATCACACTTTCTCCAAATAGCTCGAAAATGAACTACAAAAATCACCTACTTACTTTATGATGCTAACTCTTATAGTTGTATTGTCCTTATTAACTTTTTCTTTTTTATTTAGGTTGCCACAGTTACATTTATTATTTTGTTCTTATATTATCTATGTTTTTACCTTAATTTTAGCGCGTATTAGTATTAGTATAAGTATATTTTTTTATATGTCTCTTAAATAAGATTTTTTTTTCGTTTATTGTTAATTCAATGTTCGTTATTAGTTAAAAATAATTGGGCTTTAGCGGAAGAACAGACATATTAGTTCAAAAGACTTAAATTCACTGAGCTAAATGCCATTTTCTCGTGTATAATTTATCTGTTATGTTTACAAAATACTATTGAGTAATAAACGTATTTATTATTATTAATATTATTATTTGTAAAGATAACTTTACTAGTTATTAACTAAATTATAATAAAAAAGGTAGAATATAAAATTAGAAAAACTCTTTGTGCGAAATAAATGCATACAACGTTTCTCTTGTATTTCCAAAGGCTCGACAAAATGATATAATGATTGACGCAGACAACTTATAATACTGTGGGAGTACCTAAAAGGGAAATTATGAATATTAACTATTTCTTTGCTTAGGCCATTGTCACATCCATTCAATTGTTCTCTCGGATATCACACCCATTAAACAAACAATACAATACAATATAATATTATTTCTCTTGACAACTGTGTGAGCCGATTCTTTTTCTTTATTATTAATAGGAATAATAATAAAGTAATTGTTTTAGAGAAATTGGTTTACATTAAAATTAGTATAGTTCTCGAAAGAAGGATAGTAGTTGGTAGGAAGAACGTTTCTTACGTACAAAACAAATAGTTGCAGTACATTTTTTTATTAAATAATATTTCTGTATTGTCCTAAGAGTTGTGGCACAAAATTTAGGATCTATAAATAATAATGGTATAGGTTTATTCATTAAAATCTAAAAATAGTGAATACAGACATACACATGTTCATAAAAATTATAAATTATCATATTTGAACAAATGTCGCTTGCCAACGTGAGGCTACTGAAATATCAGGTGGATCTTAAAATAACAGCTGTTAAAAAAATAATATTGATACAGAAGGAAAAGAAGACCTGGAAGGAACATATATATAAACTAAGTCTGGAAGAATCAAATAAAGAGGAACCAAATCTGGAAAATATAAATATAGAAGAAAATCAAGAAGATAAAAAACAAAAAGAAAAGGAATATTAAGTAAAGATCGGGTAATTAAATGATGACTAACATGGAAGAAAATTTGGAAAATATGAAAGATTTCAAAAATATGAAAGAAGATATGAATAAAAATAAAGAAAATGAATATTAATAAAATTAAAAGAAGATTTAAAATTTTGAAAATAAAGAAGACGATAGAAAAGATGCAAAATATATAGGCGAGAAAATGGAAGAGACAATAATAAAATAGTATAAAAGTATTAAAAAAGCAGTAATAATCCAAATAAAAGAGGATTGTAAAGATCATAAGTAAGACAAAATAACATTAAACATTTGCATGAAAGAATAAATTATCAGGACTGCAAAAATAACAGAAGAAATTCAAAAGTTTTCATACATAGAAATACCAAATATGGAAGATAAAATTGATAAAATACAACACAACGAAAAAAGACAAAGCCGAAATGTAAAAAAGAAGTAAAAATAAGTCATTTCAAAAAAAAAAACAAATAAAGGGAAGGGAAAACCAATTAAAATAGAAAATAGTAATCAAGAAAAAGAAAAATTATAAATATTGAATTCACAACCCTGCGATATTAAGAATCAAAGCTGTAGGATAAAATAATAAAAATATACATAGTGAGTAACAAAATTTAAATAAAAAAAAAATCTGATGTGTCCAACACATGACTTTCCTATCTAGTTATTATAGGCTTTTTCAGGTTATTTTGTTCAACCTATTGCAACACCTCTATAAATGTTTAGAGGATAAACTAAATATATACATTTTCCACATACATCTACCTCGAAACATTTTTCCATAGATATTCATTGAAAACGAAAATACAGAAAAATTTTAATATAGCACTTTTCCTATAATTTTTCCATTACGGTCCATTTTAGAAAAATCATGTTTAAACAAAAATTATAAAAATCGATATCGCAAACAACTTTTAGTTCAACAATTTTCTTAAAAATCAGAATTTTGCACATTTTGTCAAATTTCTCGAATATGGACCATATCAGGAAAATTTAGTATTAAACAAAAATTGTAGATAATAATATTAGCAGTAACTTTTATTTGAAGAATTTTCTCCTCCAAGCATGAATAACGGATATATTCCATAAAATATAAAAATAACCTTCCATAAAGTACCCCCAGATGTTCCGACTTTGTCCAAAATCTAATCATTTTACGTCAGGCCGAAATTAAACTTATGTTTAAAATTTAATATTTTTTTCTTTAACCCTTTTTGAGTTTTCTTCAAATTTGGAAATTACACATTTTGTCAAATTTCTCGAATACGGACCATTTTAGGAAAATTTTGTATAGAACAAAAATTTTAGATAATAATATAAGAAGTAACTTTTATTTGAACAATTTTCTTCTCCAAACATAAATAACAGACATATTCCATAAAATATAAAAATGACCACCAGAAAGTACCCCCCCAGATGTTCCGACTCTGCCCAAAATCTAATCAGCTCATTGGACGCTGGAACAAAGCTTAAGTTTAAAATTTGGTGTTTTTCTGTGTATCGGTTCATGAGTTATGCGACACACACACACACACACAGACAGACATACACAGACATCATCGGAAAAATAGTCAAAACGAATTCAGGGGACCTCAAAACGTAAAAATCCGTCGAAAACTCGAGGTCGAAAAAATCATGATTCCTATACTTTCCTTATATCTGTATACAGATAGGAAAGTAAAATGCTATATTTTTTCTTGTCTTCGTATAATGTTTAAATTATGTGGTGAAAACCAATTTGTGATTTGTTGTAATATGTTTCCTTAAATCCGTGCCACTATTCAGGAATGATGTATCGTCTGCAAAATTAACACATTTAATGGAAAGAAGAAATTAAATGTAGCATTAAATATAATATAAACATGGTAGGTCCTAATATGGACCCCTGTGGGATGCCATGTTCTATATTAGATAGATCTAACATAATATTGGCCGAAGAGGCTAGCCGCGAGCTTAGTGTTCATCCACTTACTAGCAACAGTTAAGCAGTCATCTCTCCGATCACGTCGTGAATAGGTGACCGCTGGGAGATTTCACCATGGGCCGTGTCACCATGGGATTCATCCGACTAGCGTTTAACCATCGACGACGTGGAATGAATGAGAATGAATGAGGGTGTGAATGGGAAAGTAGTTGGACCTTCAAATGGTGGTACAATAAGCCGCAGGCTGCAGTGCTGCCAGACTACAGACGGATTAGAGTGTAGCACGGGAGGTCTAAAGGGTGTAAAACTAAAAAAAAAACATACCATTCACACATACTGCTTGAGATACATAGTCAAAAGCATAAAAATTATTGAGTCAAAATAGCTTGTAATGGTAAAATATCAAATTGGGATGGTGCTGTGACTGTTATGGATTATTATCCATACTAAGTAATTTAATAATTTCACTCGTAATTTTTTCTTTCTACTCAATGGGGAGCTCATCATCCCACGCTAAATGTTCTTCGCACAACCGCTGTAGGAGATTCTTTGATAAAATTATAGAAGGCTCTAGCAAACCTAGAGAGTCAAATATTCTCGAATCTTGGGATAAGACGAACCTTTTTGTACACTTTGACTTTTCATTAAGTTTTATGCAAAACGTTAATTTGTCTTGACTTGGGGCCCAATATAATCCTAAAGTTTTCATTTGCTTTTTTTAACCAAAACCTTTTTGAGAAGCAGATTTATTAGATTATATACCTCTTAACACACCTGGGTCATTGGAAATCCATTTTCTTAATTTAAAACCTCCAGATTCCAAAATAGTTGCTACTTTGTCACAAACTTCTATTGCTTCAGAAGTTGTTTTTGCTCCAGATAACACATCATCTACATCAAAATCGTGCAATATTACTTCCGAGGCTCTAAGATTTTTACTTATATCTAAACCTAATTATTGCAGACATCTAATAGCCAAAAAAGGTGCAGCTTTAGTTCCGTATGTCATCGTATTTAGGGTGTACTTATAGAGTTCTTCTTCAGGCTCACTTCTCCAAAGTATTTTTTGAAGTGACCTCTGACTGGGATCAACAACTACCATACGGTACATTTTCTCAGTGTCCGCACAAACAACTATAGGATGTTTTCTAAATCTAATAAAAATTGACCATAAATCATCTTGGATTTTAGGCCCAGTATGTTGGATATCATTGAACGATATTCCTGAGTCAGGAAAAAAACAACTCTTAACTTTGTCGTGGTACTTTTCTCATTTAGCACACCATGGTGTGTCAGGAAGTATGATATTGTATCTGTTTTCTGATCTAAATCAACTTTTGACATATGTCCCATGTCCTTATATTCAGTCATAAAGTCAACATAAATGTTCTTCATTGTTGGATTTTTGCTAACCTTTTCTTTAGATAGAAAACCCTTTTTACGGCAAGTTCTCTAGAGTCACCCAACTTCAAAGGAGAGTCAGTCAATAGAATATGAACTATAAATTTTTAATCTTCACTACGTTTGGTTGTTTTCACAAATATTCTTTCACACTCTCTGACTTTATTTCTGGACTAATCGATCCTGATACTAACCAACCTAAGCGAGTTTTTTGCAAAATTGGCTGATGATTCCCCAATCTAATTCGTCCAAAAAATACTAGCTCCTAACAATAGATCGATTTTTCCTTTTTTATATAGCAGATGCAATAAAATGTCTCATTACTTAGAAAATTCCACACCTGTAATTTTGAACCAATCAAAATACGTGTTTTTGACAGATCACCATGGCAACGGAGGTATTTTAGTGGAAATTTTTTTCTCGTGGGGTACCCAACAGCGAATTATACTGGAAATTTTTTGACGTTTACAATAACAGACCATTTTTGACAGACTGGTTTTTATTTGTTCACATAATAGGTTTAGTTTTGATACATTTTAGTTACAATGCTAAGGTGTTTTCTATATTCTTCGGCCACTTCTTTTCTTCTTAATGGCGAAAATGCAGGACTTATGTATCTATGTCTAATAAAATATATATAATATTTAGACACTAATTTATTCACCTTTTTCCCATTCAGCACTTTGAATTTTGCGTAGTTTTTCAAGAGATTTTCAAATCGATTCATTTTTAAACAAATTAATTTTGTTGGTTTTACTTGCTGTGCAATATTCTTTATCGCAACAAAACGCGTGTTATTTAATGTTTTGAACTGTCAAAATACAATGATCACAGCCTCCTACGATTGATGCTTGCTGACGCTGGTTATGAATTTCATACCATTTTAAAGCGCTCATAACGCATGTTAATAAAAACGCAGAAAAACAATTTTCTACCACTTGTAGTTATTCAAAACTTACGTAAAATTAAAGAATATACTATTTTCTATTTTCAAGTGGTATTCCCATGCAACTACAATGAGTAGAAATAAGCAATTTGAAGGCCTAAATAATTGCAGCGAAACATTTTTTTACGTCGGGCCGCTTGACAACTTCAAAACTAAAATTATATTCGAGGTTAGGGTCTCACTTAGTTACCATGACAACTCAACAATCAAGGCGACAACACCTTTTATGTTTCACTGGTGACTTGGAGAAAATAATTTGCATTGTTGAGAAACGAAAAATAAATTTTAAAAATATTTAATTTTCAACCATAATTCGGCGTGGAATTTTCTTACCGAATACCACGCGAGGTCAAATTAATATCAGGAAATTTTTTCTCGCTCATGAATATTTTTAGAAAATTTCCCTCGTCTGCGACTCGGGAAATTTTCAAAATATTCATGAGCTCGAAAAAATTTCCGGAAATAATTTGACCTCTAGTGGTATTACTAGTGAAAACTATTGCAACATACGTTATTTTTAAATTATTAATTAACGGAAAAACTTAACAAAATAAACGTGAACCGTCTCTATTTCCATAAAGCGAAATTTGAATACCTGAATATTTGCTACCATCAGAAATCGAGTACAGATAAAGCGGCAAAGAATTTCCTTTTTTTTATCGACGTTCACTATCTACGGCTATAACATATTTGAACAGCAATTTCCATTAGTTCACGACCGGCGCGTGATTTAAGATAAACACTTACATATTATTCTATTGTAAACATGCTAAAATATTATTCAAATGAGCTACCAATTTTCTGCATGCAACTTTTCGAATAAAATTACTAGTAACGAAAAGTGTGAACGGCTGGTGTTGAGTTGACTATGCCTCGCCAAGAGCCTAATTTATTGATTTCGACAGATTCTACAGGACGGATCTTTCTTTCCTTATCTCTTTCTTTGAGCTGCATTTATGAACCAACTGTATTAAGTAGATGTTTATGCCCTGAAGGCAACGATCTTACAAACCCAAGGCCCCTGGTATTTTCATTTTATCATAGTGGCCACTATTGCTGGTAGGAAAGTGCTGTCAAACTTAGAAATTTAAAATGCAGGAAAGTTTTTAAATTCCTTACGAAATTGCAAAAAATCGGAAAAGCAACACAAAACTTTCTATCGAAGTTATCGAGAGACTTCTGCTATTTTCCAGAGCTAGGTACTTTTTTTTTTGTTGGGTTTAGATATTTTTCTATTTCACCCTTTCCTTATATTCCTCCTCTTTTCTTTTTATTATTTTCCTAATGTTTCCGCTATTTTAACCCAATTTCCTTGGTCTTCCATCATTTGTCCCACGATATTTTGCGGCGAAAGGGGTCTAGTTCCCTAATAATTTCCCTGTCATGTCTCCACCTGGCGCATGAGAAGACCGTGTGTTCTGGTGTGTCCGTCTCTCTGCAATACATACAATTTGTGTCATTGGCTTTTCCTATCCTATGTGTAGCTTCTAATTGAGCCATGTCCACTTAGAAAATGCGTTATGTAGTAGTCCGTTCTTTTGTGTTTGCATTGTAGCCAGGGATATAATCTTGGAATCAGCGTCTTTGTCTGTTGTGCCATTGCCTGTGTTCTCCTATTCTTCCTGCCACATGGCTATCGAGTTATCCTTTTCTGCCCTTTTGGTTATATCGTTCATTTCCTCACCTCTTTTTTCCTCGAGTGAAGCCTCGCCCTTTCCTTCACCATTAATTTAATTGATATAATTCCCGCTATTACGTTAGCCACCTCTCTAGATATTTTTCGATAGGCACAGGATACTTTGATTAACATTTTTCTCTGTGAGCTCTGGATCATTTTACTGTAAGTTTTGGTCTCAGGTATCCTGTGCTCCGTACAGAAGAATGGAGTGTATTTATGTTTGGCATCAGCCTTGCCAAAGTTGCATAGGATTTTTCCGCTTTTTCCACAGTCTTCCTAATATGTTCATTGTATATCAGCTTGTCATCGATGTAAATTCCAAGACATTTTGCATTTCTAATAGGTGTTATTACTGCGTTCTTTACGTTGAAGATTCTGCTCTGTTTCTTGGTCCCCTAAATATGACCGCGGTAGTATTTTGCGTAAGGCCGTTTCTACTCATCCAGTCGCATATTTGGATTATTGGTGTAGTGGCTTTCTCAATCAGACCCGCGTTTGATCTGGATCTCACTATCAAAGTGAGATCGTCCGCGTATGCGACCGTTTCGCAATGTGTCGGCAGTTGGAGTTACGTTATGTATATAATATGTTCCACAAGGTTGGACCGAGAACGGAACCTTGTGGAACACCCTGGGTCATTTTCTTGCTGTATCCTTTGACTGATATTTGTCTGTTCTGAAAATAACTTCTGATTAGACTTTTTAACCATTTTGGCGTGCCGTTGTTTTCGAGTTTTCTGTTAATTAAGTGCCATTTTGCCGTGTTGAAGGCGTTCTTAATAACTAGGCTTACAATAGCTTGACAATAGTGGTCCGTTTTTCTAGTGATCGCTTCGACTGCTGCCACGGTAGATTTCCCTTCCCAAAAACCGTATTGGAACTCAGAGAATAATGTATTCCTCTAATTTTTTCTTAATTAGGTGACCTAGGAACTTTTCTAGTACATCCAAAATAGAGATGGGCCTGAATTTACGTTCTTCCGGTTTCCCTTTAGGGATGAGTACAACTCTGGCTTTTTCCATGTCGTGGGGAATTTTTGTGTGCTGGCTATTTTGTTGTATACCCTGAGGAGCTCATTTGGTATTGGTCTGGCTACCGCCTTTACTATCTCCGGGGTAATGCCGTTCGGACCTGGTGATTTGCCTTTTTTTATCTTATCAGAGGCGTTTTTTAGATCTTCCGTTGTAAATGTGCCATGGTCTTGCGTTCTTTCCCAATCTTCCCCCTCCTGTTGCTAGTCGGGGAACACCTCGTCTATAACCCTCATTTCTTCTTCATTTGGTATTTCATACAGTTGGCTGTTATTTTTAATATGTCTTGAGGCAATTTTATACCCCTGTCCCCAGACATCATTTTCTAGTTCGGTGCATAGTTTCTTCCATCGGTGCCTTTTCCTGTATTCAATTTTCCCTATTTTGTATGCATTTTCTAGGTGTTGCATTTGGTGCGGGTTAATAGTCCTATTCCTTCTGGCCCTCGTGAGCTTTCTTCTATATGTGTTGCAGGTTTTTCTGATTGCAGCGATGTCTTCATTTCACCAGTATGGTGTGTTGCGTTGTGAGCCCTGCGTGTGTCTGGTCTCACTGGTTTGGTGGGCACATTTGAGTGCTTTGGTTAATTTTCCTGGTACTTCGCCTATATTGTGTCTTAGCAAGTTCAATGGGGTTCTCAGGTTTTCTGCATCAATCTATATGTTTGGTGTGTATAGCTGTCCCATCAAACATGATGAATCTGTACAGGCTTAATGATTCCTTGAGTGAAACTGTCCAACTTTGTATTTTTATGGAGGACCTTTCTGATGCTAGGGTTAAATCTATGTAAGATGCACTTGTTCCTCTGATGAATGGGGATGTTTGATCATTATTTATAGCTATTATATTCATTGTGGACATCCACTGCTGCATGCATGTGTCCCTTTCATTTACTACGTTTGGACTCCAGAGCCTCGATTTCGCGTTAAAGTCCCCGAGGATTATGTGGTTTGTATTATTTGTTCCCCTGACTTCTTCCATGATCAGGTCGATCTTCCCCTCAAATTCCACTCTTGGGATATTCAGTGAGATGTAGCAGTTATAGAAGATCGTTCCATTTATATTTATTTTTACATTACTTGTTTTGCATGCTACATCTTTCCTAGAGTTTGAGATTAGTCCCATGTTTGTAACGTTCTTTTTGTTTAACTCTTGTAGAAATATAATATCTGTATCGTGTCTGACTGTCATAGCTATGGCCACGTCAGTGCCAGGGGGTGGCACGTCCGATGTTAATTTGCAATATTTTAATGGACATTATATAGATATTAATGGCATGGGCCTCATTCACTAGTTCGTCTAATTGTCTGCTGAAATAATCTTCAGATCAGAGGTATTTGGCTCTTCTTTTTCCTCTTGTTGTTTTCTGTCTTCGTGAGGTCTTTTGGATGTAGTTCTTATTTTTATCCTCCAGTCTAGCATTCTTAAGAGCGATTTTGAATTTTGGACACTTCATTGTGCCTCTCTAGATAGCGGGAAAGCCTCCTCGTTTTTACATTCTTTCGAACTGTTATCGCTCTGTCCAGATTTAAAACAGTCTTTAGATTGGTCTGGGCCATTACATGTGTCAGAATAGTGGTCGTACGACCAACATTTCTGGCATCTTCTGATATTTAATCTCTTCTCCATCCTACATTTGACGAGACCCATCCGCAAGAAGCCTTCCTACAAAATTTTATCAGCGACGTTTGATTTTAGAGTGAGGGTTTGCTTCTAGGGTACCATTGCTAAATGAACGGAATTCACTTATCTTATTATCGTCTTCCCATTTGCCCGTGATTTCTATAATGAATTGTTTGATGTCTTCTAGGGTAGTGTCCGCTTCCATCCCTCTCTACTGTATGGCTTTACTCTTCTCTAGTCCTAGCCTGCTTGTTTTTAGACACGTGGTACTGTCTTTCAGAGCGTTGTGTACGTTATTGAGGGCTGTTTGATCTTTTTCTACCGTAAGTAGTAATTTCCCGTCCTTTGTGCTTATACCGTATTACCTAACAGCGATTCGTACCATTACAATTAGTTAGATGCGATTCTTTTACAATTGGTTTCTTTGGAAATTTTTTCAAAATTTCTTCGGTTTTATTTAATCAGAGTTTCCTTTGGAGAAGTAGGTCTAATGATGATAGTTTTTTTAATTGGTTCAATCCAGTCATGATGTTCTTCTTCAGCATGTTTGAAATGTCATTTGTAAATGCTTTGCAAATCTACAAGCCTTCTGTAAGTTATTACGTGCCCAGGTTCTGTCTACATTTCTAATTGGTAGGTTTTGAAGTATTTGCCTTTTAATTATGCTTAGTAACTTAGTTGATTTGGCGTATCAAGCAAAGTTTAGTAAGGGTTTTGTTTTCTATTTCTAAATAGTTTTAAAATGCAGTTGATACTTTAATTCTTTCTGTCCCTAACCGGACTGCAAAGTCAGCTATATTTATATGTAGTAAAAGAACCCCTTTAAAAAAATCTTTCTAGTACCTCGATATATCGAAGGTATACTGTTAGTTACAACGCTTGTTAGTGAAGAGTCAAATAGCTGCACTATATCATAATTGAAACTACGAATCCAATGGCCTGCTTGACTTTGTGGGCAATAGAATACGTCATTTTCCAAAAAACAAAAGTAACTCCCAGGTAAAAGAACGTTTTTTCAACCTCAATTGGGTTTTTGTTGCATCTGAGATCTATCACAGCTGCTCTTGGAAGGTCTTGCCAGTGAACTCCAGGCACATCAAAAGTTTTAAACCATCAGAACAACTAGTGATGAAGATGCAGAAAGTGGTATTCCTTGGATCCTCTTGTCTTTTGAGTCAAATAAATTTTGTCAAAGATGACTGATAGAGCGCGAATGCATGGAATACCTTCTCTGCGACCATGCAGGTCTTTCGTTTAATGTCCTAGGTGTGTTAGACCAATATTAATAATAATAGAAAGCTCCGACAGTTCAAAAGATTGATTAAAATAGCCACTCGTTTAAAATACAGCGATAACAGATTCTAAATGAATCGTTTTGTGGTTTTCAAATTCTTTCACACTCGTTTAATTAAACGGCAATAAAACCGTCAATAGCTCGTTAACGATGAAAAAATAATTGCATTTCGGAAGACTAGATGATTACGTTTTATAATTTCTTCGGCCCTAGTAAAAGTAGAGCATATAATTAACTCGCCGTATTATTTTTTCTACAAAATTATATTTTTATAGCAAAGCAACAATTTCAAAACTGTTAAATATTTATTTTTCGCCTTACACTTGTGTGATATAATTACTTTTTAATGGCGCCGTGCATAAATCAACTCGATGGTGAATAAATCATTTTGGATAACAAACGAATTAAATTTTACATATCTTCATCTCTAATATAAATATATATAATAATATGTGTGAGAATTAATTTCGATGTTTTTCTAGTCCCAGCTTTGCAATTTGTCGTAAAATATGTGGATGTTTAATTAACAATAATTACGTTTTCCATAAATGGCTTTATTAATTGCCATTTATTATAGTGTTATTAAGTATTTAGTTATTTGAATAAATAAAAATGGTTAATATACAATTGACCAGCGTTGGGTGTTACATATGGATTTTGTCGACTTTTAGAAGACTTTTGACTTTGTTGGAATTATTAATCAACATTTTTTGATTCGAAAATAATAAAAAAACGTGTTTTTTTTCTGTGAATTGGTCATAGGTATCTGGCATTTCGATTGGTCCATAGATCGGCAAATGTATTTCTTGAAAAATTTAATTTATGGCACTTCTTGACTGGAATTTTGTGTAGAAGTAAATCATAACCCACAATGGTGTATCTACAACTAAAAGAAATTATTTTGAAAAACTATAAAAGTGTTCTTTACTGACAGTAAAACTTCAATATTAAAAATCATAGTATTATTTGTAATTGGCCGCTACTTCAACAGTTAAAAGCAAAGCAACGTTTGTCAAGTAATTAGTTTATAATTTTTCGAAATTACAGTCTATTATGTACAAATGCAGATAATTTTATTAGTACGTTCATACATGTGTATGTTAAATAAACTTTAGATCTATTGGAACCAGTTTACCATTCTCAAAATTAAAATAGTCTAAATTACATAATTTATATTGGGATTGGACGCAAAAACTATATTAGAAACTGAAAAATAATTACTTCTCTCTGTATCTAAAACGTGTGAAGGGTGGGTTACCCCCCACGGCACTTAGGCCTCATTAGGGCCATTGTGCATCCTCCTAAGATGATAGGCACCTCCTAGCTCGTGAGCCAGCCTACAGATTTAATGTAGTTGACAACGTCGCCATGAGGTGCTTCTCTTATATCGGCCGGTGTCAGCCGATACTCTCCGAACACATCTTCTAATAAATGAGAGCGTCGAGCAATTGTAAAGGATATGCTCGATGATTTCATCTTCTTGTTCGCACTCTCTGAGAGCCCCATGATATGGAGACGCTTCCGTACTTGGCAATGACCAGTCAGAATGCCTGTGACTAGGCGCAGATTCTGTCTAGTCATAGGCATGTATTTGTTTGCTGCAGTGTTGTCAGGATAACTTAGGAGCTCCATGGCAACTCTGCAGTTTCTTGTTTCATCCCATCTTTCCTTGAATAAAATAATTACTTATAACACTAAATGATTTCACCTTTGACAGCAAGTTAACCTTTAACTCGCATTTAGAAAACAGAGTCAAAAGAGCATACATTGCTTATGAACAATGCCGCCGAACCGTGGGGCGCACCTGGGGTTTCTCCCCCAGAGTCGTTGCATGGACTTACATGGCTATCATAAGACCTATGCTAACATACGGTGCAGTTGTCTGGGCACCGAAAACCCAAAAATTAACAGCTATCCATAAACTAGAACAAATTTAAAGAACAGAATGTCTCAACATAACAAGAGCCATGAAAACAACATCGACTAAAGCCATGCTCTTGAGTTATCCTCTTGAGTTATCCTGACAACACTGCAGCAAACAAACACTTGACTATGACTAGACATAATTTGTGCCTAGTCATAAGTATTTTTATAAAAAGAAGGCAGTGACGTTACATGATAAAAAAACTGCTGCGTATAACTGTATATTGAACGTGATGGCCCCAACAAAAAAAATAAAAATAATATAGGTTTCTTACACTGATCTAAGGAATCTATGGTTAACTTTTTTGGGACACCCTTTATAATCAAAAATTGTGTTTTGTTATATTTGATGTTGTACATCAACCCATACCATTTCTATGGGATTAAAGATTCAGTAATATGGATATAGTCTTATCACTTCATTCCCTTCATTGCCCATTTCATCGACCACATATTTTGGTTTAAGATTAAACCCTTTTAATAAAACCATTGAGTTTTTCTTTAGTGTTCTGGTATGTCCAAACCTATCTCCTTTAAAAAAGTTGCTATTACTTTCTTTTCTGATTTGGCTTTAGGTACTATTCCAGTTTGCTTAGAGTGGTATTGTCTAGCACAATTACATTAATAGTTTATAAATTTGTGGCCACCAACAAACCTGATATCTCTTGTCTTTCTCCCACCGAGGGAGCAGTAAAACAGCATTCCCTTCGAACATTTCACCAAGTTCAACTGTGACTGGGAAATGACCTGCCTCCTCAGATGTATGGGTAGAAGATTGAGAATAACTGCCTGGTTCTAGGGCACAGTGAGTTAGCAGCTGCACCGGAGGACATCCTGAAAATTATTTTCTGCCAATGCACGAAAAACTGTGCAAGCGCGAAGTGAGGCTGCAAAAAATTAAATATTAAATGTTCCACAGCATGCCAAAATTGCCAGGAAGACTGTCTGAATGGGGTCTCTTAAATTGACTCCAAAGATGAAAACGAAGACGAGGATGAAAGTCCGTCCCATCCCAAAAGAGCAAGAAATTGACTCAATGTTACATACTGTTGTAATATTCTATGTTAATTCACTTTTCTATGTCAGTAAACGTTGTTTTCAATTATTGATTGTGATTTATAAAACCATCCCACTATCTTAAAGACACTCACACATGCAGAAACATGGTCATAGCAACTTATTTTCCCATTAAAATGGTCTAGATATTCTTTAATTAGGTGTGAGGAACCTGGTCAGACGGCCCATAACTAGATATTCTAAAATGAGTATCTGTGTTATTTAGACGTCCAAAACTTACTATAAGTACATAATGGTGCATATTTCGGCCAATACGTTGACTGGAAATGGTGAGAAATTAAAAGATTCATTAGTTGTCGCAAAACTTCAGATTTCACGCACAATTTTGAAATTGCTTTAACACCACTAAGGTAAAGAGACAAACGCACCGCTTCTCGCATTTACCAGAACAAGCGGTACGTGCTGTTGAGTCATAGAGATGGAATTCTCGGACTATAAATAAACTATAAATAAATTAAACTATCGTCACAATATGTAAAATAAATTTAATATGATACGAAATTTAAAAATATGAATATAAAGACTTACCGTACAAAATATTTTAGAAAATTTTTAAAATAGAAAAGAATAGACTATAAAATTGGAAAATGTAAAATAAATAAAAAAATTAGGAAAATTTAAAAAATGTATAAAATGTAAGAAAATATATAAAAAAAGACTGCAGAGAAAAAAGACTAAATATACAAAAAGAAATGTAAAACCAATAGACAATGTATAAAATATAAAGTATATAGAGAAAATATAAATGTAAATTTTAAAAATGTAAAATAAATAAAAAACAAAATATAGACAATGTAGAGAATGTAAGAAAATGTATAGTACTGTAGAAAAGTATAGAAAAGTGACAGTCAAATTTTATGAGATTTGAGTTAATATCCAACTCACTTGTCTATGTTGGATGTAACAAAAAAAAGTCAAATCATATTTATACTGACAGTACTAAATAAACTTAATCAATATGATATAAATAACAAAAAACGACAAATTATAAATAATATAAAAAAACTGTAAAACATATAGACATTGCATAAAATATAAAGTAAATTTAGAAAATTTAAGAAGATAAGAAACAAAACAAGACAATGTATAAAATGAAAGAAAACATATAAGAAGGACTACAGAAAAATCAGAGACTCTAAATAATTATAGGTAAGGAAATAATATTAATATAATAATACTCTCCCTATAATTCACCCCTTTACGAATGAAATTAACTAAGCTTGTACGTCGAAGAAACGGCTATTCTTATTATTTTCCGTGGTCCTCCGGGGCGACTTACAGAAGATTAATGATGCCAACTGATTTACAGTTGAGGGAAACATAGAAAAACTCACCCATCAACATCGAAACTATATATACCGTAATTTTATCTTTTGTTTTACATTTTTGCGAATTCCTTCAGTGCCTCTCGTATTAAACATCAAATATATTCGCGACTGTGATGAGTTATCCCCCCGACCGCGCCAATGCTTGTTGAACCAACCCCCCATCTCTTGTATGTACATAAATATATAGATATAATACGTACATGTACGTATGTATATTCGATATTCGAAAAGCGATCGAGAACGGCAATCAAACGGCTGGGCCGATAACGCTTATTAGCGAAACGTTTTGAATATTTTCGTGGTTTGCAGCTTTATGACCGGGAAATATCTGCACAATCAGTGTTAGTGATAAAACAACCATCAACTATCAGTAAACTGATCAGCGAGCTGCGAAATCATCGGTTTTACGGGCGCAGTTCGCATGACATTCAATCGTAAATACACATTTTAACGCAGAACCTATGCCGATGTGCCAGGGGTTTCGACTCCCAACGTTAACATTTACATTTGTTATAAATAGATATAGATATAGTGGTGCGGGTCGTTTTATGACTTAATTTCGTCGGGAATCGGACGACATGCGCCCCGTCAAACGTCAATGGGTACGGATCTGATATCAGAGTCGTTAGATGAGATTTTGTCAAAGTATGCTTGTTCGACTATTTAATTTGTCCTCTGATAATTAACTCAAAGACCGACATGGTTTAATCGTGTTACCTACTTTTAAAGTGTACACTAATCTCGTTAATCTCTAATTATTTATTTCCTTTAGTCATCTATTTTACCTTTCATAAGTCCAAATAAATTTAATAATATTGTTTATTGACATATTTCTAACCTGTTTCCAAGTAACTGTCACTATCATTCAATTTGACAACAGATACGTTTTTCAAGTAATTCTTAAGTCCGTTCTTTCGAGGTGCTGGCTACACCAGTACCACTCCGAAGTGACTGGTATGGTTCTCGATGGCCGACTCGTACTTCCGTTTTTCTCGTCTTTTCGGTTTTATGATTTTTGTGTTCTCTGGAGCACAGGCGGAAACGATCAAGAAGGTACCATTTTATCTTTGGTTTTGGCGAGCTGAAGAAGTTAAAATTTTTCTATTTTTCGAAAAAGGTCATCTCTTCAGAGGTAAATATTCGTTTTAAATTTATTATTAAATCATTTCATTTTAGATATCAGGCGACCTATTTAAAATACTAAAAATAATAGTTTTTGATAAAGATCACTTTGACAAAAAAAGTTATAAAAAAAACTTGAAAATGGCCGATCCTTTGTGGGCCTCCTTTTGGATGTTAAGCAGGAAAATGATGTTTTCCATGTCCTGGGAACCTTCCCTAAATATGTTTTCCATGTCGTGGGGACCTTCCCTAAAAATGATGTGCATCTGCGGTTTCATGGTTCCTTTTGGTCTTCAATACAAAATGGGGCCTAACCAAGAAAAAACCATTTCGAGGTCTACCCATCCTAGGGCGGAGTAGGTGTGTTTTGTGCTAGCACAATAATTTTTTTGGTGAGTTCCACCCAATTTATTTGAGGTTAATTTTTTTTGGTACCACATTGGAGATTGACTTTTAGTTTGAAGTGCCGGGCAATGCCTATTTTTCTATGTAACTAAATTTTATTTATTTTTTTATTCACACAAAAATGTTTCTTAAGAATTTATAAGTATTCTTCGTTATTACATAGTGTGAACCGAATACAGCTGTAGGAGGGGGTATAACGATTTAAAAACATATGTACATATTTTCTAGTAATCATTCAAGCCACTAGTAACTGTGGACTTGTGAATGTATTTAAAAATTTAAAATAAAAACATTTTTTATAAAACCCTTAGAAGGTTAAACTATTGTAAATCAGCAGATACTAACTTTAGTTAGGAGTAGGCATCTGTTATTATTATTAATTTAAAGGATATATTTTTTATAAAACCCTTAGAAGGTTAAACTATTGTAAATCAGCAGATACTAACTTTAGTTAGGAGTAGGCATCTGTCGTTATTATTTTAAAGAATCATTCAATATCAAGTATTGGAACTTGTATTTCGTTCGCCTGGAGGGCATTAAAGAATTTGTAGAAAGATCTAGTTGTTTTGATTTAGTCTTTGTTTTTTTAGTTTCCATAAGATCAAAATTAAATGGCGTCCACTATTAAAAGTTTTCAGAACCCACGAACCCTGCTTCCAGGCTATAGAGCTGTCGTGCTCTTGTAACCTTTCGTTTGCCTATGAAAACCGTCTCAAAAAGGGAACAAAAAGTGTTACAGAGTTAAATTCTCTTCAATAATATATATTACTTTACTGTTTTATCTATTTTCAAAATTGTCTAAATTATTTACAGTCTTAACAATCTTTGCAGTTTTTACATTCACTACATTTTTTGCATTGTCTGTCTACATTTTCACTTTTCTTATTTTATTTAATTTATTTTACATTTTTTTTAATTCACATTTATTACAGTATTTACATTTTATACATTGTCTATATCGTGGGGTTGCTGTGAAAAGTTACCAAGTCAAATTTTAAGCGATTTGAGTTAATATGACCAAGTCACTTGTTAAAGTCAGATCTAGAAAAAATAATGGCAAAGTCATATTGATTGAGTTTATTTAGTACTTTTAGTACACATATGACTTTTTTTTGTTGTTAGATCTGACTTTATCAAGTGATTTTGTAATATTAACTCAAATCTCATAAAATTTTCAATATGCTCTTCTTCCCTTTTTCTACAGTCTTTATTAGGTATACGTTTTCTTACATTGTCTACATTTTGTTTTTATTTGTATTTTGTTTATTTTACATTTTTAAAATTAACATTTATATTTTCTCTATTTATTCTCTACACTCTTTTTTATTCATTTTCTACATTGTCTCGTTTTATTTTATTTGTTTTATATGTTCCAAAATTTATAGTCTACTGTTCCCATTTTTAAAATGTTTAGTATTATTTGCAGTCTTAACATTTTTCGCAGTCTGTACATTCACTTCATTTTTTACATTGTCTGCCTAAATTTTTACCTTTCCTATTTTGTTTGATTTATTTCACATTTTTTATCTCCACATTCTTTACAATATTTACATTTTATACATTATCGATATTATTTATATTTTTTCTATAAGTATTTCTAAAATTTTCTATATTTTTTTTTGTTTATTTAATTTTCTACATTTCTAGATTTTCTACTTTTTCGACTTCGTCTACATTTTTACATTTAATTTTTTTAAATTTTATAAATATTAATTATTTTCTCTATTGAATCGTCTAAATAT
This sequence comes from Psylliodes chrysocephalus, assembly GCA_927349885.1. NCBI lineage: Eukaryota > Metazoa > Arthropoda > Insecta > Coleoptera > Chrysomelidae > Psylliodes > Psylliodes chrysocephalus. Next base: position 13,432,234 of record OV651819.1, read on the forward strand.
TGTCCAATTCTTTTACATTATCTAAATTTCTCTGTAAGACATTTGAATGTCCGAACTTAATTTAAATCTATTATGACGCCACACCTGTCAGTACGCTTTTGCTTCACCCCGTACATCCAAACTGCTTTATTTACTTATTTATTTTAAATATTTTCTTGGTAGAGTAAATTACAACTTCCGCTAATACGATAACTTTATGTGTTTACATTAAGCATCTGAACGAAAGAGTTATGTCCACGCTCGCATATTATTTTGACTCTACGGTATTCATAATTTCTGTTCTAAGAAAATCCAAATTACCTTGGAGGACAGATTAATGGTGATGAATACCGAATTATGAGAACTATTTGTAAACTTTATATTGTACAAACTATAATAAATATATCAAAAATTATTTTGTTTTATATTTTTCTCTTCTATAAAATAGAAGAGCGTGTCTGATATTAAGTGATATTATGATTTCAATTTGTTTGCTGCACCTAAGTATACACCTAAAATTAGTTCACTGTTAGGTATACAGGGTTTGACTAAAGTATTGCACGAATTCATATTAGCTCTCTGATGTACAACCCTAGTAAGTTAACTATTGGAACTTCTCAATTCTTTACTATGTAGCTTCATTCTTTTCTTTATGATTTCTTTAATATCCTACAGTTCAGCTACATCTTCGATCTATAGTATATAGTTAGTACTGTAGTAGTTACAATTTAAAGGGGCCCCAAATCCTTTCAGGGCTCGACTGTATTTCCTGGGCTGCGTGACTCGTTGGTAAAGAAAACACAAATTCAGTTAATTTACTTCATTTCAACATTTGAACAATACACATCACAGCAGATTGTAATATTTTACATAAAACACTATTTTAAAAAGGTGAAAGGTTCCCTGAAGGGGCCACGTTCATTAACATAAAGCTAATGATGTATTGGCGGTAGTTGAGAGCACGGCGTACTATAAAGGTGTTTCAACTCCCTGAAAAAAACATACCAAAACCGATCGTACTTCCTAGCCAAAATCCGCTAGGTTCGCTATAGTGTCGTTACGGCGGAAAATTGCGGCAATCTTTTTATCTGTCGTAAAAATAGTTCTTCTATGGTGAAAATTCGAGTTTATATGAAATGAAAAAGGACAAAACTATCAGAAGGAGTACAGATGAAAAAATTAATGGTCAACAAATAAGTTTATTGTTATTGATGGTTGCTTATAAGTGTTTTTTTTTTAAACAAGCTGCACTGATGTGTGAGTTTATACGATCAAAAAAAGTGTTCAAGATTTAATAAATATGCTCCAATTAAGTTACAAGTTGCTGCCAGAGACTTGCTACTAAATAAGTGAAATGGGGGTGTTTATAAAAAACAGCTGATTTTGTTTTGTGTTTAAATATTACCTTTGGCTTTGGCAAAAACAGCAATACAGTGGGTTACTGATTATAAAATGAAGAAGTGGACCTTAACTATGGTACTCAGATTGAAGCTTATTATTTTTAAAGTGAGTTTTGTGATTTTCATTGCCCAGATTAAAGATATTCAATAAACATTTAGTTTTATACCTACTATAATCAAATCCATACATAGTGATTGGAATTACAAACATTTCTGTGAAATAGCATTATACCAGAATAATGAAGTCTCACTGGACTGGAGTATATATGTTTCCAAAGATCAGTAAGTACCTATATCAATTATTATTATTTTTATTAATAAGTATCAGAATAACAAGATTGTAACTGTACTTTTTGGAAACAATGAGATTGGTAGAATATATTATTTAATTTGTTTTTGTGACCAATATGTTCATCTGTTAATTATCAATGTTGTGTTATCGAAGCACTAAAGTTATTCACATGGTTCTATATATCTGTATGTACATAGAACTTATACAGTACATTATAAAGTACATTATAGTAGTCAGATCTTCGTTATTCCCTAATCCCTAGCAAATGTAGTCTCCATCCTCCACAATTATATTAAGATTAAAGGCCAGGTTATTACCTCTGAATAAAGTTGAAAGTAACTACTTGCTGATTAGGCTATAGATTATACTTACACCTAACTTTACTCAGAGGTTAAAAAATCTGCCATTAAAAGAACAGTGAGTTTTAGAGCATAAACCTTATTAAATATAATGGGTGTTTTTTTATTAAACTTTTTGTTTTTAAACAGTTTTGGTTGAAAATTATAAAAAAAAATTATATAGGATACCTGGAAAGATTTATAATATAAAACAACATTTAAAAATTCTGAATTAACAAAAGTATGTATTTTCTGTTCCAAGCGTTGTCTCTGTTACCTAAACTAAATACTAGAAATAAAGTTTTAACTGGCAGTTACTACTATGCTCTATCAAATATTCTAAAAAATGCTGCAATGCTAGATGAAATCTTTAATTAGGCATCAAATTTGTAAAATGTTAGAGATAGTATGTAGGTATATAGGGAAAATAAAAAATATAATTATAATGAAGAGTAAGAACTTTTAAATTTTAATATAACTAGAACAAAATATTCAGTAATTAAAAATTTTGATAGGAATTAAAAATTATGCTCGAGTATAAATGTTGTGCTTGTTTTTAAGTGGTTTCGATTTACTTTAGGTTTGTTCCAACAATGCTCAGAAATGAGTTACTGACATCAGGATTCTGCACAGTAGTTTATCGATACTGCAAAATTGTGTACTACCCAGTGGTTTGTTTCTGATCATTGTTGGAACAGACCTTTTATTCAATACATAATTGAACAAGTTAAATGTGTATTTGGAATTTTTTTAATTTTACAAATCTCAAGCTTGAATATGGATTTTCAAATTATGCACTTTTTGTAGTTTTTAATAATGCTTATTTTTTTTTTAGTTTCTTGTTCATTTAATAAAGGTGCTTTTTTGTATATGGGGTAATAATTTTTAAGCAGAGGCGTGCAGCACCCACAAGATCACTGCCAGAATTAAAGCAAATGGGTAATCTAGAAATATGGAGTAGGTTCCCTGCACGTAAGATTTTCAAGAACTTGTAAATAAAACGTTTTAATGAATTATTGCCGTTATCAAAGTTAAAGGTGATGAAATACTCATGAAAATTTGTAAATATTTAACCCTTTCAGTGTATTTGTCCCTCCAGAGGGACACTGTCTTAATTAACCCTGAAGTATACATCTGTTAATTTTGGTAGAAATTTTTCTTTTTGGTTTATTTACTTTAGTTGCATTACTTTTAAGGATTAATATTATAAAAAAATTATTTTCATAGTAAATTTTTGTTTTTGTAATGTACCTGAACAGGGACGTTATGTCTTGGAGTAATAAAAAATACTATGAAAAAATTTTAATTTACTTAAAATAAACAAAGAAAACATACAATCTAGGTACTACAATGGTATTTTTTTAATGAAAGTGGAAGTGAAAGGGTTAAAAAAATAAAAGTAATTTATCAGATTTATGTATGATTTGTTCTTGTAGTGACAGTCACTATAAATTTGAGAAGTGTGCTAATTGAAACGGGACAGGGCTCATATAGTTTTATTTAAAAAGTAAACCTTGTCATTAATTAAATATAAATGATTATTATATTACATTATTGAAATATATAATGTAAAACAAATTGTTGTAATGTTTTTCTGAAATCGGAAGTGTTGTCAGGTTTGTTACTGTCTGCTGCTAACTGTGATGTGTACAAGCGAACATAATAAACCTACTTATTGAGTACATTAATATGAAAAACTCATAATAAATCTGGAAACTATACATTTGAAATTTTCCTACTTATTTTTTCATTACTGCTATTATCTAATAGAACAATTCCTATGCTTTTATTTAATATTTAATTTTCCACAAATAAATATAAAAAAATAATTAGTAAAATTATAAAATGAGTTCCAATTAAATAATGAACTATATTATTAATTTAAATTGTTAATATAAGAAATGAATAAATTAAGTAAGTAAAAGTGTAATAATGGGAAATGTGTAAATTGTATTTATTTCTAATTTTAAATAATTTTGTGTGTATTGTTAATTTTCTTTCTAATGTAAAATTAATAAATTAATAATTTTAACAAAAATTTAATGAGATGTTTTATTTGTGTTAGAATTCGAATACAATAAGAAGAACACTGCTGTCATAATGATTACTTCGAATTTCAAATACATAGTATCTATAACTTATCCATAAATAAATATTAAGTTGTTAGATATAAAAAAATATTTCCTATATTCCTAAAAGATTAACACTTCACCCCCAGTGGATAACTTCGGTAAGTGTATCAGCAATACTTTCCATTCTTGTCGCCTTTGAGAAGTAGTCCCATCATAAGTAATAAAAGCAGGAACAGCATTTTTTAGGTAGTTTTTTTTTATATTTGCGCTGCACATTAAATAATGGTAATCTTATAATTGAAGGGTCTGGAAATGCCCATTCTTGTTCTGGCTAGTTCTGATAGTTGGAATCGTAACATATAGTTGCAAAGTTATATTTAATTATTTGAAATAACTTTTACTTTTTATCATGGATTTACCAATTTTTACATCGATTAAAAATTAAAAAAAATCTGTAGATTTTCAAGTAATACGATCGTTATTTTTAACTTCAAATTTGTGTCAAATTCTAGACTTCAGAGTGGTGTGAATATGCGGATTTCTAGACTCCTCAACTACAAGATAACCTTAAATAATTATTAGGTACATCAGAAAAAACATTGTTTAAATTATTAACCAGTGTATGTACAAATTATTCAATACACAAATTACCAACATCTACGACCCCGAACTACATTTATTTACTTAAAGGGATTATTAACTCCTATAAAAATACGAAAAATACAGAATTGAAAAATCTTAAATATTTCTTACAGCTCAAATTTTTATTAATTTAAAATCAGTACTTCTATAAAAACCTAGTAAATACATTTAAAGATTTGGAACAAAACACATTTGGGGATGATTATTATTAAACAAATGTATATTTGAACACTTAAAAATAAAAAGGCTACAAGTAAAATAAATTTATCTAGCATTATAATCAGGCCAAAAGGAATAAGTCAAAGATTTTATTTATTCGCAGGGTCAGAAAAATATCAAAAGAAATAGGTACCTTGTGTATATGAAATTTATATCATGAACACATTATAATAGGGTCCAAGTCATAACATTATTAGTACCAAGGAGACAGGATAAATAATACGAAATATTTATATAATAAAACTTTATACTAATAATTATTTTTATTACAAAAAAGACAAAGTTGAATAACCTATTTACATAACCTACAATCATTTAAAACGTAGACATTAAACATATTTACTTGAAAAATAACGTTTCCTAGTAGATTTCTTAGCACTTTTTCACGGATAACATAATTTGCATTAAAATGTTTTTCACAAATGGAACTTTTGGGTTTAATGTTTATTTTCATACCACCAATAATTTGCACCATATTCTGTATAACTGTTTTTTGGCATTATAAAACTGCTATTAATATTTTGAAGACTCTCTCCCATAATCACAATTAAAAACAGCACAACGATCCACCATGATTTATATATTTTAAGATTTTAAAAAATATTTATCTGTCAACACTTTTTAAATTGCAGCTCCTACTTTTATCTTTTATTTACTTTCTCGCCGGATAGATACTAGCGAACCTAGCGGATTTTGGCTAGAAAGTACGATCGGTTTTATCGCCGTTTTCATTTGTTTTTAAATATGAGTTGATGCACCTTATAGTCAGTCCACCGTGGTTGAGAGCCAACTGAGAGATGACGAATGACTTTTGACAAGTGATAATGTTTGTCATAAAGCCATAGGCATTTTTAACCGATACAAATAATACAAAATAATTAGTAGTATCAAGGAACTGCCAACAAATATAAAAATATTATTAATAAAGGGTTTAATATTGTAAATTGAACAAGTACTTTATCACTCCATAACTCTTTGTTGATGCCTAGATGTTTCAGGCTCCTTTGAAACTCTATTATTAATTAATTATCAACAGAGGTGGCGCCCAACACAATTATAATGTTACCTTTCTAGAAGAAATCTGATATGATAATGTTGGGATCAAAGCTAAGGCTTAAATAAACGCTGCAATAATTTTACTTAATGTCAGACTGTCTGATATAAGGCTAATAATCCATTTGAACAAAAGACTGTTTAAAAAACTGGCTAAAATACAACTAATTGTTTGTTTATAAATTGCCATTTGCACGGTGGACGTCATATATTATGTTAACGACTTTTGTGGATTCTAGAACAGATTTTTTTGAGGTGTTATTTTGATTAAAATATATATTTTAAGTCCTGATATTATTTGTAGGGCTCATTCACACTGTCGGCTCTTCTCTTTTAATTTTAAAGGATGATGGTATTTGGTCAGTACAACTTTTGTTAAAATTTAATACATTAGTTTCGCAAAACTTTTGAGAATGTCAATTTTATGTTCTGAATGATTGACTCGACTCTGTCGAATCTGTCTCAAATATTTTTTTCTTGTTTCAATAACGATTTTTATAGTTTTAATGATGTTAAATGCAAAAGATAAGTGCATCCTTATATTGTACAAAGAAAGAAAATGACTACAATTATCACTATAATGTTAATATATACAAAGAAGAAATATTTATTAAATTTATTTGACATACTCGTATATTTATACAGTGTTTTTTGTTACAGGTATGTATCCGTGCTGTTTCATATTGAATTATAGACAAACTAGTGTGGTAAGTTATTTGTACCTGTTTTTAAAAAAAATATTTTTCAAAGAGGCATTAGTAAATGCTAATTCAAATATTATAAGTAATGTGGAAGATTTTTTGTATAAAAATTTAATCAAATAATGTTTACAATGTAAGTTCCCTTTAGACATATTTGTTACCTTTAAAATATAGATATTAGTTTAATTTATATCATATAAAAGTGAACCAGTACTCTATTCCAGTGACTAATATATTATCGATTGCCATTACAAAACTATCGATCTCTCCTGTCAATAACTTTGTCAGTATGTCTATTTTAACATCATCTACAACTCATCTGACAAGCATAGTCAAATAAACCAATTTTTCGCCCTATTGAACCCTCTTCGACGGGTCGCTAGATTTAGTACGCGATAATATCCTTTAATCGGATATGGAGGGGGGGCGTAGAACGCGAAACCGCCCCTGTACGATCGTTTTAAATCGGACGTTCAGCAGCTCGGCAGTGGCACAGAGTGCGTCGACTACAACAATCAAAGTGTTCGCGAGAACATGGAGAGAGTACAAGGGGTAAAAACGACAGTTGTTTGTCACTGTACGTATCGCGGGGGCGGGCGCGAGGGGGCAACGCCGCCGGAGAAAAGGAAAGGGTTGATTGCACCCGATTTGAATACATCAAGTCTCGGTGGAATTTTAGAATGATTATTTTGGTTTGCAATTTGAAATTATTATTTTTTCGTAAAGCTATACTTGATTTAATTTGTTTCATATTAATGTAATCCCCACCACAAGTTTTTTAGCGTGTAGGGAAAAATCCACTTTATGATGATCATTTAAAAATAACATTTGATAAAATTTAGGTATTGATTAAGACAAAAACTGCAATAAATAAAAGCACATTTCTTGTCTCATGTTTAATTAACCTCAGATCTTTTCCTTCTGTTTTATAATATTATAGTTTTATACCACTTTTGTTAGATGTAATTATTCTATGGATCCATATTATAAAGGAATTTTCATCAATTTTTGGTTTTATTTGTTATAAAATAGACGAAAAACCGAGTTAAAAAACAAATGCTATAAAAAAAATCTTTTTATTTTTGCCAAACTCGAACACTTGTTGTAATACCGACAGAACTCCTTTTTGAATGAGACATTTTTAGTAACGAAACACTAAATAGATGTAAAATAATAGAACTAGTCATTAGTAAATGATAGAAAATATACCCTGGAGCAACCAGAACCATTATATGTCCAAAAACTATAAATAACCACAAGAGACTTCTACCAACAAGTTTGCGACTGCGGAATGCCACAGGTAAAACTAGCCTGCATCCACGGGGAAATCCAGGTACAATTATGAATTTGTACAGAAAAATTCACTCATAATGTTTATTTCTACTAATATCGAAGAAGATGTTATACTAGGATTGAGCATTATGAACTTGTATGGCTTTCAGTTGGATTTTAAGAAAATATTAATCAAACTTGGTACTGAAAAGGTATTCCTTCATCCAGTAGCTGTACAGGAAGATAAAATCTTACCTGGTAGAAATTATTACATTAAATAGGTAAAATAGGATCAAATGAATAACAGATTAAACGCTTTTCGTTAGATTAAATCGCAAGAATTTCCACTGACTTCTCGAGCTTAGTCACTGGCTCTAGTGCAACCGACACCTCCCCTGAGAATGTCGACGTGAAGGGGTTCGCTCCTCTTGCGTCCCCCTCGCCGCCTGCCACCCTCAAGGGGTCGTCGGTTGTTTTTATATTTTGCATACACCACCCGCCTATTGATCCGGCCCCTTCATATATTTTCATACGTGTAATATATTTATATTTTCGCTTTGAATCAATGCCTGGCTTCGTTTTCTTGAAAAATTGTTTGCGGTTGATTTTCCGGTTATTTTCCTGGAGAAATCTGCGTTAAATATACCGATAAGTTTTTAGAAACGTCAAATAGTATTCCAACAAAAAATTGTTCCACTCGTATTGCTATAAGAATAAAATTAAGATCATTTTTTCATTGTCATTAGAAAAGTGTGGAATTAAATGAATAATAAAAAGACTGCCAACTGGTTATACATAATATGAAAATCCAAACGTCACTTGGAAACGATTTTTCATATCTGAAGTGATTCAGCAAAAAATATGGAATTAATGTATTATGGCACGAATTTGATGGATCTACACACGGACTTACTTCTATCATAGCGATCATATCATTTCTGTTCAAAGATAAAGTAGTAGAAATATAATTCTAAGCTGAGTCACAGTAGTAATAATAGTCAATAACTATAATTTTATCGGGTTAGCCTTAGAGAGAGAGAGAGAGAGAGAATATTGATATGAAAATATTTAGTTTTATTATAAATTATATAGATAATTTTGATAAAATATAAAAATTTTGTTATGACCAATCAATTTTACAATATATAAAAAAAATTTTTAACTCACCCGGTAACTCGACTTTTACTGCTTAATCTCAGGGTCCGTGGGATCTTAATGAGTTGAAAAATTCTTACCACCAAGTTTAACTGATTTACTCGAAAATTCCCTCAACGTTTGGTGAATTTACATTAATTTTGAAACTAAAAACAAATCAAACAATATATTAATTCACTAATTATACAAAAAGATTTTCTTTCTTCTTTTTGGATTTGACGGTTCTCTTGGTACCCCAATTGTACCTCACTGCTTCGTCTACTATGTAACTTTTCTGATTAAATGTTATTTATATTCAACTGCTTACTAAATTACTTCTTCTGTAGTATTCTACTGGATAAGTACTTCTTTCATGAATATTTTTAATAAAATGTACCTTACTTCCCTTTAATATTTATTCTGTTCCTGCTTCAACCAAAATAATCAAGCACAGGTCCTTTTGTATAACATGTATTTATTTCCATTCAATAAATCCAACTATTTTTACATTTCCATTCAATAAACCCTTTTCTGACAACCCTCTAAAAAATATCTGACAATTCTCCTTTTTCTTTCTGACAATTCTCATCATTCTATCTGACAATTCATAGTCGACATCCTGATTTCTTTTTACAAATTTATTTTTCAGGACCGACCTTACCCATCAAACGTTGATTATCAAATTATAAATTTGAAAACCACGAACATGTAATACTTCTAATTTTGAATTAAAATATCATATCAATATATTTATTGTCCAAGTTAATTAACTTATTGACAAACACAATATTGTTATACAGAGCAAAAATAAATAAATAGTCATTAAAATATGAACAAACATTATTATAAATTAACATTAATACATATATCTAAAATAAGATAGAACAGAACAAAATAAAACGCATATCTCGTCATTTATAAAACTCTGTAATATCATAATCAGGGCTAGTTAACAGAAATCTCCTGAGCAGCTTTCTAAAACAATTCTGTGACTCAACATCTGTCAAAGTATGTGATAGCATGTTGCAAAAAATGGGAGTCAACTAACGCATAATATGCAGTTTTTGATGCACAAACTCCTAATTCATGAGAGGTAGTTCTAATGGCATAACAACCCGATGCGAGTTTTTTTAAAAGTGGATCTACATGAGATTTGAATTTCAAATCCGTGTCGATATTTAAACCCAAAAATGTTGTAGAGGTTATGGCCTCTACAGTATCCATATCTATTAAAATATCAGGAATATTACATTTAAAGGTTAGAAAATTTGCAGTGCACCATATTTTAAAGGATTTGAGGTCATTACTAATATTTGCATAAAGAATATTGACGTCTTTATTATGCCACAAGATAGTAGTATCGTCAGCAAATAGAGTGAAACTTCCTGAGATATTTAACTTACCTAAATAATTTATATAAATTAAAAACAGGGTGGCCCAAGAACAGAACCTTGAGGACGCCCTATTTTATGTCACTTGTTTTCGAGTCTGAAACAGTTCGGACCAACTGTTTGCGACCTAAAAGGTAGAATTTCATCCAACTCAAGGCTACACCTCTTATGCCATAAACTTCAAGCTTTCGCATCAGTACTCCGTGGTTGACACAGTCAAAAGCTTACTGCAGCTACGCCCTCGTTGAAATTTATACTTGTATAGGTTAATTCCAAACAAGAAGAAACAGCATCCGAAACGTTTTTGTTGTGTTGAAAACCGAATTGATTTATGTCCAGTATATTATTTTGGTTTAAATATCTAACTAGTCGAGTTTTTACAAGTTTCTCAATAATTTTTCCCAGTGTCGGAATTAGAGATATGTCCCTAAAATTAGACGGCTCAGTCAAGTCTCCTCCCTTATATAATGGAACCACAACACTCGTTTCAAAAAACAATTTGAATCGCTCAACTCACGTTTTGCAACGTTAGTAGTGTTTGTAACGTCATACTGATCGGTTACTTTCGTTTATTTTTGAAAGCGATTTTATGACATTTTGGCATTCATTCAATTTTTGTTTGAGGACAAAAATGCTTGCGAATGGGCTTGTCTTTGCAACACCTCACACAGTACTGTCAAAATGGTAATGACTTTCTTTTGTCAATAATTGCTGACGACGAAACTTGGTGTCCATGGAAACATTCAAATTGTGCGTCATTAGAGAAGTTTAAAGAACAACATAACCTTCTGCAGGAAAAGTAATGTTGTTTTTTTTTCGACCATGTCTGATAGAATTTAAACCTGTATAATGAAACTCTGAACAACCTCCATTGACGAATACGTGTAGGGAAGTTTTTACGTGTTATTTTGCTTCACAACGTAGTAAAAGAAAATCAGTGATCCTATTATGATAGCCCAGATTTATCGCTTTATGATTTTCGTATTTTTGGGTCACCTAAAAAGACTTTAAAAGGTAACCGTTTTCAGAAGAAGAGAACCCTTTAAAGCAGCAGCCACAGTCACAAGATATACACCGGTTGGTGGAAAAATAGGATAAGTACATTAATTGTGATGGTATCAATAAAGTCAATAAAGTTTTTATGGACCAAAAATGGGTTTCAATTCAATAAGCCTGGTAATAGGTGAACGTCAGTGGATGAAACTAGAAAAATATCAAGAAGAATGAAAAAAAAATTGAAGATTCTGTGAATTTGACTTCCATCAATTTCCCAAATACTCGTACATTCTAAAAAAAAACTTTTCAGCTCTTCTTTTTATCAGAATAGCTGTTTAAATTGATTTTTTTTATTTCCCAATCCTTAATAATTGCTTAATGTCGCATTGAGCGCACATAAGTTCTGGGAGATGAAACAGCCGCAAATAAAATAAATTTTTCGTATTGTCGCTCTCCGATATTATTTCCCCAGCGGTTCGAAACAATTTATACACAAAACAAAAAGAGATAAAAAAGTTTTTGTCGGAGAGAGCATCGGAATGACATTTAAAAATATGCTCGTTTTTTGTTATAAAATCCAATTTTATTTTTGTATTTCCATATTTTCTGCCATGGAATTGCTTCGCCTGAAACTTATTACGCTGCCGCTATTAAACTGAAATATTTACATCGATTGGTAACCAGACAGAAAACGGCAAAAAAAAACTGCAACGGATCAATCAGGAACTCGATTTTCGCTCGGAACAAAAACTGACCCCTCAAAAAATCGTCGCAATGTTTCTAAACAGGGTGTCTCCTAAATGTTGGAACTAAGAAACAAAGAAGAAGGAGGAGGAGAAGAAGAAGAAGAAGAAGAAGAAGAAGAATATATCAGAATTACCAAAGAAAAATCGGTCAGGTCTTCCCAAATACCATCTCAGAATGGATACTTTCTCAACTCAACATTTTTATTTTATTTATTTATTTATTTATTTATTTATTTATTTATTTATTTATTTATTTATTTATTTATTTATTTATTTATTTATTTATTTATTTATTTATTTATTTATTTATTTATTTATTTATTTATTTATTTATTTATTTATTTATTTATTTATTTATTTATTTATTTATTTATTTATTTATTTATTTATTTATTTATTTATTTATTTATTTATTTATTTATTTATTTTATTTATTTATTTATTTATTTATTTATTTATTTATTTACCAAAACGGCTTATGCCAATTACAGGGTGACGGGAAAATGTACAAAAAACAAAAATAAGTTATAATAATATATAATAATAATAATTTATTCACATAAAAACAATAAATACATATTTATAAAACTTGTGATACAAAAGAAAATTAATGGTACCTATGTGAATAAAAGAAAACTTACGAGACATAAAATGTCTGTGTGTAAGCATGCTTTTGCATAATAAAATAAAATAAACAGACATATATAGATTAATGATTAAAAACATATTAAAACTAAAACTAAAAACTAAAATTAAAATCAAATTAAAAACAATTTAAAAACAATTTAAAAATTAATTAAAACAAATCAAAAACAATTGTAAGAAATATACTATTTGTTGGATGATTTCTTTAATTTTTTTTGCGTTTTTTTTTTTATACGTTTAGATTGTTGTTTTTTTTTTATTTTTTGTGTTTTTGTTTTTTTCCTATTTTATTCCTAATCTAACAATTTTTTTATTTCTTGTCGCGGTAGTTGCATCAGAACTTGTTGAATTTTTTTTTTCAAGTTTTTTGTATTTACATTATCTGTATTTTTTAGAAACAAATTTAAAACTTTAGGACCCAGATAATTAAAACTACTTTGTCCTATAGACTTGAACATAAAAGGCAAGATAATGTCCTCCCTTTGTCTTATGCCGTACTTATGTGTTCCAGTTTTGAGGGAATGTTTCGTCATTGCATGCTTGAAGAAAGAATAGCTGACGACAGTCTAATATATTTGTATCCATTTTAGCATACTATCAATGAAAATACCTAGATATTTTATTTGGTTTGCAGGTTGAATTTGAATTGTGTTTTGGACTGTTAACTTAAAATTTGGAAGAGATGAGTCTAGAGAACTAAAAGGTACATACAAAGTTTTTTTGAAATTCATTGAAAGTAGTCTGTGATCGAACCAATTTTTAATTTCGGATAAATGGACCTCAGCCTTTTGTTTTAGTTCAAACCAATTTTCAGCTGTATAAAATATTACCGTGTCGTCTGCAAAGCTAATTATTTTGTTGTCTTCTTCTAATAAAAACAAATTGTTTAGGTAAATTATAAATAACACTGGACCCAACACTGTTCCCTGAGGGACACCACACATGATAGTTTGTTCACTACTTAGATCCTGCTTGATTTTTACTTTTTGTTTTCTACCTGTTAAGTAGCTTGCAAACAAATCATTAGCAGTACCTCTCACTCCTATGTCTTCTAAAGATGATTGAAGCAGGCTATGGTCTACAGTGTCAAAAGCCTTTGCTAAATCAATAAATACTCCAATTGATGGTTTATTTTTGTCTAATGTTTCATATATATTTTTTGTTAAGCACTTAATTGCATCCTGGGTTGACATTTTTTGTCTGAAGCCAAATTGCGAGTTTGATAATATGTTATGTTTTTCCAAAAAGTTTGTTAGCCTAATTTTTATTATTTTTTCAACAATTTTAGCAATATTTGATATGAGGGACACAGGTCTGTAATTGCCCATTTCAGACTTATCTCCATTTTTAAATATAGGTGTAACGATTGATAATTTAAGAGCTGTAGGAAATTTTCCCAGTTGAAACATTTTATTTATTATATAGGTTAGAACATAAAAGTACACATTCATACAAATAAGCATCAAAATATGTTGTCCATAAGTTACAGACATATGGTTGAAAAAAAAAACACACAATATGTGAAAAAAAATGTATATCTGTAAAAATGCCTTGCAATTTGAAAATTAAAATAAGCAGGTTTTGACACATTGGTCTAAAAGTTCTAGCTTCTCATGTAAGTATTCATGCCTCCTGTCTCCGGCATTCCCGCTGTGCTGAGATAGTATGTCTTCCTTTACGTTGTCCCGAAGACTATGTGTGTAAAATTTCTCTGCTACAGCTGCAATGTAATCTTTGACAGTGGACATGGATGTTTCGTGGTGCATGTCTGTGATTCTGGCGTAGCGGTCGTACCCTAAGGCTAGCTGAAGACCCTGTTTTGGACTCTCTGGAGTTTTTGAATATGACTTTGCGCTATAGAGCAGTAAACTGGAGATCCATACGTTAGTATAGGCTGGATTATTTGTTTGTAAAGTAATATCTTATTACCACGAGTAACTCCACTACGTCTATGTAGCATAGGGTAAAGTATGCGAATCATAGCCGTAGCTTTGTTAACTCGCTCATCGATGTGGTTTTTGAACGTTAGTCCTCTGTCAAGTACAATACCTAAATATTTTAGTTTGTTGGCCGTGGTAATATTATTTTGCTGGACTTTTAGTTCCGTTATGAGTCTGTTCGACCTCATTTTTGTCAGTACACCCGCTTCGGTTTTCAACGGATTAATTTTGATTTTGTTTTTGTCCAAGTAGGGGACTAACGTTCTGTTCATGTGGATCTCCAGTCTTCTCATAGCGATTTCGGCTGATGCGGATGATTTGAAGATACAGGTATCGTCGGCGTACAGGGCCGTCTGTATACCATTAAGTCCCATGGGTATGTCATGGGTCATAATAGTATACAGGTGCGGCGAGAGTACTCCCGCTCTGGAAGTGTATGGTCTAGTAATGGTGTCATTTATTTTGATGTGGAATTTTCTGTTATGTAGGTAGCTTAGAATTGTTTTCACAATGTACACAGGGTAATCCTTCACAAACATTTTATAGATTAGACCGTCAGTCCAAACCGTGTCGAAGGCTTTTGCAGCATCTATCGTAACCAGCACTGTTTCTGTTTCATCTAAGTGAACAGTTCTATAAGATGGCAGGAAAATCAGAAATTTCATGTTTCAGTTTCAGTAATTTTCCGTAGAGATGGAGAGAAAAGCAACATATTGTTTGAAAAGTACGTCTCAAAATAATTTTTTGATATTTTTATAACTGAAAAATACTTGAGTTAAAAAAATATGCAATTTTTAATATATTTGAAATATTTCAGTTACGATTCTGTTTTTTTTTTTTTTTTTTTTTTCAGTTTTGGTTGTGCCAATTTATTTTCCCCCTAAAGACACATTTTCATTCATTTAATTCCAACTTTATTTCTTCTATGTTAAAATATTTCAGTAGTAAAATATGTAAACCCTGTGTTAAAAATTAATTTTTGACAGGAATTTTTAAAAACAACTGGTAAAATAAATTAAAGGAACCAAAAGATGTTAACAGCTGTGTGTGAACGTACTTATATAAGCAAAATTGTTTTATTTAAAACACGCAAAGCGCTTTCGGCATTACGCCATCTTCAGTGCTTATTGTCTGTTAAAGAGACGTCCAAAAAGTTTAAAGGTCAACCTACATCCAAACATTGTCCAGTGTTGTTACTTTAGTCTTTACGAATACGGGAAAAAAGTTGTTAGACATAAAATGGCTCATATAAATAAGTTGAAAACCTTTAATTTCAACTAATAAACAAAAAATGATTTTAAATACTGGATGTCTCTTTGACAGATAATAGGCATTGAAGAAGGAGACGTAAAACAATTTTCTTTGCTGATCTGTTTAATATAGTTGTTTTGCAATAATATCAAAAAGAAATAATATTTGACATGAACGACAATTTGCTTCACAAAAACGCAAGTATTTTGTTGCCCTAAACTCAACTCCACAAATAATTTTGTATGTTATTACTGTATCCAGTGATTCAAGAAATTGTTATTGTCCAGACCAATAAATTTGTAATCCAAAATAACAATTTTTCAGTGAGCAAAGCATTTTACAATTGGAAGAAACTTCTAAAATTTTTGTCAATTGTAATTCACCCTGTATATAATTTATATATGCGACTATGGCCGAACCTTATTTTTTCGTCGGCCGCTATTGAACTGAAATATTTACGTCGATTCATTTCGCAGACAGAAAAGGGCACAAAAAAAACCCGGCTACGGATCAATCAGGAAACGCAATACGCTTCAAAAAAAAAGCAGTGCGTGGTAAATAATTCCAGTATTTTTCATAAATATTTGAGGATTTATCGCGATTTTTTTGAGGCTATTCGGGTCCGCCGCTTACTCCGGTCCGGAAGAGGGCACTACACTGCGAAAAATTGTGGTATCAATTATTATTAGTCAATTATTTGAACTATTCCAGTACCTTCTGCAACTTTCTGATTAGAAACTGTCAGGGTTAGATAATATCATATTTTTATTTATATATTGATATGGAAACACCCAGTATATGGATTTCCAAAAATATTCTAAAACTACCAAATCTCAAAACTGGGCGGGTTCAAAATCTAGAAAATTTATAAATTTGTATAAAAAAAATAAAAATAAATAAAAATCAATTGAATTAAAAAAAAATCTTCTGTTTCTCTATCCTTCTGTTCTGATCCTGCTCCTGCTGTTGATTTTCTTCTCTGTCCTGGCTGCTCTGCTCCTGCCCCTGTTCCTTCTGTTGGTTCCCTGACCTGCTCAATTCTCCTTTATGTTGTCTGATTTACCTTTCTTATGCTTTCCTGCTTATGTCTTTGCTCCTCAGCCCAACTCTCCTGACTGCTATTTTGTTCAACCTTTACTTTTATCAATTTACAAATAACATTTCTTTACCTTTCTAAAATGCTCTTTTTATTTCAACTTTCCAACTCAATAATCAACACTGCTTACAAATACTTTCTCTTATCTTTCCAAAATCTACCCTAACATTTAATATTATTCCCTCTCTGACATTTCTTAAAAATTAATGACAATCTTTTTTCAAAATCTTATGACAATCTATCCTATTCAAAATCCAAAACAACAACAACAACAACAACAACAACAACAACAACAACCTTGATAATTTCACAATAAACTCTAAAGACTCTAAACCGTCCAGCTTTGCTAACTTCAATTTTGACATTTTAATTTTAAATTTCGTTATCTGGGAATTTCTCTTATCAATATAATTTAAAATTTAATTATTTAATTAAAAAATAGTATTGTTTCTTGCACAAACTATTTTTTAAATTTTAACAAAAATCTATATTCTAAAAAACAAAACCGTTTATTCTAACTCAAATTAAAAAGAAAAAACAAAATAATAAAATAAGCGCATTTCAAAACTATTTTATTAACATTAATATTTTAACAGAAACACATAATTAAAAATGTATATTCTAAATTCTAAACAACAAAACATTTTATTATAACATTTATAACTCTAATTAAAAAGAAAAAAATTCAAAACAAACAGATTATAACATTGATATTAGTATATCCTCATCTGATGCATCAGATGAATTATTAATATCAATAATGGTATTCCTATTAGTGACAGTAACTTCAGAATCTTCAGATATGGCTGGTTCCCATGCCCAGTCAAAGTTGATTTTCGTTTTGTCTATATTTTGATTCAGCCAAGTTAAAAAAAAGAATGGAAATATCGATGAAATCAAAACAACTGGAGATCACTCAAGGAGCCAACCACACATTTGTGGACTCGGCTAGCATTCCCAGTGCTTACTAGGAAAATATTAGCGTCGCTCAGGGCTCTATCAGAAGTTGACCCTTTACGAGCGAGACCGACTCGCACTTGACCGTTTTTTACTCATCTACATTAAACAGTTATTGCAGGGTTTCCTGAAGACATGACTTCCTAAGAAATGGCCATCTGCACGTGGAGTACCGGAGTGGCTTTGATGGATAGTAAAAGAAATACAGTTCTACTGCACAATATCGGTGGTTCAACTCCTGTCTAATATAGAACTAGCCTTAATAATTATTAATGAAGATAAATAGAGTTAAAAGAGAGAGAAATACATTAGCTGCAATAAATGAAGTTAGAAACAATAAATCGAAACGTAAAAATTAGAAAACAAAATATTAATAGGAGTTGAATATACAACTAAAATAAGAAAAGTTATTATTTTGATAATATATCAAAAAACGTGCGTAGCAAGTCCTCTACTTCTTCGCCGAAAGAATTTGTGGAAGATAGAGAAAAAAAAGGAACCACGACACAATTCAAACAACTTGAAACAAATAAAAACTCCAAAGAAAAAAACAAAAACAGAAATAAAAGGAGAATATAAAACAAAACTAAAGAACCTTAGCTGCAAAACATCTGGAAGAAAACCAGAAAGGTTTTCAAACAAAAATTAAGTAAAACCACCAACAAAAAAATGAACTATACTTCAAATTAATGACTCCCATTTTTATTTTTAAAAATATATCAGTATTATGGCGCATGTACGCACACTAAATCATTTTTCAGAATGATGAAAGGAATTATAAAATACCCTTTCCATAACAATCGAAGCAATAAATCATGGGGAAAATGGGACGGCACATTTTAAAAGGTCTTTATATTTTTTTCGTGTTTGCGAGAGCATTTCGTTGCGCCTGGCCGTAAAATAAAAACGTACATTGCATACTTTTTGTATCGATTTTATATTATTAAAAAAAAAGGAATAAAACATTTAAAAATCGCGCATCCAATACAGAACACATTCGCACAGTGGCAACGGATGTATATCTGATGGACTGAAACTGTTGTACTTGAGGTGAAACTTTTATATGTCATCTACAAATAATAATACTACTACTAGTCAAAATAGTACGTATTTTTCAGGAAAAATTAAACGCACTATATAGAGAAAATTTCCAAATCAATAGCATCATTTTCTGTTTTAATTTTCCACTAAAGCTTTACGCCATCAGTATAGAGGACGGTTTTACACTAATTTTTAAGTTATATCATTAATTAATTAATTAATTAATTTATTTACAAAAAGGAAAACAAGACGGGACAAACCCATAAACACTTTTCACAATTATTATTATAAACCTAAATCTAAGCATACCAAAAGTATTAGTGATTAATAATATAAAGGTATATTAAATAAGATGGAAAAAAAATAAGAAATTAATAGTTAATCTAAATGTGAAAGATAATTTTTTTTTTAAGTTATTGGTGGAAGAATCAGAGAAAATGTCAATGTCAGTGAGAGTTGAGATTGAGTTGAACGATTTGCTACATCTCTGCAAAGGAGAGTTTAGGTAGTAATTTGTGGAACTTTGATTAATATTAAATGTGTATTTATTTCCAGTATTATAAGAGGGAACAATAAATTGTATTTTACTTAAGATGGTCAATTTGGTTATTTACAATTTTAAAAATAAATTTGATATCTGAAAGTTGTCTCCTGTCAGATAATGAAATAAGTTTTAAATCTTTTTTTATGGCATAGACATTTTGCGAACTATGGTAGAATTTTTTATCAACATACACTGCAAATTTATTCTATAAGTTTTGCAATCTATCTATGATGACATAGATAAAATTTAAAAGAGTAAAACGGTTAATAAACACATTAAAAAACAAAGGTACCAAAACAGATCCTTGAGGTACTCCCAATTTTCCGTAAAAAAACACGATTGAAAAAATCGGAATATTGATGAACGTAAGCCAAAACTTCTACGTTTATCAAGAAAAAGATGGCTATTTAAACTATCAAAAGCTTTTGAAAATAATGGAGCACATCTACCTATAGTGATTCAAGCAAAGGGTGAGGTAATAAATTATGTAATATAAACCAAATTTCCATTTAGAAAACCATATTAAGTGGGCAAAATTTGATTTTCAATATTCTTATATAATCTTTTATGAAACCTACCAGGAACCAGTTGTAAATTGTTGTTGCAGATCTGCTATTGTAACACACCAACAAAATTTCTACGTGCAACATAAATAATTAACATTTAATAGAAGACAACGATGAAAATATCAAATGGTTATATCAAATATAAAACTTGTGCTGCAGGCACTTTGGCAAAAGGAAAGGGAGCTCAGAGCGATTGTTTTTAATAACAAATATTGACATAAATAGTAGTGAATACAATAAGTAAATGACGTTCAGAATTTTTAATTTGTTAAAAATTATCAAATTTGCATCATACTTGGGTAGCTAAGTTCTTGGAAATGAGTGCATCGGGTAGAGATCGAGAACCTGGAACCTCCTAGTTAAGTCTCTACCACTTGGCACGATGCACACATTCTTCTTAATTCTCCTTACAGCCACCCTTGCAACATCGTATAGAAGAACACCAAGCTTAACTTGTATCAGACTAAATTCTAAGATATTTGACTAATTGTAAGTTCTAGGAAATCGATATTTAAAATAAAATAAAGAAAATTAGTTGTAGGAATAAGATGAAGATGAAAATGAAATTTCTAGCTATATATTGTCTATAAAGTCTAAGGAAATAGGATGTGATCAAATCAGTATTACAATGATTTTGAAAAGTTACCCCTATCACAGTTTATAGCTAAAGAATCAGTTCGCTCACTCTGCGTCGGCACTTTTAATCTCAATGTTCCAGTTTATACACTGCGCAACTCAGATTTGTATACCTCGCGCATACAGAATCAAATCATAACCAATCTAACACATGACAACCGCCTATGTTCAAACAGCAGTCTTCTGCGCATCCTGAATTTGTATCCCTGGAGTGGATATTATTTTGGAACATTCAACTGGTCCAAGTGAGCTAACTGATTCTTTAGCAATAAACTGTGCCCCTACATCTTACAATTTGTTAAACATATATTTAACTATTGCATAAAACACTCCACTTATCCGTCGGAATGGAATCTGGCAGAAGTCATACTAATACCAAAATGTAACGTACCACAAGAATTTAAAGATCTTCGTCCTGTTCGTTTATTATCTACTTTATCTAAAATATTTGAAAAAGTGATTGATAAGTTAATACGTAAGTATGCATAAAAACCAAAATATTTTTCCAGCCAATGCACAGTTGTACAACTGCAATTCTAAAAGTAACAAATGATGTATTAACTGCAGTTGATGAAAATAAATTATGTGTTCTTGTTTTGATTGACTACTCAAAGGCATTTGATAGAATTTAGTTTCCTTGGATTATCAGAAAAAGCAACGTCTTTAATTAGACAGTATTTAGCAAATCGTTTTCACAGAGTTAATTTATTTCAAAAAGTATCCAATTGGAACAGTGTTATAAATGGGGTGCCCCAAGGATCGATTCTAGGTTCACTACTGTTTATAATATATATACCTCAGAATTATACAAATCCTTAAAAAACTGCTCAAGCCACTTTTATGCCGATGATAGTCAGATATATTGTGTTTGACGAAAAAAGCATGGACAGTTCTATTAATATAATCAACAATGAATTAGATTCACTGGTTTCATACTCTATTAAAATAGGACTCTCTATAAATACTAAAAAGTCAAATCTAATGTTTTTTAACAGACAAGTGAAGCGGAATAGATGCCTTGACAAAGTACGAATTAGGGTAAACGATGAGTCATATCCATTAAGGACAAGAGTAAAAACTTAGGTATCATTATAGATACTGATTTAAATTTCTCGTCACATGTATCTATGATTATTAAAAGAGGGTTGAGTAATTTAAAATCAGATGTTTTAGAAACGAAATAAGACTACTTTTTCTACCAACTGTGAATATAAGAATGGTAATTTTTGTTAAAGTTGTTGGACAGTTGCTGTGAAAGTAATTAGATATGCCTGATAACAACTGTAGTTATATAATATGGGTCTATGATCAGTAAGAATTGGCACTAGAGATGTAACTTGTCTGGACTCGAGATATTTGTTAAAGATATTAATAAATCGAGATTTGCTTTTGATCCCTTAATTTTTTTCACTAGTGTATTTCTTTGTCTGCATTAAATTTTTCTTTATACCATAACTAACAGGCTTTTTCTATAATATTTCTAATGCATATATTCCTTATATTTTCGTCCAGCATTTAGCTGAATTTCCCCAATTCTGATTCGTTGAAACAAATTTACGGCGCATTATTTTCTCGCTCTGGTTTTGTTCTTTTTAAAATTAGCTCAAACTGTGTGTATAGAAATGAAATTTAATAATAAATTAAACTCATATGTCATGTTCCATATGAAATTGCTTCTCACCAATGAATTATTGCTAGCATATATATATGTATATAATATAAGCGAAAATGTAAACGTCACTGTGATATAATTTTTCATTTTTGTAAAAATACGACTTGAATGGAAGTAACAGTGACGAATGTATGAAAATATATCGGTGGAAGGATTTAAAAAAAAAAGTGGTACATATACTGACTGCAGTAAAATATAAATTCCACATTTTTCATGTTTCATGTGCTTTTAAAGCAGCATAAGCATACCACAGATGTATTTCGATTGTAATTGACTTAATTAGGTGGAAGGACGGTTTCTCCATTGGTTCATTTGTGCAGTAAACACCCAGTTACATTATATTTAGCTAAAACATATTAATTAAATTTTAATAATTTTATTGTTTTCTTACTTGTTAATCTCTATTTTTGGTACGCCACTGCGCTCTGGCTAATCGCGTCTCTTTGGCTCACTTTTCTGAGTGGGCCCGAGGAAGTGAGATGCTTTTGCGAAAGGTTCTATCTAAACAGAGATGTCAACTCGTTAACAATGCTTAAAATCACTAAAATCATCTTATTTTGCGCAACGCACACAGTGACGTCACAAAGTAGAGCGGGGCTTACGAATCTTTCAAATCATAGATATAGACATGCAATGACGTTGCTAAAAGTGCACTTTTGCATTATCCTTTCACGACATATGTCAAACTCGAGCTAGTCAGTTTTGGTGATAATAAATGCCATTTTTTTAAAATAGCGTGATTTAAATGATATAAAAATATTTTCATTTCGTCAATCTTCAAATATAAAATTATTAATCAAAATATGACTTAAAATGCCTCCACTTGTCATATCACAAAATAGTGTTTATGTCGTCTCTACCTACTTCATATTCTATCTTTTTAACGTTTCCAACTTTTCAATCAAGCTGTCAAATTCTAAAAATCAACATTGTGTTTTGTATTTATTAAAAATTAAGTTTAAATAAAACTGCGACTTTAATAAATCGAAAGTATGTGTGTCAATTCAACGATTGTTACCGAAAAACGTCTCAGGTAAAAAAAAACTATTATTTTTGAGGTTATATTTGTTTATTTCCAAATTACAGCTATAATTATTTTGTTTGTTGGGTCTACAAAATAGTCATGTGTTTTATACCCAACTATACATTGAGCAATTTTTATTTTTATCATAAAAACATAAATCATACTCTATAACGATGGCATAATAATCCAAAAGTAGATTAAATTTGCAAGAAAAAACATGAAAGCCGCAATTTTATATCTTTATTCGTTTCCTAAAATGATTTTCGCGAAATTCTTGAAACAAACAAGGCCTCAATAATATAACATGGTAATAAATAATGGATGGAATATTTATTTGATTTCCTTTCTATATGGTTCTATATTAAAGCCATGAATAATAAAAACGCGAATGACTGAAATACAAAAAAAAGTTACAATAAAAACATCAAAAGTTATAAAACAAAATTTGAAAATAACGCTCGGCAAAAAATAACATGGTCGTATCCGAAATTCATAAAAGGGAACATGCAATATCAATATATAATATAAGATATGTAAAACAAAACTCTTTAAAAAAGTATCTAGGATAAGTTGTAGAAAAAACACCTACTTAGCACTTTGACAGCAGTGGGTATCTCCTAGCGATACACCGTGCACCTTCTAGCGAGGCGTGTATTATTAGCGATACACTCGATATACCGTTATAAAATCTGGGTATCTTAATCGCATGTCATTTTATGATATTTACATTACAGTTCATGCCTAAAAATTGCCCAATTCAATTTATTTATATAAAATAATTTTGTTATAGGCAGCTAGGCTGAAATGCCTACTAAGTAAACAAATTATAAGAAATGGGATTCCCAAATCACACTATAGACAGGGTCGGCATGAGAAATGTGTGTAATGAAAATAAACAAAAATGTTTTTTTAACATTATTACGTGGCAAATTATAAGAGGAGGAATATCCAGCACTACTGTGAATAGTGTTTTAGTTTTAGCACCAGGAGCAAGTAATTTTAGACAATTTTACAAGTACCAAAATAGACTTTTAATTTTTTATCTACAAATGAAATAAAATAATTTATACAAAAACTCTGATTTAAGGAGTACCGTTGTTGATTGTCATTTTCAATAAAATCACCGTCACTACTCCCAGCTAGGTTAAAGATGAATCTTTTTATTAAATATTTATTCTCAATAGCAATAATACGTTTTCCCGATCTACATTAATAATTTTATTAAATGCATAATTTATTAAATTAATAACATTCTCCCTTGATTTTGGAGTAATATTTTTATCACGAATATCTTTTTTTAATTGAGCCCTTAACAATTCTATGTGGTTAAAATAGCAATAATAAGGAAGCAACCGCAGAATGTCGTGTCCATGACTTTTTATAAGGTTGTCTACTACATTGGTAAAATGCCCAACTTCTAAAACTTCCAGTAGCTGCTTTTTACTTTACTGTATGCAGATAAGGAAAGTATAGGAATCATGATTTTTAGTATAAGGGTAGATCTTTTCACCTCTGAGTAAAGTTACATGTAGGTTTATCTGACAGATTAATAAACAATAGCCCTATATTTTAATAATAAAGTATAGTTATTTTTAACTTTACTCAGAGGTGAAAAGACTGACCCTGAGTCTCTTCAAAATATAAATCGTTTTCCATTAAAAATTCTTGGATAACAGGTTCAGTTGAACTTTCGGTTGGAATTTTGCGAACTAATCTGGAATGACGCTGTTATTCTGTATTTTTGGAATCAAATCATATTCTAGTTATTTTTCAAATAAATCTCCGTCAATATCTTGATAATCTATACTACATTTTTTTATAGCCTTAGCTGATAATAATAGAGCTTCTTCCACCTAACCAGATGCTCCTCCATAATGTAAGATATATATTCTTTTACCCCTGGCTGGTAGTATATCAGCTACGCATTTTTTACTACCATCGGACCAACTTTTTTTGTAATTTCATTAGTGTCAAACCAAGTTCCGTTCAAATAATACACTACAAAATTGCCGAATTTTTTCAATATAATCTTGTCTCCATAAGATTTCATGATTACTTGTCGTTTGTCCACCACTTTAAATCTAAAACCATGTGATCCTAAAAATCTCCATAAAGTAGTTTTGTGCCAATATTCAATTATCATTTTGTTTTTTAAATTTTCATTAGTTTTCATTAAATTTGGGAAGTTGTTTGCATCATACATGTGATATAATGTTTGTCTGGTAGGTTCCAATAAATGCTCTGGTATACAACGCCGAGATTCTGCTCCATTTTTTATAATTTTAGTTACTAATTAATTAGTTAAAAATATTGTCCGCTCCACAGCGGCAAATTGTGGTAACTCCAATTTTAGTTTTGCAAATAAATAAAATTGTATTTATCAACAGATCATCCCAAACAACTGTTTATAATATATGCATGCAATTTAATAAGAAAATAGATAAAACACCTACTATTGTATACGTTCAGCACTGAGATTCTCATCTTTCAATGTAGCATATGTCGAGACGCCTTTGCAAAAGGTGCAAACAAGAAGATGAGACCATCGAGCATATCCTCTACGATTGCTCGACGCTCTCATTTATTAGGAGATTTGTGTTCGGCGAGTATCGGCTAACACCTGCCGATATAAGAGAAGCACGCACCTCTTGGCGACGTTGTCAACTACATTAAATATGTAGGCTGGCTCACGAGCTAGGGTGTCTAGCGTCTTAGGAGGATGCACAATAGGCCTAGTGACGCCTAAGTGCCGTGAGGGGTAACCCACCCTCTACACGTTACAGATTAAGAGAGATACGATGGTCGATGGTCCATGTCCTCCTTATAGATAAGAGCATTTAATTGTGACTCTTATTCACTAGTTAATTCAATACCTAAGGGTCACAATTGTTTTTTAAAATTCGGACAGCTGTCAATAACTACAGTTATCAGCACGGGTAAAACAAATCTAATAATTTGCAACGAACTATACATTCTTTTGAATTTTATATCTAACTCTTGTCTTTTTTAAACATTGACCTTCAAGCGGTCTTGCATCTAATGTAACATGTAACAACCTAGATATTTTGCTGAGTTAGCATAAGGGATCTGGTTATTATTTATGTGAATTGGTATTTGTTGATTATTTTATTAGTAAAATTAATATTAACAGATTTAGTTTGATGATTGAGTCATCTCTGTCTAAAAGATCCAAGCTCGAGTAGGTGTTCTGTGAATCTGTTAACTTTTTGAATGTTATTTCTAGCCCATCTGCCATCTTCATTCTTGATTGGAACATTCTGCACAGTGGACCTTTTCAATCGCTTTGTGGCTTTCCATAGAGAATAACCAGTGGCTAACTAAGATACTCACTAATAGATTTATTTTTGTTTCATTTTATCTTTTTTTAACTGCTGGGTAGCGTCGTTAAGGTGGTTTGTCTTATCTGATGCCACTTATTCCTTAGTCTTCTTTTTGTATAAATTAGGTCCCTTATTTCTTTGGGATAGTTAGTTACTGTTGTTCGCTGGCAATAGATAGGATATCATCCCATACTGCTTGCTATATCGTTCCCTTAATACTACAACTAGGTAACTCGATTTTTTAGTGTTTCGAGATGTCTTCTTTACTGCAACCTTCGTGAGTTGCTCTTTGTAATAGCACGAGTGGGTGAGTCGTAGAGCACCTACGACTTTCCACTTGTGAGTTGCTCTTTGTAATGGTACAAGTGGATAAGTCGTAAAACACCTACGACTTATTCACAAAGGTTGCAGTGAAGTAGATAACTTAAAGCACTAAAAAATCGAGTTACCTATTTATAGTATTAAGGGGACGATATGTTGTACACAAGTAGTTGTTTTTCTTCATCTAGCTGTTCTTCTGTTCATTTTATTTTCAAGGTCTTAAGCTTTTCTAGTCTGTTCTCCCGTTTATTTGTCTAAGAGTGCTAAGAGTAAGAAGAATAGGTGAGTTATTTGAATTTATGTCCTATACCTCATCAACTTGGATGTAACTGGCTGTAATATATCGTTCAATAAAAATGTGTGGTATTTTATTTTTATCTGCGTCAATAAGTTGGTTTGCCAGTTGAATACGACTCACATTTTAGCTCTTCTTTTAGGTTTTTACTCTTGATCCCCAATGGGTGTATTTTGCATTAAAGTCGCCTCAAATGATACATCTAAGTTCTGGACTATTGAAGAATACTAGGTATTGTTCTGTTTTAACGATGTCTTGGAGGACAATATGTTGAAGTGTCCATAACATCAGTATAAAACCAAGATTGCGTATTTTAAATTTTAATTTTTAAATCAAAATCTATAAGTAAACACCAACGTTGTTAATTTCAAAAAAATCAACGATTTTTTAGCATGCGTACTTAAAAATTTATTTAATAAAATTGTAGCATGCTTCGCTCAAAAATGCTTATTTTTTGCTTAATATGAGCATTTTTATCTTTCTGTGTAGAATTCAAATTCACCTGTACCCCCTCTCGACTACGCTCGTGGCGAATAGAAAGAGACTCAGTATAAATATATAAAACGGTTTTCATTTCTCGTACA
Organism: Psylliodes chrysocephalus; assembly: GCA_927349885.1. Lineage (NCBI taxonomy): Eukaryota > Metazoa > Arthropoda > Insecta > Coleoptera > Chrysomelidae > Psylliodes > Psylliodes chrysocephalus. Next base: position 13,460,382 of record OV651819.1, read on the forward strand.
AACAAGCCCATTTCTTATGATTATGTCGGACATTAGTTTTTATTTTTGCGTAATTCGCAGAAAACTGTTATGGTTATTGCACGGCATCGCTTCCTAAAAGGAGCCAAGCGAACCCTTCCTAGCGTGCACGCTAAAAACAATTTATTTAATAATATTTATATTAAATGATATTAAAACGATTGGACGGTCGTTACGCGAATGCCATAAATGTGCAAATGCGTTGTCTATACCGTATACAAACGATGGCTGGTCCGAAGCGCATGAATAAAAGATGCGACAATTGAAAAATATTAAGAGTGGGTGTTCATTTTTCGTATTCCTTGTTTCTTTCTTAATTCAGGCTTTTATGTTAATGATAATTCAGGAGCGTCTTATAAATTTAGTGAATATATCCCAGGAATGTTTAGTCTATTGTAAGAGATGACTAAAAAAAGTAGGAACATCAAGGGACACCTTTTGGGGATGTTATCAATCAACAAGCCTTTTTGACGAGCTGAGTATCATTTAGGAATACACGGAAAAAAAATTGTAGAACAAATTTCTACAATTGTAGATTTTTTCTCTACAATAAATAGTACATATAGGGACAGGGACAATTTGTAGTAAAAATTTCCAAATATTTGTGGAGAATGTATTGTAGAGTTATTATCTACAATATTTAGTAAAAAGATCCAAATGCATCATAAGAATTGTTCTACAAATTGTTATAATTTTTGCTATTCATTGTATGAATTTATATTAAAAATGTATTGCGTTTTATGAAAATAAATACGAAAATTTTACACAATAAATAGTAAAAATTCATACAAATTGTAGTAATTTTTAATAAAATTTGTAGTAGTATTCCATAATTATTATAATTATAACCTAGAAAAAAATGTTCCTTAATAAAATATTCAATTTATTGTTTTAATATAAAAGATACAAATTCTTAATTACATTATGTAATAAATAACAGTAATAATAGCGCCCTCAGTCTCAGTTGGCTTTTCTGCACCTGAAAAATATGAAATAAAAATTAACACCAATTGAATTGTTCATACCCTTAAAACGGGGATATTTATCACCTTTACACTGATTTGGATATTAAATGACTAAGTCAGATAACTAACAAAAATGAGAAAGTAGGTATGTCACAATTAAGACAAAAAACATCATTGAACTTGGCACAAAATTCGATCGTTGGGCACAATATTCGATCGTTGGCCACAACTATTTTTTTAAAATAATCTACTAAGGTTATTTAAATTAGTTATCTAAAGGTAAATTATTCAGAAACAATAATAAATATACTTACCACCAATAGAATTTATTATTAAAATTTTCTCAAACGCATCGGTGCTTGTAATATAATAATATGTTATAGGTACTCGTATATGTACCATGCTTTGTTATGTGAACATGGCGAACGGCTACTGCTGTCTGGCCGTTTATGATCGACGTCAGAAAACGTTGGCCAATAGCAGAATTCTGTTTTGTTCACATGACTTAGAATTTCTACAATATTATAGAATATTTTTGAAGAAGGGATGTAAAGTATTACTATTTTTTGTAGAGAAAATTACTATTTTTTGTAGAGATAATTATTAATATTTGTACAAATTTTTACAGAAGTTAGTAGTAGTAATTACGATAATTGTAATAAATTTCTACTTTTACAAACAATAGTAAAATATACTAAACATTGTGGACTTTTTTCCTATTGTTGTAGCATTTTATTCGACAATTCAATTGCTACAATAATTAACAGTTTTTAACTATAAATTGTAGTAAAATTTTCTACAAATTGTTAAGTATTTTTCTACAAGTCTACTACTACAACATTGTAGTAAAATTTTCTAGTCACATTTTTTTCCGTGTATGTAACTCGTATACCCCAAACTTTAACTAGTTCACGTCCTCACTGTCGCTGCAGCCGTTGATTAGGGCGGAAGGTAGAAGTGTAGTAGAAGCTTAAATATATAAGTAATTTTAAAATTTTTAAAAAGTAGGGACACCTTTTGGGGATGCTATCAATCAGCAAGCCTTTTTGACGAGCTGAGTATCAGTTAGGAATGTGTAACTCGTATACCCCAAACTTTGAGTAGTTCACGTCTTCACTGTAACTGCAGCCGTTGATTGAGGTGGAAGGTAGAAGTGCAGTAGAGGCTTAAAAATATAAGTAATTTTAAAATTTTTAAAAAGTAAGGACACCTTTTGGGGATGCTATCAATCAGCAAGCCTTTTTGACGAGCTGAGTATTAGTCAGGTATGTGTAACTTATGTACCCCAAACTTAAAGTAGTTCACGTTGATTGAGGCGGAAGGTAGAAGTGTAGTAGAAGCTTAAAAATATAAGTAATTTTATTTATATTGGTAACTTGGTTGGTTGCATAAATTATATTTTAATTTTGTTTTATTTGATCTAGTTGAACACTGTAACTTTTTGTTATTTCTCAGCAGTTCTTAGAAGTGTACCAGATGGTCTGCCTTCAAAAGATTTTAGAAAATAGAAAGGAAGTTTGGAGAGAAAATATTTGGCGAAAAAAATGCCTTCTACTTGGAATGATTTGGACATCGAATATGTTGATCAAAGTAATTTAGTTGCGCCTTCTATTTCTTCTACTAAACGTTTGAAGACAGAATATGCTACCATTGCGGAGTTTTAAAATTTGTTTGTATTAATGTAAGTACTAGTTTCGGTTTCTAGCTCAGCGCTTTTTTAACTGTATACTACGAAACTCCATCACTAAAGTGTTTCACTAAATTTACATGATTTTTTATAACATTAAAGAAATGAATTAAAAAAAAAACAATAAAAATTAACATATTTACGAAAATAATTTTATGACCGTTTTCTAGGATGGTAGATGACGTTCTAAGAGTAGAATCAGTCGTAATATGCCCTGTGGAGTAGTGGCAGGGTTTTGTCCTAGCTGGACAGCACATCGCTCGTTTGGTAGCTCTCCTCCCAAGGAGAAGCCACTCGGCGGGTCTCTGGCCTAGCAACCCAGAGGAGGGATTTTGTTGAACTAATTCATCGGCATGTACCCTTGATTGGTAACGGGGTTAGTACCGGGCGGGAAGACCCCTAAATCCAGGCCACTTTCGTTTTTTCGTCAGCACAATTGCGTGTAAGCGATACGATTGTGGTTCCGGTCCATCAGTGGCAATCTGGTGAATCTTAGCTCATCTTCCAACAACCTAATGTACAATCATTCTTTCGTTGATTAGTTTTCACTGAGATATACTTGCTGACTGGAACTTTCGTTCTATCTCTAACTTATTATACTCTTCACACAGTAGTCTGTCAAGGGTATTGTCATAGGTTTACTTTATCCGCCCGTCCGTCAGATGTCGTTTTTTGTTCGCACGATAAGTCAAAAACGAAAAACGATTTCAACTTGAAATTTTTAGGAAAATCAAGCTCCGTAAGTAGGTGAGACTATTGATTTTGAAAAATATATGACTATTAATTGTGGGGTTATTAGGAGTTGAAAAAAAAAAAACTTAAAAATGAAAAATAATATCAACTTGAAATATTTAGAAAAATCAAGCCCTATGAGGGGAGAAAGCCTATTGATTTAAAAAAAAATATGTATAAAAATGGAGGAAGTGAAGGGGGGTTAAAATTTAAAAAAATCTTAATTTAAAAACGAAAAGCGATATCAATATGATATTTTTAATAAAAAATCAAGATCTATAAGATGAAGTCTATTTATTTTGAAAAAAAATCTGAAAATTTGAGAGATTAAGGAGGGAGGGTTAAAATATTAAAACAAAATCCTAACCTTAAAACAAAAAATGATATCAACTTGAAATTTTTAACAAAATCAAGCTCTATAAGGCGATAAAGCCTGTTGCTTTAAAAAAATCTAAATAAAATGGGAGTCAAGTGGGGTTAAAATAAAAAAAATAGAAATCTAAAGCCAAAATAATATACGCCGACACTTAGCGTATGTTATTATTGAAATTTTACAGATAGCCCAATCGGATTAGGTGAAGAACAGGCTTGAGATTCTGAAAAATTCGAAGCAGCAATTTTCCTTCGGAATTCGTTGGAGGGGGTCTCTGGTAGTCTAAATTCAAAAAGTTGGGATTCCAAAGTTGTCGTTACTTCCGCCATCTTGATTTAAAGGGTTATTTTTTGTATCTTGAATAACTCATTTATTTTCAATTTTACACGGAAAATAGTTTTTACAAAAGTTATTTAAAATTAAATTTCCTACAATTCTGCTTTTTTTTGTACGATCGATTTTTTTCGATTTATACCCGAAAAGAGGGGGTGAATTTTTGGTTATAGAATAACTCGTTTATTTTCAATTTTACGAGAAAAATTGTTATAAACAAAGTTGTTTAAAATTAAATTTCCTACAATTCTGTTTTTTTTTGTACATCGAGTAAATCGAGTAAGAAAACGTATACGATAGGAAATGTTTGGAAATGGATCCAGGCCATACAGCGTTGCCCAAAAATTACATAGTGCCTGACCGGTAGGTGAACTTTTTATTTCATTTCATAATGTGCGTTAATTACGTCATGTCGGAACTTATCTACTATTTATAAAAATTACTTTTTTTTTCAATTTGAGCTGTGTCCAGGCCGTTAGAGTTTATGCCGGTCGGCCTAGCCAGGTATGGGTTAAAATTTTCCTACAAGAAGTCGTTGCTTCGTTTTTTTACTGTAAATTTTCTTATTAATAGATGCTCGCAACAAAGACACGTTCGTTAAAAGTTAGGATCCAAGTTCACTGGCCAGACGCTAGTGAGGGTTGGCGAAATTTTGTTTCTTCGAAAAAGTCTAGTTTGAAAACACTATTTTTCAAAAAATCTTAGTTCGAAGATTGTTTTGTTCGATAAAGTGTAGCTTGAAAATACTTTTGTGTTTTAGGGTTAGGTAAATTAGTTAATATTTGTTTAATTTTTCTTATTTTATGTATATATTTATTGCGAAGCAACACGCGATGACTCCAGGCCGTACAGGTTAGGTAAATTAGTTAATATTTGTTTAATTTTTCTTATTTTATGTAATTACGTCGACGAGGACGAGGAAGAAGATCTTGATGTTGAAATTTTTTTAAATCGTTAGTTTTATACAATTTTTCTGATGCTGAAGTCAATTTGTTGGCCTAGTACAGCACAGGGCATAGGTAAAATTGACCATTGACATATAGTAATTGATATGGCAACATTGTATTTCTTTTAGACACACGTCTCACTTCCAATGTCATTTGTCATTGTGTTAACGAAAATTAAATTTTTCCGACGAACTTAAACATGAGCTTAAATTAAGAAAATAAACTGTTTGCGAAAAAATTTGGAATGGTTTATAGCTTTATGGATGTTCTATTATTATTATTTAGCAGTTTCTATAACAAGAAATTAATCAAAATGATGTAGTTCAAATTTTTTCAACATCGAAATTAGAGGACTTTAAAGCGTTTGCAGGGCAAAAAAAATATTTTGAAATGTGTTTCAGAGGGTCTAAAATGGTCTAAAAAAATAAGCTGGTTCGAATATTGAAAAAAATCCAAAGTCTAATTGGAATCTTTAGAAAACTCGAACTTTTTGGGAGACAAAGCCAATTGATTCTTTTTAAAATATGATTAATAATGAGGGTTGAGGGGGTTTGTTAAACTGTGAGGACCAGGGCTGGTTTAAAGTAAACTGTGTTGACTAATGAAAATATATTGAAGATTTTTCGAAAGTTACTTTATTTTGACTGTCAGTTCTTTTAGGCAGTACTTATATTTCTCTCTGTTTATTTACCTATTGTTATTCGTTGTATCAGTTGATTTACCTTCTCAATAGATGTGTATATGTTCACAATTCCTGGAAAATAAAATATGTGAGACATTGTTCTTTCATAACTGCATTATTTTTAGCACAACCATTGGTTAATATGTAAACATCAGTTTCTTGTTATGAATTGCATACCAATTTGCTTCTTATTTTAATTAATAAATAATTAATTTTGTTGGAAACCATCTAAGTATTTTGTTTTGACAATAAGTAAACGAGTTAACTTAAAAAGTAGGTGACAGAACGCATAACACAAATGTCTGTGCGCTAGACGTCGTTTAGATCATGTTGCAAAAGTTCAGGCAATGGCAGGCAGGGTTGTATCCGTTATTAAGGTTCGTTTACATGTTCAGGCTATGTTCGAAACGATCTATGAACATTTTTCGTAAACAGTGATCTAGATTAGTAATTATCAGGAAATCAAGTCTCAGTGTTATTGTATTGAGGTCTTATTTTAGTGGTTTTAGTTTTCTGTTACGTTAATTTTTCGTAAGTAGCCCTTCATTTATAATAGTGAAGAGTAAGTTATCGGTTCAGTAAGGATGCTTTCGGAACACGCTAGGTTTTATCAGATCAAGGGTGTGGGAGTGCTACGTCAGCTACGCAGGCGTTGGTGGGAAGGTTACAACTTCATGGATGTTATAATAAATAGGAAAATCTTAAATTTTTATGTGACCAGTACGGATTTTTAGATTTTCATTATATATAATTTTGTGACAGTATGGGTTTATGGATTTGTAGAGGTTATTTAGAATTGTGAAGATAAATTTATGTGCTGCCAGGTTGTTGCCCTTACTCAACATTAAAAAAATACTAACTGAACCCTTTAGGAAAAAAACTTCATTCGTTCGTCGGTTTATCAGTAAACTTATCAATCCATTCTTAGGTCCTCTGGTTTACCAATTAATTCTATTAAATGATACATTGGTTTTATGGTTTGTGGCTCCCAGGTTTAATAACCTTCCTTCGTACTTCCAGTATTTATTATTTTTATTGAAGCTTTCATATGAGTGTAGGCATTATGCCTACTAAACATTCTTTTATTCAAACAAATGTTCTTAAGGTATATTTAACTTTTTTTATAGTATAGAAGCATATGTGATAAAAAGGTAGAAAATAATATTTTACGGGTTATGTAAAATTTTACATAGCATTTTGCGCATGTTGTCCTTCGCCTTGGTACCAATGCTAACGATTTAATTTCTTACTTTCTTTAGATATTTAGTTTAGTTTGTTACGATTTGTTATGAATTCATCATAGGCTGTATGATAAATCCCTTATGGTTTAGTTCTTGAAAAATAATTTCAATATGTTAAACATACTGACGTTTTTTGAACAATAATTTGGACAAATATTAAAATGTTACGCATATAAGTTTCAAAGTGCACAAGAGGTGTTAAATTTTAAATATATTTGGTAATTTGTTTCTGATTATAAAGGAACATAAGTTTGAGGTTTGGCTTTTACTCATTTTCCCGTTTACTGAGTTTTTGGGAAAATTCTAGCATAGATTTACCAATATAGAAACTTAGTTGGCACTCCTTTTACGTATTTTCTACTACCGTCTGAGTGACGTCGCATGGAGCACTGGAACAACTGAAACTTATGGGTCCGAGTAGACAATTTTTTAGTCGTAATTTCTTTTTTTCTAATTCATTTTGTAGGTTACAATATAAATAAATACACAACACATTTTTTTTTTTTTTGAAATGGTTGTTTTCCAGGGGCTGCTTCTATTTTTACTTAAGAAACAATCCTGGTAAAGTTATCAGGGCGTCCACAACATTTTTGAAATATTCATTAACAAATTCCAGATGTTCGTGTCCGTTTAGCATTTTCTCTAAAAACAAATATCCACACACACATACATACACACATATCGACGAAAAGGTCGTATAATTACTTGAATAACACGACAGTACGAATGCATTAGTTACGTAGCTTTGTTAATTAGTTGATTAATTCTATGATTAATCAATTGATTGGTTTCGGCCGGTAGTAGTAATTAGTTTTAATTGAAATCCCAAGTCATTAACATGGGACCAGTATATTCCTGCTCCGCCATTTTCGTGTCACGTGATACCGGCTATGCGGTCAAGTCTGAGTCTCCCGCTACACTACCAACCTCACCCTTCCCCTTGTTTCTCTTCGCCCTCCATATTCAATACATCTAATTAAAATTATATAATCATAGTTCTATTCACTTGTTAATATTACACTGGTGCACACTGTTCGTCTGAACTGAACTGAACTGAATCGAACGAGGACGACGATGTCAGTCATTATGAAACTATTTGTTCTGTAGTTTGTTTTGTGCACTCGTTAAATTCATAATTTGCAATTTTAAAGTTGTTTAATAAAGGGTATCGTATACGAGGACGAACCGATATATAATTGACTGCCGTTAATTCATAAAGAATAAAAAGTTTTAACGATTTTTATTTGTTTGCTAAAGTAATAATTTGTTAGCATTAAAACAGGTGAGTGGTGAGACCAATCATCACTTACGGAGTACCAGAACTAGTTTAGCTACTACGAGAGCTAATATCTCAAAAGTACAAAAAATAGCCTGTGTTTGCATCACCGATGCAATGAGAAGAGAACCTGAGCTACGGCCGCAATAAAGGTGATCTTAAACCTCACCCCTCTACATTTAATGATAGAGACTGTGGTAAAAGATACGATATAGAATGATCAGGAACGAAGTAATCAGACGAAAGTCTATTAGCTTCAGGACCTAAGATACTTGGGAAAGTCCAAGATGAAATGAGGAATAATTACAGTTTTGTGAAAAACTTCAAAACCACAGAGCTGGGCTACAAAAAAGAATGGAGTCAAGAATGCCTTGTGCTTGCAACTGAAAGACATTCTATTCAGTGGTATACAATTGGTTCCAAAACAATAGAAGGAACTGGAATAGGAGTGTATGGACCTAGAACCAGGAAAATACCCAATTCACGCTATTGAGAAGTGCATCATCCAGTTTACCATCCAGACCTTATCATTATGTTCGATAGCCAGTCATTAAAATGCTGAGCTCTTACGTAATCAGCTCAAAATAGGTCTGAAGATACCTAGAAAAATTGAATGAGCTAGGCGAGGAAAATAATATTACTCTCACTTATGTCCCGGGTCATAACGGGGTACAGAGTAAGGAGATTGCAAATAGTCTCGCAACGGAAGGGGCTTAAGCGCTCTTTGTCAGCAGTAACATAATATTAGGAGAGATTGGGCAGTAGAAGAACATATAATTGAAAAATCTCTTGGCGCTAATACAGGCTAAGATACTTCTGTGTGAATATAACCAGAAAAGATCGGAAGCCTATATCTGCCTGAGCAAGAACAGGCTACGTATTTTAACAGGGATCCCGACTGGGCATTGCTGACTCAAAGGACACCTTAGTAAAGTGAGGGTAGTAGAAGATAGTGAGTGCAGATTTTGTGAGGATGAGGAAGACGAAGCTTCCATTTACATTTTGATTGAATGTGTAGCACATAATTTAAAGACACTATACCTAGGAACATTAAATAGAAGAGGCAGATTTGCCTAACTTGAAGAAATTTCAAATCCTACACTTCCTTGATAAGATAGGATTGGAAGAGTGGTTATGGGCATTGAGAAATTTCCTTTCTGCATTAGCGACAGAAGGAAACCATAATAGATTTTGTATGTCGCAGTGTATTAACACCCCATTCCCAACATAACATAGCATTGTTATAGATATAGAAAGTTTGGACGTCGTCATCAAAATTGGTTAAAATTGCTCTAGACTGGAGTAAATTAAAAATAGAATTAAGAATTTCAAAGATTTTTTAATTTTTTGTTTTGATAGAAAGAGATTATTGATATGTTTTGTTAAAATTATAAGTTTTAAAGAATTTGTTAAAAATAAATTGGGAAAGGTTTATGAAAAGAAAATAAAACAAACAAGAATTATAAGAATACGTTAAAAATTAAATAAGAAAAAGACACAGGCACAGAGACAGAGACTATGTGAGAGGAAAAAATAGAGTGCAAAGAAACTTAGAAATTTATTTTTGTTTATTTTTGCTAAATTGAATTTGGTATTTAGCATTTTATAAGTTTTTAAAAACGAACCATCTTTTTTGAGAATATTGGGCAAAGAATTATATTACCCTAGTGTCTAAGAAATTTTTTTCTACGACTCTATGACAAAACAGCGCAGAACAAAATGGCACAAAGAAAATAGCGTAAGTGCAAAATAGCGCAAGACAAAATAGCGTAGTACAAAATGGCAAGGGCAAAATAGCGCAAGGACAACATAGCGCAGGACAAAATAGCGCTGGAAAAAATGTTTTTTTAGTTAATTAAATTTATTGAAATAATGCGCAACAAATACTATTCCGACGATGCCTGTGTAAAGAATGTTTGAAGTTAAGCTTCATTTCTCTCACATTTTAGGATCTGACCCATTTTAGCGGGAACCAATTAGCGAGAAACAATTTCGGGACAAATACATGAGAGACAAATTAGCGCCCGATATAAATAAAATGAGACCAATTAACGCCTAGTCTAATTATAATTAGTGAATGAAACAAATTAACGCGTGACAAAATATGCCAGTATTCTAATTAAAAAAAATACTAATACTAATTTATCTACGCCCGTGAGATAAGAAGTTTATTGACGCAAGCGTTTTTCTTATCTCACTGCTTTTCAATCAATCAAATAAAAAGTCAAAATGTCAAAATCTATTTAAATTTAATAACAATCTAAAGTAACAAGTAACTGTACTTAAAGCTTGTTCTTCAATATCAAATGGCAAACTTTCCGAATCACTCATTTTATTACTAGAAAATGCAAAAATACGTTAAAAATGAATTATTTTTGGCTTATTGTTTATGACAATTTTATCGTTGCTAAGAGAACAAAACGTTTTTATTTAATTGATAGAACCGTCACCCAACATTTCGATGTGTCGACATGTAGGCAGTGGTGGAGAACAATAATCTTAAATTAGGTCTTAGATAAAAAATATAATTACCGTTTATTTTTACACTTAGATGCATAGATAAAAATATACGTGTGATGACGCTTTATTAATTTACTTCTGTGATTGCAAATTTCGCATGCATACGTTAATAAAGCTCTTATCCCACTTATATCATAAATAACTATTAATGTGCGGCCTGGAGCCATGGCATGTTTTTGTATATGGCTTCAGGCCGCACAGGTTAGATAAATTAATTACGACTTTTTTTTAATTTTTCTGTTTTTATGTAAATTTTTTTTCAAAGCAACATGAGGTTTCAAGTGGCCCAGGTTAGATACATTAGTTTATTTTTTTTTTTTTTTAATTTTAATTAGAATACTGGAATATATTGCATTAGTCTATCTTGATCTTCTTGTTTTCATTTATATTTTAAATAAAAACGATTCCATTGACATGAGTATACCAAGTTCATAGAGTCCGAAATTGGAGCCTCGTGTTAACAAATGGTAGTAGCGTCATTTGGACAGTGCGAACAAATAATGAATGAATAATATACAAAGCGGGGGTCATATTTAATCCAAGGGAGTGTAAACAATACATGCTCCGAGGTATTGTAGATGGTGGAGAAAGCATGTGCATGGGGAGAAGCCCTAGTGCAAAGCAATCGATGTGTACAATAGTTAATTTGCTATGGTGAATTAATTATAATAACCACATTTACTTTACCTATGTAGAATTCAGTTTTTGGGGCACATTAATAAGTTAAAATAACAACAAGTTTAGTTAGTTACTAGTGATAATTTATTTCACTAATAACTGCATAAAAATACATTAGAATACTATGTAACAAGTGTATAATATAGACCATATTACCTATACGTGTATTATAGTCCAGTATTGTCCATTTTACACGAATTGAATAATATATTGTATCTACAACTTTATACAGGTTGGCCCAATGAAAACGGGATTCTTAGAAATTAGAAATAGTTGTTAAAATTTGAATTGACAATATTGTTCATATTTAAAAGACCTTTCAAATAAGGGGTATTTAAGTACCCTTGTGAAATAAAAAGCCAATTTATGCAGGAACCCTACGAAGTTATAAGCACATGTTTGTAGAGATTTTGAATTTTTCGAATTTCCAAATCTGCATTTAGTTTTTCGGACCCAAATCGACTTATTTACTTCACCTTCTTTCATTTCACGTTTACGGCGTACGGAACTCGAAAACTTAACACTGTTGAACAAATGAAAGATCTTAGTTATTTTGTTCTAATGTAATTATAAACTATTGTTTCCTATACGATGTCAAATGGTGACTTTTAAGAAGAATTTAGGTAAATTAAATGGGATTAGAATTTGTATGTGACGATGGGAGCCTGAATCTGATTACTTTAGGTTTACGAATTCAAACATGAAAACGTATGTGTGAGGTGGCCTAATTGGTAAGCACGACCGTCGTAAAAGGATGGTGAAACAAAATAAGTACAAAAACGGACTTAATTATTTTTTGAATATTAGACAATCTGTAACTTGTCCAATTGTTTTGTTTTGAGATTTTTTTTTCTAATTTTTTGTAAAATTGATATTTAAGACATAAGTACGATGTTGTACTATTCGAAGAAGTTTTTATAAGCAGAATATAAACATTTGGATCTGGCACCCCTATTGCCTATAACTAACAACTTTTTCCCCTTTTCGCTAAAAATATATTTGACTTCCATGATCGTAATGTATACTTGGTGACAATTAAAGACAGAATAAAATAGTACTTTTTTATTTTCCTTACATCCGTAATGTATCTACACATCATTCTCCTAATTACTTATTAATACTCCTAATTAATAATTGACAAGGGATTAAAGACGGTCGCTGGCCTAACTCAACTACCTAGATTACGCCACCTGCAGCGTTGGCCTAACTCAGCTTCCCCGATTTGTCTAGTATCCAAAAATTAATTAAGTCCATTTTTGTACTTATTTTGATTCACTACCCTTTAACGACGGTCACCGTTTGGACTATTAGTTTTTTATTCACTTTGGGAATATGAGGAAGTAATTTTCATAATTTCGTAGGGGCAATTAAGAATTTTTCATTTTCAGAATTTCCAAATCTGCATTGAGTTTTTCGAATCTAAACCGACTTTCTCACTTCACTTTATTTGAATATATTATTATCTCTAGTGAAATATGGATTATATTATGTTGCTTTAGATACGCATATAATTTAGATAAACATTAATATGCCACTTTTACGTTAGTTTACATATAACTTTTTTTACAATTGATATTTAAACTAATTTAAAATTTAAAGCATTTTTTCCACTACTTTAATTGTTTTAATTGTAGGGATTTCCTCTATTTATCATTAAAACTATACATATAATAATTTTATTAAAAAAAGTCATTAATATCAACAAAATGATTATTTACTATTTTTTTTCAAGTCATTCATCTTGATCACAACTATCATCATCATTATCATCATCAAAATTATATTAAACATTATAATAAATTTAATGAAAAATACCCAGAATAAAATAATACAAATTTTAATTAAAAAAAAAAAAAAAAAACGTGGAATTACCATAATAAAAATACTCAAATTAAATGTCTAGGAATAATCAATCCGGGAAATTCTAAAAGACCTTTGTTAGCTTTCCCAAAAGTATTATCATAATTTTAAAATAAGTAACGTGAAATAAAAAACTAAGAACCAAATCTGCTTTTGTGGTTATGATATCGTACGAACGGCATACTAAGGCGTCGTGGGTTCTAATCCCACCAGATTTTTATTATTATTTGGTTTGTTCAGATATTTATCCCGGAAATTTCCCTCAGAAGAACAATATGTTTGAATTTCTTTGATTTTGTAGTGGTTACCGTACATCATTGACCCCGATAGATTTTTCTTTTGTACATTATTGCGGCGGCCATCGTGTGGGACATAACATAATCCAATGAGGCATGTTTGCGTATCCGCTTGTAATGCATATGTATTCCTATACACGGATTATACAATTATAGTTGTGCAACCAAACCATCTAGCCATCCCAGCCAAACGATGCGATGTCATATACACAAGGCAATATGTATGTATGTGTTTTCGTCGATGGGCTATAGGAGCAGCAGCAGCACACAAACAAACATACAGCTCGAATGGTCATCGGAAGAGATGACGAGAGTGAGAGACGAAATAAACGTACGAACACAGGAACAGAGAGAAAGACTCTTGGGTGCAGCGCCCCAGGCACAGTCGTGGTTCTGCAGACGTAGCGGCGCCCCCACCGTTCGACATGGGTCTCCATGGGCATATACTCCTATTTGCATACCGCGTTCAATACCTATTGATCACGAGCATTTACTCTCATGATGCCGTGAATTATGGTCGGCCGCTATCTATTTGTTTAGCTGATTAGTTAGTAACATTATTAGATCAATGCCGATACCTGATTATCAATTAATTATTTATGTATGATCTATCCGCCATTGCTCTGCTGCTGTGGATGCTTTGCGATCCGAGCAGGGTCGGATCCATCAAGGTATGTGCACAATTTTTGTACGATTCACTCATATTTCCTCTGTTAGCAGTACAAAGATTGCAAAATATAAAAATAAACAACAGTAACTACGCCCAGAAGTTGTTGGAGTTTTATAGGTACCCAAATAAACACTTAATTTTACAATAGGAAAAGAAATAGAACCAGGTCCTTAAGTTCTCACAGAATTATTTTAATCGCGACCTGTTTCGAGGTTTTCTTACAACTCCATCATCAAGTGAGGTAAGTTCCTCTATTTTAATTAGGAACGTGATGATAAAGAATATACAAATCAAAGGATTAATCCAAGATGATGTATTATAAAATGAAATAAAAAAACTTACCTCTAATAATTGTCTAAATTAGACTAGCTGGGGTATTTCCCTAAGAAAGGTGACGAAAGAAGTATAGAGAACATCTTAATAGTTCAATAATTAACGAAAAACCAAAACGAACAAACTAATTTAAAAAATAAGCAACGTGAACACAAAATTAAAAGATGTTAAACTATAAGAAAATGCCTGAAAATTTTTTTTTTTTTTTCAAATGGTGATAAAAATCTCTAGATATCAAATTAGTAAACTAATAAACACATTAGTTAGTGTAGCTGTATTTTTGTCAGTGCAAATGTGAATGGGAATGCTAAAATTGTGACCTATAGATGGCGGTAAGAAACAATTTAAGTGGAAGTACCAAAGGCACTAAGTACCAAATTTAGGGTAATTAAGAATAGTTTTAACAATTAAATGATGCTAGTTTACTATTTAGAACGACTACTACGAGTACCACTATCTCATGAAAATATAATGAAGAATTCAATACAATTAAGAATATAGCTTATAACCATAACTTTGATCACCACCTAATAGACAAAATGCTTAGAAAGAAACAAAATATAATTAATCAAAGCTCTAGAGCTTAACAATAACAAGTACTTTTTAATTACCTTCATCGGACAACCTTCATATAAAGTATTTAATATCCTTCAAAATATCTTTTAAATCTTCTAACTCAGTCAATAATTTATTCATTAGAAACGAAGACAAAGTTGATATTTTGGACCAGTGTGTAATTTATGAATTAAGTTGTAGAACTTGCCCAGCTAAGTACGTTGGAAGAACATTCAGGAACTTTAAAACTAGATTGAAGGAACACACTCGTTGTTTAAATATTAACTATATTTCTCACTTGGCTACCCATTTACTAGATAATAACTACGACTTCGATTCATTAGCAGACTTTAAAGTTTTACATATTTGAAATAAAATGAATTTAGCTCAAAGCCGAATATCACATAAAATACAACGACCGTTTCCCCTTCAGAAAAACAACTACTCCTTTGGCTAATACCACAACAGGCATTGAATTACATCCGAAGGAAAAACAGCAGAGATAGAAATTAATTTTCAACACTCTCTACTTTGAGTTTGCTCACCAAGGAGAACATCATTCTTGGACCGGTTTCGTCCTGAAGGACGTCCTGAAGGACGAAACCGGTCCAAGAATGATGTTCTCCTTGGTGAGCAAAATCAAAGTAGAGAGTGTTGAAAATTAATTTCTATCTCTGCTGTTTTTCCTTCGGATGTAATTCAATGCCTGTTGTGGTATTAGCCAAAGGAGTAGTTGTTTTTCTGAAGGGGAAACGGTCGTTGTATTTTATGTGATATTCGGCTTTGAGCTAAATTCATTTTATTTCATTTTGCTACTATTACATTTGAGTTTTGATATTTTATTATCGTTTTTTACATATTTGTTTAAATAAACTTTTATTAAATAATTTCGAAAACTTAGAAATATTGAGAATACAAAAACTGCAACAGTTATATCCTTAAATTTACAAATTCTATCCACACCTACGTTTTTTTTTTTCATCTTATAAATATAAGTCTTAAAGTGTCATCTTTTTTACTCCCTCCTCCCTTCTTCTCTACTGTAATGTCTTTCTTTTCTTCTCAATTAACAATCTAACTTTCTTTTCTTTCATTAATTTACAAAAAAATGCTGTTTCCTTTAAACATAATTTTAATTTTCTTTTTTAGGTCCAATAATTCTCCCAACAATGTCAGTTGTCAGCTCTAGTTATTTCTTCATTATTACCAACTTTGTTTTTAATTTTTAAGTTTTTTTTTTCTCTCTTCTTCTTTTTCTATGTTCCTAAAATTATTTTGGAGTATTTTGGAAATTTGTAAGTGTTAAAAGATCAAATAACATAATACCAGATTGAATTAATTTGAGGAAGTATTTTGCATGTTGCGGTAGTGAAGTAGCAAGGCATTTTTCTTTAGTTCACACCACACCTAAATTTAATCGATAATCAAATTGAATCTAAACTGAATATATTCCAATTTCAACCATTTACAATACAAAAATATGGACTGGGTTCTGACATTATTCCTCCCATCCTACTAAGTAATTGCAACATCATACTGTCTTCCTCTTTTTCCTATCTTCTACAAATTAATCAACACAGGAGAGTTTCTTGATTATTGGAAATTTTTTATGCCAAGAATTATCGACCCATCTCTAATCTCAGCACAATACCTAAAATTTTTGAAAACTTTATAACTAGCCTTGGAAAAAGTATTACAAATCTGTTCTGCGTTACTGACTTTTCCAAGGCTTTTGACAGGGTTAACAAACAGCTTAACAAATATGGTATGGGTGGTGTATTACTGCAATGAATTGGTAGCTGTCCTCTGTTAATGGTTAGAGTTAATCGTCACTACTCTAACTTATTCAAGTAACCTCAGGTGTTCCTCAAGGGTCATACCTAGGACCCTTACTATTTAACGTAATGATTGCATTTATTGTTTCCGTAACAACAAAGTTTTATTGTTTGCAGATGACTTAAAACTTTTCCAAATTGTTGAAACCAATGATGACTTCGGTCTAACGCCGATAATCTATCAGAACGGTGTTTTTTGCATGGATTCAATAAATGTCATATAAAAGGCTTTTATCGTCTTGGTCTACCTCCAAATACATTCGACTATAACTTAAATGGGCATATCTTAGACTCTGTTAATCAAATTATTCTAGATCTTTTTTCAAGCTTTAATCAACACGATATCTAGTGCTTTCAACACATCCATAAAAATCAAAATGCTGACTCGTAATTTTACTGACAACTGCAATTAAAGTTCTTTATTGTTCTCTAGTCAGATTTTTCGCAAATTTTGATGATTAAGAAGACAAATATTGTATGTCTTTATTTTTGTAGAAAATGGAATATATACGATTCCATCTATATAGTTAGCAAATAAGCATTACTCACCCTGGACAGATCCATCCAAATAGTTTTTGGACCAGCCTTTTCATCAGACTAATAAGATCAGTCATGAAACATAATTAAAGAATATTTCCTTGAGGAATTCAAGGAAGAGTAAAATAAAAGAAACAGCCTTGGGAGCAACAGCATACCTATGTTGTTTTTGTAAATGTTGTCACTTTAAAACTACTATAATTTCTTGGGACAGTTTGAATAGTCCAATACTTCTGGGCGTCATTGTTTTGTGGAAAACCTTGACTTATATCTCCGAAATTATATTTTTATTGTGAAAGTTCATTACTGGGTCACTACAAGATGTCTTTATTGCAATTTTATGAGATTTCCTCCCATTTTAGTCCAAAATTCAGACCTGTATAACATTGGAGGCAGTCCAGCATTTATGATTGCATAGAAATTCTAGACACCATACTGGCACTGCATATTCCAGGATAGAATGAATGCAGCATAATCTGATTAGTTCCCATATATTTTTTATTTCCAAATCGAGAATCAGAGTGCCATTTTAATTTCGTACAATCCTGAGTTTTATAAAAGAAGTAAGCATATTGATGAGAAATACCATTTTGTTAGAAATCTGATTGGTGAGACTCTTTTTGACTGAATGTACACGACCAATCACTGTAAACTAAAACGTTCAATTTATCGTATTTTTAGCTTTTCTGGGTTTTTCGAGAATAAGGTACTATGTTCCTCTAAAACCGTTCTATTTTGAATTTTTTTTATTTCTATGAAACAGTGGGAGTAGTGGAATGGAAGTCTTAAGATTTTATGAAGCCCTACCTATATAATAAGCGGGATAAGAACCTTGGTTATTAATCTAAATAAAGTTGAGTTTGAAAAATAAATGTTCTGCTTCAATCAAAATGTTTACTTAAATTAAAAAAAAAACAACTAACATAATTGAGTCATCACAAAGATGTATCTGTTGGAACATTATATGTGGGTCACTTCCAAAGTCTGGACGGTTCACGGGCCCTGCTTTTTCAAGAATAGGAGAAACTTATCTTATCCCAATGTAGCTCCATTCAATTTCTTATTTACAAATCGACATAGAGTGGCGGGCCCTTTCCATGAGTGGTCCGGTCCTGCTTCCACCCTTCATGGCGGTTCGGTTCGTTAATTTCAAGATATTGACTATTGCATTGTGATTAGTTCGGATTTACTCTAGTCTGGTTTTGTCAACTTTATGGCCCGATGTGTGTCCGAGCGAGATGCCAGCACCGCATCGTTGTTGTTGCTTCTGATTGGAATATTCGGTTTCGGAACAATGCAAATCAGATGTCGATGAAAGTTTCATGATAGCAGCACCGCCGGCCGCAGGATAATTTCGTTTTCCTATGCATTTTATGTACGTGTTTACACCTATCGGTGAATGGTTTCGTTATCATCATTATTATCGACGGAAAATTCACTTCTGGTATTGGTAAATGCGTTTGTTGAAATTGTATTGCATTTTTGTAGAAGATTATTAAACAGGTTTAATATAGAAACTTTTTAGCCCAATTCACTTCAATTACTGCAGTATATTGTAGATCTAAGGAATGTTTTTAATTCTTAAATACGTTTCTTACATTTTTTTTTAACAGATTCATTTATTTTTTAATGACATTTAATAAATTTGTAGCGTGGCGTACCATCAATGTCTGCCAAAATATGCAGGTCAGATTCTGCACGAACGCCACCGGTGAAAATACAAAGAAATACCAAATTTCAATATTTATTTTAATAAATTATATTCAAATGTTAAGACGTTTAGGACATACTCTCATGCAAAGTTTTCTTCTTAAAATGGAACCAAAACTCACCCCCTTAAATATTGACTTTCAATTAGAAAACACCCTGTATAGAGTCCGTTAAAGTCCGCATTATTTGAAAATATTGGTTATGATTTAGAGTTCATAAACAGTTTTTGCTTCAAAAATATTAAAAAATTTGCAAATTTTTCGATTACAGTAAGTTAGGTCCAGGACCAGGAGTCCCTCAAAGGTCAGCCCTTGGCCCTTTGTTATTAAATGTGTTTATAAACGATATTTTGATGATGTTGACAAAACAGGAATAAGAAACTGTAATAAAAAAGCAGAAATCTATTAAACAAGTCAAGAGAACAAAAGTAGATATTACAAGACATCAACTTTGCTGCCAAAATAATAAATATAACATAAGCCTTGTATACATAAAAACATTTCAACCGAACCCAAGAAAACATTTTAATATATTTTTTGCGGTCTAACTTCTAAAACGGAACAAAACGCCAAAGAAGTAATTCAAGTTTTTAAACCCTCCCGCTTTATGAAATATTTTAAATTGTTAAGAGTACAAAAGCGTTCAACATCAGATATTTCATTAAAATTAAGAATTCGTTGATACAATGAATAAAATAATTAAAATATGAGTGGTCGGCAAACCAGGCCAGTTATACGAGAAAGTAGAACAATTCTGTTTAATTTTAGGAAAATTCAAAAACAGTAAAAGTAATAATCCGTAGCACAAGACAGTGAAGTCTAATGAAGCTGCAAAGGAATTCACAGAATTCTTTGAATCAGCAATCAGTACATTTAACTAATAATGCTTTAAATTTAAAATCAATAACGGATTTAGATTATCAAGAATCAATTCAATTAAAAAACTTGAAGGCTTGTAATGAGTGGTGTTATTATTAGCCCAATAACCATGTAATCAAAATAAGGCTGAAGCTAGCAGATAAACTAGCAGACAAACCACGCGGCGGTCCCTTAAAGTTTCGATATTGTGGATTACTAAATAGTTTTTTCCACACCCACATGGATATTAGCTTATCTACGCACAGATTACAAAACGAAAAAGTATGCTATTGCGTTCAGCTGAACGAATATATTTTCATATTTCTAAACTATCATGATACTAAAGTCCACCTAAACGTTTGCTAGTTTGTCTGCTAGCTTCAGCCTCATGGAAAAAAAGGGGCACTAGACCTTGCGTTTCTTTTTTTTTTTCGTCCATATCACCGCCAAAAAAATTAGAACTGCTGAAAGTTCACACTTTTTTCACTTTGTCAACAAAGGCAATTGTACACATTTCAAAATTACATAAAATGTGCTTCAATCTAAGACCAAATTGGTTTATATAAACCTAATGGTTTCCGAGATACAGCTTTTCAAAATTCATCAAAATTTCAATTCATGATATTTTTCAAGAGTACCAAATACGTTGGACGTATTCGCTGAGTTTGAGGACATTCTTCTCCTGATGTAATATTTGAAGAGCTAATCATACCTCAGATACTAAAGAAAAGTTGAGATTCATCCAGCTACTGACGGCGAAAATGAAAACTAAAATCATTCAGGTGCAGGTGCAGGCTGAAGAAGAATGTTATCACTACTTTATCGCAAAGGCCTCTGATTTTGAAGTTGTGATCATTGTAGGTGAGGACAGAGGCTTGTTGGTAACCGCGGATCCCACCCAAAGTAACATCTACCTTCAAAACTGCTGTAGAGGCAGTATCTCAAGACCTTCATCTAATCCTTTTCACCTACGTCTCTAATGGATTTGATTCTGAATGTTAAATTAGTCTGGATGAGTAAATAATAAAAAAGGAATCAATATCAACAAAGATAGAATAGACTTCTCACATTTTTATAACAATAATAATATTCTATATCTATGGCTAAGAGAATAATCATTATATGTCCATTTTGTCGAATTCTATGTTCGAGGTAAAATCATTATTGTTTTCAAATATTGTACGTCCTCTTGAAACGATTTACCATTTGGTAAGATGATATAATTACACATATATACAGCAGGTCATAAGACCTCCAACTTTCAAAATAGCATTTTTAGACATACATAATTTATTTTGTGCTCTTAGTCATCGATTATATCATTATTATTATTAATAATGGAAAATCTACAAAATTGACAGTAACAATACGTGTTAATAACGTAAAACTAAGTAGCGCCTTTTAAGAAGTTAACTAACCTTACCCTTCTCGAACAAAAAGTCCTAATCCCGATTCCCCATCCTCCTTCACCGATATCCCTGTCAGTTAATCATCGTGGTTCAATGAAAAGCGTAAAAGGGGTTAAACGCATTTTCCATCTTTATCCTTCCAACGTTCGTCACAGCACCCGAGACCTTGAAAACGTTCGAGACGATAGAGCTTGAGTGCGCTGGAGAGTGGAGTAGAGAGTGCGACTGAAGGATAGAGGAGCGACGGAGAAGGAGGTACAACAATTGGGGAATCGTCAGTGTGCCTGCTCTCTCTCCCAGAAATTGATTTATATAATTCGGCAAGAAGCGGTCGGGTAGCCGCCGGGCGGCGGCCAATGCCTCCAAGATTCCGTTCTGAGAAGCGGCGGTGCTATGGAGGCATCAACGGCGAACTTGCGACATACGAAATATATGCACCCCGATCGGGTGGAATGAAATTCTTAAAGGTACCGCTTTTTTTGTGGCTCCTCTGAAAAATATTTATATATACATTTTTTCTAAGTAAAGATCGAAATTCTCTATAGAACAAGTTTCGTGTGTTAACAGACCTCCGTATTGACTCAAAGGACATATTGGTTAACTTGGATAAGTGGAAAATGTGAAACGCTACATTCACATTGACTGTTGCACTACAGGATTCGGAAAAACTATACTAGATAGAAGATCCTTGGGGAGGATGGTGAGAGAAATTGATCGATTTAGTATAGTTTAAAAGACTTTGCTAAATTATGAAGACCTTGCTTCAGTTTTGTGTGGGTGTGCAGTCACCCACCCATCAGAAATATCTGATTGTTTTAACGCCTGCAATGTTTATTCAAGAATATTTTTTTTTTTTTTAAATAAATGGCCCAAATAAAGCATTTACGTTATTACAATCTGATCATTAAGATCAATTAGCAATTTTATTCTAACCTAACTTTTCTAGGGATGAAAATCTTCATAAGATTCTACTCACTAGTGTACCTTAGTGTCTAATTACTTAGTTACACTACGGTTAACGTATAACACTAAAATGCACAATACTCGGCTTTTATATAACATCACTAAACTAACTCAAAAGGCTCTTGAGTCTTCTTCAGATTGGCATTGTTGAGGAGCTCAAGTTCCCATGTTGGAGCAGTCGTTGTTAGCTACTGGCAAATTTTTCTATTGCTTTTTCAACAGTCTTCACTTTAAGGTCCCTATATAGATCCGTATTGTGGCAGTACCAGGGTGCTTCAACGATGTTCCTTAATACTTCATTCTAGAAACGTTAAATAACTTTAATGTTACTTTTGCTGGCACAGCCTCAAAACTGGTTATCATACGTCATTACGGGACTTTCCAGCGAAGGCTAGTATCAAGTGTCATACTCAGATATTTTGCTGTATTGGCAAAAGGAAGTGTCGTTTATATTAATGGAAATATATTCATTTGGTTTATTGCTGAAGTTAATGGACAATTTGATTCGCCATTTTTTCGTCCAGGTGTTAATTTGGTCTATAGATTTTTGCATTTTATATCAGCGTCTTCGTGTTTTTTTCCAACATCAGGGCTTGCAGAGGGTATCATCAGAAAATGTTGCGATAGTATTAGGCTCAAGATTAGGAATATTTCTGGTATATAACAAGTAGAGTACTGGATCTTATACTACCTTGAAGTATTCCTACCTTTCTCTTCCCAAGTAATGAGGTCAAATCTAGGGCCTTTTTCGGATTTATATTTGTTTGGATTTCGATATAAACTTCTTCTGGAGAAGTAGGTTTAACGACTGTGTCTTCTTCTACTAGTTCCATCCAGTCTTGCAGATCTTCACCATTATTGGGTTAAAAGGTACTCTCTAAACGGTTAGCAAATCTCGTTTGTGTTTTGCAAATTGTTACGGAACTTTTTGCGTATGAAAAGCAAAATGACCGCCGGTCCTGAAGGTTGTGACAGATGAATCCATAACTGGAGCTTTCTTTGATTGTTGTATTACAAAGTTGATAGCCTAGTTCATTTAGGAACTGATCCGTAGAATATGCTTGTACTAGTGCTCCATATAATACGAGGCCAATGGCTTCAGTTGTCGAAGCCGAAGAAACCAATAAAAAAAAATTAGAAAGTCACACTTTTCCTCACAAATTTTATTTTACTAGGTATTTACTCATCCAATTTTTCACTGTTAAATCGGAGACTAGATATCGATTTCTTAAGATAAATTTGATTTCTTTTATTAATTACTTAGTCCAATTTACACTCTTGGAAATAGGTTGAGTATTATTGATTATAATATTCTCAATTTTGCGTTACCCTTCGAAATCGAATCCCAAATTAAGGTTAAAACACCGAACGCCCCGAGCGCATTGAACTTTTCCTCCAAATGGAGAAAGCTGAAGGCGCGCTAGGCTGTTATTTGACCGAAAAATCTTGTGCCCAAGGTTTGGGATTTCTAAGACGTGCAGTAAGGGGTTACTTTAATGAATTAAAATTGATTAATTTGTAAATATTTGGAGTATGACGGTTTTACATATTGTTGACTTCTTGACAGTTGGTCAACAAAAAATTGGAAAAGTTACACGACCTTTGGTATTCTGTACCAACATCCTAACTATTAGACTAGAAAAAAAAAGTTGAAGCTAAATAATAGGAAAAGGGACAAAGGTGACAGAGTGGATGATACTATAAACTAACATAATAAACCATTAGAAGAAAGAAAATAAAGGAAGACCATCAATAGTACGGAATGATAACGTAGAGAAGCTGTATCGAAAAACAGTACTAGTAAACCTTAATATTGTGTGAAATTCGATAATAATTTCTATGGTATTTGGAAGTCCTAATAGAATTAAATAGTGAAGATAGACTAACATTAGCTTGAGTACCAGGCTACATCGGATACAAGGTCACTGAAAAAAGCTGATTCACTAGCACGAGAACGGCTCCCAAGGCTCTGTATGTCTCAGTACCCTTCTGTAGGATGTATTCGCAAAGAAAGTCATCATAATATATTCAAAGCAGTGCAGTATAGAACTAAAGTAGTAGTGGTAATATGTTGTACCAGTCTCTAGTAATTCACCTCCAATCTGGTACTCTCAAAACTTTGTGGGACTTTTTGGAAGCCCTAACAGAGTTAAATAATCAATATAGATTAATCCTAGTCTAGGAACTAGGGAATAGTGGATAAAAGTAACAAAAAATACTGATTCACTAGCAGGAAAAAGATTCGCAAGGCTTTGTATGTCACATAACTCTTCTGTGGTATGTTTTCACAAAGAAAATCATCAGAATATGCACAAAGCAGTGCAGTATAGAACTTAAGCAATAGTGGGAATATGGTGTACCATTTTTCAGTAATTATGTTCCAGGATAGTAATCTCTAATTGTAAGCTTATGTGGGACTTTTTTGAAGCCCTAACAGAGTTAAATAGTCAATATACTAGTCAGGGTACTAGGGCATAATGGATAAAGGTAACTTAAATGATTAATCCACTAGCAGAAAAAGGACTGTCAAGGCTTTGATGTCTCAGAACTCTTCTGTTGTATATATTTGCAAAGAAAGTCATCAGAATATGCACAAAGCAATGCAGTATAGACTAAAGCAGTAGTGGCAACATTTGGTACCGTTCCCCAGTAATTTACTTCCAGGCTACTCTCAAAGCTTATGTGGGCCTTTTTGGTAGAACTAACAGAGTTAAATGGTCAATATAGATTAACACTAGTCTGGGTACTAGGGCATAATGGATAAAGGTAACTTAAATGATTCATGCACTAGCAGAAAAAGAATTCTCAAGGCTTTGTATGTCTCAGAACTCTTTTGTTGTGTGTGTTTACAAAGAGGGTCGTCAGAATATACACAAAGCAGTGCAGTATAGAAATTAAGCAGTAGTGACATGTGTGGTACCAGTAATTTACTTCCAGGCTGGTACTCCCAAAGCTTATGTGGGGCTTTTTGGTAGAACTAACAGAATTAAATAGTCAATATAGATTAACCCTAGTCAGTGTACTAGTGAATAGTGTATAAAGGTAACTAAAAAGACTGATTTGGTAGCGGGAAAAGTACTCTCAAGGCTTTGTATGTCCCAGAACTCTTCTGTTGTGTATTTTTACAAAGAAAGTCATCACAATATGAACAAAGCAGTGCAGTATAGAACTAAAGCACTATTTTGACTGTGCTAAGATAGCATATTCATTAAATTTTTAATTGAAAGCAGAAATAAAGGGTTAAATGAAAAAGTGTGGCAACATATTGTATCGCTCTCCAGTAAATGATTTATTTAGTCCAAGAATTATTCATCTAAAAACACCAAGCAACGAATTTTTGATCCAAAATGCCCCCGAAACAGCCATGAATGAATCCCAAGACTGAATCAGTAGTGACTATTTTAAAATTACGATAGACCACCGAACAACAAACACAAAACCAAATCGTCGAACCAAAATAAAATACCTAAACACTGTGTCTGCCTCTCTCTCTTTCTCTCTCTTTGTCAAACTCAAAGGCGAAGCCAACTCGATTCGCGTTGGGGTATTCGAGTTATTGGTATAGCTGCTTGCATTGTATTCGGAGAGTGTGTTGTCTAGAGTGCCTTGACGACTACGACGACGCTACAAGGTCGCCTCCCACGATTTATTTTCACAGTGGAGTAGATAGGAGAAGAGAAAACGCACCTCACAGCTGATCGCTCGCCGCTCGGCAGGGTGAGACGATGTGCAAGGAAGCGGCTTTGCCGGTTTGTATCGAATTTACGTAGAGCTGCGGATTTTTTGAATCTTATACACTTAAAAATTATTCGTTTTATAAAAAATAATGTTTAAAATATGTTACAATATTTCATGGGTTTCATCTGGATTGTGTAATGAAGAAAATAAAAAATCTGGCAGAATAGGCAAGAAATGCATAAAAAAATCCAAAAGTTACGGTTGATGATCTTTACTCTAGGACACAGAAAAAATATATAAATAATTTAAGGCAATAATGGAAAAGCCAAATAAATAATGTACGAGGTAAATCCGAACTTAACTTTTAACTTATAACTTATAAACAGTTATGAACAGTTATAAACAGTTATAAACAGTTATAAACAGTTATAAACAGTTATAAACAGTTATAAACAGTTATAAACAGTTATAAACAGTTATAGACAGTTATAAACAGTTACAAACAGTTATAAACAGTTATAAACAGTTATAAACAGTTATAAACAGTTATAAACAGTTATAAACAGTTATAAACAGTTGTACACAGTTATACACAGTTGTAAACAGTTGTAAACTGTTGTAAACAGATATAAACAGTTATAAACAGTTGTAAACAGTTATAAACAGTTGTAAACGGTTGTAAACGGTTGTAAACGGTTGTAAACGGTTGTAAACGGTTGTAAACGGTTGTAAACGGTTGTAAACGGTTGTAAACGGTTGTAAACAGTTGTAAACAGTTGTAGACAGTTGTAAACAGTTATAGATAGTTATAAACAGTTATAAATAGTTATAACCAAGTATTTCATATACTGGACATTTTTAATCGATGATACCCAATTGAATCATTGATTTTCTGTCTATAAGTAGTTCTTCGATACCAAACTAATGTAAACAATTATTTTTGTGCTTAAATTATTTGATATTACATTCCAAAAATCACAAACCGATCAATTTTTTTAAACAGCAGATTCTTAACATATCTTACTTTATTTTATATCATGTTTCTGAAACTATTGGTAATTTAGTTTAAAGCTGATGTAGCTTTATAGTTAACGCTAAAATTGGGGGCAATAGATGGTTTAATTTGTTTTAGAATCTTTTTTAGGTGTTTTATTGAACACATTTTCAATATAATTTATTTTAAATGTTAGAGATTTAACACTTCACATAATTTGTTTTTCTGTACTTCTATAAAAATAATTCCCTACTTTTATTTCAATCCACTTTAAATCCCGTTCGAGCGTTCCCAATCGAGAAATTGATTCGATTTGCTTCGATTGTTAATCGCATTCGTCGACAACGCCCTGTAGATTAGCCATTAGAACCGTCGTCGATATGGGGGTGCCGTCTTACGATTTCCTGTAAACTTAAACGATGACATAACGCTGCTTTCGAAGGGATGATATCTGAAAGATAGAACAACCAGCTACAACGCCCTCAAAAGCCATTGACGTAACTATAATTATCTCCTAGGGGTTGGAGGAGGGACACCTGGTCAATAAAATAATCAACATTTGAAATTTAGTCTTATTCGTACAATAAGTAGTAGTATTAATAGTAGTAGTATCTTCAATTAAATAAGTAAACTCTCATACTTCTCCAATTGGCAGCATTCGTTTGAGGCCAAAGGTCCAATAGACTTCCTCGAATGAAAAAAAATGTAAGCGATACCAAGTGTACAAAAATAAATATTTATTAGTTACAATATTTATCCAAAAACAAACTTTTCTTTTTTCTCGCTTTACTGAACGTAGAATGACCGTAAATGATCATTTTCTAATTTAAAATGGGCACTTTTTAAGGTTAGGGAATTTAATTTTTGTACAGTTTGTATCGTGAACATTTTTTTAATATTATTATTATTATTCGGGAGACTCTGTGCCAGCCGGGTTCAAACTTTGAGACAGCGTAATTTAAATTTGTATAACTTTTGACTGAAAACTGAAGCTTCCTCTATTTTCTTAAAATAAATACACTATGTGATTGTAAGTGTCTATCTGTAGCATAAGGGCCGTTTAAATATTACGTAAGCAGATTTATTACAATTATTTAACCCCCCATCCCCCTTGTGAGCAAAAGTAAGCAAATCTCTTACCCCCATGGGGGGATGCTTACGTAAACATTTTTCAATTATTAATGTATTTTTTTTATATTATAATTATAATGTTATAATTTTAAAAATAAGAAAATAAATTTAGGATAGATTTTACTGATACAGTATTCAACATAGAGTAAGGGACAAAAATATAATCTTACGAACATAACAAACTTATTTTAAATTTTTGGTACACATATTAAATTCAAATTAATAGTCTTCAGTCCATGAAACCCGAATCCATGATTCTAAGTTTTCGATGACATTTCTTTTCATACCATCCCTGTGTTTCTTCTGGGCAACTGCGTTTTGAATCTTCCTGTTTAAAGACTGTTTTGCTGTTTTTATTTCCTCGCGCAACTTAATAATCTGTTTATCAACTTCAGCACGGCTTGGCATAGTATCTCAGGCAGAATACAAAGCATTCAGATTTTTTTCGAGTAGAGCAATCTTATTTTTCATAGCTTCCTGAGAAGGTTTTGCTCTCTGTTTATCTGTATTATCATTATTTTCGCATTGCTATTGTTATTCATTACCGAGTTTTATTTTATCTTCTTCCTGTTTTTTAATATTTGAAGCTGGCTGTATAATTTGTGTTTTTTCTGCAGGTTTACAGGTAGTCGTTGCCTAAAAATAAAAACTTTCTATGGGTTCTGCTAAAGATTCTCTTATTAAGCTACATACAAAGCTACATACAAAGTATGCAATAAAAAACTGCATTTAAAAATTATTTAAAGCCCTAAGGCGTTTTCAAGCATAGACAATGTAAGCGTTGCCATTCGTGTAAAAAAGTAAATAACTCCCGATGACGTAATCATCATCTAGACTCCCCTAATAAGTAAAACAAAAACCCCCCGCCCCCCATAGTGCTTACGTAATATTGAACGGCCCCATATCAGTGAATCGACTTGACACTGGAAACCAGTGAATAGTTACTGCTTTGCATTTGTAGGAGCTTGTTGTTAGTTGTTATTGTTTTATATTACGCTATTATGATTATGGAACAAGTTGTCAAATAAAAACTATTAAATTAGACTTCTGCCTTTTGATCATCCATTACCGCTTAGCTTTTCACTTATTAATTTTAAGAGAGTGTATTTCCACTATCTTGACTATAATTTGTATCATTTTATAATAGATATATTAGATCGCACTTTTCTGGGTATGACCGTGCCCACCCCTGTCCCCTCTAGCTACGCCAATCCCCTCAACTTCCTTCTATCGATTGGGACACCGGCTCGGTGAAGCGGGGCTGTATCAAATTATATCAATTTGTCAAAATCCTTTTGGACGTTTCATAATTTGCCGCCCCATCGTTATCCGGAAGCGGGAACAGAAGTTACATCCATTTTGGTAAATTGCAAGATACAAGATACTCGACTGAGATACCGTGCGACGTTAGCAATTAATATTATTTTTAGTTTTGTTGAATTATACGTTCTGTGTTTATGTTTAAAACGAACATTAATCAGATGTATCTCAAGGACAGAGTTTAGGCATCTAACATCTAACTCTTAACTTGGAATGCATCGCTCTAAATAAAGCTAAGACTAAAACCGCAACAGGCCTTAAATAATAACTCAAATCTGATACTAAATTTACTTGTTTCGTTTTCACACATAACCTAACCTAACTTATTTAGCTATACTTATAATTTTTATATTAAAAAGTACTCAAGATAAGGTGAATATTTTTATTTATTGCTAAGTTAATTACTATTTTAATTTAAATGTCACTTGTCCTTTTATTTGATATTGTAATTTGACCGAATTATTATATCAATATCCAGATGATTTCTTACTATAAATTTCTATTTTCTATTTGATTTACAGGAAATAATTTCTCTATCACCATTAAAGGCATGAATGGTGTCATACTAACCAAGAGAATAGAAAACAAAGGATAATTATTATAATTTTCATAATAATATACAGTAACATAATAAATCAACAACGCTGTTATTTTCATCATTTTATAATGCGTACCCACACATATAAAATAAACAATTATTTTCAAGAATTACTTGGTTTAAAAATTAACTCTTTTTTAAATAAAAATTATTGGAAAACGATGTAAATTGCTGGAACAAATACTTTTTTGGGTATTGTGAAGAGCAAAAATTGTTCTTCTGTATTACATCACTTCTACTCAAGTACTCAACTACTAAAAATGTGTTGAAATTTCATTTCAAAAAATAAATATACCTAACCAAACGAGATGTCTAGGGTTCTAACAAGGAATTATTTTTGATCATCTCTTACACTTATATAATAACAGTAGACACTTTCATGGAATACAACTACATAACCAAGAAGGGCCAGATTCAAAAAGTATTTAGTTGGCTGCCTTCATGGCTAGTAAATCAGCAAGACGGGTACCTTTCGATGTGGTGTGAACCATTGATCCATTTTTGATCCATTTTTGGCTTACTGTTATTGGGCGCATCCCGTATCTGTACTTGTTAGCTTCTTGTGTGCGTGCAGCGGACTGCCTTAATTACCTTTGTTATTCCTTTACTGCTCGGGCGCCATATGTAACCCCTCCTGTGGTTTGTTTGGGTAGCAGGTAGATTTTAGACAGTCGAAGACAGAGTCCTTTGGAAATGAAACTTTATTCTAACAATTTATATAAAGATAACAATATGTAGATGAAAAGGTTCTGACTAAATTTCAATTAGTTGTGTCTTCAAATGTTGTTCCCCGAAGTATATTTCGTACGTCAGTTCGGCGTGGCTTAGTGGTCCAGGATAGTATGTGTGTGTGACGAAAATGAGACAAGAGCTTAGGTTACCTTTACGGTGATAGAAGTCCCACGAAGTCAGTGCCTTCGTGGGAGAGATTCACGAAGAAGGAAAACCGACAAAGTCAATAACTTTGCAGGTAATTGTCGGGACGTCGGGAGGCGCACAGAGTCAATACCTCTGCAGGAGCAGGAGAGGAGAGTCAATATTTTAGTTCGACTGCTGCTACTCTTCCTCTCTATCAGCGTGTTTACCTCTGCTGCTGATATACCTCTATCGAACTATATTTACCTTTCGATTCCTTTTTTAATTCAATCTATCTTAAATCAACTCTAAAATCCAACAATTATTATAACTATTCTGATGTTTTTTCTCACTGCCAATCAATAAATCCTTAAAACTTTTTTCTCACGCCACACCGATATTGCCTTTTTCATAATTTTGACATTACCCTGATGTAACTCTACCCTCCCAGAAATTTCCATAACATTATTTCAATAATTTCTACAAGGTTTTTAAGAGTATAGATGGTATAAAAATTTTGGAGAGTGAAGACCACTTCTTGTTTGTAAAACGTATACTAGAGCTATAATAGCTAGGACTAGTTCAAACAGCGGTTCCTCCAGTGCTTCCTGACACTTTTGTAATGAAAGCATGTATCGTTAATGAAAGTTTCGCTATATTTTATTTCCAAGACCTCATTTTGGTTTTGCGGGCTCTAAAAACTAGTGTCTTTCAAGTATGAGTGAGTTTATTAATAACTCTAAAATCTCTTCCTTCGTGTTTATCGAGTATCAATTTCAAATTAGAGCAACTTTTCTTTCGCTTGATTCGCTGCCGGAAGCTCCTACATACAGACTGCAATTCGGATATATTCGAAAAGGATTCAATCAATTTTTTAATAATTATCTGGATGTTCGTCGGGTGCAAGAGGTATATAATTCGAAAATGGTTAATTTCATTATAGAATACATGTCGTATACATATAGGTATATGAATGTATATATGGGGAATTTCGATTTCGATTCCAATCAACTAATTGGTACCAATTGAACGTGGCGGTAGCGGAAAATTAAATGTAAAATTTCACTTAATGTTTGTTTTATTTTTAACAATATGTACTTTTCTCGCTTCGCTTGGAATTTTTGACGGTCCACGGTGTTAATTTTCTCTTGTCAAGTCATCGATGCAGCCATAGCAATCATATAGGAAAAATGTAATTCTATTCAATGCCAATCTATTTCAGGCTACATTATCTTTTTATTTTCCATTGAGGATCAATTCAACAAAAATACATCGTACCCATTTCTATAAAATTTCTCCTTTCATTAAGAAGAATTGTTTAAAGCCACGATTGCTTTAGGCTTATTGATACAAATAAAAGATACGAGATGTGACTACATACTTAAAGAAATAAAAGTGTACCTCAAGGAAACGTTTTTGGACCGGTACAGCTATTATAGCTGTTGAAAACAATCGACTAGAAAGCTATAAGAAGAAACTATAGCTATTATACGTTTTTCAGTTGTAGATTTTTATTGTACACAAGAAGCTTCCCATCAATGACAGGCGGGCCAAATAAATTGCAAGTGAAACTGACTTTAAGTTTTATACTTAAATTAGTTGGTATCCAAATTATTTTTATATTCAATAATAAATAGTAAGTTAACACCTTTAAGTACTACTTTCACGAAATAATAATATATTAAACAATTTTAATTTAACAAAGTCAGTCTACAGAGTAGGTACTGGAAGTACAAATTAAAAAAGGATGCCGGTCACATCTACAAAACAATTTGTTGTAGGTACCAAAAGTCATTCTTAGAAATTATTTTCTAGTTCTTAACTTCATTCCTATTTGACCACTTTGTGTGCCAGAACAAATAGAAGAGCTGAAAGTGGCAGGTACGATTTATATCTACACCGATGGTTCTAAAACAAAACAAGGCTCAGGATGTGGAATATACTCCAGATTCTTAGAACTAAATATAAAATGGGCTGTGAGGGATTCTCATAGCAGCAAAAGAAATCACCAGAAATAATATCACTGGAAGGAACATGCTTATCTATACAGATAGCAGACAAGCACTACTCATCCTGAACGGACCACGAATTTACTCAAGGTTAGTACTAGAATGTCACGAAGCTTTGACCGAAGTATCCATCTACAATGTAGTCACCTTAAGATGGATCGAAGGTCACGTCATATCGAACCGTCTTGCTGATTCACTAGCCAAGAAAGAAGTCAACCAAATACTTTTTGGACCTGGTCCTTCTATTGGCCTGACAAAATCGGTAGTGACAGACCTAATTAATTGTGAAATTTAAGGAAAGATGGGATGAAACAAGAAACTACAGAGTTGCCAAGGAGCTCTTAAGTTATCCTGACAATTCTGCAGAAAACAAATACTTGACTATGACAAGACAGAATCTGCGCCTAGTCACAGGCATTCTGACTGGTTATCGCCAAGTACGGAAGCATCTCCATATCATGGGGCTCTCAGAATCCGCATTCTGCAGAGGATGCGAACAAGAAGATGATACCATCGAGCATATCCCTTACGTTTGCTCGACGCTCTCATTTATTAGAAGATTTGTGTTCAGCGAGTATCGGATAACACCTGCCAATATAAGAGAAGCACCTCTTGGCGACGTTGTCAACTACATTAAATCTGTAGGTGCCTATCATCTTAGGAAGATGCACAATGAACCTAGTGAGGCCTAAGTGCCGTGGGGGGGGGTAATCCACCATCCACACATTACAGATACAGATCACTCTGTGTTATGATAGTGAAAATTTTTGTATGAGAGGCGAAGCCACAAAAATTGCAAGTATGAAACTACCTCAGAAAATTAATTTTTTTAAAAATCCATAGGGAAACCCCTTACCGGCACGGCACATTCTAAAATACCCCAAAAACTATGCCTTCCTCCTCCAACCGATTAAATTTTATTTGTAGCCACCCCAAACGGGCAGCAGCGCCAGCAGCCGTCTCTACCTGGTTAAATGTCTACGTTGCCGTTACCCGGGCTAAATTTAATAAAGCAATTACACGAGAAACGCCGCCGCGGATAATGCACATCGCGTAAATCAAAAGATATTAATGCCACGGAAGAGGGTGCGAAGCTGACGGAGCAAGGATTAGAAATTTCTAACGTGAGAATAAACAACTCCCGCGTTTCGTTGTGGGATAGAATGTGTCGTCGTCCTCGTAGTCATCTGGGTTCATACTAACTTGTAAAACGGTGTTTACACTATTAAAAATATAACACTCTTCATACAAATCCCTCTTCATTCTAATATATCTTTCTTTTCTTTTATTAAATTTTTACTTTACCTAATTTCTTGATCTTTTTGTCCTGTATATTTTCAGCTACCTCTATGCTATGGATATTTTTATTCCTGACATCCTTTTTAGTTTGTTTTAACCTTATTTATCTGTTAGCTGTTTTCTACATCAACTATGCTCTAAATTGATTCAACCATCGATCCAACCTATCTCTATATTGTTACCAATATCTTTTCTTATTGTGCCTACTCCCTTAGTTATATTTTCACCCATTTCTCTTCATATTTTTGCCTTCATTGTTCTCATCATCATTTCTATCATAATCCCCATATAATTATCCTTATCCAGTTTCTGTTGTTCTACATTACTATTCATCCTATAATTCCTACTACCTCTTCACCCGAACCAATCTTTTTTGATTTTGTTCTTTAAAAACAATATAATTGCCAATTCCTCGGGCATGTTCTAAATTGATGAGCATACCTTGAGAAAAGATCAAGGCAATAGAGCAGGGTAAGCTATCAAACACCTTGCCACTGAACTACCACGTGAAGGCGAACCAGTTGAAGATAGAGCCGATGACTCTGATTCCTCTTTTATTTAGATTTAGTTTTTTATTTTCTTTTTATCCGCTATCAGTTTATCAAATAAAACCAATAAAATTATCAGTTACATTTTTTTTTAATTTTTGGTGCAAAAAATCCAAATTTTCAAATCTCGTATATTTTTTTACAAAATTATTTTTCATTGTTATCCTAACAATATTATTCCTAATATCTACTACAAAAAGGTGTATGTCTTCTGTTTGAAATAAATATCCAAAATTAGAAAGTTTATTTCATTTTCCCAAAAATTTTAAAATATAGACTTGTCCGGTTATTGCACCAAGGTCTTCAATTAAGGAAATGATGTCCTTAATGTAGCGTACATTTTAAAATTTTTACAGTGTACTTCCCTTAGTTCTGCTTGTCCTCCCTTAATTTAGCCGTTCAACGTAACTTTATACAGTTTCAGTGTTATATTAATTTAACAAAATGTCTCGTTATATTTGCGAGCACGTAACGTCTTAAAGCAGGAGAGTTGAAGAACCTTATTTGTAAAATCCCGAATTGACGTCATAAAAAATAATTTATGAATATTATAATTAAACTTATATTAATTAATTAAATTATATGTAATTTAGTGAGATTCGATTCATAAGTTTAGTATGTAAAGTGTGAGAATTTATCTTGTTAAATTATTATTTATTTAAATTAGTTTTTATATTTCGATATCTAATATTTGATTTACATAATTATTGATGTATAGGTTATGTTTTTTTGTAGTTAGAATTATATTCAGTTATTAAAATTGGAAAATACAAATTAAAGAAATGACATAACAGCTAATCACTCAAGATAACGTTGTCTGAAAGTCACCAGATCACAAAGTTTCTTGCATTAACAGACATTTTGAAACGTTTATTTTTTTAACAAATTTATACTATTTTTCTAAAATATTTTTTCTTTTTTCAGGTATGTACCTATTGATTTGTTTTGCTTGTAATCGGTGAGTACCTCTGGCAATTTTTATGTTTAATAAGTTCAACAAATCTTATTGGGTAACAGCTGACATTAAAACTAACAAGAAAGTTTTATAATAGCATGTCTTGTGGGGCTTCTAAATAATAAGAGTTTTTCTGGATTTACCAGTGACATTAAATTTTACAGAAAGTGGATATTTCTCCTTATCCACTGATACTTTTCAGATCTACTGTGGAAATCCGTTATTTATAGTGGATTGGTCTAGATTGTTCTTTCTTATTAAGCTTAGTAGCTTTAACAGTGTTGTTGTAAGCTCTTCGTTTTCAACCTAAGTGTGCTTTCTAGTGAAATCTTCACACTAACAAAAAAGGTGCATTGCTGCTTCCTATTATTCAGAGAACCTTGCACAGTGTTGCTTCTTCTGTTAGATAGATTTGACACTCATGGGTCAATTATTAATGATTTGTCGTTTTTGATCCTGTAGATCTTTTGTTAAGTTGACCAAACATTCTTTAACGATTTATTTGGCCTGTCTGATTCCTGGATAGTTGTTCCTCCATTGTTTGATGTATAGTGCCTTAAAAACTCCACAGAAAGGTTCGGGAGCGGCATGACCTTATATGAGCCTTCTTAGGCTAGTTTATTGGCTTTTTCAGTGATATGATATCCTTCGTGGCAGTGGTGACTCGTAGGGTGGTTCACAGTGACAGAATATAGGTATCAGTTTTATAAAGTTTATAATATACTTTTCTAAAACACACCTATATCTCTACCGGGATCTATATTCTGCTACTGTGAACCCCAACATTTTGGCTACGAGCCGCCCCTGCTTCGTGGTCTTGCACCCAGGCACCCAGGTCAGGCAGTCTTTCACCAATCCATGAGAAAATTGAGTTTAAAGATGTTTGGCTAGCAGCTATACCTCCAGTGATAAATCAACCCATTTTGGACCTATGTTTTAAATATTATCAAGAATCATCTACCAGTGTGACTGTAGGAATGACGCTAGATCTTTAATTTAAAGTGTTTGTTTAATATCATTATATGATATAGTTCTTGTAATTCAAATATGAGTAATGTGTTTACGTATCCTCTGTGTGTCTCGTTCTATTTACATCTGTTTTTTGTATCCAACTCAACCGTTACCAATATTCGGCGAATGGAGGTACATGGGTATCGACTACGAGGTAATTTATGACATCAGTTCTTTGACATTGACACTTCCATAATATCATAAAATTTACATAATTAAATATTCAGTTACATATAGGTCAAAACTAAAGGTAAGATTATGTGTTGATCAGGATTTTCTCCACAGTGACTTATCCATTAATCATTCTAAAAACCATCTTTTTCCCCTTTCAAATTTATCTTCATTCCCTTTTACTAATAGAAATGGTAAATTAGGACAGTCCTTATATGTCCGTGGCTTGAAGTTTTTCTACGAATTTTTTTATTCCTTTTTTCATGGCTACTTCTCGCCAGTTGACTACTCGTAACTTATGTAAGTTGTCTTTGCATGCGTCTATCCATTTTCTTTGTGGATGACCTCTTCTTTTTCTTTTCACACCATTTTCTCTCGTCAATGCTCCTTTTGCCCATATATTTTTCTCTATTCTAGCTATATGGCCCAGCCAACGTAATATTTTTGCTATAACCATATATCCAATATCTGGCTGACCATATTTAATGTTTTTACCTCCGTTTTCGTTCTTCTTCTCTACTCATCCTACTCGACTCGTACTACATCGAATTTTTTTATCAACACTCTCCTCTTCATAACGTTTAGTTTTTCTTCTACTTTCTTGTTTTTTGTCCAAAATTCACCGTAATATGTTTTATTTCTTCTCGCCATCTTCTTGTCTAATTATTTCATTACATCACTCATCACTTTTAATATTACCACTAGATATTTGAAGTCGAATATATTTTTTTATGTACCCGCCGCTGGCAATGGCTACTGTAAAAATTCAGATTATCGGAAACGTCCAATAGAACCCCCATTTCAAATTTCATGTCACTAACGAGCAGCAAACAGTAAAAAAAGAGATATACACAATCTCCAGCATGAATTGGCGCGCAAGGATCAGAGTGGTCGAACGACACCGACTTCCAGATCAGAACTAGTCTGTGTGCCATTATGGAAAATCTTCGCAATGTTGTTAAATTTAAAGATTTTTTTATATTTATATAAAGGGATAATATACCCCTCCCCATTACCATTGTGTTTTATCATTTGTCTCTAGGTTGGCAACAATATAATTCCTGTTCGGATTAATACATCATCATTTTCATTGACCTGCTGTCTTTTGTGTCCTGGTACTCGGGCTAATGTGACTTTGCTTTGACTGTTTAGCTCTTTTGGACAGTCTTTCACCAGTCGTCATTTGATTTATGTTAAGAGAATTGCCTTTGCAGCTACTTAGCTGTTAGATAAGATAGCATCACCACCCTCATATAGCTAGCAGCTACGGTCCTCACTCCTTCAGGTTAGAGTTGTTTGGTTAGACTTTCCATAGGAGTGGATGAGAAAGGTTTTTTTATTCTTTATTGAAATTTTAACAATTTACAATTTTTTTTCGTTACGTTACAATTACGCGCGCCTTCTTTCTTCTTTTTTCGTTATTTCGTGGTCCACTAGTGGTCCGCTGATTTCTTTGGCATTGGGTGAAGAGCAGGCTTGACTAATGCTATTCTCAGGGTACCTTGTTAATTAACCCCCGGTTCCAACTATTGAGAAGATTTAGAAAGGAAAGGAATAGATGGCGTACAGAAAATTAATATAATTATTATATTTTACAGAAAATTTAAATTGTTGCAGTGTCTGTAAACATGGCTCTTTTGGGGAAAATTACTCTGGCTTCTTAAGGGAAGTCGTCAGGTTCAAATTGAGCTGTGGAAGGTTATCAATAAGGTTGAGAAATGCAGTAGGAGGATGAATTGAAGTTTCCAACAGAAATTTTTCGTTATCGACGTTTCGACAAAATAGGATATGATGTACGGGTGTATCTTCTACGCCACAGGACTGACTCTTTTCCTATCCTATGCAGGTAGATGATGGAATTTCCGTATCTGAATATGACGTGTACCACTTTTCGCTTTAGTGGTTCTGTGCTGGAGAAGAGCCAATCCTCTATACTCGGGATGAGTGTATGTAGGTGCCTTTGGTGTATCCTAGGCACTTGTAGTATTCTTTAGGTACTGTTTTTGAGTAAGCCGTATACTATAACTGATAACAGCATTGGCGATAGTATTTGTCCTTGTGGCAACTCCTTGTAACTTCTGTCTGCATGGTTGCCTTTCTCAAAAGAATAAAATGTTTCTATGTTATAATCTGGGATGCATTGGCTTATTGTGGGTGGGACGTTTTTCTGCTCCAGAGCCTTCGTTATTAACCTGGTTGGGGCATTATTGAAAGCTCCTTCCATATCTAAGAAAACAGCTATTGCGATTTTTTTGTCATCTCTTGACTTTGAAAGCAGCGTGTAGATTGTCCAGTGCTAGATCTGTTGACTTTTCTGGCTCATATGCGTACTGGTTGGGATGGAACGGATTTAGGAGAATATGTTGAGAATTAGATTTTAGTTTCATAAACTTAATTCAGCAAGTTCATTGCCGGTGTTTTTCCATGTGTTTTCGGAGGAGTTTAGGGGTATTAATAGATATACTGGCACACGGTTTTAAGCGCTAGAAAGGCCGTGGAGGCCGACATGGACGATATGGAATTATTGCTCGACACAAGAGCCTAATGGAGTATGTTCAGAAACGAAGTAATCACATTAGCGACCATAATTACTAACCCCTTTGAGAACGGAAATGCATCCATATCCTGTTGTGCAATGGCGGCGGCTGCTGCTGCGGCCTTTTTTCCTTTCTCCTCCCCGAGCGCCCTCTGTTTAATGTTCCTAACTCGATTAATTTATTGTCAAGTTGCCTTAATGCGGTTGTTTCACGGCAAATTGCGCTCCGGATCCGGCAAGACCTTTACGTCGGATGTCAACTTCCAAACAATTGACACTGTTTCGGTACGCTCTTATTATTTATTATTGGGTTATCCTTATCGTTAATGCGATTTCGTCACCGCTGAAAAAAAGAGCCATTTGTGGTCAATGTCGTTTTGGATAGAGAATGGAAAAAGCTTTTTTGTTTCCTGCCTGTAATGAGGATTTTGATGAAAATATTATGCCGGCATCTAGGTAGCATTTTCTGCTAATCTCGAACTCTTATTTGTTTTTTTTTGCGGTAAATTGTGGATGAATGAAAATCGAGATTTTTTTATTTGCTAAAATTTAGTGAAAAATTGGAAAAATAGCATTTTAAATTAACATCAACTAAATACACATTAGTTGTAATAAAAGGATACAAGAAGTTAAGTAACATAAAAGTTCTTTTACACACACAACATTTTCTCATATTTTTAAGCGAGCTAGACTTTTTAGAATTTGCAAAAAACTTTTTATGTACAAAAATTATTTTATAACTTTTAATAATATAAGTTTCATACAAAGTAGCACAAGGGTTTCACATGGTATTATCTCTTCCTCCTTCTCAGTTCACTGCTATAAATAAAGCATACGACAAAGGAGATCACAACTATATAGCAGGAAAAGAAATATGTTACTAAAGTTCCATTAAAAAAAAATCTATCAACGGAATGTGGAAGCAATTTCTCATTTACAGACATAATTCCATCAAAAATAAAGTGTCGATGTTTAAACGCCCATCGACTACCAACCAACCACGACCCACGGTTACGGCATATTTCCCTCTCGAAATGACACATCTTATTTTCGAAATGATACATTCCCATCATGGAATTGGATAATGGCGGGTTCACATGCAGCGTTCCCGGCGCCCCAGCGCGAATAATTACACAACCGGATTCCAAACATTTCGAATCGCACAAATTATTAACCAGATTGACATGATAGTCGTATATTTAACATTTAGAATTTCTGAAATACACGATTCACATAATGATGACCAGGCAATGGCGGCTTTGCATCCGAAATAAAAAGAACCAGAGATCGAATCAATCGAAAGTAATTATACACTTGACTTGTATTAATAATTTTCGTCTGAAGCTGAAGAAGGGAGCGGTTTC
Organism: Psylliodes chrysocephalus; assembly: GCA_927349885.1. Classification (NCBI taxonomy): domain Eukaryota; kingdom Metazoa; phylum Arthropoda; class Insecta; order Coleoptera; family Chrysomelidae; genus Psylliodes; species Psylliodes chrysocephalus. The sequence continues at coordinate 13,501,328 of OV651819.1, forward strand.
GGAAGGAACGTCTTGATTTTTGATCGTGATGAATACATATCCTAAATTAATTCCAGTATTAGAATTAGTGATATGATAATTTAAAAATGGGACATGCGATAGCCGCCATGTGGGATCGGTGTTCTACATGATCTTTATTTAACAATTTTATAGGTTATGTTAAGATTATTTTGTGAGATAGAATAAGGAGGAGGTGCTATGACGAAGATGAAGTTTCCGCTCCTTTGCATTACACTTTTACGTCATATCTCAAATTCGAGATAGTGGAGCTAGTTAATTTTGGTGAGAATAAATTTTTTTTTAAATATCTTCATCTATATATATAAAAAATTGAATCCCTATTTCTCTTGGTCACGGCAACACAAGTGAACGGCTGGACCGATTTCGCTAATTCTTTTTTTGTTGTGTTTGTTATTGTCAGGAGAAGGTTCTTGTGAAAGAAAAAATTAAGAAAATGGCGCGGAAAATTAGAAAATTTCTATATACGAGGTCTGATCAAAAAATAACCGTTATTTTCAAATTTCGTGAGTTACGTATGTTCGATTTTCGCATTTTTTTTTCTGTTATGTTAGTACAGATATCTGTTATATATGTTGGCAATATCATCCATTTTGGATTGTCAATTTGTTTTTGACAGATAAAAAGGTTAGTCGTGTTTTGGTGTGCTCTTCGATTTTTTACTATTCGAAAAAATGGATCAAAGAAACTGTATTAAGTTTTGTGTAAAAAATGAAATTAAATGCGCAAGGACATTTGAAATGTTGACTGTGGCGTTTTGCGAGTCTACTATGAGCAGAAAACAAGTTCAATTGTGTTATAACCGGTTTAAGGAAGGCCGAGAAGATGTCAATGACGATGCTCGTCCTGGTCGCCCGAGCACGTCAACAACCGATGAAAACATTGAAGCAGTGAAGAAAATGATTTTGGATAATCGTCGAATCACTATCAGAGAGGTTGCTGATGATGTTGGCATATCGTTTGGCTCATGCCAAGCAATTTTTACGGATGTTTTAGGCATGAAACGTGCGGCAGCGAAGATTGTTCCAAAATTGCTAAATTTTGAGCAAAAACAACGTCGCATGGACATCGCTCAGGAGCTGTTGAACATCGTCAACGACGATCCAGATTTTCTCAAAAAGGTCATAACTAGTGACGAATCATGGGTGTATGGCTATGACATTAAAACCAAAGCCCAATCATCCCAATGGAAGCGTCCAGAAGAGCCAAGACCAAAAAAAGCACGTCAAGTTCGGTCAAATGTGAAGGTTTTGCTCACTGTATTCTTCGACTGCAATGGCGTGGTGCATCATGAATTCTTGCCACAGGGTCGTACGGTCAATAAACAATACTACCTTGAAGTTATGCGCCGTTTGTGCGAAGCAATTCGTCAGAAACGCACAGAATTGTGGAAAAAACAATCATGGACTTTGCACCATGATAACGCACGAGCTCACACATCGATGCTTGTGCGTGAATTTTTGGCCAAAAACAAAACCGTTATCATGCCTCAACCACCGTATTCACCGGACTTGGCCCCCGCTGACTTTTTCCTCTTCCCAAAACTAAAGACACCGATGAAAGGAAACCGTTTTGCTACGATTGAGGAGATAAAAGAAACAGGAAAAATCGAAACAGGAGCTGTTGGCGATACCAAAAAGCGCGTTTCAGAAGTGTTTCGAGGATTGGAAAAAACGCTGGCATAAGTGTATTATATCTGAGGGGAATTACTTTGAAGGGGACAAGATAGTTATTGATCAATAAATAAATACTTTCTGAAAAAAATTGAAAATAATGGTTATTTTTTGATCAGACCTCGTATATAAAAATGAATCCCTATTTCTTTTGGTCACGGCATCACGCGTAAACGGCTGAACCGATTTCGCTAATTCTTTTTTTGTTGTGTTTGTTATTTCAAATTTTCCGCGCCATTATCTTAATTTTTTCTTTCATAATAACCTGTCAGGAGAAGGTTATTATGATAGAAAAAATTAAGAAAATGGCGCGGCAAATTAGAAAATTTCTATATACATAAAAATGAATCCCTATTTCCCTTGGTCACGGCATCACACGTGAACGGCTGGACCGATTTCGCTAATTCTTTTTTTGTTGTGTTTGTTATTGCCAAAAAAAAAACAAAGAATGTTGTATATCATAAAGCATTAGAATAATAAACACATTGTTTCTGAAATATTTTTTTAGTTACTTATACCAATTCGAAATCAATATTCATAGTTAAGACAGGACAACGTCTGTTGGGTCCGCTAGTTTAAATATAAAATTTTGACTTGAAATAAATCAAATTACGACTTAATTCGCCATTTTCATTACACTATGCTGTCACTCGAAGTGCGTCCATGTGTCATATCGCAAACAGGGCCGCCGAGAGCCAGGTCGGGCACCGGGACAATTCTTGAGCTCGGGCACCGCGACAGTTTTATAAAAAAATTAAGCACTTTTTAATATCACATTTCTAAAAAAAGGTCTTCCAAGCAAAACCTTCTCCTCCTCTTTACTGAATTTCTCTAAAAAAAGTCTTCAAGCAAAAGTTCTTCTCTTCTTTGCTGAATCTCTCTAAAAAAAAGTCCTCACCAAAGTTGTCGGGCCCTCCTTATGCCGCTGCAGGACCCCCACTTGAGCCCGGGCCCCGGGAATTAGTCCCGGCTACTCCCCTCTTGTTGGCCCTGATCGCAAAATACTGTTTATGTCGTCGCTACTTTCTTCTATCTCAAAGTTTGAAGTAGTCATATTACGAGTGCTGTCAGTGTAATTTAATAATATACCCAAAATGACACTAACAGTATTAAGAGAATTTATAAAAAAAACTATTAACTATATCAGTGGTTCTCAAACTTTTTTGGTGATGGAACCTTTTTAAAAAGCGAAATATTTGACGGAGCCCTAAACACGTTTCTAAATCCTCCTTGCGCTCTAGCCTCTTGCCAGGTCACTAAAGACCTTTTTTTTTTTAGAAATGTTCACAAAAAATGGACCAGATTATATAAAAATGCTCTATCGTTACGGTTGTCACGCTTTTCACTTTCGGAAATCTGGCAACTCTATCAATACTAAATTTTTTGGCGCCCAACGTGGGGCATGTAACTCCATACCCATGAAATTTAGGTTTTAATGCCCAAATTTAACAAAAGAAGATTCAAAATTGCAATTTTGTAAGTCAACAATAAAACCCAGTTAAAATTAAAACCGTATTAACAGCCGCGATAATCTCGAGACAAATCGGCCGCGAAGACTTGGCCGTAACATAATAATAACGTGACGATGGTTATACCCCGCCATAATATGTTGTAAGTAAAAACATTTACTTACCAATTTCGAGCGGCGTAACGTCGCTCGAACGTGTAGAATTTATGTCGCTGGTGTGTTACATTGTAATAATAGCGTCGCTTTTTATGACCAGAAGGATATAAAAGTTGTTTAATTAAATTTCGTTTAACGTTGCATAGCCTATATTTTATAGTTTAATGCGAAAGTCGAGAGATATCCCCGCGTGACGCTCGAATTAAACACTATTTCTCAAAATGTACCTATAAATATATACCTATAACTTTATACATACACACAGAAACAGATTTTCAATTTAAATTAACCCTTTTTGCTTGATAATCGCCTCGTTATAGATAGTTACTTTTTAATGGATAAAAACGTTGTGTCAAACTGTTAATAATACTTTGTTTCAAATGGATATATCTTTCTAAGTACCTTAAAAAAAAGATAGCACGTTTATCTGAATTAATAATTTTAAGTTCTTAACCTTAGATCATAAACTCCATTGCCTCTATACACTCTATTAATTGTTTTATACCTCGTTTTATACTTATAATCCGGTACGTAAATCTGTTCACCAAACCTTCAATATATTTCGGAAGCTGTATCTGTAACCATCATTTGGATTCCCTTTTAAATTGGTAGGTATCTAAAGAAAGGAGAGAGTTGGTCTCTTGGCAAGACACCAACAGTTACTTTTCACTTATTTTCCCAAAGTTTTTTACGTATCCTCACAATCCAGCATACTTAATAATCCCATCTTCCTAATTTGAGACCTACTTCGAGAGCTGAAACTGTTGGAAGTTAACTCACTTTATATGAAGTGTTCTTGTCAGTACCCTACATATTGTTTTATATAAGTTTGTTGTCATTAATTTGATCTTTTGAAGATGTCATATATTTTTACTGAAAATAAATTGTTTACCAATATTCATTAGATTAATAAAGATATCATTCAGATTAAGAAATAGGCTATCGCCGGGTAGGTTATATCTCTATTCAAATCATTTGGTGACCGTGAGAGAACTGGAAGATATTTCTAAAGGCGCAATGTTCTCACGAATGAATATTGGATGAAAGAATTAAACTTCTACGAGACGGTCAGGGTATTTTTGGGATACAAGCTAATAAAGTCCTTGATAATAAAAATAAAATTTTGACCAAAATTCACAAAGATGTAGTAGATTTTATGTTCGATAACGATTTTGCCGATGAAGAGATTGATAACCAGATGAAAAATGCTCATTATTTGACAAGCAAATGTCAAAACTTAAAAAATAAGGTTAAGCATCTAGTAACTAAAGATTTTGCTAAAAGAAATAGTCTAGTTCTTCTAAACATAGAATGTTATTGAACTAAAAAAGTTTGGAGGAAAAATAACCGATTGGTTACCTTTTTGGAGCCAGTTCAAAAGAATACATAAAGATGAATTACTAGACAATGAAGATGAATTTCAATACTTGATTCAGTCAACAGTTCCAAAATCACGAGCTCGATCGTTAGTTGAAAGTTACCCACCAACTAGTGAGAATTACAGTAAGGAAGAGCTTATTTATCTGTGAATTGAAGTTTGCGTTCGCGAATTATTAAAACTGGTGCTGAAAAATTTGAACGGACAATTTAAAATGAACTTTTTGTATGACAAATTAGTATCCCAATTGAGAAATTTAGAAACACTCGGTGTAACATCAGATAAATGTTCAGCCATTAGTAGAGTCCTGTTTGTCTGAAAAAAATTTACGTGCTTGACAAAGAAATTTGGAATTTTCTTCTGATTCAAATATAAAAAGTCGTTTAGACGAAATTGATGATGTTTTTGAAAAAAGAAGAGGAAGGAGAAGAAAGAATAAGCCTAGCTACATCTTATTTTGATTTACAGAAGATGAAAAAGAAAGATATTTCAAATTTCTCGACAAAAATACGCCAACAGCTGCTGGTTTAGTTAATCAAAGTAATCCACAATGCGTGTTCCGCAAACTTGAATATTTAAGCATTAATTGTAATAAAGCATTAAAATTATCGCATGTTGAAAAAAGAAGGTGTTATTACAGAACGGATGCTGTCATCTGTGTTTGATATTTGGCCACATTTCTCGTAAATGTCGTAGTATCGCAAAATTGAAGTGTGATAATTGCAATGTTAAATATACTACAAGTTATATACTTCAAAAATAAACATAATATTTGCGAGAGCTACTATAGACACAGAATCACATAGATCCTATATTTGCAAACATACGGCATTATAGATGGGATATGAACCAATTAGAGAGGAAGAAATTATTCATGCACTGATTGATGGTTATAAGTCAGAAGCCGTAAAACATACGTGTTATGGAATTAATCTAAAAAGCCTATATAATCAACTGTACCAACATAGAATGTTTACCAGAGGGTCCTTGGTTAACAGAACTCAAAGAAATGAATATTCAAATTACAGATACCAGCGCTGGTCCTATCGAAATTCTCGTAGGGGCCAATATTCGTTAGATTAATAAAAGTACCATCCTATTTAAAGAAATAGGCTATCGCCGGGTAGGTTATAGCTCTATTCAAATCACAAACCATACCACAAATTCTTACACAACTTATCTCAAATATTGATCTACTGGATACTAAACCCACCATAAACACTTTTGTCCCTCCTTGGAAAGTAACAATACCCAAATAGCAATCTTGCTTTGGCTAATTTGAGCAAGCACGAAATTGCTACTAAATTACTAAACCAATTTTTGCTTATATTCACTAGTAATTATACCTATCATAAAATTATATACAGTAATAACTCTAAACGTAAAACTGCTGTTGGATGTGCAGTAACCACAAGCTACAATGTCATTGAGCCATTTACCAAGGACCTCCAGTATAAACACAGGAGATATGTTTGCAATTCTCCAAACCATAAGTGCTTAACCTCAGATCACAAACGCATTGCACCTATACACTCTATTAATTGTTTTTACCCAGCACGTTCTAGCTCAATCTGTTCACCAAACCTTTGATCATCTCTCTTCCAATTATCTCTTAAATTTGTATCCAGAGAAAGAAGAGAGTTGATCGCTTGGCAGAAGAAGCATCCGGACCTAGTTTCATTAGTAAAAAAATCAAATCCTCAAGTTAAAGTCCTTATCCACAAGAAAACAGAGGTTTTAAGAGCATACTCTTTTTAATAACAATATTTGATAAAATTCCCTATTTTACGTTTGAGCTTGACATTCCTAGTATAAATTATGACTGCATCAAAGATATCAAATATAACTTCAGACGTTCTATACGTCACAGATGGAACAATTATTAGGAGAAGAAAGGGAGGAGAGATTAATAATAAGTATTAAAACATTAACAAATGTATATTAACAATAAGTATACATTTTGACTAATAGTCTTAATAAAAAATGAATAAAATTCCTTTTAGGAAATAAAGCACTATAACTACATAATAATATAAAAATATGCATAAGATAAATATGATAATTCGGGACGAAAATGTAAAATTGGCATTTATATGTAAATCAATTAATTATTATTAAACAAAACACTTTAAAATTAAGTTAAAAATATTTACCCATAATTTACAAATCGTACACAAAACTTTACTCTACACATTACATTGTGCTGGGACTTAAAGAGTCCCAAAAAAACGAGAGCTTTCGCTCCTTGGGCAAATTGGACATTATACAATTTATATGTATCGAAAAATAAAGTAAATATTCTTTAGGAATTTTGATAATACTCCTACTTGAAATAATTTATACCTATCAATAAAATAACTTAATCTAGACTTAACATATCGCTTCCAGTTAAGCAATAATAATTTACATAACCTAAATGTTACTATAATTGCTGCAGCTATTTGTGATCGCCATAAAAAAAGCTAAATAAATGAACGTCAATCAATTAATTATACGTGTAAGAAAGTTAACAATGGCCGACAGGCAGGCGTTCAGTTTGAAAAGGCTTGCGACCCGACTGGAAATTCAATATATTATTAAACAAATACATTAATTACTTGCCAGGAAATGAAAATGACAAGGTAAAGGGTATACTTTATTCTCCTACTAACGTAACAATATTGTACACTATAGCTCAGTATAATATATACAATATATAGCTTGTAGTCTTTAAAACAGGGACAGTCGTACGGATATTGCTGCCCGTTTTCTCGGTATCTGCTCTATCTCGGCATTTTTATTCTTAAATGTTTGGCAAAAGATCAAAAAGTCGCAAATATTGTCTGCAGAATTGACAATACTACTGTAATATCGTACATCAACAGAATGGAAATTATTAAGTTTCATCGCTTAAAAAAAGCATAATATGGCAATGGTGCGAAAAAAGAGACAGTTGGACTCCTACATTAGCTTAAAAACAATATATCAGAACTAGAATTATGTACAATAGATACAGACACACATCTTGGACATGTCGACCATAATATTCAATAGTAACATCACTTTTAATTAATACAAATTGTCCTGAAACCTAAAGACGTTTTATTGTTTTTCCCTGACAGAACACTAACTACATGGAACTTACCCTGAAAGCAAGATTTTTAAACCACAAAGATTTATAAAAAAGAACTTGTTATCAAAGAAGATAGTAAACTGGAAAACATTGAGTTGAAAAGAAATTCCAACTAAGAGTTGTTTAAAGATTCTTTAGAAATAAGATTATTGAGAATGAATTTACAGATATAATGTACTTATAAACAGAAAAGTAATGGAGAACCAGGTAGCGTTGGCTTGCACGTCGAATGCTTAATGAAAGACTACCTAACAGATCATTCGAGACTAAACTAATTGAAAAGAACAAAAAGGGGAAGACGAGAGAAAGACAATTAAGAAAATGCAGAAAAAAGTAAATAATAAGCAGAAAAATGGAGAGGCTTAAAGAGGAGGAAAGAAGGTTGGATTGATGCAAGAACGCGAAATTATAATAGGATAAGAAGAGAGGATTATACTATATAAGCAAAATTTGGAAGACACAGTTATAGAAGAAGACAAATAGAAAGAATAGTCGAAACAGTTAATGGAATGATATCTTACAGGTGTTATTAAAAGAAAAGCAAAGGATGAGAAACAAAATGGAGAGAAAGACGGACGAAAATATTAAAATAATAAATAAAAACAGTAAGAAAATGGACAATAAAATAGATGGATTGGAAAAAAAGATAGGAGAACAGATTAAAAAGAATAAGGAAGCAATGGGTAACAAGATGGGCAATATAAAAGAAAAAATCTCAGTATTTATAGAAGAAAACAAAAAAATTTGTTGGAAAAATAGAAGAAATTACAAATAATAACATTTAATAAAATTAAAATAAAGTTATAGAAATAAATAAAGAAACGACAAAAAATATAGTTATAAATAGGAAAGATAAAATAGAACTTGAGGAAAAGAAGTTAATGAAGAAATACAGATTGAAAATATAAAAAAAGGTAGAAATCGGAATAACTGAAATAGAAAACGATAATTAAAGAATTAAGGAAAATAGAAAACAAATTACAGAGAAAAATAAAAGACAAGACAAAGCAAAAAAGAAAACATATAGGACCTGGGAGAAGATACATAAAGGTATTAATAACAATATATTAAATAAAATGATAGAAGAAAATTTCCAATGAAGTGGACATATTTTATACGCTTATATCGAGAAAATTAACAGCTTTTTAAAAATATTATCTTTTCCAAAAGAATTTGTTGCCTGATGCTTAATTTTTCAAATAGTCGAAGCACTTTGCAAAAATAATTTACCCAGCTCTGGGTAGTTTTGTAACAATATTTTAAGAATAGTCCTGACAAATCTTTATAGGATTTTATCCTTTTAAAAGTAAAGAAAATTTTATAGCAGCCCTATCCTAAGGCTACACCAAAAGTGTTTTTATTGACTTGAAAAAAGGTTTTAGGGTTTTAGAAGCAAACCGAACAGCTTGAAATTCTCTAATTCCTTCTAAGCCTTTTTTGTCCGATTTTTGTGAAATTTTCAGGAAATATCAATAATAACAAAATTCAGGGTGGAGGAACCTTGGAAAAGTATTTATTTTGATCTTTTAAAAGGATATTTATTTTGATAACTTTTAAAAGGAATTTACTGCTTTTTGTTTTAATGAATATATTATAAAAGTGGGAAGGTTTTTCACCTTTTTTTTTCCTTAAATCTCTCTTTAGAGTGCTACCTTATCGTTACACAAATTTAAAGCTCTCAATATTCTCGAGACACAACATAGCGTAGTATTCCCACTGGCGCGCTTATAAATACATTTTTATGTTAGAAAATCCTCACAGAATTTTTGTTTTTCTTGAGAGGTTCGGATTAAAAAAAAAATATTAAAAAATGGATCTCTATAACTATATGAAATATTTTAGTGCCTCTTAATTAAATACAAAAAATAAATGGGGCGAAAATCATAAAACAAAAAAAAAATGTTTTGAAATAAGAGGTTAATTGCACTTTTATTCTGCAAGTCTTTTATTAGGTCTACAATTGACTATGGCTGCATTTTCTACGGGTCTTCGTCAAATACAAATCTAAAAAGGTCGACAGAATCCGGCACAAAGCTGAACGACTTTGTATTAGAACTATGAAATCATCTTCATGTAACGTAATTTTGGCAGAAGCTAATAAACCCCCATTATATCTTAGACGATAATACCTAGCTAACAAACACATAACTAAACTGAGAATATATGACTCGTCATTAGTTAATTAAATAAATCTATTAAATACGGAGGATCTAACTAACAAATTTTGGCGTAAAAAAACTCACCTTTACTATCATCTGCCTTTCTATACACACAGGAGGTTGTTAAGTACATAAATCCCTCAGTAACTAAACCAGCATTTGCATTTGATTACAACTCAATTTTCTCTAAATCGCTAGTTATATTCCTCCATTACAATGTTATACCTGTCTATAATCAAAAATTATTATTTTCAACAATAGATTACCTAAATATTAAATTAGTTATATACACCGATGGAATTAACCAAGGAGTAGGTAGTGCGTTTTTTATTCCTGAAAGGGAAGTAACTTTTAAATGTCGGATTTCGGATGTTTGTAGTATTCTCAGCGCAGAAGCCAATGCCATTGAAAAAGCTCTCACCTGGACAGCATTGCAGAAATAATTATAGCCACAGATTCAAAATCCGTATTGGAAAGCATTAAACACTTTTAAATAAATAAGATAAAACATTTATTATATCAGCTTTCACTTAGGAACTGCAAAGTTATATTTACATGGGTAAAGGGCTACAGTGGTATTTGTGGAAACGAAAAAGGAGATGTGGCAGCCAAAGAGCGAGAATTTGTACTAATTTCGATAACATTCCTTGTAATAGTGTTTTATTTTGTGGTTATAAACAAAATATAATCAAAAAATGGAAGGAAAAATGGTCAGAAAAATTATACCAACACCTATTTTCTAATCCATAAGGATTTAACAAAACCACATAATTCTATTTAATGTTTCAAAAAAATACTACTCATCTAACATTACACGACTTAAGATCAACCATGAATGTTTTTCGGTCCATTTGTCTAAGATAAGAATAATATTTGTCAACATAATAATGAAATTACTGATTTGAATCACCTGTTTTTTAATTGTAAAATAAATCAAGGAACTGCTAACTTCATGGTCAAACTAAATAAGTTAAATTTACAATTTACAACATTAAAAAAAAGGTTATACTTCTATTAATATTTTTTAGATTTACGCATTCATTTAATATTTTTGATTTGTAATTTTTAGAGTATTTTGGTAGTAACTTTACTCATGCGTTCTATATGCCCTAAGTACCTACTGATGAAAATCATTTTTTTATCATTCATTTATACTTGCAACCACAGATCACTTACTTTTAGAATGGAAACTGCAATGTTAAAATTCGAGATTGTAGCGCGGGGTGAGCTTTCTTTGAACTTTTGGACGGAAGTGGAGCCATCTCGCGGTCACTTTGGTTAACACAAAACGGGGGAACATTCAAAATTGTTATTCAATATTTAGTTTAAAAGTGGTAGTCAAATTGAGATTTGTTCATACTAACTCCTTTTTTAAGTTTATTGTAGCAATAAAATTATATTTGTTACAATAAAGCAAAAAATGAGTAGTATGAACCAATCCTAACTTGACTACAAATATTTTATTATTTATTAGTACAAACAATTAAAAAGCATGATCAACAAAATTAATTTATTAAAACAAAAAAACATACAAATAGAATAATTAAATGTAGCGTGTTAATTTGCTGGAAAGTTAAGTCATTGTCTACAGAGGTTGAAGAGTTTTATCTAGAACAAAAACTAAATATTAATAAACTTATAAATCAAGAAGGGTACAGGAAGAAAAAAGCGGCTAAGCCACACTTTTATCAAACTTGAACTGGTCCGCCCTATTTTGTTAAAATACTACCAGTATGTTTCCATGTAATAAGCCAAATTAGCAAATGCAGAACAGTCCAAGGACTTTCCTACTCTTTGTTTGGCACTTTCAGTATTTAGAATAAAAAATTAAAACTGTCTGGTAAATTAAGTGGTAAACTACAATATAATCAACATTTAAACAAAGTAACATCTTTTTGTAATCAATTACCTTAAAGTATCAAAAGTCTGTATTTAGTCAATCTAAATTAAATTTGGTTTTCTGAACATTTTGGTAATTCTGACTTGGCCCCTTTTCCCCTAAACTCTTCAAATCTGTTAAGAAGCACAGAGTACTAAAAGGTATACTGACCGTTACTTTTCGGACTAGGCTATTTTGTCTTCCACAATCCAATATTGTCATTCCAAACGGCTTGAAGAAAGTTTGTACTAGAACAAATAAAAAACAGTAAAAGTAACAATCTGAACTAAATCAATATAAATATCAAATGTGAGGCATAAATACAAAAAGTACAGTGACTATTACTTCCCTCACTAGGCTGTTTTTGTCTTCAACGATGCAATACTGGTACTCCAAATGGCTTGGAAAAGTTTGTACTAGAACAAATAAAAATACAGTTAGATCTCTGCATGTACCAGGAACTTTAAACATATCTTCAAATTGTTTATCACATACTAAATAGTTTTTACAAATTTGTTGTTTTATTCTTGAAAAACGGACTGGGAACAGCCAATACTCAAATTTGAAATAAATCGTTATTAAGATTTCAGAGTGTTTACAAAACAATTTACAACAATACGAGATATTACAGCTTTCATAACTAAAAATTACCACAAAAATTCACAATCGTCAGCAAGATCAAGTAAACAAATTTAACATTAAAAACAATTGAACAAGATCAAGTTGACAATACAATAAACAATAATTTACAAAATACTTACTATTTATTCATCCAGGATCCAGAGCACACTCAAATACAAACAAATAATAATTAATGACAGTATTATGATATAATTGATAATCACAATAAATACAGGTAATGGCAAATGTCATTCACCGGGAGGTAATGGATGCCTGACAATGACCAATGACAAATGACACTCACACTCTGTCCACCATCAAATGTAGATTTGTGTAAATTGTGTGTACAGCGCCATCTAGAAGTCGTTCGTTGAAACTAAAACGTAGTTTCAGTTCGGACTATACCAGTTACCGATACCTGCTTGCAATCAAGCTTAGGCTTATGCAATATTACTTATTTGTAATATTTTTATTTGTAAATTTGGTTTTTTTATAAATAAACTTCATTTATAATTTAAAAACGTTTTTTTTTTTTTTTTTTTTAAGAAACACAAAAAAACATTAAACCAGTCCTAATATGACTAAGTACCTATCTGTCCTTACCAGTAATGTTCGCGGTTATTAGTTTTCACTTATATGTACTAAATTTTTTGTCTATAATTTTTATAATTTTCATTTTGTTACAGCGAATTTTAAGTCATTTCTTACCTTTAAGCTGTTACCCTTCTTCAGTTATCTATCTTTATTTGTGTGTTATTTTTGTAGGAACTCACCATTTGTGACGGTAAATACAACTGTCCACTAATTGTGGTAACTTAATTCGGACATTTTTCACATATCTTGTTTTTGAAATAATGTCTTTTTATTTAGTGCTCACCAATATTCTTCTCTTAGTCATTATGTTTTTTCTCGTATGTAACTTCAAAATTCAGATAAATCAAACGACACAAAATAATGGAGCCAGTCCTGAGCCGGCCATGTAATATTCATATCTCTTTACTCTGTGTGTATTGGTCTATAATAATTTATATTTAATTAGTATTTTAGTACAGCAGTGTTCAACGAAAAGGAATTGCTTAGGTTATGTTTGTTGTCTTTAATAAAGTATTGGCTTGTTCAATAACTTTGTAGCATGATTTATTAATATTATCGATCTCTTCGGTGTTTACTTAACTATAACACGGTCGCTAGCGATATAACCAAGAAGTTATTTATATCTAGCGTTTAGTAAGTTACACGATCAATTAAATTTTACAATGTCGATTATATGGGAACGTAATGTCGATGTATCGACGTTTTAAAGCGAGATTGAAATGGACTGTCAATCATTTTTCTTAACATTATGTCGACTTTTAATTACGCATTACAAGAGAGTAAAAAGGGGCCGATATTGATGGGGAAACTTATTAGAATTGAAACTACACGGTACCAGGAATGCTTGTTAATAAATTTAAGCCATAAATGTCGAAGTTACTGGACTTTTCAATGCAGGAACTCAATTATCGCTGTGCTAGAACAATGCAAGGACAACCTAAAAATATCGATTTTTTAGTTATCCTGATCATTATGATGTAAAAAATTATATTTCTTTAACAATACCGGTATCTTATGTTACTAAATTGTTATAAGTTTACTAAAAGTAACATTAATAACTTCATTAGTAATCCTAAAACAATTTCATTGATTTATTTAACAAAACTGCTACTTAAATTGTCATAAAAGTCACTGAGATCAGTTGGGATACGGGTATTGTTGAAAAAAAAAAGGTTATAAAATTCAGATCTAACGCAGATATTTTATATTAATTTAATAATGTTGCCAAGTATATTTCTTCATGGTCCTTCTCACAAGAAAAGGGATGAAAATGGGATTAAAACCTCCAGAACTCCTAAACACAAAACTGAACTTTGCATCCGAGGTAATATACCTAGGTCTCACCTTTGACAACAAGTTAACATATTATTCACATTTAGAAAACAGAGTCAAAAGAGCATACAGTGCTTATGAACCGCCGAACCGTGGGGCGCACCTGGAGTTTCTCCCTCAGAGTCGTCGCATGGATTTTCACGGCTATCATAAGACCTATGCTAGAACAACTAGAACAAATTCAAAAAACAGCATGTCAACATAATAGGGGCCATGAAAACAACACCGACCAGAGCCATGGAAGTCATTATTAGTCTCACTCCTCTTGATAATTACAACAAGGAGATTTCTCTGACGACAATAACACGCCTTCGCACGGTTGGAATAGAACCTAATGTAGGATCTCGTGAGGCGAGACGTTTCTGGCAGAAGCCGCTCGATACTTCCAGCTGCTTTAAGCAAACATGGACTCTATCTCACCGAGATGTATCTTCCATAAGCCATATAAAGTTATAAGAGAACAAATAGAAGAGCGGGAAGTGGCAGGTACGTTTCATAACTACACTGACGGTTCTAAAACAAAACAATATATTCCAGATCTTTAAACGTAAACATAAAATGGGCTGTAGGCAATAGTGCCAGTGTAGTTCAAAGAGAGCTTACGAGGATTCTCATAGCAGCAAAAGAAATCACCAAAAACAATATCACTGGAAGAAACCTGCTCATCTATACAGATAGCAGACAAGCACAACTCACCCTGAACAGACCACGAATTTATTCAGGGTTAATACTAGAATGTCACGAAGCTTTGGCCGAAGTATCCACCAACAATGTGGTCATCTTAAGAATGGATTAAAAATCGCATCCAAAAGTAACCGTCTTGCTGAGAAAGCAGCCAACCAAATACTCTTTGGACCTGGCCCTTCTATTGGTCTGACAAAATGAATAGTGACAGATCTAATTAAAGAACATTCCTTTGTGAAATTCAAGGAATGATGGGATGAAACAAGAAACTGCAGAGTTTTCAGGGAGCTTTTAAGTTATTTTGACAACACTGGAGCAAACAAATACTTGACTATGACTAGACAGAATACGCGCCTAGTCACAGGCATTCTGACTGGTCATTACCAAGTACGGAAGCTTCTCTATACCATGGGGCTGTCAGAATACGTACTCTGCAGGGTTTGCGAATAAGATGATAAGACCATGATGAGAGTTGTGTTCGGCGAGCTAACATCTCTTGACAACTTTGTTAACATATTTATTATACACAGGGTGACCATTAAGTCAATAAAATATTGGTCCTATTAGTTACTGAAACTATAATAATATTTATTAGAAAATCGGCCCTTGATAATTTCATGTTTAAGTAGGACTAAAACTGAAAAATCTCGGAAATGGGACGTTCTACAGATATCATCCAGAAGTTCCTTTTTTGTGACAAATTGCATGAGAAATAAGTATTAATCTTATCTTTTACGAAATATAGGGTTTTCAAAAAGTTTAGATTAAAATCGGTTTCACAACCCTCAAATCTACTCCAATGGATTATCGAAATTTATCGAAACTAATAGTGACGATTCATTAACATTTACATATTTTTAATTTAAAATCTTTACTGTAAGGAAATATATTTAGAAAATGATGTATTTATGAATTTCACTTTATCACCCTATACATGTATACGGTACGTTATTCTGTAACATTTTACGTTGAATGTTTTTTGTCTCATTTGAATCGACGCAATAATAACGAAGATATACTCCAGTCTGAGAACATCGCCTCTTCTGATTTTCTCTACAGTATAGTCTGTAATGACATTTTAGTTTAATAAGGTAATTTTTTGTATCGACAATGCCCCGATAAGTATCATAATAATCATTTGATTTATAGAACCATTTTAAGCTTTTTATAACTACACCCACAGCAGCAATGGTGCTACTGCTAGGTCTTCCTCCACTACACCTTGTGGTAAAGAAGGATGCTATAGCGGCGGAATAAAGGCTGTTTACTAATGGATTTGGATGGGAACTTTCTAGAAAAGGACACCGCACAATGATATTAGAGAAATTAAAACAAAATCCGGTACTAAGAATGCCATTGGGTAGAACGCCCGTTATTCAAGACTTCAGGAAACCTTTCGATATTCAAATACCAGAAAGTGCCAAAAGCTGGGAAAATAGGGAAAACCAAAACAAATCAATCTGGTATAGATACGGTTCGAAAATGAAAAACAGCACAGGAGCTGGGATCTACCATGTGAACTCAGGTAGGACAATTAGTCTGAACCTGGGGTCACTAACAACAGTCTTCCAGGCTGAAGTAACAGCAATAAATGCCTGCGACAAAGTCATGCTAAATGACTCTTTTAGAGATAAGAGGGCCTTTATCATGATAGACAGTCAGGCAGCCCTTAAAGCACTGAAAAGGGTAAAAGTACGAACTAAATCAATACTTGATTGCTAACAGTCCCTCCAGGCCCTGGCAGAACATAAGATCACCCTTGAATGGGTGCCAGGACATGAGGGAGTGTTTGGAAATGAGAAAGGAGACCTCTTAACAAGGAAGGGAGCGGAAAAAACTCTTAGTGGAACAAAACCAACATGTGATATCTCGTACCAACATGTTAAATGGGTGTTAAAGGAACAAATACATAAAGAACACCATAGGCTCTGGTTGGAACTTGGAAGATTCATAGAGGGGCTATCCACGAGCAGATAAAATCAACTGCTAAACCTTAGTAGAAGCGAACTCAAGGCCGTAATAGGACTTCTTACGGGACACTGCGACCTTAGAAGACACCTTAGGGATATCTAATGATTTCCTATGTAGAATATGTGAAGAAAAGGACAAAAGTCCTAGTCACAATATCCGGAACCTGAAGAAATCGCGAAAGCACTCGTCAGACATATTCTTGAACTCATCAAGAAAATTAATCTGATTGGATAGAAAGTGTGAATGATACAATAAGCCTAGAGCCTCAGTACAAGTGGGCTTTGAACCACGCCCTAATTCAGATAGATAGGAGCTTTTTATAATCTTTTCAGTGCTTTGAGGGCTATCTGGCTGTCTGTCATAATAAAGCGGGAGTCATTTAGGTGTAGAGCTTTATACCACTCTAGGTCATAAACATCGCAAACATACGTATTGGATCATGATTGGAAAATTATAAGTCTGTCCAAATTTATTAAACAACTAAGGTGAACTCACTGATTTAGAATTTCAGGGGTAGATTTCGTAAATTTTGAGATCTTTAAGGAAAAGATTTAAAAGTGAATACATCGTAGAATTGATAAACGTTAGTTCAAGGTTGTCTTTGAATGTCGATGACATAAAATGTTGCTTAGAAATGACAATACCAAAAGAGTTGAATGGCTAGTAGGTAGAATAGTTAAAGTTTTTCCAAGGAAAAGATAATACAAGTAGAGTGGTCAAAGTAAAAACTGCCACTGTATACATAGTTAGACCATACTAACGAGTATATCCACTGGAGGTGTCGGAAAAAGAAAAGACTAGAGTAGAAAGGTAAACAGCGAAAAGAGAAATAATAAAAAAGGTGAGGAAAGAAAATTATTAAACAGGTTAAGATGTTAGGAATGATTAATGTGTTTCGGTAATTAATTATCAAATAACCTTATGTTCTAATATGTTTTTGTGTAACCCGTGATGGGCGAGGTTGGTTGGGTAAATAAAATAATATTGCTATTCTGCCGTCCTAACAAGAAAGGTCATATCTGCAAAATTAACAGTTTTTTTCAATCTCTTTGCATTTGCCTAAATTTTGTCTTTCTTGATATCGAAATGAAATGTCCTATTTGCGTCGTTAAGGTACTAAAACGTAAAAGAGTTTCACAAAAGAGGTTTAGAAGATACAGATATGTCTGCGAAAAATAGTTAAAAACTCAATTTTTTCCAAACAACAAATATTCAGATAGGACCTTTCTTGCTAGGAGGGCAGTATTATTCAGCTTCGAAGACTGTTGCGAGTGACCCCAGATTTAGAATAATGATCCTCCCTGAATAAACATGGCAAATTCAAGCTCTTGTGCTGTTTTTCATCTTCGAATAATCTGAATATCAGATTGATTCGTTTTGTTTCTAAAATAGGTAGACTCAAGATAGATTAAATTCGAAACTTGGCGACCACGATAAATTTCGCTGATATTGGCTAGTTACAAAGTTCTGGCAAGTGACGAGCGAGTAGCCAGGATCGAAAGGAAGAAGGGAGACAAGGGAGAGAAGGGCGTCAACTTCGATGGCGTCGTTGGCGTTATCGTTAATGTTAATTGGAGCCTTGTCCGATAACTAATGGTCATCGACCGATCATCTATCCAGCCTTGTCAGTACACTAATTGTAGTTATTGCTCGCAACTATGCCCAATTCGAATGAAATATGCACCGCCCCGTTTGCTTGTCACAACAATAATTTAGCAAAATCAATTCCGGTGGCAAGGCCGGCATCGGACGACGCTTTTTCTTCAGTCCGAGTTTACGCCATTAAACATAACGATGGAAATTAAAGGAGGGGTCACACGGCCCGGCAACTAAATCAGCTAATTGTAATTAGTAACAATGAAACGTTATTGATGTCTAGCAGGAATTCGCTAACGATTGATTATTGGGTAGAATGTTTGGGAACCAGCGCTGCAGAACGTTTGATATACATTCGAAACACAAAGAACAATCGGCGAATTAATTAATAACATATTGCCGATGAAATACGCTGCAATCAGAGAGACAAAATTTCATTATGATCTATCATTTGACCTGAATGGCCCCCTATTGCTTCTAAAGATAATACCAACGGGCACTGGCGTCCACAGCTATTCCATAACCCGTGACGATTTACGAAATTCAGCGAATCTGATGGTGTCGGGCCTCATAACACACGAATATATTTATTTATTTATAAGCAAGCTCATTGAAATTATAAATTGCAAATTTAAAATTAAAATTAATTCAAGTTTTTTGATTGTGCTTTAGAATAAAGATGCACTGAAAAAAAATCTGTAATGTTAAAAAAAACAACTAAATATTTTTAAAAGTAGAATTATCAGCTTTAATTAATAATGAAAAATGGAATGCTTCTTAAATAATTGCATAATTATTAATGATATTAAAAAGTAAAGTTTGATGGTAATAAATTTAAATATGCTTAATTCTGTGTGTAGAAAATGATGTTTAATCAGAAGCAGCGAACAAGGCATCGACCAATGATTTGTGACGGGCTAACTGGAGTGCTTTTTGGCATTTTTTGGTCACGAAGTCCATCAACAAATGTGTGTGTATCAAATTTTCTTGAACTGATGGGTAGGTAAGTCGTACCAACCTGGCAGTATCTACTTCGTATTCTTGAAGAGTCTTGTGACCGTATCGCATGTTTAATCTCTTTTTAAGTTCTTTAAAATCAACTATTTCTTCTACAGGACTTCACTGAAGTATCTGAACTTTACATATATTATTTTTCTTGCCTAAAAGTTTATTTCTGTGTAAAAATTCTATAAAAAAGCTCTTCCCACACTAATGAAAAACCAACTGTTATTTTACCGATACATCCTATGCAAGATAAGTCAAAAAGGAACACAAATATATTAAGAGGTGATAGAACAACGAAAATTAAGGTCAGTTTTCTATATAAACTAATGTACGAAGATTGGAAATAAGAGATAAAGCAATTTAAAGAGAAAAGGGAAAAAAACAGGAAAAGCAATGGAAATTTGTGTTTCTTATACAATTTTTGTGGAAAGATAAAATTTAAAAAAATTGTAATAAGAATACCCATCTCACCCACTTAAACTAACCCTCTAAAAATATTTTTCTTTTGTTTTACCATTAAATCAAATTATATAAATCTTTTAAGTCCTCCAAGAAATTTCTAGTTGACAGTTAACTCCGGTTGGAAGTTAGGAAAGAAAAACTGGTTCTTCCATTCCCCCTTTAAATTACTATATCTTCCCTATTTCGTGACCTTAATTTTCATTGCTCTATCACCTTCCAAAATATTTGTTATTTATTTTTGGCTCACCTTGTATATACAGTACATATTGATTAGTCAGATGACTAATTTAACTTGCACACGTATCGCATTTCAAATTCAACTTGTTATTAGTCTCCGGTTTATATAGAATACCCGCTATATCGAATATATTAAACTTTTGCTAAGATAACGTCAATTTTCCTTAAATGATAGTTTCCAAGTTTGTACCGAGATTTTAGGCAACAGCACATTGATAACATATTGTCTGATTTATTGAAAACAGATATTACGGGAATGGATGAAATGCAATCCTTGATAATTTTAAAAAGAATAATGTTTGAAAATTGCTGAAACCTTTCTTTCAGATATTTTTTTATAATAAATAAAAACTATAAAAAACTATCATCAATTATCAAGTTCTTGTTTCAACCCTATTATTACTCGTAGTAATTACATATGATCTTTAGTAGTTCTATTGTCCATTATTGTAAAATATGTTACAAAAATATACGCTTAGCCTTCATCGTTAATTTGTGTCCTAATTAGGGACGAATTAATGTCATTTATAAAATATAATGATTGCGTCATCAATCTTTTTGTAATTATGCCAGAAAATTGATTATATGGTATACATCGCTACTTGGTTTTCAATTTGATTTGAATGTATATAGAATTTGTTAAAAATTCGGTTATTTTCAGTTTTTCTAGTAATATTCAAAATAATCTTCGATTAATGCATAAAGGGTTGTTCTAACGCTTCTTGAATAAAAATTAATTATGAATTACGTTATTTTAATATTGTTAATCTGTTACAATAGAAGCAGTATCACGCTATACCACACTGGTCCACCATACTCCAATATGGGCAGCACATATGTTTTGAATAATATCACTGACATCTGAAATTATTTTTTTACAAAGTTCTTTTTAAAAATTTATATAAGTGAATTGGTCCGTTTGCAGGCAATTAACACATACCCAGATTAGCTTGAATCGAAAGTAAAAGTTACACTGGATTTTGGTGCACATTCATTGATATTTATTTAACGGTAGTTGCACCATTTTCCAATAGAATTGAGGTTGTTTATTTATATAATTAATTATAATTTTTTTAAATTATACTTATGCATTGAGTCATTCATATTAAAAATTGTTTTTTTGTTTTTGTTTTTCTCGATTGTTTTGTTTTTTCGATTGTTTTTTTTTTGTGTTTGTTCCCTTTTTGGCCTTTTGGCTTTTCTTTA
Source organism: Psylliodes chrysocephalus (assembly GCA_927349885.1). Lineage (NCBI taxonomy): Eukaryota > Metazoa > Arthropoda > Insecta > Coleoptera > Chrysomelidae > Psylliodes > Psylliodes chrysocephalus. Next base: position 13,522,879 of record OV651819.1, read on the forward strand.
CATTTTTTTCATTTTTGCCGTCTTTTTTTATTAATTGCCTGTAAAAGTTTTCTGGTTGATTCTTTTATGGTATTACCGATAGAAAGTACAGCTGTATCGTCGGCAAATGTGGCAACATTCACATTTTGCGTTTGTCGTATGTCGGAGGTAAACAACAGGTAAAGAACTGGCCTCATAACATTATCTTGAGGTATCTTTGCTTTAGTTTCTTGATTTACTAGAAAGATTCTATCAGTCAAGTAGGATTTTAAGATATCACAGTATTGCTCAGGTAAAAGTTTATTAATTTTATATTTAATGCCCTCTAACCATACTTTATCTAAAGCTTGTGATACATCTAGAAAGAGTAAGGTGCAGATCTTCTTTTCTACGAGTGTTTTTTTCTATTGCATTCGTTATTCTGTGGACTTGTTCAGTAGTGGAATGCTTATTCCTAAATCCAAATTGGTGGTCGGGTATTATATTTTTACTATCTATCATGGGTTTCAGTCTTTTTGGTAAAAGTTTAGACAACACTATTAACAGGAATATATGTCTATATGACTTTACATCATTTGAAGGTTTTCCAGGTTTGGGTATCACTATAATTTAAGCGACTTTCCAGATGTTAGGTACATGCTGTTGGTTGGTTTTCCTGTTGACTTGTAGTCACACCTAATGTCACTTGCAGCTTCATGCAATTCTCTACCTTTAGTGGTTATTAATTACGAGCCCCAGATGATATTTTTGCATTAAAATCACCTTCCAAGATTAAATTATTTCCCATTTGGTATAAGAGTTCTTTGCAATTATATAATTATGCCGTGGTGGGATATATACTATTTTTTTATGTTAACTGCTGTTATTTGCATTTATTCTGTATTTTAAGGAACATACCTGTAGAAGTTTGACACTAAAATGTCTATGGACAAAATAATTTTCGTTTGCACATGTTTCGATTGCTTCGTATACCAAAATATTCCAGATTAATTAATAGTTTTTTATAGAGCACTCTATCGATAGCTTTCGCGAACTCCAGATCTATAATATGCACAGAAATTTTGGAATCAAGAGCTTTCTATTATTTCGCAGTGATACAGAATATTATAAATTATTTTGAGTTTTACTATTTCATCACCAATGAACATGTCTCAGGGGTGTGGTGGTAGCAGTACCTTTTTTGTACTACCAAACTGGTGGCACCTGTTTACTAGTGTTTTAGTTCAGAACTAGTTAAATTTTGACCCTACTTTATTTATCAGGACAGAATCTACGCCCGTTGGAAAGAAACCTTTTCCTGGTGACAGAATTTTATCCAACAGGCATTTAACCTAAAGAACCTAGACTCCAACACTGTTGAGGTTATGCTAACATCTACTTCAAATTCTACTTTAAAACAATATACGGAGGGGTTAAAACTTTGGTAGAAGTTTTGTATGTTAGAGATAACAGATTAAATTTAGATATTGTAAGATCTCGAGTAGATTGGACAAGTGAATCTTCTTGTTTTGTTAAGTTTTATAACCGGCCTCTAAGGCAGTGTCCATTCTAATTTAGTTTATTATAGATAACAATTTCGTTTGTTTTTGTTACACTTGTAAATATTTTCATAAAAGTTTATCGAAAAATGCATCGTTTCTTGTAGTCAGAAGTGTCTTTAAACATCTACGATTACTTATTATCTGAAGAAGGGAGCGCATAAGATCAAACGAATCTGCCTAAATGAAGTTCGCTGTCTTCGAAGATGATCTCTTCCAACCCAACCCTCTGAATTCCAGGTCATCCCAGTTGCGACAAAGCTTTGAAATCGGGGAAATTACATAGAGAGATAGGTTAAGTTTTGGCTTTGGACTATATTGATCAACTAGCTCATAAATGAGAGTATACAGGTTAGTTATGTCTGTGTTTTCTTTAACAAATTCATGTTGTTTATTGGGTATAATTTGATGTTTTGTTAAAAATTAGGACATTGCTTTATCAATGATAACTTCCATGACCTTAGCTTGATAAAAGACTAATGAAACGACTGTTTGAAGGTTGTGTTTTGTCGTTTTTTTTTTAATTTGTTTGACAGGCTATTTTCTACTGACGTGGTAGGTGGATGTTTGAGGTGATAAGGAGGAATGTATAAATATTAAAAGGGACATACTAAGAAAATTAAAGAGTTCAACTAATCAAATCCTGGTGAGGAGTGATTTTTCAGTTTCATTATGTGTTTTTTGGTAACCCTGATGGTATTTAAACGCGGTTTAACAGTTTTTGGAATCATATTCTTTCCTACTTGTTTCTGTCAAAAATTCTGCAATCTAAGAAATGCATATGCGTAAAACTTTGATAATTTTGGATTCTGCATCCCAAAATTTGGTTATTTTTAAATTAGCGAAAAAATGAAACGAAATAATAAAGCTACTTGTATTTCAATACTTTTCTACTTTTTTTATTTGTACCTAGTATTAAACTCTTGATTCAAAAAACTTAAATCCGGAGGTAATAACTAAGAAAATTAACAAATTCGATACCGGCAACAAAACAATTTATTATACAAATCGGTAGATTGTCATTTAACAATTTTCTCTTGTTCGTTTTATCAATGAAAACAATTTAAAATCGCTACAAATACTGGCCGACAATTTATTTCAAATATTTAAACGCATTTAACGGGATACCGTTTAAAATCAGCGATACATGAAATATCATCGCATCACGAACCAAATTGTTGTCATATTACGAGCAACAGCGTTTTCATACCGCAAATCATGCGGTTTTCCTATGCATTTTGCGCGTAATATAAGAACGACTTACGATATTGTAAATGCGAAATTATTAGTCTATATATAAACTGTACCACAAATATGAATCTACAAAATTTTATAATAAGACTCAGATTTCATCAAGTATTTGTTGTGTTGTCAGACTTACTTAAAAGCTTAAAATGCATCATATTTTCATAGAAGGCCAGCTGTCATGTCACCTGTCAACGTTAGTGTCAAGTATGTCATCTGTCAACTCAAGCAGTGATACCAGTTTCATTGACTATATCGTCATCTCTGTTAAATACGTTATTTGCCAATTCAAAGTATGATAGCATTTCCCCCATGCAGATATTTTTTTCTCAACTATCCTCTCGAGTCCTACCGCTTGCCGCGTTTGCGCATACCTATCTTTGATTTTATTCCAAAAGTGACCTCGTCATATTTCTTATTATTGTCGTACCTTCGTTCCACTAGGCAATAGATTATGTTAAAAATGTAGGAAGATGATGATAATAATGTTTATTCAAGAAAAATATAAATAAATAGGAATACTTGCAAGTATAAATACAAAGGTAAATTATTATTCAAATGAAATGGGTAGTACCTACAAAAAGAGAATAGACATTGATAACTCACTGAGACATTATAATGCATGTGTGCAAGCTAGTTTATTTTAAAACATGTAATTTTGTAAGTAGAATACGATATAATATGATTTTGTTGCAGTTTAGTTTGTGCCCAGTTAGAAAACACCATTCTATTATCAAAATCGGTGTCTTTCAGCTCTTGATGCAATTGTATTTTATAAGGATGATATTGATGCTGTTTTAAAACCCTTCTAACGGATGTTCTACTTATACCTACTACTTCGGCAATCTTTTTTTGACTTACATGAGGATCTTCTATCGCTGTCAAAATTACAGATAATTGGTTATCATTATCAGTAGCACGTTTGTCAATTATTGGTTTTTTATAAGCAAAATTTCCTGTTTCGGTAAATCTTTCATGTAACTTTTCAAAACTTTTTTGAACACGGATGCGTCTATCGGGATATCGTTGATGATAAATTCTTTTTGCCAATAAACAATTTCTGTCGGATTCTCGCAAAACATAGACCATGTCAATTAATTTCTTTTTGGTAAAATTCATTATTAATAGAAGAATTATCGCGATCAGTAAAAATAACTTGACACTTCATTAATAAATAATCTGACACTTCATTAAGACCCAGCCTACTTGATTGAATGTTCACTTTCAATAAAACCACTGGTAGAAATTGGATTTTTGATAGATCAATATCTTTTTGGAATTTACTTTTAAACGACGACAGATAGGTATAGGAAAGTACATGGGGAAGTCGAAGGGTATAAAATTCTCGTTTCATCGATGAATAGTAATACAGGGTGTTCTATTTGAAAAATTTGAAAAAAATGTCCTAGAAATTTTTGGAAATTGAAATTAATTTGTGACCACCCTGTACAAAATAAAAAATTAAAACTTGGTATAAAAAAATCTTTGGTCTATTGGCTTTATACATTTGTAGTTTTTTAAATTCTAACGTCAAATTCGAGAGAGCACTGCATATTTTAATAGGCGTCTAAAAATGTAATATTTTTTGGTATTTCTTCTTTTTCTGCGAAAGGGGTAGGATGTTAGAAACAATATTTTGTGGGTATGCACTAGTGACCATAGAGTACCTAAAATTCAAAAAAAAAGTTGGGTCATTCCATTTAAAAAAAAATAAGTGATTTTCCTAATTTACTATTGGGCCACCCTGTACACAAGAAAATAATTTTGGGATATTTGGTTTTGACCACCATTGACAGGTATACTTCGAATAAATCGTTAAGATTTGCATAATAGGAGTTATAGAACTACGACAGAGGTTTGGCCAACCCTGTATATTGTTTTCAAATCTGTTATGACAAAATTCAAACCAGGAAGGACAAAAGACTTAAATTGATCTGATGCTCCTAGCTAAAGTTGTTTACCCTTTTTTTTATTTGCCTTGAGTTTCAGCAACCACTTTTGCTTCGTTCAAAAATGATTTCTCATTATTCTTGTGTGACCTGCATGTTTTTAAATATGACCCTACGTTGTTCTGAGAAATGACGTTTTTTGATCAATAAAACCTAAGATCATGTTCCAAAATAATAAGAATCAAAATATTTCTTCTCTGCTAATATTTTTATTGTAATATTGTTTGGAAAGGTCTTAAATACGTTCAATGGAGTTAAAAACACAATTAGATGGAGGAAGACGTAACACTTTATGTCGATAATGTTCTGCTAAATTATTTAGCATATATACCTTCGGAGGTTTGTACCCGAAAAAATGTTTTATTTATTTCTAGTTGTTATTTCTTATAGAGTTTGTCAATATTGCTATATTCTAAATTGTAATATCGAAACGACACATAATATCAAAGAGTAAACACTGTTACTATAGCAAATCTTGTAACATTTTTAATTTTTTAGTTTTAAAGTTTATTTCTGCAAAGAAACCAAAATGACACCTTTATTGACCATTCTAATGTTTTCCAAAATGGTCAAATTGTTTCAATTTAATTGTCTTCGTAAGATTTACTACAATAACAGCTTATCTACCATTACATCCTCAATATGATGGTTCGTTTCGATATTACAGTTTAGAATATTGGCCCATGATTAGAGAAATAACAAGTGTTTGTGCTTTAAGCCAGGAAATTCCAGAAAATCATGATTGCTAATATTTTATTTACTTTAAATTTAGTGACTTACCTCTTGCCATCGATATTTGTTTGTGGTTCTAACACTCTTTTATCTTCATTTTGGTTTATTATTCCTTTTTTATTTGAAAGATACATGTTTCATCAATGAAAACGGACTGATATAAAGCTGGTTCTTTTGCAATAAATTTCTATAATTTCTTGTCTGTATAGTTGACAGTAGAAATATTTAGGTTTAGGGCTGCTGCAACGCGCTAAAACGACAAAAAATTAATTTCATATTTCTATACATTTCTATAATTTTTATCATACTTCTCATACACTTAATAGATAAAAGATAATACTCAGCTTTACTCGCACTTTGTTTTGAAAATCATTTTTTAAACATAACCTTAAATCTAAATCAGTGAAATTTTTCAAAAGCTATTGACAACACAGCAACAAGGTATACCAATTTTGTCTTTATAAATAGAGTTTCATGGGCATACAGAATGTCTAAATTATTTAATGTAAAGTATTATTTTTTGAATACTAAACACGTAATAATATTTTTATAAATTTTATATTATCAAGAATAAGACTTGTATAAGCTAAATAATGGAAGTAATTCTAACATTCTCAAAATAATCACCAATACATTTTGCTGTTTTTAGTAATATGACTACGTTCATGAATACTCGTGTTTATTCATGACATTTTCGGATTATGAGATTAGTTAGGGACATTTTAATAAGTTGGTAGTGTTCTGACGAAAGACTAACATCACTGACTAACATCACTGATGACATGCAACGGGATTTGCATTAAAAATTCAATATAGGTATAGAAAGGTAAAGTATATCTAAAACACTGAAAGTTTTTTACTTACACTGTACTAAGTGAACCCAAATATTTTGGTCTACGGCCGCCACTGCTTCTAACTCTATTTTATCGGAAGCTTAAGCTACGCCTAGACAATTAATGGTTCTTCCTCTTTTACTGTTGTTTCTAGTTTTTGTCTATCTTTTCTTTCTATCTTTCTTATAATTCATTTTGTATGAACTTTATATGATGTGGTATTTTTCTTAAGGTTTCCAAACTCACTGTATAAATTTAATATTAAAAGTCATTCAATCGTTCTAAATAAAGTAACACACTCGTACTGAAAAAGTACATTCTAGTGAATAACCCCACAACATGTTATTAGCATTCTTTAATTGAATGCCTGACTTTTAAAAGTTTCATGTTTTTTCTTTCAACCATCGCATTGCGAGTTGTGATATATAAAATAATAATTAATAATGAGAAATATGAATTTAATGCAAATTTACAGGTACGGCAGACATGCAAGGGGGGTTGCCGTATGTTATTAAATAAAGGTGATGAGCTTCTAATAATACGTTCTTTGTTAATAAATAATACCGGTTGATATGGGTTTAACGTATATGGAGTTGGAAAAAAAGTACGTTGAATATTCATGTCCTTTTGCACCTCGTATTTTTTAATGTGGCAAGTTTCCCACTTTTATGCCGAGGAGTAAATTAAATTATTCAAATTATCCTATAAAAAAAACTCGCTGTATACTAATTTGGGTTTCTACGGAAGTGCAAAAGGGTCTCAAAATCGATTTTTCTGAACAACCCATTTTTCTAAGAATCCTCTTAGTTGCATTAAAATTTTTGGTCATTCGAGCCGTAAATTCTCATTTTGTACTCGTTTAAGTGATTAAATAATAAAACGCCTAAACGCTACAATTATTTTAAAAAGTGTGTGGAAAAATATTAAAAAGTCAATAAAAAGTTAGGTTAAAAAAGGTCGGGTAACAAATGAAATGAAACGAGCCGAGATCTGACCGAGCAAAGCGTTAAGTTCGCATGACATCACAGTAAAGAGCAGAGAGTAAGCGCGACGGCAGAGGAGTACCTAAGAAGTTTTAAAGAGGGCAAATAAATTTTCTATTAAATGAAATATCTATTTTGACATTACAATGATTACCTACTGAGTGAGCACAATTATAATAATCATTTACTCAATAAATAAATAAATATGATTTATTTTTCATAAGACAATTGTATGGGATTCGTCAAAATACAAGTAAATAAAACAAAAATATGATAAAAGCATAAAACTAGAAAATAGAATAAGATATAGGTAGGACTACATACACTACATATACAGGGTGGTGCAAAATAAACGTTATGATTTAAATGTTTTGTAATTTTTTTATTTTTAAATAAATTTTCAACATTGTTCTATGAAAATGTAGCCTATGAATGGAAAATAATTTTAGCCTAAGCGTGAAAAACTACGTCTCGCAAATGTCGCCCATTTTCTGCTTCGCAAAGTCGTGCTCTTTCCACATGTTCCATGGCTTTTCGCAAGATCTCAGGTGTTATGGCACGGATTTCATTGCGAATGTTTTCCTTTAGTTTAGGGATGGTTTGTGGCTTATTAACGTCGAATTTTTCTTTCAAATAGCCCCAAAGAAAAAAATCTGGAGCGGTCAAATCCGGCGAACGTGGTGGCCAATTAAAGTCGCTTCGGCGAAGATTTCCTGTAACAAAACCAGTGTGTCCTTTGCGGTATGAGCCGTGACACCGTCTTGCTAAAACCATATTTATTTATTTATTTATTTATAGTGGGCAGTATTAATGGTAACTGCAGCACTGACTTCATTCTCGAAGAAATATGGTCCAATGATCCTTTCGGACGATACACCGCACCAAACAGTACATTTAAGTGGGTGCAGCTCTCGCTGATGAACCACCCTTGGATTCTCCGTAGCCCAAATCTTAGTGTTTTGCTTATTGACAAACCCATTTAAATGAAAATGGGCTTCATCGCTCATTATGAGATTGTCAATAAAATCGCAATTTTCTCTAGCTTTTCGCTGCAACGCAACAGCATAATCAAGCCGCTGTTGGTAGTCTGTCGGCCTTATTTATTGCACCAGCTGGATTTTATAGGGAAACATGTGCAATGTGTCCAAAATTCTTTGAAGAGACCTCCTTGATAACCCATGTTGTGCCGAACGTCTCCTCGTCGATGTTTCAGGACTCTCTTCCACGCTCTCCCGTACACGTTTAATATTTTCGCCTGTGCTCGCTGTACGTGGTCTTCCGGTACCAGGATGGTTCTTTACTGAACCTTGTTGCTGAAAATTAGCAACCAAGCGAATGAATGTTGGCGCTGAGGGTCCAACCCGCACATTAAAATGTCGGCGATTCGCACGCTGCGTCAGAATAACTGACTTTCCGTTTGAAAAATAAAATTCGATGATTTTTTCCTTTGTTCTATGGTGTATTGTTCCATTTTAAATTCACCAAACCTTCTTTTCAAATTTCTAAAACAAAAGAGAAAATTAATTTATAAATAAAAAAGTTGTAAAGCCTTCAAATCATAACGTTCATTTTGCGCCACCCTGTACATCAAATTCGCAAAATTTAGCAAGTTCATACAAAAAAATATTCTAGTAAACATCCTTTCAATTTTCTTTTAAAAATAAAAAATGAATTACTATCCTTTATTACAAGAGGAAGTCTATTAAACAATTTGGGCCCCAAATAATTTGGCGCATTAGATGTTCCCTTGAGTCGTGCATAAGATACAGGGTGTCACAAAAGTCACTAGTTGATTTCAAAATTCAATAATTTCGGACACATTGATTTTTTTTTTAATTTTGATTCAGATGTAGAAACAAGAAGCTTGGGAGATTTGTTATGGAAAAATTCAGCGTTGAGCAAAGAGTCGCTATCGTCCAGAGAAGAAAATTTTCTAAACAAAATAATCATGAGCGATGAAGCGCACTTTCATCTGAATTGTCGGTTTTTGGGGAACAGAAAACCCAAGAGTGATTCATGAGCGAGAACTTAAAGTGTACAGTTTGGCGTAGAGTTACAAGTCAAGGCATCATTGGATCTTTCTTCTTCAAAGATGAAGACGGCAATGCTTAGACCGTTACTGGAGAACGATACAGAGACTTGTTCCAAAATTGTGAACAGCAACCTCTAGAAAACATGCCAGAGATGTAATTTCAGCAAGATGGCGCTACTGTCCACACAACCAGGGCAACCATGGAGCTCCTAAGAGAAATTTTTGGTCACCGAATACTTTTCAGTTGATAATGAGGAAATCCTCTAGCAGGATAGATATTGTCTAGAAGATATGATGCGGACTTCATAAATTTTCTTTGCACATTTTCAATAGCGCTACTATAAATATTAAGTGATGGATTCCATACGATTGACGCATACTCAAGTCTAGATCTAACAAAACTAATATATAATAATTTCATTGTATGTATATTTTTAAACTGTTTGGAAATTCGAATTACAAAACCAAGACTCCGTGAAGCACACATAACTGTCTGCTCAATATGCCTCGCGAAAGTTTATTCCCTGTCAAAATGGATTCCCAGATCCTTTATAAACTCCGGCCTACTTAACCCAGTGCCATTGATCTGATAATCAAAGGTGAAATATGATTTTTTTCTAGTATATGTCATAACTACATTTACCAGGATTCAAATGCAAATAATTTTTAGTACACCATAGCAATAATTCAGCTAAACAACTTTGTAAAGCTGTGCAATCATTTCATCAAAAATTTTTAAATTATCAGCATACATTAAGTATTTTATTTTTGTGCTTTTGCCAATAATGTCATCAATAAAAACTATGAAAAGAAGGGGCCCAAGGACCGAACCCTGCGGTACACCTGAAATTTGCTTAAAATGGTTTGATCTAAATCCTTGGTGTTGCACGTACTGACGTCTATTTTCTAAGTAAGAATCGATAAGTAAAAGAAGAAGAGCAGATAGTCCCTTAGACTTTAATTTTTGTAATAGGATTTGATGATCAATTCTATCGAATGCCTTAGAAAAGTCGCTATAGATAACATCGACCTGACTTCTTCTTTCTAAAACCACTGCCAAAAATTGTGTTTTGCACACAAGATTCGACACAGTGAACCTACCCTTCCTAAATCCGTGTTGGTATTGCGATAATGAACCCGAAAGATGTCTAGATAAGTATGTATGAATAATGATTTCAAATACTTTAGAGAAATTACATAGTATGCTAACAGGTCTATAGTTGTCAAGATGATCTTTGGTTCCCTTTTTATAAACTGGTGTAACGCGAGATAATTTCCATAGATCAGGAAACATGGCTGTTTTCAATATTAAATTAAAAATAGTACACAGTGGGGTTGAAAGAATGTGTGCGCTATCTTTAATAAAGAAGGAAGGAATATAATCAGGTCCCATGTCATTTTTGGCTTTAACCTTAAGGAGTTCTTAAAAGAGTTCTCGACTTCGTTTTATCGATAAAACTCAACGCTAGACAATTATTATTTAACTGAGAAAGGGTATCCAACTGCTCTAATATTTTCATCTTAAAGGTACTTAAGAAAAACTCGAAATCGGTTCCACATAAAAATACTTAACGTTTTTAAAACACAACAGTCTTTTTAATCTTTTAACAACATTAAATGTTTTTATGTTGAACCGATTTTGAGTACCCTTGATTATTATTTATCTATATATTTTCATGTTCATTAAAGAGTTACTCAGAACTTCTGAACGTCTTTTCCTGTTACCGTTACCAAACGATACCTTCAACTAGTTTTGTGAATGGCATAGAGAGTATGAATCGTGTAGTTACACTGATGTACTTGACAACCAAGCAGAATCTATCTAGTCACAGTCAAGCATTTTTTGCAGTTGTGTTCTTAGAATAGCTTAGAAAGAACCTAGCAGCTGTGCGCCTTCCTATTTCGTCCCACTTTTCTTTGACTTTTACATGGAATAGAATAGAAAAACAGAAAATATGAATATTGTAGTATCCTGTTGATCAGAATTTCTTTTCTAGCAGCATCACTAATTCTAATTCAGTCTAAAAAGATTAGAATAGTGAACAATATTTTAAAATATTACAATAAGGGTTGAAATTTGATCACCCCCGTTTAGAGGGTGTTATGACAGTGAAGGGCTTACTGCATTCCTCCCCTACCGCTACATCCGCAACGCACATCCTGCACGTTATTTTTATTCCAGCAGATTTTTTTTTATCGAATAAAAACGTCAATACCATTTCGGCGCTCAAAGCGATGTTTCGAATTTGTTTTTCTTCACAAAAAAAAAGATAAAAACACCTAAATGGCTTTTTATGAAATGAACGTTTACAATAACAAAATTTGAAGAGATGATTGGATTAACGGGCGCCACCGACTTGCATGCCATATTCCATAAAATAACTAAGAGCGGAAACAAAAATCCGACAGGACGTGTAGAAAGCACTTCATTATAAAAACCTTTTTACGTTTTGCCCGTTCAAACAAATAGGATTTGATTAGTATTCGCGTACAGAGAGAGCGGAGCGACCAACGTTTCAACGCGGCCCTTCACATGCATATAACAATGAAGAAACGCAATTCTCGAATGCACTCGAGAATATGCATCATCGTATATATAGACCGCGATTCTGCTTGCTGCTGCTGCCTGTACCTATGCTGCGATCACACACAAGGGCGTAGATACAGACCAACCGCCCCTTACGTTCAGCAAACTCAAAGGTATACGAACCCAGAATCGTATTATTTGTCCAATTGAATATTATATTTTTAATTTCAATCTCCTGGACAAAATTGTGCGTTAATTTTGTCCAGGCACAACTTTAATTAATCTATTTTCAATATAAACACAAAATAAAGCTAAGTTGCATTAAAATGATATACTGCACAACAGCATTTCTGATGATTGAGTTATATTACATGACACTAGCTTAATTTTTAATGAAGACTTCAAATCTGTAATCTAAATTTCTGTATTAGCTCTAGTTTAGAAAATATGACATAGTAAAACACAATTTGTGTAAAGTTTATCATATTTTATTTAGTTCTCAAGGTGAAAAAAACTTTCTTTTAAAAGACTTCCTTGCAGAGGTTGAACCCACTGTTCTGAATGCTCCATCATGTGTGCGTTCCAGTAGCCTTGATACCGTTCCTCTATCGTACGAAGGTCCTGGTGGAATCGCTCGCCTTGTTCTTCACTTAGATCCCCAAGATTAGCGGGAAAATAATCTAGGTGAAGAAAGTGCAACTTGATGCTCATGTTACATCCAAGGGTTTGAAAGTGACTCACTAGTTGTTCAACGTGTTGAGAATAGTTAGACCTTTTCTTGTTTCCCAAAAAATTTTGAACAAGCTAAACAAACTAATTCCATGCGTTTTTCTCAATTTCTGTCATAGTGTCCGTAAATTTTGTGCCTTTTGTTAATGATCTTATCTGTGGTCCATCGAAAATGCCCGCTTTTATCTTTTCTACACTCAGTTTCAGGAATGTTTGATAGAAATAGAAAACAATTTCCGGTTTTGTTAAGACCTTTGACAAACTGTTTTTTAAGCCCCAATTTTATATGAAACGGATCCAAAATTATACGATCTCTTGACACTAAAGGTGAGTTTATCACATTTTGTTGTCCTGGAACTAGATCTTTCCGAGTAGGCCAATCTTTTTTAACCCGATGTTGATTTTTAGCTCTACTATCCCACAAGCAAAGAAAACAAGGATACTTTGTGTAACCACCTTGCTGGCCTAATAGAAAGTTGACCATTTTTAAATCAACACATATGATCCAGTTATTTTCCACATTTAATTTTGTCCAAAACCAGAGCAATAGTTGTATGTTCTTCTTTTACTTTTGTAGAATGTGTAATTGGCAACGACCCTAATTTATTCCCATTGTGTAAAAGAACAAATTTTAGACTCTGTGTCTATGATTATACGCCACTCACTAGAAACATAATTTTGTAATCCCATTGCAGCCATCAATCCAGGTACATCTTTACAAAATACGAAATTGTCTTCTTCAGCAAAATATTTGAGAAAATTCTGTTCTCTTGTGCGGTACCAATTTTCTTTCTTTTAGCCTTGAAGCCAAAATTTCTGAAGCTGACTTTGACAGTCCCAGATCTCTAATTAAGTCGTTTAAATCATCTTGATTGAATGGTTTTGGCGTTCCCAGGTCGCATTCAAAGTCATTATCAGTACTGTCGTTTTTCGTCTCAAAATCTTCTGGCTCTTCTTGTAAAGTATCAGATTGAGGTTCAGGTGTAGACTTAGGGCTCAGGACACGTCTATGTACCGATTGTGTGGAAGGATATTCCCATTTAGCTCGATTTTTTCGGTTAATACCACTTATGCTCCAGCGGTTGCTCAAAGTAATTTTTTTTAAGCCTCATTTACGAACGTCACATTTAAACGGTATTCTTTAAATACATACTCTCCGCAAATGAAACAAAAATTGTTTGAATAATTCACACATACTCTTCTTGACGATGCCTAAATGCCATATCAAATTACAAAATAAAACAATAATTCAAACAAGAAAGATAATTTCACTGTCTTACTAAACCTTGCCCTAAAATAACAAAAGATAATTTCTTAACAATTCTGAAATTGGGGTTTACCAGTTATTAAAGAAAGGTACTTTTACCTTTATAAGTATGTTCTAAGAAACTACAGGTGATGTCCGCGGTCGTACAACAGAGGGGTCGTTAAAGATGATTATAAATTAATGGTATTAGTGTAATTTTGTTGGCACGTACAAATTAGTGACTTTAACATGAGCTTAATTTGAGTTACTGTATCCTTATAATTTTTTTGCTGGAAATGCATAAATAAGCTAGTCTAGTCACATGGGGACGGATGTTTTCATGCATGAATAAAAAATGAGGGCCAACAAACGGAGAAAAAGTCATTACATGTTGTAAGTAATATTGGGCAGACCTCGTACATGTAGAGACCGACTCCGTACGATAATCGAAGCAAATTCCCGCTCAAAACATTTTAGAATCACCACCAAAAGGTACTTTAGGAAAGATATTGCAGCTGGAAAACCTTTCTCCTCTCCTTCGTCAAACACGCTCACGTCCATCTGCAGCTTTAAGGCTAAATCTAGTTTCATTGGAGAACAGAACCTGTTCCTATTATTGATGGTCCAGTTTTAATGTAATCTTGCAAAACTTAATCTCTGAACTTTGTGTTCTTTGGTAAGTAATGGTTTTTTGGCTGGTCTTTTGTTGTTAATTCTGCATCAGCTAAATATGAAAAAATGAGTGCCACAGATTACCAAATTAAAAATATTTGTTTTTATTTAAATTGTGCAGAACCCTAAAGGTTTAGAAATGCATATGTAGCGACAGAAAAGAGTCTTTTTCACAAGAACTTAAAAAAATCGAAATCGGATCATTAGAAGCCGAGTTACAAGAAAATGTTTTGCTTTAACGGTCGCCATTTTGATGTTCTGCACGGTTTTTTAAGTGACTCCGTATCTGAAAAGTTGCCTTTTGGCATCAGCTATTACCACAGAAAGTAACAAATTCCAATAAAAAAGTGCAGTATTTTTTAATTCTAGTCTGATATTCCAGACGTACTATTGTGGTAACTATGAAAGATCAGAAGCTGACGGAATCCCATCTCTGTACCTGTAACGTGTGGAGGGTGGATTAACTCACGGCACTGAGCCCTCAATAGGTCCATTGTGCATCTTTATAAGCAGATAGGTCTCCCTAGCTCGTGAGCCAACCTACAGATTTAAAGTAGTTGACAACGTCGCCAAGAGGTGCTTTTCTTCTATCGGCCGGTGTTAGTCAATTCTCACCGAACACAAATCTCCTAATAAATGAGAGCAGCGGGCAATCGTAGAAGCTCGATGGTTTTATCTTCTTATTCGCACCCCCTACAGAGTGCGGATTCTCACAGCCCATGATATGGAGTTGCTTCATGGCAATGACCAATCAGAATGCCTGTGATAAGGCGCATATTTTGTCTAGTCATAGTCAAGTGTTTTTTCGGTGTAGTGTTGTCAGGATACTTAACTTAAAAGCTGCTTGGGAAGTCTGCAGCTTCTTGTTTAATTCCATCTATCCTTGAATTTAACAAGGGAATGTTCTTTAATTAGGTTTGTCACTACCGATGTTGTCAGCCCAATAGAAGGGCCAGGTCCAAAAAGTATTTGGTTGGCTGCCTTATTGGCAAGTGAATCAACAAGACGGCCACCTTTCGATGTGGCGTGACCTTTGATCCATCTTATGTTGACCACATTAATGATGAATACTTCGGCCAAAGCTACGTGACATTCTAGTACTTACCCTGAATAAGTTCGTGGTCTGTACAGGGTGCTTGTCTGCTATCTGTATAGATTAGTAGTGATATTGTTTCTGATTTCTTTTGCTTCTATGAGAATCCCATTGAGCTTGGTTTGAACTATACAGGCACTACTGCTCACAGCCCATTTTATGTTTAGATTTAAGGATCTGGAGTATATTCCACATCCTGAGCCTTGCTATGGTTTTAGAACCGTTGGTGCAGATATGAATCGTACCTGCCACTTCTGGCTCTTTTATTGGTTCTGTTATAAGTTAGTATGGCTTATGGAAGATATATCTCGGTTAGATGGAGCCCATGTTCGCTTGAAGCAGTGGGAGCGTATCGAGCTCCTCTTGTCAAAAGAGACATCTCATCCCACCAGATTCTACATCAGGTTCTATTCTAACCGTGCGGAGGCGTGTCATTGTCATCAGAGCAACCTCCTTCATGTAAATATCAATATCATACTTTTTACAATTTGCCGTGAAAGAGTTCCAAATTTGCGTCTTTCTTTTAATTCAGGAACTGTTCTAGAAAGTGTCATTCATATTTTTTTTTTTTTTTTTTTTTTTTTCATATCATTCCAAAGTATTTTAATTGGCGACAGATCGAGATTACTGCATATCCAATCCATTATTGGAATATTATTTTGTAACATGCATTTTTTACCATTGTAGCTATCTTAGAGTCAACCTAGTGTCTAATGCGGACTGAACTTACTAATCTTTTATTAATTTGTAGAATTTTTACTCAAAATATATTTGAATTAGATCTAAACCATTAATAAAGATATTGCGTATGGGAAAAGAGGGTAAAACGTTTCGGAACATTATTTATGATTATCATCAACAAAAATTCCGCATCAAAAAGATAAATAAACCAAATAATATCCTACTTAAATTTACAATCGATGCCAATGGTTACCTATATATTGTACTTTGAGCAATATTCACTTTATGCAAAACGATATTTTAAATTTTTTATGCGCTTCAAATAGACTCGTTATTGAATTTTAAACATACGAAAATTGGACTAGAAACGTCCGTAATATCAGTAACTACTTTCAAGAAGGTATAATTTCCGAGTTATTATATTAAGAGAAATTATTTATGCGGCACCGTATTGTATGTGGGACGACAATGATGCATCATGAAAATATCTAACGTGCGCTGCGCCGGGTGACTCATTACTCGAACAGTTGTTTTAATTTAGAACATAAATTAGAATTTATTATTAACGCAACTTGCAATGTTTCAATCGGGAAAATGTAGGTGAACTTTTTACGATACGGCGACATTATTGTCGATGAAAATTATTTAGTTACAAAGAAGAAAAACTTGACAATTCAAGCGACCGCTGCTCGTATGCAAAACAACTACTTCTCTGATTTAATTTTGCTTACTAAGGAGAACTTAAATTTTTACGCATTTATTTCATGTCTAAATAAATCAAACTGTGTCGCTCTAAATTACTAACACATGTATCCCATAGTTTTTCATACTACTTTCATTGATAAATCACAGCTACACAAAAAAAAATTGGGTCTGGGGATCAGACCATATTTTCTATATGTTTTCGGGGTCGCTTAATTCGAAATCGGGGTCCATTTTACCCTATCACTTTAAAAAGCGAAGCTGCTTACTTCAAATCCTTAATCTTATGACCCCATCAACTCATAACCCCGTAATGCAATAGCCCCATAGCCTTAAAAAAACGCTATAAGTTACAGCCACAAATTTTTTTTCGGGTCTGGGTGTCAGACCATTTCTTCTATATGTTTTTGGGATCACTGAATTTGAATCCGGGGTTCGTTTAACCCTATCATGTCAGTGTTTTGCTGTAACCTCAAACAACACAATAATTGAGTCTCAATGTAATATGCGTTCAATAGGACTGAAAAGCCTTAATTATGGCGTTTTTTTACAAAATAAAATAATTATTATTCACATAAAATTGTACTACTGTCAGGAACTTATCCTTCTTCAAATAAAACTTATAATAAAATTATTTGCTTATTACATGTACTTACAGTTGGGTTCAAAACACATGACTATTATGAAGTAGTCTTAGACACTGGAACAAAAACGAAATATAAATTATAGTCGTGACACTAATTTATTGTTTAAAATTGTAAGTAAACAAACAACATAACTTCAAAAATACTATTATGCTTAAAATATTAGTAAATGCTTTACTTTGGAGATGTTTTTCAGTAACAATTATTGAATTGTCACACATACTTCCGATTTATTAAAGTCGTAGTTTTATTTAGACACAATTTTTAAATAAACACATTTAAAATTGTCTTGGAAATGTGTTTAGAGTTTGTTTGGAAATGGAATGAAGTAGAAATTACATAAACATTATTTTGCGATGACAAGTGGATGCATTGTGAGGGTAACTGAAATGGTGATTTAGAGTCGTATTTTGATTAATTTGAGGTTATTAATTTTATATTTCAGATTGACGGAACTAAAGTGTTTTTATATCATTTAAATGGCATTTATTCTTACCAAACCTGACTAGCTCGAATTTGACTTTTGAGGTAAAAGTGTAATGCAAAGTGCGGACACTTTAAGCGGTCACATTGTTTGTTTGTTAACCTCTCTTTTTAACTACAGGCATTTGCAGAAATCTCTCGTACTCAATCAGCATAGTGCCTCGACAAAAACGCGACCAACCAGAGCACAGTGATAGGGATCCACACGATATATCGTAAATATCGATATTTTTGTTTCGACACTTTTTTTCCGATATATCAAAAGATATCAATATATCGATATGTGAGAGGCCGGTGAATCGGTGATTTATTTACATAATCATCATATACATATCGGGTCACATAAAGAGACCGTTTTTACTTTCCTATCTGTATACAGATATAAGGAAAGTATAGGAATCATGATTTTTTTCGACCTCGAGTTTTCGACGGATTTTTACGTTTTGAGGTTCCCTGAATCCGTTTTGACTATTTTCGCGATGATGTCTGTCTGTGTGTGTGTGTGTGTGTGTGTGTGTGTGTGTGTGTGTGTGTGTGTGTGTGTGTGTGTGTGTCTGTGTGTGTGTGTCTGTATAACGCATAACTCATGAACCGATACACAGAAAAACACCAAATTTTAAACTTAAGCTTTGTTTCAGCGTCCAATGAGCTGATTAGATTTTGGGCAGTGTCGGAACATCTGGGGGGGTACTTTATAGGTGGTCATTTTTATATTTTATGGAATATATCTGTTATTTACGTTTGGAGAAGAAAATTCTTCAAATAAAAGTTACTTCTAATATAATTATCTATAATTTTTGTTTTATGCAAAATTTTCCTAAAATGGTCCGTATTCGAGAAATTTGACAAAATGTAAAAAACATAATTTTTTATAAAAATTGTTCAAATAAAAGTTGTTTATAATATAATTCTCTATAATTTTTGTCATATACATAATTTCTCTAAAATGGACCGTATTCGAGATATTTGAGAAAAAGTGTAAATTTCGAAATTTTAAGAAAACACAAAAACGGATAAAGGAAAAAACATTAAATTTTAAACTTAAGGTTTATTTCGGCCTGACGTGAAATAATTAGATTTTGGACAAAGTCGGAACATCTGGGGGGGTACTTTATGGGAGGCCGTTTTTATATTTTATGGAATATATCTGTTATTTATGTTTGGAGAAGAAAATTGTTTAAATAAAAGTTACTTCTAATATTATTATCTATAATTTTTGTTTTATGTCAAAATTTCCTGAAATGGTCCGTATTCGAGAAATTTGACAAAATGTGCAAAATTCTGATTTTTATGAAAATTGTTGAACTAAAAGTTGTTTGCGATATCGATTTTTATAATTTTTGTTTATACATGATTTTTCTAAAATGGACCGTAATGGAAAAGTGCTAAATTTAAATTTTTCTGTATTTTCGTTTTCAATGAATATCTATAGAAAAATGTTTCGAGGTAGATGTATGTGTAAAATGTATATATTTAGTTTATCCTCTAAACATTTATAGAGATGCTGCAATAGGTTGTACAAAATAACCGGAAAATGCCTATAATAACTAGATAGGAAAGTCATGTGTTGGACACATCAGATTTTTTAGTTTACTTTTTGGTTTTTATTATCTACTTTCATACCATTTACATACCATGTTGTACCCGTAAGGTGAAAAAAGCTTCTTAGTTTAGGGTATTTTACATTTAAAGCTTAAAAAAATTGTCAATGTCAGATGTCATTATATTGATGGTAGAACACAGGCGTAACCATACGTGTGCTGGTGTATATTATAGGAGTTTTGTGGGCTTTACTCCACAAAATAAATTGGTAAACAGCCGGTAACTTGCTTTATATTGTTCTCCGCATTCTCACTATCCAGAAATTCCAGAACCCGTGACTGATCGAAAAACAATAATATATATTTATAAATCTTATTGAAAGAGTAAAAGCACCCATACAAAACCTTTGGCATAGAAAAGTGAATTCAGGAAACTGGGCAACGCACAACATGATTAAAGTACAAAATGGCGTGTTTGTGACGAGCTAGCGCAATAACGTGATATGTACAAATCAATTTTAAATATCTGAATACCAAAAGTTAAACTGATTTAACAAATTTTAATAATTAATAAAATTAACTTAATTTAAATCTAGTGACCAAGTGTCCCATTGGACTCCACTATCTCAATCCTTTTAGTGATTTAATAAACTACCACAATCAAGTAGATACATTCTCCAGAGACCCTGGCGATTTGTCCCAGAAAATCTTGAACAATTACTTTGATAATTTAAAAAGAAATTTGGCAGGAATTCCACCTGGTTCCATCATTAACTACGACGAGACCAATCTGACAGACGATCCTAGATCGTCAGAATGTATTTTTATAAAAGGGATTAACTACCCTGAACGCATTATGAACTCAACAAAGTTCTTAATATCTGTCATGTTTGCTGCCGCTGCAGATGGAACTTTGTTTGCCCCATATGTTGTGTATAAGACGGATAGATTATTTGATTCCTGGTGTATTGGGACCCCCTGGAACTCGTTTTAATGGAACCAAATCTGGGTGGTTTGATCAGTACGCATTTGAAGACTGGTTTACACAAATGGTTATACCGTGGGCTAAAAAATTGATGGCCCGAAACTTCTAATCGGAGAAAATTTATCGAGTCATTTAAACATAATAATTAGAGAGTGTCAAAGAAACAATATTAGATTTATCTTTCTACCCTCAAATTCAACACATTTGACACAACCTTTGGATGTGATCTTCTTTAATTCCTTGAAGGTAGTTTGGTGCCGTACAATAACGACCTACAAAACCAAAAATCCACAAGACTGTACAGTACACAAAAGCACTTTTCCTCATTGAAAAAATCAAATTAAAAGACTAACAAATCATTCAAAATGGATTTAGAGCAACGGGAATATAACCATGTAACAGAGAGGAGGTCCTTAATGGAATGCCTAATAAAATATTTGATGGAACTAACACTGATATTAGCGAGACCTTGTTGGATTTCCTTTAGGAAAATAGAGCTCCTTCAAAAGCAAGAACCCAAAGAGAAATAAGATGATACGAATTGAACCTGGCAAATCTGTTGTAAGTGAAGATTTCACGACAAGTATTCCCAAAGAAAAGAAACGTGATGAAGTAAATAAAGAAACTGAAGAATATGACTGGACTATTGAAAGTGAATCTGAGGACAATTGAATAAGATGAAGTCGAGGATTTCTAAAAGACTGATGACCGCAATTACGAGCCTCAACCCCATTGCTCCCGTGATATTGTAACCGATTTGCTACTTGTAGCACTTTTAGGGAAAAAATAATACAAGCATTTTGTTGCACAAGCTATTGACAAAGAAAAAGACTGCTGTAATGTAAAGTTTTCCTAATATCGATGACACATTCCTTATTCTTGAACACGATATTGTGACTATTTTAGATTCGCCAAAACTTGCATCGACATCAAGACAAACTTTACATTCGAAAATTTTGATTTTTCCAAATATAACATGATTTAGTTTTTTATTTCGTAAAAATTTAAATGTTTATTTTGAAGCATTTGTTGTTTCTTTTGTGACTTACTACCTACTTAGAATAGTTAAGAATTATGTTCTTATTATTTTGTTACCTAAGAGTTATTATTATTATTATTTTACCAAAGAGTTATTATTATTTTATAAGAGTTGCTTGTTGACTTGCAAAGAGGTAAATGTTCCTTTATTTTCCTAGAAATATACATTTTTAATGTAAAAATGAATTATGTTTATTAAAATATTTTTTAAACACATTAAAGGAGGGTAAAGTAACCCTTCGAGACTGTTAACTTAGTTTGTACGCTTAAATAGTGCAAAAATCCCAGTCGGCAAAGTGATCCCAAAGTCGAGGTAACTTTGCCAAATTTTTAAACTTTTAAAAAATGTGGTTCTAATTTTTTTTATGCTTTCTAATTACCAAACTATGTATCCAAAGTATTAAATTTTCATATAGCTATTAAAAAAAACAAAGTAACCCCACTTTACGGTAATGTTAGAGAAGAAGTACCCGCTATAAGTTATTAAATGGTCTATAGTTGTAATAATTATGCCGCCTTTTTTTTCTTCGCAACGTATCACATTGACGGACGGAAGCAAAACAACTGACATAATTCCAAAAAGCCCCCTTACCCCCCTCATACCTATTTAATAAATTGCATGCATTCGGCATGCCCCGTGGTGCAAAAGCAGTCTGCGGCATCTCGAAGGCATTTAAAGATTCAATTTGAAAATCCTATTTATATTCATAGTATGCCCTCATTTTGATCACACCTCAAGGCTAATAACGAGTGAGTTATTCATACAATAGTGAATATGTATTATTAGAGTCGGAGCCACAATACTGCCTTATGATATATCGTGTCTTGTAATTAGTTGGTAGGTGTGAACACATTAAGATATTTATTATAATATTCTTAGGTCATTCCACTCGGTCTACATCATATAATTCGTAATGTATAAACGCGATGACTCGAGAGAAGCAGTTTATAACTCTTAATAATAGTTTTATTTATTCAACGCGTCGACATTGTTGCTTCGAGTGTAAATTTTATCGTTTTTGTATGATCCGTTGTGTTGCAGAAGAAGCACTTTCACGGACTGATCCTAAAATTGATTTGAACACAACCAGAAAAATGAACAACACCTATGTTCCATACTCGAGGCGTATTATGGGCTAACCGAAATTATATAAAATAAAGTTGATGTTGTATAACACGACCACTGCTCCATAAAATTGATTTGAACACAACCAGAAAAATTAACACCTATATTACACTATATAAAATAAAGTTAATGATGTATAATACAACCACTGCCCCAAGTTTTATTCACGGTGTTTGGTGAATAGCTGACCAAATTGTACTAGGGAGTAAATGAACCTAAGGTGAAATAGATATTCGTTTGTCTTGAATAATTTAATTTGACGTGCTTTCTGCATCTATTACACACATATAAATCTAGTACAGTTCTATTGTTTTGGTCTAACGCAGTCAAATAGCTACATTCGTTTGATCTGTCTACAGGCACAGCATAATTTTGTAAATAACCATAGGAATAGAGTAAGGGGGTTATATTTTAATATTTTATCATTCCATTCCTTTTATTTTGCATAATAACAAGAGTGGCTAGTTCAAATTGCAATGCAGCTACATAGGCAGAATTTGCAAATCTTTGGGAGACCGGATAAGTGAACACATCAACATAACTTTAGTTCAACAAAATTTTTTTTATGAATATGTTTAAATTTCTAAAAAGATAATAACAATTTATGTATTAACACTTAAGTCAACCTTAAAGGTAACTTTTGGGAAGGCGAGACCAAGACAGACGTCAGGGCTTGTCGCAAGCAGCAAATACTACCGTGTTGAAAGTGCTGTCGCCTCTCTTGCATTGGTCGCGCTGTCCTAAATGTTTTTAATACAGTTACATGCGTTCAGACGTAAAAGACACATTTCGCTCTCCTTACGTGGTCGCTTGTTGCCTACCGCCTCTGCGTTCTTAAATGGTACCTTAACAGTTACTGCATATACAATTTCGTTAACCCTCAATGATGACTCTGATCGAGTCTCTCATTTAAGCTTTAATGTTTTCTTATCAGAGCCTGTGGTATATACATTGCTTTTATCTCATCATAAATAAAATAGTATTGTTGGAATGAGGTATATTTTTATTGTAAGATGCAAATTGAAAGATTGCCTAAAAGGTAGCAAGTGTGTGGCGTTCTAAGGTAAGAAGGTATGTAGTACGTCTGAGTCACTGCAATACATTTCCCTTGTCTACCTCTGAAACCATGGTACTTTTTTCTTGTGTTTTTTGCTTTTTTTAACACGCTTTTACTAGCTTCACCTGTATGTATGTATGAATGTTTGTAACTCTCCTTTGGACTAAAAGCAAGTGGCTTATTACTGTCAGTGTATTCCACTACCTCAATTTCGTTCGTTGGCCGAGCGGTCTAAGACGCGGGTTTTCGGATTGCCAGACTCACCGATCGTGGGTTCTAATCCCCACGGCTGAAAAAAAAAATAAATTTTTTTTTCAGCAATTTCAACTTTTTTAATAATTAATCGAACTAAACAGTAAAAAACAAATATAGTTTAAAAAAACTAAAAAACACGCTTTTATAATACATCGAACTAAAAAGTGAAAAATAAATATAGTATAAAAAACTAAAAAACACGCTTTTAGAACATATCAAACTAAAAAGTTAAAAATAATTTTTCAAATAAGCTTAAAACAATAATAAATGGAAAATACTAGTATTATTGTGAAAAAAGCGTGAGGCGCTTTGTCCATATTTCTCGTGCATCGAGCGCCCAACGCTTTTTTCACAATAATACTAGTATTTTCTATTTATTATTGTTTTAAGCTAATTTGAAAAATTATTTTTACTTTTTAGTTTGATATGCTCTAAAGGCGTGTTTTTTAGTATATATTTGTCTCATTTTATCCACGAATACGCTTGTGGACTACGGGTTGCGGTGCGTCATCTTTGGTTCTCTTAAATTTATTAATTTAAGCTCGGAACCACATACGTGTAGGTTTTGTTTGAGCTTGCCATTGAATTAAATATAAAAAACTTAAAATTACCAACATTTAATTAACCCAATTTCAAAAATGATTTAAAAAATATTTTCCCTTTTTAAATCTCCACTGGTTTTGAATTCTTTCCTAGAGCCAATAATAGCACAACGGGATATACAAAATGTCATTTTCTAATCGAAAAAAGGAGGAGGTTCTCAATTCGTCGGTATATTCTTTCTTTTTGTGTATGTTCAGCGATAATTCTTTAACAAGATATCCGATTTTAATGATTCTTTTTTTTGTTAGAAAGGGGGTACTTCAGGGGTGGTCCCATATAAATTTGATCAAAATCTAATAATTGGGTGCATGAGAAAATCTTTAAATTCTTCATTTTTTATGTATGTTTAGCGATAATTCTTTACCACCTTGTCCGATTTCTATGATTCTTTTTTGTTGGTAAGGGGATATCTCAGGGGTGGTCCCATATAAATTTGGTTAAGATGTGGTGGTGGCATTTGCACAATTTTGCACAATTTGCACAGTTTTTTTAAATTACTTTTAATACTTGTCATATGTAAAGGTATATATTTACATATAATTATTATAGCTAAGCACTATTTTATTAAAAAAAAAAAGATTGTACGAAATACATTTTTTCTGTCATTCATATAGTCCAGTATTTTATTCCTCTGCCAAAAATCAATGGTTAAGAGCACAAATATTGTATGTCCATTTTTGTCGAAAATGGGATAAAATGGGATAGGTAGGATTTTATATCCTTCATGATGAAATCTTTATGGTTTCCAAATATAGTACGTCCACTTAAATAGGTTTACCATTCAGTAATGTTAACAAAAATAACACAGCTCGTCATAGTCATCTCCAACTTTCAAATCGATTTTACTCAAAACGATATTTTTGGACATACAACATTTGTGCTTTTAGCCATCGAAATATATCTTATAAATCTTCATTATTTGTTTGGATCTATTTAAACTAAATAAGACCCCACATTAATCTCTTTAACGCTTACATGAAAAAAAAAACCCTTTCCCTTATACAATCAGTCCGAGATATCGATCACCGATGTTGTTCTACATAATGTAATTAAAGATGTATTTATACAAAACGTTAACATGTAACGTTAAGGAATTAATCTTTTATGTAGACTAACATCGTTCCCGTTTTCTTTTGACGTGAATTTCCTGAGTGTTATGAATAATAACCCAGGCGCTGTGTGTGCTGTGCCGTGCGCTCTGTGCTCCGGTATCAGGCCAGAACACCACAATCGATTCCGAAACATTTTCAGCCCACAAAGAAGAAGCACACAACCATCAACATACTGTAATATACACTTTGGATATAGTCCGGGGTCATAGTATACTAAAAAAAGCGTAATAAAAAAGTATTTATCTTCAAAAATGGTGGTCTAGTCAAAATGAACACAATATGGTTCCAAGAGCAACAAATAATTGGCAACGAAGTATAACCATCTTAGGCACTAAATTGAATAACCATGTATCTACTGAAATTAAAAAAATTAAACTCCGTTAATCTTTTTAAACAAAAAGTAAGATATTCAATTTGGGGTGTTTTTTAACTAAGCTATAGATATTCTTTTGAATTCCAAGAGTTTTAAAGAGTTCTAAGGACATTTAGAGTTCAATTATTGATGAGTTTGACGTTTATCAATAACAAAAAAAACGGTATTTGTTTGCGTTTTTCATAGCAACTTGATCACATAGAGCAGAAATTTCAAGGCAAACGCTTTCTCACAACTTATATGTTTCAATAATAAGAATCATTTGAAAGAATCAGGTAGATATATTTATGTTATATTTCTGCTTTGCTAAGTTTTTAGAAATACGTACCTAGTCAGCTAAATATTTGTGAATGTTAGTTTTGTCTACACTGTCCCATATTGTATGTATTGCTATCTCGGTTATAGAGCTATCCAATCGGTAAAATATGCAATGTTTCTCTTTCAAATGGCGAATATTAGATGTTAGAAACGCAAATCTTATCAAGCAATTGTAAAAAGTACTTTAACTATAAACTTATAGCTGCACATTTTCCAAAATCAAATGGTATGGCTGAAATTAGAATGAAGTCGATAGTACCATGTATTGTAACCAATTAATTTTGAGAATAGAAAATGGGATAACACTTTATAAAGCTAATAGAAAAACAAATAAATAATGCTGTTAATAAGACAATTGAATTTACAAAATTTGAAAGTGTATATGATTTTAGGCCCATATTTGAAGAGGCTGTAATAACAAACTTGAGAGAAGATGATATAGAATCAGCTAATTCAAAAGAAATACGTAACAAAATTAAAAAGAATGTTGAAAATAATGTGAAAAGATAAAAAAATCAACCCACAAAAACTAAAACAAAGTATTGAGGCAACTTTGTAGTAGTAGAAGTATTAACTGGTAAAACTTATAAATTACAAAAATTGAACAGAGACGGAACAAATAAAATCAGAATATACCAAGTATCACAAATGAAAATTTATTAAAATTTTAATGAATGTAATGATATGGATAATGAAGATGACGAAATCCTTTTTAATGAAATAGTAAACATTAAAAATTTTAATGAGTCAGATCACACAGAGTCTAGACGATTTAGAAGATTTATAAGAAGTTACCCAAGATGTAGATTACAGTACAGACCAAGGAGAACTCGTAGGTAACCGGAAAAGTTTAGACACTATGTTTGAGAACAAACATTACCAGGATGGTCGAATGTTAGATTTTTTATGGAGACTTTGATGTTGTTGTTATTGTTATTGCATTTTTGGTCATTGTAAGATATTATTTTGAGAACGTTGTCAATAAACTTTTCGAAAATATTTCTATTCGCACCCAAGTCTGGCATTTCCATTAATTCTATTACCATTTCAGAACCACGATAACATATCATGAGTTGTTTTTGGTATTTGATATAATATAAATAAAATGGTGCCTTTTTGACAAAACCCCGTATCTCAGTTATTTAATAATATATGGTAGTTTGGTTTAGACATTCTGTAGGCACTTTTTTGAAGTCTTTATAATAAAAAATAAAACAAATGAATATCTCTTACCATTTTCGAGATAGCAACTATAAATTTATTTTTCTTATGAACTTCATATTGGATTTGTATTGCATTAAATGGCATTTTTAAAGACTTTTCAAAATTTTACCGCAAATTAATATTTATTTTCAAATGAATGCTGAAAATATAAGCCAGTCAACAATTTGTTTAATGTGGCTCTTACTTTTTCTAAGGAAAAATTAGACAAAAGTGTAACTCTAAAATTTTACTACAATGTTGTACTAGTCAACTTGTAGAAATATACATAAGTTTTTGTAACAAATTTTACTATAATTTATAGTTCAAAACTATAACAATAGGAAGGAAGACGAGAATGTTTAGTATATTTTTCTATTGTTTGTAGAAGTCGAAATTTATTACAATTATCGTAATTATTACTACTAACTTCTATGATAATATGATAAAAATTATATTTTCTTTGAAAAATAATATATTGTAGAAATTCTAGGCCATGTGAATCTAACAAAAATTTGCTATATACCAGAGTTTTCTAACGTCAGACAGTAGTAGCCGTTCGCTATTTTCAAAAAACAAAGCGTGGTATCTAATAGTTTCCACGGATAGCCCCTAAATAACTGTTAATGTTCTTACGGTCCACGCATAGGGGCTATTAACCAGGTTTAGATGTGTAAACTACCTCTAAACAGAACACTAATTATAATAAAATTAGAGATAAACGCAAGAGTACAATTAGCCGACGATGTAGACCGTAAACTTGTCTTTCGGAAGACTACAGGTCGATACCTGCTGCACCTCTGAGGAACTTTCCAACAAAATGAAATCTTAAGGCCCTAAACGTCATTGCTCAACATGTAGCTGTGGCGGAGAAAATTGTCCACCAAAGGAGAGCTAAAAAATTCTATAACAAAATGAAGTCGATTCAAGAGTTATGCCAAACAGATGCTACTATAGTAGCAATTTGCGTTGACTATATGCAAAATCTTGCCCTTCCTGTTATTCCAGTTCAAGACACAACTGTCAATGTTTTTAATATCCACGACCTTAAGGCTGGAACAACTATATTTTAAGTATACCACGAATGTATGGGCAAAAAGGGGCCAAATGAAGCTTGCTTCTTCATTATGGATTGTATAAACAGGAAAATATCACCAAACATATTTTCATATTTTTTCGGACGCATGTGGGGGTCAAAACAAGAACCATTCAGTTTTTAGAAAGTGCTTAGGCCTTGCAGACCTTGGACGATTTCATAGTGTGAACCAGTATTTCCCATTAAGAGGACATTCCTACATGCCCTGTGACAGGGATTTTGCTATGGTAAAAAAGAATATTAATAAAAATGACAGGGTTTTTCTCCTAAAAGATTATGTTTTGTTGATTCTTAGTTCAAGCACTAATAGATGAAGAAAATACAGTGATTAAAGACTACAAAAAATGGTAGCCCATTTACTACAAATTAAATTCTCTGTCTACAGCATCTTACGGAAGGGGTAGTAAAAAGGAAAATAAGGTTTCTTTTTTGATTTCCAATTTTATGCACTTCAGCTACAAGGAGGAGAAAACTGTTGTGTCTGCTTGCAATTTTATTGATGGCCCAATGAAACACAAATTTAAGCTAGGAAGTTCTACTGTTGTCAGATCTTCTCCCACAGTCGTTGCATACCCTAATACAAAAGTCCCAATCAGTGCAAAAAAATGTTGAATAATAAAAAGTTTCAGAGGTTTATCGTAGGAAAAGGTGAAGAAATTTCAAACTTTTATCGAGGAATATTCGAATGGCCAACTGCTGGTGGCGACGATGATGATACTATTGAATACTGACTGTATTTATTATTATTTTTTTTTTTATTGTATTTCTCATTATTTTGACCAAATAAACTAATTTAAAAAAAAAGTTGTGTATATATTTGAGAAACCACACAGTCCACTGCCATTTTAATTTTTTTGTCACAAGACCAAAAGATTTTTTATTTTTCGTTTTTGCTAAAAACTTTACAGCAATTACCTATACTTTATATTGAGGTACATGTCTTTATAAATGTACAAGTGGTTTTTAAATAAAACAGTTTTTTCAGATTTTCTCGAAATACTGATTAATGGACATGTGGGGTTTCTGAAATAAGCGATTCAGTTGACAAAATGTACACAAAAGTATTGTATAAAAATGAATTAAAGTAAATGGACAATATATTAATGGAATCAGTCTTTCGTTCGGCTATTTTGTTTTTTTACAAAATGGTCTCATTACGATGAGGAAATATTAGAATATTTTGGTTTCGATTTATTTTTTTTGTTGATTTACATTGCTCCTATAGCAATGTTTTAGTCAACCAGCAATTTGCCTTTATTATAAACTTAAGAGGATTAAAACTGAGAGTTCACCCAATGATATTTTCTCCTTTTTATTCTGATGAACTATAGACTGGGTACTATGCATTGAGTCAACTTCCTGGACACAGCTATGTCCTGAGACTTGAATTTTTTGAATAATGTACTCAATTTCAGGATGCTCACTTAAAAAATACAATAGAGCTGCCATGTGCTAGGTTTTATTCTGGGGCACGCATGCATCCGACCACAAAATCAGTTTTCTACATTAGATCTATCCGACAACAATTTTTCAAGGAGAACATACAAAGCACTTGCAATATCAACACCTTTTCTTCCACCCAACAGTTTGTGCCACAAAATCCAATAACCGGTCTTTTTAAAAACGTCATTACCAGTCAAATTATAAATAGTAAGATATTGAAACCTGTGTTTGTGGACATGTTAGAACACTTTGCATATTAAAACATAGTAGAGCTGTAGACGGACTATTCTTACAGGCTTATATGTTCTGTTTTTTTTTCTTCGCTAGCTTCTAGCTTAGCTTTTATATGCTCATTGTATTTTTTATTTAAATCTTCGTTTAATGTTTGTTCATCTTTTTTTGTATTATATTCTGTGCACACGTTGCATAAGTCCTTTTTCGGAGCATGGAATCCCAGAATAAATTCAAAATTAAAAATATGATAGTAAAGCCACTTCTTCTGTGGGGCAAATTTTTTTTCGTCGCACCACTTTACATAAAGCTCATACATTTTTGACAAGGATAATGTCCTTTCTAAGTATTCTTTGGAGGAGTTTCTTCTACAGTAGTGTGAAGGTATACGAGGCAACATATTTTTGTGATCTCTGATTAATTGTATATGCTCCTCACCAATTCTATTTTCTGTGCGGCATCCTCTTTGGTACTGACTGGGAGTACTTGTGATTCCCATTCTCTTCTTGCTGTAAAAATAAGCAATTCTGATCTGACTTATATCTACGACCCCCAAGTAAAATTTCTTGCAGACGCGAATTTTCTGTCCGTTCTTGATGAAAAAATACTTGTAAGAAAAACTCTTGGTTCTCTGTCTCACATTTCTGTTTCTCTGGCGTTCCACCCGGAATGTCCTTTCGCGTCATTAGTATTTGTCCAAAATTCATTATGAATTAGCCCTGCTTCTTCTTCACTGAAATTGTGCAGACATTTAAAGCGACAGTTTATCCAGTTTCTTCTGAAAGCCTAGCCCTTCTTTTCCACTTTGTTGTAACGTTTTTCTTATATTTTTCTTTCAGTCTTTCTGGTTAACTTTTCTTTTTCTGGTGGATTTTGTTCTAAAAAATAAAAAAGCAATCAAAATTAATCAATACATTAATTTAGGTAGTAATAGTTTTAAAATACCTTTAAACATCATCGTCGACTGGCATATCATCTCGACCTTTTGGGATGTACCATCTGTTTTGCTTGGACTATCTAAATTCCTAGCACTTGATGTCCCAGGAATTTCGTTTTGCCTCGTATCAAAGTGATATTTTTTGTGACCTGAACCTTTGCTACATATTAAAGTATCGGAATCACAAGAATTCTTATCGGTATCGACACTAAAACCTTCATTTGCATCGATACTGAAAAATTATATAAGGAAGGAATTCATTCCAAGCTATAATATTTTAAAAATTAATAACTTACATTTCGTTTATTATTATTCGTTGCAGTTGGTTCATACTCCGACCTTGAGTCCTGGTTAGGTTCCGAAAGGTATTTTTCCGAATTGCTCATTATTTTTAACTTATTTTCACGACTTAAACACTGTAAACGCGGACACTACACATGAACGTTGTTCAAAATGTTCTGATGGCAATAGTATAAGTTAGACTCTTTGTAAGTATTGAACCGATTGGTGCAGAGTAACATGGAATAGTTTGGTCACTAGAGCTTGAGACATAGAATACTTTGATACTAAAATATAAATTTAAAAAAAGTGGACCTGGTTCTCAGGCGACGATTTAAGACCCATCTAGGTTTATGCACCCATATCCATAGTCGATCGCCAGCGATTCGTTAGCGATACAATTCGGCGCTATCACCAGCAATCCGCTGACGAAAGCGCCATAACAAATGTAAAATAAAGCGCGTGCAATTTTTAGCGGCTAGCGACTGTGCATCACAATTCTTGTATAGCGAACGGCGAAATCCTGGAGACTCCATGGCGCTCGACTATGCATACGGGTGTTAAGTATTTCGCCGAATTAGAATATGGTAATTCTAGTATTAAATATCACTGGTAGGTTATCTACTAATCTTTTATTAGTGAAGTTAACCTGAACTGTTTTAGTTTTGCTGAGCGTAATGCACCATCTTTTTGTGCTTGATCGATTCTTCTATGATTTTACCGATGGTTGTAGTGGAAAAATTATTATATTGTGCGAAAGATCTCTGCTTATTTTGAGTGTTATATACAGCATAGTAATTTCCTCAAGAAATCGAGCCTTAGCAACACCAAAGAAAAAACATAGACAATGAATTCTAGATCTTCTATAATTGAGTTCAGGGTCATAGATTGTATCACACTAGGAAATATCTCTGTTTGGGATAAATTGCCTCACAACATTGCAAGAAGTGTGACATAAATTACTCAGATGTCTAGAAAATTTGAGATTAGAATCGATCCAGAGTCCTAAATAGTAAAACATTTTGTTGGCTATTAATTTTTTATGGTGTTACGAATATCATGAATACATTTTTTCGTGCCGAATGTCACTACAGCAGATTTTTCTGCATTTAATTTTAAGTTATGTGCTGAAACAATGTTATTGCCGTCAACTATCTTATGAAACTGCGAGAAAACGGTCTTTCATGAATTTGTATTCCTTTGGATATTGTTGTCGTTTTTTTTTTACGTTGAGCCTAGACTAACGCAGTGTTAGTACATACACACAATGCACATCCTGGCGCGAACGAAGGAAACTCATTTTAATTACAAAGATGAAAAAAATCGCTTAGAGAAGGATGAAAGACACAAAAGCCGTCCATGATGAACGGGTGCTATATGCAAATCTATGAATAATTCTTACCTATGTGTTGCTAGATAACTATTATAAATATGGGCGTCTGCTTTGCGGCCGTCATGTAAATGAAGCCCGGCCAGGAACTAATATATTTTAGTGTTTTAACACTTTAAGCGTTGACCTGGCCCACAGCCGCTGTTTATATAGTGATATATCACGGGTAATTAGTGACTCGACCTGTCAGATTTTGTTACGTATCGGCAATCTCGGCCGTAGGCACGCCTCCTTTCACTGGATATGACGTCTTAAGTGGTCGGCTATTTATTAACATGAAAATTTCGTGTTGATCCACCGTATGTTATGATCTCTATCATTTTCATTCTGCTCATGTTATCTTGATTTCGTTCGTCTAGGTGATTTATTTTTAAAGTACCTACATGGTTTAGATTGTTTTAATGTTACCAACGCACTAAATACAAAATGTGAAACAAAATAGAAATTGTATTTCGTTATAGATAGCACAAGCCTCTACCTAGTGATGTCACCAGCATTTCTTCTTAATATTTTTTCCAAATTTTCTCATTTAAAAATATACTTTATTTCTCACTAGATAATAAAATAATATTTCCGTAAGATTTAATATACATATAATCAAAACATGTTTCAATACATAAAGTTAAGGGTTTTCAATTGTTTTCAAATTTTAATGTTTTTGAATGTCAATTTAATATTTGTGATTATAGATGTGTGGTTTTTGAGGTAAACGAAATAACTTTAAATAAACTTTGTTTTGTAACAAGAAATTATAATTATTATCATCTGGAGACCTGAAATACTTTTTGTGTAATCTTAGACGTTGTTACAAAAATGGATTTCATATAGAGGAAACTCTATCAAAAAATTTGAGAATATATTCGATAGTTGTGTTTAAAATGTTAAAATTTGAATTATATATGTAAAAGATATTCAGTACGTGGAAGATCTAGTTGCAACAGCTGTATTTTCATAAATTCTTTTTTTTTTGTAAATTCTGTTTTTTATAATTTCTTTTGATTTTCATATTCTGTTGATTTTTATAAGTTCTGTCGATTTTTTTATTAGTCTTAGTGTAAGTTTTTTCGACTTTTATAGGTTCTGTCAATTTTATTGGTTTATAAATTCTGCATTTTTTTGTCATTTTTTATCATTTCTGGTTTAACATTTTTTTGTTTCGTCGATATTAATAAGATCTATTGATTTTTATAAGTTCTGTTGCTTTTTATAAATTCTTCGACTTTTTTTATCATTTCTCTTTCTGTAAGTTTTATCGATTTTTATAGGTTCTGTATTTTTAAAGTTTTGTAATTTTTTATTGTTTCTGGTTTGGCGTCTTTATAAGTTCTGTTGGTTTGTATGATCTGTCACTTTTTATCATCTTTGTTGATTTTTTGTTCTTTTGATTTCTATAAGTTCTGTCGACTTTTATAGGTCCTGTCAATTTTTTTATCATTTCTGTATTTCTGTTAATTGTTTTATAAGTTCTGTATTTTTTTGAAAATTCTGTAATTTTTTTATCATTGCGGGTTTGACATTTTTTATAAATAAGCAGTTTCTATTTTTACCAATCTATCGATTTTATAAGTTCTGTGTTTTTATTAAAATTCTGTAACTTTTTTGATTTCTGATTTGGCATTTTATAAGTTGTGTTAATTTTTATAAGATCTGTCGATTATTATAAGTTGTCGATTTTTATAGGATCTAGCGATTGTTATAAGTTCTTTCGATTTTTTAACATTTCTCTTTCTGTAAGTTCTGCCGATTTTTATAGGTTCTGTCATTTTTTATTATTTCTGTCTTTTTATAAGTTCCGTCAATTGTTTTATAAGTTCTGCGTTTTTATTAAAATTCTGTAATTTGTTGTTTCCTGATTTAGCATATTTATAAGTCATGTTGATTTTTATAATAACTGTCGATTATTATGAGTATTGTCATTTTTCTTTCTGTAAGTTCTGTCGATTTTTATAGGTTCTGTCATTTTTTATTATTTTTGTATTTTTATGAGTTACGTCAATTGTTTTATAAATTCTGCATTTTTATTAAATTTCTGTAATTTTTTGTTTTCTGAATTGACATTTTTATACGTTGTGTTGATTTTTATAAGATATGTCAATTATTATAAGTTTTATCGCTTTTTATAAGATCTAACGATTTTTATAAGTTCTGTCGATTTTCTACCATTTCTTTTTTTGTAACTTCTGTCGAGTTCTGGCAATTGTTTTATAAGTTTTGCATTTTTACTAAAATTCTGTAATTTTTTTGTAATTTCTTATGTAGCATTTTTTTAAGTCGTGTTGATTTTTATAATAACTGTCGATTATTATAAGTTTTATCGATTTTTATGAGATCTAAGGATTTTTATGTTCTGACGATTTTTTTATCATTTCTCTTTCTGTAAATTTTGTCGTTTTTATAAGTTCTGTCATTTTTATCATTTCTGTCTTTTTATAAGTTCTGCATTTTAAAATTTGTGTAATTTTTTATGATTTCTGATTTAGCGTTTTCACAAGTTTTGTTGATTTTTATAAGATGTCCATATTTATAAGTTCTCTCAGTTTTTATGAATTCTGTCGATATTTTTATCATTACGTAGAAGATCTTGCTGCCACAGCAGTCTTTTTATCAATTGTTTTATGAGGTCTGTACTTTTTTGTAAATTCTGTCGATTTTTTCATAATTTTTCTTTCTGTAAGTTCGGTCGATTTATGCAATTTTTCTACATTTATTTAACTTGAAAAGAGAATAAATAAGCTTTTCTCTGATAGTTTACTCGACCTACGTTGTCATTCAAAAAATAAAAAAATTAGAAAATTCAAGATGGCGACAGTACGCTAAACGCTGACTTCACATACACTTGACATGTCCTCTAAAAAATTCTCATCGCCCTACAATTTCATAATTTAATAATTTTTGCCACACTTTTTCGTTACCCTGTATATTATATTTATCAAATATGATAATAAACACCTAATTTCTAAAATATTTTTTAAATTTTGAAAATTGTTTATTTATTTACTTTTCTAACTCTCCTCTTTCTGACTACTACATTTTTCATTATTTTTTCTCTATTTATATTTAGTTTTCTTATCTTTTTTCATTAAATTCTGTATTTTTAATTTATAGTTTTACTTTTTCTACTTCTACATTCACCTCTTCTTTTTTTTCTGTTAATGTCAACTTTTTTTGTTTCTATATCTATTTCTTCCTTATTTATTTCTAAAGTTTCTTCTAATTTACATCTTTCTTCTTCCATTTTATTTGTATCTTTAATATTTATTTCTATAATTTCTCCTATTTTTTTAATTAGTTCTTCTTTATCTTGTTATCTATTTTCCTCTATCTTCCTATAACTCTCTTGAATCAGATTTACAATTGTATCAATAATTTTTTTTATCCTCCTTCCCATTTTCTTCTAATTTTCTTGTCCATTTTCGTACTTTTTTCGTCAATTTTCTTCATCAATTCTTTTTATCTTATCTTTTTATCCACTGACAATCTTCACTTTTCTTATCCATTTTATTACTACTTTCATCATTTTCCCTACACATTTTTAGCAGCATTATAATTATTAGATCTTTTCTGTAATTTTTTTCAATTATTGCTTTCCGTTCGTATTTTTCTTCAGCAACTGTCTTAGTCTAGACTTTGCTACTCTAGTAAATTTCTATCTCCTTGTACTATCATCTCCTCATGTTCTTTCAACAAACCAACCTCGTTTCTTCCTTGCAGTTCCATCAAATTTATCACCTTCAACTTTTCACAACTTTTTTCTCAACACTTTTTATATTTCACTTCTAACACACTTTCACAATTTAAATTTATCCTCGATTTCCTAAACTTTCTACCCCAAATTTCATATAAATATACAATATTCCAATAAGAAGACTTCAAATCTAGGATGTTTATATGGTTTTTAATCCCGCTTTGAGTTAATATTTAATGTCTTGTTATTATTACTTGCCTTAAAGTCTTATTTTCAGTCTCAATATTAGTCAATTTATTATTCGACTAATAAAATATCGCAACAGAAGAACTAGATGATAGTAATTATTGCACAATTAATTTTTTAAGGATGGATCCGGACAACAACAGAACATATATAAATTATTCTCGTTTTTAATTATACGACTGCAAGTCGCAGCCGTTTAAAATACACGCCATCAATTATTCCAAATAATTTATAAACTGCATAATTATTGACTAGGTTGAAAGTTTAAAATATTACCTCGGTAACTAATGGGAAAGTTAACCTCAAGAACAAACGAGAACAAACAGATATGGACTGGCAGATTCGATGTCTTTTCTTCTACGATTTCTGAATCTATTATATAAATTCTTCTAGAATGACGCATAGTAGACTTTGCAGAAAAAACAATTTGAGTTAAAACAAACTAAAGCAGGAATATCACAAGGATGTGTCCTTGTATCTATTATTTACCTGAAATGATTATTGCTGACACTGACACTACTAATTTAGCAATAGGGACAAATGGTGATGAAGCTATTGCAGAACTAAAGCTAATGTGACGCGGAGCCAACCCTGTCTAGCAAGCGACCTTCAAGCCTAAGGTAGAGAATAATTTACATTCGGTCAATGTGTCCAAGGTATCGTGGATATGAGGCAGGGGGTAACTGTCTTTCTTGGTAACATTATTCAACTGACGGTAATTCACACAGAACCTTTCTAGACCAGGACTACCGGAGAGATACATGGGCTGGTAGAAGGTTCTATCACCCTATCTTCCTTCATTTCCTGAGCAATTCCTTCAGCTTACTCTCTCTTGGCCTTTGGTAATCTTCGAGCTGATTGACGAATCGACCTGGCGTCACCAGTGTCAATTTTGTGTTGTTTACTACAGAAGTTCTTCCTGTTTTTCCTCCTTTTGGTACAAAAAAAGTCACGATATCGTCGAAGAAATTTCTTTTTCTCTAATTAATTCAAAGATTGACCGGCAACTGCAATCATTTCCTCAAATTTGTCGTTGGAGTTATCAAAAGTTGTTGTCTGACGAATTATGGAAGTTACTGTTACACAAGTTTCGATTCTGGTCTCTTTCTTGATGGTAATTGGGTGATCATTAACGTTTATAAGGCGAAATGGAATCTCTTTAACAGTCGTGACCAACCCCTTTCCGATCAGAATTCCTCGTCCAACCTCTTCATCGTGGTTCCAAGGTTCCATCATGACAGGTGTTCCTTCTTCCATAGTTTCTTGAAGCGCTACTATAACGGTTTCACTTCTGCCAGGTACCACCGTATCTTCCTGTACAGCAACTGGCACGGTACTGTCCCCATATGGATGTAGGAATACCTATACGGCACCATCTTTGATCACTCTGTTCTTAAAGTCCAAATGGAAACCATGTATGTTCATTAAATCCATTCCAAGAATAACATCTTCTTCGATATCAGCGACAATAACAGTATGAATGAACTTTTCTGTACCAATTCCCAATTGAACCTGGATTTCCCCATGGATGTTGACAACCTGTAGCAGTCCGCAGTCGCAATCTTGTTGGCTGAAGTCTCTTACGATTATTTATGGTTATTGGTCGTATAAGAGGCTATCAGTATGAGAGGGTCTTTGAAACCGTTTCGGGTCAAAGCTGCCCCCTCTCGGCCGACCCGCTCTAGTTTTCCCGCAGCGTGTTGTCTTAAGTTTTTGGGACCCTAGGGCGTTCGCACGAACTGCACATGTCTCAGTTCACCGCAATTCCAGCACCTGTCCAGTCTTTGTCTTTATCTTTTTTATCAGTAAAGCTCTTCATTATGTTAACTAGTTGGTCGAGTTTATCTTCTACGTTTTCTTCTTTTACAGTTCTCACTTTACTGTTTCCTCCAGAAGCCTGCGTACCTGCCTTATACTCTAAAGCAGCGGACAAGACATCGACCAATGTTTTGTGGCGGGCTAACGCCCGTATGCACCGTACACGTTTAATCCAGATTAAGGGTTTAATCACGTTTAGTACCAGTTTTAGCTATGCACCGTAATAAAAATCATTCTTAATCCGATTTTATTCTAATCCGTCAATATCGGAGGATCAAATTGTTAATCGAGATTTTCTTACGTCAAAAAGATGTCAACGGTTTGTCAGTATATTTGGAACTGTCTATTTGCGTTTATTTATTTTATTTGAATTTTAATAAAAAACAAATAGAATACCAGCTTTTCTTGGAAGATGACAAAGATTCTAGACAAAATTACGAGAGAAGTGAATATGTTTATACGATGGGCAACTTTGTCATTTTTGAGAGATTTTTTACATTCTAACGTTACATCATAATTCTGTAGTTAGATGGCAAACCCAGATATGTTGAAAAAGGTAAAAATAAGTAAGCAATACATATAATATTTATGTGATTTTGTCCACTTTTAAATACTGATATGTTAAATCCATATAGTTTTGAACATGCACAGTGTAGGGAAAGTATTCATATAGGTATATCGTTCTGCATAGAAAAGCTTGAAATAAAGCACTTTGTGTGTATATATGTTAAAATTACCAAAAATGAACTTAATGGTTTTGCCATCCAACTATAGAATTATTTTTTTTAAATTCATTTGACATTCTTTTTCACCTTGTGTAAAATTCGGTATGCGTTTTACGGTGTGTTTACGATTTTGGTACATTTAAAAAATAGGACTTCTATCTTCTACGGCCTCTTATCCTTTGACATACATTTCTCCTGTCCAAATCTGAAGTTTTCTTCTTCTGATTTTTGTAAAATTTATAGAAATCCAGTGTTGTCAGATTACTAAACTAGATTATCTAATCCGTAGCCGGTGCATAGAAAATAACCACTAGTCCTTTAAACGAGATCTGCAAATCTGGATTAAATTTTAAAACGGTGCATATGGGCGTAAGCGGATTGTTTTCTGCATCTCGTGGTCACGGAGTCCATCAACAAATGTTTGGACTGCTAAACATTCCATCATGTTTTCCGGAGCTGATAGGGTAGGGTAGGCAAATCGCACCAACCTGGGAATATCTACTTCATATTCTTGAAGGGTCTCGTCTCGTTTCTGTTCTGAGATTCTTTAACTGTGATTGGTATAGATACTTCAAATGTTCGTGGCTATATCGCATATTTAGTTAGTTTTTAACCGACTTCAAAAAAGAAGGAGGTTCTCAATTCGTCGCGATATTTTTTTTTATGTATGTTCATCGATTATTCTTCAACACCT
The DNA here is from genome assembly GCA_927349885.1 of Psylliodes chrysocephalus. Lineage (NCBI taxonomy): Eukaryota > Metazoa > Arthropoda > Insecta > Coleoptera > Chrysomelidae > Psylliodes > Psylliodes chrysocephalus. Next base: position 13,563,099 of record OV651819.1, read on the forward strand.
TGTCCCATTTATATGATTCTTTTTTTGTTAGTAAGGGGGTATCTCAGGGGTGGTCTTATATAAATTTGGTTAAGATGTGGTGATGGCATCTGCACGTTTTTGAAGTCGGTTTTTTTAAATTTTTAGTTTCTAATACTTGTTGAGTTGCTCGGGTATAGTCTGAAGAATATTTAAACGTCTCCTTGAAGGGCGATTGTCAAATTTACTGCCTTTTCTCTCTTAGACCATTCGTTTGCTCTCGCAGCTGTCTCGAACTATTTAAGGTAGTTTGTCCATGATATCTTTCAGTCGAAAGTTGGGGCTTTCACACGAGGAAAATTTACAGTTCCTTCCAATTTCAACTTTGACTCCACCTTATGGCACTTTATAAATCACCCAGTTTTTTAGCCATTATTGTCCATTATTTATCTACAATCCACTTCTAACACCAATGTGATAGTAGTTTTATTTATTTAAAACACACTATTTACAATTTATTTATGACGTACTAATTAATTTATATAATATTTATGCACTACTTATGACTCACAATTCTAATTTATTTATTACAATTCAACTTTTCCGTCCAACACTTTATTCGAATCTGCCCGTTCGTCGATAAGTCTCGCTATTTATACCAAACCCAACTATGTACGAGAAGTTTCCAGACGATGTGGAATGTCCTAGAGTTCCATCTTTATGACTCAACGGCACGTACCGCTTGTTCTGGTAGTTTTTCTAGAAGCGGTGCGTTTGTCTCTATACGTCAGTGGTGTTTCGATCATAAGTCGGGTGACAGGCTTGAAAGGTGGACTGCGCGCCCACTAATAACAAATTTAGCAGACGAACATTGTTTACGACTTATTATTATAATCACCATCATCATCACCACATAAAATGTATTTAAATGTTAAGAATCTGATACCGTTTCTTTTAAGTTTTTATTTGTATCTGAAAAATAGGAAAGTTAAAATCAATTTCTATGATTATATTTATCTTGTAAGTATTTAGATTACAGAGCAGCACCCACCGCTGCAGTTGCGTAGTAAAAATTAATCCGGAGCTACGATTAGTTCACCGGAGAACATATTATTTAAGTTTTCAACGCAAAGTGGAAGTTGGATTATACAAAATAAGACGAAATAGAGTAATAATGAAAACAATTTGCAATAGACTTTCAAGATTAAAATTATATATAAAACGTGAGAGCCTATTTCTTATAACTGTATACCGATGTTTTATAAGAAACTACCTACTTTGTTGAATAATAACTCCTTAATTATATGCATGATGTAGATATTATATTATATAAACTATATATCAACCGTAGTGGACGTAATCCATAATGATACAAATAGTTGAAAAACGTTATAAACATATATATAAAGTCTCCTTTTACTTTTCCTTAGATTTTATTTGATTTTGTACAATGTCCAACTGAATATCTTTGATCTAACATATTCCCCAATCACTTTTGTTTATATACTTTTTTTGTTCTATTCTAAAGGATGTTCAAATTTGACTCCTATAGTGACAGATGTCAAGTAAAAACTTTGTGATGAGTTGTGGTTTGGTCATTGTGGAACGATTGTCTATCGAAAAATCATTGAGATGGAACATTGAGATAAAATAAAGAGGAGATGCTATGACGATGCTAAATTGTTCGCACCTTGCAATACATCAATGTCCAACTCAAGACAGTGTAGCTAGTTAGTTTTGGTGAGAATAAATGCCATTTTTATTTAAATAGCTTCATTTAAATGATATAAAATCATTTTCATTGCTTCAGTTTTCAAATATAAAATTATTGGCTTCAAATAAATCAAAGTACGACTCAAGTCGCCGTTTTCATTACACTTTTCCGTCACTTGAATGCGAAAAACGCATTTTTATTGTGAAAACGTACTACCCAAAAAAAATGGTGGTAAAAGGAAGGCCGAGTTTTGCCACACGATTCTAATATTGTAGAATCAGTATTTCTGGCATTTAAAGCATCTGATAGACTGCCGTGATTCTTGATAATACACGCGTTCATTTGTTAGCAGAGTAGCTCTATTTTTAGCAGAGACTTCGACGACCCAATGATTAAAGTGCTGGCCTTTTGGCCCGAATTTGTGTTTGATGGTTAGTTTGTCCTGGTCTAGTTCAAGTTCATTCAATACGCCTTCTTTCAGGTCCTCCGCTTCGAATTCAACAGGGACGCCAAAAATTGCCAATCTTAGTTGGAATTTGCCAACTATTTTAAAATCCAAACCAGCTTTGTTTAATGCTAGTTTACTAACTTTATCTTCGTCGATATCTTTTACAGTAATCATTATGCCATTTTTTCCAAAGTTTGTAACTCTCTCAGATTTTAAACCAAGATTTTTTGGTTTAAGCTATTTCATGATTTGCTTTTTGGTGTTTTCGTAATTTTTTCAGTGGGCCTTTAGGGTCTCTTGGCGTAAGGATTATTGCCTTGTTAACGTTAGGTGTAACCTTCTTGTTCGCCGTTATTTGGACTTTTGTTGTTGTAGACTTAATCTTGTCTGCGTACGAGGTGCCAGCAGTTTGTATTTGTCTGCTAGGTTACTAATACTTTTGTTTATTAGTTCATTGCCATCTATTGATCCAAATAGAACGCTTAGTTGTGAGAAGATTGCGCTCATTTCTTCAATGCATCGTGTTATCTTACTTTTCTTGTTTAGAGAGTCTTTGAGACTCATGGCGCTAGTCATTGCCTGTATTCTTACTTTGGAGGATAAATTCACAATTTCGAGTATGTTTTCCATGCGAGGTCCGCCCACGAATCGGACCTGCTCCTCAGCATCCGTTAGATCGGAGTTTTGTTCCAGAGGTATGTCTCCTGGTTCCGACATGTTTTGCACTACACTTTGAGTCCTATCTTTATTTAAGCCCGACGCGCCTCGCGAGATTAACCCCCCTGAAGGGGGGTTGAATCGTTTTAGCCGTAGGCAGAAACTCTGTTGGGTGCTTACACTCGAGTTGCAGAATTCGAGTTTCGACCTTTCCAACTTCGCCACAAGGAGGCGGGACCACTAGACTTCCGTGAAGAATTGACCAGCAATTCAAACATTTTTATTTAGTCCTGTTTGTCTTATTCTTTGTCACACTTTTCACTTTCACTTTTGAATGCAACCGCTGGTCGAAGGCGAAAGATTTATTGGCTATGAAGAGAAACCAGAGTGAAAACGTACTACCCAAATGGAGTGTTTGCTTTAACTGCAATAAGATGTCTTAGGAATGTGGCATCATATGTTAAAGTTTAAAAAATCACCCAAACAGTATGATATTTCGAAAAAATGGCTGCTTGTTTCCTCGGGAAAATAGCTCATTTAACGCTATTTTGACTAATATGGCCCAAAATTCTTTAAACAGAACACGGTTGATCTTCAACACATGTCAAAATTTAGTGATGTTAAAGCAAAAAGAGAAATACTGATTAAATAAAAAATTGAAACATTTTCCAGGAAATTTTAAACAATTTGAAATAAACACAGAAAATAAATATAACCAAGAGATATAAAAAAGAAAACTGAAAGCCATCTATCATGCCCTATAAAATTATACGATGTTTTCCTTTAGATATTATCCAACGCATGTATTCCAACTGATAATGAATTATTGTAGACATCTAGAAAAAGTACATTATATGTTTATATTATTGACAAATTGAATTAAGTTTTGAAAAGCACTAGTTATATTTTGAGGAACTTTTCTAAATAATATGGTCATATCATATCAATTTTGTTAGTGCGCTACTGACTCTTGGACATTTTTTCTTTACGAATCGCATTAGTTACGATTTATTAATAAAATGAAAACTGCTGATTCACGTTGAAAAGTTAATTGAAGTTAAACAGCCAAAATTGCCGTTTATAATTATACTAAATTTATTTCATACTCCATATACAAGATGTCCCGAAATTAGACGGTCATATTATAACAGCGTAATCCACATCCTAAAATAAAAGTAAAAATTCATATAAACATAGGTCCGAAAACGTTCCGTTTTCGAGATACAGGGTGTTACAAGTGAAGTCCAAATGACACATTTTTGTAGATATTTACTAAACTTTTAAAGATAACTAAGTGAAATTTGGTTCAACTTTGGCTAAACTTTTTCATAGGTGAGTAAATTAGGGTAGGGGCTTAGGGTTGAATTGTCCTAAGTTTTTTTGTTGACTGTTTTAACATTTTTGACTACAAAATTTGGAAAACCAATATTTTTTTTATAATAAAGCTACTTTTGTTGTATCAATTAGGACGCACCATTTTCAAGAGAAAAACATTTGAAAATTTCATGATGAGTTCATGTTATCTTATTCGAAAGTTTAAACAATAATTTAAAAAAAAAAAACGAAAATAAATCAAACTCAAATGTGATAGACGAAGAATAAAATGAATTCAACTCAAAGCCAATATCACATAAAATACCAACGACCATTTCCCCTTCAGAAAACAACTACTCCTTTGGCTAATATCGCAACAGGTATTAAAATATATCCGAGCAGAGATAGAAATTAAATTTCAACACTCTCTGCCTTTGATTTTGCTCACCAAGGAGAACATCATTCTTGGACCGGTTTCGCTTTTATTAGGACTCTTCAGCAAGAAATAGCTGTCTTTCCTTCAGATATAATTCAATACCTGTTGCGGTATTAGCCAAAGGAGTAGTTGTTTTCTGAAGGGGAAATGGTCGTTGGTATTTTATGTGATATTGGCTTTGAGTTTAATTCATTTTATTCTTCGTCTATCACATTTGAGTTTGATTTATTTTCGTTTTTATAAATTGCCCGCCTGGCCTTTTTGGTTCCACCTAGTTTTCTAACTGGGTACTACAGCGCACTTTGATTTTGCTTACTAAGAACAGATGGCGACACCATTTCACTACTTTATTGTATACTGGTGAAATGTGTAGCATTTGTTTATTCCATTGGAGACTGGAATTGAGAACATATCTATTTCTTGCTGAAGAGTCCTAATAAGGACGAAACCGGTCCAAGAATGATGTTCTCCTTGGTGAGCAAAATCAAAGGTAGATAGTGTTGAAATTTAATTTCTATCTCTGCTGTCTTTCCTTCGGATATAATTCAATACCTGTTGCGGTATTAGCCAAAGGAGTAGTTGTTTTCTGAAGGGGAAATGGTCGTTGGTATTTTATGTGATATTGGCTTTGAGTTTAATTTATTTTAATAATTTTTAGGCCTGTGGAATCAGAAATTTTATTTTGTTTATCCTTGGAAAACCGGTGACGAAAGAAATTTTAGACAATATTTACACAAATGTGCCATCAGGACTTCACTTGTAACACCCTGTAACTTCTATTTTAGGATGTAGATTATGCTGTTAAAATTTGACCGTTTAATTTCGGGACACCCTGTATACAGGTAGAGTCGAAATTATTTATTTCTATTTCATATTGTTTTAAAGATTTTCGAATAAAATTTTTATACTTTTTTTTTGTTTTAGGTAAGTCTTCATGATTGAAAAATATTACTGTCATCTAGTAAGTACCTATTTTTTATTTGATCATCTACTAAATGCGTGGTTATGTTGAATTAATGTAACAAATTTATATTTGATAATTGTTTTATCAACTTTTGTAATTATTATTGCTTTATTTCCATACTATTTATTTAACTATTTAGTAGTATTAAACTGAATAAATTTTCAAAATATCCTAAATATTACCGATAATATAAATCACAAGTGATAGACATTGTTTAATCGAGTGTTTATTTAGTGTTTATTTAATTTTTTGCTGTTAATAATAGTTGTATTATGACGAAAATTATGAAATAATAATTTATTTAATAATGTTAAGGAATCTAAAAATAAATGATTTTCGTCCAGTGAAATAATATAGTTTTTCTATCAAATAAAATACATTTTTGCAACCGAACTAAGCTTAGTTATTTACTGATTCGTTTTCTTTTAAATTGTGTAAAATAATAGTTATTTACCTTTTAAAATGTTTTTTTTTTAAGTAATTCATAATGATTATCCATCGGATTTTCTATTTATGTAATTCAAATAACTCCAATAACATTGCGTATTTATCTTCTAAATAATATTATGTCTGCATTTGATATTTCGTGGCAAAGAAATATACAGTACTTATTATTTCGTATTAGGCATAGCCGTGCTTTCACAGCAAACATATGGCAACTACGATATCCGCGCTATCGCGATGCTCTCTAGCTTTGTGACTGATATTATGTTCGACTAATATCCCACTACCGTTGCCATTGCCCAGCTGAATCATAAAAGACACTGCATTAACAAAAAGGTACCTCTAATAATTTTGCGTATGACAGTGTTTCAGAATAAGAAAGATTTTTATAATTCATAAATATCAATTTAAAATAATTACCCATAAGTATCTTAATTTAGATAATTTTTGTTTAAAATGTAAAAATAATGTAATTGATTATTTTTGGAGAAGTTTAATTTGGTTTAGATTATAATGAACATTTTGAGTTAATGGGCAGCCTGAGGTAAGTATTCTTTTATAACTAAAAAATTTAACATGTTTAAATGACTTTGCTAGATACAGCCGCCCTCATTCCTTGCCCTGAGGGCATAATTAAGGGATTTAGGTTGTTTTTAGTCGGTAATTGTAAGTAAAATAAGCTTCGTCCCCTGAAAGAGCTAGTAAAAAACAGGGTTGTCATTGGTAGTTGGTGGTCCTGTATGCAGTCTGTCATTTTTTGTCCTAATTCACTGGAAAAGTGGGCTATGAACCCATGGAGAGAGCCACAACCAAGAATGTAAGGGGCCCTGGCGATCGGCTCACATAAATTTCCAGTCCATGTAAATTATTGTTTAGTTTGTGTTTGTTTTCTTCTACATCTCAGTACAATTAGAAATCAGTCATAATAATTTTGAAGTTGATGAATTTTTAAAAATGCATTATTACCCAAAACCGAAGACTTTACAAAGTTGTAAAAGATGTTTAACTTTCCTATATACGATCGATTTTTAGCAATTAAAAGACAATAGTTTTACTTACTAGTTGCTAACAATGTAGTTTAGATGAATCAACTTGAATTTGAGGCGTTTAAATATATTTAAAGATATAATTTACCAGTGAAAGATATTTTTTACTGAATATATTATTAATTATATCATCAGGAGAGACATATTAGTTTATACAGAACTTTCTAACATTTTTTTAAACTCTTATATATTGTTTCTTTGTTTTTTTTTTTCTAACAATCAACCCCTGTAACATAACAAAATACTATCTCAATCGGACATAAATAATTCGTAAGCTGTCTCTACGATAAGAGACCAAAATCGGTAATGAAAAATGGCCTCGACTTTTTTGCAATTATTTATCTGGACTGGGATTAAAAAAAAAACAAGACATGGGAACGGCTTTGTACTTTTTCATTGGTTTATCTGTCAAAAAACTCAATCAGAATGTCGCATGGACCCGTTTAGCAAAATAATATTGCGAAAATCAATCGATAAAAGTTAATTCTTCGCGAATTTTTCATTTCTGTTTATGTTTTTATTTCGCATAATATAGTTTTTCTGAGCCCTCTATAAGTCTGTGTTAATGTTAATATTTCTATCATTAAACAAATCCACGCCCGTTGCGAAATTTTATTTATACATAAAACCTACACACTGTAATTTTTATCTAGTCAAAAAAAGATCATAACGAAAAAAAAATTGATCAGCAACCTTCAACTCTGAATTACAATGCAAATTGGCATAACACAATATATATGGAAATATAGGTTCTACGTGTAAATAACTTCATTGCAGGTCTCTTTTTTTTTGTTTTTCATTTTTATCATTTTTAATGTAATTATTCTTTGGGGTTGTCGTTAAAAATTGAACGGATTTTTTCGACCATTTCCATAAATTCGTTATACCTATACGGTCGTATAGGTGTCGCTTCGAATCCGATCGATAGCTGGAATGATGGGATGATAAAAATTAACCAATAACATACATGGAAAAAATTAATAAAAGTTTACCATATAGAGTATAGAAGTATTGTAGAAGAATGTCAAATGAACATTAAAAAAGAAGGTATTTTTCTTTTCTTTCTTATTAGTATTAAAGACAATTTATTAACAGTTAACAAATAACTTTGTTGGATATAGTCTAACTTATACAATTTAAATATTAACATATAGTCTAGTTAACAAGTGCTTTTTAAGTCAAACTTTTTTCACCGTCTCCGAAAAATATGAACAAGATGCACGGAAAAAAATGTGACTAGAAAATTTTACTACAATGTTATAGTAGTAGACTCGTAGAATAATCATTCGCAAAAATTGTCTAGATACCATTAATTCGCTACTAATATTATAAAATTGCGACAACAGTACAATTTAGAACTAATAATCGTCGGTCTGTTTGTTATGTGTTCAGGTAAAAACTAAACAAAACAAATCATCTTTGTGTGTGGGTTATTACATTAATGGAAAATCAAAATTAAAATCACAACCTGTTTGAATGAGATCGGCTATCGTTGACCCCCGTTTACCTGCCAATTCTTTTTTTCGCTGACATGTACCCCTTGTAGGGTATTGTCGACCCCTGGGAATTATTATAATAGATTCACTTTGGGTATCATCGGTCTAGACCAGGCCTGCACAACTCAGATTTTCAAAGAGCCAGATTTGAAAAACCGTAATTCAAAAAAAAGGTCGTCAGCCTAAATACAAGTTTGTTACACTGAAAAATGTATAATTTGACGTAGGCGGGCCAAACTAGTCAACGGCCAACGGGCTGCCAAAACGACACTAGCGGGCCATATGTTGTGCAACCCTGGTCTAGACCATTAAAATAAGAAAATAATCAATATAAAATCCTAGAGATTGCACCCCCCCATCCTTGCTTTCTTCAGTTATTACATTGTTTACTTTTCATAGTAGTTTTTTTTATTTTTCTCTATTTTTCTTCATTTTAGTAAACCTTAAAAATATTTACTATCATCTTTTATGAAATATAATTCTTACAACGCTGCTTTTATAATAGTAACTAGCGGCTTGCGATAGAGCGGGTGTCGCCCCTATTTTATCGAATAAAAGATGAATAGAACGAATAATTACTCCTTACATAAATATTGTCATTAAATTTCGGTATTAGTTAAAAGAAATTTGAATTGGAATGGAAAAATTACAGTTAATAATTTTTGTTTTTGGAGGGGTCGACGTTTTATTATCTAGGGGTAAGTAACTTTGATTACTAATTGATGGAGAAAAATAAATGATCGGTTTTTCGGTTCCGTAATTACAAGGCGAAAAGAAATTTAAGACTATTTTTCATTTAAGATAAACAGTTATTTAAGGATTTTAAATATATTAAATAGTATATTGTTTATAGAAAATGGTCAACTTTGACAAATACAAAAGTTATCATAATTATGTTCTTTTTATCCTTTATCCTTTTCTAAAAGATGAATCGGGATTATAAAGAAACAGTGATGATTTATAGTCCAAATATCTGATGATGATGTTAGTGAAACGAAACCTGTAATCTTTGTAACCTTTTTTTAGGATGATAAGTTATCTATAAAGTATGTTTTAATATTTAATTTTTGCAACAGTGGCGTAGAACATTTTTTGCCATGGGGGGATATAAATTCGAAAATTTTATGTATATATAAGTACACACATATGTAATGCCTTTTATTTAATGCACTTCTAATTTTTTGACTCACGAGGGAGATTAATTCCCCTATCTACGCTACTGCTTTGCTTTATTGCACCAGGCGCTTTTATGGATTTAAGTTTGTCTTGATTTCTTTTGGAGTAACTAATAGCATGTATATAATTGCCACCATTGTGTAGGTGATAAGACACATGACGACAGGTCCCAATACACTACCTTGTGGTGCTTTTGCTTTGATATCGTTTAACTCGTAGTACGTTTCATCTTTAATTTATTCTAAATGCTTTGATCTATGTTTTTTTTTAGTTTTTGTATCATACCTTTGACAGTTACATCTGAAATCATATTAAATCCAACTATTCCGTTTTTCAATGACTGCAGTGTTCTAGAAAGTGAACGTTAGTATGTTACTACTGCGCATGCCTAATCGGAAACTTCTTAGACCATCTAATTTATTAAATTAATTTATATTTATTAAAAATCATTTCTGAATCATAATTTTTAATTTTAAGTCGTAGATCTATTTAAAATCTGGAAAAAAAAAGTTTGTGTATCTGTATCTGTAACGTGTGGAGGGTGGGTTACCCCACGGCACTTAGGCCTCATTAGGCCCATTGTGCATCCTGAGAAAATAGGTACCTCCTATCTCGTGAGCCAGCCTACAGATTTAATGTAGTTGACAACGTCGCCAAGAGGTGCTTCTCTTATATCGGCCGGTGTTAGCCGATACCCGCCAGACACAAATCTTCTAATAAATGAGAGCGTCGAGCAATCGTAAAGGATATGCTCGATGGTCTCATCTTCTTGTTCGCACCCTCTGCAGAGTGCGGATTCTAACAGCCCCATGATATGGAGATGCTTTCGTACTTGGCAATGACCAGTCAGAATGCCTGTGACTAGGCGCAGATTCTGTCTAGTCATAGCCAAGTATTTGTTTGCTGCAGTGTTGTCAGGATAACTTAAGAGCTCCTTGGCAACTCTGCAGTTTCTTGTTTCATCCCATCTTTCCTTGAATTTCACAAGGGAATGTTCTTTGATTAGGTCTGTCACTGCCGATTTTGTCAGGCCAATAGAAGGGCGAGGTCCAAAAAGTATTTGGTTGGCTGCTTTCTTGGCTAGTGAATCAGCAAGACGGTTACCTTTCGATGTGGCGTGACCTTTAATCCATCTTAAGGTGACCACGTTGTTGATGGATACTTCGGCCAAAGCTTCGTGACATTCTAGTACTAATCCTGAATAAATTCGTGGTCTATTCAGGGTGAGTAGTGCTTGTCTGCTAACTGTATAGATGAGCATGTTCCTTCCAGTGAAATTATTTCTGGTTATTTCTTTTGCTGCTATAAGGATCCCCGTTAGCTCTGTTTGAACTACACTGGCACTATTGCTCACTGCAATTTTTATGTTTAGGTTTAAGAATCTGGAGTATATTCCACATCCTGAGCCTTGTTTTGTTTTAGAACCGTCGGTGTAGATATGAATCGTACCTGCCACTTCCGGCTCTTCTATTTGTTCTACTATATACTTTATATGGCTTATAAAAGATATATTTTGGTGAACATGGACTCCATATGTTCGCTTGAAGCAGTGGGAGCGTTGATATCGCTTTTGATTTTTGATTTCTTTTTTTTTGTTTTAACCCCCCCTTGCACCCCATTTTAGTTGATATAATTTTTCTTTTTTAACTTATCGTGTGGACAAAAGTAAACCATTAATACTACTCTCCACCACAGGCTTTGTATGAAAAGTACAACAATGATTTCTGACTCTATTTAGGACATCACCTAGAGAATATAGAAACCCTTAAGAACAAACCGGACTTCTTCCGAAAGAAATAATGTTGTGAGGATATTCTTATATAAAATTGTATTTATATGCGCGCCACTGGAAACACTTCGCAAAGTTATGTGTCTCGAGAATATTAAGAGATTTAAATGTGTGTAACGGTAAGGCAGCACTCTACAAAGACATTTAAAAAAAAAAAGTGGAAAACCCTCCCAGTTAAAAACTATTAGATATTTCGTCATCAATATTTTGAAGTGACGTAACTCGAAAAAAATTGAAAATTGAGATGTCATATATGTCAAAAGTATGCTCTACAATTTCACGAAATTGCGTATCTCAATTCATTACATTTATTAAAATGGCACGTATCTAACCGGTGTATCTGATAATTTCACGAAGAGACGTAACTTTATAAAAAAATTTAAAACGCTCTCTTGTAAAGTTGTGAAAATCGAGTTACGTCACTTCGTAATATTGACGACGCATTGAAAGAAAAAGCAGAAAATTGTTATAGCTTTAATGTTCTTTTTTTAAATTTCTTTTATGTTCTTTTAAACATTATCAAAATAAATACTTTTTAAAGGTTTACAAAAAAATCAAGTTTCTCCGCTCTTAGTTTTGTTATTATTGGTATTTGCTGAAAATTTCACAAAAATCGGACTAAAAATAGAGGCTCAGAAGGATTTAGAATTCTTTAAGGTGTTCGGCTTGCTCTTAAAAGTTATGTCTAATATTATAATTCAATAAAATGTGGGGCCATATATTCCTAATCTCGATGATTTAATGTAATAATTGATATTATTTATAAACAGGATGAAAAATAGAGGCCCTAGTATGGATCCCTGGCGTACTCCTGAAGTATTTGTAAATGTGTTGGTCACTGCATTGTTATATTTAACAATATTATTACGATTAGTTAGATATAATTTCATAAAATTTATTAAATTTTCACTTAAACCAGTACCTTTTAGTTTGCTAATAAATATGATTTACCTTATCAAATGCCTTTGCCTAGGTACGTTTACGTAGTGTCAATTTAACATTGGTCAATTTGAGAAGCCACATAATCAGTAAAAGTACAATATTGGTAATTGTTGATATTTTGGGAAGAAATCCATGCAGTTCTTGAATTGTCGAAGAAGAATTTTCAAATATTTTAGATGCTCTTGGTAATGTTATTATTATTATTCGTCTATACCTTCTTATGAATCTGTATTATTCATACATTTTAAATTTGTAAAAATACGTTTTGTATTTCTATGCCGAATGTAGCAGTGTACTGTACTCCGCGAGACAAATATAGATTGGATTAGAATTCGGACTAGGGGAGAGTTCAAACCCTGGATTTTTTTCAAAACATAATTCAACCCTTCCTCGTCACTCACCCATCCATACAGAATTTATATTCACAATAAATACAACGCAAGAGATATTTTCGTTAACGAGATTTTTAAATTTACGCATGGGGCACGTTTGATTAATGAGATATGCTGAAACGGATGGATGGAATCTTTTTCGATGTGTATTGTGCGATTACGCCCTTTTTATACGTACGAGGGACCGTCGAAAAGCTGAATTTAAACCATACTTTTACTAGTTGACGAGCAATATTTGTTTAGTATTACAAAGCTGTTTTTTAGCCACCACATTGGTTTAAAATATTTTTTAAACCATATTTAAAGTGACGTCATGAATTAATAGATGGCAAAAATAGGGTGTTTTAAAAATATAATCTGCTGTCATTACAAAATTTTTTTGATCGTATTTTTTTTTAATGATTGTTAAATCAGATGAAGGAAGATAAGTGTTTGATAGCGATTTTAAGTAAAAATTGAATTGTTTTTAATAGGTACATTGGAATCTGAAACGTTATTATTTTATTTTTGGTATTTTTCTTGTCAATAAACATATGGTATCATATTTATTCCGTAGTTCCACAGATACGCGATTGTCTAACGATTATTTGCTGTAGATTTGTTGGGCTTTTCCAAAGTTCATCAACTGCCAAAGAACGTTTAATTGCTTTTAAATATTTGCTGGCAAATTCAGAATCTGAAGCAAACTACGTAATTATTTTTGTAAAAAACGTACAATTGATAAGTAATCCTTTAACCTTACTTTAATTGAATTATTGATTCATAATCAAGAGTAACCCATAGGTAGATCACATTGTCCAACTGTTTATGATGACCATAAATATTAATATTTGTATTAAAACATTATAACCAATTAATTTATGAATATGAATCACATAATATATGTATGAAGTTATCAAAAATCAATAAAAATCAACAAAACGTCACATATATCAAAATGTTCAAAGATGGAACAGAGCAAAACAACATACAACAGCCACAATCAGAATCTCTTATGTGTCAACCGTTATTGAACCATATGCCTCCGACTGGTTCAAAAATTCTAGCTTTGGTTTAAAATATTTCGTACGCGACGTCATAGTTGCATCACTAAAATTTAAACGGTTTAAAACAGTCGAAAATATTTTAAACCATACACTCGCTAAAAAATACCTCAAGTTAAAGTTAACTCGAAAATTCTAGAGTTGTACGTACTGTTTCGATAGCCATTGTTACAGTTGTATAATTACAACATTATCAGACTTATTTCCCTTTTTTGTATGATTTATTACTGAAAAGTATCTACTATTCAAACTAAGTAGTTAGTTAGTTGGTAAATCTTTTATGATTTACATCTCAACTTATCGAGTGAAGAAACCTGGAACGCAACAAATAATACAAACAATTACCGTGGACAATCTTCCTTGAAACATCCTGAGATTTATTCTAGTGTTAAATTATGCATGAAACTGGAGAAAATTTAGGTTAAGTTCTTTCTCGCTGCCGGCAAAGACTCTCGAGATCTTTATACATCTTCATTCTAATTACATATTGTATAATTAATAAATGTTGATATTATCATGCAAATGAGAACAAAAGTAACATGCTGGACGTGGAAATAAATTTGTATATGCATAATTACCAGTTCGAAATGAGTAATTATGATTTCTGCGTTTCTCGCTTCGGAAAGGAAGTAACAGAAACTGAAAATGTTGCCGTTTATTATTTATTAATTACTTATTTACAAAGTATATGTAAGAAATATTCTGTGATGTAATAAAAATTTTAAATAAACATAGCTTATTAAAGAAATAGAGTTAATAAGAAAGCTATAGTGAAGCTATTTATTTATTACTATAACAGTAAAATTTAAGTAAATAAATCTTATACGTTGATCATAACGTCAATCTAAAAATCCCCCGTGCTGGATTAAGAGTTTACTTGAGTTTCTACATGCCTGCTTCTAGAACTAATGTTTTAAACTCATCTCCAATGTACCAATCTATTCAGAAATATCATGAAATTCAAGACAGCTTGGACATTTTTGCATGTAAAAAACATATGATTAAAAATGTTTTTTCTTTGTAAATGTAAAAAAAAATTAAGTACAGCATGTAATGCAATGTAGACAACCATTTCTTTTTATCCTGTGTTCGGTCAGTTTTTTTTCTGGATGTTTACATTGTATTGTATAGCTTTTTAACAATTTTGTATTTGTATTTATATTTTAATGTTTTCTTGTCTTTCCCACCCAGTAAATGGTGATTACTGTTGGGTGGTGTAACAAATAAATAAATAAATAAATAATGGGTGTCCGAGCATGCTATCATTAGCTAAAAACATTATTTTAAATAATTTTCTAAAAGATGATATTAGGTCATAATTTACAAATATTTAGAAAATTAGTCATTAAAAAAAGGTATATTATCCTGTATATCAAAAACATAAACATATAGAAATAATAGTATGCTCACAATTTAGAGAAATAGTACTACCAACACAAATTAATTTGAAAAGAAAATAACAATTTAATAATTTGTAACATCCTCTTTTATTGACAAAATTTTTAATTTTTTGGACATTTAATTTCAACTATAGCATTTTCCTCCTAGATAATACCGTCCGGACTTATCTTTCCCCACAAATATGTTATGTTAGGAATGGGGTATTAATACACTGCGACCTAAAAGATCTATTGTGCCCCCGTCTGTCGTTAATACAGCAAGGAAATGTCTCAATGCCTATAACGACCCTTCCAATCCTATCTCCTTAAGGAAGTGTAGGATTTGGAGTGGCTTCAAGTTAGTTAAATCTCCCTCTTCTATTTGATATGCTCCTAGGTATAGTGTCCTTGGATTATGAAGTGCTACATATTCGGTTAGAATGTGCATGAAGGTTTCGTCGTTCTCCTCCTCACAGAATCTGCACTTACTATCTTCTACTACTCTCAGTTTACTAAGGTGTCCCTTTAGTCGGCAATGCCCAGTAAGGATCCCTGTTCGTAGCCTGTTCTTGCTCAGGCAGATACAGGCTTCCGATCGTTTCTGGTTATATTCACCCAGAAGTATCGTAGCCTATCTCAGCCCCAAGAGATTGTTTCAATTATCGGTTCTTTTACTGCCCAATTCTTTTTTAATCTCTCCTAATATTATGTTATTGCCGATACCGCAGAACGGCTCAGGTCCCACAAAGGGTGTTTGAGCCCCTTTCCTTGCGAGACTATCTGCAATCTCGTTACAATGTACCCCGTTATGTCCCGGGACCCAAGTGAGAGTAACTCTATTTTTCTCGCCTAGTTCATTCAATTGTTCTAGGCATCTCCAGACTATTTTTGAGCTGATTACGCTGCTTGGCTATCGGACATTATGATAATCTCTTGTCTACGATAGTTTCTCTCGATGTTAAATTGGATACACTTCTCGATGGCGTGAATTTCCGCCTGGAAAATGCTTGGGTATTTTTCCAAGCTTTCGGAGTAATTTGTTCTCGGCCCGTACATTCCTATTCCAGTTCCTTCTATGGTTTAGGAACTATCCGTATACCACTGAATAGCATGTCTTTTGGTTGCAAGTGCGATGAATTCATTGCTCCATTCTTTCTTGCAGCCCAGCTCTGTGGTTTTGAAGTATTTCACAAAATTGTACTTCTTTATCATTTCATCCTGGGGCATATCCCAGGTATCTTTGGTCCTGGAGCAAGTAGACTTTCGTTTGAGTATTTCGTTCCTGATCATTCTATATCGTGTCCTTTTTGTCACATCATCAAATGTAGAGGGGTGAGGTTTAAGATCACCTCCATTGCGGCCGTAGGGCAGGTTCTCATTGCATCGGTGATGCAAACACAGGCTACTCTTTGTACTTTTGAGATATTAACTTTTGTAGTAGCTAAACTAGTTCTATTACTCCAGGCTATAGCCCCGTAAGTGATGATTGGTCTCACTATTGCAATATACATCCATCGCAGTATGTTTGGGTTACATCCCCATCGTTTACCCGCAATATTTCTGCATGCCATAAGGGCTTTTGTGGCCTAACTTACTACCTCCTTCTCATGTGTGTTCCAGAGAAGTTTGTTGTCCAGGATTAGGCCTAGATATTTGACTTCATTTTTCCATTCTATATCTATCCCGTCTAATTTAACGGTTTTGAGATTAAGTTTTCTTTTTCTTCAAAATGCTACTAGTGTAGTCCCACTTCACGCCACCATCTTTTGGTATGTTCTAGTCCTCGTTGGACTATATCACATAAACTTGTCTCTAGCAAATATGACTATGTCGTCGGCATAACCTTGACAGGGTATGCCGAAGTCAGTCAATCTGCATAGAAGTTCGGCTACGGTTAGGCTCCACATTACTGGGGATAGAACTCCTCCTTGTGGACATCCTCTGGTTGTGCAGATGGAGATGCTGTCTCCTGCTCTATCTGCGTCTCTGAAGTTCTCGTAGATCGCAGCTGAGCCATCCATCTGGATGTGATGTTATCTACTCCTCTGTTTGCAAGTGCTCTTTTGACAGATTCATGTGGCGTATTGGCAAAAGCTCCTTCTATGTCTAGGAAGGCACACACGAATGTTTATTTGTTTGTCACTGTATCCTGGATTACGTCAGTCAGCTGTACCAAGGCAGTTTCTGTAGATCTTCGTGCTCGGTACGCGTTCTGGCTGTGGTGGAGTTACACCCTCCCCAGGACTTTCGTTCTGATATAATTATCAATGGCCCTCTCCATTGTTTTAAATACAAAGGATGTGACGCAGATTAGTCGAAAGGATTTAGGATGTGTGGTATCCTTTTTCTCTACTTTTGGAATAAAGGTGACTCTGGCCCTTCTCCATGCTTTTGGTATATATCCCAGTTCCAGGTTGCTCCGGGATAGCCGGATTATGTGTAGTAGTATTTCTTCATGTGCCCGTTGACGCAGGGCAGGTGGTAGGAAGTATTCCATCCACACTTGGAGACTTAAACGGTTCAAAAGTG
Source organism: Psylliodes chrysocephalus (assembly GCA_927349885.1). Taxonomy (NCBI): domain Eukaryota; kingdom Metazoa; phylum Arthropoda; class Insecta; order Coleoptera; family Chrysomelidae; genus Psylliodes; species Psylliodes chrysocephalus. The sequence goes on from OV651819.1 coordinate 13,580,826, forward strand.
TTTACGGCCCACTTTAACCGATTTCTGCTGCATATGTGTTGGGCCACTACAGCAGCTTCTCTTGGGGGCCTGCTCACCTTAGTTGTGTCCCGTATTAGAAAAAGTGTGCTTCCAGGAAAGTGAGTAAGAAGCGCGCTCTTTCCTCCTCACTCTCCGTGAAGCTCTCATTTGGTTTCTTTAATGCCATAACTGTATCAACTCTCCCTTTTGCCAAGGCCCTGTGCAGTCTTGCTGTCGCAGGTGTAGAGTTAATATCTTCCCAAAATTTTCTGAAGCTGTTACGTTTAGCTTTCCTTATTTCTTTGTTGTAGGTAGTAAGTGCCTCCGTGTAGCTCTGCCAATCTCCGTTGTACTTGGCCCTATTATAGAGCTTCGGCACTTCGGATCGTAGGTTTGACAGATGACGGTTCCACCAAGGAGCATCCCTACTAGCTCTATTTCTTTGAATGGGGCAGTATTACCCCATTTAGTTCTTGGAGATCGCTTTCCAGAGCAAGTGGGGGCCTGGGTCCCTTTTTTGACTCGATACGTGCTAAATTTTGTTGTAGAATTTATCCCAGTCTGTTTTTCTAGGATTCCTCTTGAGAATCATCTCAGGAATGTCGATCCTCAGGACCCACAAATATACCTGAAATCCTCTTAAATCCTGAAATCATTTTATCAGGATCTTTTTTCTTCTTTTGCAGTTTAGCCCGAAATGTGAACTCTATCATCTTGCTTCCTTTTCTATTTTAAAAATCTTGAACTTTTCTTTGTTTATAATTAAATTATATATAATAGAACAAATTATATATGGTTGTCTACTGTCTAAATTCTGGGGATATTTTTCTATATAATATTAAGTTAACTAAATCAAAAATAAATTTAAAATAAAAAGAAAAACAAACTATTGTATTATTACTTACTTTATTTTATTTCAAGTGCGATATATGTGTGGTGTATTAGATTACCAATAAACTTAACTTTCAAATGAAATGTCATACTTTACAATACGTAACAGCTTTTTGAGACCTGTAAATGAAAGCAGCTCATCAAATCTACTTCTGTACAATTCCTATACTATTTTATAACTATTTGGAAACTGTATATTATTTGCGTACTATTTGCGTATTATTTGTATACAATTTGCGTACTACTATTTGGAATACAATGTGTAGTAGGTACAAAATGTTTTCAGCGGTTTACCTCTCGACTTCAGATACTTTTATCTGAAAAGCACTGTATTTATTTTAAAAATAATATTCAGTCTGACGAAGCAGTCGTACAGAAAACTATACTATATGTACCTAATGACAGTCAATAAACTGCATCTGTCATAATTAACGATCCACGTACAACAGGTAGAGGAAGACGCAGATAATATATATATCAGAAAAAGGTAATTTATTGATATAACAACGTAAAGATGAAAGAATAAGAATAAAACAAATCTAAATGATCGCTAGGAAATAACGAAATTATATGTTTAATTGCATTGCCGATGAGAAAAGTTGGAATATAATTCTACCCGGCATATTAAATAATTGTATATTGGGTCACCGGACAGACCTTAGATTGCATGCTATGGGGGCACCATTAAAATACGAATAGGAGGTTAATTGATAAAATTCAACTGTATAAAAGATTACCGAGCAAGCCTTCGAACGGCAATTATTAAACATCCACGTTGTTATTACGGACCATCACTCAATGGTTGATTTTGTTATATTTGCTCCCCATGCCATAAATTATTGTGCAACATGTATACAGGGTGTTTCTACTAAATCTCTTACTATAAATATTGGTAAACAAGATTACAAAACGCAATTACAAAACAACTCAAGTAATACAAAATATTTATGAAATCTGGTTACCAAAAACAATAATATTAATAAATAAAGAAAAAGAAAATCTTCTAGTTTTTTTCAACTAATAACCGAACACACGAGATTTAGAATAAATCAGGAACTTTCCTATCTCGATCTACCCACCAATAATGAACAACTCTTAACACAACTAGTTGAAATATCTGAACATGCAGTCATAACGTGCCGTTTATTATATTCTCTTTCATATACTTTGCTGAAGTCTTTTTCTTGTATCTAAACCAATTAGATTGAAATTATATTATTCCCGAAAATCATGATCCAAGTAGCATGTAGAATATCTTTCAAAATACTAATAATAATTTTGTAGAAGCTGATAATTAAATCAATGAACATTACATCTGAAACCCTGGATAAATAATCAACTGCTATCTATGGTATGGTGGTCAAAGACTCGGCAAGCTGGAAACATTCGACAGCTCAATTATATTAAAAGGCAAACATGCTAAAGTACCACGGGAGCCATGAGAACTCCTCTAACAGCAGCTCTAGAAGTCATAGTAAACGTAACACCACTACATATATTCATTCCAGGTGAAGCCAGGTCTGTGACATACACACAAAAGACCATCTACCCATTAGCAATTTGCATGGACGTGATTACAGCGAACTATATAAAGAGTTGGAGAACGACCAAATAATGGGAATGAATTCAGACGAAATGCTCCCAAAGTAAAGCTTTCAAAAGCAATATAAAGTAAGCACACCAGACAGGGAGAACCTTCTATTCACGCAGAATTCACCCGGTGTACAGACGGCTCCAAAACCCATGAAAGTTCAGGAGTAGGTATACAGTGCTTCTCAAAAGTCCCCTCCCCCCTCTTTTCTTTTGAACGGTGGTACTTAGACTGATGAAATTTGGAGGGTAACAAGTGTAAATTAAAAATTTAAAAAAACCGACTTTAAAAACGTGCAGATGCCATCACAACATCTTAACCAAATTTATATGGTATCACCCTTGAGGTACCCCCTTTCTAACAAAAAAAGAATCATATAAATCGGACAAGGTAGTAAAGCATTATCGCTAAACATACATAAAAAATGAAGAGTTTGAGGATTTTCTCATAGACCCAATTTTTAGATTTTGACCAAATTTATAAGGGACCACCCCTGAAGTAGCCCCTTTCGAACAAAAAAAGAATTATTGAAATCGGACACCGTGTTAAAGAATTATCGCTGAACATACATAAAAAAAAAAAAAAAAAAAATATCGCGACGAATTGATAACCTCCTCCTTTTTTAAAGTCGGTTAAAAATGAACTATTGTAAGCTTGTCTACTAGTGGTAATAGGTGACGTAATAGGCATCGGTGACGTCACCAGGCAACTGAAACCAATAATATTAAATGGGACCTTATTGCAAGTGACATCTCGTTTGAAAGGTATTTAGAATACCTATTCAGTCATACTATTTTTTTTTGGATTTACGATGTTTTTTTTAATATTATTGGTTTCAGTTGCCTGGTGACGTCACCGATAGTGACGTCACATATTACGTCACCTGTTACCACTAGTAGCTTACAATAGTTCATTTCCACCCTCCAAATTTCATCAGTCTAGGTATCACCGTTCAAAAGAAAAGAGGGGGGAGGGGACTTTTGAGAAGCACTGTATATAGTACCAAGCCAAAGACAAGAATCTCACTGGGCACAGTATTCCAGGCAGAAATACTAGCAATACATCATTACGCAAAAGAGGCACAAGACATAAGGTAAATGGAAAAACCATTGTCATGTACTCAGTCAAGCGAAGTTAAAAGTACTTAGTTCTATACAGGTACACTCAAAACTTGTTTGGGACTATTTAGAAGCCCTTACGGAGCTGTGTAATTAAAACAAACTAACCTTAGCCTTTGTGCCAGGTCACAGAGGACATAAGGGTAATGAAGAGGCTGATTAACTAGTCAGAAAAGAAGCCTCAAAGGCTCTTATTGGCACAAAGACAACTATCAGAACATGCACTAAGCAGTGGATGTTTAAAAAATCTCAGGGATGATGGAAAAATTCACCGGGACAGAGACAGGCTAAAGAATTCTTAAAACGAATATCACCTAAACTCACCGAGCATGTACTAAGCCATAATAGAAAAAACACTAGAGTACAAGGCATTGGAAGCTTAACAAACATATGTGTCGGTCTGACAGAAGATACCTTATTCCGATTCTGTCAAGAAGAGAAGGAAACTGCAGAACACGTATTGTGCTACTGCGAAGGTCTATTAAGACTGAGATTCCTAACACTTGAAGAAGAAAAACCGAGGGCAACTAGCTATGTCGGAGAACTACTTTCTAGTCTATGCAGTCTACTACAAAAAATCGAACTAGACAAGGTATTATAAAACAACAATTAAACGATATCTACAATAGATCTGAAAATGTCGAGGTGGGGAAGGCCACATGACCCACAGTCCTAATTAAATCCAATCTAATGGTAAAACATAAAGAAAAACTTATGGAAAAGTTTAAGTAAACCAACAATGTTTTTGCTCATCGACTATTTTCGAATCAACTAAAGGCCGCAATTATAAAAGCAAAGTAGGCTTTTCTTACCTATATCTTCCTGTTATATTTAAAACAACAATAAAAATTAATGAGAATTACTCTGGACCGATGTATAAACCCTGAGGGCACAAAACTTCTCATACACTGGAACTAGATTTGAGAACTTCCACTCTGTTGCATCACCCCGTAATAATGAATCTTCTCTCGCTAATAATAATGTTATTATATGCAATCAATCATTCCTTTATACAAAATGTATAGTTGCAAAGAAAACGTCTAAAAAAAATCACCCGCAAATTATATCTTTTCATTTAATAACAAATGTTCTCAATTAAGCGAAAAGCCGTGAAATATTCTTCTCACTATTTGAATATCAAAATAATTACAAAGCGGAGAGGTATGAAATATGCCTTTTCGCATTCATCTTCGCAATTAACAGGGTTTGTTTTAAAAAGAGGGCAATAAACTATTTTAATGAAAATCTCGTCTTCGAATTTCTATAGGATCGAGCCTTCGACGCAGGCTCATTTTTTAATATGTCTGGTTTAAAACAACACGTTTGAATTTGTCTTCGAAAGTAGTAATTATATCATAGTTACTATTGGTAATTTGACTAAGTTGTTTATAAGTATTGATAGTACAAAATAAGAGTGGCATTAAAGCTCTAAAAATAAAATTCCACAGGCTTTAGCGAGCGTCAACAAACCTACGCGAGCCCCTACGAACTTCAATGTATATCAACGTGCTTGTACCATTGAGAGTGTATATTTGCATATCAAGTAAGCTTTAAAAAACACAAACAAAAGACCTAATACTCAATGCCGTCCCAAATGTTCAAACTGCCTTCCATCATTTTGAACACATAGTTCCAACCTTTCCCTGAGTGACAAAACAGCTCTTTCCACTTCCGCTCTAGATATGCTACGAATAGCGTCTGTGATTCGTTGAATCATATTTTCCCTTGTCGTAGGCCTCGTATAAAAAACAAGGTCTTTCAATCTTCCCCAAAGGTAGAAATCGAGACAGACCTGCAACAAAAACGAGGGGACATTTTGCTAATTAGAATTGAAAATAGTATTGATACGATCATTAAAAACTTTACCACTGTTTCTGGTTCTGGTTTCCAACGGCACATTTTCTAAAAGAAGTGGTAAGTGATTGTCCAAAAAATTTAAATATATTTGCCCTCTAAGCGGCTCATCCCAAATAAAAGGACCAATGATTTCAGTGCCTAAAATGCCGCACCAAACGTTCACGCTCTACCTTTTTTGGTGCTGCACTTCCTGCATCCAACGGGGATTACTGGCTGACCAATAATGCATATTGTGCATATTGATTCCACCATAACTATGAAAGGTTGCTTCGTCCGTCCACAAAATTCGGGTTAAAAGGTTTCTGTCTTCCGCTATCATATTTATTAACCAATGACAGTAGTCTAACCTCCTGTCGTAGTCTGCGACGGTCAAAGCTTGGTGCAGCACAATATGATATGGATGTAACCTAAGACAAAGATTACTTAGCACTATTAGGATATCATAATAATAATATATCTAATAATTACCTGTGTTCTTTCAATATTCGAAATACTGAGGATACTTAAATCTCTCGAAATTACTCGAATACTTAACTGGGGATTGAACTCTACGTACGCTAAAACATTGATGATATTTTACTCAGTTCTTCTTGTACCCTATCTGCGGTGTAAGGGGCGAAGGACACTTCCCGTGGTTCAAAAGCGATTTGCTAAACAAGTAAACATTCTGCTGCCGTACCGGCGTCTTTAAGGATATCTCAACGCGTACAACCTTGCAGCTATAGTTGCATTTTGCAGGCACTCAAAATATATAGCGATAATATTAACCGCCTCTTCAAGCAACAAAGGTATTTAAAAAAAAAACACAATACAGTAACACAGCGAATACGACAAAGTAATGTTCTGACGTGAAAATTGTTGATTTTTTGACATTGCAAGATTATTTTTGTTTTCAAAGCTTACTTGATATGCAAATATACCTACACGCTCAATGGATTATTATACTTATAAGTAATTATGCATTCTTATCTAATATCGTTCGATTATTTAAAATATGTAAAAATCATGGTTGGTCTGCAGAAATTTATAAATTTGATTTATACCTTAAAAAATGGACCTAGTAGAAAATGCTGGGTCATTAAATGTGTTACTTTTCTACATTTTATTTATATTTTTGCTAAAATCTGCGCTTTGAAAAGAGATATCCAAATGCGGTTTTCGCCAAAGTATTGGGCTTTTTTCTCTATCTAACTATGTAAAAAGGTATACATCGTTTACTTAAATTTTTCGAAAAAATTCGTAAAATTAGTAAGTTTTTAACTTAATGCCCTCTAGCGGCGTTCATAAAACGTAAACAGCCACAGTTTATAAGGCTAAAAATGAGGCTGAAAAGGCTCTTCTAAACGAAACCAAGCTCACTAAATTCGGTAAAGCCAAACTGGAGTTATGAGCATTTTTACAAATTAAACCTTTTTTGTTCAGAAAACATAGAAGATTAAAATAGTAATATTTATCAATATACTTTACTTGGTATTTTTTTGAGAAAATTATATGTTTAAGTTTTAACGTCACAATTACGCCCCCTAGCGGCCACCCTACAAACTTATTTCCAGCAATTTCTCTTGACCGTTTTTATTAGAAATATTTTTTCCCCAAAGCTGTACTATTATTAATTTCTGAAATATAGGCGGCTACCTCTCTTAATGGAACACCCGGTACAACCTTTCTGAAAGCTTTATAAGGCTTGTTTAAACTTTAACTTTCTTAAGGTTCTATAAACAATAAGAAGTTTGTATCAAGCTGTATATGTTGTACTAATTAAATTAAACTCTTACTAACTCCCCCGAGAATGTTTGAATATTCACGAATTTAGTGGAGCATTCCACTATCTTGAACTATTCTTTCCAAGCCAATATGAACATATGTGAGTCTCCACGAATTTAGGCAAGTTTCTACGAAAAGCGAGTTTCCACTAGCGCATGCGAGCCTTCCTAAACGTAGGTGTGTTTGCACAAACGTAAGCAAGTCTTCGAGAATGTATGTGTAGTAATCGAAAGACGACTGAATTAGAAATAAATTGTTAATAAATGACAATCGACAAGTGACAGCATTTTGACATGGAGAGTGCGGAAAATGTTTAAATCAGCTGTCAAACGACCGGTATCACGAATCCCGTCTCCGGCACAAGGCGTGAAACGTTAAATCACCTATTGTGAAGGAGACAGAAAGAGATATCTGCAAGAAGCTTGTGATTTGTTTAATGAAACATTTCCTGACTGGGTTTCCTTGATTTGTAAATCCACAGTATTTAGAAATTTGAAAAAGTTTAATTAAACAGGAAGTGTGAAAAACAATCCCAGATCTGGACGGAAGAGGACAACCCCTGATGAAGAAAATACACTTAATGTGGTTGTAAGTATACAGGAAAAATCAAAAACTTCAATTTTAGAGCCTACGTTAGAAAATAATATGAGTGAGATATATAAGGAGGATTCTAAATGTCAATAAATGTCATCCCTATAGAGTACAATTACACCAAGAATTGAATGAAGATGATCTATAGGCGAATGCAAATCTCCCAGGAAATGATGGATGCCATTATTGGAAACAATATGTTAATGAAAAATATATTGTTTTTCTCGACGAATCAACATTTTGTGAGAGGAACTCTGAGGAATATATAGATCTCCTATCACAAATGTGAATGAATTTATGAGCAATTTTAAACTATACTTAGAAAATATAGGTAATATTAATGTATATTATCATGTAATAGTTGAGATATAAATATAAATGCTTTGTTATCTAATAATAGTCAACGACTTTCTAGATATACTTGGTAGATACAACTTTACATCTACTATAAATGTACCAACTATAGTTGTAGGTAAGACATGTTTAGGGGGGGTGGGTTGGCTCAGTGGTTAGAGTCATGACTTTGAGATCGGAAGGTCTCAGGTTCGAATCCCACCGTTGGCCGGAATTTTTTCATTTAATTTAATTATTTAAAATTAATTCTGATGCCTTGGTAGGATTCCCCACTCGACCATTCACTGTTGGGTTCTAATTAACAGTGCTGTTCCTAAAGTGGCGCAGGGAAACAGTAACAAAGCCTACACAGAACACGAGGCTAATAACCATAGCAGTTGATGCCGATGACACAAAAAAAAAGACATGTGTAGATAACATTCATGTAAAAAGTGCTAATTTTTATTTAAATGAAATATTTCCATATGTAATAAAAAATAGTATAACAGATCACTATTCGACAGTAATACATTTGCCTATTGTCAACTCTGTTAGAGTAAATATGAATGTTTATTTAAAAAAAAAACTAATATGAAAAAGTTAAATATGATTTAAGTAGCATTACTTATAAATCTAATGTTCCAAAATAGTATTTGTCCACAGGAATTCCAATCTGCAAAAATAACACCAATATTTAAAAATGGAAACAGACTGGATGTAGCAAATTATCGGCCAATATCTTTAATTTCTAATGTTGCAAAAGTTTTTGAAAGGACATTAAAAGAAAGAATAACAAATTTTTTAAATAAATTTAATGTACTAAGTGACATGCAATTTGGATTTAGGGAGGGACAGTGTACGGAAGACGCAATTGCTTTGTTATCTGGAGAAATATATGAAAACTTAGACAATAGTAATACAACGCTAAGTGTGTTTCTCGGTCTTGCAAAGGCGTTTGATACTGTGAGTCATTCTCAGTTGTTGGACACTCTGCAAGATCTTGGAATACGAGGAACCCTTTAAAATTCTTTGAAAGCTATCTCACAAACCGAAAGCAATTTATTAAAATAGGTACAGAGATTAGTAAAGAAAATTTGGTAGAATATGGTGTTCCACAAGGTACGGTTTTAGGACCAGTGTTATTTTCTATATACTTTTTGATAAACTCACTGGGAAGAATTACATCTTTTGCAGATGACACTGCAATCTTACACAATGCAAAAAGTTGGAATGAAGTTAAAGAAATTGCAGAGACAGATCTGTTTAAAATCGCGAATTGGTTTGCTTATAACACATTAGAAAACTATTTTTATTATTTTTAAAATTATTAATAGTCTAAATAAAAATAGGTACTACACTGTGTTAACCAAGAACATACAACTTTTTTATTATTTTTTAACAACATTCCAATTACTAAAAACGGCTATTTTTCCCACTTAACAAAACAGATTTGCAAAAATCATCAAAGGACAATAATATTCTTAGAATAGTCCAAGGAACAACCCCTTGAATTTTTGCCGCATGTTTAAAAAACACCCTGTATATGGATAAAATGTAGTTAGTGTAGTAAACTTATTCAGATAATGGCGGAATAAGTACATGGGTCTGCAGTGACGCCATGCTAACTCCAGAGGAAGTAGGCAGGAAGGAACTGCAAGTCTAAGTGATTGAACCTACCATGGCCCCTTAAGGAAAGGTAGAGGGATGCTGTAGAAGTTGAAAAACTACAATGATTTTGAATTAATATTAACTCAACTATAATGAACAGTTTTAACTAGAAAATAAATTAAATAGATACGTACAGGAAAAAATCAGACCCTGGATATATCCACCCTTATATTTCATACATTTCGTAGACACCGAAAGGGCCGTAATCAAATTATTTTATACAACATAAATAACCCATTAAATATATAATTTGATTTATTAACACGACATATTAGTAACTCTAAGTGGATTGGTTTCTCTAATTTAATTAAGAATATCTACTAATCTAAATGCGTATATATCGGCATGATACACGTTATCGAAAAAATAAATGACTGCATGAACGGTTTCGCTATGTCGAAGGTGCGTTCATTGCTATATTAAGAATAATAAAAATTTCTTTGAAATGTTCGTGTCACCCATCCCGACCGGCCGTGGCGGTAGGTCGCAAGAGGAAGTTGGCGTGGAAAGTGGTCAGCAGGTCAAAGGGAGTATCGATTCAGTGTAATAGACGGTATTAAAATCTATAAAGAAATGTCACAGTGGCGTAACGATAACTCATTTTATCTTCCAAAACTACAGAAGGAATTGGAGAAATCAAATATCGGACTTCATAGATTTGCAAAACTGTGTGAATTGAGGCATTTTATTAATAAAGGAGTTCTGTTATCATACCACAAAAGTTATGTTTATGTTCTTACCTTTTTTTAATACTTCAACCATGATCTACTTACCCTGTCACAGTTCTTCTCTTCTGGATCCCCGTCACAAAAGTTGATAGACTTTGGTCCCTTTTAGCAACACCAAACCCAGGAAGAAACAAGACCTTTATTGAAACTTGGATAAAGAATGTATCAATGCAAATGATACAATTCATTTTTCTTTCGAAATGAAATTCCTACACTTTAAAAATTACACTCAGACATAGAAAATATTTTTATCTTCAATAAATATTACACGAATTAAATTTTCGCTACAAAAAACATAACAGAAACAGCTTTTTAACAGAGAAAGATGAAAGGGTTGCGTGGAGATATGATTATTTAAGGAAAATAATGGACGCAAGGAATCAGCATAAACAAAAAATTGGCAAGATACCTCCTTCAAAACTTCATAAACAAGCCTATATGGAAGGGGTCTCTTGTGGATTAAAAAATCCAACAGAAACATGAAATCGTTTTATAATAACCCACATTGTAAGCACCGATGGATTTTTGCCAGATGGAGGTTTATTAATATTCGAGTCAAAGAAAACAAAAGACTACCATGAAGACATGGTTTCAGAACATTAAAAAAAAATTCAGCCAACCTCGTTATTGTTTTGGATCTATCACAGTCGATTAACGAGACACTACCTACAACAAGATGGAGAATAGAAGATATTTCAAAATGGCTTTGTTCTAAAAATATTATTAATCCTCTTAAATCCTTGAAGGCAGAATTACTCGTTATAGTAAGGCAACAAAAAAAAACAAATTCAAAAAATATATTAAAGACGAGATGATCTGAGAAAAAGGAATTGAAATTCTCAGATTGCCTCCTTAACATGCAGAGTTATATCCCATTGAACTGATCTGGTCACAATTAAAAGGTTATGTTTTTCGAAACAGTGCAACATTTAAATTACCTGATGTGCGAAATTTGTTTTTAAAGGCATTTTCAGATGTAAATGAAGAACAGTGGAAAAAATGCCGTTTTAGATGCCTGTTCATGATAATGCCTAAATATTTAATGGAAACAGCTTCGGAGATTTGGACGCCATCAATATTTAGTGAACCAAGATTAGGTAGGTTGGACGAATATGACATAAAGTGTTAATTTGTTAAATTTCGTAGCATAACCTAATTTTTTTCAAGTCCTCAGCTTTTTTTTTAAATTCTGTGTACGTTTCGGTCTGATATAAAATAGCGATGTCATCGGCAAAGCTCAGAATATTTCCCTGAATTTTTTTTTACATTAAACTATGTAGAGTGTAGGAAGCATTGATCCCAGAACAGTTCCCTGTAGTACTCCAAAAGAAACCGTTCTCGAGCCACTGCTCTTCCCATCAATATTTATATATTGCACTCTATTAATCATGTAACTTTTTAATAAATTATATGCAATTCTCCTAATCCCATACTGCTCTAGTTTCTCCAATAATTAGAGTCTACTGCTTTATAAATACTAGATGTAAGTTTATATATTGCTTCCTTAGTAGATTTTCCCCTTTCTAAAGCCATATTGATGTGGTGATATCACACTTCATGCCTGTTGAGGAATTGCAGTAGTATCGATTTAATAAGTTTTTCATAAATTTTTGAAAATACAGAGAATAAAGAGGCTGGCCTGTAGTTTTCAATTTTGTTTTTGTCTCTATTTTTATTATTCCTATTTTTAAACAGTGTGGAAATTCCAGTTCTCAAAAACTTTAATTAATGAAATGTGTTAGTTGTTTTCTAATATCTTCATTTATTTCCTCTACTGTTTCTGCCCTAATACTATCCCAACTTGTAGATTTTTTTTTATTTTAAATCCCTCATTCTCATTAGTATCCACAAGGTTTATAACTACTTTCCTCCCTGTTTATATCTTCCCTACAATTCGAAGGAATTTTGATTTTGTTTGCGTATTTTTCACCAAGATCACCATAGTAATCATTAAAAATGTTTGTAGTTTCTAATTTTTCTGTTATTTTTTTCGTTCTCCACTTGTACACTTTCAGTTTTTGTTTTAGGTAGTTCTTTGTCCCATAGAGTATTAAAACACTTCTATAAAGTAGCAGAAGAACTTGTGCTTTTATTTATCAATATAGATTTGCTATTTATTGATTTTAATTTGTTTTTTACTTTTATAGTTTTTGTATTTTGTTGTATATACTTTTGAATTTGTGTCACAAATGTTTCAGTTGCCAAATGAACATAATTTGATCGTTACATTTTTAACCAGCTTTCGTTTCTTAAGTCTTTTTTGATAATTTATGAAATTTTTATAATATTAACTGTTTGATTTTTCGTTTCGTTTGAGGTTTAGGCTACTGAAATTGGAAAGTGGTCTGTAATGTCACTTTCAAAAACAAATGACTTAATATTGGTGATACCTCCGTTATTTTTTATGAAAAAGTGATCTAGGCAATAAACTAACATAATTTTTAAATTGTAGTAACGACGTAATGACATAAACCAAAAAATGACATAAACCAAAATGTAAGAGATCTATTTCAATTGTTATGAGAAAACAACCCTGTTTCGCTTAGTCGGATTACTCGGACTTTGATCCAACGTTGCCACATTAAGTAAATTTCTACTTTTTGGTAGATTTTCAGCTGTTTGGCTATTTTAAGTAGAAAAGTTTTTTTTTGTATAATTTAGTAGATTTCTAAAATTCTAATTACTGAAATAAAACTTTCTATTTAAATAATTGTGTTGCTAAAAACTGTGGGTTATAACTAGGGTTGGGCCATTATCAAAATCAATAATCGATCATCGGTTATTTTCGAATAATGGATTATTTAAAAATAATCAATTATTTTTAAGAATTGAACACCCATTTTAAATTACTATGAGCCACCACTGTTTCTTGATTGAAAATGAACGAAAAAATTTCAAATTAATTCAATTTCAATTTTCAAACCTGTATCTGAAAAAATGGCTTCTTTATTAACAAAAATATATTTTTTTTTACAACTTTAACAGCCTGTAGATCAGAAAGGAGCGATCTCAGACCCATTGTGTTGAGTAAAATATTTTTATTTTTGCCTTTCGAATCTACAGTTTTAATTTGACCCATTACTTATGACTCACCCTGTATAAAGTACAAAACTGTTAGGTAAGGAGCACGAAAACAAACTAAAAACCTAGGTGAAGTGCCTGTGTTATCTTTTTGTTTATTTCCGGAACCCTTCTCAATTATGTATTAATTTATTAAATTTTAATATTGGCAAAAACCAATTACAAGAAAATAATAATATTAATAATTATATACAAAATAGACAATGTGGAGTCGAGATCAGCAAAAGAAAAGTAAATTTTATTAAATAAACATGAATAAAAAAAAAGTTGTTGTATTTAAGAAAATTTTGGTTATTCTTAAAACGTCTACATCAAGATTAAACTGCGATCAAATGTGATAAAACAGATATCGTAAGATAAATAATTCACAAACAGTTATAAATCGTACGAAAATTTATATATTATTAGGTAAGTAAAGTTCGTCTAACCTTCAGAACTCGTACAATCATATCTTTTGAACAAACAACAAGAAGAAAACCGTCGGAAACATAAATATGAAATTCGCCAAGTGTGAGGAATTGTTTGGGTTTAGAGTCATAGTTGCCCCCTTACATGACTATAAGATAAATAACCTGAACCGTTGTTATTGCATGCTATAGGTGCACATTGTTTATATAACAAACGTTAAACTTTGCTAAACTTGGGCGGTTCTATATTGATTGGATAAACTTGGGGTGAGTGGAAGCTCTCGCTAGCCGAGACCCAGTGCTCACGGGTAATAGAGAGAAAGACGGAGAGAGAACGCGGACAAATCGAGGAAACCTACAAACTTATGAACTAATTAAACTATCCTACTCTATGACAATAGAGATATGTAAATGTAGATAAGGTACAATTTATTGCTAGCACGCCCGCTCATCTTAGTTACTATTCAATTATATCTTCCGAGAAACCTACGTGGGTGAAATATCTCACTACTTTCTGCATGCTGTTTGTTTGGATGTTGTTTGACTGACGAGATTTTCCTTCCTAATATGGCGAAAATTTGTTAATTTTCGATTAGTTTTTAATTAGCAAACTTTTTAATACGAGGAGTATTTCTAATGTGAAACAAAACTTACATGAGTATAAGATTCAACACCTGTTACGATGTTGTGTGCATTGCTGCCCTTATATTTTCTATATTTATGTCATATTCTCAATTTTATTATAAATACGCACAATTTTCCATCGCTATAAAAAAAGCATATGTTATACCTCTTTCTAAAAATCTTATCCCAGAAAGTCTTTTTGCCCTCTGCCCGTTCAATACTTTGTTTCTTGTCTAAGATATTTGAAAAATTGACAAATTGGATAATAAGTCAATTAGTTTTCCATACTTCCTTGTGGTCAATTTAGCTTTAAGGCCTGGATTTATCTATACTATTACGTTGCTGAAAGTTATGTCTAACTGATAATAAGTTAATAATAATAATAGTTTATTCAGAAAAGAGACAAATTAATACTTACAAAAAATAACAATATTAATAATAATTATTATTATAATAATATTATTAATAATAACAGCCACAATAATAGTATTAATGATCGTTAAATTTAAATAACGTTAAATTATTTCTTTAAATAAACATGTGTGTGAATTCGTCCATAAGAAGCCAAAAAGACTGTGCATGGACGAATATATTTTCATGATTGAATGTGTTGACATTAATATACTTTTATACACAAAACTAATCTAGCTATTTTAACATATATGTTATTAAAAATTAGTAAAAACGCTACAGTAAAAAACATTATTAGAGGCCAAAATTAAAAAAATAATAAAAAATATTTACGAGTATTAGAGACTTGACAAGTGGTGAATATTTTCTCTTCCTAAGTTTATAATGTATGTTTTAAAACGTTTTTTAATGAATTCTAATTAGTTTATATTGAGAAGGTACATTTTATATGATTTAGGAAGATTATTGAATACTTTACTCATTTGGTGTGAATATGTTCGAATACTAATATTTCTTCTTAAAAATTGTGTTTGTACATTAAGATTTTCTCTATATCTTATTTTGTGATGGTGATTTACAAGCTGTAAACATTTTTTGTTTTTATAAATAAAAATAATTATTTGATGCATAAATAACTGTCTAATATCAAGTATTCTTGCTTCCAAAAAAAGAAGTTTGAACGGGTATGTAAGTTTCTTCTTAAATATTATTTTTAAAAACCGTTTCTGAAGTACATCTAACTTTTTTATGTAAGAAAAAGCCAGCTCCTCCCCAATTTAGAATCGAATATCTTAACCTAGAATCAATCAGAGCAAAATAAATAGTTTTGATATGATATGATATGATATAATATTTTAAAAATACCTAAATTTGTACAGTAATGTCCTCAGAACTTTAAATACATTTTCAATATGAATGTTAAATCTAAGATGACAATCTATATGCAGTCCAATATACTTAACTTTTTTTTTTAGCGGTAATGTCCACTTTAGAATTTGATCTTTCTATTGTTAATATATCATAATTAGGTACTGTACTAACATTGCTAGAAAAAGGCATAAAGTAAGTGTTTCGAAATTAACGGTTAGTACGAGGGTGAATCAAATATAAACGGTAATTTTTTTAAATACATTTATTGATTAATGTTATACACAAACAAAACATTTAACACTTTTCAACGTAGATACCTCCATGATCTACATACTTTTGCGACCGTTTTGGGAGTTTGAATATTCCTTCTTCGTAAAAAGTTTGAGGGCGAGTTGTCAGCCAATTACGCACGTACTCCTCGACTTCTTCATTGCTTTCAAATCTTTTTCCTCCGGGTGATTCTTTCAAGGCTCCAAACAAAAAATAATCACAGGAGGACAAGTCTGGACTATAGGGAGGGTGTTCGAGGGTTTCCCAGCCCAGTACTTCCAGTTTATTCCTTGTCACAACCGCGGTGTGAGGTCTCGCGTTGTCGTGAAGAAGGATAACCTCTCTAATGGGCATACCCCGTCTTTTGTTTCGATAGGCGATTTTTGTCGACTCTAACAACTAGCAATAATAAGCCGCATTCACTGTTCGTTGATCGTGAAAAAAATCAACGAGCAAAACTCCCCTCGAGTCAAAGAAAACCGTCGCAAGAACTTTTCCGGCTGAGAGACGGGTTTTGGCCTTCACTGGGCAGCCTTCATCCTTTCTTCGCCACTCTTTACTCGCTATTTTTGACTCGGGAGTGTAATGGTGGACCCATGTCTCATCACATGTGACAATGCGTCACAGAAAATCCTCCCCTTCTTGTTGAAATCGATTCAGATGTCTTTCACTGATCTCCGACCTGACCTGTTTTCGATTTTCGGTCAGTAACCTTGGAACCCATCGAGCACTAATTTTTCTGAAGCCAAGATGATCAGTGGTAATGGATTGAGCACTCCCATAGCTGATACCCACTTCTGACGAAATTTCTTCAACTGTTAACCGGCAATCGGCTTCAACAAGCTCTCGAACGGCACGGATGTTGTCATCTGTGAGACTTGTCCTTGGCCGTCGATCGTGACTTTGATTTTCGACACGTTCTCGCCCACCCTTAAATTCTCTGGCCCACGTATACACTCGGTTCTGAGACAGTGTATCATCCCCAAACTGTGCCTTTAAACGAGTAAAAATTTCGGACGGTGTAACGCCTTCGTTGGTTAAAAACTTTATGATGATGCGTTGTGCAACAGACGAATGTACCTCCTGCTCAGTCATGGCTGTACTGAGGACAGAACCGAGCAAGGCCGCTACACAAGCCGGCTTCCCACTCCTGATAAAACAACCCATTACATCGCATCATCTAGGTCGAAATTACGTGATAAACGAAATAGTAAAATTACCGTTTATATTTGATTTACCCTCGTAATTTACGACTAAATAGATCGAGTATATTTTTTAAATCATTCTCAGTTTTTTTTTTTTGTTAAATTTGTTCGGGTATTATCAGAGTAAACAATTGCCGTATCATCTGCAAAGCTTATCAATCTACCCGATAAGTAAGAATACTGTTGAGATAAATAATATAGAGGATAGGACCTAACATAGTACCTTGTGGTACACCAAATTTAATACATTTTCTTTCACTTAAAATGTTGATTTTTACCGTTTGAGTTCTATTTAATGAATAATTTGCAAAAAGTTTATTTGGTTCGTCTCGAATTCCTATATCATCCAGTGCCTCCAACAATTGCGTATGAGGAACTGTATGGAAGGCCTTAGCCAGATCCAGAAACACGCACAAAGTTTGCTAATTTCTAGGGAGTTTGTAACTTCCTGTAACAATAGCATCTGTTGTCGAGATACCCTCTTGGAATCCAAACTGGTTATTGCTTATAATTTTATTACTTTCAAGAAATTTGGAAATGCGAGTTTTTAGGGATTTTTCAAATACTTTCGCCAGGCATGATATTACTGATATTTGGTCGGTAATTTGAAACATTTGTTTTTCTCCTTTTTTAAAAATTGGTATTATTACTGCAGTTTTGAACTCTTGAGGGATACAAGAAGTTGTGAAAATTGAATTAATTAAATGAACTAGAGGAGACGCAATAACAGATGCAGTATTTTTTAAGATTTCAGATTTTATACCATCAACCCCTGCAGCTTTTTTAGACTTTAAAGATTTTATTAATTCAATAACTTCAGGTTCTGTGACAGGTGCTAGGAAAAATGATCTTTGACATTTTAATAGTTATGTTAATACATCTCGGTTACAGTAAAGTCTTTGATCACATTAATCATTCCCTCTTCCTGACACTTTTTCGCCAGTTAGGTTTTTCCTATTCATCTACAGATTTATTAAAAAGTTGTATAAAAGAAGTTAAGCTATCTTCTATAATCCACGATCCACTTCGGCGTACCGCAACCTTCTATTCTAGGACCACTTCTGTTTGTTTTTATACTTCAAAATTTCCTTTAAATTTTGAAGTATCGTATCTACGCAACTTTATTTCAAAATCAAATAACCAACATAACGAAGATACTGACTGTTCCCACTTTGTACCTTCTGTATCTGTATCTGTAACGTGTGGAGGGTGGGTTATCCCCCACGGCAAAAAGTATTTGATTGGCTGCTTTTTTAGCTAGTGAATCAGCAAGACGGTTACCTTTCGATGTGGCGTAACCTTTAATCCATCTTAAGGTGACCACATTGTTGATGGATACTTCGGCCAAAGCTTCGTCACATTCTAGCACTAACCCTGAATAAATTCGTGGTCTGTTCAGGGTGAGTAGTGCTTGTCTGCTATCTATATAGATGAGCATGTTCCTTCCAACGATATTCTTTCTGGTTATTTCTTTTGCTGCTATGAGAAACCCCGTTAGTTCTGTTTGAACTACACTGGCACTATTGCTCACAGCCCATTTTATGTTTAGGTTTAAGAATCTGGAGTATATTTCACATCCTGAGCCTTGTTTTGTTTTAGAACCATCGGTGTAAATATGAATCGTACCTGCCACTTCTGGCTCTTCAATTTGTTCTATTATAATTTTATATGACACTCTTTGAGTTCTTTTCCGCTGTCGCGATGGTGCTGTTGGTCTATATCGGTTTATTTCCACGAGGTAGAGGAAGATAATGAACTGTGCTACTGTAGTTGGGTCATAATATTTTTAGTACTAGGTAATTTCGGGTGAGATGGCACAGTTTATTATTGGTCGTCTCAAGTAAACAAAGCAAATCTTAGTACCAAGACAGGCGTTAATTGCATGAAGCCGCCTCGTGTCTGTTGTTTAATCATAATTTTCTACAGAAAAGGTAAGAAAATATTCAATATTTCTAAATCACATGCTGTATAACTTTTTACAAGTCCTGTAGAGTAGTAGTTTTTTAGTTTATACAAGTTTTTCTTATTTATATGTGTTCAAAAACAACCAAAGTGCATTTCTAACCTAAATGTTTGGATATGAATCGTCGCGTTAGAAAAATGCAGATAAAACCATCTCTTCCTACTAGTTCGGTAGAGTTAGCGCGCACCATCTAAGCCGAATTCAACGTGCGCGAACTCTTCCGATCTATTTTTTCACCGAGAATATTTGTTCTAGAAATTTTGAAATGCCTACTCGCTACAAAAGAAAGGGTAGTGTTTCTCGAGGTTCTTGGTCTTAGGAAAGGCTATCATCCGCCATTGAAGCTGTGCGAAACGGAACAATTGGTTTAAATGAAGCCTCCAGGCGGTATAGTATACCGTGCACAACGCTTCGTCGGAGACTACGATTTGGTAATTTTTAAAAAATCAATGTCATTGGTATTCTTTGTAGGTGTCGTTAAAAAGGGAACATAAGGTCCATCTGCATTCCATAAATTTAATGCCAATAACGGTAAATTTGGTAAAGATTGGTTGTATTCTTTTCTTGAAAGGAATAAGGATTTGTCTGTTAGAAAGTCTGAGGGTGTTTCTCTTGACCGAACTACGGGGATGAATAAGCAGGAAGTTTCTGGTTATTTTAACCTTCTTATACAAACACTTGAAGAACAGGGTCTAATAAATAAGCCAAGTAATATTTTTAATATGGATGTTTATAGACTCAGAAAGCCTCAGAGACCTGTAGTACTTATTTTAGATGGTCACGCCTCTCATGTAAGCTCGCTTGAAATACTAGAATTCGCTGAAATGAATGATATCATGTTTGCCAAGTTACACGACAATTTTTACAGCCACTAGACCGAGCTTTCTTCAAAGCATTGAAGTACTATTATTCCTCTGCATGCAATACATTTATTCGACCAAATCCAACCAAAGCTTTCAATAGGTTACAATTTGAAAAGCTGTTGGGAGAAGCATGGTCCAAATCGGCAACTGTGCACAATGCGGTCTCTGCCTTCCGATCCACAGAAATTTACTCTTTGAATCCCGACGAAATTCCCGATTATGCATATCTATTTGAAAAAAGTAATAACTCTACTATTTCTGAAAATCCTATAGAAATTACAAATGCTTTGTCCAACAACAATGCTTGTATTTTACCAATAACTTTAGATACTCAAAATGAAAAAGAATCGCCTGGAAAAATACTGGACAGTATATGTCCTGTACCATCAACCTCAAGGGTTAATACTTTGAGGAATCGTAGTCGACAGCTGGCTGCTCTCTTAACTGGAGAAGAAAATATTAAAAGAAAAAAAGAGCTAGCCAAACAAAAGGAAGCAAACAATGTAGTAAGGAGGAGAAAAAGGCAAAGAAATATGCAAGAGACCAAAAGCCATGGCAGAAGCAGAGGTTTTGCTGCAATATGAAGACGAAGGTGAAAATGATGACGATTACGAAAATGAATGTGTGGGGTGTGGAGATAATTATCAAACCACAAAAAGTTAAGAAGATTGGATCAAGTGCATCGAATGTTCTAGGTGTCTACATGAGGGTTGCACTACCTTTTTGAACATATATTTGCGCTGTGGAAAGAAAAAGGATCTGGAGTAACCTTTTTTGTATTGCATTTTTTTACATTCTTTAGTATTTTATTTAAGAGCCATCTCACCCTACTTTATTTTTAAGACATGCGCCATCTAACCCAAGGTTATTGAATGAGATGGTGTTTTTAAATATTTTAATTACCTTTCTTTGTCCCAATGCGCGTTGTGGTTTTTATTTATTTTTTACCTTACCGGCAAGAACAAACCCTTAATGTATGACTATAGCGAATAAATTGATTTTTAAGCTAGTAATTTGGTTTTTATGACTTTGATAAAAAAGGTGCGCCATCTCTCCCGACTTTACATCTGTATGTTTATAATATCGTATCGTTATGACATTTTTTTGGAGCCGCTTCAAATGGAAGCTAAATTTTTTGTTTCACCTAGTAGTTAATTTATTTTTTATTACAACTATATTATTTCAACTTATATTTGATGTAGAATCCCATTATGGAATAAATATTTTAAAGGTGCTAAAAAACAAATGTACGAACAATAATCAGCAGGTGAGAAAAAGTGTTTAAAAAAAGTTGTACAAATACAACAACGACGTCGCGACGTCGAGCGTCCACTACGCCGTGTGACTCGCAGCAATATGAATATTAAAAAAGTTTAAGCGTTGAAAATTTCAATCCAATTTGCATATTTGATGAAGGCTTTGTATTTTAATTACCGTATAATATTTAACTCAAATTTTCCGTACAATTAAATAGACATAACAACATATATACACAATAAAGTGTTGTGACAGCATTTCATTTTCTGAAAAATGCCCGTTTTATGTTCGGTTAAAGGCTTTTTAGAAGTCGGCGCTGTAGTGTAAAGCTATCGGCTTTTGTATAATAGTTTGTTAGAGGTATTTAAACAGGTTTTGTTCGGAATACTGAATAGATTTCGGTCGGTGGTTGGTTTGGTTAGTAACCCACTGGACGAGATAAGGGGAATAAAATGAAAGGTTTTTTTAGTAACGAATATTTAGGAATTCTTATCTATAGGTATATTTTTTTCCATTTCGATTTATAAGAAAAATAATATTTGTATCGTAGTTGTTAAACGTCACCTATGCACATTCTTTAATGTTAATATTAATAAAATATGTAATTTTAAATTGACACGAAAATTATTTCTAAACAACTCCGAATTTTTTATATAAAGTCCATTGCATGATCATACTTTTGGTCCTTCGAGCCGGATCCGCAGGAAGGCTCACTAAATTAATTATTTAAAACTACGTCCGTCGTGTCTGCTGAAATGCTGGTAGCTGAAGCCCTATCACAGGTAGCTGCAATATTAGAGGAAGGTCTTATATTTTTAACAGTAGTAGTTACACTATTTTATATAAAATGATGATCACAATTAATTATGATTTTAATTCAATTAAACATTTTTAAGTACAACATAAACATCAAGAGTTGAACTAATGACAAACGATTGACTTAGATTTTTTATATAAAAATATAATCCAAAAATAAATTAGAATTGCACTATGTACTAAAAAGACTGACTGGGCTAGTTTTAAAGCTGAAGTAATATAACTAATTATGCCATAGAAGGCACTTGTGTATAGTGATTATTGGATCTACGCTTATCGTATCCAAAGTGGTTGGAAGGTTGTAGCTTTCTTCGCTAAAAGATAATTACTGGATGTCCCTGCATAGCGTTGTAGCTATATGAAATGACCAATATATCTTATTTTTTTTTTTTTAATTTGGTGTCACGGCGTCGACTTCTATGGCCATTAGTCTCGTGTTCTGTGTCGGCTTTGTTACTGTTTCCCAGCGCCACTTTGGGAACAGCACTGTTAATTAGAACCCAACAGTGAATGGTCGAGTGGGGAATCCTACCAAGGCATCAGAATTAATTTAAAATAATTAAATTATTATTTGTAAAAGTACTGGAGTAATTGTTTGACGTTTCAAATAGTGTTTGACGTAGTAAGGCTACAAAAAACACTATTTTTTATAGCGTCTAAAGCACAAATTTTGTTTTTTGTGATAAAAAGAGGTTAATGCTGCATTTTCGGCTGCAGGTAATTTTTTTTTATTTTTTGAAATTGCGAATTATGAACTGATATGAAAATTTGACTGTTGTTGGCTGATATTTTCTGATTCTTAAAACTTCATTGCTTGTAGGCAAATTTTTTCGAATACATTCAATGATTCTTGACCCACTTCAAGGCGAGTCGAGCGTTCGGTTGCGACGTCTAGAACAATTCCACAAACGAAAATTTAATTCGATTTCCATGTGCGCCTCGAATTATCTAAACATTAGCTCTGTTGAATTGCCCGTAATAAACAATCGAAATAGAAATATTCATTTAATCGCATGCGAACTTACAATATTGAATAAAACATGAAAATATGCACATATATACATAGACATATGCGGTCATGATTTGTATTCTACCAGGATGAAATGGAAACTTTCCTGTTTTAATTATCAGTACCTAGTTATATCCTAAAGGCAGTGATGGTAACGAAACAATTTAATAAAAATCCGAAGACATGTTGCTAAACAAACTACTTCAAAATATGTCTTTTTTGTTACTTATGTCTATATGTAGTAATCGATAACTAGACTTGCGTAGACTTCATTGTTATCTGCGACAAACGATTTGCAACTTTGTATACAGACAGAAACAACATTAACAAAAATTTAAAACAGTAGTGGCTGTAGAACATTGCCTAGCGGTACACCACTAGCAATAATTATTTTAGCGAAAGACTCTTAAATAAAAAGATTGTTTTTAATTCCAACACGTTCAAGTTTATAGAGTATTTTCTAAAAAGGCTTTTGCAAAATTGAAAAAGAATCCAGTTGATGACACAGCTCAAGAGGTTTATTTGTTTGGATTTTTGTTTACAATTTCATGTTGTTGGGAGTGGAATCAATCTTTGAGTTAAAACTAAATCATATAAGGAACTTATAGTTTTTGTTTCATTCCTTTTGCTTTTTATCTGCTCAAAATATCTCAAATAAATTACAGAATATTCTTCTGTGATCATTTTATTTATTTATTTATTTACGGGTAAAATTACAATTTTAAATTATAATTAAAATGTAGTGGAATATGTATGGTGCTGAAATAAAAACGTGGTATAATTCATTACATATAGACTAAAATAGGTAAAGAATTTAAAAGATTTAAAAAAAAAATTAGGTTGAATAAAATACTTGCATTAAATATTAAAAATAAAAGATCAAAGATTAAAGTTCAGTACTTTATAAATTTATAAAAGGGGGTGTTAAATATCTCAATATCGTTAAGAGTGTTGGGCTAATCTTAACATTCTTGAAATACAGCTGCTAAAAGTATGGTTTAAACGATAATAAGGTATATAAAATGTTTGTTGCTGTCGAGTGGAGCGGGTTGGAACATAAAGATTTATTTTCGTTAGAAGTTCAGTACAGCTGCATCTGCCATTGATAATTTCGAAAAGTAATGTCAGGTCTCTCTGTTTTCTCCTAGTTTCCAAAGAGGGGGTGTTTAGAAAATTCTCTATCAAACCATACTCGCAAAGGACACCCAATTTATAAGCTATGTATCTAAAAAATTTATGTTACACATTTTCTATAGTTCTGCTGTACGTTATGTAATGTGGAGACCACACAAAAGAGCAATAAACTTGGTAAGATCGGACTAGTGAACAATAAAGGATTTTAATTGCAGTTGTGTCAGTAAAATCATGTGTTAGCCTTTTGATAAAACCTGGCATTTTCATGGATTTATAGATAGCCTTAGGTATGTGTTGGTTGAAGCTTAAAGTGGGATCTAGAATAACTCCAAGGTCTTTAATTTGATTAACAGACTCCAAGATATGACCATTTAAGTTATGATCAAAAGTAGTAGTTGGTACATGGGATCGATAAAAGCGCATGACATGGCACTTTATGGCATTCAAGTCCACGCCATTTAAAGAACACCAGTTTGATAGATTATCAAGATCAGACTGAAGCCAGAGGGCATCATAAATGGTTTAAATAACTAGGACAACTTTTAAATCATCTGCAAACAACAGTGATTTGCCATACTGAAAACAATGCATGATGTCATTTATTAATAAGTTGAATAATAAGGGACCAAGGTGTGATACTTGAGGAACACCTGAGGTAACTTGAAATGAGTTAGAATAGTGATGGTTCACTCTAACCATTTGAGTTCTGTTCGTAAGATAGCTACTAATCCATTGCAGTACGACTAGATTATCAAGGTCAGACTGAAGCCAAAGGGGATCATAAATGGTTTAAATAACTAGGACAACTTTTAAGTCATCTGCAAACAACAGTGCTTTGCCATACTGAAAACAATGCATGATGTCATTTATTAATAAGTTGAATAATAAGGGATCAAGGTGTGATCCTTGAGGAACACCTGAGGTAACTTGAAATGAGAATAGTGATGGTTCACTCTAACCATTTGAGTTCTGTTCGTAAGATAGCTACTAATCCATTGCAGTACGACCCCAGTTATGCCATATTTATCGAGCATTTGAAGTAATAGAGAATGGGTGACCTTGTCAAAAGCCTTAGAAAAGTCAGTGTACACAGAATCTGGCAACTCTTCTCCAAAGCTTCCTATAGGATAGGATAGATATAATTTCCAGCATAAAAACTATATTGATAATTCGTTATGATGCCAGAGCAGTCATAGGTAAGGTAGTCTGTTATAATATTCTCAAAAACCTTAGGTATAGTACTGAGAATAGATATAGGTCGGTAATTTTTGACGTCTAACTTGCTACCCGATTTGTATATTGAGGTGACATAAGATAGTTTCCAATAATCTGGAAACTCACCCGTGGCGATAGATTTATTGAAGAGAGGGCGAGACAATGCGAAGCTGCAATTTCTGAGTAGGATGGGAGGAATAATGTCAGGACCAGAACCTTTCTTTATGTCAAGATTAGATGATTTCTCGTAAATGGTCGAAATAGGAATGTGATAAGAGGAAACATTAAGTTTTGGTTCAATATCGTTAAAATTTTGATTTAGATTTTGATTAGTGTAAACTGATGAAAAATGCTTGACAAACAGATTTGATACTTCACTGTCACAAGAAGCAAAAGAGTCTTCAAGGTCCATTTTATCAGGTATTTATTAGTTTTAGGATTCATAAATAAAATATTTCTTGAAGAGAAAAACAAGTTATATGTAAAAAAATGTTATATTGATATTATATAATGAAATGCACAGATTCTTGGCAATGGATGTTACCAAAGAAGTAACTTTAACCTTTTTTGTTACCAAGGCTGCCACGTAATGATGTATGTATAAGACGTGCTAAGGTAGGAAAGTAGGAAGACACTACAAATCCATGTTACTTTTTACATACATATTTAATCCCCTGAAGATGGCTCTATCTAGTCGAAACTAGTCGGATCTATATTAATTATTACAATAAAAATGTAATTGAGAAGCTATTTGAAATTGATGAACAAGACATAGCCCGCAGAAGAATGGTCAATAGCATTCAACGAATACTTTATTGTTAAGAAATAAGTTCGTAATAAATAAATATTTAAAGTACAGAATAGTTATTTATATGAAAAATATATTAAGTAGATGTTTATGATGCCCTGAGGGCGACAATCTTAGAGACCGAGAACTTTTGGTACAAGGGTGTAATTCAGCCGATATTTTGTTTTTCTTTATTTTTTCTTTTATTTTTTTTGGCATGTGTTAATTTTGACAGTGCTGCCCTATCGCTTAATAATTCATTTGTGATAGCCATATAAATTAGTTACAGGCCTCTACAGTATTTAACCCCTATTTAGAGCCTCTATCCATTTAAAGTTCTCTATTTATTACACTGTATAAAACAAAAACGAGTAAATTTCCTTTTCCGCCTTGTCATCGTCATCGTCGTATTTTCTACAGGAATAATTACCAGTAAGGTTTCCAATAAATCACGTCAATTTGTCGGCTTATTTGTCAGGGGCAATACCGGCGCGAGGGAGGAGGTTTTTAGCCCGATATGAAAAACGGTTACTTGTTAATATTAACGTCAAACACTTGTCCGCGGCCACCGACGGATCCGGCGATAGATACCGGGCGTAATCCGGGGGACGATGCTTTGCGATGCTTTTGTCTGAGCGTTTGCGGAGGCGATCAGGACAAAGCGCCTCTCTCCGCAACTGCTCCCGGCTTTCGACGTGTATTTTACTGCTTAACTTTGTGTGTACTGTGTATAGCCCCCCGAATCCCGTCCTCGCTCCACCTTCACCCGCTCGGCATTGTTTGTGGATTCACGCTCATCTCTTTAGTCTCTCGATGTCGATGGCGATGTCGGTCGTTATAAAATACACGCAGAACTATTTAAAATCGACCAACGTATTTTTATATGTCATCAGGCGATTTTCAAAATTCAAAGATGTCGTCATTTTAACGGGAATTTGTGAAACTAAGCAATTTGATCCCCAAGCTGAATCCAGAAAATTTTGTATGGTTTAACACACTGATAATATAGGTTTTGTGTGACATGCACATGTCAAGGATAACACTCTTTCAGGGAAAGCAACACATAATTAAGTCACAAGAGAATTAATTATAGACAAAGATCAATTACCGCCACTTCCAAGTCAATGATAAATACTACATAATATCCATAGATAAGGAGGTACCAAATAATTATATATATTTCAAATATAAATAAAGCATCTATGTCATGACTCGGCAGGAAAATATTCGATGAATATCAAGAGCATCTTTATCAGAGGTGGATGTGTTTTAATAGCGTTCTCCTGGAGTAATATCAACTCTTAACACATCTATTGAGCAACTGTTTGATCACAGAAACTGCAAACATATTTTAGGAGCCATATAATCGTATATGTCTCCTAAATCTCATTCTATTATATACCAACTGCACTTTGATAAACTTTTAATGCTAAATGAGCAATATCCGGTCAGTCAATTTTACATGTTTGGCGATTATAATCTACCTACAGCAACATTGGATATTGAAGATTTCTGCTCTTCAGCTTCAGCTCAACCCAGTTCATCACTATCGAAAGAAGGTGCTATCGAAATCGTCTGGAACATATGCGCTTTTTACAATCTTTTCCAGTCCAACAAAGTTGCTCAACCAAAGAGGGGTTATCCTCGACCTTGTTTTGTCCCCTGTGGAATTTACAGTGATGGTAGCCGTTGATATATTGATCCCACCTGATGTTCATCGTCCTCCTCTTGAAACTTCGATTCAATATAAGACGAACTCAAGTGATGCTCCTGAAGAAGAGTATTATTATGATTTTCGCCACGCCAATTTTGAGGGTATACGCCAATTTTGAGGGTATACGCCAATGTTTACAGGTAATGGTTTGGGATGGGCTTCTTCAAGGAAAGGAACTTTTAGAAATGATTTTTACTCTTTATGACGCTTTGTACTCGGTAATTGAGTTATTTGTTCCCTTAAAAAAAATTATTATAAACAGATTCCCAGATTGGTATTCTTTTTAACTCAGAAGCTTGGTTAACGATAAAAAGGTTGCACATAAGATTCCCCAAAATTATGAAATATTCAGTCAGTTAAGATCACAATGCAGGATTATATCTAGAGAATGCTATTCAAATTACATACATTCCGTTGAAACTTTTGTAAAAAGTAATGTTAAACCCTTTTAGAATTTTGTAAGTACTAAAAGATCTAATAACAAGAAATATTTTATTTATGCATCCTAAAACTAATGAACATATTTCTAATGGGATACAACAATTTGAAAATTAAGCAAACCAGTTGCAGAAGCAGAACAGAAGCTCAGAAGTTATTATACGTAAGCTTAATCTTTCTACTGGCTGCCACACTCAACTTTCAATACATACTTCTTTTAAAAACAAACCATGTTAAAAAAATCACCACACTTAAACATACTAAAACATAATAAAAATACAGAATACGAAAACATAAACAAAAAAATAATGAAAACATAATAAAAAAACAAATTACAGAAACATAATAAAAAATATATTACAAAAACATAATATAAAAATCAACATCACACTGCAACTAGCATTTTGCACAGGACTAGCTGCATGTACTGATGGAGCCAGATCTCCACATGATAAAGGACCGATTGGCCACATCATAAAGGACCCAATTGGTCACATGATAAAAGACCAAATCGTCCATATGTTAAAGGACATCGATTGCGAACACTTATATGCTATAGGATCATAATTGTTCTTGGGTTTTCTATCTAAGACAAAAAGAAATGTTTTGGTAGAAGACAATAATTGCTACAATAGTATTCTTCAAGAAGAAAGAACCTATCAAATGCCAAGCAGTTACTAATGCTAAAAAACCTTCTTGCTGTGGAACATGATCCTGGACACCCTCATCAACCGCCTCAATAATAACAGTTACTACACAATATGGTATGCAGATAACCTTGTCATCTTGCAAACAGGGAATTTTGAGAACATTCTCTACGAAAGAATGCAAGTAGCTCTCAAAATTATAGATTAGTGGTGCATTCACTGTCTAATCACAAGAAGACGGAAATGGTCCTATTCACAAGAAAAAGGTTAAAAATGTAATTAAAACCCCCCAGAATCTCCAAAACTAACTTTGTAACAGAAGTGAAGTACCTAGGTCTCACTTTTGACAGCAGTTTGTCATGGAACTCACATCTAGAAAACAGAGTAAAAAAGCATACATTGCTTATGAACAATGCCGTCGAACCGTGAGGGCACCTGGGGTCTCTCCCCTAGACCTATGCTAACATACGGTGCAGTTGTCTGGGTACCGAAAACTCTATCCGCAAAGTAGAATAAATTCAAAGAACAGAATGCCTCAACATAAGAAGGACCATGAAAACCACACCAACCAGAGCCATAGACTTCATTCTTAGTCTCACTCCTCTTGATATTTACATCAAACAGGATGACAGTGGCATGCTTACGCACGGTAGAAATAGAACCTGATGTAGGATCTGGTGAGGCGAGATGTCGCTTTTGGCAGGAGGTGCTCGAAACGCTCCCATTGCTTTAAGCTAACATGAACTCCATCTCACCAAGATATATCTTCCATAAGAAATTTTCTGCAGATTTTCCAGTAAGCTTTTAAGTTATCTTGACAACACTATAGCAAACCAATACTTGACTATGACTAGACCGAATCTGTGCCTGATCACAGGCATTCTGATTGGTCATTGCTAAGTACAAGAGCATCTCCATATTATGGGGTTATCAGAATCCGCACTCTACAGAGGTTGCTAAGAAGATGAAACCATTAAGCTTATTTTTTATGACTGCCGGACTTTCTCATTTATTAGATTTGTATTCGGCGAGAATTGGCTAAAACCGATCGATATAAGAAGTTAGGAGGTGCCTAACTACTTGGGATGATGCACAATAGACCTAGTGAGGCCTTAGTGCTGTGAGTTAACCCACGCTCCACACGTTACAGATACAGCACGTCTCACACATACACTTGTCACTCTTCAGGCAAACATCATTACGTGACAACCTTTGTAATGAAAAAGGTTAAACTTCTTAAACTTGTCTTCCCTCTTCAAGAAATCTTTTATTTATACATCCTTCAACCAATAATTTATTTATGGTGAAATAACTTAACCATAATTTAAATATTCCACAGGATCTGTATTGTAAAAAAGTTACTGTATTGCAGAGTTAAAAAATTGTGGCATTAGAAAGTTGAAGGGTGCAAAAATACTTAAACAGCAAAAAAAATTGTGGGTGATCTAAGAGGAGACGATTCAAGTGAAAGATTTGATGTTGTGACCATTGAGGTTCAAGTTCCAAATGATATGTGTGGACTATGGTGACGTACGGACGATCAAAAGTAAAAGGATAACCAAAAGCAGAAGTTATTTCTGTTAAACTTAAATTTAAAACAGGTGAAAATATCACAATTTTTACTTGTATCAATCGCGACAGGCGTCGAATGGTATGGTTGTTCGATTTTGCGGTTATACGCAATTCCGAAGCAAAAATCAACAAACGTTCGGTTGAAAATATGGTTTTAATACCGCCAATACGGCATTAAACATTTATTAATTTAATTGACCGATTTCAACGAGATTTATTTTATTTTCCAGTAAGTATTCAACAGATAAAAACTATTTAGGCATTAAACGGGCGTTTCACACGGTTCATTAATTGGCCGATTTTGTTTGGGCTATAGCGAAATTCACTTTCGAAAATTTATTTCGCAAAAACGATTTATCAACGGCAATATTTCGTGGCAAATTTGCGATAATTATCATTTTGTACACATTTTATCTTTTATTACTAATTCTGTTTAAATTTTAATACCAGTTTTATTGTTTAAATACATATTTTAGGTTTGTTTTGATTCTTTCACTATCTAGTTGAGAATCGGTGAATTACATTCGATTAGCTTAAAAGGTTGTTATAACTATTTACATGTCATTGTTAATTTAAAATGTAACGATACCACATCACTTTGCAAAATACAAAATATATTTTAAACCAATCAAAAACTTTTAAAATTACTTAAAATAAAAGATGAATGTAAAAGTTTAAATTAAAATTTATAGGAGAGAAGCAAAACAGGTAGTAAAAAGCAGAAGCAGTGGCGGCTCGTGAAAGTTCGGTTCAAAACTTTGCACGAGCGCCAATATCGCTGTTTTTTTATTTGAAGTAGAGACTACATAAACACTATTTTGCGATATGACAAGTGGACGCACTTTGAGTCATATTTTTATTAATTTTAAGTTAATAATTTTATTTGAAGATTGCCGGAATGAAAATGTTTTTATATCATGTAAATCACGCTATTTAAAAAAATGGCATTTATTCTTACCAAAACTGACTAGCTTCAATAGGTTGAGTTTGACATATGACTTTAAAGTGAAATCCGAAAGTGCAGACACTTTTAACATCGTCATTGCATCTCCTATTTATTATATATCAATGATTGGAAAGATTCGTATACTCTGCCTTTCTTTGTTACGTCACACGCCTTGATTATGTGTGCGATGCACAAAATAAATTAATTTAAGTAATTGTAAGCAAGCATATTGTTTGTTTCATAGATCTGTTGACGTGCTGACCTCTCTTTTTAGCTACAGGCTTTCGCGAAAACATCTCGCTCCCTCGCGCTCACTCAGAATAGTGAACCTCAGAGACAGGGTTAGCCAGAGCGCAGTGGAGTACCAAAAAATAGAGATTAACACGCATGAAAACAATTTATTGTTATGTTATTTATTTTTAAATAATGTGTTTTTATGAAATGTAACTGGGTGCTTACTGTACAAATGAACCAATGGAGAAACCGCCCCTGAGCAGAAGGAAAGAAACAGTAATCAAGTTAGTGAATATCAATAAAGGGAGACCGAAGAAGCATACGATAAAAGGAGCATAAAAATCATACACAAGAAGTCGTTTTTGATTTTATTTTATGCAGCTTTGGACGTGTTGTCTGTAGTGGTTTGACATGAGAGGGAAGCACATTAACAGTAGTTTTGTTAATTACTCGTTTGTTTCTACTGTTTAGATTTGACTAAGTTCGCGTGCCTGTTTGTACAATTCTCATAATCAATAGTAATAGTAGCATGCCCCGGACTTGACTAATAACTATTAATATGTCTTACTGCCATCACGATATATCAAACACACCCTTTGCTGCCTTTGCTCGACCGTTTTCCAATCAACTTTTTGATATAATGCTCACTTATAACACTGACAAGCCGCACGGTTTGCAATTAAAACTGTCTTACTTCTTATTTTCTATCTGTCCTTCTCGCGCGCACCTTTTCTATCGCAACACCAACTTCCTTCGTCGTGATCTCGTTCTAAGGATTAAGGGATTAAGTTAGATTGCTATACACGGTGACACCATCTAACCCAGATATTAGTACGCAAAACGTATTCTGCAAAGAACCTTGAGGAACGCCGTTATTAATTACGTTGAAAAACCGTTACAAATAGGTAGCTTGGAATCTTATAATATATAAAATTAATTCTTATGCAGACTTATTAAATATAAAGGAAGTTATTATCATTAAAAAAGATATAAAAAAAATTAGAATTGTTTTTTAATTAATATGATAGTTATTACTTCTACAAACGAAGTAATAAAACTTATTCATTATTATTTATACAGGGTTATTAAATTGCATACTAAAATTATATTACCTAAAGGGGACAAGCTAGATTTACTTAAATGTCCCAATTATTTTTGTTATTAAAGAAAAAGAAATTTTGTGGAACCTAGTGGCAGATGAACTGCTGAAAACACTAAACAATCAAGTACATGACATATTCATCCTTATCCGAAGGAAACACTAAACCACAGTCTTTGAACTCATGCAAAGAGCTCTTAGGCTGACAAAAATGTGGTTCGTTAGGGAAAACCTCTTGGTAAACCCTGACAAGGCACAACTCATAACCTTTACTCGGAAAACAAGGTTGGAGGTTTTAGAAACTCCGACTCTGTTTGGAGGAAGGCTAAACAAAACAAACCAAGTAAAATATCTGGGTCTGATCATAGACAGCAAACTAACTTGGAACCAACACCAACACCAAAAAGTGACCAACAAATGTAAAATGTCTCTCATAGTAGGGAGACGGGCATTTGGAAAAACATGGGGATTAAAACCAAAAATGGTCCACTGGCTATATTTGGCAATAACAAGACCCATGATAACTTATGGAGCGGTTGTTTGGCAGAGCTGGGACGAATCCTCGAAAAATGGATTCGAATCACGAATCCGAATCACGAGATGTGATTCGAATCACGGATTCAATGTTCGAATCCTTTTCCAAAAAAAAAGGATTCTAATCAATTGATTCGAATCCTTTTTTTCGGATCACGGATACGAATCACTGTCAGTGTTATACTGTGATATTAATTATATTTGCTTTCGAATCTAATACTGTTTTATAACTCGGTCCTAAAATATTTAACGCACTTCCGGTGGAATTTAAAAACCTAAATTCGATAGGTCTTTATAGATCTAAATTGCAACAATGGATATTAACTAAACAAGGACAAATATTTTAAGATTTTATTAATTTAAATATAACGTAAATCTAAAATCATTTAGCTAAAAAGAACTTTACTTATTTGCAA
This sequence comes from Psylliodes chrysocephalus, assembly GCA_927349885.1. NCBI lineage: Eukaryota > Metazoa > Arthropoda > Insecta > Coleoptera > Chrysomelidae > Psylliodes > Psylliodes chrysocephalus. Next base: position 13,614,879 of record OV651819.1, read on the forward strand.
TTATCCAATTATTTATGTATATAATAATTATTTATAAAATATTCAATGCTGTAGCTAATTTGTATTTATAATAAATAAAAAAAACAAGTATATACCTATTAGAAATTTAAAATTTAAAAAAACCGACTTCAAAAATGTGCAGATGCCGTCATCACATCTTAACCAAATTTATATGGAACCACCTCTGAGGTACCCCCTTACTAACAAAAAAAGAATCATATGAATCGGACAAGGTGGTAAAGCATTATCGCTAAACATACATTAAAAATGAAGAGTTTGAGGATTTTGTCATGGACCCAATTATTAGATTTTGACCAGATTTATATGGGACCACCTCTGAAGTATCCCCTTTCTAACAAGAAAAGAATCATTGAAATCGGACACCGTGTTAAAGAATTATCGCTGTACATAAAAAAAAATATCGCGACGAATTGAGAACCTCCTCCTTTTTGATTTGTTAATTCTGTAAATTCCCACTTTTATGAAAAAATTCCCTCCCGTTAACAAAATCGGTTTTATACCAGAAATACAAAATACAAGCATGTAAATATTTTCCAAAAAATATTTATTAAAAGAAAAACGAACGCGCATAACAAAGTATAATCTAAAAAACAAATCTTTTAACAAAACTTTAAAAATATATTAAAGAATTGAAAACTTTAAAAATATATTAAAGAATTTTTAAAATCATACATTTTTCACAATTTGGACTAAAGTAAAATTCCCGTTTTGAGTTAACTTTTCCCTTTCTCACTTTGTGTTGAAATTTCCCGCAAAACGGGAAATTTCCCTCCGGTTGGCAACACTGGTCACTCTGTTTTAGTTTTTAGTTTACAATTCGCGACAAGTCAAAGCTTGAGACGGCCGTTCGCGCCGGCGTCGTTTGGTCTCTAAAAGGATCCGAGACTGATATTGATGATTCGAATACGAATCCTTTAGGATTTTCTCTGCGAATCCGGATCACGGATCCTTTTTTTCTAAAGTATTCGAATCCCGCTCTCGGATCCTCAAAAAGGATTCGAATCCTGGATTCGTATCCTATGTGATTCGAATCCTCCCCAGCTCTGTTGTTTGGTGGCCAAAAGTAAACCAGAAAACAGCCCTCAATACCCTCTCAGGAGTACAGAGGCTGGCATGCCTTTGTATTACAGGAGCACTGAGAAGTACACCGACAGCCTCTATGGAAATCATTCTAAACCTCCCATTCCTTGACCTAGTCATAAAGGGGGAGGCCAGAATGAGTGCATACAGACTGGAAATCTCCAACAACTGGAACCCACTGGGACATATAAAACATACCAAAATAACACATGAAGTAAATGATTCTATATTATATATAGGTTCAGATTACATGACACCCCTCCTAACCTTTAACAAACTCTTCCAGGTCAACTGTAACTGGAACGTGGTAAATAACAGAGTTGGGTCGGATACAGGAAAAAAGTATCCGAGTACCGGATACGGATACTTACAATGTATCCGGATACTTTTTAGGATACTTTCACCTAAAAAGTACCCGGATACTTTTTTCGGATACTTTAAAGGATACTTTTACGGATACTTTTAAAGTGAGTTAAAATAATGTTTTCATACCAATAATTATAATTATGCAATAAGATTGATTACGAGTAACAATAAACATTACTAGGCATAAATAAATTATCGAAAATTGTAAGCGATATAAAAGAAACTAGAAAAAACTACTCAATAAATTGTTTATTATTTTTATTCTGTAAATATAAAACATTAAAACAAAATGAACAATAAAACATAAAGGTGCGTGTAAATAAAACTGGTCGCACCTGAACCGCGCCAAAAAACAGCCAGTGTCGTGTCCATATAAATCTAACAAAATAAGCTCGTTGTTGGCGCGACTTGCCATGTTTATACAACCTTTCGATATTCTCGTCAGTGTCAGATGTATTTGACAATCCATTTTTTGTGGATCCTCCGACGAGCGGTACTTGGTAGAGTCGAGAGCGTCGAAAGAAGGAGGAGTGAGAGATTGCTGAATGTTTCGTTCTGACATAGGTAAAGCAGGCTCGTATATTTGATCTTGTCAGATCTGTACACTTTATTGATGTTGATGACGACATAAATAACACATGATCAACATTATGAGCAACAACGTCATACATGTATTTTTTCGACTACATTTTAAGAACTAATAATGTAATTAGACATTTTACAAAACAAAAAATTCGAGGTTGCCAGATTTCCGAAAGTGAAAAGCATGACAACCGTGACGACAGAGCAGTAAGTTTAAATACCAAGCATTTTTATGTAATCAGGCCCTTTCTTTTGTGAAATTTCTTTGTGATATTTTTTTGTAAAAAAGAGCCCTTTACCAGCAAATTTGTCTATTTTTATATAAAAGCGTGGCATTTGCATTAAAAGAGTGGCATTTGCATTAAAAGAGTGGCATTTGCATTAAAAGAGTGGCATTTGCATAAAAAGAGTGGCATTTTTGTCAAAAGCGTGACTTTTTCGTACTGTGGCCTTGCGCGTACAAGCAAGTCAAAAAGCTTGGCAAATACGCCAAAAGCGTGACGTCTGGCAACCCTATACTAAAACTGATACAGAAAGTTTAGTTATATTGCAGTATATAAAAACACAGGAACAACCTTCTCTTGTCTTTGCCAACTGAAACATAACTGGGCTAATGGAACCTCCACAAGTTCGTGACGCTAACACCACACAAGAGTTTGCATGATTTTTCCTGTAAAAACGTACCGCAAGATGCTGAATCCCGACCGTTTGTATACTGGGTGAATCGTCGAATTTATCCTTGGCGATGAGATTTTTTTTTGCGTTATTTTAAATTTTACAGGGTGCACCAAACAAAACTACAAATAATAAAGTAATTATTTTACTATTTTTTATTTAAGTAGGTACCTATTACAATTGTGTCTTAAATATTGTAATATTGAAAAATACGTATTTTATTTCTAATTATACAAGGTAACTCAAAGTATTTCGATTATATATTTTAATAGAGATAATGTGAATTGGATCAGTTACGATTGTGGTAAATAATTTAAAAGTATCCGAATGCCGAAAAAAGTATCAGGTATCCGGATACTTACAAATTTGGTCACGGATACGGATATCGGATACAAAATTTGAAAAGTATCCGGATACAGCTTTCGGATACAAATAAAGTATCCGGATACTGTATCCGGATACTACCCAACTCTGGTAAATAATGAGATTAATTAATTAATTTCTAAACAAGAAGTAACGAATTGAATTTTTTGTAATATTATACAGGGTGATTGAAAAAACGGAGGTGGCCATGGGGAAGAAAGAATGAAAGTTACAACTAATACACATAACCAAATTAGACATTCTTCTTTATTTAATGTTTGATGTATTTTGTATTTTTTTCATAAAAGCCCTAACTTAAAATTTCCTGTATTTACAAAACGTTTATTGTGAAATTTAGTGTAATCTTACGAAATAGCAATAAAAATTTATGTTAAACGACGTGATATAAATGGAAAATAAAAATAAAAAATAAGGAAAAACTTTAGTTAGAGCTTTGGCGCGTCTTCAGTGATTTTTATCAAAGCCTTGGGAAAATGGTGCGCCTTATTGTATCAGAAACGGGTTTTTTGCTGCTTTGCAAGACGGAAAAACATTAAAATTTAAATTTTCATTCTTCGCCATTATAATTTGCATGACATTATTCTCCGCCTAGAATATAACATGCATTATGAATGTTTATTTATAAATTATGTAAAAGAAGACTTTAAAGCTTAAGTATATTGTAATATATTGGATGAAATATTGTGCGCCGGGGCGGCCTCGACGTCCGACGTCGGCGTCGCCGTCGTCTTTTTATAGACAAACATTTCCTACGAGATGAAGGTCATTACTTTATTTCGACTTGATATTCTCCTGCCTTTTATATGAAAATTTATACGGGCAATGGTTTTGAATTATTCAATTTTTCGGTTGTTGTACAGTTTACAAGGTATTTTTTTTACGATTTATCTACCTTTCGTTACCAACTTTTATTCAATTCATCAAAATTTCTTATTATATAAATTTGTATTTTATGAATAAACATTGAAGTAAAATTAAAGAACTTTGATATAAAGTAAGAAATAAATAGTTTGAAGTAAAAATTAAAGATTTTAAAATAAAGAGTAAAAAATTTATAGTGAAAATTGATGAAGTTCAAGTAAATGTTTAGAACATCCAATAAATACGCAAACGCCTCGTTTTCCAAGTAAAATTATTGATCAATTCAAGTAGAAGAGCTTCAAATAAAATTTTTATAAAAAACTATGGAGTGGCAAACTTTCAAGTAAAGGACAATGGGCAGAAATGTATGGGAAATTGCCCCACCCCCAATAAGGATAAGTTATATACATACCAATTGAAAGATATTTTTCAGGAGAATTTTTTTTTTCATGACTACTCATGCATCCCAATTACTTGTCCGTTCCGAGTTATATCATCCTAAGTGTAACTAATTACACGATAGGCCAGTCCCTTTATTCTGTTACTGTAGTGCTTATTACAGGCAAATAATAGTAATTATTACTTCTTAGTAATATAAAAACAATTATAGTATCCTGGCATATCATATGATGCTGTCGAGGAGTATCCGCCACTTGTATCTCTTACCAAAGGGCCTCTACGTGTTGGTTACACGGCCCTAGCTATGCTTTCCAAAGGACCGGGTCCAATAGTTCAAGACCAAGGTAATGGACAAATGTAATAATACAATCATAAATATTATTACCCCATTTACATTAGAATGAAAAGCCACTTGTAACACATACAGGGTGCGGCATCCTATACAAGTCGGTCCAGACAATAACATATTTTTTTTTTAATTACTTTTATACAGAAAGATGAATATCTATTGGTGCTATATTTAAAAAAAAAATTGTAATTTACTGTGTGCGTCAAAAAGTTTCTATCTAAAAAGTATAAACATTTTTAAACATTACAACTTTTTTAATTATTTAGTACAATATAATATCAATATAAAATAAAGTAATAGGTAGATGGCAATTCTCATGCAAGGTAGTACGTGGCTTGCATGAAAAATGCCTTTCAGCTAAGCGAAAGTTAGATTATATCATCTATAATTTGGCAACTATGCATTTTCCAATTTGAGAGTTTTTGTTTAGTTGTTATAATGACAAGTGTCACTATGGCAACAGTTGTTCCGTAAACTAATTTTACCTAAAGTACAATTCAAAGTTATATTTAAATATGCAGGTTTGGTGATTATTTCATTTATAACTACGAATAATTTATAATGTAAAAAGTAAATAATCACCCAACCCTAATTTTTATACTAAATGACTGAAATTGAATATTTTAATATAATTTTTAATTCAAAATATAACATTCTTCTGTATTGTAAAAAATAAGGTACTTTACTCTTGAGTAAAATTCCTATTTTTTGACAAACCTCGAATAAGGCTTAAAAAAATTGATATTTGATAGTTACAATTCAAAGTAAAAATTACATAATTATAAATTAAACATTTATATTAAATAATTTATAGTAAAATTAGAGAAAAATTTAATATTTAGAACATTTAGTAAAAATGTAAATGCCTCGTTTTCCCAGTAAAATTGTTAATCAATTTAAGTTAAATAAAATAGCTTCAAATAAACCTTTTATGAAAAAACTATGGACTGCAAAACTTTCAAGTAAATTTTAAAATTTGCAAGTAAAATTTTGCTAGCTTTGGGTGTAAGTCAATAAATTTAAATAAAAAATAAAGAATTTGAAGTAAAATTGAACAATTTAAAGTAAAATTGAACAATTTAAAGTAAAATTAAAAAATTTAAAGTAAAAAATTAAAGAATGCCAGGTAAGTATTTAAGGATATCAAGTAAAAATGTAATGTTTTGTTTTTCAAGTAAAATACCTGATCAATTTAGGTAAATTAAAAGATCTTCATTAAATAAATTAAGGAAAAACTTGGATTTGAACACTTTTCACGTAAAATACTAAAATTCAAGTAAAGTAAAAATTGAAGAAATTTGTGTATATAGCCAAGAATTTGAGGTTGAAATTAAAGAATTTAAAGTAAACATTAAAGAATTTAAAGTAAAAATTAATATTTAGATTATTTAGTAAAAATGTAAATGCCTCGTTTTGCAAGTAAAATTTTTAATCAATTTAAGTTAAGTAAAATAGCTTCAAATAAACCTTTAAAAAAAAACTATGGATTGCAAAACTTTTAAGATTTGCAAGTAAAACTTTACAAACTTTAGGTATAAGTTAAATAAAAAGTAAAGAATTTGAAATAAAATTGAACAATTTAAATTAAAATTAAAGAATGTAAAGTAAAAAATTAAAGAATGTTAGGTAAGTATTTAAGGATATCAAGTAAAAATGTAAATGCCTCGTTTTCCAAGTAAAATAACTGATCAATTTAACTAAATTAAAAGATATTTAAATAAATATTTTATGGAAAAACTATGGAGTCAAATACTTTTCACGTAATGTACTACTAAACAAATTCAAGTAAATTAAAATAAATATTTGCAAGTAAAAATTGAAAAACTTTGGGTATGAAGCCTAGAGTTTGAAGTTATTGCAAAGATATTCGCTTTTATCCAAAATTTTCATAGGTAAGTCTATTACTTATTTGCTGAAAAAGAATATTTTAATTTTTTACACTAGTGGAAAAAATTAAGGGATCAAAAAAAATCTCGATTTTTTGCGATTTTTCGAGTGGCTGTATCTTAAGTAAAAAATGAAAAAAAAAAGCAATTTGAAGCTTGAAGTGTCTAGTTTATGAATCTTGCAATAGAAAAGTTTGCCAACCAACAATTAGCACAAAATCCTGATGAATATCAAAAATCGCAAAAAATCGAGATTTTTTTGATACCTTAATTTTTTCCACTAGTGTATATTCAACTTTTTTTCGTATCTCGCTTCGCTTTTGTTTTGAGTTATATTTTTAATGGAAATGTTTGAATATAATTTTTTTTTGAAAACGATGAGAGATACAAAAAAATATCAAGTGACAAAAACGTTGTATTTTTAATTTCTTTATTCAAATTAATTATAAAAATTGCAAATATCTACTATTTTTGAACAAAATACATGGGAAATCTGCGTTTTCTGACCCGAACATTTTATCGGTATATTTACGGGACATCCTGTATAATTATCATCAAGTAAGTTATAAATGTTCTGGGTACCTTTAGTTTTTGTTGCAGTAGACTTTCCTAAACCCTTGTTGCATTGCTGACATTACTTTTTATTGGTTTAAGAATTGTCCATATACTTTGACATTTTCTGGATAATAAAAAACAATTTATAATTAAAAAAGCCGTTATAGATAATTATGAATTCTGAATTTCTGCAACAGACTGCCAGACGCAAAATAAAAAAAAGACGGAGCAAGAAAGATGCAGAATTTTCTAATAAACTAAATTGATTGCGTCTCTCTTTTTTTCCTTTTCATCCACATCACAAAGACTTGCTAAAAATTATTTTTAATTAAGTTAATTAGAGCTGATTTATAGTTAGCGATAAAAATATTAAATTAAATTAAAGACGGCCATAAAAGAGTATAGCGAGCGCTATATTGAATTATAGGCGTTAATTATGAAAAAAAAAAAAAAAATGGCGTCGGTCGACGACTCTGAGAAGGGGATAATCGAATAATTGGAAGTTATCGATTTTTAAGGTGTTTGAATTAGTCATTAGTTATTTATGGATAATTATTTGATTAATATTTTTTTTTGCTCTCAAACTAAATATGTTTTTCCTTTATTTTCAGGTGAGTAATCATACAAATAAGTTTCCTAGAGGTTAATGATCTTTCGAAAAAATAGTAAGTACTTTCAGATTTTTTTTTCTTAAAGATATATCGATTTTAAATCAAATTAAATATTTTTCAACGCAGTAACACAAATATTTATGTTGCGTTCAGTACAAGAGCAACGCTAATTCGGCCTCTTTTCTTATGTAAATTAACATGAAAAATCACTAATGTCCAAAATAGCAAAATTGTCACTTTTAAGGTCCTGCGCCAATTTATTTCCCTAGATCTGGATAAAAATTATTAAGATCTGTACATTTGGCAACACCGCTTTTACATGGAGTATCATATGTTCCCAGTCTGCGAGTACTTAACCAGAAAGCTGATAAAAAAGATCGCCCTAAAAAGGAGGATAACTCCTGTAGCACGGTATTAGGAAAATAAAATGTTCTGGAAAAATGTAAACTAACAACTAACTGAAAAAGTCAATATTAAACTAAAAAAAAAACATCGCATCCCCAGTAAGCTGTCTAGATCTAGAGATCACTTAAAGTGCAAATACATATAACGCGCCAGGGTAGGCCGTACTTGCGTCACCCCAACAACAGACTATGTCCCTGGTTTGGCGCGTTATATCTATAAGCACTATTAGATAGATAAACTGTTCTCTCGAAAGCAGCTGTTGATAAGAAATGGGGCGAAATGAAGTTTTCCTCACGTTGCTAGCGGTAGAATCTCCTGCAAAGATTCGAACAATAGTAGCGCGTGACGTCACAGCTGAAGGTTACAGAGATTTATGTCACCTAGCCAACACTATTCCACCCGCTGAAATCACCAAAGTAATAAGTGCCACTTCAGTGATTCTATAATGGAATCAATTTTTTTATTTCAAACTAAAAATAATTTGGTCTGTAAAGGATGATCTATGCTTACGCCTACATCTGTAACGTGATCTGTAAAGGATCTATGCTTACGTTTTAGTTTATTTTGCTCTTGTTTTTACTTTGGTTTGATTAGTCGGGACAGATATATAATAGAAAAAGGAAGTCAAATATCTAGGCCTAATACGGAAAAAAAATAGCCTGTGTTTGCATCACCGGTCCAATGAACACCTCTCCTACGGTCTTAAACTTCACACCTGGTAGCGAACGTGGCAAAAGGAACAAGAGATAGAATGATGAGCAACGGAGTAATCAAACGAAAGTGTATTAGATCCAGGACCAGAGATTCTTGGGATATACCACAGGACGAAATAAGAAAGAAGTACGGTTTTGTGAGAATTTTTAAAACTGCGATGCTGGGCTGCTAGAAGGAATGGATCTAAGAATCAATCGTGCATGCATTTCGGCGAAAATTCACGCTACTGAACAGTGATTATTATCATGTCAGACAGCCAAGATCTCCTGCGAACTCAGCTCAAAAATTCTCTGAAGGTGACTCAAAAACTGAATAAGAAAAACGAGGAAACTATAGATACCTTGGCTTGGGTCCAGGGACACAACGAGATTGTAGATAGTCTCGCTAGAAAAGGGGCGCAAACACCTTCTGTGGGCTATGAGCCGTTTTGCATTATTAGCTTTACTAATATTTTAATTTTTCCTAATATTGTGCTAATACACAATATTAGGAGAAATTACAATAGAATTGGACAATAGAGGAACTGACAATTGAAACGATTTCTTGCGTTAAGATCAGGTTAAGATCCTTCTGGGTGACTATAACCCGAAAAGATCGAGATACTGTATGTCTGAAGAAACAGAGAATATAGCAACGGAGATCCCATCAGACATTGCCACATCAAAGGACACTTAAGTGAGTGAATTAATAGCACTCCAGAAAAATGCCTTGTATTTTTAACAGATGCATTTATTTAATTTTGATTATAGTTTTGTTCTCTTTTTTCTATACTTATAAAAGCTAAATACCACTCACTGACTTATCACATAGTTATTGCCTTCTCGATATAGACGCCCACTAGAAAGGGATTTTACAAACATAAAATTTTAAGGGTGGGAAACGCGGTGAGAAAGTTTATATGCGAGTATCGAATTTTTTAAAGAAGAAAATTGAAATTGTAGTTACTAATCCTAAATAAATAATGAGATATTTCAGGGGTTTTGGATTTTTACATTTTAAATGGGAAAAAGTGGGGGTGAAAGTTTGTAGGGGGTATTAATTTTTTGAAGGTATGAACTTAAAAATTGGAATTGTAACTATTCATCATAAATAAATAATGATGTATTTCAGGGTTTTGGGATTTTTTCTTTTAAAGAAGGGGAAATGAGGGGGTGAACATTTGTATGGGAGAATAGTTTTTGTTAAAGGTAGGAAATAAATAAAAATAAATAAAAATAAATAAAAATAAATAAAAATAAATAAAAATAAATAAAAATAAATAAAAATAAATAAAAATAAATATAAATAAAAATAAATAAAAATAAATAAAAATAAATAAAAATAAATAAAAATAAATAAAAAATAAAATAAATAAAAATGAATAAAAATAAATAAAAATAAATAAAAATAAATAAAAATAAATAAAAATAAATAAAAATAAATAAAAATAAATAAAAATAAATAAAAATAAATAAAAATAAATAAAAATAAATAAAAAATAAAATAAATAAAAATGAACAAAAAATAATATAAATCAAAATAAATAAATAAAAAGTAAATATTAAAAATAATTAAAGAGAAATAAGTGGCACTTTTTCGCCCTGGTATGAAAAATATGAGCCTTTTTTGAGAAGTCATGCATTTATTGTATAAAAGTACTGATAATAGTTTAATGTTTGGAGAAAAGGGGTAATTTTTAAATGAAGGTTCGTAAATATGTTACCTGAAGTACTCTAAAGTCCTGATGTTCATGCTGATTCTTGTAGAAGGTTTAGTTGAAAATACTAGATATAAGAATTTTAAAACATTTACAATATTTAAAACTAAATTTGTCATTGATAAATATATAGCAATCGCCGTGAATAATTGTTATTCACCCCCTTGCGATAAAAGCTTGATATGACCAGGCAGAGTGGTGGATGCGACGTCAATGGCCCGATCTGATAACTGACCCAAATCCATTGGACAAATTTCCCAATCGAATGCAAACGATCCGTGTGTGTATATGTATACGCGGATATATGTATATCTATATCTGCAGCTTTGGTTCGGCGTGAAACCGGTTCCAAAGATGACGTGTTTGATTTGCATGCTCGTATGAAACCGCTGCGAAAAGCGAAACGCGAAGGGGGGGGGGGGGGGGGGTGAGGGGACGAAGTCGACCGACAGATCGGGGTGAGTGGTTAATGTGTCGCGCAATCCCCTCTAAACTCCTCTGCCAGCGGGAGCAGGCGGGGAATCCCCAGGTTTCACTTATTAAACAAGCAGATCCGGATTCGATGCAAAAAACCAGATTCCGCTGAATGCCTTTTCACAATAATAATTATAGAGGCTAATAACTTTAGTAGTTGATGACGATGAAACCAAATTAAAAAATGATAAATCGTCTTTATTCATAAAATTACAACAAAAGTCCAGAAATTTACAGCAAATAATGTAAAAAAATTTTTGAAATAAATCTTTGTGTATACTGTATACATCATACTGCAAACATAATTGAAACACAATTTTTACATAATTCAAATCAAGATAGTAATTTAATTAAAACTATACAGGATAAATCAAAACATTTTCACTCGGGCTGATACAGTAATTTCTATTAATAATATAGATTATATTGACAAAACTCTTTTATTTCTACAAGGAACCATTAATTATGGCATACTAATTAGATATTATCCCGCTTACCAAAGAAAACTTCACAAGAGAAATATTGAACAAATTACAGTAAACAATAGTTTTTATTCAAAGTTAGTAGACAAAATTTTAGAGAAAAACCTTTTTAAACAAGCTATTCAACAAGTTTATCTCATAAAGGTCAACATTGTAACTATATGACTCTCACATATATAGTAACCTCCATTGAAAAGGTATCATCATAATAAAAAAACCAAAATACTAACATAGCTTTCAAAATCAATTATACGCTTGAAAATTATATTAAAAACAATAAGGACAAAGTTAATACCAATAATAAATCGGAAGTATATAATTTAAATGGTGGTTGGTAGTTGTCTAAAATTGTATATTGGTAAAATTTATTTTTTATGAAATAATGGTTTATTTTAAGTAGTGTGTAGCACTACTAAATATATCCTAAAGTCATAAATAATTAAATATAGAATAATTAAAATATTAATAAGAAACAAGTAAAGTTAAAATATCAATAAAAACAATGTAAATATCAATAAAAACAATTTTAACAAAAACTTAATTTAAGTTATAATTACAATACAAGAACTTTAAAATTTTAAATAAAATATGACAAAAATGGAGCTCAGAGTGCATATATATGTTTTATACATTAGAGGTAGACAGTTATAAATCATTAGGGTAATATGTAGATGAGAGCGCTGACCTATGGTTCTTTCAAATAACGTTATTTGGATAAACCTTTTTTCTTTACTTTCTGTACTTCTGTATCTGTAACGTGTGGAGGGTGGGTCACCCCCACAGCATTTGGGCCTCACTATGCCTATTGTGCATCCTTCGAAGACGATAGGCACCTCCTAGCTCGTGAGCCATATTTGATGTAGTTGACAACGTCGCCAAGAGGTGCTTCTCTTATATCGGCCGGTTTTAGCCGATACTCGCCGAACACAAATCTTCTAATAAATGAGAGCGTCGAGCAATCGTAAAGGATATGCTCGATGGTCTCATCTTCTTGTTCACACCCTCTGCAAAGTGCGGACTCTGACCGCTCTATGATATGGAGATGCTTCCGTACTTGGCAATGATCAGTCAGAATGCCTGTGACTAGGCTAAGATTCTTTCTAGTCATAGACAAGTATTTGTTTGCTGTAGTGTTGTCAGGATAATTTAAGAGCTCCCTGGCAACTCTGCAGTTTCTTGTTTTATCCCATCTTTCCTTGAATTTCACAAGGAAATGTTCTTTAATTAGGTCTGTCACTACCGATTTTGTCAGACCAATAGAAGGGCTAGGTCCAAAAAGTATTTGGTTGGCTGCTTTCTTGGCTAGTGAATCAGCAAGACGGTTACCTTTCGATATGGCGTAACCTTTGATCCATCTTAATATGGCCACATTGTTGATGGATACTTCGGCCAAAACTTCGTGACATTCTAGTACTAACCCTGAGTAAATTCGTGGTCTGTTCAGGGCGAGTAGTGCTTGTCTGCTATCTGTATAGATAGGAATGTTTTTTCCAGTGATATTGTTTCAGGTGATTTCTTTTGCTGCTATAAGAATCCCCATTAGCTCTGTTTGAACTACACTGGCACTATTGCTCACAGCCCATTTTATGGTTAGGTTTAAGAATCTGGAGTATATTTTACATCCTGAGAGCCTTGTTTTGTTTTAGAACCGTTGGTGTAGATATAAATGCCACTTCCAGCTCTTCTATTTGTTCTGTTATAACTTTATATTTATGGCAGATATATCTCGGTGAGATGGAGTCCATGTTCGCTTGAAGGAGTGGGAGCATCTTCAAGGCCTTTTAATAAATGTTTATTTTTATAGAGGAAAACCACGGAACTGTAAGCCTATAGTTTTTGTAGATTCAGAACTCTTTCTTCTTGAAATAGTAGGTCCATGTCATAAATAATTTTCAGTATTTTCTTTTGAAGGACATTGACAGGATTGATGTACGTGTTCGCAGCACCACCGCAACCATACTCTATTCTGGACTGAACCCGTGCATGATATACCATCTTTAGGTGACTTATGTTTTGAATATTATTCAGTTATCTAAATTTGTACAATAAGTTTCGCTATATTCTAGAAACATTTTTAAAATGCATATTCCACCTAAAATGCGAGTTTATTGTAATACCTAGGTATTTGATGCTATTTATGCAGCTTAATACAGTGTCTTCTGTTATTATTAACATTTCATATTCAGATAAACCATTTATATAGCTGCTAAAGGGTATAAAAATGTTTTTTTAAAAATTTATGGTATCTTATTTTGAAACCAGTTTATAATAGTTTTTAAGTCTACCTCAGCTTTATTTTTTAGATTGTCCCATGAGTCTGCTGAATAGATAGAATACGGCGGTATCATTAGCAAAACTAATTATTTTCTCCGTTGTTTGCAGAGTATATAAATTATTAATATAGATTGAAAATAATAGTGGCTCAAGAATTGTATCTTGTGAGATTCCAAACTGTAAGCTTCTTTCCCAACTAATGTTACTTAATAATAGCAATAAACGCTATTCAGAACATTGCAATAGTTATATTAAAAACAAAAATAATTCTACTTGTTCAAATCATATTTTGGCTGAAAATCATTCTTTTATAGAAAATTTTGAATTTACATAGAATTCTTATTGTATTTAGAGACACTTGAAATAAATAGATTCAAAAATTCAGATAATCTATTAAATGATCAATTAGATATTAATATCTTATCTTTATTAAATCTCTGTACCTGTTCTTAGTTTTCTGTGAGATAATCCTGGTAATGATAATTCCTTATTGGAATTTTATGAATATACTTCTTAAGTACTTTAACAAGTTAATTTACTTTGTATATACAGGGTTGGCCAAACCTCTGTCGTAGTTATATAACTCCTATTATGCAAATCTTAACGATTTCTTCGAAGTATACCTGTCAATGGTGGTCAAAACCAAATATCCCAAAATTATTTTCTTGTGTACAGGGTGGCCCAATAGTAAATTAGGCAAATCACTTATTTTTTTTTAAATGGAATGACCCAACTTTTTTCCAATTTTAGGTACTCTATGGTCACTAGTGCATACCCACAAAATATTGTTTTTAACATCCTACTCCTTTCGCAGAAAAAGAAGAAATACCAAAAAATATTACATTTTCAGACGCCTATTAAAATATGCAGTGCTCTCTCGAATTTGACGTTAGAATTTAAAAAACTACAAATGTATAAAGCCAATAGACCAAAGATTTTTTTAGACCAAGTTTTTTAATTTTTTATTTTGTACAGGTCACAAATTAATTTCAATTTCCAAAAATTTCTAGGACATTTTTTTCAAATTTTTTAAATTGAACACCCTCTATTACTATTCATCGATGAAACGGGAATTTTATACCCTTCGACTTCCCCATGTACTTTCCTATACCTATCTGTCGTCGTTTAAAAGTAAATTCCAAAAAGACATTGATCTATCAAAAATCCAGTTTCTACCAGTGGTTTTATTGAAAGTGAACATTCAATCAAGTAGGCTGGGTCTTAATGAAGTGTCAGATTATTTATTAATGAAGTGTCAAGTTATTTTTACTGATCGCGATAATTCTTCTATTAATAATGAATTTTACGAAAAACGAATTAATTGACATGGTCTATGTTTTGGGAGAATCCGACAGAAATTGTTTATTGGCAAAAATAATTTATCATCAACGATATCCCGATAGACGCATCCCTGATCAAAAAAGTTTTGAAAAGTTACATGGAAGATTTACCGAAACAGGAAATGTTGCTTATAAAAAACCAATAATTGACAAACGTGCTAGTGATAATGATAACCAATTATCTGTAATTTTGACAGCGATAGAAGATCCTCACGTAAGTCAAAAAAAGATTGCCGAAGTAGTAGGT
Organism: Psylliodes chrysocephalus; assembly: GCA_927349885.1. NCBI lineage: Eukaryota > Metazoa > Arthropoda > Insecta > Coleoptera > Chrysomelidae > Psylliodes > Psylliodes chrysocephalus. Next base: position 13,630,280 of record OV651819.1, read on the forward strand.
ATAAGTAGAACATCCGTTAGAAGGATTTTAAAACAGCATCAATATCATCCTTATAAAATACAATTGCATCAAGAGCTGAAAGACACCGATTTTGATAATAGAATGGTGTTTTGTAACTGGGCACAAACTAAACTGCAACAAAATCCATTTTTTTTTTTTTTTTTTTGATAGAGTGCTGTTTTCTGATGAATCTACATTTCACAAGAACGGATTCGTTAATAGACATAATTTCCACTATTATTCCACGGAAAATCCTAACATCATCAGAACACATAGCCAAGAAAGATGGAGTGTAAATGTTTGGGGAGGTATAATTGGGGATCATGTTATTGGGCCTTATTTTTTTGAAGGCAACTTAAATGGTCTGATGTATTTAGATTTTTTAGCAAATCATCTTCCTACTTTACTTGAAAACATTTCCCTTGCTGTAAGACTAACAATGTGGTACCAACATGATGGGGCAGCAGCGCATTTTTTACGCGAAGTGGCAGATGAATTAGATGAAAAGTTTCCAAATAGATGGATTGGTAGAAATGGTCCAAAAAAATGGCCAGCTCGATCACCTGACTTAACAAAACCCGATTATTTTTTGTGGGGTTATATTAAAAATCTAGTCTATCTTACGCCACCTACAACACCTGAAAATATGAAAGAAAGGATAGTGCAAGCTTTCCATTCCATTACACCTGATATGCTTAGAAACGTTTCTCGATCATTCGCCCAACGAATAAATGTATGCATTAGAGAAAATGGCAGACATTTTGAGCATCTTTTATAAAATGTAAATTTATGTTTTAGGATAAATTTCAAATAAATTTTATTATCGTAATTTTCTTCCTTTTGAATTTATTTTATAACGGCGACAGATAGGTATAGGAAAGTACATAGGGAAGTGGAGAGGTATGAAATTCTCCTTCAGTTGATGAATAGAAATACAGGGTAATAAATTTGAAAAATTTTAAAAAATTTCCCTCGAAATTTTTGGAAAGTGAAATTAATTTATCACCACCCTGTACAAAATAAAAAATTCAAACTTGGTCTAAAAAAATCTTTGGTCTTTTGGCTTTATACAATCGTAGTTTTTTAAATTCTAACATCAAATTCGAGAGAGCACTGCATATTTTAATAGGCGTCTGAAAATGTAATATTTTTTGGTAATTTTTTTTTTCTGCGAAAGGAGTGGGATGTTAGAAACAATATTTTGTGGGTATGTACTAGTGACCATAGAGTACCTAAAATTGTAAAAAAAGTTGGGTCATTCCATTTGAAAAAAATTAAGTGATTTGCCTAATTTACTATTGGGCCACCCTGTACACAAGAAAATAATTTTGGGATATTTGGTATTGGCCACCATTGACAGGTATACATCAAATAAATCGTTAAGATTTGCATAGTAGGAGTTATAGAACTACGACAGAGGTTTGGCCAACCCTGTATAATAAACACCGAAATATAAATTTGAAGAAGTACTTTGAAACAATGTTCATGAAGAATGTTGTATTTTTTTTTTTTTTTTAATAATATACCAAATTTGGTTTTTCTCATTTAAATCTAAAAGATATAACATAAGGACAAAAATAATATAAACATTAAAAATAAACGAATTTTCAAAATCAAGCATATACAAATTTTTTTATAACCTTATTTTACTGCAAGTAATAATTACAATTCACATAAAAACAATTTTGTATTGTCAGAGTTGAAACGGAATTAATTTTTCAAAACTTTGAATTAGTTAACAAAGAGTTGCTTAGAAATAATAAATAAAAATAAAACACATATTTGCCTAGTCTTTGACTATAGGATTAAATTAATTAAAAATATTTCTTAAAAAAAAATAAAAAACAACAACTTAATACTGATATTGTTATTCATGGCATTTAATTTATGTAGTGTTTTTTATTATAAAAATACTTATGTAATTACGGTACCGAAATATAGCCGAATCCGTCCCTGCTCGTTCGACCCCTACCTACTCGCCCGATATCGATATCAAATGTATTTTTTAGATTTATATTTGCAATTGAAAAAATCCATCATCCCGATATTTTTACATCCATCTGAAAAATTAATTACTCTTCTCCCGAACTCCGCCCCTTCGGAAATCTCCCCCGATCGGCGGCGCCATCATGCCGCCACCACCACCGCCACCGTTCTCGAAAAAACTTTTAATTTTTATAATTAATGCCCATAATCTGGGGGCGGCCTGGCTAGGCATACCCGGCCATCGACAATCGCGTCGTAAATTCCCAAAATGTCGAATATTTTTTGAAATAATGATTGTATTATTTAAGGTAACAGTAGCTCACTCCAGTATTCGTAACAATAACTAATTTCGATAGATGTCACGTATATGTAGATAGCAACACTGTTCTGAAATCAACGTGGTATAATAGATAAGTCTTTGGCTATCGAAGCGATGATTATGCGTTCAAGTCCCGATAGCCTCCTATAATCTTTTTTCTTCCTATTTTATGTTTTACTTTATCATAATAATATTCATATAATGCCTTATGGTCGATCAGGTAAAATAGGTACTCTGTTTAGAAAACTGCAAATTCTATTCCATGATATTCGACAAAAGTGTTTTTGAGTTTTTGACCGCAGATATAAATGTAGCCCAGTTTTAATGGGGTTGGAAAATTATTGTAAGATAGTCTTTTGAAGAAATATCCTACTTTCCATTCTTAGCTGATTAAAATGCTCTCAAAGCGAGCAGTAAACATCAGTGCAGAATATGTGAACATAAGAGGCTTGGTTGCGAGGGGATGTCCACAGGGACAGGTGCTATCACCTCTACTGTGGAATATGGTTCTCGACACCCTCATCAGCCTAAACCTAAACGTAAAATGAGCTGTGAGCAATAGTGCCAGTGTAGTTCAAACAGAGCTAACGGGTATTCTCATAGCAGAAAAAGAAATAACCAGAAACAATATCACTGGAACGAACATGCTCATCTATATAGATAGCAGACAAGCACTACTCACCCTGAACAGACCACGAATTTACTCAGGGTTAGTACTAGAATGTCACGAAGCTTTGGCCGAAGTATCCATCAACAATGTGGTCACCTTAAGATTAATCAAAGGTCACGCCACATCGAAAAGTAACCGTCTTGCTGATTCACTAGCCAAGAAAGCAGCCAACCAAATACTTTTTGGACCTGGCCCTTTTATTGGCCTGACAAAATTGGTAGTGACAGACCTAATCAAAGAACATTTCCTTCTGAAATTCAAGTAAAGATGGGATGAAACAAGAAACTGCAGAGTTGCCAGGGAGCTCTTAAATTATCCTAACAACACTCGAACAAACAAATACTTGACTATGACTAGACAGAATCTGCACCTAGTCACAGGCATTCTGACTGGTCATTGCCAAGTACGAAAGCATCTCCATATCATGGAGCTGTCAGAATCCGCACTAAGCAAAGAGTGCGAACAAGAAGATGAGACCATCGAGCATATCCTTTAGGATTGCTCAACGCTCTCATTTATTAGAAGATTTGTGTTCGGCGAGTATTGGCTAACACCGGCCGATATAAGAGAAGCACCTCTTGGCGACGTTGTCAACTACATTAAATCTGTAGGCTGGCTCACGAGCTAGGAGGTGCCTATCGTCTCAGTAGGATACACAATGGGTCTCATGAGGCCTAAGTGCCGTGGGGGTAACCCACCCTCCATACGTTACAGTTACAGATAGCTGATTAAAAAAAATTATAAGTTTTCCGCAATTGTGTCATTTATTAAGAATATTAAGAAGAAAATTATTTATGATCATTTTTATTACAAACTAACAAAATTCTTATCTATAAATACGTAATATTTCGTATATTAATACAATAATGACGCATTTAAATCGACAAATTGACAGGTAACTTTTGTTATAAACAACTAGAAATTTTTTGGTTGCAAATTTAAAAAATATCTTTTTAAATAAACATTCTTTCTTAAATATTACTCTCACAACTTTTCTTAAAAATTTAAAAGAACATTGTTTATAAAAAATTACAGATTTTTGTAAAAATGAAAGTAATAATTTGAAAAAAATATTCTGTGCCTTCTTTTTTTTTAATTTTTAGGATTCTACGTTGTAGGCCAGTTCGAGTTCAGGTTTAAGTGATAACTCGTTACTACAGGTACACGTACTATTTTTCGATACATTAACTCATATTGTAAGAAATCAGATCCAACTCAAAAGATAACACTTAAGTCGTTCGATAATTTTACTAATATTTAAACACAATCACTGTAACCAATTATACACTAACCTTATCGTTAAAAACGGTTCAACTAAAAATATGACACTTTTCTTGATAAATTAATCGTGCGCGAGATATGTCGTTTTTCTTGCAGTAAGTCGATAATCTTTAAGCGCTTTTCCAGTACTGCTGAGTTGCGACGGTTTTCTAGACGTTACTTTAAAATGTACTTATGAAGCTCTTCCAGATAAAAATACATACACTTTTGCTTTGCTTTTAACCCAAAAACTTGAATTATGTAAATTTTCTTGAAAATCATCAATATTTTATTTGACAAGTAAATCACCTGATCCAAAAATGCTTGCTAAATATGAATGAAAATGTCCAAAACCTCTTCCAGAATACGATTTGTACTTCTTTCGCATAATAAATGTACAGAATGTTATCACTTAAACTATTTTGAAGATATTTGAATTAAGTCAATGTCAGGATGCCATCGTTAAACAGCTCTAGCTCCATTTGGATAAGGTGACATAAAATGAGTTCTAGAAATAATTTGCAGTTTATTTTTTATCGATTGCACTGACCAGGTTTGGTTTTACTCTGGATGATCCAATTTTCAAGTGCCAATCTTCAGGGAGCTCAGTTCTAATTGTTTGAATGATCACGCCAATATCTTGATTACAGTCCGTGTAGGAGTGGAAAAATTACTTCGATTTTATCTAGTCTTCTTCCAACATTAAACCACATAGTGAAAACAGTATTAAAATTTTTGTTTTGGTCGTCAAATGAATCAAATAACTCGAAGATCAAGCCGAGGAAAGATAAAATAGTGAAGAATCTTATTATTTAATTAATCCTTTTACTCCTATAGTCTGTGGCAAAATGTGGCATTTCCTGTTGACAATACATATTTATTGAATAAGGTTAAAGCCAGTTGTCTTTTATAGCAGAATATTTGGAATATAGCTTCAAAAATAATATTTGTTTAGTGTTGCTTTCCTTATTTTTTTCTTTCCCTCAACGAATATCCTAGTTTTAGGTTTGTGTACTTAAGTATCCCATGGATAAAATTTTTTGTTCAGATGCGTCAGATCTATTATTTCGTGTAGTTATTCTGAAGAACTTTTAGATCTGTCAGGAAGTGATTGTAGGTACTGAAAGTGTCAGATCGGGATCTGGATCTGTATCGTGTGGAGGTTGGGTTACTCCACGGCACTTAGGCCCCAATAGGCCCGCCTAAGTTGATAATTACTTCGTAGCTCGTGAACCATCCTATAGATTTGATGTAGTTGACAACGTCGCCAAGAAGGTTTTCTCATTTATCGGCCGGTGTTAGAAAAAACTTGCCAAACACAAATCTACTAATAAATGAGAACATGAGAACGTTGGGCAATTGTAGAGGATATGCTCTATGGTCTCATCTTAGTGCTATCAGGATAACTTAAAAACTCCCTGGCAAGTCTGCAACTTCTTGTTCTATCCCATATTTCCTTTAATTTCGCAAGGAATGTTCTTTAATTAGGTTTGCCACTGCCAATGTTGTCAGTCCAATGGAGGGGCCAGGTCCAAAAAGGAAATGGTTGGTTGTTCTTTTGGCTAGTAACTAAGCAAGACGGTTACGTTTCAATATGGCATAATCTCTGGTTCATCTTAAAATGAGCACATTGTTGATAGATGCTTCAGCCAAAGCTTCATGATATTCTAGTACTAACTCTGAGTAAATTCGTGGTCTGTCCAGAGTGAGTAATGCTTGTTTGCTATTTGCATTGATGAGCATGCTCCTTCCAGTGATATTGTTTCTGGTAATTTCTTTTGCTGCTATAAAAATCTCCATAAGCTTCGTTTAAACTACACTGTCACTATTGCTCACAGGCCATTTTATGTTTAGGTTTAAGTATTTGTCACTTCTGGCTCTTCTATTTGTTCCGTCATAACTTTATGTGACTTATGGAAAATATATCTATGTGAGATGGAATCCACGTTCTCTTAAAGCGGTGGAAGCATATCGAGCACCTTCTACCAAAAGCCACGTTTCTCTCACTAGATGATCCTACATCAGGTTCTATTCCAACTGTGCGGAGTCGGGACAGTTAAAAATAATGTTGAAATGCTTACTGAATTTGTTTCAGTATGTTTCGTATTATAAATGAGAACATTGATGATTTTTGTATATATTATACATTTTCCTAATATTTAAGTCATCCAGAATATATACTTTTTTAATTTTATTTCGATTCAATGTCTTTACATTTTTGTATATGTTAAAGAACTCCATCTATCCTTCGACAATAAATGTTTTTCTTTTATTTTGTCCTTGCTTGTCTATTGGTACACTCACAGTAACTTTTAATCTTTTTTAAATACTTTCCAGCTTCTTTAGACTGATTCTATGAAGACTTAGGAAAGCTTTGAACATCACTAGTTTTACAGTCAGCCACTTTTTTTACTTAGAAATTTTCTCTAGCTTTATTTTCATTACTAGCATTGAAGTAATTAGACCTGCCACGTAATTGTTTTGTTCATTATGCAATAAACCGTTTAAATATTTAATAATCTTTGATCAATGTTCTTTATATATATGATGGTAAAACATTTTAGTATCTTACAACAACAGTCTCTTGTTTCGAGGCTCTGTTGTCTTAACAGATTCATTAATTCAGTCACTCGACCTGTTATTTTTATTTTATTAGATTATTTGGCGAACATTCATAACTATCATTATTTGTCTTCGTATTTTTTGCAATTCGTCTGTATTATTTACACAAATTCATTAATACCAAATCAATTTAATCGTAGTTTTGAACTATTAATTATAGTAAATGTTGCTACAAATCTTTGAGTATATTTCCACAAATCTTTTACTGCAACTTTGTGATAAAATAAGTCTGCAGGATGATCGAGGCTTTAAACAAATACATGATTTGGGTAGATCTATCTATATTGTAATTGTCAGTGTTACGCCTCTGGTTTTGCGGCAGCAGGAGCAGCAAATCGTGCAATGTTAGAGAGTGAAGTTGGGTACAGGCGAATAGGCCCTCTACGCTGATTGCTAATTTAATAATATGCACACCGCCAACTCTTGTTTAATATGCGAAATCAGATTTGTATAAGTTCGGTTATCGTCGAAAAGGGGGAAGGGGTTGGTAGAGCGGGGGGGCGAGGGTTTCGCGTTTCGACATATTATTTCTAGAGAGAGAGAACATCTGAAACGGCTGCCAGTCAGCGAAACATGCGGTCCAGATTAAATTTTCATGTCCATTTTTTCGGCAACATTTCATCCAGATTTCGCCATTAAGCTGAATAAGGGCGCAGCGGGGTGTGTGTTTCGTTTATTTCTCTTTTTTTTTGTTACGTATTAAATTTTTAACCAAAGCCGAAACGTTGAACCGGCATAGGGGACGACTGAAAGTGAATTAGTCCTTTTTTTAATTGACGTTTTAGACAAGAGACTTTTTTCTCTATTTATTTCTGATATTGGTAACGTATTTGCAACCATAGGCGCTAAAGGTATTAATACCCGTTAATTAAGACAACAACAACAAAAATAGTAAGCATGGAGAAAAAATCATAAACAGCAGGATCCAACTAGAAATCATTACGGATCAGCAGTAACCAGGAAGATTAGGAAGATTTAAGGACCTCTCACGTGCAACCAACAATATATTGTAGTTCTTCGAGTTCAAATCTGATATTTTACTAGGTGAATCAGTTAGTCATTTACTTTTTACTTTATTTTTCTTCTGATATTGATAACTTATTTGCAACAGGAGGCCTTAAAGAAATATAACTGTAACGTGTGAGTAGTGCTTTATCGACTCAACAACGTGGATTCGTAAAATATCGATCGACTGTTACGAATTTTTCAGCCATTATTCACTATATTACACAAATCAGAACACAACACAAATAAGATATTATCTGATCTTAATTTTTTTTAAGAGATTTGTTAACTTAACTACCACATTTTTTTCTGATTGAAAACTATACATTAATAGAAAATAGTTTAAACACAACATCCCACCTAACATAAATAATTCGAACTTACAAATTTTAGAAATAGAAACAGATATCGATTTAAAAGATTCATATAACACTTATTTGTCATACAAATATCATAAACAATAACAATTCAAATCAGGATAGTAATCTAGTCAAAAACCATACAGAACAAATCAAAACAGAATGATATTATTTTCACGTGCTGATAAGGGAAATACAGTAATTGCTATTAATAATATAGATTATATTGACAAAAAGAACTAAAACGTAATATTCAGGTTCCAGGATTCAACACCAATATTTGATTCTAGGGAAAAATTCACACTAATACAACTTTATCCTTTAATAAAATTAAACAAAGATAATTATCCTATTAGACCAGTTGTATCATTTGTTACGGCTGTTACGGGTTTTATTTTACCTAAGTCTAAACTGCCCTATTTTAGACTACTCTAAACTATTCTAACCTATTCTATTTCCTAGCCTATCCTATTGAAAATTATTCTAAACTATCCTAAACTAATCTAAACTATTCTAATTTATTCTATTTACTATCCTAACCTATCCTAAATTAGTCTAATCTATTTCTGATCTATTCTAAACTACCTTAAGTTATTCTACGCTTAACTAGGTACACTATTTTACTTCTACTCTATTCTAATTTACCCTGATCTACTGTAATTACTAATCTACCTATTCTACTGTAACCTATTCTCATAAAATAAGACTTTTAAAATAACTCTTAACTGATTAATTAGGTACTTAAAATTTTATACATATCTAACCCGCAGACTTTCAAAAATTTGTTTCTTCTAGCAGAAGCACATGTTAACTGGGACATACAAGTAAAAATTCAATTTGACTTTATTGATGCTTGCCTATTTAGAAAAATCTTTTTATATGGGCTAAAAAAGCTGGACATGTCCGTCGACTGTGACCCAGAGAGACTAAAATTCAAAGTCAAAAGAGGACATGACCAAGATCCCGTTGAAAAGGTGTATAACCCAGGCACAAGCAAGGAAGAGTCCTCTACGTCAGTAGTTGTACAGAGAGTTGGAGAACGACAAAATAAGGGAAATGCCTTCAAACAAAATGCTTCCAAACTAAAAGTTAAAGCAATATAAAGTAAGTATACCAAACAAGGAAGCGTGGATGGGAGGACCTCCTATTAGAAATGACCTGGTATACAGTTGGCTACAAAACCCATAAAGGTTTAGGAGTATGCGATAGTATTCCAGGCAGAAATAACAATACATCACTGCGCAAAAGAGGTATAAAGACATAAGTTCTATGAAAAAACCACTGAGTTCCATGCAGCTATACTCATGCCTGTGTTTGAAAGACCTAACATAGCTGAGTACCAGGACAATGAAGAGGCTGATCAACTAGCTCAAGAAGCAGCAACAGTTGCTCTTATTAGCCTAGAACCCTTCTGTGGAGTCGCAAACACAACTATCAAAATATGCACAACGCAGTGGATGTTAAAAAAATCTCAGGAATGGTGGAAAATTCACCAGGGCAGAGACAGGCCAAATAGTTCTTAAACTCACCAATCATCTTTTAAGCCATAATAGAAAAATACTAGATTACCTACTAGTAGAGCTTATTAACAGTGCATTGTAAAAATAACCATGCATAACATCGGTCTTGTGTCGATTCTGTCAAAAAGATGAGGAAACTGCAAAGATCTATAAAACTGAGATTCCTTATATTTAGTGAAAATAATCCAAGGGCTACTCCCAAGAACTTCTTAGTCTATGAAGTCTAATACCAAGGCCAAACTAGACAAAATAATCTAAACAATAAAGATTCACAAAAGATATGAGAAGCTCAAGGTGGGCTAGGTTGTATGGCCCACAATCCTAAAGAAATCTATTCTAATATGTCACTTTTCAAAGATAGATGGAGAGTTAAGACTTTTATTACATGCATATGTCACAATAACAGTAAATAATTTATCTAAAATGTGTTCCACCTAAAAAATTATTACTACTGTAATAAAACTGGCGAATATTGCTGTATATCAATATTCTTGAATTGCCAGAACCCCTTTACATGCTTGGAAAAGATCTCTGGTTATGTATTCGTTAAGTTTAGATTGCTTGTTTTCAATATATCTGTTAGCTTGTTCTTGAATTTTTGTTTGTACTTTATTTGCTCCTCTTTAAGCTTTTAAGCTTTTTTTCAATGTTGATTTCTGTACCTAATTCTTTGTGTGCATATACTGAACCAAACATCAACAATTCCTCTACCTCACCTGACTAATTCCATCAGTAAGCTAAAAGTAATATTATTAACTTAACTAGTAACCCTAAAACAATGTCACTGACCTATTTGATAGAATTGAATTAACAACGTTATTAAGAATCACCATTTTCATTAAATTTTTGTTGAATATATCGTTATAATAACTAAATATTCCCTCTGGTTTCATATTAATATATGTTAGCGGGTAAACAATTTTTTTGTGATTACTAACTATAGTACTGTAGAGAATATGAACAGAGTGCGGGAACTGTTGCGGTAGCAGAGTACCACCGACGCTTCTCCAGGCAGAACGATTTGAGTCGCCTTGAGTGTCTAGTGTGATCAACTGTTCCTGTTGGCTGATTCTCACGCATTGTGTTCTATCGGTAACCACTTGGTAACTAAATAATTATTTAACTTAATAATTAATAAAATCTAACATATATCTTTAAAATTTGAAGTCCTAAACTGATTATTATCCAATATTTGATGATATAGATATCGTAATATTGATCTATTTATCTTATTTTTCATAATTTTAGTTTGTTTGTGGTTATTTTGAATTCTAAATTTAATTTTGGTATTTAAAAAAAATCGAAACTACGCCACTGCTTTTCTCGTTTAAGCACAATGTTACTAAATAGTGTTCATCTCGAAGGTTCTCATCGATATACGGCGACAATTAGGCTATAATTTCTGTGGAAGGAAAAGGCTAATGACGGTTAAATTGGATAATAAATTACTATATTACGGTGTATATAAAAATTACTGACATATTTTATATTAAAAATACTTAATAAATAGTAATTGCACTTTTATGATACTTTTCTCGGTTTAATATGCACGATGAGTTTGGGAAATTATTAAAACAATATTCTTTTTATGGATTGACGACTACCACGATGATGAAATGTTAAGTATTATGTAAAGCGGACGCCTTTAGCCAAAGCGGAGGCAGTTTGTTAATGCGATTTTACGAGTTTTCAACTTAAATTTTACATGGAAAACAATTAAAAAAAAATTATGTCGATGGAATTATAGTGTGTGCAATTGAAAATTCAACACTCAGTAAAACATAAGGAATCTTCACCAAATTTTGGCAAAATGATATTTAAAAACGTTAAATCTAGCATTAAAAAATCCGTCATTGAAGATTTTTGCCCTAACATCAAATCTAATAAATATAGCGGTTATATAAAAAATAATCAGATAAGATACGAATACATTTGTATGAAAACGTAAAAGCTGATTTATTTAGTACGATTACGAAATAAATTAGAGTTTAATATTTCTGGTTAATCAATTCCGTGGCTGGTCTTCACGCAATACTGACATTTTGCATGTTTTTATCATTAACTATAGTAATAAACAGCCGAAGCAGAGTTAACGAATATTTTAAATGCTACCCATCCGAACTTACTGACATACAGGATGATTCGAACATGATGTTGATTAGTAGAAGGTTAGATGCATAAATCCTTTTACTTTTTGATCATTTTTGTATGCTTTCTGACGTTTTTTTTAATGATTTTATTATTAAATGGTATCAGCAAGTATTCTGATAGCCCAAGCAGCTCTAAAGATACTTGTATCACTAAAAATCAAATTACGAATGGTGAAAAACTAACTAGTAGTCAAAACAAATTTATGACATATATTTTCAAAAAAATTCTAAAGCATCTAATCGGTATCTACTTTCTATGATATTGAAATATTTTGAATCCAGATTCATGTTTTATAATATTTAAACAGATAATTGCCATGCGTTACCCTTTCTATGATAGTGGGTGAGGTTTTTGGGGTTTTCTTCATCTGTAAGTCAAATGACATCTTCAATCATCTTAAAGTCACCTCGAAGCGTCACAGCAAATAATAATAATAGCCGTTCCTTCCCCACACAAGCTCACTCGGCTTCAGGAGTTAAAATTCACTTGTAAGGGGGTGAATTAGGCAGCGTATTATTATTTGTTTTACTTTAAAGCAATAAGAGTCATAAAAATAAAAAGATACAATAAAACAGTAATGATACCTATAATTTGAGATATATACCCAAGTAACAATTTGATATTTTATAAAAGCTGAAAAAATGTTTACAGAACCAAATTTATAAAATAGAATATTAGCTAAGAACATTTCCGGAACATTCTTTCAACAGTAATAAACACAAAATGGGCGCAGTATTACAGAACTATTTGGTTCTTTTGTAAATTCTATAAGATTTGTTGAATGCAGTTACCGAACAGTTACTACACATTTACACAGACTTTAAACAAATGTTTTTTTAAACTTTTATAACTGTTTTATAAATTTTCAATTTTGAGGTTAGGTTGCATATCAAAATCAGTAACATTTTAGTTTTTTAAATGTATCTGGTGAAAACAAATTAATTCTATATTTGTCATGAAAGTAAATTCAAGACGATATTAGTAAAATGGCAGTATCTACTTAAGAGATATCTATGTCGCGGTTTAGACATAATGTATGACCTACAATAAAGCGTTTTTGGATACGCAGCAAGAATTACTGTTAATTATATAGCACATACAATACTAAATTTTTAAGCGCCTCGAGTTTGATTCATATTTCTAATACTTTTTCAGTGTGAAACAAAAATTAAATTAATGCAATTTGATTTTTTTTTGTAATAAGATTATGCTAATATTACTAATGATTAAAATCTTTAATTAACATTGGTTTTGTCTTAAATACTAGTAAAACCGACAGTAGATTTAGCTTTAAAACTGTCTTAAGTTTTTGTTCAATATGGCGGCTATTCAGAGGTATTAGAAAGTTATTTTAAGACTGAATCATAATTATAAAATATTATTGTAGTAAAAACAGCTGTAATACAATAATTAAGTTGTATTACTCATTTCTACAAAACAAGTTCATCATGGTTTGTTGTATAATAGTTTCATATTGCTGCACTATATGACAAAATATAACATAACCTTACTAAATCATTTCCGATTTAAGTATTTGAGAATTGAAATGATTAGATTTGTTTCTACAGCTTTATAGAGCATGCATAATTTTTAATATTACGAGAATAAGCAAGTTTAACATGGACATCGCCAAAAATATGGCTTTCTTTTAGTATTGGGGCATGATTATTCAGAACATACCTAATTATTATCTGGCTGAATGATAGTTTTTTTTTGAGTGTCTAGACAAACCAGCAAAATGTTTTACTAATATTTTTTACTGTTCTCTGAAAAGCAGGTACCACTTATTTTTTATATTTCTTTACTATTTAAATCTGACATTTTCAGACCATACACTCACATACAATTGGTATGGGAAGTAGTTGAACGAACATAAAATACAAAATAATCTGGCGTAGGTACTACCAAATGTAGTTGCTTTATTTTTTTTTATAAATATTTTTAAAGTGATAATACTATTCTTAACTAAAATAATTGCTATACAGTTTTCTGATTTGTAATAGTGTATTTCGACAATATATTACAGTTATTTTAGAGTTTTCATCAGAAGCAAATTGCTATTGATGCGGAATTATCTCACACTAATATTTATATAACTATTTTTTAAAGCGTTATTATGAGGTTAAGAAACAGTTATATTTGTATAACCAAAAAGTTCTAAAGGTAATCCAGAACAATAATATAGAATAACTATAAAGCAATTTTATTTTATAAGCTGAAATATTGTATAGAACAGTTGTATAAATGTTTACGTAACAATTTTATAGTTATCGTGAAAACTATTTTATAATTTTGCTGTAAGAATATTGTAAAAACTAATTTATATAACAATTTAGTTTCAGAGAACAAAATGGTGATTTCTGCAACTGTAATACAATAAATTAGCATTCCAGACACAGCAATATAATATCAATAAAATATAATAGTCTTATAAACTAAAAATTATAAAGCTACTTTGTTAGTTGGGTAACGATAACGAAAATGCCAATTTTGAGTATTAAATCTATATAAACCTGACAAAAAACAAACTTACAAACTAACAAATATTTGCAAAGTTACGTACTTTGAGTACCGTTTAAAGGTATAAGATTCGACAAAAATATCTGATGTATGTGTTAAATTTAAAAGATTTGTAAGTACGTATTAAACTCGACAAAAGTTTTTATTATATTCGACAAAAACAGAGCTATTGTTAGTACCTATAAAGGTATGAAATTCGACAAAAAGTTATGTGTAATAAATTTGATAGAGATGTTGTATTATTTGTGACAAAAAACAGATTGTGAGTACAACGTTACAAAATTTGGCAAAACAATTATTAGATATATTGAAAGTTCGACAAAAAGTAAAGGTACCGAATATGACTACCAATTATGAGTACCTATAAAGGTATAAAATTCGACAAAATATGTAATGGGTATGTTGTAAATTCAAGAAAAGGCAAAGGTACGTACCGATTATGAGTATCGTTTATATACTGGACATATAAATTAATTTATGAAAAATTAAAGTTAGGCACTTCGACTACTAAGGTACCTTGTGCTAGAGTTCAACAAAATTATAGGGCACCTAGCTTGAGTTAAAAATTCACAAAAATATGTTACAATAAATTTACAGTGTATATTAATGTTTTTAAAGATTCAGAAAAGCTTCATATATGAAAAAAATGGTTTGATACCTTATTCTTTGATTATTTACTTTTTTTAAAACTGTTTTTATTTTAATTATTTTTATCACTGAACCCTAACCTACCATAGATTGGGTTTAATTTTGAGATTGTACAATTGCACATCAATGAAAGCACTGAACTTAGAGGAGAACAAACATGTAAACTTTTGGGGGTTTGACCCCCTGCTTATTCATCGGCTTAGGCAGATACTGGTTTGAACTGTAGCTATACACCTGGAGATAAACTTCTTGTCCAAGAAAATCAAACACTGAAGAATCAGTACATTGATTTAATTTACACCAATTTACAAGAAGATGTACTTGGTTCTAGAAATTTAAAAGTTAAAAATTTTCTGAAAATCTTGTTCAGAGATATTTTTTAATGATTCCCAGTTGTTATGTTGAGTAGTCATCGGGAAAACTTCGTTCAAATAGGTAGTTTATATCAATATTAAATAATAGCCCGAGGACTCTTTCCCAAGGAACAATTTTGATATTTCTGAAAATTTCGTTGATATTAACAATTTGTTTTT
The DNA here is from genome assembly GCA_927349885.1 of Psylliodes chrysocephalus. Taxonomy (NCBI): domain Eukaryota; kingdom Metazoa; phylum Arthropoda; class Insecta; order Coleoptera; family Chrysomelidae; genus Psylliodes; species Psylliodes chrysocephalus. The sequence continues at coordinate 13,645,873 of OV651819.1, forward strand.
TATTTTCCAAATAAATATGTATTTGTATGCTGCTCATTTAAATCAGTACCATGGCCTTCCTGTGGGTATAATCACCCTAACTAAAAATCACACGGATTGTAAGAATTTTAATCTCGGCCCCCTATATTTTTGCGTATAATTATTTTTCATCACTTTGTATAATGTGTTTGATAGATGCAAGTAGCCCCGGGTAATCCACCGTTGAACCCAATGAGCACACGCACCTAAATAAAAAACGTCGAAAATTGGTTAATAACAACTTTAAATTTACGTTGAAAACAAGTCTTTGCTAATTGGGAATTTAAATGTCATTTCCTTTTAATTTTATTTTATAAAATTTGTATAGCTGGTATTAATTTTATTTGTACCATATACATCTAACCAATTTTCCTTTTAATTTTTTTTATTTGATTCTTGTTGAAAATTTACTTTATTTTTTATTATTATGATTGTTGAGTAGATAGTGATTGGATCTCTTGTATACTTATTTATATGATTCCCTTAATACAACTGAAAAAGATAAATAATATTCAACTCCCTTCAAATCAAATATGTTCTATTACTTTACGGAAATGCGAATATTGTCCCTTTTCTTTCGGAATATTCGATTTTATAATCATCCTGTATGTGTTCAACGTGGTACACGTGGTTGGTGATAGAGAACAACCCGATTTTTCACTTGGGGAAATAATTACAAACAGCACGCAATTTAACTAATAATTAGTAATTATTGTTACTTCTGCCCTCTAAAAACCACCCTTGTACCCTTTTGCTCCAATTTATCACCTTGGTTTACATATATATTCGTTCTAACTGCGAATATAAGGAAATTAGGTATCTATGTGATTTAGATTTCTTGTAAACATATAATAGTATACTCTATTATGTAACAAGGGTTCTAAGTAAAGTAAAGTGGAAAGAATTATACATTCTCTGCGATCAATATTTCTAATTAAATTAAAATTATTTATATTACAATTATATATATACAAATTTTTCACTCACTACAAACTGTATTTTTACCCTACATACAACATGGAAAATATTTAATGTAAAATAAACTGGTACCCCATTTGTAACAAATATATTTTGTGCAATGGGTGACAAATTTTCATAACTTTAATATATACCTATTAGATAAATGGGACAAAATTATAAAAAATAAACAAAATTAGTCATAATTAGTCAAAATTAGACAAAATTAGACAAAATTAGACAAAATTAGACAAAATTAGACAAAATAAGACAAAATAAGACAAAATAAGACAAAATAGGACAAAATATGACAAAATATGACAAAATATGACAAAATATGACAAAATATGACAAAATATGACAAAATATGACAAAATATGACAAAATATGACAAAATATGACAAAATATGACAAAATATGACAAAATATGACAAAATATGACAAAATATGACAAAATATGACAAAATATGACAAAATATGACAAAATATGACAAAATATGACAAAATATGACAAAATATGACAAAATATGATAAAATATGATAAAATATGACAAAATAAGAGAAAATAAGACAAAAATAAGACAAAAATAAACAAAAATAAAAAAACAAAAAACAAAAATAAACAAAAATTGACCAAAAATAGACAAAAATAGAAAAAAAAAATAAACAAAAAAATAGACAAAAATAGGCAAAAATAGACAAAAAATAGACAAAAATAGACAAAAATAGACAAAAATAGACAAAAATAGACAAAAATAGACAAAAATATACAAAAATAGATAAAAATAGACAAAAATAGACAAAAATAGACAAAAATAGACAAACAAAACTTTATTTTTCTATTTAATTTGTTTTAATACCTACGTGGCTATTCTACAGAGGTGTAGAAAAACATTCACACAATTTTTGAGAGAAGAATGATGAATGATAAATTTTAATGAGACCTTCCAAAGGGTTCAGTCTAGTAAAAAAGAAATCTGAAGGGATGATTTTAGTCAATGAATTTTAGGATTAAGCAATAAAAAAAATTTAGTTTGAAGACATTTTACCACTAATATGAGCCTACAATCAAAAAAATATATAATTAAATTAAATTAAAAAAATATAAAATTTCGTAAATACCCAAATTTTGGGTCAAAAAAAAACGAAAAACACCATAAAAGTCATTCTAACAACTAGAAAGAGGTAAAAATAAACAAAAATGGGGTAAAATAGTAAATACGCTAACATACGAGGGGCAAAATATCCATATTTATGAGACAATTTAAAAAAAAGTTAAATTTCCATATTTTAAATAAAATAAGCTACAAAAGATATTAAAGAGTGCATTGCATTTTTGTAATCTTTTGATATTATGATCTACAGGTTAGTAGAAAGGTATACGAGCCATAGGGTATAGGCACAGCTATTGCTTGTGTTCAAATATTCCACCTATTCCACTGTTTTTTGGCTAATTAATAGCCAAACCTGTGACAGAAGAGGCACTCTCATATCTCTAAATTGGTTTGGTGTAATATTTCAACAATTGTATATAATTTTCTCCCATAATTTATCAATATTAGTATTTATGTCTATAGATTTCTTTTTTGAGAAAACCTAAAAAAAAATACATTTTGTGCGATTTATGGTGACCTTGGAATCATTTTATCGTACTGTAAATGCTTACAAGCGTCCTGGAAATATTGTTCACAAAAAGTCGGTCACCAAGCGTGTGCATTGTGAACTGGGCATCCATCTTGCTTAAACCAAATATCCTCGAAATTAACATTGGGTAGAAATCCTTGCACTTCAGGAGTAACCTGATTTTGAAATAGTTTTGATGGTACTGTGTCTGTGCATGGGAACAATTGATTTTTGTTAAAAAGTACTATTTTTATGAAGGGTATTGCAAAATTAGACGTAAATCAGAGACATTGTCCACATAGCTGAATCGTTTCATGTTTTAACATGATTTTGTTTAGATATATCATTTTTTATTCACACAAAGGCGGAAAATAACTTAAAAGATAATTTTGTACACCTTGTTAATCAATTTCTAACATATTTGCACATCAGAAAGCGATACGGAAAGAGTGAATATAAAATGAGGATTTCAGAGGATGTTTAAGGATTTACAAAGATGTCTGAAGATTTATTTCTACCAAAAGGATGTTGGTGTACAAAATTTAGGTCAGTAGTTTGCCCCTCGCATCTGACCAAGTAGGTCTAAAATGTATAATATAAATAATTAAGAATTATATTCACTAAAATGTATTTAAATTATTTCAGGTTAATATAATAAGTTGAAGATTAAAAAACTTTCAAGTAACGGCCCAGACCTTCAAAAATTTTAATTTCAAAACCAACTTTGTCCGAATGAGCTCTTAAAACGACAATAAGAGTTCTACACCGTATGGCTTGTATACTTTTTTCCTAACTTGTACGTAGCCGTATAATATCGATTTTTAGAAATATCTAGTTATTAAAATATCTATCATAATCCTTATTCGGATTCCAAATTAAAATATAACTTTTAATCATTATTTGCTGACAAAGAAGCAAAAATAAATGGAAGAAACTCATGTTCAAATATCACACGCGTACAGTACGTACGCCCAGCCTAAAATAATTGGACCGCGAATGCCACTTATTTTGAAATATATAATTTTATTGCATGACCGATCATGACCGAGTTAATTAATTTCTGTGAAACGACGGCGCGCTCTTTACGCCGCCGGTTTAATTAAATTTGATATAAGTTAAAAGTTACTAATTAATATCTGCAGATATATCCAAATAAATCGTGGCCCGCCTCTCTCTACCACGCCGCCTCTACAGACATTCGATAGAAAATTTCATTTGATTCCTCGTTCGTTATCGTTAGCGGGAACGGATTGGAATTCTTCAATTCGTTTTAATTTTTCTTTAGGTAAATTTACTAGTTAATTTTGTTAGGTACTTTTAGTTGGTTAATTAATGGGGAATTGCTGGATGAGTTTCAAATTTTATTAAAAATAATTAGCTGCTGAATTCGAATCGATTGCTAGAAATATGAATGGATAATAAATCTGAGTTCGGCTAAAAAAGTTACGTCGGATATTTTATTTAGTGTTGAAAAATAATTGAAATAAAATCTTCATACTTAAATATTATTAACTAATAAATTAATATAGTATTTAAATTTAAAATTTACTAATAAAATATGAATTTTTAATTATTAACAAGTCAATATTTTTTAACAATTCATAATTAATATTACCTATACATATTTGTTTTCAATTTCAATTTATTTACTATTAAGAAATATTAATTTATCGCTAATAATTCTATCTTGAACGAGAGTCAAATCCATTTTATACCCTCGCCGACAAGGTTGAAGGTGTCGTTACTAGTTAGTTCGGTTACTTTGGTTATTTTGGCACCCAAACTAGTGATGGGAAGAATCATATACTTTCAAGAATCGAGTACTAAGGGATCGAGTACTTCACGGAATCGGGTATTATTTGAATACCAAGTACTGAGTACTTGCACCAACCTAGTATAACGACGATCACCGACACCGATCCAATTTTCAGCGATTTCAGCATCTCGAACTTCGAACCCGACCCGACTCCATATTTTAATTCCGTTTCAGTCAGCACGTCAGCCGTGAGCAGCGCTACAGAACGGTTCGCGATTTGCAGCAGCAACGTCTAATATTTAAAAATCGGAATCGACTCCGATTCCGACTCTGTTCGTCAGTATTCGAATACTATCAATTCCTTCAGGAATCGGGTATTATCCGATTCCTGTACTCGAGTACTCCCATCACTAACCCAAACTAGTTTTACTCTATTTCGGTCTGCCAGTGTCTGATTTGGATCTATTTTTTTAAGATCACTCTCCTATTGTTCGTTCTTGCACATTGCAAGATTGCATAAAACTCAGCCGGAAATACCGAAGTGTGTCCAGTGCTTTCTGTAGTCTTTGACCCATCTGTGTATTAGATGTTTATGTCGTTGGGCACTGAGTTCCCTTATAGTGATCTCCTTTCTGTTTTGTATTAAAACCTCGACTGGAGTGTTGAAGGAGTAACGTTTGGTTATGTGATTTGTTCTCATGTCTAGCACGTCCTCTGTTATCAACCTTGTGATACTTGTGTGATCTGGTCTAATGTTAAGATTTTCCAAGATGTTTCCCAATCTGTAACCACCTAATCTTGACTCCCTTTGTATCACAAATTGAAGTGGTAACAAGCCTATTAGTGTTTCCATTTCTGTTGTGGGCGTTGTTCTCATTGTCCCCGTTATTCCAAGACAGGCGAGTCTCTGTACCTTGTTTAGTCTCGTTATTATCACTCTTTGTTGTGTCTTTGGCCACCACACCAGAGCTGCGTATGTTATTATCGATCTTACCACCATATTGTTCTCCAGTATACCATACTTGGTTTGAGTGTCCATTTTTTCCAAAGGAGCAGCTTACCATCCATAGTGATGTTCCCGCTCTTCTTGTTGTTCTTTCCAAATGTTGAGTCCAGGTAAGTTTCGAGTCAAGTGTACAAGGGCCAAGAGAGGCCTGAGGTTATAAATTTATAAAACAGGTGGTCGAGGTGATTTGTTCAGATTCTAAAAAAAGGTCATCACCTTACAAGAGCTTCTAAAAAAAAGTCATCAGCTTATAATGAACCAGGTCCTTCTGCCGAGCTCTTATAAAAAGCAATTAATGCCTAAATGCAATTTTGTATAATGAATAGTTTGACAACGGCGGGCTTAACTAGTCAACGGACAAAGGGCCACGAATGTTGTGCAGGCCTGGTTTAGACCATATAAGCTTCTCTGTAAGTGACAAACTCGTTTAACCCCTTTTATTGTAACACTCAGGTTTTTTATCGTATACTTCTCTTAGTTTTCTATACAACAGTATTCTAACAGTTTGGTTGTAATCAATACCTTCCCTTGATGGCCAATCGTGCCTTGTACCTGTCAACGTCACCATCAGTAAGGATCTTGACTTTATAAATCCACTATTTTCTCACAATTTTCCGTTTGGTTTATGATTAATTTTAAGAGACGACTCCTTTCATAATTCTCTGAAAAAATAAGAGTACATTGGTATTAGAACATTAGTTCAACAAGATTGTCATCAGAAAGTATGGAAAATAGAGGTGAAATTTGGTTTTTCGCAAGAAATCCTGTTGGCTTTTAAGGCGCAAGTTATTGTTGTCTCTCATAAATGGAAGTTATACTTCGGTAGTGCATGTCCTTAATAAATTTCGAACGGAAAGTCGGTCCGATCCTGATCATTACGTTATTACCTAATGTGGTTAGCCATTTCATGTTATCCCGTCGTTATTTTTTCGCTCATCATACCACTATCTCTTGTGAAAATAATCAAGTAAAGTAAATATTGCTTTTCATAAATAAAACATGAATTTATCAAAGATCTATTATTTGCATATTTGATTCATTTCGAAATTATCGTCGAAACCAAGGCGGTCGTGCCTCGGTTTTATGCATAATTCTGATCGAAAATGGAAAAAAAATAAAAAATTCGAAAAATCCAACCCCGGTATTACTGTTATACCTACATATACGTTGTAATATTCGATTTAATGAGCATTCATTTAAGATTTTTGCATCGAAATTAGAGCCTTCGCCTATTGGCGAATAAGGAAATCCTCAATGTAATTGAAAATTGAGACACTGCACTGCCTTCGACTGGATAATCGGCCTTAAGTGGAGACTGTTTTGTGGAAGTATTTCAGTGACGTGCGTCGCAAGGAGGCTGAAGTATTTTCAATTTTTGTTCTAAATCATTTTTCAATCATTCATGAAATTTCAGTTAAACATTAATTTTATAACATAAATTAATTGTTTCTTTTTGTTACAACTATTTAAATATAGAGAAAATTGCTTGGCACCCGCTGCTGTCTTTGCAGTAGGTAGTTTCGGGCGCAACTCTGACTAACACCCCCTGTTCTTCTACTAAGCTACATATAGCCGGGTACCGTCGTGTAGACATTCCTCTGGTTATAGAGCTGTCTTTATTATATTTGTGGCCTCCTCCTTTCTTCATTTTTCTTTCTAATCTTTATATTTTTTATGAAGCCGTGTATTGCTTTCCATCTTTTTTCGCAGCTCAACATATTTTCCATCATAAACTCTTCCTCCAGCGGGCCCCCTTGTTCGGCTTTCAGCTGTTGCTTATCTGCAACCCATCTATCGCACATAAAAGTCGTGTGGGCTGGGGTATCCCTTTCTCCGCAGTATTCGCAGGACTCGTCTAGTGACTTGCCATTCTAAAGGTGAAGGTTTTAAAGCTACCATGCCCTGGTATGGCTTGTGTTAAAAAGTAGTCTACCCTTCTATGCTTGCACTTCAACCACGGGTCGATCCTTGGTATGAGCTTCTTAGTCCATGCTAGTGATGGAAACAAGACAAGAAATGGAACTTCTTGTCTTGATATCAAGAGTCTTGATTTTTTCAAGAAAAGAAATAGTGTGATCAGTCAATCACATTAAAATTTTTACTATCGAATGCGAAGCATACAGGTGTACATATTTCCCAGCTGTTTTTCAAAGTGCTACGTTTCTATAATATTGAAAACAAAATTCAATGTGTGACAACTGACAACACAGAATCCAATTTTATTTTCACGTCTCATTTAAGCACTCTTATTCCAAGCTTTTACGCAAAAAACAATAACTTTTTATGCTTTGCACATATCCTAATCTTAGGAGATAAAGATCTAATGAACTTGCTTACCGATAGTTTGAAAATATGTATAGATTTATATTACCAGGAAGATGAAAATGTCTATACCATCACTGCAGGCAAGAATGGCAGAAATAATAAAAATAATATTTTAGATGCGGTTGACGATGATTGTGAAGTGGGTTTAAGTTCACTTTTTGCAAATACATCTGAAGAGGAACTTACAGAACCATAGAGAAAGGAATTGGATGAATATTATAACAGTCCAAGAGCTGGGGAAAAGACAAACGTGATTAATTGGTGATGGAAAAATGAGAAAACTTTCCCCAATTTCTCAAAAATGGCAAAATGTCCACCTCTGCACCATCGGAACGACTTTTCTCAAATAGTCAAATACCTAAATCCATAAATACATAATTACATAAATACATAAATACCTAAATCCATAAATACATAATTACATAAATACATAAATACCTAAATACCTAAATACCTAAATACCTAAATACCTAAATACCTAAATACCTAAATACCTAAATACCTAAATACCTAAATACCTAAATACCTAAATACCTAAATACCTAAATACCTAAATACCTAAATACCTAAATACCTAAATACCTAAATACCTAAATACCTAAATACCTAAATACCTAAATACCTAAATACCTAAATACCTAAATACCTAAATACCTAAATACCTAAATACCTAAATACCTAAATACCTAAATACCTAAATACCTAAATACCTAAATACCTAAATACCTAAATACCTAAATACCTAAATACCTATATAAACACATAAATACATAAATACCCTTTGTACAGAACCAAAATCTTAAAATAGTTTCAACTTTTTAAGTTGCCAAGTGAATAATTTTGTGACTTCCAGAAAAAAAAGAAATATTTCTGATATAATACAAAAGATTCCATTTGTAATAAACTCGTTGCAATGTTTCAATTCTTATAGCCTAGAATACAATCGGATAACAATAACCAAAGTAGCGAACGAAACTGACATTTTATGAACACTTCGCGGAGGAACATCAAACGATGAACTAATAATCATAAAATTTCTGAAGGTTGAGACCTCCATAAACCAAAGCGCTATACTTTTCAACAAGTGGCTTTATTTGCATCCAGATTTTGTGCCGTTACACTTTCATTTCAATAACTCAACGGAATTAACCTGTTCGAAGTAAGTTTATTTGAAAGTGTGGAGATAATTTTTAAAGATTAACAAGTTGTGTGTTTCGTTATATCATTGTTGGGTTGTTATATATTTTTAAGTTGTATCACTTTGTAAAATCTACCTGTTATATTCGATTCTAAGCATTATATAATATATAATGGTTAATTAAATTGTCCAGTAAATGAATTCTTCTGTTTTGGGATTGGTTAGTTTAAATTAAATTTAACTATCATTATCAATTCGATAAGAGTATATGACTGTCTTCTCATTGTAGGATTTAAAAATACTAGAATACCTTCTTTTTGGTACCTTTTATCAGATTACATATTTAGCTTGTTTCAGAAATATTTACTAATAATATACAGGATGTTTCCTAGAAAAAAAAAAAAAATAGAAGCCACTTTATTGCATATCATAAATATGAAAAAAAATTGTTTTTTTATTAATATCAAATCATCTCAAATTCAGAACTGTCAATTAGCAATGATTCGAACAAATTTACTCTTTCTGAGATGATTGACATGCACTTTATTTACGGATTACCAAATAGAAATGCGGAAGAAGCACGGATACTTTACCAGGACATGGTAAAGAGCAATTCCATCTGCTAAAACATTTTTTTTTACTTTAACACCCTGTATCTCAGAAATGAAGTAGCTCCAGACATATGATCATAGGTTCTTTTTTCATATAGCAACCTACGGAATCATCCTCGGAAGTTTGATACCGTAGTTAGGAAACACCCTGTATAAAAAAAAGTAAAAAATAGACAAAATTGTTTTTAAAATTCCATTATTAAATTCAGATTAGAAATCGTTTCATTAAATCTTTACCATTTCAAATTTCCACGAAAAGTGATCAGCCACCTCCCGTTCGTGACTAGAAATTCTATAAATAAAAATAAGAACAACAAAAAAAAGAGAATAAATAAAAAGTGACAGCACGATATCGAACAATGGATATTTTGATACCTACTTCGATGTTGCACCTCCGATTTTTTCTTGTTTGGCGATAACTTGTATTAATTAAAAAATATCCGAACACGAACATCAAAAGTTTTTTGATATCGGAAACGAGATTCGTTGTTTTAAATTGCATGATGTTTTTTTAAAGTTGATTATTTTTTACACCTGTCAAAATAGTGAGCGTTTCATATGCACAATTATTGTCAAGAAAGTATGCTTGGGATGTTATAACAACTATAAAAATTGGATTAAACTATACACGAGAAAAAAAGGTGTGAATATGTCGTATCGGCATCAGGTTGGACCTACTGGGGAAAACGTCCCACAATTAGTTTCCTAGCCCTGCCTGTATGACCTGAAGTACGTACTAAGTACCCAATAGTTTTTTAAAAAATTGCGTTGTTTAATAATGTTTATATTTAATGAAAATGTATGTTTTTGTACGTATAAATGTCCGAAATGCGTGTCTTTAGGTACAGTTTAAAAATATGCCAAAAATATGTTAAATGGTTTGTAGATTGAAAGTATATTAAATGAAGAGTGAAATAGTTTAAGAATAAATGTTTAGAATCGAATAATCATTGTGTTTTTGTCTTATTAAATATATTCTATTTAATGAGGCACTATTGTATATAAAACAAAACGAAAAATGTTAAAAAAACAAAAATTAATACTTTGGGAACTGTTTAAGTACCATTGATGGGCTGGATACAAAATTACTGAGGCCCTTCCTATGGGGCCTCAGTATTGCATTCGTGCAGACGAAAAAATTTCCGAAAATGCAAAAGAAAAAATTGTCTGGTCGCCTGTGTATGGCCGGCACGATAACTCTAGAACGAAAGTTCTGATTGACTTGCGGTTTTGATTTTCTTGAATAATTACTTCTAACTTAGAACCCTATTGATTTTCAGAATTTTCGGTTCATCCTAACTACTTTAATATCAATTTTCTTAAAATCCGCCTATGCATTCCTTATGTGACAATTTTAGGAATTCCAATTATTTATAACGTCAACACTTTTAACATAAATTGCAAACATTCTTTAACGACCTGTCAAACAACAGCTGTTGATAGCAAAGGTAAAATTTCTAAGGCGGGTTGCGACCTTCATACTTGCAACCATAGCCATTTTGGAGGCTATTTTTATTCGAAATTAGTCACCAAGCCTGTCAATTTATGAAAAATATGTAAGCAATTTCTTAAAAATGTCTTTTTTATGGTGGTGCTAACTTAAGCGTACTACTATTTCGCCCCTATCCACAAAAACACCTTCATCAAATTTACTGGCTTTCTGTCGCAACCCCATAGAATAATTAACCGGCCATTTTATTTGGAAAAAATCAGAATAATGCTTGGCTGTGCCTGTCAAGTATCAAGATGTCAACTGTGATGTGTGAATGGCTCTTAAATGTCAAATTATTTAAAAATGTATACTTCTTTTGATATTTATTGCAAATAATTTGTAGTGCATCTCAATTCAGGCTTTCCATAAATAAAGATACAGCGAGACAGATAATATAATGTTCTTATACAAAGCACTATTTTATTATATGAAAGAGAGGTAGGATATAATGCTGGTTTTTTTGTAGAAAATTTTTATTATATAATTTTGGATTACATATTCAACCAGCGAATTGTAAATAATAATTAGTAAACTCAGTCATAAATTATTCTCAATTTTTTGTTTTTGTTACGCTACGAGTTTACCCTTGTGGGCCTCAGTCTCGATAAGGTGGGAACCACCATTTTAGGGTCTCTTGAATATAATATTGTTTAAGTGCCACTGCTGAGCTTGATATAAAATATAAAACTGTTTAAGCGCCACTGGTGGGCTTGATACAAAGTTATTGTTTAAAATTTGGCGTCTATTTTTGAAGCGTTTATCAAGCAAATCAAGAGCCAATAGTAAAATTGTCATTAGTGACATCTTATTTTGGATCAGCTGTAAAGGTTCGCATCTGCTTTTTAAATTAAATAATTTTTCGTCGTTAGATAGAAAGAAGTCAATAAAACTTTTAAATTCGAGAGGATTATCTAAAAATGTATGAATATTGACTTCGTGAAGATTAATATTTTGTTAAAGTTGATTTGTATTGCTTTGAACTTTATTTTGATCCATGATAGGTTGTAATTTAGTATGTGCATCTTTTACTTCCGATAATAGATGAATGTATAAGTAAAGGGGCTAGGAGATAACGAGCGCAAACCGTATGTAAATTAACTAGGGAAATCACTAAGGTTCATTCTGGCAATTTTTGTCCATATCAAGGTCACTCGGTATGACGTCACGTATCATGGCGTCACAACTGTTGCCAACCTAACCCAACCTGACCTAATCTAACCATAACTGATCGGGAACTGATTCTGAACTGATGCGGAACTAATCCCGAACTGATCCGGTACTGTTCGCGAACTGATCTGGAACCGTTTCGGAATTGATCCTGAACAGTTCGCGAACAGTACCGGATCAGTTTGGGATCAGTTCCAGATCAGTTCAGGGTCAGTTCTGGTTAGGATAGGTCAGGTTGGCAACAGTTGGCTGGTGACGTCATGATGAGTGACCTTGATATGGACAAAAATGGCCAGAATGAACCTTAGCGATTTCCCATGTTAATTTACATAAGGTTTGCCCTCGTTTTCTCCTAGCCCCTTTACTTGTATAAATTTTCACGATCCTCTTCATCGACGTTTTTATTTGGAAGCATTAATTCGAAATGTAAGTTCTGTAAATTTTAAATCTTCTAAATATGTAAGTTTAAATGAACCCAATTTTGTAACCGAGTTATTTGGCTTTTTACTGCTGGCCTTTCTTTTTTAGTTTTTATTTTGATATTTAGAATTTTCCAGAAAAGTTTCATAGCCATTTTTATTTTTTAGTTCGATAGAATTGCTATAATCTTTTTGGTCGAAACACTATACACAAAATTATTTAAACATAGTATGGCAAATAAAAAACAACTTATATCTGATAAAATTATTTGTCTAAAATAATAGACATTCATTATAAAATAGACGAGAAACCGAGTTAAAAAAACAAATACTACAAAAAACCTTATTTTTTAGCAAAACTCTTAACACTTGTTATAATACGGACGGAAGTAATAAAACGCTAAATAGGTGTAAAATAAATAAAAAAACAACTCAGGTTTTATATTTGATAAAACTATTTTATGGTCGTAGAAAAAATATGTTACATCGCTTGTGTAAAATGTAATTTTTCCCAATCTACTATTAAGTAAATAAAATATAAAATGCTTACATTAAAACCGTAACCACTAATAATTATTTTCGTTCGAGAACGTGCGGTATTATCACATAAATCTTGATGATTTTAAAGAATACATTTTAAGTCGTAACTTAACAAAATTACATTTTAACTAGTAGATTGAAAAATACAATTCTAATTCCGATCGACTGAAAGTTATTACTAAAGGAAACATATTTTATTACTTAAGAAGACAGACATTTTATCTTGTTCTGGAGTAACACCATTTTGTTATAAATTATCGCTTTTACTGCCCCGTAAAATGTATAATCCAAAATTTATAGCCGAGGAATATTAAATTATTTTGTTGGATGAGGTATAATAAATATAAGATATTAAAGTTAAAAAGTGTGGAGTCTGCCCGTCTTTTCGTGCATTTTTATTTTATAAGAATACGATATTCATCGTTCAACAACATAAACTCGAGCTATTAAAGATACAACTTTATAATCTTTTACCATTTTATATCGGTTGGTTCTAATGGCGGCGACGGCATTGGGCCGCCTCCCCCGCCCACCCCTATTCGCATTTTGGAAACTTTTATTACTCCCAATTTTGCTAATATCGCATAAACCCGAATGGATCGCATAAAACTTGCACTACGGATATTATTTTCAATGCGAGAGTTTTTTTTTTTGAATTCATTTTATTATATCGAACAAATACTTTGAATGTAACCAGTAAGTTTGCTGAAAATTGTTTTTTATGGTACGTAATATTATAAAACTAAATTCTTTCTGAATTAGGGCGTGATTCAAAGCCGACTTGTACTAGGCTTATTGTACCCCTCACAGTTTCTATCCCATCAGATTGATTTTCTTGATGAATTCAAGAATATGTCTGATGGGCGCTTTCGCGATTTCTTCAGGTTCCGCATATTGTACCCCTAAGTACTATTCCCGTTCCCAATTAAGGTTCCGACAGTGGCATGGTATGTGAATAGAAGTTTCATCCTCCTCTTCACATATTCTATATAGGGAGTCATCAGATATCCCTAAGAGATTTGGATGTCTCTTAGTGTCCTATAAGGAGTCCTATTACTGCCTTGAGTTCGCTTCTGCTAAGGTTTAGCAGTTGATTTGGTCTGCTCGTGAATGGCCTCTCTTTTGGACTAAGTCCAGGAAGTTCCAACCAGAGCCTATGGTGTTCTCTATTTATTTGTTCCTTTAACACCCATTTAACATGTGGGTTCTGGTCTAATAAGAGTTTTTCCGCTTCCTTTCTTGCTAGGAGGTCTGCTTTTCCATTTCCAAACACTCCCTCATGACCTTGTTATGTTCTGCCAGTATTGATTTAGATGTACTTCTACCCTTTTTAGTGCTTTAAAGGCTGCCTGACTGTCGGTCATGATAAAGAAGACCCTCTTATCTCTAAAACAGTCATTTAGCATGACTTTGTCGCAGGCATTTATTGCTGTTACTTCAGCCTGGAAGACACTTGTCAGTGACCCCAGGTTCAGACTAATTGTCATCCCTGAGTTTACATGGTAGATTCAGCTCCTGTGCTGTTTTTTTTCCAGATTGATTCGTTTTGTATTTCTGGTATTCGACGATATTTAGTGCCCGCTGCATTCTAAAATTAACCATTTACTACGATGCTTATATCGTCTGCAAATGCTTGCTTGAATAAGTTTTTTCTTTCTAACTCCCATAAGAGGTCACCAACCACCAAGTAGATTACTAGTAATGGTTCTATATTCAAGCATGAACTCAACCCACTTCACATACTCCACGCCTGACATAGATCCCGGTATTAAATTGTTTGCAGCCGAATCAAAGACTCCTTCTATATCTAGGAAGACTCCTAGTGCTAATTTCTTTGCTTTCCAATGCTTGTTCAGCCTGTTGAGCTAGCCTATGTGTAGCTGCATCGCAAGACTTTTCAGATTCCAGTGGCAGGTATTCGCCCCCGTAAATTATATTTTCGTGCAAATAATCATGGTCCATTAGAAAAAATTTGTCTACTATTTAACGTACATTCCAAAGACATCTCTTGCGGTATTTTTGATGTAGCTATAAGCACATACAAAAGGGAAACACAAAAATTATTAAAGTCACATGATTTTGTAGGATATTCGTGGCTTTCGTGTGGGGTTTGCTTGCACTCTGATTATTTTAGTAGCCATGTTTGTTTAATATAAACAAAATTAAGTGTATTAATTATATATTGTGTATTTTTGTTGATTTCTTTAGTAATAATATTATAGAAACATGTAATTAGGCTAAGGTGGTGAGAAAACCGAAGAATTTGGAGTCCAAAACGGGCTTAGGCAGGGAGACCTATTATCCACCCTTATTTTTAACTCAACCCTTGAAATAGTCATCAGAAATAGTGAAATAAACAGATATGGAATCCTGATCAACATATCCCACCAAGCATTAGCATACGCAGATGATGTTGTACCAAAAAGAACTTAAAAACATAACAGAACAGTTATTAGACGCGGCAGGAACAATGGGGCTAAAAATAAATGAAAAAAAGAGTCAGTACATGCAACTGAAAAACAAACATTTAAGAAAAAATCCTGGAAAGCTAGAATTACAAACTAAAACCATAGGAAAAATAAAAATAGACGAAACAGACAATTACATGTACCTCGGTGTTCTCATTACAAATAGATGCGAAGAACAAGCTGAAATAGATCTCCGTCTAGCAAAGAGCAATAGATGCGCAGGAGCTTTACATAATTTACTTTAATCTAAAGAATTGTCATGGGGAATAAAGAAATGTGTGTACAAAACAATAATCAGACCTACAATGCTATACGGTAGTGAGACATGGACACTATTAAGAAAGAACAGACCAAAATTTAAATATGGTAACGAAAGATACTAAAAAAAATATATTGGGGCAAAAAGACTGAAGAAGGATGGGAAAGACGAACAAACAAAGAAATTTACGAAATATTTAACGAACCCAACTTATACGAAATAATACAGTCAAAAAGGTTACAATAGTTGGGGCACTTAGAAAGGATGGAGGATTTAAGGACAGTAAAAAGAGTAACTTGGACAACACCAGAAAGAAAAAAAAGAGAGGAAGGCCTAGAAGGAAATGGAGGGAATCGATTATAGAAGATATTAAGGAAAATAAGATCACCAACTGGAAAGAAAAAGCCAAGAATAGGGACGAATGGAAGAAACTAACCAGGCCATAGACTTTAACAGTCTGTTTCGAACCTTATATATATAATTAGGCTAATGCCTGTTTGTTTCTGAAAATAAATATCATTTCGTAAAAAATAATAAGTAAATTTGTAAAAAAAGATTATTAAAAATTCGCAATGATCACGATTTACACAAGTATTGTGACAGTTGTGCCGTTATCTGTTTTATAAAAGGATATTAATAACATTCATAAGTGTAGTATTGAGAACAAATTAAACTTTAATGTGAATAAATGTTGTATAATGTCCATCTCTCGTAAAAAACTAACCATAAATTTTGATTATCTAATCGGTTTGGATAATTTAAACAAATTGAATAAAGTTAAGGATTTGGGTTTAATATATGATAATACATTTTGTTTTGGATCACATATTAATAAATTAGTAAATAGTGCAAATCGTTCATTGGGATTCATTTATAGACAGACTTCCATTTTTTCTATAAAAACAATTAAAATTCTATATAATGTGTTAATTAAGCCTAAATTAGAGTTTGGATGTTTGGTGTGGGGAGATCAACCACAAATAAATTTAGCCCCAATTGAAAAGACCCAGAACAAGTTTCTTAGATACTTGTATTTCAGGAAATATCATGTGTGGCCAGATTATACAAATGTAAGATGATCTAGATTAAAGGCAGAATTTAATATTATTTCATTAACAAGTAGACGTATACTAACAATAATATATCCACTTCAAGTAGTTTGCTACACAAAATTCCCTTTAAAGTTCCTTCTAGGTTTACTAGATATCCACTCTTGTTTGGAAAATTAAGGCAGACAGTTTGTTCCCCTCTTGAGTCCATGTTAAAACTAGCAAATGTGATACACAATATTAAAGACATTGATTGGACACTACCACCTGAAAGGTATAAAAAAATAATTAATGAATATATAGCAGATTTTAGTATGTAAAAAACTATATATGTCGTTTTTGTGTTTTTTTTCTCTCTTTTTTCCTTTTCTTGTTTTTTAGGGCGCATTATTTCTTATAGCTTAATAAAAAGGATTTATTTTTTCTTCATTAGTTTAAGTAATTATTATAATTACCGAGACCATGTACTACCTACTATCTATTTATAACATTTATTAATATTATATTTATTGCACTTACTACCCTTATAAAAAGGTTGTAAAACCTGTTTGGGTTTTTAATAAATAAATAAAGGTTTTTATTATTGCTAATTGTGAAAGTAGCAGCCAGCTACAAATAAATAACAACATAAAATATATCAAGTGCGAGTAAGAAGTTGAAGTCGTAAACACGACAAAGTGCTATATCAGGCAATCCAACAACCAGCCATTACGTCTAAACTCAGAGAATATCTCGGTTTTCATCTCAGCGTCCTTCACTCGGCTGCTGGGTACAAACTAATATTTCTTCTGATATTAAATTAAATCAAAAGCGCTCTTGGAAGGAAGCTCGCTTTTTGCCCATCCACAAATATATAATATAATAACTCGAACCGTCGTCTGCCCCTACCCGCCCGCGTCCCCATCCCGTCCGACCCCCTATCCCGCCCATCTTTTCCTCAATTTCAAACGAATTAAAGTAAAATTGAAACGCTGAGATATTTATTTATTTATTAGATTTTATTCCAACGTCCGCGGTCGCTGTAATTTTGCATTTCAAGCCCGAGGGGTCGTTTTAATTATTTTGTCCTATTGAAAGTGATCAAATTACATGGATGCGGATGCAAAAATGTTATAATTTCGAAATGAGGATAATGATTTTAGTCTGGGCATTACTTTCGAGACGTCGCTGGTGCAATGTCGACGATAAATTATTTTAAATTAAATATTGGTCGGTACTTGTTAAAGAAATAGACAAAATACGTAGATCAACTTTTAATAATGACAAAATATAAAAATCTAGTGACAGTGACAATATTATCTATCTGTTGAGAGAGAGTGGACTCCCTAGACTTCAAATTCAGTCTGCCTCAACAGAAAATCTAGTCATTGTTCAAAATTTACATCTTGTAATAGTAAGGGGTTGCAGGAATACTGGCACAAATCAGAATGGTAGAAGACTTACAGTCAAACCAAAAGAGAAGATTTCTAATAAAAAAATGGCAAGAATTTACTGACTGGAAAGTGAAATAGATATGGTGGACTCTACAAACTCAATTTAAAAAGCGCAGAAAATAGTATAGAAGCTTTAGTAATAAAATCGTCAAATAGAAAAAGTATTATGAAAAAGGGAAAGAAGTTCACAGAGTTCAAATGCAATTATTGTGGAGAAGTTGGTCATAGAGTTAAGAAATATGGAAAATGGATTTCAGACGGAAAACCACGCTCTGCTACCATGTTAAAGTAATAGACAAAATACGTAGATCAACTTTTAATAATAACAAAATATAAAAATCTAGTAACAGTGACAATAGAACTGACGTTTACAGGTGATTCCAAAACAGGTGTGTCACACATGAGTACCTATCTAATAACGTATAATTTATTGGTTTTACGAAAAATTTCAAAGCCAACTAATGTGAAATAACTATTCAAAAAAATAATATTTTCTTAAAAATTGGTAATATGTAGTAACCCATACTGTACCACAAGCTCTTGCTTAAACCTCTTGCTTGTAAATTATAAGATTTTCTCGGATGATCAAAA
Source organism: Psylliodes chrysocephalus (assembly GCA_927349885.1). Classification (NCBI taxonomy): domain Eukaryota; kingdom Metazoa; phylum Arthropoda; class Insecta; order Coleoptera; family Chrysomelidae; genus Psylliodes; species Psylliodes chrysocephalus. The sequence goes on from OV651819.1 coordinate 13,664,725, forward strand.
ATGATTATGGCCATGACGAATACTACAATGCTCTGATTGTACAAAAAACTGATTGATTTATTGAATACGGCGAATATCCAATAATTTTCTTACACTTGAGAATGTTTTTGGTCTAAGGCTCTCTACACCACTTACATAATCTCTTCAGTTCCATAATGAAGTAAAGTTTTTATTCAACATTCATTTGGAACGCCGCAGTTTCTCCACCTCATCCTTCAAGATTTTAAATTCACCTCACAACCTGTAGTAGATACCCATTTATAACCTTTTTTATTTAATATTACATTTTTATTAAAGCCTAATGCTAGTGAAAACATAGAAGAGCAGGAAGTGGCAGATACGATGAATATCTACACCGATGGTTCTAAAACAAAACAAGATTAAGGATGGAGGATGTGGAAGATCCTAAACATAAAATAGGTTGTGAGCAATAGTTCAAACCAGCTCACAGGGATTCTCATAGCAGCAAAAGAAGTTACCAGAGATAATACCACTGGAAGGAACATGCTCATCTATACAGATAGCAGACAAGCACAACTAACCCTGGACAGACCCCGAATTTACTTAGGGTTAGTACTAGAATGTCACGAAGCTTTGGCCAAAGTATCCATCAACACTGTGGTCAATTTAAGGAGGATCAAAGGTCACGCCACATCGAAAGATAACCGTCTTGTTGATTCACTACCCAAGAAGGCAGCTAACCAAATACTTTTTGGACACGGCCCTTCTATTGGACTGAAAACATGGTAGTGACAAACCTAATTAAAGAAAATTCCCTTGTGAAATTCAAGGAAAGATGGGATAAAACAAGAAGCTGCAGATTTGTCAGAGAGCTTTTAAGTTTTCCTGACAACACTACAGCCAACATATACTTGACTACGACTAGACAGAATCTGCGCCTGATCACATGCATTCTGACTGGTCATTTCCAAGTACGAAAACATCTCCATATCATAGGGAGCTCAGAATCCGCCCTCTGTAGGGAGTGCGAACAAGAAAAAGAGTATATCCTCTACGATTTCCCGACATTTATTAGAAGATTTATATTTGACGGGATTTGGCTTACATCGGCCGATATAAGAGAAAAACCTCTTGGCGACATTGTCAACTATATTAAATCTGTAGGATGACTCGCAAGCTAGGCGGTGCCTATCTACTTAGGAGAATGCACAATGGGCCTAGTGAGGGTAACCCACCTTCCACACGTTACAGATACAGATAGTGATACTCATTCAGGTTTTTAACAATTGATTATTTCATATATTATATTCACAATTAGGAAAGTAGCAACATCAAATAAATTCCTATATTCCCATTCAGAATTTAAAAAGTGTTTAAAATATTTATTTCAGCGCATGCAAAATGGAATATATTGAGGTGGAAAGAAAATCTCGTTAAGGACACTACTAAGCAGGATATAATCTTCTTTGGATCAGGATTAAGTAGTTTTTGAATATTATATTTCTATAGAAATTGTTGATATTTGTTTGTGTTATGTTATAAACATTTTGGATGAGGAGCTTAGGTAATGTAGTCATTTGAAAGAAGGCCAAGAGTTTAAAGAATTTCAAAGTTATTACTAGAAGTCCATGAGGCAATTTTGGATAACGAGGATCCAGGCAGATAAGAACGAAGAATAAGATTTCTTATGAATTTCTATTCAGAATATAAATTTGTAGGTGTCATTCATTGAACCTGACCCAGAGGATATTCTTTCTTGGTGAGGACATTAAGGTATTTGGAAACTGCTTCCATTGGCGATTTTTATATAATCAATAAGGGGACAGCTAGTAAATTGAACGTATTGGCATTTTTAAGGCCACGTTTTATCAATACGTCAAGTACTACAGAAGAAATGACAGACAAGGGTTATGCTTAGGATTGCTATTCGTCCCAATATATTGGGACTGTTACTGTTATTGACCTTCATGTCCCGACTAGGCTGCAGAAAGTCTCGTTTCTAAAGAACCCGAAAATTTTGATCAAAAATCTGAACTTAAAATGTGTCAATATTTATACTAAATAATTCTCTTGAGACGAGATGAATCAATTGGTGCCAGTGTATGTATTGGCCAGTTTGGAATGCCAATACATATAACTTTAAACTGACATGCGCGGAATTTTATATATATTAAAGAGAGCTTTAGTACTGTTCCTCGTACATTTATATATTTTAATAATTGACCTACTTTTGCCGTTTTTAAAAAAATAATCCAACATTTAAACACAGCAGAAAATAAGCATCTCTTGCAAGTCTGAATATCTGAATTATTCCGTTTTGTGCTATTTTTCTCTTTTTGGTTTTTTTAAGCATTTATATTCAGATTACCAAAATACTTGTTTTTCATCTTCGGAGAACAGGGAATTTCTTGTCCTACCTCGAGGTTGGTGTTCTTGTCTAAAGTCAAATTAAATATTCTTGAGAGAAAAATCACACTGGCACGACGTCGAGACGTGTCAACCGCCTTTTTGGCCTTTATCGATATTTCGCGTTTATCGCCGCTAAAGTCTGCGATGTAAAAATATAACAGATAAATAAAAAGACGACAAAAATAAGGGTCCTTTGAATACATTTCAGAATAATCCTTTGAAAGTTTTCAGTTGGTTTCTCACTTATTAAAATAAAGTACCGAACACCTAAAAACAATATGGAGAATATTTTCATAGATCGAAAACTTATTAGTGGTGGATTAAATAAAAGATATAAAGTAAATAGAAAATAATTTGAACACATTGTAACATTATCCTTTGGAACATGTTGAATGGTTTCACACTTATTGAAAATGCCAAACACTTGGAGAATATTTCATATGCCATTAACTTAATTGTTGAAAGTCAAAGTAGTCAATGTTCAAGACAAAGGAAACCTCTATAAACTATTGCGATGTTGTGGTTCTTGCATTTTAATTTTTTATCCAATCCTAACAAATTTTTTCATTTTTAAAACTCTTATATGCTTGGTATGTATGTATCTATGTAATGAAATTTTTGAACATGATTTTTACCCCCTTCAAAATGTCGGATTGATTTGAAACTTTGTACACTTATCAAGGACCGATGATAATGCAATAATTTAAATAGTTTGTCCCATTATCCTGATCAGGACCTTAAGGATTAGCGATTTTCCAAATGTCATCCTTGTGGTAACTTTTTATCAAATTGTATTCAATGTTAAAGGTTGAGCGGAGGGGGTGCATTTTTTACCATCTATTTTGATCCTCTATTCGTCCATGTACTCATTATTATGATTAGTCCCAATAAAAAACCTCCAATAAATAAATTTCGTGAAATTAAATACGTTCAAATAACTGGAATAGCATTTACCAAACCAAGCGATTAATGTTATTTTCTTTATACAAACGCATACAACTAACAATAAATAACAGAAATGCTCAACTTCAAAGCATATGTATACGTATATTATTTAGAATTATTCAGTCTAGATACAGGTATAGCGCGATCCGAATGAAAATATTTCAGATATACTGCCTGGATGATTACAGCTTTGGCTGAAAGCTTTCAGCAGTCATTTCAGAGTCCGAACGTGGATAGCACGCAATTCTCGATATCATAGCCAGGCATTTTAACTCACAAGAAACCGCTGTTGTAATATATTGGTCAGAAATCGTTGTTTTGATATGGTATCAATGAAAAAATATTGGGTAATATGGTTTTATATTTTATAAAAATATTTTTCGACAACCACTACAGAAAATCAAATATTCCAAATTGTTTTTTAAGCATCCAAGTAGGCAATTCCGTATACATCCATAACTAGTGTGGACATATTATTTCACACGGTAATTCCACACCATAAATTGTCGTATATCCTTTAGTACTAATGAAAAACAATAATATATTTTAAGAACATACCTATTTAACTAAATAATACTAAAAATTTCAGTTAATTTAACTTCTGTAATTTTGGTTGCCTATATATAAAAGAGAATACAAAAAAAAATTCAAATCAAGTTACCCGATTTAAAATATTGACATTTCAAATCTTGACATTTAATTTATTTCGGTATTTTTGAAAATTACAAATAATAAAATGAACAGTGATAGTAATAGTAGTGATAATAATACTTACCACATATTAAAGAAATAGCGAATAACATAACAGAAGACTTATTGCCTCAAACATTGGCGAAAAACTTACAACTTAGCTTACCTATTCACGATTTATGGATTGGCGCCAACAAATTAAAGTGAACTCCTTTTCAGAAAATATTTTAATGGCTTATTTTGGGGAGCTATCAGTCTTTTAAATCTTCTACTCGTGTGGAATTGGTTAGTTTCTGCACTTGTTGTACCATATACTATTATTTGTATTTATAAAATTATTGCGTAAGTAATGACAGTTGAAATGTAATTTGCCAGCTTTTACTTCGACTTCTTAGGATCTATCTTAGATTCTCGTCATAAAATTATGCAATACCAAGGTCTTATTTTTTGTAAATTTTGGTGAGTTCAATCTCAGGTTAGTTCTACTTGCTGGGGTTCTAAATACAATTGCAACTGTTGAGTTTAATCGAGGTACATTAAAAAATATTAATTGTGATAGGATATAAAGTTTGTGCAAAAAAATGGAGTTCAATAATTCCAAATCTGTCACACGGATTATTCTCACTGAATTCCTTTTGAGTAAAATTGATCATAAATTGTTTTTAGTCGTATATCTAGATGGTTCTTGTACTAGGCCCTGATTTCTTCTTTGCCAGTCTCCAGTTTGCTTTGTAAACATTAAAAACTTTGGCAGTTTTTTGACTTTGTAATGTAGGCTCATTAATTTTTTTAGGATCGGTATTTTAACATGTGACGTTTTAATTTTAATATGTTTTTAACACTTGACAAATACCAATGCTTTTTTAAAAAATAATAAATGTTCAGTTCGTTTCGATTCCTTCAAGATTTTAATCCAATAGTTTTATTCCTAGTGGATAAGAGATTATGCCTGATGATGAAGTGAATAAACTTTTCGAAACCGGTCGCCGTCTAAATGCAAATTTCTTTGTGAGATATAAAGGATCTGTTTTCTTTCTTTTTCCCACCTTTAATAAATTACTTTTTAAAGCGTTAGTTACAAATGTTATCATTATTTAAATGAAGTTGTATGGAGTCATACAAACTAGAGATAGATCTCTCTCATCAGCTTATATTATTGATATAAATTAAAAAAACAAAAGTGCCAAGATTAGATCTTTATATTTCTGAGAACTATTCGACGTATTGTTGACGGTGTCATAGGTATGATTATAGCTAGTTCATCAGATTAGTGCTGAAACCAAAATATTGCAATATTTTGATCAATTGTATCAAAAGCATTGGAGAAATCTATAAATAACATTTACCAAAACATTTGAAATGCATTGTGTTATCGAAATCAAATTAGTAATAATAGATTTTATTTTTAAAAAACCATGTTGATAAACGGAGACTACAAAGACTTTATATTTCTTAACATTGCAGTTAATAATAACAGCAGTAAAGTAGGTAACCACCCTTCTGCATATGACAAACACATCAAACTTAATTATGTAACTACGGTTTTTTTTTGTTCAGTCGTTAATTTGAAAATGAGAAAATAATGAAAACATGATAACGAATCAATACCCCAGTGCATCGCGGTTGCACCAAAGGACAATCCTTTTTTCTCTTTCTTTCTTTCTCTAGCGACGTGTCTCTGTTGCTCTCGCTGTCGTCAGCGATATAAGTTTCTATTAATTTCAATTGATTAGCGCGATATCGTGATAATAGTCGAAGTTGAAAGTAACTCCGTTAATGATATTGTGCCGTTTGTGAATCTGTCTCTCTCTCGCGCTACCAGTTTCTGTTTTTGTCGTTGTCGTACAGGGTTGGGCCGGCCTTTCAAAACAGGAGGTAAACTTCTTAAGATGTCTTCACACACCTTTACCACAAAACAGAGACAGGTTTTTAAGACCGATCAGAAAGTATACACTTTCTGAACAATTTTTCGTCCAGAAAATAACGTTTTGCCGATCAATACCAAAAAGTAAATGTTAAGTACCTGTAAAAGTTTTGCCGGTCCCTGTTTTTTATTTTTCCGATCGCTGATTTCGTTACTATGGTAAGAATGTTCCGATTTATTGCCAAGTGACAGTTCGTTGATTTTTAATTTGTTGTTTATGTCAAACTTTTTTTCGCAAATTTAAAAATATGGATTCAGATTTTGAATTATCTGACATAGAAAATGAAATTCCAAAGGAAATTTTTAAATCAGCAAAAATGTACATTTAACATAAATATTCAAACAATAATTTGATTATTTTATGCAGTTGTTTCCATTAGTTAGTTTTAGCATTTGTTAATCACTTTATTAAATAAATAATTGAGTTTACATCGCAGTGTCGGTCTTAAAAAAATATTGTACGTCACGCGACCGAAAATTAGTGTTAATCAGGTGTCTCCAAGCTTCCAGGTCTCGCCTACGGCTCGCCCTGGATTCTGCTTGTCTCGATCTGCAAAACACTACTTTTTGGTCATGTAACGTAAATTACTATTTCTTAATTAACTGTTTTGACATATCTTCTGTTTTTTATATAAACTCAGTCACTTGCGCATTTTCTGTTACTTCTGTATTCCAATATCTCTCTACTTTTATCTCACAACTTCGTGAATTCGAACTCTAAATTCAGTTTGAAATGACGGTAAATCTTTGTCACCTCTGTTATATCGACTAATTGATTTATTGTTGTATTTTTCTCACCTGTCATATTCATCTAACTGCATCCTGCCATGCTGCAGTTTCTAAACAAGTAATTCTCCTGCTAGTAGATTTCGTTTTAGTATGTTTTTTCTTTTACTTTAACTGAATAACCAATTACTACGCCATGACTGACATGTGACATTAACACCCCATCATAGTTAAATACAAGTAAATTCACACATAACCCACAATGGGGGTTCACTTTGTTACCTTTCAGAACACTTAGAATTCACTAGGCTCATGGTGCATCCTTCTGAATCGATGTGGGGTTTTGTTTCCCATTAGAATTTCTTTTCTTTCTGAAACAAAAGATATTGATAGTGGCTAAGAAAGTGTAGGCAACAATAATAACGCCATCTGCCCTTAGGAAGCAAAATCGAAGCTGGCAGAGGAATAGTGTTTCCAAACTCAATCCAATACAGGCGTTTGTACCGGGATTGAGTAATAATTCGCGTTACATGCCATGCAAATGCTACAAATTCTGTACCTTCACATTGCAAATAAGCGTGAACCGTCTTGGTATAGCCTCTGATGTGGCACACTTAAGTTTTAAACATCCACGCACCTACAGTTGATGTTAAGTCCACAAGTGAGCGACCAGAATTGCTGGCTCGCCTGGCTGCTTTAGTTGTTTTATCTTTGATCAGTAGCGTGCACGGTTTGAAAATTTTTTCCAAAGCGTTTGTTATAAACTTGTTTTTATTTTTCGATGTTTTTGTTAAATTTTGATTTGTGTTATACGAGATACTTTCTGGAGACCTTTTAAGGTAGATGTAGATGCTAGAGTTATAATTTTACATGCCGGAAATGAAAATGGCTTTGTAGCAAACGCTTCGCTACGTTCAGCAAAATATGCCAATAAAGCTCTGCTGGTTTATCATGAAGATATGAATGCAGCAGTTTTTAAGAACTAGTTTGCTGAATAACTTTTACCGAATATTCCAACTAATTCACAAGAAGCCATGTAGTGACTCTAAGAAATCAGATATATCAAAGTATTCAAAAGATAATAATATTGATAGTCCTGCTTCCGTAAAAACAAAACCACAATTGTTACAAATTGTTAAAGTAAGAATATTCCAATACAGTATTATATTGATAATTTTGCAAAAGATTATGGTCATACTATATTGAGGTTACTACCTTAATGTTGTGTACTTACCAATTGAATTAGTTTGGTCTTCAGTTAAACAGAAACTGAGACGTAATAATTTTGCACCTACCTTAACAAATGTGATTTGGAAAATATTAGTGGCGTTTTTAAAGATTCGTCTTTAACTGACTTTTGGAAAATTTGCATTAGTCACGTCCTAAAAAGGAAAAAGAATATCATATTTTACCTTTTATAGCTCCAGTTGTTATATATCCAAACCTCGATTCCTCGACAGGTATTGGTAATCCGAGCATCATCAGATTAATTCATTGTTAACATTTTATTAGTTCGTATTCATTTATTTCTTTTAAAAAATTCATTTTTCTAAATTATTTTATAGTTTTGTTTTATTTGCAAAGAATTTATTTTCCTTTATGGTTTTTGCTTTGAAATTTTGTTTTCCGAAAAAAAAAAAACGAATGGAGTACAAAAAGGGATCAGTTCACGTCTGGTACCCTGTTTGAACCAAACGCCCTTACAGGCAGGTACATTTTACTCATCTATTTACATTTTATAATATAATATTCAGTTGTAGCAAATTAATGAGCTATAATAATGATTTTTTTAAGTTTCAAGTAGGACTACAATTAAGTGCATCTATCTAAATAACGAGTATAATGCCGTCCAAATTATAATCATTGGATCGCCTTTTAACGAATACTTTTTCGTATTTATAAAAATTTTTAATTTTTAAACTGAGGTATCTACACCTGTGACAGTTCAAACAAAATTGTCGGTAAGAGTTCGGAACGAGTTTAATGGAAGAACTATACATAATTATTAATTTAATTTACTTAATTTTAATAAAAAAATCGGTACGCCCATGTACGCGGTCCCTTTGAAGTCGGTACTAATCGGTTATTCTGCCGTGTCACTTTATGATTGAAGGTGCGATTTGATCATTTTGCTTATTTGATTCTTGTTTTTAATTAATTATTGACTATAGCCCATTCAATATTAATAGATCTAGTTTTGTTTTTAACTAGGGTTTTTAAAACATATTTTCTACTATTTTCTGCACATAATTACGAGCTATTTATAAAACCAGTTGCAAAATGCCTTATATTATGTAACGAGTGAATATTTGCCGGACGAGCAGAGCGAGGTCTCGCAACATGAACGAGTCACATGAAACGGCATTTCGTAACGTGTTAAATACAATATTTTTTTCTAATTTTAACAAAAATTGTGTTTTCGTTAAAAATTACTGACAGTTAGGCAACCAATATTACTTTTTGATATTGTTAGTTACATACGCATCATTTTATTGACAATTAGAACCACGATTAGAACATCATTATTACATATTTATTCTCAACGACTTGCAGTGTGTTTATATTGTTTGTTAAAGTTATTTAGTTTTCAAAAAAGTGGTTTATTTTGTCGTATATTGTGTTTTAATTTTGTGCTGATTTGGACTGAAAAATAAGAACCAAAACAAAATTATTACTAGATTGTAAGTTTTAACCAAATTCTATTTTTATAAGCCCTTCTTTTATATAAACTTTAAATAATAATGTTCAACATTATGCAACTGGTTGCGTAAAGTAGGTCATTTTAACTCATACAATAACTGTCACTTTATATTTCAAAATTAGAAAAATGATATTGAACACATTTTGGTTTTTTTTTTTCGCTTTTTCACTATTTTGTCTTTTTTGCATTATTTGTCATTGAATTTGGTTTTCTGTTTGTTTTTTTAACAATTTTTAATTATTTTACACTTGTTTAGCGTTTTAACACTTAAAACAACTATTTAAACTATTTTCTATTAAATCTTGTTTGTATTATAATAGTTATTCTACTTTTGCGGTAAAATAAGATATGTAATACTTAAATACGTTATTTTGACTATTTTTAACATACTGATTCTTTTATTAGCTATTATTATTATTTTTAATTAGTTTTGGCTTGGCACATTCATTATTAAATATTTCAAATATTATACCACTAACTGAAAAATGATTTTGATTAGCATACTTAAAAACTAATAATTACTCGAATAATTACTTATAAAAACAATTTATTATTAGAAAATTACTCGTGCCCTAATGGTTCGTTGGCGCAAAACCGGCCCTGCGTCGTCCTGTTTCTCTCGCTCGATTTCTAATTAGTTTCAAATTAAATATGGATGAAACGTTTCATAATTTTCATTAAAGATTGGTATCACATTAATAATAGGTCGAATGAAGGGAGTGCCAGTGTAGAATAGGGGGTATAAATATATAAATACATTTGATAAATGGCGAGATAAGGTGGAGTTATGAACGAGCCTTGTTTTTTACTTGGAAGACATCGGCAGTGACTTTTCTTTATGCGAGAGTACAAAAAAATCGGGTTATCAAAAAAAATCTAAAAATCAGTTTAATAAAATGTAAATGGAATTGTACTCAATCTTCTAATGATTTCAACTAATTGCTTTTCTGATCATCTTCGTCTTTATCTTTGTTGGTTATTTGATTTCTCTTCTATTATCATAATTTTCTATTCTGTTGCCTACATCTATCTCTTCATCTTTCCTACGTATTCTTGGTCTCCATTTTTGTTGCAGTCGTTCTGGCATTCATTTTATAATTCCTTCTGAGCCTTTATTTTTAGTTCGATGTTTGTGATATTTTAAGGAATACCAACAATAACAAAACTTTGTAAACCTTCGAATTATATTTGTTTTGAAAATTTTAGGAGGAAAAAAAGACATTTACTCGTCATTTCCTACCATTTTTTCTAAAACGTCTATGTAGAGGGCTGCCTTATCCTTACACAAATTTAAAGCTCTCAATATTCTCAAGACACATAATATCAAGTATTACCAGTAGCGCGCATAAAAATACTTGTGCATTCGAGAGGGGCCCGGTTTGCTCTTAAGGGGTCACAAAAACTTTCTGATACATAATGATTGTATATGCAAACTACATCCAGTTCTAGCTACAATGTTTCAAAATTTCTTAATTAAACTTCTAAATAACTAAAAAAGTAATACCTAATATACATGTAGTATTAGCTATTAAATTATTTTATATAACTTTTATACCAATCCTCAACATATGCAATTATTTGTAATCCCAAAAGCACCTATGAATAGCAAACACACATGTAATTTTAAACTAAATTCCATGGTGGATTCTGCCATTCCAAACCTTATACTACTATCTAATCCAATAAAATCCACTAACTTTTAACCCAGTGATGCATAAACACTCCCCCTATTACTTTCTAATAAACTAAAAACAACAATTCCCAAAGAATCTTCACGTTATCGAACGTTACATAACCGTTACGTAACATAACCTAAACGGCGCTATGTACAAGGAATGTAAGTTTTGTAATAACATCCCAGAAAGGCGCAAATAACACTTCCGACATTTAAGCTTGGTAATCCGAGCAAAAGCGTCTACCATTGAAAGTAAAACTCGCAACCGAAAGCTCGGTGAGAGTTTACAACCAAGGCGGTGTTGCCGGATCTACGCGAACATCGCCTTTAAGATGCACGTCTTCGATCCTATTTTTCAGAAAAAGATTGAATATATACCTGAAAGTATTGTATGATAAACTTCAGTTAATCAGTTAAAATAATGAAAATGTTAGCTAGAATATAGTTATAGAACTATAAATTGAATTTTGATATTTTTATTGTTTGACAGTTGCGTGATGCTATTGATCTTTCTTTGTAGACTAAGTATAAAATGGGTACAAGAATACTTCATTGAGACACTTTAGCTCTTATTTCATTTAAAATAAAATATTCGACTTTGTGCTTATAGTAAATGTACAAACTGTGCAACCAAATTTATACAGGATGTGATCCTGTATTTATAAAAAGGTTATTCATCTTGAATGTACTTGACAACGTCGCCAAGAGGTGCTTCTCTTACATCGGCCGGTGTTAGCCGATACTCGCCGAACACAAATATTATAAATATAATAAATTAGAGCGTCGAGCAATCGTAAAGGATATACTCGATGGTCTCATCTTCTTTAATCGCACCCTCTGCAGAGTGCGGATTCTGACAGCCCCATGATATGGAGATGCTTCTGTACTTGGCAATGACCAGTCAGAATGCCTGTGACTAGGCGCAGATTCTGTCTAGTCATAGTCAAGTATTGTCGGATAACTTATGAGCTCCCTGGCAACTCTGCAGTTTCTTGTTTCATCCCATCGTTCCTTGAATTTCACAAGGGAATGTTCTTTAATTAGGTCTGTCACTACCGATTTTGTCAGGCCAATAGAAGAGCCAGGTCCAAGTAGTATTTGATTGGCTGCTTTCTTGGCTATTGAATCAGCAAGACGGTAACCTTTCGATATGGCGTGACCTTTGATCTATCTTAAGGTGACCACATTGTTGATGGATACTTCGGCCAAAGCTTCGTGACATTGTAGTACTAACCCTGAGTAAATTCGTTGTCTGTTCAGGGTGAGTAGTGCTTGTCTGCTATATGTGTAGATGAGCATGTCCTTTCCAGTGATATTGCTCCTGGTGATTTCTTTTGCTGCTATGAGAATCCCCGTTAGCTCTGTTTGAACTACACTGGGACTACTGCTCACAGCCTATGTTTAGGTTTAAGAATCTGGAGTACGTTCTACATCCTGAGCCTAGTTTTGTTTTAGAACCGTCGGTGTAGATATGAATCTTACTTGCCAGTTCCGGCTCTTCTATTTGTTCTGTTATGGCTTTATATGGCTTACGGAAGATATATCTCATTGAGATGGAGTCCATGTTCGCTTGAAGCAGTGGTAGCGTATCAAGCGCCTCCTACCAAAAGCAACGTCTCGCCTCACCAGATCCTACATCAGGTTCTATTCCAACTGTGCGAAGACGTGTCGTTATCGTCAGAGTAACCTCCTTGATGTAAATATCCAGGGGTCTGAGACTAATAATGACTTCCATGGCTCTGGTAACTGTTGTTTTCATGGCTCCTGTTATGTTGAGACATGCTGTTCTTTGAATTTGTTCTAGTTTACAGATAGCTGTTAATTTTTGGGTTTTCGGTACCCAGACAACTGCACCGTATGTTAGCATAGGTCTTATGATAGCCGAAAAAATATGTCTAGATAGAAAGAATTTTGTAATTGTTTGACCATTGTAACAAAATTTTGTACTGGTTAGATATAAAATTATGGGGCTGAAATTATCTAATAAACCCAAATCAACCTCCTTTTTTTTATATGTACCACGCCCTTATTTTTGTATGTTTTTTTAAAGATGTTTTCTTCAATATTTTACTATATGCCAAACCCTACATTTTGTGAAAAATAAAAGTTAGAGGTTGTTTCTTGTTGGTGGTTTAACATGGGAGTTCATTTAGGCTCATCAGTTAAAATATACTTTAACCCCTTTCTTAAAATTTGTCTTGTTAAACTAGTCCATTAGGATAGTAGTAAATATTGGAGGCATTATAACAAAAAGTTAGCTATCAAACCTCTGGAGTCTTCGGGTTAAAAGGAGCCATATCTATTGTTATTCACAATCTAACCACAATAATATATCAGTTGTATGGGAGGATGAGTTCAGTTCAGTTTTAAGAAAGACTGACTTACCTGTAAGGAAGATTCATCCAAATTTGTCGAACCCATCCTTCTATACAATAATTTAAATTGTGTTTCAATAATAGCGCAAGATTTGAAAGTTCAATAAAATATTATTTCTTCTACCAGATTTAAATATTTATTGTATTATAATGTAGACATTTGGGAATTATGTATGGAACAATACACCTGGTAAAAGCCGTCAAGGCTTTGCTGGCACATGCCTACTTTTTTTGTGAAATTGTTGCATATATTTGGCTATATTTCTTTGACACAGTGTCTAAATTCGGCCTTCAATGCTTCGGTGGTTGCGGGTTTGTTGGCTTAAACCTGTAATTTCAGATAATCGCACAGCCAAAAGTTTTAATGCTCCGAAGGTGCCAATTGCAATTCACGTCGCCAAATTCGGAGATAACACGATCAGAAAAAGACTCGTGCAAGACATTGCATGTTTCTGGGACTGTAACACCGTTACGCTGAAACCATGTTCAATCTGTCTCCTATCGACTTGGCATGTCATATCTACTCATGCGACATCATGACAGCCAATCTGGCATAATTCAAATTTTGCGCTGTTATTGAAACACCCAGTATAATATTGTGGTTAAGATTTTGAGATTTCTTTTCCCTTAACGGTTATATAATATTCTCTAATTCTAAGTCGTGGTCTATATGTCTACAATAATTCCTGCCGAAAAATTTGGCAACCGTGTTAAGCGAAAGGTCGCGAATAGGACGTTTCACTTGTTCCTGTGGTCCTGCCGAGTTCGAGCCTCAAAACCGTGAGCAAAGCAGAGCGGAACGCGCGGTACAGCGAAAAGCGAAGGAATTTTCTCTTCTCTCGCACTTTCTCCTTCGGATCTTTCTGGATGCTAGCGATCCATCCCCTTTAAAATCCCGTAGCCCCTGAACAGCACACTCGATAAAATTCACCGATAGTTTCAATTCGCACGACGAGACGTCTATTATTCCGGCTTTGGGGCTTTAAACTGAGAATATAACCTTATTTGACTTCCGACTGTGTGTGTGGGAATTACAGTAGTCGGGCGCATTGAATCGCAGTCGTCTTGATTTTCTGTTGCTCTGCAAAAGTTACGGCTATTAAACAGATTCTGAAATGGCCCGATTTGGTTATATAATGAATAAGAACTGCAAAATATTTATTAAAATCAATTTATGAATGTTTCAGTATAGATCTGTTTTAATATGTACTTTAACTTAAGGATTATTTGCATTTATGACTTTTAATGTTCATCCTGGAAGAATCATCCTACGTGATAAGTGTAATATGTATTTCATATTGTTTCATCTAAATATTACCTACTTTTAATGAAAGGACACAGAACCAATGATTTATCAATAAAATTCCTGTACTCCTCAGAATTTTCTTCTGCTCGATCTCTTCTTCGTTGACGAAGCTCCCTTAGTTTCTCCTTAAAATGTATAGTTTCGCCCATTAATTTTTTTGAGTCCAGTTCATGTGCCAGTTTAGTTCACGTGAAATTAAGTCAATTCCTCTAATAATCCTTGTATTTCTTCTCGAGTGAGATACCCTGGTACCACAACTTGTCCTGCACCTCACACAGAATAGACAGAAAATAAACAATTATAGTTTGGGTGGAAGGTAAAACCACAGAATGGGTGAAAGGTAAAATAACAGAACTGGATGAAAATATATAAATAAGGATTATTGTTCTGGATGATTTTACTCTGCGTGTGATACAGTGTAAATTCTTCCTATAGTATCATAAGTTACCGTATCTTTAAATGAGGATAAACCATCGCTATGCGTAATCATTGATTTATCAAACACAGTGTCTAGGTATACGCTAACTTGTACGCAATTCAAAAAGTTACATACACTCGAAACGTCTTGACAGAGTAGGTGAGCTGTATCTAGGCCGTTGGTGTTTATGCCGGTCGGCGTAGCTAAGTATGGATTGAAATTTTCTGGTGGCGGCGAAGCCGCCACCCTACAAGAAGTCGTTGCTTCGTTTTCTTGTTGTCACGGCATTGTTATTATTTGTTCATGTATGTGAAATTTGTTTCTAAGGTTTATAAAATATATAAAATACTACTGCTGCTAGTCACGGCGTAAATAAAAACAAACAAGACGCATTCACACAAACACCTCCCACCACAGCAATATGACATTTCGCGTGTATATAATTTTTTGATTTGTGTACACTTTAACGTGTATCTAGCAACAGCGTTTATCAAAAGCTTGTAATACTGTCAGTCATCATCTACTGACTGGATAAATGGGAACTAGAGGCAATTCTTTGCAATTATTAAAGTTATTTAACAACAAGCTGGTAAACGGTAAGAATAGATGATGTATTGAGCTATGTAATAGTGAATGACTGTGGAGTACCTCAAGGATCCTTGGTGCGCCTCAGATTATTTGATGTATACATAAATGGTTTATTCTCATTAAGTAACACTGGAAATATCCATTTTGAAAATGATACTGTTATTTTTTATAAAGCTGATAATTGGAAAGAACAGAAGCTAATGATAAAATATTTATTTTAGAAGAAACTACTAACAATAAGTGTTCGTAAAACATATTATCTACCTCTATGTTGAAATTCTTCTTAATTTTGATAATAGGTTAACAGTAAAAACCAATACTTCATTTGATATCTTTTTATAACTATAAATTTACTATCTTTAAGAATATTTCAGCACCTCAGGGGTAAGGTTTGTTAAGTCACCAAATCTACATTTGTCAGGAGAGGCATTTTAAAGTTCACTGATTGTTTTAACAAAAAATTTAAAGAAACGGTGAATTTACTAAATGTTGATAAATTTTGACTTTGATGTCACTTATTAACCCCAAATTTGCAATACTTTGTTTGCGACTCGCCAAGTCTTCCGCATCTTTTGGCATAATGATGCAACTAGAGAGTTAAATATGTTTTCCACTAGATAGAATTTGGTAAGGTAAATTCACAAGTGGAGAACACTCTTTTCTCTGAAAAATGTGACTTAACACACTTTACCTCTAAGGTGTTGATTTATTGTTAATATTGAAATATTTTTAAGTAGGGATAACTTCACCATCATCCCTTTTGTTCATAATTTACTACTTTACTAAGCAGTGCGGTGATAGCTAATAAGAAATCAGATTTTTGTCAAATTGTCAATTATTAACAGTGTAGATGACCTACTTCAATTTATTATTTAAGGGTATTCCCTACCCGTATTATCGCTTTTTATTTTGTACTACTGTCAAGGTTGATCCTGCTTCTTCCTACGATATAGGTACTTTACCGTTAAAGATGATTACCTCATTTTCCATACTCTTTGCTTGAAATCACTGTGAAGAGTCTTGGCATTACCATTGATGGGTTGTATATACTACGTACTTTTATGACAATTCTTGTCTTTCTAATATCTCTTACACTTCAAATCGTGAAATGCTTTATCCTATGTCAATTTTATGTCACTTTTGTGGACATAAACCTTTCCCAATTTTCTTCAAGCTCTTTTCCTTCCTTAGACGTTAATTCATTTCATCTCAGATATTCATCTGCTCCTTTTACTTAGCCAGGGTCTCCTATTTTACATATCTTCTATTTTATAATGGCATGCAACAATCCACTTTGGAATCATACTCTCTGATTATTTCTTCTCTTCTATTATAGACCTTTATGGACATAAATCTTCCTAATTTTTCGTCAAGCTTTTTTCTGCGCTAGTCGTTTTCATTGGACGATCGTCAGTTCATTTTATTTGAGATATTCATCTGCTTCTTCTACTTAACCATTTTTCCAATTTTATAGAACCTTGTTTTTATTATGGAACAGCAATGGAGTTACTGCTAGGTCTTCCTCCACTACACCTTATGGTGGTGAAGGAGGCTATGGAGGCGACTAATGGATTTGGATGGGAACTTTCGAGAAAAGGACACCACTCAATGGTATTAGAGAAATTAAAGCAAAATCCGGTACTAAGAATACCATTGGATAGAACGCCCATTATTCACGACTTCAGGAAACCTTTTGATATTCAAATACCAGAAAGGGCCAAAAGCCGGAAATATAGGGAAAAACAAAACGAATTAATATGGTATACAGACGGTTCGAAAATGAAAAACAGCACAGGAGCTGGGATCTACTATGTGAACTCAGGAAGGACAATTAGTTTGAACCTGGGGTCACTGACAACAGTCTTCCAAGCTAAAGTAACAGCAATAAATGCCTGCGCCAAAGTCATGCTAAATGACTCTCTTAGAGATAAGAGGATCTTTATCATGACAGACTCAGGCAGTCCTTAAAGCACTGAAAAGGGTAGAAGTACAATCTAAATCAATATTTGATTGCCAACAGTCCTTCCAGGCCCTGGCAGAATATAACAAGGTCACCCTTGAATGGGTGCCAGGACATGAGGGAGTGTTTGGAAATGAGAAAGCAGACCTCCTAGCATGGAAGGAAAGTCTTATTGGACCAGAACCCACATGTGGTATCTCATACCAACATGTTAAATGGGTGTTAAAGGAACGAATAAGTAGAAAACACCACAGGCTCTGGTTGGAACTTCCTGGACTTAGACAGTCCAAAAGATTCATAGAGGGGCCATCCACGAGCAGACAACATCAACTGCTAAACTCCTTATGGGACACTGCGGCCTTAGAAGTCACCTAAATCTCTTAGGGATATCTGATGACTCCCTATGTAGAATATGTGAAGAGGAGGACGAAATTCCTATTCACATACTATGCTACTGTCGGAACCTTAAATTGGAACGGGAATGGTACTTCGGGGTACAATATCCGGAACCTGAAGAAATCGCGAAAGCGCCCATGACATATTCTTGAATTCATCAAGAAAATCAATCTGATGGGATAGAAACTGTGAGGGGTACAATAAGCCTAGAGCTTCAGTACAAGTGGGCTGTGAACCACGTTTTAATTCAGATAGATAGATATTATGGAGAAATTACTCTCTGCCTATAGACCTTTTAAAGACATAAGCTCTCCCCATTTTTGTGGTTTATTTTAAATTATTGTTTTTGAGCCACGAAAAGATCTCTACAATGTATATTTGTATTTGTAGGGAGTAAAAGCAGTTT
Organism: Psylliodes chrysocephalus; assembly: GCA_927349885.1. Lineage (NCBI taxonomy): Eukaryota > Metazoa > Arthropoda > Insecta > Coleoptera > Chrysomelidae > Psylliodes > Psylliodes chrysocephalus. Next base: position 13,683,205 of record OV651819.1, read on the forward strand.
TCTCTATATCTTGCGACTTTGCTTCTATAGCTCCTTTTTCTTTTTGTAATCTTGGTATACTGCAGAATACTTTTAGAATCTATTTTAGCTTATACAACCCTACCAATTTTTCGGCCATATCGAAATTTTGGTACGATAAATACAATATCGTCGACATATTTAATGTAGTTTAATTTTTTGAAATGTATAACTTTGATTCTTCTCATTATTAAATCATTTTTTCTTTTCAGGTACGTACATATAATATAGCTTCTGTATTATGAGAATGGTTTGGCTGATTGCTGGGTATGTATGTATTTCTATAATATTTAAATCTGTCAATTACTGTTGATTGCAGATCTCGATTAATTCTAATAGGGTTTATACCGTGATATAAAATTTGTGGAAGAGCTAATACTTATTAAAATTAAGTCACGCTTGAATGCTTTTGGGTTTATGAAAAATCATTCCTGACAATATATTTCTATTGAGACTACCAACTTTTTCTGATGTAAAACCCTTTGTAGCGCATTTTCAACAATATTCGTATTCCACGTGATATGATAAATTTAAATGACTCATTCAATATAAATCAAAAAAATGTATTTTGATCCTACTGGCTGCGCCAATTATGCAACGTAAATTAATTATACATAGATTCAACTACTGTGTTGTGAATTTGGATGACCCCTCGTATAAACGATGGCCTTAGTCGGCACATACCGAACTTCAAAATTCAAATTGATTCAAAGTAAGTTCTCGACGCTAAGAAGCTTCTTCCTTTTCCGATGAGAGGGAATAAAATACAGAAATCGAATAATAAGAATTGCGCCCTCTTTCGTCACGAAAAAAGAAGAATAAGAACGCCAACGACAAAAGAACATTTCCATCCATTTTGGTTATATAAATGTAAAGTCTCGCGCAAGAAATTCAAATGTGTAAATTAGATTATTTCAGTTCTTTTATCGAAAAGCTGTAACAATATAAAAAGTACAAAAGCTCCTCCGAAAGAGTTGTGAAGCGGACGGGGAGAACGAAGAAGCGAGACAGGACGAGAGCGGGATGATGAGTTGGCTGGAGGGCATTGGCCGCTCTGAAAAGAAATATTTACCTTAGAACTTAGCGCCGTTTTCTGCACCCTAACTTACAAATTCAATAACAATACTTGTAGTTTGTAGGCAGTTTAAAAAATCACCATCATCGTTTGTTCGAGCTTTTTTCTCTGGAGGCAGATATTTACTACGATATATAGATTTTATTTCTCCATTTTCTGGAAAAGAGAGATTTGAATTTTAAACAAAAAAAAAACTGCGACTTAAACGATACAGGAAAAAATTATCTATCATTGAAAAGCGGCAGAAGTAATAATGGAAATCTCGCCATACTTGTAATTATTACTTTTAAAGCTGAGGTTCTTTTTTACCTGTATCTACCTACAGATGTAATGTAGTTGACAACGTCGCCGATAGGTTCTTAATCTTGTTCCCAGTTCCTACAAGCTATGGAACTGTTTATGTACTTGGAATGACCAGTCAGAATGTGATTATTTCTAGTCATAGTCAAGTATTTGTTTGCTTTAATTTCAGAAGGGAATCATCTTTAATTGGGTTTGTCCAATGGAAGAACCAGGTCCAAAATGTATTTGGTTGCCTGCATTTTTGGCTAGTAAAATGTCAAGACTTTAACGTTTCCATGTTTTATCTTATGGTGATTACTTTGTTAAAGGATACTTTGACCAAGGCTTTGTGACATTAATAATGATAATAGTAATGTCTTTTTTAGCAAATGAATACATTACATTTGCACCAATAAGGCGAAGATTAGCTGAAACTATTCTTAACTTTTGGTTAAGAGGAAGAATCTTTTCTTGATTTACAAAAACAAAATAAAATTTAAAAAAAAATAGTTTTAAATGGACAAGTATTTTATATTTATCAAAATTAAATTAAAATATCAAATAGAAATGTAATTTACTAACCCTATCCGCCATCATGTTACAAACTTACATTATTAACTATAATCATCCGTTTTTTATCTTTAGTACGCGATAACTATTTAACCGGTTTTTATGGCATCATCAAATTCTCAGTTAACTGAAATTTTAACGCCTGCATTTAGATGACATATATATGTATATAGTTGCTTGGTTTATTACAGTTTCGGTATTGTTCGTTAATTCATCGGGTAGTAAGTCTCGCGCAATGGCGTCATTAATGCGGTAATGCGTCGCAACAATGTCACCGAGAATAATGTCAAAATAAAAGATAATAATGCACGTGTATTAAGTGAAAAATTATTTGAAACTAGAATAAAAGAACATGTTAAATACATGGATTCATCATTAATATTTATACACATGCCTTATCATTTTGTTAGTTACTTTCTTTATTTGAACATATTCTATCAAAATGCATTTTTAGCCAATGATAAATATTGAGATATAAATTTATGTTTTAATTAAGATAATTAATAGTATTATTAAATTTAGACAAAATTTCAATATCAAATCACAGAAGAGACGTCGGCACACTTAGAATACTTAGATTGATCAATGTTATTAATATATAAAATTAAAAAAATAGGGCCAAAGAGTGAGCCCTGAGGCACACCTATATTAGAAGTAATGCTTCCGTGAACAGGGAGACAGTGGGCCAAAGTCACCATAAAATCTTGTAAAATCTTTGTTGTGTTTGTATATCCGCAAGTAGAACTTGTCTCGATTTGAAATTCTAGTAATACTTGTTCAACAATAGCTAAGTCTTGCTTCCAGAATAAAATAAATTTGCCTTAACTAAAATACCTCTAATTAAATGAAGACTATCTATTAATTACTTAATTGCAGTATTATGTACATCTTATATAAAATACTCTTACACTTTTTTTTAAATATACTTTTCATTTCAAATTAATTTATTGATGCACTTATTTATTGAATCACAAAGAATTTCTAACAAAAAGTAGGGTTGCTTTAACGATACGACGCAAACTAAAACTTGGTAGAAAATGGACAATAGGATGAAAACGTGCGAATGCCAATTTGCCACATTCTCTGCTAATGCGTTGTGTCTCAGACTTCCGAATAATAAGTATCACATCTCAACGTGTACCAGGCATATATCTACCGTAACAGGGCTGTGGTTGCATTTTAAAATAAGTTTCAGCTGGCAACACCGTGCAAAGAATTTGTACTCGCTAATTTTTTGTAAAGTACATAGGTTTTTGATTCGAATTGTTTAATTCTTGTTCTGAAAGTTAAATGCTTTGAATCGAATCCTTTTACAACATTGTATCAAGTACATGATAGTCGGTTTTAAAAGCATATCATACTTACAATAAACGTAAGAGCGTTCTTGGATTAATTAACAATTCTAGACTTGAATAAAATAAATTACTCTAAGATTAATTATTATAAATCTTAAAATACAAGATTGTGCCTACACTTCAATCAACATTTATTTTCCTATTATCGAGAAATTTTATTTGAAGCAAACTCTGCTTTATTTCAAACGAGTGTAATCTTCCAAGTGTAAAGCTTTTCTTGAATACAGATGATCATTTTTATTTGTAAGCAAGATATTTTGATAGATATTCGTACTCGTCCAAATAGATATTACACATGTTAAGTTTCATAGAAAATTTAAAGCTAGTGGAAATATTATTTACTACCAAGAATTTAGTAGATTCCGAGTTAATATCAAACTTAAAATTAACGAAGCATATGCATTGTATTTACAAAATATTTAGATCAAGTTATCTGCTGAACCAAAGTTATTCTGGTTATTTCGTAATAATAAAAAGAAAACTTGTAGAATTCCTGGTAAAATGTTCTATAATGATGAATAGTATGATAAGCCTGATTCGATAGTAAATGCATTTAGTACATTCTTTGCAAGTGTCTATTATTTGCCAGAAGATAGTGACGATTTGAATTTGCAACTTAACTATGATCCTAATATGCTATTAAATATTAGTAGTGAAGCAAAAACGGAAAAAGAAATCCTAGATGCTGGTAAAAAATTGAAAATTAAATTCATCTCTGGTTCAAACAAAATATCTTCTTTTCTCTTAAAAGATTGCTTAATAGTATTAATATATCCGCTACAAACTCTTTTTCCAGATGTTTGGCAAGTAGGTAAAATGTGTCCCATATATAAATCTCAAGATCGCGCTGCTATAAACAATTATCCATTCTTAATAACGCTGCAAAACTTTTAGAGGTCTTTTTGAATGACCGTATTTATGTATCTGCTAAAAACCTTATATCTATCATAGATTCATTACTTCTCGTTCAACTATGGGGTACAATCAATTATTGCATCATATTGGAATAAAACAAAAAAAATTTTATGCAAATTATATTATCTTCCAGAGATAATTGACAAGAACTTTTAGAATTTAGATCTTTATTGTTTATTTAAACACCAAGCATTCTTCCAGCACAGCAATATCTTCCAGGTAGCTTAACATTCAAAGACAGATTATAAAATCTGAAGGGGTACAGGGGAAAAACGGGCTTAGTCAATTTTTAACCAACAGAAAAATATCATGCCTTTTACCTTGAAATATAAAACCAGACAAAAACGTGATAAGGTACCTATGTGCTATTAAGCCTAGAAAATATCATAATACAGGGGAAGAACTTGTTGTCTCCGCGGTACCGGGTAAAAACGTGTTAAGTGCTAAATACTTTTATTCGAAGTTTTTTGTTTTTTTTTTTTGTAAATTATTGACATTTTTATTTAATTTGATCTAAGTTTGTTTAATTAAATCATAGTAATATTAAATCATGTGAAGAACGAATTCATGATAATTTATCATACTCTGAGGCTTTTTAAAATTCAGGTCAGGAAAAAAGAAACGCCATATAGGTAACACATAGGTGAATGTAACTGAAAGACTATAAAAACGCTTTTTTTTTATTTTCAAAAATGTCTGTTTTTTATATAAATTTAACACTTAAAATTAGTCTTATATAAAAAAAATGAATTACAAAAGCATATTTAATAAATTTAACTTAACTTTCAAAAAATAAACTTATAACTAACAACAAGTAGAAACATAATTTCTACTGAGATATTTTTTAATGACATTTTTTAACTCACCGCTGTTTACATCCGGAAACTGGTAGATAGTTCAAGATATTATCGGAAAATAAAATTTTAAGATACGATATCGATATCGTCTGCCTACTATACTCCCACTTCACAAAATTGTCCTATCTTAAGAATATTGCGTGCGGCGATAATTAAATTTTGAATTAATCGAATACTATTTTATACAGGATATCACACAATTAAAATAAAATTTTTAAATGGAATTTTAAAATGTTAGATTATGCTCAATGGTATCTTTTTCTTTCTCGCATCCCCTGCAGAGTGCGGATTCTGACAGTCCCATGGTAAGGAGATACGTCCGTACTTGGCAATGTCCAGTTAGAATGCCCGTGATCAGGCGCAGATGATGATGATGATAACATGCAGTCTCCCCAAATGTATCTGATTTGTTTCACGCCCAATTAAAGAGAAACATTTCGTGGCTTATCTGATACAAAGAAATTAAAACAAGAATGCTTGATGTTGAGTTTTAGAGAATGTCTAAGCAAGAAAATTGTAGAAAACAAACAAATTTATGGATCAGGATTCTGAATCGGAGGACAACAACTAAAATGTGATAAATATCATCCAAAACACCTCATTCTGCTTTAAAAAGATGCTATAAAACGTAATTTAAATACAATAAACCCTACTTTACCGCAAAAATGTAACAATTATTAGAATTCGGATAAGAATCAATAAAAAAACGTTAACATGCATAAAAAATAGAAAAGAAAAATGTTATAACTACAAAAAAAAAATATCGATACTGATTTTTGGTGAACATCGAAGCAAGAAAATCGTAGAAAGCAAAACAAATTAAAGGATCGAGGTCCTGACTCGGAGGATAATAAAGAGCGAATATGGCAGCTAAGCGAATTAGCGATGTGCATCACCGTAGCTGACCCACGTCATTAGACGTGACACGGCACGGTGTAATGTAAAAAGGCGAAACGAAAACAGGTCGTCATCCGAGCCGTAATTAAATCTTGGGAGACATGATGAGCGCAGGAGAAATTGAGCATATTCACCGACGGTATGACCGCCACGCGGAACGGCAGAGAAGCGGCAGAAATCAGGCATCAGGTCGGGCGGCCCGTGCGTGAAATGGCCTCCACTCATGCGTCCGCTCCGCCGCTCATCGGTGGATGTCCGCCGCCGCCGCTGCGATTTCATCTAGTTACTTGTTCATGTTAATGTTCACACTAGTTTGGGTAATTTGGGGTGTTTAACGCCGACACGGGTTTATTTTTGATGGGATTTAGTCGACCGCAGTTTTTCAGCGCAATTTTGTGTACCTACATTGCCGGCGAACCAGTTGTTGAACTCGTGTATGAATGAGTAATGGGATTTCGAGGACCGTGAGATGTTTAATTGTACAATCGCTATTTAGACTTTTATTTATATTGATAGCTCTCGTTCGATTATTTACTGTTCACAGGTAGTTGAAATTATATATTTAGTCTTGTAGAAATGTACAACTAGTTGCAGTGGAAACCTGAAACTGATTCAACGCTAAGTTTTAGACGTCAAAGGGTTAGCTTGTATGGTTTCCTATTCAAGGAAATCTTAGTACATTTAAGAGTTCCTCGAGGTTCACATATTGGACCTATATTTTGATTATTTATATTATATCCTGCTTTAAAACATCTATATGCATCTCACCATTGTATAAAGAACTATAGTAGGATAATCGCCATGTAAAAGTTGGAAGCAATCGCGCCCGACATCTATTGGTACAATCATTGAACTAACGATTTTATTTACTGGTTAGATACGCCCTCTTCGTCAGATGTTAGAACTTTATAAGTGACAATTCCGTCAAATTAATTGTCAGTATATATTTTTTTTTAGTTATTTAGATTAAATATAAATAAATAATAGCATTCCACAAGATATTCGTCTATATTTAGAAATAAACTGAGATTTTAATGAAACTAAAAGCAGTCTGATTGTCAGCGTTCTTCATAACGAAAATTTAGAGTACTTGTCTACGAATCGAAGGGTTTTGAGTTCAAACCCCCGAGTGGACACTTTTTTTTTATTTAATTTTATTTTCTAAATTGGTAAAACTTAAATTAATTTCAAAACATTAATTTTACGTTAATGACATCTAAATCTTCATGCTCAAATTTCGTCTTTTTGCTATGGCCACTCGGGATCATCAAATTATAATAGAATATTTTAAGGTCCGGTAATTTTATTTAAATCTTTTGACAATGAAACTAAAAATGTGTGTGTCTAATGGAGAAATATACCGAAAATAACAAGTATTTAAATTTTGCTAATAAATTTGTATTAGGTATGTGTTAAAAGAAAATACATCATTTTGGATTTGAATATACAGTGTGTCGCAAAATGTCTGCACCAAGAAAACGCACAAAATTACATTTTTCTTTAATCTACGTAAAAAAGTGCGAATTAAAATTTTTTTACTGAAAATTTATGGTACCTAACAGGGTTATTCATTATAAATTACCCTCCCTTTATGCTATAATTATTATTGTATAATGTTTACATTGACCGAATTTTATAAAAATGTCATCAAATGACTATATCAGTGGTGTGCATATTTCACAGGATTTAACATGAATATTTTTTAATAAGGAAAGCATAGATATATATTTTATTCAATTTTCGAAATGATCTTTATTCTTTCCTGATTAATTAAACGTCGAATATCATAGATAATCTATGTCGAATATCTTATAAATATTTACACTTTTTCTTTCTCACTGTAAACTACCTATTTGGATTATTTTATTATCAAACATAATAGTTGTGATTTTCATAGCTTTTACTTTAATAATGTTAACTTTTTCATGTTTACATTATCAACGTTAAATTACTCGAGAACAGATGGTATAAGATAGGGTTATCAATAATATACATTTGTGAAATTAGAAAAAAAATATCCCAGAAATTTAATAACATAGAGGGTATCCCATTTAAAAAAGTTTATTTGTGTTGTATTCCGTGAAATCTGAATACGTGTTTTTATGGTATATTTAAAAAAAGTCAATCATATTCACAAACTTTTATTTAAAGCTTTTTTTGAATATGCAATAGTGGTTATAAAAGGTGTCTTTAATAATGAATAATCTTGTACATGATCTCAAATAAATTTGTTGAAATTAATTTCATTTGTAAAAATGTCACTTCCGCTTCTCCCGTATTGCTAAAAAAAATTGTGTCTAGGTCCAGGATTTGATGGTGGTAAATATTAATTCTAGATACATTTTTCAAGTAACATTGTTCTCCTGTTTTTAGAAATAAAGGTTAATGTTTAGCCAAATTCATATATTTTTTTTGGACACACAGTAGGTTTGTATATTATTAAAAACTTCCCCTACTAAATATTTTGGCTCAATAAAAGTAGATATCTTAAATTGATTATTGCTAGAAAAAGTAGAAATAATATTAAATATAATAAAGAAATTAAAAAAATAATTTAATAATTTAATTTAAAAATTGAAATTTTGGGTTTATATGTATAAAAAATTGTAGATTTTAACTGTTTTTTTTTTTAAAGTTCTAACTTGTTTTTTTTTGGGATGCCACACCCTCCATCTCCCTCTAGGGGATGGTGGTGGTAAGATATTTATACAAAAATGTTGCAAATCATTTCTATTGTAAATATGCCAAAAATAAAATTTTTATGTATTTGTAACTATTTTTAAATGCCAGCCCCCACATCCGAACTATGAAGATTAAAGTCGAAATTTTTTCAAAGTTCAAAAAAAATTGTAATTTTGGGTTTATATGTATAAAAAATCGTAGACTTCAACTGTTTTATTTAAAAAGTTCTAACTTAATTTTTTGGGAATGCCACCCTCACCATATCAGATAGGGGTGGGGAGGGGTGAATTTTTTAAAACAATTTTTATTTTTATGGGATAGTACATCCATATACCAAGTTTAGTTTCAATATTTCGATCCTATCCCCGAAAGCCGAACCGCAACCAATAATCCTTATATAGAACCCATTGTGTTTACTTCAATATTAAGAATTCATTTATATTATTTACCAACCATCTTAAGTGTTTTTTTTTTTATTACATTGTTACGCACCAGATTAAATAAATAACCTGTTGTTTATAATTACTTATGCTAAGAACTTAGGTATTTAAATTAAAAATAAAATTTTTTCAACACTTTAGAAATGTATTATTATTGCTATTATTAATATTATATAATTTATTTTAAATTAATTCGGATAAAACCTGTAAAGGAAACGAAAAACAAAAGAATATTTTCTATTTTATTAATTTCAAAACAGTTATAAATACACAAATTTTTTTTGGGAACTCGTCCTTTATTAACAGTAAAATAATTCAGTAATAAAACATAGACACAACTAATTCACAATACCTACTACCCGTAAACGCACTAACGCACAATAACAAACATTAGATAGAAAATAGTCCAAACATTCAATCACGAGTGTATAAAATTTCATCCAAGAGCTAAAAATAGAAATCCATCGATCGGTCTCAGTCATTCTTAAAAATTTCTGCTGGACCCTCAACTCCGCCCACTTCAAACGAATATCGACTTATCCATATTCACTAGCGCCATCTATTGGTAGTATCCATTTCGCTCCAATGAAACTTCCATAAGGTGAGACTACTATTTAGTTCTTTATACAATGATCTCACGATCACTTGCACATAGTACAATTGTTCAAATGATGGGAGATGGGAGAAATGGGCATTAAAATAAGCAGAAAATTTGAAGAAGTGGAACAGAGAATAGAAAAACAAATAAAAGAAACTGAAAGGAAAATAAAAGGAAACAAAGAAGAAGTTAAATTTACTATTAAGATAGTAGCTACAAAATTGGAAAAAGAACAAGAAACTATTAAAAATTAAATACAAGAGAATAAAAAAAAAATATAAAGAAAAGACAGGTTAAAAGACAAAAAGAAGAAATAAAAGAAGTTGAAGAAAACTTAAGAGTAGGAATAAAAATAACAGAAGGAATGTGTATGGATGATATAATTAGCACAAATAATAAATTAAAGGATATAGTGAAGAAGTGCAAGAAAATTGAAGAAGAGAAAGAAGTAGGGACGAACAATAGGTGAAAATAGAATAATCACGATATATCAATCATCTGAATCTACTCATAAATTCGATGGAAATATCAAGAATTTGCATCCAGTTAAATTTATAAAAATCTTAAGAAACCAAACGAAAAATATCACAGAAATAGAAGATTTAAAGGAATTGATAAGATCTCATTTGATTTACCATGCATTAACTAGGTTTTCCAGCAAAGAAACTGAGATGAATGATTTTCAAAATTTTGAAAATAAATTCATGAATTATTTTTGGGGTGAGAGAAAGAATGTATTCTGGAAAATTCGATGAGGAGAAGAAGAATTATAGTTACAACAATTATGCGTTGCAAATGTTTTCCACAATAAAACATTTCCAACCCTGAATAAGAGAAAAGGAAATGATATTATTTATTTTCAGACACTTTAAGAGTGAAATAGCACAAACTATAGCAATACAAAATTAAGCAACTATTTATAAAGAATAGAAAGAAATACAAATAATCAAAACTCAAGCAACATAAACAACAAGAACAATAATCAAACTGGATATAACACAAATAATAATAATAATAACAACAATTACAATAATTATAGTAATCGTTTTAATAATAATGAAAATAGGAATTATAATAATCAAAATAACAATTTTTATAGATATAACAATAACAATAGACAATTTAATAACAACTATAATAACAGAACAGCAAATGACAGGTACAATAACGAAAAATAGTAAATCACCTTTTCAATAATATATTATTACTTATAGTTCAGTGTCGTTTTGTAGACTTTCCACAAATTTATCACCCAATTTTTTGATTGTTGCTAGTATATTGGCTGGTTATGTACATAATATACTCGTTCCGGCTTCCAATTTTTTTTACAGAAAACAAAGGTGAATTGTACCACTATAACTACTATTTACAAATGGGTTACATTTAAGGGTCCGTCAAAATAGGACTACTGAACTATTAAATAGACTTCCACAAAGTCAATAAAAAATATTAAACAACTCGAAAATATTTCTAGCGACAAAAATAATTATTGACGGTAGTAATATTCATTACACGACAGAAAAATAATATTGCACGCCAGGTATGTACATCGCACGACGTTACACGGCAAAAGTATATACACTGCGTGTCAGAGAAAACGGGCCACCTAAAAAATTTACGAAATAATTCATATTTTTAAATATATTTTATTTTTATAACTAAATCTATTGTTTATTAAGTCAGTAATTGTTTTACCATGTTATCCGATGTTACCATAAGTTAGAAATAAAAAAAAAGCAAAAAATTTGAGAAATCATAAATTTATTGAAAAATTACAGTTACAGTTTACTTTGCAATAATTAAATTAAAGAGGCAAGAATGGTGATGATTACTTTTCATTCACTATTGTCACCCCGATTCTGGATGACACTCCTCATTCGATTTGGCATAAAAATCAGCAATGTCTGAATACTTGCTTGAGTAAAAATATTTATTAAAACAAAAAGCAGCAAATTTTCATAGATGTAATACAGATTGGCGCGGAAATGTGTTTTTTTTTTATTTCTTTTAAAATTTTTCAAAATAAATACTTTTCGAAGGTTTACAAAAAATTCAAGGTTTCTCCACCCTATGTTTTGTTACTGGTTGTATTTTCTGAAAATTTCACAAAAATCGGACTAAAAATAAAGGCTCAAAGTGAATTATAAATTTTCAAGGTATGCGGTTTGCTCTTAATGTGAAGTTTATATAACACTTGAATAGCCCAATCGGATTAGTATTTTAGATTCTGAAAAATTCGAAGCAGCAATTTTCCTTCGGAATTCGTTGGAGGGGGTCTCTGGTAGTCTAAATTCAAAAATTTGGGATTCCAAAGTTGTCGTTACCTCCGCCATCTTGATTTAAAGGGTTATTTTTTGTATCTTGAATAACTCATTTATTTTCAATTTTACACGGAAAATAGTTTTTACAAAAGTTATTTAAAATTAAATTTCCTACAATTCTGCTTTTTTTTTGTACGATCGATTTTTTTAGATTTATACCCGAAAAGAGGAGGTGAATTTTTGGTTATAGAATAACTCGTTTATTTTCAATTTTACGAGAAAAATTGTTATAAAAAAAGTTGTTTAAAATTAAATTTCCTACAATTCTGCTTTTTTTTGTACGATCGATTTTTTTCGATTTATACCCGAAAAGAGGGGGTGAATTTTTGGTTATAGAATAACTCGTTTATTTTCAATTTTACGAGAAAAATTGTTATAAACAAAGTTGTTTAAAATTAAATTTCCTACAATTCTGTTTTTTTCTGTACGATCGATTTTTTTGTATTTGTCCCTGAGAAGAGTGGGGGTGAACCTAAGTATTGTATTGTCACGTTTATTATTGATGTTGTACCATTATTTTTTCTGTTTGTTTTTTTTTGCTGATTTTCAAAAATGTTATTTGGTACAATTATGATTCCGATTTTTTCTAAGAGTTTACCCCCACTCTTCTCAGGGATAAATACAAAAAAATCGAGAGTACAAAAAAAAACAGAATTGTAGAAAATTTAATTTTAAACAACTTTGTTTATAACAATTTTTCTCGTAAAATTGAAAATAAACGAGTTATTCTATAACCAAAAATTCACCCCCTCTTTTCGGGTATAAATCGAAAAAAATCGATCGTACAAAAAAAAGCAGAATTGTAGGAAATTTAATTATAAATAACTTTTGTAAAAACTATTTTCCGTGTAAAATTGAATATAAATGAGTTATTCAAGATACAAAAAATAACCCTTTAAATCAAGCTGGCGGAGGTAACGACCACTTTGGAATCCCAACTTTTTGAATTTAGACTACCACAGACCCCCTCCAACGAATTCCGAAGGAAAATTGCTGCTTCGAATTTTTCAGAATCTCAAGCCTGTTCTTCACCTAATCCGATTGGGCTAGAAGCCTTCAATTTGGAATAATCAAACTCACCACTTTAAGTATTATTATTCTTTATTGATTAACTGTTAATACAAGAATGTTATCTTTCTAATGTTGTACCCATCGATAACAAATCAACACAAGAAATAAACAAATATCCCAGTGGCGTATCAGTAATATTTACAATGAACAACACTATTGAATTACAATCTAGAAGGAATAGAGGCGAACTGAACATTTATTATTTTTTATAAAAGCATTGGTATTTGTCGGGGGTTAAAAACATATTAAAATTAAAAACATCGCAGGTTAAAATAGGGATACTAAAATATTAATAAGCCTACATTACAAATTTAAAAAACAAAAATCTGCCTAAGTTTTTAATGTTAACAAAAGCAAAATGAATACTGGCAATACATATTCAAACGGTTTGAAGAATTCAAATTTAAAAAAAAATAATTTTTAATTTATAGAGGTGCTGCCCTCCAGTAGGGAGTGGCAAAACTAATAGTTAATGAATTTCAAAAAATTAGGTTATAATAAGTAACAAAAAATCTCCCCTAGGTGGAACTACAAAAAAATTTTTAAAATTTGAAATTTGGCAGAACATGGGAAACAATGAAAAAATTAAGCCACGTGTAGAAAAGATTCTTGGGAAAATTTAGAAAAGACTAATAACAAAAGGGCAACAATAATCAGCGAAATAAGAAAAGAAAAATGAAGAAGAAATATAATTGTTGTTGAACAAAAGTTGTTTTCTAGGGGAATAGGGGAATATACAAATTGGATCTGTGCATTTAGGTAATCTTAAAGCCCTTCCAGGAGGTGCTTTAAGATTTCTCGTTATTTCTAGGTTTTCAAAACTATTAAGAGTGGATCTATTAAAGGTGTTGTGTAAGATTTTGAAATTTGTTGAAGAATCAAAGTCATGTCCTATGTCTATAAAATGGTTGGCAAAATGAGAAAAAACAGTATGGTTTTGGTTCAGACATCTAGTGTGCTCTTTCAGTCGTGTTTTGAAATTAAGAAAAGTCTTCAGTAAAGACGGACAATACATTCTGGTATAGAAACCTCGTTTTTGTAGTGCATTGAATTATTTTGTCGTTGAAGTCACTTATTTTGTCGCAATTTTTTTTATTACTCTGACGTGTTTGAATTAATATTTCTCGTTACAAACGATAAATTTATTTCCCACTGTTCTAATTATCAATTTTGTCATACCAATAATATTTTTCCTTCACAAATTACATTTAATTTGCTTATTTAAAATTGCAAACTTAATAAGTTAACAAGAAATGGTCAAAAATATTGAAAAAGAGAAAAGTGTCCTAAATATACCCCAAGGAAATTAGCACGAAAGCCAAGAAGATGTCATCAACTAAGGCGAATACATTTTTGCACTACACTTGCCAATAAATATATTAGCGTTAAATGACTATAGAAATAATACCCTGTACTATCCAGGCGTTGATCTAAATCGAGAATAAACATTTTTAAAAGCAATATATCTGTCGGAAAACACAGTTTAGTTTGTTTCAAAATAAAAGTTGGATAGGTATAAAAATAAATGCTAACTAAACAAATACATCTCTTTTTGGTTAAAACTAAACTCGAAACTATATACACGTAGTGAAGTTTATTACATGAAAGCAATAAAACCACCATAACTCCGATAATGACGTCTAGGAACACCTATATTGTAAAATACGTTCGGTATCAATAAAAAATTTATTTCACACTAAAATGTGTTACAATAAAAATATAAATGGCATTTTCTACAGTGTTGCATTCTAGTGCTGCTACTGCTACTTTTATCTCTATTAAAGATACAAAATTGAAATTCATTTTATTACGAAATATATATATACATATATATTAGAGAAGCTGAACTCGGAATTGTTTTATTACCCCAGCAAAGTTTCAGTTTAATATAAAACAATTTGTATTCAGCTAAATCCGACATTGTAGATATTAAATTTAGAAATATAAAGTTTACTGCAATTTTTTCTAAGATATATGTAATAATTTTTATTCACGAAGTCTTTTAAATTTCAGGAAGATCATTGTACCTAGCAAAATATTTCTCAATATCTTTTGGGAGGATTTTTAGTGTAGTAGCGTAATTTTTAAGGAAACACATAATTTTTGTTTTATTCGAGGAAAAAGTTTTATAGAAAACAATAAATTCAATCAGAATAATAATTATATTGCTGCCTATCTAACTACCTATATTGTTGTCCCTCCATTTTTGACTGAACTAGACAACCGTAAGTATTTATTACTTACCTTTATAGAAAGGTTTTCCTATTTTGTTTTTTCGTTTAGTATTTAGTTAGCATCTAAAATGAACTCAGATTCCGATTCCAATTTTCTGTTAGAAAATATCACTTCAGGTAATGAATGTGAAAGCTTTCATGATAGTGATGACGGAACAAATATGTATCGCGTCATCTATAGACAATAATCCGGCTGGGTGCGATATGATAGACTGCCTAATCATGTTATAGATTTTGTTGGCATTCCTGGTTCAAACACAGAGGTTTTCCAACGAAGATCTATCGTTTACAAGGTCTGTAGATATTTTATCTGAGGAAATGTTTAATTTTATTGTGCGATGCACAAATTCGAGAGCCGAATTATATTTTAATATTAAGTCGCAACTAAATTATAAAATTCATGGGCTACAATGGCGCATTGTTACGCTACAAGAGATTAAAAAATTTATTGGTTATTTACTAAATATGAGACTTGATAAGAAGCCAAAATTATCAATGTATTGGAGTACACGTTCGAATATCAACAATCCTTGGTATCGTAATAAGACTTAGCAGAAATCGATTTCTATTTTAATTTTTTTTTAGATTCGCTCATCCAAATGCTCTAGTACCAAATGATAATTAGGTCGTATCAGGCCATTCTTAAACAATTTGCAACAAACATTTTAAAATAATATCAACCTAATAAAAATGTCGTAGTGGACGAATCGCTGATGTTGTCCAAAGGATGGTTACATTTCCGACAATACATCAAGTCAAAGCGTTCTAGATTTTTACATATCAATCCCCTTCTGGGAAAATAACTTAGCTAAGAGCATCTCAAAAATGTTTGCTAACAACGTAAATAACATTAAAGTATCTTTCAAATCAATTAATAAATTAGACTCTCATCTAGTCATCACCAAAGACAAAACGAATTTGTTAGACAAGAGTGGAGTGTACAGGTTGCAATGCAGCGATTGCGATGCAAGTTGTATTGTCAGAACTTGCAGATCTTTGGGAGTCCGGATAGGCGAGCACATCAAGAAGCCGGACACATCTGTATTTGGACATCACTTGTGGTTCAATCAACATAATTTTAGCCCAACAAAAAACTCCAAATTATTAGTCAACTGGAACACAAAAAATTTCAACTTATTAGATTTCCATGAAGATGTTAAAATTACCCTTGAAAGAGACAACAATATCCTCTGTCTGAACACTCAAGTGAACCTTTACAGAAATTTCATACCACTTCATAGACAACTAAAGTTAACCCTCTATGATGGTGTAAGTCCAAACGCTCAATATAAGCCTTTAAGAGCCATCCCCTCCTAAACTCGATTTCACCCATCACCCCTTTGGGACCATGGTACTTTTATGATTATAATTTTTTTATTCTCTATTTTGTTTCACTCCAACCATGAGTACGCTTGTTGAGTGATTTTGAATTTTGAAGACTAAACATCAGATTCATCTCTAGGGACCGCGGGTTCAGTTGTGTCCTCTTGGGTTCTCTGAAAAAAGTTCTGCAGAGCCTGGGCTGGCACATCAGAATCACGCAAGTAATATTTTTGTTTTGTCGTGACATTAAAAGGATCATTAGAAAGATCAGTTCCTATTAAACATTTATTTAAATTTAACTAACAAATCAAATTTCGAAAATTTTTCTTTAAATTCAATACTAACAAATTTTGATTTCCTTTAACCACCTCCAAAATCACTCGAATCACACTTGGAGAAACTTGTTTCACACTGAGGTGAACGCACCTCCTTTCTTGACATTTGACAGGTCAACATCTTTAAGTGTCGCTTGTCACCACTGTCACATGGAAACAGTCGGTTAAACAATATTAATAAAAATGAATGTATAAATCAATTTAAATTTGAAAATATTACTAATAGTAATAATTATGATTTAGCAAGTTGTGAATCTCCAGAAATATTTAATTTTGGAGCGAGGATGACAAAGAACTTGGTGGATATTCTTCTTTGTGGACAGTAGGTAGACTTTTTTACAATTATAATGTGTTTAACCTTTTTCATATTAACTATTGTATTCTAAATTTAAATTTCAATATATTTTCCACATTTGTAAATTTTTTTAAAATTTTTAACTAATTTGTTAACTTATTTTCAACTGTGCTCAGTGCGAATAGTGAAGGTGGTATAATTCCTTAGCCACACAAGCTAACTTGCTTCTGGAGATCAGATATGATTTTTTAGGGGCTTACTCCACACTCACTATTCCCAACACTGGGTTATGTAACTCTGTTTGTTATCTTTTAATTATTAATTTGTTCAAAATTACCTTATATATATGTATACATTTTTAACTTTTGACTTAAAAGTCATACTCAGATTTTATTTTTACACCTATTTATAAATTGTAAGTTTACATCCACAATTTTTGTAGATAAGCACTGATGATGGCACAATGCCGAAAGTGCTTTACAATGTTTCCTTTTAAATCTATACGTGCACACAGCTGTCAACCTTTTTTGGTTATTTTAATTGCTGTTTTTTGTTTTAATAAATATCTAGTAGTTTTTAAATGGAAGTTTCCCACCTTTTTTCTTAAATATATCTATAGAGTACTGCCTTATCGTTGCACAAATTTAAAGTTTCCAATATTCTCGAGACACATCACGAACTGTTCATAGTGGCCCGCATATAAATATACTTTTATATTAGAAAAATCTCACAACATTTTTGCTTTTCGTGAGAGGTCCTGTTTACTCTTAATAACTTGTTTGGATTTTGTCAAAACCAAAGTTTGTTTATTTTGACTGGCAAATGTTGCTGTCTGAAAATTTCATTGTTGGTTTTAGACCATGCATATCTTTTATGAACAGTAACTTTTTTCGTAAACCTAATAATAAAAATGTTTTCCATGAAACGTCAACACATTGTATAGTAAATACCTAAATTTAACTTTTATCTGAAGAAGAAATTGTGTTTCGAAACATGTCATGTATAATATTAGATTAAATAAAATAATTTGTGGAAATTAGCAGAATTGAAAAACTGAATACCAAAATTTGTTTTTAAATAGTTACCAATAATTAAAATATTTGTATTCGTTAGCCTAGTTTTTGAATTTTTATAAATCAACTTTGACACATAATAAACCAGCATCTGCACATGGTGTGAAAGTAGAAAACATGCGTTATGAAATAGACCTCAAATATTGCCACAATTGCAGTCATTTATCTAAATTTTAATATTACTTTTTATAATTCAAGTTAATCCTAACCGTATCCAACTTGGTTCCATTAAAAAATGTTACCCTGAAAAATAAAACGTATTTGTGTTTTTAAAATCCATTCTTTAAAATTGTTCTCTTTTAGTCTAATATCAATTAATTTATTAATTCATGGCCAGTAACATTAATACTACAAATTGGCGCCTAACGTAAAACAAGTTGTTTTAAAGCACTTTGAGTTTTTAATACAAATTATAGAGTCCATCTCCACATTTTAAAGTTATTTCGTATTATAAAGGGTGTTTCATAAAGTCACAGCATACCAAAGTTATGTGTTTTTAGTGGAACACCCTATATGTTATCTTGAATTTGAATTTTGCTCATTTCCCCATTCCGGTTTTATCTGGTTCTACAGGGTACTTTTAAAGAAATTGCCACTTTTATGTGACAATCTTAATGAAATCGTCACCCTGTACTATTTAGAATCAACAATTGAGGATTAATATCTCAAGGCCAGAATAATTTCGCAGTAGTCTAAGTTTTGTTGCAACTCATTATGTTTTTGATACGTTTCATTTTGTATACAGGGTAACCCAAAATTCACGACCATAATTTTAAAATGTGGAGCTGGACTCTATCTATAATTTGTATTTAAAACTTTTGTTCGTATCCCTCAAAATAACGGAGATATCAGTTGATCATCCTGTATAAGCTTCATACTTACAGTGTAGAACGAAGAAGTAAAAAGAAAAATAATTAAACTAAACAAAGTCATAAACGTTTAATATCCCTGCAATTTTGTAGTGAAAAAGAATAATTCTGAAAATTAGAAAAGCTACCTTTACTGCTTTACATTTCATAGAAAATATTTTTATTGCGTTTAGTTATGCCCCCATAAAAGTTTAGGCGTCGGCGTGTCAGTCTATCAGTCAACTAAAAAAAATACATTGTTGTGTTTGTAGTTTTTACATTTTATAATGTAGCCTGGATGCTATAATACAAGCGTTGGAACGAGGCACTATAAAGCCGGGATGTATACGGCCCGCAATTCTGATCACCGTCATGTTGTAATGGCAACATCCAATAGGCAGGGTATAAAAACTTTTCATATAACATAATAAAAGTCGAACATTTCGTTTGTTTATAAATGCGTTCATATTGTGCACTTACGATATTGCCGAGTCATAGTTAGAGTTGCGAGTTTTCGACCAATATCCGACAGATAAAAACTTTTAATATTTCGAAATGCTGACGATGATGTATCAATCTGTACATCGACGATTTTCACTCAATTGTAAGTACTATACAACAGTGTTTTAATATATTATGCAGACATGTTTCTATCAAAAATATTCTTGGGTGAATTTTATTTTGTAAACATTCTTTTATTTATCATATCAGAGCTATCATAATATTTCAAAAGCTCTTAAGACGTTTGTAAAAAATCAATTTAAAAGATCTTAAAAATTAATAAAGAAAAATTTTAATAATAAAAAAAATTAATCACACTCTGAATATTGGAAAGGTTGCTATTTATTAGATTACCCTTGAGTTATTTAAATAGAGTGGATTGATCATTTTGGCAAGCAGGTACAATAGTAGTTTTTATTATTCCGCTGGAATTTTAGAGATGAAATTATTAATTGTTAATTAGTGGAAATTGTAGTTTTCATTTCTAGTTTTAAATAGCATGGGCTGTCCACAAATCGTTCTGTAGATAAGTGAGATATTCTTAAAAATAAAGGTTAATATTTTGCAATGGTTCTACCCTAAACTTGGTAGGACAATTGCAATATCCCACGAGCACTATTGGTTGTGCATGGCTCCAATAATTTTAAATGATCAATACCGAAATAAATTTTTGAGTAAAAAAATACTCTTCGCTTTTTTCTATACCTCTCCACCATCTGGATAGCTATTCTTAAATTCGAGGGAATTGAAGACCGGTTTTTCCTCTGTATCTGCAACGCCCAAAATTTGTATTTTTGCCTCATTCTTTCCTCAAAATTTCTACTCCCTGATATTCAAGAATAGGTACCCTCTTCCATTTCATGCTTTTCTTAACCTCTGATTATCCTACCTTTCTATAATTACTAGTCGCTTGTTCTACTACCTTTCTTCTTTTACTGCCTGGTTTCCTATACTACTTCCGCTGCCACTTCTTCTGCTTTCTTTTCTGATTCCTGCCTTTTCTTTCTACATTAATATTTCTAAATATCATTTTCTGTATACCTTTGTGTATATTTTTAATTATTGAAACTCTTACAGTATCTTCAAAGTGACACTTTTTAAACAATAACATATTTCTAAATATTTTCAAATTTTCAATTCCCTGCCTTTTTCTAAAAATCTATCTTAACAATCCATCCAAAATTAATTACCATTCTAAAATTAAACGACGTTCTGAATTGAATAACTTGTTGACGTCAACGATACAGGAAGGAAACATCGAAGGTACAATGATTGAATCATGACAACCAAACTGCAAGCGAATATTCCCGTCACTGCACTACACTGATCCGTCCTGCTTGAGATATACCTTTCAACCTTACTTTCAAACCTCGCTTTCTACCTAAACAATTTAATCCTATAAAACTATCTGTCAACTTATTCAATTAATTTCACAATTTCTATATTCTCACCATGTTGTCAAATTATGAAGCTTCATCCCCCATTTAAAATTTTATATTTTTTCTTTCACTTGTGTCCTTTCTCACTTTTTTAGTCTACCTTCCATTTTTTATTATTTTCACTCATTCACCTTTACCTATCCTATTTTTCTTTTTATTTTTGCTTCGCATTTGATTCACTTTTATCTCCATTTTATTTTTATTGTCTGTCAGTTTTTGTATCTGCTTTACTATTAGATTTATTTCTTCTGTCCTCTGTATCTGTTTTACATTTTTTCTACTTTTATTTTTATTCCATTTAATGTCATTACGTTTCTTCATCTTAATCCTATGTTTCTTTTTTCCTTTTTCTTGTTTTCTATATACCTCTTGACTTTGTTTTTTGTTTGCTTTCATTTTCTTTATCATTTTTTCTTCAATTCTTCAGTTTTTCTTTTACTAATTTTATTCTTATTTACTTTTCTTTCTATATTACGTATCTTTCTCTTCGATATCTCGTTTTTCTTCAATTATTATTTTTATCTCTTCAATTTTAATATTTACTTCTTGTTTTTGTACATCTTTTTCTTCTTCATTTATTTCTAAACTTTTATTTTCCTTTTCTTTATCTTCTATTTTATCGCACTTTTCCAATTCTTCCTTTATTTTCTCCATTTTCTCCCTCAAGTTTTCCATCTTCATACCAGTTTCATATAGCAGCTTCTTGGCATTCTCATCTAGCAGCTTCTTGGTATTCTCATCTAACTTCTTCCCATTTTTTGTTCATTTTCTTTCATTCAACTCATTAATATTAGAAACATGTCCTTCACATTCATTTCCTTCTCAAACTCTTTACTTCCTCCTGAACTTCTACTTGACTCTGCCAATCCTCTTCCCCTTGACCTATTTGTTTCGTATTATCCATCTTTGTTTATCACTCTTTAATTTTATCTTTTTCTTTTAGTTTAAGGTAACTCTATTTATTATTCCTTCACTACTATCTAAACACACATCCCCTTTCCTCTCACACTATCCAAATCTCACATTTCACACACTACAAACACGCAAGGATCGATATAATACAATAACATACAAATTCTCTAATTAGCCCTTGTTGTCTTGTCTCTGCCACCGCTGGTGCCAAATTTCCGTCCCACATCTTGGTCACCTTATTCACCCTGGATAAGATAGAACTATTGCAATATCCTACGAGCTTTAAAAGTTGTAGCTTCAATAGCTTTAAAAAAATATCGACACCAAAATTTAAAAAAAATCTTTTCACTCACCTTCTTTCTTCTATACCTCTCCAACACCTGTTCCAACTGAAGACCCGAGTGCAATAATTGGGCAGCTCCTTTTTTACAAACTTTTGGAAAAAAATACAAAAAATGTAAAACTTATTACAATATAATAGTGCGAATTTTTATTTAAGTATTGTGCAATTTTTGAACATTTTGTTTCTGCTCCGAAATAGCGATTTTTTGGGGGCAACAAATGAAACAAATTTACTTAAGAAAAAATTTTATTCACTTAAATCTGTTACAGATGTGGATTCCTCATCTACAACATGAGTAGGTCCTGTGGTCAGATTAGCATAAAAGTGAAAATCTTGAAAAAAATCAGGCTGATCCGGAGTTACCTGCTTCTTGCATCGAACAGGTAACTCCAAAATGCATCATCATAGGTTATTTAACGGATTTACCTCGTACTTGTTCTAAACGATGGATAAGCTTATGCAAATATTAGATACATATTAACTCGCTATTGACCAAAAGATGAAGCTGCCTGGTTTTTGCACTCAGGTCTTCAATTCCTGTCTTTCTCTATCTCATATTCCCCTGTCTGTTGTAACTCCTGCCTTTTTTATACCTCCTGTTCTCCTGCTTGCTTCTCAGAACTGCCTTGCTTTTTCTGCTTAACTGCTACTCCTTCTTCTTCTCTTTCTATTTATTCTTTTTAAAATTATTCTCGTTATTTACTTCTACATACCGTTGTTTCATTTTTCCATACTTATCTCCCTTAGACCTCGTACCCTACGGTAAAAAACTATATTAACGGAAAATCCATTTCATACACAATAATTAAATTACAGTAATAAGTTTAAGTAGTTTACATAGAGAAATAATTTAAAAAATAGTACACAAATAAACCTTTCTTCTACCTTCGTAATATTCTTTTAAAATATTCTAAATGAATTGCAAAATATATCATTGGAACGCGACAGGATATTCAAATCACGAGATACGCGTGTAAGTGGATTAGGACGACCATAATTTGTTAAATATCTATTTTCACATAACAATGGTCAATTCCTAGTTCTTGATACAAAATTAAAGTAAAATAAAGCAAGCTGTTCCGGGCAATAGAGGACTTCTATACAAGGACAACTCTGTGGAGTAGTTTATAATTTCATAAAATGTTTTCTTTCCAGGGAGCACCAAGATTTATTTAACTTTGTCAAGGGGGGGATACAATATAGCATTAATTTTTGTATTTAATCATTAAATTTAAAATACCTAAATAATTTGAAGACAGACCAAGTTGAGAATTAAATAAAATAGGAATTGCTTTCAGCTTTAAATTCCTCTTTCCCTGTGAAATTCATAACAAAATCATAATTTATAAAATCTTTCCAATTAAAAAAAAAAAAAAACGTTTATTCATCGTCAACAGTCAGCTACTTAAAAAAATTAGAAAAAACATTAAGAAATCACTATTTTACCTACGTATTGGTTAATTTATAATAACACTCGAAATTTAAAACACATATGTTCCTAGGGTACATACAAATAAAACATTTGATACGACTTTTTCACATAGACAAAGCTTCGTGTTGCTTGACTACTCTACTCGTATGAATATTAAATCAAAGAAAGATTTAATCCCGGCATCTTTATTGTCGAGATGAACAAAAATACCACTTTCGAGTCCACTAAAAGAAATAAAAGTTCCTTCGCCTTTGAAAATGATATAATATGCATACGATAATTTATATCTGAGATGAACTCCTTTTTTTTTAAGAATTTCTTTATTTTTATTTTAGTTTTTCTTCTGCTTATGCACGAAGTCGTGAAATTATTAAAGTCGCTTTTTTTATACGATTGTAGGTATCATTTTCTTGGATTGGATTCGATTTATTGAAAATAAAAGATAATGTTTGTTCGTAGATGCAGTTTTTATTGCTTGAAGGTTGTTTGTTTGATACTGCAATTTCTTCAGTTTGATTTTCAAATGAAAGTTGTATTATAGGCATTATTGTTGATTGGTACTTCTACCTCACAGATAGATATCAATCAGAACTAACCACTGGTACTAGAATAAAATAGAATACAATAATTTATTATTTATAGCAAGTCATAATATATAGCAGAAAAAGTAGAAATTTTGATCAGTTAATCAGGCAAAGTAATGATGAGACGCCTTATAGATCAAAAATAAGCTACGCAGTCAGTAACAAAAATAATGTCTCAACATATATTTCTTTAATTATTACTCCTGTATGTGAATAGTCTTGTAATTATGAATATTGGACTGCTTCAGCAAAATGAACTGTTTTCCATGTGTATGATATAAATATAAAGTAGATATAGCCCAAGAGCCCACTGCAAATTTTTACCGTCATCTGATAACGAAATGAAATATACTCCAAAAGCATGTAAAAACATTGTACTTTACCAAATGGCACCTGTGCCTATCCCAATCCTGAGCAAAATGGCTTAAAAAAATTATTTTATATTTAAATAATCACATAAAGCATGAGAGCGCTAATTTTGTTTGCCCTTAAAGATTTCCAGTAAAGAACATTCAAATATATCTTGATGTATATCGTTAAAGGGAAACATTTTCTTCCTCTTAACATGGCACAAAAACATCTATCCACGATTAGTAGGTAAAAATCATTAAAAATATGAATCAATTTTTGCTGATTTAAAAATTTATTTGTATGCCTATTGTTGTGATTCATTTTTACAGGTTGCCATAGAAACGACAAAAAAACTACTATGATTATGGTTTAAAAGAATTGTCTATCAAGAGTTTATAATTATTATTGACTATCTCTGCAAATGGTTTATACAATGCCTTCCTTCTTCCTTTTACACATACACATGGTTTAAAATGTAGGTAAAAATATTAATAATTCTAGTTTAAAAGCTAGGTTCACTATGAATTAGGATTGTAATTTTCAGGGAAAACACAATTGTCGCTGTCATGTCTTATGTAATTTTTTAAATAGAAAATATTTTTTTTAACCACTTTGCTCAGGAAAGAGATAGACACAGGTGCAATTTGGTAAAGTAAAATGTTGTTACATACCTTTGGAGCATATTTCATTTTGTTATCAGATGACGGTCGAAATTTGTAGTAGGCTCTCATACTAATAGGGGCATAATTCTAAATTTAATAAACTGTTGTTGGCATTGTTCTCCAGACCCAATGTTTTCAACAATTATTGCTTTTCTGCATCTGAAAAATTTGTACACATTGGGAAGGATTTATTCTCCATTTATTCTTAACTTTTATGAAATATAGGGTGTTCAAAAAGTTTGGATTAAAATTATTTTCTCAACCTTTGATTCTACGGCAATAGGTTATCGTAATTTATAGAAATAGACTATGTTATCTAATACTGACGATTAACAAGTACATTTTTTTAATTTAAAATCCTTACTGTAATAGAAGATATTTTGAAAATTATGTATTTATGAAATTTACTTTATAACCATGTATAATGAAAACTGGGACGTTTACAGGAAAAGTTATTTTGTTTTTATTATTTAGTTTATGCAAATTTAGAGTTCTGGAACAGTTTTTGTCTTCAGAAATAATAAAAAATGAGTTTGACGATTGTTTTCAGTCTATCGACTTGTCAAATTTGACATTTAAAAAATATACAATAATTTCTCAACATTTTTATTGTTCTATTTATTGGCAGATAGATTTAAAATTCAGATTTATGGCACTTAATACCGTGGTCAAAATAAATAAAGAAAATTGTGCTTAAAATACAACTCATGGCTATAGAAATGAAACTACAAAACAACACCATCAAAATCAAATGGGCAAGCCGAGACAATGAAAAACTGAAACATGTGCACAATATAGCACAAGACTAAAATCGATAAGCCATAGAAACAACATATAAGAACAAAAATGATATATAAAAGTAACTTAAGACGTTGGCATAATATATGGGACTCTGTACATAGAGGAAGAAAAGCACATAGAATCATCCCAAAGACAACGACCCATTGGACAGGCTGGAACAGCTCCTTACAAAGGTACATCCGGACATATTAGCGAAGTTTCAACCTGAGACTAGACACAGACACACACTGCGAACATTTTGGAACGGAGGAGAGAGAAATACTAACCAACAGACTAATAGCCATGGGCAAAACCTACCCACTCATGGACATAGACACATCCGACAAAACACTGGTCAGTTAGCTCAACAAATGGGAATTAGCAACGATTAAAGACGATACAGAGCAAACCTTCACAAGCTAACGCCTTTGAACAGAACATATCTCTCCCACAATTGCTTGTTTTTGTCTACCTACCCGTAAGACGTAGAACTTCGACATGTCAAACATCTCTTTCAGGTAACTTTGTACATATTTTAATTTTGGGGCTATATTTAACATTTTCTTGATTAATTTAAGTTTGTTTTAAAACTATACCATTTGTGTTATTTTATTTCGCTTGTAATAGGAATGCTGTCTGTGATATCTTTCAAACGAGCTAGTAAATTCCTCTTTAGCACTTACTCATCTACATAAGCACCATTTATTTTCGCGGCAGTGGGTCCACACGCTTACCTAACTTAATACCTAAAATGCTTTTAAATTAACGCTATGCATTTGAAAATAGCTTGATTTAGGAATAACCAAAATGGTCCTTCATTTCTCGCTAGTTTCTGGAGTGCGGAGTTGGAATTGGTTTCCCTGATGGTGGTTTGGCTAAGATTTCAGATGGCTTACAGTCCTAATGCCGAATGGTAGGTGGGTATGTTGCTAATAAGTGAAGAGGTTCGTGTTATTACTATTGCAATAAGAGGCAAGTCACAATGTTGACTCTGTTTAATTAAACAAGAAGGTTTTAAACCAGAAACTTCCAATCAAGCCTTAAGTGCTAAGTACAGTAAGTACAGCAGTTGGTTGCGAAGAAATGCGGTTAGCTAAATGTAGTGGATCAATCCAAGTATTAGTTTCAGTTGATGGTCAACTACAGTAAGAATTTATTTTCTGTGGGAACAGCTACCAAGAAATATCTTAAAGTAATAAAAATATATTGGTAGTAAGTGGCAATCAGACCGATGCCGCAGCAATTCATCCATTATTGCTTTGGCATGAGAAAAATTAACATTATAAAATAATTCGTTTGCGAGAATTGTCAATATGGTAAACAGTCTAGAAAACCTTTCAACAAAAGTGTGCACGGAACTGAAAACAGAGTTGATTTATGTGGAAAAATGCTCTACCTCGGTTGGTGGTGACAACTATTTTGTATTATTTAGAGGTGATTCCAGTTTATTTCGATTTGTTTACTTTATTAAACATAAGAATGATCCATACGCCAAATTATTAGGATTCGAAAGAATGCCTGGAAACAAACTAAAACAGTTCGGTGTGATGACGTCAGAAAGTTTATGAATCATGAGTTCCATAGTAACCTCAAGCAGAAAATAATTCTTTTAGAAATCACCGCACCTTTTACTCTACAGAAGAATGACAAAATTAAACGAGACAATAAAATTGTTGTGGAAAGTGCTAGAACCATGTTAATAAACGTTCTAAATGGACTGGCAAAGAGCTGAATATAAGCCACACCAAAAAATTTGTAGCCATGGCTTACATTCATGTCCCGAAACAATTGCAAACCAAATTTTCCAGCAAATCCAAACGATTGGTTTTAGTAGGTTACGAAGGTAATAGCTCCAACTGCAGGCTCTATAATCCAAATAACAGTAAAATCTCAATTTCACGAGATTTCATATATGGTACCAAGGATCCGTTAATAATAGAAATATCATTTTCATTGATTTTCATTTGTGTAATTTATATTCCGGGATTTTAGTTCCGCTGTTCAGTCCATATGCTGAACTCATTAGTGGTTCGTTCTGAAGTTTTGCCGAGTTCATTTGTAGTGTCATTTCTGGTATATCGTAGATACAAGACAGGACCAAGGATGTTCCTTTGAGGTATTCCTGCTTTAATTTGTTTTAACTTAGGATATTCCGATTCCAGAAATTGTACTTTGGAAACAAAAATACTCCTTAAAATCTAATCTAATTTAATTATATTCTGAATATAAAATAATTGCTAAATGTGGCTCTTTATCATTCAGTGATAGCACTAATCCAATTACAGTGCGAAAAAATTGGAATTTATCATTAAAAATCGAGCTATTACCGCCGAAACACATAATTCGGAATTTAGCACCTCGCCGTCAGTAGAATGGAAAGGATTTTGGTTGGAGTAGCAGCAGTAAAACCCATTTGGTTGATACCGTACAGCCGTATACACGCCGATAGATCTCCATGACAAAGACGCATCAGTCATAGATCCGAATTGTCTGGCGTACATACAACGTTCGAGGCCGCCAAATGAAGACGAAGCGGTCTCGAAATGGAGGTGGAAGGGAAACAGGCAATGATGGCGCTAGCGTCGCAATCCGTCCGTCGAATTAATCAAAGTTTAAGCTCCGTAATAATGTGCACACTGGCTGTACGTCAGCATTATTCCTATTTTACAGCAAAACTCAATCAGGGACTAATATATTAGAGCTGTAAATTGGCAATCAATGTTTCCATGCATATGTATGTGTTGGCGCGATGTGGTATGGCGATGGAGAGCGGAGTGTGGAGAGAGAGTGGAGAGCGTACAGGTATAGAGACCCCCGTTCTCTCATTCCATGTAATAACAACGCTAGATTGCATCGTATATTAAGCAACATCCAATATAGATAGGACAGTTTTAAAATCAAATTTTCTCTATCTATCATGTGTACGGTTTATAATTTCCAGCATTAATACAATGCACAGGATGTTAATCTGCAATAACTGATCGCGCGTTGGGATTTGTCGCTGGTTGCTATTGCTGCTGCTCTCATACCTACAGCTTCGAATGTGGATTTCGAACCGCTACCTCCATCTATCTAATTTAAGCTTTATAGTTTATTACCGGATACGTTCGAAAAACGGGAATTTATACGGTAACGAAGTCTGAATCAAAAATCAAAGAAATATTCGAATCGCCGGCCGTCCACGTTTGGGGATTTGCGTCGGATATAATTTACTCATTTCTAATGAAAATGGCTAGGAAAAAAAAATTGAGACCGATCCAACATCCTCTGGGGTTGGTTTTTATTTTTCATAAATAGTTTAGAGCGAAGCGAACAAGTTTTTTATTGAACACAAATGTGGGGAAAAGATACAGCTTTGAGAAAATATTTACTTTCAAATAAACTGCTCACGGAATTAGTCGGTGCAGCTAATTTTATCGTCATTTGTAGGAGACTGTATCTCGGAAACTGAAGAAGATTCTAAAGGTGGATCCACATTTCTCGTGAACAGTGCGAACGAACACAACAATCGCAACAAACAGAGCAAACACAATCGAACGTAAAAGTGTACAATTTTGACATTAAAAGTTGTACAATTCAAAAATCCCTAGGAACAACACTGAGACTGAGTAGTGCTTGTCTGATATCTGTTCAGTTTTATTGTTTTTGGTAACTTCTTTTCTTGCTATGAGAATCCCAGTGAGTTCGGTTTAAACTGCTTGGTCCTATTGCTTACAGTCAATTTTATGTTTAGGTTTAAGGATCTCGATTATATTCCACATCCTAAGCCTTATTTTGTTTTAGATCCTCCGTTGTAGATATGAATTCTACCTGCCACTTCTATTTATTTCGTTATTAACTTATATGGTTTATGATAATATTCATTAAATATTAAACAAAAGCGTCCAGTAAATATATTTTGAAACGCGTGAATTGCTTGTTTGGAATGTTACAAGAATGCTGATTTGGAATTATACCAACAAAGGATTTTTTCCATTTGAGACCGGGAATAGGGAGAAGTCGGTGAAAGTTTTACAGCAGAAGAAGTAACAAAAGCAATAAAGAAGCATTTCTATAAAATATTTTGCGAACACAATAAAGGTATACTTCTAATTTCTGGAATTATTCTTTTCTGATGCCGGAGAAATATTTCGTTTCCTTGCGGAGAAATTAAAGTTGTATTAAATTTTATATTTTATTCAGAACGCTTTGCCCGGTCTCTCGTTTGCGAAACTGTATAACTTTAGTTAAATAAAATGCTCCTTTTCAGACATAAATTAAAATACTTTCTGTGTTTTGTTACATTCTGGCTGAATATATATACCTTATTTTTGGGGCGAAACGTAATATCCCTGAATTATTACTAAAACATCTCAAATCCTCTCGAAACTTTTATATTTCAGTTGGAATTCTCGTTTTTAATGAAAATTTAATGTGGATTTTTGCAGACGAGGAAAGTTGTTCATTGCGTCATAAATTTGTTTTAAATATCAGGATTGATTAGTCGATGCAACAAGAAAGTCACAATTGTATTCCAGCATTTTAGAAAAAGAGATTTAAAAGAGTTTGAGATTCATAGATTTAAAGATAATGACAAGAAAACTACATGAAGAAAAAATACAACTAATATGTACATCATATTACTGTAAAAAACACAATTAAACAAAAAAGGCTATAAGAGTATTTTTCAAAGACTGGTTTACCTGTAAATATATTTGATAAAATGAACAAAATAATAAAAATTGCCTGTTGGATTTGCCAGCGCCATTAAAAAAGACAATAAAAAAAAGGGAATTATTACTATATCTCTTATTATGAGATTAACATTTCTTATTAATCAAGTCTGATCAACTTCACAAATCTGATGTTGATTCCAAATAAAATCTAGCAATACACTGAGATGAAATTAAGGATCGATCAGTATCAAATATTTCTTAAAATTATTCAAAAAACTCTATGCTAGACGAAAGGGCATCGGGGATGGTCTTAATCATTCGTAGAGCTATTTTTGAGATTTGTTTCCAAATTTTCATTTAGTAAAATAAATTGCTCTAATGATCAGATTGTACTAATTCAAAATGCTTTTCTTGGGACATTTATTACAAAAATAAATTTAACAAATTTCATATACTGACGATCACTAAGGTAATTTTCATTTGTTCTAAAGTCCTTTATAGTAGACAATGATAAACAGTGTAAAAGACTTGGATCAGATCAATAAAAAAACATAAACAGGGTTTATCTTTTTCTAACGATCCATGATTCTTTTTCTGTCTTAGTATAGCTTCTTGGATTTAAGTTTTTCTTAAAATAACCAAAAAAGGTTGACAGCTGTATGCACGTAGTTTAGATTCAATAGGAAAGACTTGTATTTCGTGCAAAACTTTTTAATTAATAAATGCAAAGCGCTTTCGGCTTATTTGCCATCATCAGTGCTTATCTACAAAAATTGTGGATGTAAACTTACAATTAAAAAAAAAATAAATTCTGAGTAAGACTTTTAAGTCAAGAGTTAAAATTGTATATATACGGTTATTTGAACAAATTAACTATTAAAAGACAACAAACAAAGTGACAAAACCCAGTATTGGGAATAGTGAGTGTGGGATAAGCCCTTACAAATCATATCTGATCTCCAGAAGCAAGTTAGCTTGTGTGGAATTAAGGAATTATACCACCTTCACTATTCGCATTGAGTACAATTGAAAACAAGTTAACAAATTAGTTAAAATTTAAAGAAAATTTACAAATAGAGGGTGACTGTGGAAAATATATTGAAATTTGAATCTAGAATACAACAGTTAATATGAAAAAGGTTAAACGCAGAAGGTCAAAGTAAAAAAACTGAAGGTTTTTTTTATATACATTATAATTATAAAAAAGTCTACCTACTGTCCACAACGTATCCAACAATTTCCTGGTTATCCTCAGTCCCAAAATTAGATATTTCGGGATATTTACAACTTGCTAAATCATATTATTACTATTAGTAATATTTTCAAATTTAAATTTGTCTATATATTCATTTTTATTTTTATTCAAGTTGTTTAACCGTATCCACATGACAGTGGTGACAAGCGACACTTAAAGACGTTGACTTGTCAAATGTCAAGAGAGGAGGTGCGTTCACCTCAGTGTGGAACATGTTTCTCCAACTGTGATTCGAGTGATTGGAGGTGGTTAACGGAGATCAAAATTTGTTAGTATTGAATTTAAAGATTTGATTTATTGTTAGTTAAATAATTTAAATAAATGTTTAATATGAAATGATATTTTTATTTTTAATGATGTCAAGACAAAACAAAAATATCACTCTCGTGATTCTGATGTTCCAGCCCGGGCTCTATATAAGTTTTTCTTTTAAAAAACTATATGGTTCTAAATAAGGTTTTCATTGTTTTTGATAGATTGCAGGCCCTGAATTCTAAAAAGGAGTCGATTATAAACAAAAACCTTTATGTATTCATATGTGAATTTACTTGCATGGTTCTCTATAGGATTTGATGGATGCCATATTAGCAGAAATTTAATTTATGTTGATTTGACATCTAGATTATTAAAAAAAAATCACCATGCATTACCGTTTTCGATGATGGTGGGTGGGATTTTCCGGGTTTTCTCACCTGTAAGTCAAATGGCACCATCAATCATCTTTAAGTCGCCCCGGAGCGCCACGGCAAATAATAATAATATCCGTCCCTTTCCCCGAACAAGCTCAGCTTTTGGGGTTAAAATTCACTCGTAAGGGGGTGAATTAAGAAGAGTATTATTATTATTATTATTATAGTTGTAAATTCTAACAAAATATGTGTTTGTGTGTGTGTGTGTGTGTGTGTGTGTGTGTGTGTGTGTGCAGTGGTTGACTGGCATCGGGTTTAACCCATTTGCCACAGACGATTATTATTTTTATTACAATTGTTACCACTGATTGTTAATCTTATTGTTTAATTGTTATTGGTTTATATGTTAATAATTTTAGATTCTTTAATAAATGTTATCAATGTATCAAATACTTTTTTATTGTTTGAGATCAATAGCAACGTAATATTGGTTGGAAAAGAAATCCCTATATCTAATAACTTCGTTAAAAAATTATTTCTATATTTGTTGTGGTTGTTACATGCAAATATCAAATGATTAAGATCTTCTACTGAATTATTATCACAAGAACAGAAGGGTGTTTTTAGGACACCGATTTTAAATAGGTGGGATGGAAACCCACCATGGTTCAACCTCATTCTAGTAATATAAATAGAATACTGTCTGGATACTTGAAATTCAGAAATGTGAGAAACAGTATAGATGTATTAGGCTGCATTTGTGTGTAATGATTGTTTGAATTATTGTTATGTTTGAAATCAATCCAGATCTTTTCAACAAAATATGTTAAAAGGCATTTGTAATCTCAAGAGTTTAAGTTTCTTTTGTTATAAAAGTAAGTAATTGGCTGAAAAATCTCTGGTCTAAATTTCGCTACACTAACAATACAATTTGCAACGAAACTCCGAAATTATGGCAATACTTTTTAGCTCATATCGCGCCTCATTTACGAACGCAGCGACTTATTTATTTTATGGTGGGAGTTTTGTAAAATTTCCTTAAAGGTTGATTGATCGTTTCTCCAGTATTTTACATTGACTTATAAACGTTCTGTCTATATTAAAATTTACAGTAAAATATATATTTTCCAATCAAAATAACTAACAATTACTCAAACTGGACAATCCGCATGAAATTGAGGTACCACCATATAGGTATAAAAATCGATAAAAAGGAAAAAAGATTGATAACGAGATGCAGAAACTAATTGTGTTGATATGAAAGGATGCACTCGGATAACCCTGCAATCTGCAGCGCTTACAAGTAAATAATAAACCTCATTATAAATGGAGGTTGTATGTGGTCATCACGAGAACCCACCATTGTAGAATGCATATTGGATCTTGTCAAATTCACGTATAAAACTGCTACAATTCACGACTGTAACATCGAGCTTAGAAAACATAGGCGCACTGACAGTATTAATTCCTATATTTATTCTAAACCTTGTATTATAGGTTCACAAACTAATAAAATTGTTTAGTTTTCTTCTAGAAACTCCTAAATTATTTTGTTTCAGCAATTTTCCGAGTATATATAAATCGAGATTATCATTTTCCTTGATATAAGATTTTCTATTATTTTCAATTTAGAAAAATGAGCGTATCAAGAGAAGTAGGTCAAAATAAATTGATGTTACTGGAAGAGAAAATTCATTTGGAATCTACTTAGATTAATCAATCCTAAAGCTACTGACCCAGATATTAAGAGGAAAAATATAAATGGAGAAAACATATTTATTATTATTAAATAATGTACTGAAAATAGCAGAAGATATTTAATATAATTACACATTAAATAATAGTAGGTTTACTTTACTATTAAAATGAATTTAGAGCAAATTATGCAATTATTGTAGGGACTGAACTCTCCTACGCTTATTTTCTTTAGTAAAATTTTAATGCGATGTTGAAAAGACTAAATCTCAGCAATACATTTTGGGGTTTACATGTCAAAAAATTGGATAGGCGTAGTACTCTTACTTAATAATGTTAACCTTTGGGACAAAAAACGACGCAGCGTCTATAAACATAGAAAGGGAGAGAACATTCCAACAGGAATTGGAAAAGGAAATAAAGGAGGCATCAGTAAAGAAATTGTTATTATTCACTGACATGATCTAAGAACCGAAGTCTCCTATAAAGCTCATATTATTAAAAAAAAAAAAAAATAATTAAAAATAAATAATTTTTTTTTAATCTGTAAACTATAACTATAAATTGATATTAAAAAAAAATTGTTTCTATACAGATATATACATGTTTTTAAACGAGTTAACTGAAGGTGCGCATACAACGTTATCAGGTAAATTGTTCCAAACAGAAAAAACTCGGTTTGAAAGAAAATTTTGCCTAACTCTAGAGTTAAAATTTTCCTTTTTTAATTTGAACATGTGCCCACGTAGGCGTAGGTCATTATTTAATACAAATAAATCCGAAAGATCGACACCGAACATATGCCTAATTGCGCGAAAACAAACGATTAAATCACCACGCAGTCGACGCTCACTAAAAAGAGTCAGATTAGCCGTAGACAGACGCTGTTCATACGGTGGCCTTCTTATACCATACCGAAGTCGCAAGTCGCTGCACATTTTCCAACCTCTTTTGATCCGAGATTAATACGGGACACCAAACAGGACCACAGTACTCCAGGCGAGGACGAACATATGTTGTGTATATTTTTAAAAATATTGAAGGAAATCATTGCCAAAAGACTTTGTTA
Source organism: Psylliodes chrysocephalus (assembly GCA_927349885.1). Taxonomy (NCBI): domain Eukaryota; kingdom Metazoa; phylum Arthropoda; class Insecta; order Coleoptera; family Chrysomelidae; genus Psylliodes; species Psylliodes chrysocephalus. The sequence goes on from OV651819.1 coordinate 13,718,701, forward strand.
ATAGGAATAGTTGAGAGTTTAATTGTTTGTTTACTAATAGTATATGCTCTGACAACGTTAAGTCTTTAGTAATGATAACGCCGATATCATTTTGGGACGATACTTTAAGGCATTATTATTAATATTATTCACAAATTTAGGATTGTTTTTACCAATATGAAGAACAACACATTTATCAACGTTTAGCGGTAATAACCAGTTTGAACTCCACTTTGATACCGCACTTAGCATACATTTTTGTTATTGTCTGCGTAGAAGGGGCAACAGCTTATTATGTGCACAGAAATATTGGCAGTATATAATAGAAAAAGTAGGGGACCAAGGACTGATCCTTGAGGCACTCTACTAACAACGGATTTGGTTTGAGAGAAACTATTACCAACTCTTACGCGAAATTGTCTAAAGTGAAATAAAATGAATTTAGCTCAAAGCCGAATATCACATAAATTACAACGACCGTTTCCCCTTCCGAAAACAACTACTCCTTTGGCTAATACCACAACAGGCATTGAATTACATCCGAAGGAAAAACAGCAGAGATAGAAATTAATTTTCAACACTCTCTACTTCGATTTTGCTCACCAAGGAGAACATCATTCTTGGACCGGTTTCGTCCTAAATTGTCTAAAGTTTAAGAAGTCCGTTACCCAATCTATTAAGTTGCCTCGGATTTCCAGGTGTTCAATCTTTTTGAGAAGTCGGTGCTTTGGAACTCTATCAAAGGCTTTAGAAAAATCCAAGTTTATAACTTCTGTAGGAAGACCAGCATCTAAGGCTTTTGTCCAGTCATTGACAGACTGCAGGAGATTAGTTAAGGTAGATCGATCGTCCTCTGATAGTCTAAAATCCGAAATAAGGTCGACCTTCACCCATCTGTTTACCGGATGAAAGTTTCTTTTAATTAAATAAAATATGTTTATAAATATATCGCAAAAGGGTTGCCTAAGAAAATACAGTCCAGAGTATTTATTTTCTAAAAATAAAAAAACAACACCCTGTAAAGTATTTACCAGATGCTTCGATTATGCCCAAACTTTAATCAGCTCACCGCATGATAGATTAAAGCCTTAGTTTAAAATTTGGTCTTTTTCTCTTTATCAGTTTTTGAGTTGTCTTCAAAATTCGAAATTTGCAATTTTTCTTAAATATCTCCAATTAGGTCAATTTTAGGGAAATCATGTATAGGGACAAAATAATAGAGAATGACATCATAAGCAACTTTTATCATGATTCCTATACTTTCCTCATCTGTACACAGAAAGGAAAGCAAAAAATGGCCGTGACCGTATTTTTTTAGGCAACCCATTTGCGATATATTTAAAAACATATTTTATTTAATAAAAAGAAACTTTCATGCGGTAAACAGATGGGTGAAGGTCGACCTTATTTACGGATCCTGGACTATGATAAATCCATGTTGTTGGGTGGGAAGTACACGTTCGTTTACAAGAAAGTCAGTTACCTTATCACATATTATGGACTTCATTCCTTAACAAACTATTGGTACAAGGCTTATCGGTCTATAGTTATTTGGGTCAAGCTTATTGTCCTTTTTGAATATGACAGTCACTGATGCAGTCTTCCATATAGATGGCAAGATGTGAGAATTAAAGGAGGAGGTCATTATACGGGAAATGGGATAACAGAGAGTATCAGCACAAGATTGTAAAAGAAAAGAGGACATGCCATTTAAGCCTGGTGAGGAGTTGGACTTGAGCATTTTAAGTTTGTCTTTTATTATTTCTGGTCCAAACGATACATTGGAAATAGAGGCCTGTATTCTGTTTAGTGAAATATCCGGAAGTGGTGATGTCAGATCTTCAAGGGGGAAGACATTACAGAAGGTATTAGAAAGAAGTTGAGCAGATTCAGTATTGTTCTAACATATTTAAAGAATTTTGCTATCAGCACAGTGGATTCCCACACATCCAGGCACAATACATGATAGCCCAAAGCGTAAGGGGGACTGGCTATTTTTTGTTTTTTCGGATGGTGGAGAATTTCGATAATTACACATTACCTGAGTGATTTAGAAGTATTTTTGATTTGAATTGTACTATTTATAATAACAATACTCTCCTTTTATTATATTATATTTTCTGGCGTGATTGAACTGATAACTTGTTTCCTCACATCGTTTCCATAAATAAAAGTAGCAATTAAAATGTATATAGTGGGTGTAGGTCTATCGTGAAAAAACCTTGATATTAAAGAGCGAAAAAAAGCATTATTAGTTGCATTTTATAATACGAGATATCAATTCAGATTATAACGAATTAAATTACCACTTCCTCTGCGTTCGGTGCATAGGAAACGGGCTGTATGTGATAACCTTGCTGTTAGGTATTTAATATTAATAAAAAAACAAATAATGAACGTTTAATTTCTATAATTTTCCGAGCAGTTGGACAAACAAAGAACTTGTGATGTGTGTGTGGAGATTTTAATATTAGTTATTTATTTAATTACATCAAATGGAATATCTTCAAGGAGGATATTTTTTAAAATAATATTGCATGTTAGATTTTTTTGTTTAATAAAAATATACATTAGGAGTTGTTTATATTAAAAAATATCTGCCGTATGCCAAGGTAAATAAGAGATTATAATATAATGATTATTATTTTTGAGTACTGTTTAAATATATTATGAAAAATAAAAGCCAGGCAAACCGAATACCATCGGGGTGATCAAAGCCAACTAAATGACAACTTTCAAAAATGGAGACATAAAGACACCTGCAGGAATTTAAATATCTGAGCTTTAGATAATATATGCCCATGTAGAGGATGCACAATGGACCAAAGTGCTGTGGGAGGCAACTCACTCACCTTACAGATACAGATAAAAAAGAATTGGTTTTAGGTCGTTTTATTATAATTTAACAAAAAATTGCTGTCACTAACTTAAAACAAATAGTAATTTGTGAAACAAGAGCGCATATAAAGACAAAGTTTGAGCACGATGCCTTAGGCACTCAGATTGTGAGGTATATTTTTTCTACGAAATCCTACACAATTTTAAAATTAATTTAGAGATTATGATAAAGTAACTATTTTAAATATATTTTAATTCGTCACTATCCTAGATTTGAACCCCTGACTTTTCGCGTAAAAACTCACTATTCTCTGTACTAACGAGACAAACAACTTTTTTATTTAATAATGATAATTTGATTTGTTTTAGTGTAAACCAAATTTACGATTTATTTATGAATATAGACGAATATCTTGTAGAATGCAATTATTTATTTATTTATCGATTCTTCACAGAAATCACACATTTTTAATTACATAATAATATATTCTCAATAATTAAAAAAACATACTGACGAAGTTTGGCGGAGTTTTTAGTTATTTGAACTATAAAAAAAAAATAGTAGCTCGATCACTAAACATGAACTGTAATTAATGGATTTCATATCCATATAGTGCCCTAGAATGAATATGAAACTATATTCATTCCATACGTTTTGGTTTGAAGTCTATGCTTAGAATATAGGTATAATATTCATGTGAGTGTAAAATATTTAGTTAGCAAGCCATTAAACGTTTAGTGAATTTAATATACATTCTAGAATAGATATAATGTTACATCCAGTTAGTAAACTAATATGTGGTCAGTCATTCATTAGGTAGTTTCTGCAGAAAATAAGTATGAATCTAATTAACTCGTGTAATTTGGCTTTCGCATCGTTATTATACCGTCTCGCAAACAAAAGCATCTAGGGAATGTGGTTTTTGGATAAGGCGTTGACTTCTCAAACAAGAAGTCGTGGATTCAAGTCTCGGTGAAATTATCAAAAAATCTTTGAACAAACCCATTCGTTGGCGTTCGTTGGACTATTATTAAATTATTATATATTTCTTCTAAATTTTCAAGGATAGGTTTTAGGATATCATATCCAAGAATGATATATTTATACTCTTATTTGATTCATTAAAAACCTTTTCTTTTTATTGATTTATTATACATAGCTTTAGAAGTATTCATTTTATTTTATTAGAATATGTTTTTATACATAATAATTTATTATATTGTGACGAAAGTCTAATTTATTTAAAGTGTATTTATTTAAAAACACTATTTACAATTTATTTCCGACGTCTATTTAATTTATATAATATTTAGACACTAACTAACAAATCTAATTTATTTCTTACACTTTAACTTTCCAATACAATGTTCTATATTAAACTCCACTCGGCGCTGTCCAACTCCGCTACTGGAAAATGCTAGAGACTCTCGACGGTCGTCTCGAATATTCCATTCCTATGACTAAACGGCGTTCTTCGCCGTTCCAGCTGTTTCTTGAGCCTCAGCGGCATTCCCAGAACATTCCGTCGCCTCGAGCACGAGTCGGTTGCAATGTGAAGGTCGAGCGTACACAGGGTAGGCTTTAAGAATTTCATAACAATATTATATAGTTAATTTTTATTGAATGGGCATTTTTAAAACCAAAAACTTTTTAGTCATATATATATAAATATATATAAAAGAAATAATTTTAGTATAAAAGTAAAATTTTTGACGAACTTTTTTGAAAAAATTGGCAGTAATTCGTCCATAAAAAATTTGACTGATGGTTAATTTCGAGAAAAAAAAAACTACGAGAACTGAAAATTTTTCAAAATTTCATTTCGAAAACTCCCATAAGCCAAAATAGCAAAAAATAAATTTTTGCTATTTTTCCTTTTTTTATATAAAAATTTCCATAATTTTTATTTTTAAATTTTTTTATTGGAGTTTTTCATAAAAAATATTCATTTAATACTAATTTTCCAATAATAATTCCAAAATTAAAATTTAAACCTAAAGAGAAATTCAACGATGCAAACCATTTCTTCCTATTATCTTGCCCTACAGACAACACAGCATGAATTAGTAAAAATCATTTTGTAGAGCTTTTAGAAAGAAATTTAATGACGTAAACCACTTCTTCCTAGTTTAAACGATATTCAAGTTACTAAACAAAAATATTTTTCACTTAAAATTCACTCTGAAAATCCTATTAACTTGTCCTACAGATAACACAGCATACATTAGTAAACACCAGTTTATAGAGCTTTTAAAGAGAAATTCAACAATGTAAACCATTTATTCCTAGTTTAAATGATAGTCAAGTTATTTAATAAAAATTTTCCCAAATTTTATCTGAAAACGCTATTTTTTGGCCTTACAGACAACTCAGCGGTGACTTTTAAAAACCATTTTGTAGAGCTTTTAAAGAGAAATTTAATGATGTAAACCATTTCTTCCTAGTTTAAACGATAGTTAAGCTATTTAACAAAAACATTTTTCTGTCAAAAAATACATTTATGCAGTATATTATAAAAAAAAACACACATGAAATCTCATCTATAATAGGTAACTATATTTTGGTAATAATGCAAAAACTCATAAATTTTTTCGTAATACATTTCACGGAATTATGACGTCATTCAATTTTTTTTTTAATATAACACCTGATATTTCTAATGGTAATTTTTTTCGAACAGTTTTTAAGAAAATTATACCAAATGACATTACAGCTCCATGAAATAACAGAATGAAAAAAAAGTTCATATCTTAAACGGTTGCCTAAATACTTTATTTTAAAGTTATTCGATTCAATACCGGTATCTGTAACGTGTGGAGGGTGGCACTTAGGCTTCACTAGGTCCATTGTGCATCCTCCTAAGATGATAGGCACCTCCGAGCTCGTGAGCCAGGCTAATCGTAAATGATATGCTCGATGGTCTCATCTTCTTGTTCGCACCCTCTGCAGGGTGCGGATTCTGACAGCCCCACGATATGGAGGTGCTTTCGTACTTGGCAATGCCTGTGACTAGGCGCAGATTCTGTCTAGTCATAGTCAAGTATTTGTTTCCTGTAGTGTTTTCAGTATAACTTAAGACCTCTCTGGCAACTCTGCAGTTTCTTGTTTCATCCTCTTTCCTTGAAATTTGATTCAATAATTAATCCAAATTGCAGTCAAAACACCATTCTACTCTTACTAATATTGCCACCGTGATTTCACTTTGCACAAACGTTATTTTCATATCACCGTATCGAGATTAGTTCTAAATGTTCAATATCGTTTAATATACCATTTTGTAGGTCGCATTGAGTAGATTTTGAATCGCGCTAATTTGAAAAATAGCGTAGATATGGACATTTAAAAATCCTAATAAAAACGGTCATAAATACAAAACGCGATTTTTTCGTGGCATCTTATAGATTTTGAAACGTATTTTCAAAAATTGTATTATTTGTTGTTAACAGAATAATTTTTTTTTTATTAATTTTTTAAGACCTTCACATAGAGCAGTATTTCCCAAAATGGTCCAGGTGGACCCACAGGGGTCCACGGGAGACTCGACGGGGGTCTACGTTGGGCGTAATAAAAAATGGGGGTCCACAATCGTAAGCGGGGGTGCATGAAAATTAATTTGATTTCGATAGCGAAGCAATATACTATTAAACAATTGATTACTCATTTTTCCATGTGATGAAGAAATTCTTGTAAAAACTTCAACTGTTTATAATATAAACAGTCAACATTTTAGTTACTAAAATGTTGACTTGACTTCTCTTATCAATATAGGGAGATGATATTTTAAGAAGCTCAGCGACTGTTACTTTATTCAGTACAACGCGTTGAAACTTGTTGTTGCCGCGCCGGCCGCCGTCCCCTCCGCAACGCTTGTTCAGACGTGCAAATTCATACGACTTGTGGTGTATGTGCTTGCAATTTTGCATGAACGTGTTTGATTCTTCACCAATATAAATACGAATATCATTTGTTTCTGGAATTTCATAAAGAAAAGTGAATCGATTTTAGTGTTGGCCAGTGACTGAATTTGTTTCCAGACTGTCGAAAAGAAAAGTAAAGTGAATCGATATTATTGATTGCCAGTGTCGGAAAAGTAAGTACCTACCTGCCTTTTTGTTGTATGCATATAGTTTTAAGCCGTCCCTACTTTATTTTTATTACCTATCTAATTCATTTAATTATTGCGGAGTTTTGATATCAAAATGTTGTTTAAAAGTTTCTATAGAATTTACAGAAATATATTAAAATATAATAAATGAAATAATTTTATATCACATTAAAATAATTTCAGCCGTTTTCATAGAACTCTATTATGGATCTTAGCGATTTATTGCTTTTAATAATTAGAAACAGTTTGCAGCCGGCACTTTGTTTATTTCATAATATTTATAAAAATTGATTAATCATATTATGTTAAAATAGCCATATCCTGTTAAGTTCGAATCGCCTTAAGATTACTAAAACAAAGTTTTTTTTTATTTATTTACTTACACATTTACAGGTAGGCAATTGATACAAAACATGGCTGAATCTAAGAAGAAATGTCATCTGTACAGTGTTGAATATTTAAAATTTGGTTATCTTTCATCAAAGGCAGACAAACGATTGCCCACATGCCTTTTAAGCAACAACGTTTTGAGCAATGACTTTATAAAACCATCAAAGCTGGAAGATCATCTAAGAAGGTGTTATCCTGATAAAATAGGTAAAGATTTGAAATATTTCCAAACATTAAAGGAGTTTTAGATAGAAATGTATCTAAAAAAAACTTGCGTCGACTACATGAAGAAACAAGTTCAAACGGTATAAAAACACAACAAAGGTTTGATTATAGTCATGTAATCAATTGGATTTCATTTAAAAAATATTCACCAGAACACTCTGTGTACTCATCTCTCGGATTCTGGTAATTTAATCGTAATAACAAGCCGAGAACTAACAGATATTTCCACGTGGATACAAACTAACTTCCGTTGTAATTTAACGTTTGTATGGAACTATACCCGAATGTAATTTTACATGTACCCAACTTATAATTAATCTGTGTTCTACGACACTCGGTGACCGTGAGGTAAATAGAAGCCGCGAGAGATCCTTACAAACAAAAGGATAACTGCAATCTGCAAATCTGAATATCGCTTCTAAGTTTCGTTGAACTAAATTTATTGTAACATATACTGAAAATGAGTTTTTTAATTCGACTTTTTTAGCAATTGAGTTTATATTTTACTTTTGGCGCCGAACGTGTGGCCGGATGGATTTTCTTTTAGAACTTTATTCAGATTAGTACAAAATATAAGATTACTTGCTAAATTCGTAAATTATAGAAGTGGTGAAGAGCCAAAAAAGATTAGTTTAGATTTTCGTTGAAATTCTATAGATAGAGCGGAAATTGTAGTTTTTGGTTTTTAGATTTAAATGGCATGGGTTATCGAAAAATCGCCATGTGTATGAGTGAGATATTTAAAAAAAAAAAAATTCAATATATATATATATATATATATATTTTTAAAAGTTTATATGCACTCCAATAACTATCATGGTCAGAAACAATATAATGTACCGAGTAATAATAAAAATATATGTTGTTTTAGAATAGCCATTTAAATTTGATTCCTCCGCTTTTATAAGATGTCTGAATAAAATATAATTTTGATAAAATTAGTCAGGTTGTGATTTTTATTAATATTTATTTTAAGATTAATTTTATAATAATTGAACTATCAATAATTCTTCTCTATTTAAAATTTTTAAAAAGATCAAAGATTCAAGATATGTTCGTGTATATAATAATTATTGTTAAATAATATTTAGCCAAAAATTGTATTTTTATTTGTACATAGTTTATGGAATTGGTTTGATATATTTTTTTTATAATTAATGAAGATTATCAGGATAATATCTAGTTTGGCTTTATGAAAAAGAATGTTAAATTCTCTAAGACTTGTTGCAATCTAAAAACAACCGTTTGCGTCCCATGAAATATAGGAGATTTGTCTTAAAGTTTTTTCAAGGATATCAATATTATCAGCATGTAACTGACAACTTTGTGGTTCATGATTGATAATTCTTCCTGGGTAATGGTGTTCCTTCTCTCTAAAATATCTGAGTATGAAACATAATCTTGAACCTTGTGTGATTTCAGTGATTTAGACTTCGCTGTAACGTATCTGTAACGTGTGGAGGGAGAGTTACCCCCACGGCTCTTAGGCCTTACTAAGCCCATTGTACATCCTACTAAGGTGATAGGCACCTCCTAGCTCCTGATCCAGCCTATAGATTTATTGTAGTTGACAACGTCGTCAATAGATGCTTCTCTTGTATCGGCCAGTGTTAGCCGATACTCGCCGAACACAAATCTTCTAATAAATTAGAGCTTCGAGCAATCGTAGAGGATATGCTCGATCTTCTTGTTCGTACTCCTTACAGAGTGTGGATTCTGACAACCCCATGATATGGAGATGCTTTCGTACTTGGCAATGACCAGTCAGAATGCCTGTGACCAAGATTCTGTCTACTCATAGTTAAATATTTTGCTGTGTGTTGTCAGAATAACTTAAAACTCTGCCGTTTCGTGTTTTATCCAATCTTTCCTTGAATTTCACAAGAAAATGTTATTTAATTAGGTCTGTCACTGTTGATTTTGTCAGGCCAATAGAAGGACCAATTCCAAAATGTATTTGGTTGGCTGCTTTCTTGGCCACTGAATCAGCAAAACGGTTACCTTTTGATGTGGCGTGACCACATTGTTGATGGATACTTCGGCCAAAGCTTCGTGACATTCTAGTACTAACCCTGAGTAAATTCGTGGTCTGTTCATGGTGTCTGCTATCTGTATAGATGAGCATGCTCCTTTCAGTGTTATTATTTCTGGTAATTTCTTTTGCTGCTATGAGAATCCCTGTGATCTCTGTTTGAACTACAATGGCACTAATGCTCACACCCCATTTTATGTTAAGATTTAAGGATCTGGACTATATTTCACATCTTGAACCTTGTTGTGTTTTAGAATCGTCGATGTAGATAGGTAATCGTACCTGCCACTTCCAGCTCTTTTATGTTTTAGACTTAGATTCTCGTTGAAACAATATCTGTCTTTGTCACTATCTGTTGAAATTAAATTTATACTGAGGAATAATAATTTAGGAATATGCTTCTTATAAATATTTATATTTAATAATATTTGTATTTTTAAATGTTGGAATATTTCTATTTCATCTATTACATCATATTTTAAATATTTTTGACTAATCTGACGTTTATGATAAAACTGGTGTATGTAGCTGCAATTTGCTGCTTTGTCCATAACGGCATGAATCGTTTAATTTTTCACAAACAATATATGCCTAAAAATCGATCACAGATGGTTTTCCTAGTGTCAATTATACATTTTCATTTAGTAAAGGTTGACTTGCTTTTCTTCCTCAGTTATAAATAAATACATTAAATTAAAATTTGTCAGTATCAAATATAGAGATATTATCATATTTTCTGCATAAAGTTACGGAATTTGTAAGCCAGTGCAAATGAAGCTGCGTAACCAACCAAAACAGTAGCATCAATTTGGATTTGTGGTGCTGAATATTTAAAAAAAAATACAAAAAAGGAATAAATTTCTTAATTGTTGAAAATATTTAATCGTGAACATGTTGAACTAATTTTATTTGTAAATATCGATTTAGTCATTTTAAAATATTGTACCTATTTGGAAATAGTAAGAGAAGACAAATAATTAATTTGGTACCATTAATTTCATCATTTAGTTATATCTTACACCATAAAATATAAAGTGGAAGTAATAATATAATATTTGTAGTCTTATGTGAATTGAATCGATTTAAGATTTTGTTTAATGTAATGAATAAGTGATAGATAAGTAACGTTTTAGGATGTCAGAAGAATCTAGCAGCCGAAACTAGTGTGCATTTACCATCGACGACTTGGAATGAATGATAATGAATGGGAAGGAGTAGGGCATCCAAATAATGACACAATATGCCATCTGCTCCTCAGTGCTGTCATGCGAACCTCAAGATGAGGGAAAGCAGACTGGATCCCAAGCCTGACTGAGCAAAGCCAATGGCTGGACCCAAGCCTGATTGGGGGAGTCTGGGGTAGCAGAGGGATGCCTGAAAGGGTAAAAAAAATCGTTTTATGATTTGATGCTGTTTAATAATAGCCAAATGATGTTTTAAAATAATTATGACTTTCTAATTTATTGAAGGTCATATAAATATATGAGTAGAACACAAAAAAACCATTGGAAAAATTTTGTGTGTTAAATATAAATAAAAAGAAAAAAATAAAGATTATAAAAAAAATTATATTGGCAAATTAATGAAAGATTTGATAATTGGACATTTTGATTAATTCGAATTGCACTCTGAGGAGAAAAGTTGTTCTCTGAAAATACAAAACACAAATAATAGAGAATTAGTCGAGGTAAGTGTAAAGTGTATTAAAAGAAAAATAATGTGATATAAAAAATATAAGAAAATAAAAGAATACAACAATACCTTCAAAAAATTTTGTCAAATTATTATACCCTTCACACAGTAGTCTGTGAAGAGTATGGATGTACTTTGTCCGTCTGTCCGATGTCACGTTTTTTGTCCTCACGATAAGTCAGAAACGAAAAATAATATCAACTTGAAAATTAAAAAAAAAAAAAAAAAAAAAAACAAGCTATATAAGGGAACGTAGTCTATTTATTTTGAAAAAAATATGAACAGAAATGGGCGGTTAAGGAGGGAATAATAAAAAAACTCCGAAATCAACTTGAAATTTTTAGAATAAATCAAATGGACAAAGACTATTGATTTTGAAATAATCTGAATAAAAATGGGGGTCAAGGGGGATGAAAAAAAAAATGCAGAAATAAAAAAAGAAAAGTGATATCAACGTGAAATTTTTAGTAAATATCTAGCTCTATAAGAAGATGAAGTCTATTCATTCTGAAAGAAATCTGATTAAATTGGGGGGTTAAGGAGAGTTTAAAATATAAAAAGAATCCCCAACTCAAAAACAAAAAATTATATTAATTTGAAATTTTTAGCAAATATGAAACTCTATAAGAAGACAAACCTTATGGATTTTAAAAAAACTTTAGCTAAAACGGGAGTTAGGGGGTTGAAATAAAATAAATAGTATTCAAAACCAGAAGCTATATCGATATGAAATGTTTAGTAAAAATCAAGCTCCTTAAGGAAGTGAATAGATAAATAGATAAATAAATGAAAATAGGCAGATTGTTTTTTTTTTAATTTAATTTTTTTGACTGCGGGAAATGAGTCCATTCGCCAAACCACAAAGGGGGGGGATTAAAATATTGAAAAATTCTCTCTCTCATAATCAAAAAATGATATTACATTGAAATTTTCAGGAAAAATTAAGCTTTATAAGGGGATGAAGCCTATTGATTCTGTTAAACTGTAACGAGTATAATATCAAGCATTATATATCTTTATTTACTTGTATTCGATATAGATCTTATAGCCGAAATATGCTTATACTACAACTAGGTGTTTCAATGAATGGGCAATTTGTTAAATCACAAATTTTAATAAAGACCTAATTGTCGCTGGGGTTTCCAGGTTTTGTATTTTCATATTTCGGTAATTTTCCTATCGGAAAATGAATATTCATTCATCAACGCGATAATTTCGGGATTACTAGGCGATAATAATCCCGGAGTATATATCGAAAGTGTTACGCAAACAACCGCAACGGCATCCATCGATACCCGGACAAAACCCTATTAAAAACAAATTATTTATTATTATTAGTCACCAAATCAAACAATAAATTTCCCGTAATTTCATTAATAAATCGTATATTTCAATCAGTTTTTCACTTTGGGAGCGTTTTCATAACATTATTAAATATTTAAATTTTCGGTTTTACTATAAAATGAACAACAATATTTTAAACGCGTTTTTCGGTTTTAATCACGTTTGCGATTTTATCGGTTTATTTAAACGACGAAAAACATATTTGATGCGTTAATGTTTCGGTTTTTGTCTTTGATTTTATCAATCGGAATTAATTTTGATGATGTTAAATTTATCGCCGGACCTTTTACACCTCCGAAACTATGAAAACTAACAATTTATTACTAAAACCAACATGATTTTAAGTTAAATATCACTAATTTGAATGTAACACGTGTTATAATTTGTAATTTATGAAATATAATAGAAATAAGAATTATAATAAACTTAAGTCAATAAATTTTTTTAAATTTGTAATTCTAAACTTCCTCAACAAGAATTAAACATTATTTCTAACACCAAAACAAACATATTTTTTTTATAAATTTATAAACAAATACTAACTACAGAATGTGAATAAGAAAAACATCAAAAATCTGAACTTTTTCTAATTTACTTATCATAATTACATATTTATTTTTTTATCCAATTACACTAAATAAACATGTATTTCCTTAACAGAAAAAGACGTAATTTATAATTTGTTCTAATGAAGGAAGCAACAAAAAGAGCTAAGAGTGTAAAGGAAATTGTCATGAAAAAGGAAATAGTATAGTTGTTATTAGCCAGCTCTATTGAGAAATTGATTTAATAGCAATTAGCAGGTACCTTTTAATACCTCTCAAATAGTAAGTACTTTGTAGAAATTAAAATATAAAGAGTATAGTAAATACCTCTCTGATAGTAATTACCATAAATATTATGTACTGTAATAAATGTAATCTGAGAAATATATAATTTACTGTAAGTACACTTTGAGTTACATAATAAAAGTAATTAATCTACTAAAATCCAAGGCTTCCTACAAAAAATATTTACAATTTGTTTTAGCCATACCACGTCATGTTTTCTTGCTTAATTTAGGAGAGATACTTAGAGTAGTATTTACTAAAGATCAATTACTTCTAATATGTAACTCATTGTACTCCAAAGTGTACTTACAGGATATTATATATTTCTCAGGTTACATTTATTACATTACATGATATACATAGTAATAACTATTAGAGATGTTTACTATACTCTTTACATTTCAACTTCTACAAAATACTTACTATTTGAGAGGTATTTAGAGGTACCTGCTAATTGTAATTACACCAATTTCTCATTAGAGCTGGCTAATCACAACTATACTAAATTAACGACGATTTGCTCTACACCCTTAGCTCTTTTTGTTGCTTTATTAGAACAACTTATAAACTACGTATTTTTCTGTTAACGAAATATTTAGCAAATTCATGAAAACAATCGAGATGGTTGATAATCCGAGAAGAGGGGTGCAGGTATACTCAGGAACGTAGCTCGAGCCCCATTATTCATGCACGTCTATATCTGGGTCCAGATAGGGCGTAAACAATAGGGATCTAAGCCACGGCGGTGCATAATATATAGAAATAGCTCGTTTCCATTTAGGCGGCATATTCTTGGTATATAGCCATTGCATGCTAACATTACATCGCAATATAACTAAATTAATATTAATACTGTTACAAACAACAGTAGTAGGCAGATAGAATAACGTAACGCTACACTAACAACGCTCGGCACGTTGGACCAAATGAAAATTAAAGATGAACAAGATTTTCTTTGTAATTACAATGATTTTGTAATGAGAATTATGTATAATATCCTCCAGAAACCTCCTTGATTTTTAGGTAAAATATGATTTGGAATACTCTTAAAAAATATTAAATAAAAATTTTTCTATACAGATTCTATATTTCCCAAATAATTAAATGAAATGAAGTAAATAAAAGTAAATTCCTTACAAAGTTCTCAAGATAAAATTAAAACTGAAAGAAAAGATAAACATTTTTAGGTGATTAAAAGGGTCCAGAAGACTCTAGTGATATAACTTATATTAACTTAATTCCTCCAAGTTTAATTTGCGCATATTTGAAAATTTAAACATATTTCACATAAAATGAAAGAGTCAGTTTGACTAACGTCTAACTACCGGTTGTTACACTCGTTAGTATTAGTTTACAAAGTTTTGGAAATTACGATAACCTAAAATACCTTTTCACAAAATTAACGTCTTTTTCCAATATTAACAACTTTCCCATTAGAAACAGTTAGTAGTAGTACCCCAGAATTATTCAAAAGATCACTCTCTTGTGTTGTTAGTAAAAAAAATATAATAATATATATAGGAATATCTCTATTTGACTATTGTTATAGCTCCGTTTTTTTATCTTTGTAGAGTCTCTGATGATGGCCTAATCGGCTGAAAGCGCTAAGACTACTTTTACTGAGTTTTATTAATATTAATAAAACTACCTACACACTTTAAATACGTCACATTCATTTCTTATTACCCAGTGTGTACACACCACTCAACCTCTTTAATAATATAAAGGTTGAATTCGAGTAGATCTTACATTATTCTTAATTTTAAGAAACGTCTCAAAGAGAGGTAAAAGGCTAATCAGTCTGTGTTATAAAACGAAAACAAACTTTATTCAAAATATAATTTTTCAAATTTTGACATATAAAGTGACATTTCCTTGTTCACCTACTTCTCCAATATCTTTTGCTAATTGCAATTCTTCCAGTCCTGCTTGTTCCATGGTCTTCCAAGCTGCTTCAAAAATATTTATGTGCTAAGTATTGTCGAAAATACATTTGTGGTATATTCATTATGGTATACGGTTCGACCATTTGTATGCCCATATTAATAGAGTAGCCAATACTGCAGCTGAGTTTAAATTCATTTCAGTAGTCACTTTTGGATTTTCAAATCTGTACTGAGATCACACCTTTTGCATTGAAGTCTAAAGCAGCTTATTAGACCAATTGTGTGCTCTTCTATAAATTCCATATCGTCAAAGCCTCAATCAAATGGCTCATGTTTATTTACGAGTAGAGAAATAATGGATTGAATAAAACAGGGAATGTCTACAATTCTTCTGCCGATATTATTTGCATCAAAAGATGTCGATGGTTTGTTTTCTGTTTGAATCTCAACACATATCTCAGCTATTTCTACTTGTCTAGGTTCAGAAATAAGCAACCTAAAATATTTACCAATTCAGTAAAATATCGAAAAGAGCTATGATACATTTACTGGTTATTATTTTGTCGAATAGGCATCTTTGTCCGAGCATATTTTAATTTATTGCATGGAAGATTTCTGTAAATAAAATATTATTATAATAATAATAATAAAAAAGATTAATTATTACAAGAACAAAAAATTATTTAATTGGCAGCAAATATATTTAGAAATACTGTTTACGTTATCATTGTTTTGGCCTTTAATACATCAAAATCCATTACTAGCAGAAAAACCAAAATTTGGTAGATTTTCACATAAATAATTTGATTAAGATTAACATTACATATGTTTCGAATTTCGAATTATTCTTCAGGTGTGACCTATTTCCTCTATTTACAAAAAATAACAAGGGCTACAGTAATTTAATAGATAATGAGTTTAAATTGTAACTTTTTACCATTAGGTACTGGGATTAAAAAAAATAATAATATACATTATTATTAAAAGCTTATATCAAATAAGGGCAGAATGATTTATAAAAATAGAATTTGGTTAAACTTTCAACCAAGTAATAATGTAGTTTTGGACCTTATTTTCCAATTTAAATCAGCACAAAATAACTTAAACACAATACACGACAAAATAACCCACTTTGTTGAAATCTAGATAACTTAAACAATATAAAGATATTACAAGTTTTTGAGAATAAATTATATTATTTTCTTTTTGTCATTGAAAGAATGAAGTTAATCATATGCAACTAAAAATTGCCTAGATGTCAGCAATTTTTCACAAAAACACAATTTTATAAATAATCTAGTCAAAATTTGAAAAAGTATTGTATGTAGCATGTTACGAAATGACATAAAATAAGGCATTTCTCAACGGGTTTCATAAAAACTATAACCCTTTTCATCAATATAAATAGGTATTAATTTTGTGTTTTTTTGTGTATAAAACAGAATTATATTTTTGTGCTACACAGATTAAGTCATTCTAAACTTTATCTTATTTTTTTTTATTTTTAGAGTAATTTAGGTTTCTGTCCAGCTAGATGCCGGTTATTCTGGTAGTATGCAGCGCGACGCTGAGTGGGGGGAGCTCTACAGAGTAGTTCAATAATATAATAGAACACATAATCCTAATAGCATACCTGAGCATTGTAGATAGCAAAACATGTCAGTTACACAAAAGGACAAAATACTCATGGCGAATGTACGGCACGAATTGTCAGTTCTATTGTATCGGGATCGTTGTAACAATATTTGATTTGTTTTTAATCCTGTTTTTGTTTACAGCACCACTGCCGGCTGTCGCTGTTTTAAATTAATATATACCAATTAAGGCCTCGATGATATTTTATTATTTATTCAACGGTCAGTCGGTGAGGTATAGGCGGTGTTGCTGTTAAACGTTGTTTTTATTGTTGACACTAATTTGTGTACACCCAATTGTTTATATACAGGGAATCTTGTAACTTTATACAAAAATAAGCTAGAAAATTTCCACCAGAAGTTCCGTTTTGGGTGAAAATCTGATTTTACCGGAACTTCTGGTTGCATTCAAAATTAGTCTCAAAATGTGTGCAACTATCTCGAAAATAGCTGAGTTAGGGTAAAAAGTATATGGTATAATATAAAACAATCTTAGAATTTTTGGGAGGATTCAAAAATACGAAAATATACAGGGTGTTCCATTTAAAATAACGAAGTTGCTGCTACTTTTAGGTAGATGCGGCAGCACTGTAATTTTGAAAATATTTTAAATCAAGAAAGCATTTTTGAAAAATTCAAAACTTCAGATTAGAGATTTTCCGTAAACGTCTAATAAGCCGTCCACCGTGAATCACCCTGTATGTTAAAAGTTTCTGTCACTTATGGAATTGTAGGGAACAGCACTGATTCTTTTTAGGTGCATAATTAAATTTTGTACAAAGGTGCCTGTCCAAAAATAACTGGAAATAAACAATTATTCCCTAAAGAAGTTATTAGGTAGGTATCAAAGAGGTTTCCAAATATATTTGGAACATCGTGCAGATAATTTATCTGTAGATAGAAAAATAGAAAAAATGGAATCCTCTAAAACTTGCAAATACAAATGAATATGTCAGTTAAAAATAGTAATTGTAATTTTCTGAATTTGGTGCCACTCCCCCTTAATCCCGATCGATGGTTAATGCTTTAAAGCTACCGTTTTTAAGTTAAACCTGGGGAAAAAACCACTATGTTTTTTAATTACCATCGTGAACATTGGGAGATACATTTTCATCGGTCATTCGTATATTGGTCCAAACAGGGTACTATGTTGGTAACTAAGTTAGTAATCATTTTATGAAAACGCATTGGTTTTATATATAAAAGATTAAACATCCTTATTATAATGAAAAGAGCGCTGTTTTTATACAAATTGTTAATAATTCTAAAGATACACATAAAGGATTTGCTGCTAATTATGTTTACCTAGGTTCGTTATAACTATCTGTACTGCGAGTAATTACAGTGGATGCTTTGAAAATAAAGACAGTTCCAGACCTACACATGCAAAATATAGACATAAAATAACTTACCAGTAACGCAAATAACGTAACTAATACTAGCACTTCAAACAAAACAAAATGCACAACATACATAACTGAAAAGCGCCATCCAACACAGCAGATTACTGCAGCCTTTACACAGCAAACTAGACAGCCATTTGCATTTTTCACTGCAGCAAACCAGCGTTGCCATTTTTTTGCTCCGCTGAATATATTAGAAAACTAGAATTATTTACACTCCAAATTGTACTTGATTGCAATAGACAATAATCACTCGTTAAAAATTTTGAGTCATCATTTAGGTGTATCTTGGTTAGTGAAATTAGAAACCCAAACTAAAGCGCATGACAAAAATAAATCGAACTTTGGTACAATCACCACCAAATAACAGTCTAAAAAATTTTAGACAGGAATAATATTATTATTACTATTTAAAAATAGTAATAATAATAATAATAATAATATAACTTATAATAATGATAGTAATAATATAATAATATCATTATTATTATTTTTGTGTTGCAAATTAACTGAAATAACCAATTCTGAGATAAATCGTCCAATCTGGCAACGCTGCCGACACGTATGACCACGTCCCGCGATGCCATCCAAAAATATTGGGCCAGAAAGAGTACTATGTTGATTTAAAAACATCAAATGATACAATGAAATTATAAGTTACTCATCTTATTCATTAATATAGAAGAACCTCCCGGTTCAATCAAAAACATAAGTAAAACGGCAGCTGACGGTTTAGTATGGGTTTCTGTCTAACTGCCTGTTGTTGGTCCCATATTGGCCCAAAATTAGTGTTACATATTGGAAAATAAATTTGTTGCTAATATGGTACCAACATTGGTTTAAAAAGTTTAATATTGGCCCAACTTATAAATATTGGACCTACAATGCACCAGTCTGGGTCCAATATCTTGTGCTACAGGGGATGTTATAGAGATGGCAGGAATGGTGGCAAGAAGAGGCAGATTCAACAGGAGTCTTATCCTATTAATTTAAATTGTACTCCTTAAAAGTAATATTAGGCCATATAAAACAAACTAAATAAAAAGTAACAATTTAATTTGTACCGAGCTAGACAAATTTTAAATTAAAGTCAATAGAATATTTGGGCAATCTCCCGGATCATGAAAAATTAAAATTTTCCCACGACTCCCCTTTTAGAAGATATGGTATGGACACCACTGAAACTTTTTATTTTTGATAACCTTTAAATACGATGGATACAAGTCTACGTAAATGGGCCATTTTATACAAATTTAACTTTTTTTAGTTTTCCCTAGCTTTAACACAATAATGCTAATATTTTTTACATTCTGTATGATAAAGATACAACAATAATATTTTTGGACAGCTTAAACCTTAAACTAAAAAAGATGCACTGGTTGCTATGGTTTTTTTAACATTTGACCGATTTAAATAAAAATAATTTGTGGCAGTGTGCTAGTATAAGTTGGCAATAGCGTGTTGAGATTTGCCATCAACCAAAAATAAAAACTATATGACCGAATAAATCAAACAACTATTTATTTATATAAAATTAACTTCGAAAATTTATCGGGGTTGTCCATTATATGAGACCATATCTTCAAAAAGGTGGATCGTAGAAAAAACTTTACAGGAACTTGTAATGATATTGTTATGTGTTCTATTTGAATCCTGGAGATTGCTCACATATTCAGGGCCACCCTGTATGATAAATAAAATTTAAGAAACAAACCCAATTAATAAAATGATACAGGAAGTGAATACTGTACAATGTCAAAAAAATTGTTTAGAAAATACAATTTTCTAAATGTCGCTTACGTTTATTTTGCCAGCACATCGTCAAATTGATTATAAACTCGCGATTTTTAATAAAGTGGTACTGATTATTAAAATCCTTGTTACATAATAAAATTGTTTAATTCTAATCGCGTACAATATCCAAATGAAACCGGCAATTATAATAAATAATCATATTAGCTAGGTAGGAGCCGTCAATTCGGCCAACCACACCACACTACCGTATTAAAATGACATTTTGAATTGAAACAGCGGCGGAAATCAAACAGCGGTCAACACTTTGCGATACTATTTCATAATTAACACACAATGATTGCATTATATCGATTGATCGAGCGTTTGCGGGGCCTGATGATCGCATTACCGAATGAGAGAGTAGCCGCCTGTAATCTCTGCTGGTAAAACAGCGATGATTGATGCCAGTAAATTCGCGCTATTTACAGGCCGCGACCCTTCCCGATGCGAGCGAACTGGCGCTAGGATTCCTAGCGCGGGACGGTGCCCGAGATTCCAATGCCAAAAATCCTATACAAGATCAACAGTATCCTGCTCTATTTATAAAGCGATGTGGTGGTTGAAGCAACAACCAAGTGTCAGTGACGATACGATAACTGTCACGATTTTATACTATGATATATGTCATATTTCGGATATTTAGGGCGTTACCGTCAGACATTGTTATGACAAAACACAACATTTAACACTTTTAAAATGTGTTAATGCAATATAGAACAATAGACAATGTTGAGAACACCTTTGAACGACGTTACACTAATAATTATTAAAGATATACGGATAATAATACGATATCAATTATTAATCAATTAAAGAAATGATGCTAGCGATCCGGAGCCAGCGTACCACCGCCCCATCGATTACACTTCTCTAATCTCTTCTCCTTCCTTATTTTTTTACTAACATGCTGCTGGCTCCATTCCGCCCCCCTTGCCCCTCACTATGAATGGCGCAAGTGTGTATCATGTTTGTTAAGTCGTCAAAATATTAAAAAGTTTCGTAAAAAAGCTACCACTTAATTTCATCATCACTTATCATTCACGTGGCGCCTCTTGTAACAAAATGTGAAATAATACATAAAATATTATTCCTTGTCGAAAAAAATGCCTTTGTGCCAATTTTGATATCAATTCATAGATATACAGTGACATCAGAAAAATTTAATGCCCTGTATCTTATTCCACAGCAATATTTTATTAAGGTATATTTGGTCCTATCGCCATATTTTTGTCCAAATAACCTGCCTTAGCCTATGTCTCAATAGTTATGAATCAACCTGTATATTACTTGGTTATAAAAATAGTGAATGCACAGAAAAAAAGGTGCATCTGTTTTGACTCTTGAATGTTCTGAAAATTTCTCTTATAATGTTTGGCAACATTGCACGGTAGTAAAATAAATTCAAACCAAAGTGCAAGAGTTCAAAATATACAATTTATATAAAAAAACTATTGATATTTTGAAGTTGTGAGTAATTGTGAGTAATCCGGAAAAGTTTTTGAGAGTAAATCGGTAAAGGCAGGTTGACAACCCTGCTTATCTTATTGAAATACCGACTATCAATAAATCAAACTTCTTAAAACTATAAACAAAACAAAAGGTAACCATCGGCGCCGCCGACATATAAGGACGTGGTATCCCTGTATACAGGGTGTAACTAAATAAGTGTAAAACATTTAAAGGGGTGATTCTTCATCGAAAAAAAGATAGGATCTTTCATATAAAGAAACTTCTTTGGAGCATCCCTTGTTAAGATACAGCCCCTTAAATAGGGTACATAAAATTTGTTTAACAATTTTTTTCACAAGCACTAAACAAGTTACAATATTGAAATTAACCTGACATTTTCTACTACCAAAAAGACACTTAGCCAGTAATTTATTTGGTTTACCCCATGGTTGTAAGGGGTGAAAAATGCAACCCCTAAAATTTCGTTCCAACGTAACTTTTTGTCTTATTATTTGTTTACCATTTAAAATTTTATTTCCGATAGCCTGTTTCATTCTAAACAAAAAATGTCTCTTGAATTTTTTGCCCAAAATAAACCAGTTCGCAGCAAATAATTATTTTACGAACAACTACAGAAATACATCGTCATAATAATAATGTCATGATTTATGGTATCAGGAGAAGAGAACGGATCTCACATAAATTAACGGAAACAGGATGGTTGAATATGTCAAACTGTCGTAAATTACATTCATTGTGTTTTTTTTATAAAATACTTAAAAATAAAACTCCATCATATTTGCAAAGTAAAGTTAGATTCCGAACCGATATACATAATTTAAATTTAAGAAGAAGAGATATTATTGATACTCCCGCTCATAATAAAGAATTATTTAAAAGATCCTTCTTTTATCAAATATCTTGTTATGGAAATCTGCTGGATGTACCATTTTATAATGTATCAATAGAATGTTTCAGAAAAACTTTAAAAAACGGTTATTAGCAGAACAAATGAACTGGCAGTAACGAATATGAATATTCAGTTTTATTAAGATTTTTTTAATGTATTATTAAATTAGAATTTTAATTTCGGGCTCCAATAGCATTATAGAACTGTATTTTATTTTGGTTTCAATGGGCAGTATGGAAGAGTCGGTTTTTGAACCTAATACTTTACCATTTATTTACCAATGTTTGTTATTTTAAAACATATCTGTAATCAGTTTTTTGTTTTGGTAAATAATAAATTTATATTATTATTATTAATAATTTTCTTTAGAAACTTGCAAATATCAAAGTGGAGCTTGTTCATGTAGAATCCATATAAAGTTCATAAGTAGTCCACATAGAGCTTTTCTAAACGATATATTTTCACTTCATAGCCTTCATTAACAAGTACATTTGTCTTACATTAGTGAGCTAAAAAAATGCTATTCTTACGAGTATTTTGATTTTTTTAAGAAAATATTTCTTTTGGACTTAAAACGCTAAAAGTATTCTTAGTGACCTGATTTTTACTACTGGATTAAATACTAACTAGCCTAATTTTGTACTACCACACATTCGCTTTTGTTTAAAAAAAAAATCTTTAAAAAGTGTAGAGATGCTCCAGATGTCCTTAACAAGGCACAGCGATGTTGTATTTGATTTCCTATTCCTTTCATAAGGTGGTTCCATTTTGGATACCTCAGTTGAGGCATTAATTTAATTTTCTTTAATATTCTTTGAAAATTTATTACTGCTGGTGTTAAATAGCTCATAAATAGACGTTGATATTGCCAATAATTTTATTTACGGATAAGAATCAGACGTCCAAACATCGCTAATGAATTGTGTACGGTAAATATGACAAAATATGCCCCTATACGTTCAATTATTCACGAAATTTACGATTGCATGCGAGACGGCAAGCAACCTCGCAGGTGGTCCCCGCGAATTTGCATTATTTTCTTTCGTTTCTTTCTCCTTCTCTCTCTCTCTAGTCAACTTTCTCCTACTTCAAAACAATTGTGTTCCTGCGAAATACAAAAACTGCATTTGGCTAAAGTGTTGTTAAAGCCGCGGCTCTTAACTGGCAGAATGGTACGTTTTCGGGAGCAAAATCGATGGCCTGGTGAATAAATAAAGGATGCAAGTGAATCCTTCTAAGGATGCACGTATACGGAGTTACTCGGCAGCATTTTTAGGGATTGTAAGATTTGCGAAACGTCGATAAAATTATTCGAACTTTTTTCGTTACCTCGTTTTATTTTACTCAAAATAAAATTTAGATTTTGTCTCGCTTGGTAGGAAAATAATTAAAAGGCCTATATTTATAAGAAAAGTAATATTTCAACAAATAATAATAATAATAATAATATTTGAGTTGTAGTTGCTTAAAGGAAATGTTTTAAGCGATTCTCGCGATTAATCGCGCTGAGGGGTTTCGCTCACATACTCAATAATATACAAGATGTCCCTTTACTTAAAAAAAAAAAACAAATACTTAACGTTTTAAAAGGTTTTTGATATAAAAAAAAAAACTTAAAAATTTTTAATATAAACTAAAAACTAATAGAAAAAGGTCAATAGAAAAATATTAATCTTTATTTTCTGATCTTATTTGAGACATGCAGTTGTTGCAATTAAAAACAGTATGTTCGTTGCAGATTGAGAGTTGACAGCTACTACATATTTTCTTAGTTTTTCTGCGAGGACAAAATGCGAAAAGTTTATCCTCACTAGCAGGCTGCTGATTTACTTCCGAATGTGGTAATCCCGCTATTTTTCTAATTGACATTCGTAGAAATAACGATAAGTTGGAAATTTTTGAGCGATTTATCAGATGCGCTGTAGAAAAAGGGCAAGTTGTTTCAATAATTCCGTCTTTTTGGTATAGCACTGTCAAGGTTATTACTTTTATGAATAATTTAACTATTGATACCACCAATATTTAGCATAGCAAAATAGATTGTAAGTGGCTACCCACAACTTATTCTTGCAACAGAATATAGGCCTTTCAGTTCATCAACTACGTCTACCGCTCCTTTAGTAAGATTGTAGAAAGTGATTATTTCAGGTTTCACTTCGTACTCTCTATCACTGTCTATAGAACCATCGTCATGCAGACTCGATGGAAGTATATATTTCTTTTTATTTTTAGGGATATATGATACCAATACACTGTTCTTGGAAAAAGCAAACATACTTCTTAATACTTTTCGATCCTTAATGTTGACTAGTTCAGGGGGTATTTATTTTTAATTTCTTCGTAATGTTCCTACGATGGTAGTTTTACGATTGGTAATAAGATCGTTGGCCAATGGCACAGAAGTAAAATAATTGTCCATAATGTTCCTGCCGTTATTTATAACTGGAGCAATTATCCTCTTGACTACATTAAACGCAGTATTGTCTACTTTAAATGGACCTTCTGATTGCTTTCCGGCATACACTTCTAAATTTGAGGTATAAAAGGTCCTAGAGTCAACTAGAACATACATTTTAATGCTGGTTTGTTCGCAATATATTGCATAAATTTGGAGCGGTCTCTAAACCTATTGAGTAGTTTAAGTTACAACATTCATCAAAGCCACAAGAGAACAATAGAGAACAATAGAGAACAATACAGAAAAGAAACATGTTTCTTTTCTGTAATGTTCTTTCTTCTATGTCAAAGCTATCAATCTATTTTTTTATGGGGGCTAATTTGTCAGTAACTTGACGTTCCTGTCTATCATGAATATCATCAAATCGCAAAGCACCTAATAACGTGGAAAATCTTTTGTGGGACATTACTGCTCGAAAACATTCAGGAGCTGTACCGTCATCTCTTCATAATTTCTGAATATTAACATGGCTACTTTTCTTTATTCCGGCCAAATAAAGAATGTCTGGAAGAGCGTTTATCTCATTAAAATAAGTGTCATTACACTCCTTTTCACGAGTATAGTTTTCACGTTTTATTTGCAAATATTAGTACAGTTGAAAACTTCTTGAAAAGCAGTATCAAACAACATTCTAGTGGCGTCTTGGAGTTTTGGGCCACCCGTTTTACAGCTGGTAGATATATTATTATATTATGGCATTTCGTACGTCCTGTAATCGTAAGGGAATATTTTAACCTCTTGGTTATTTTATCTTTCCCACTCTATGAGTTTCTTGATTATCTGTCTCTTGCTCGTCTCCATTATAATCCGACTGCTATGAATCCATGTTATTAATGCTGTTCTCACTTTCTGCATCACCTTCTTGAACATCAAACCCGGACATATCCCAGTTTTAAATTTTCGCGGTTTTTGATGACGCTGCAATCACAATCAACTTGTCTACCGATTTATATACAAATACAAAGCAAAAGTGGACAAATAAAGTTAAAACATCACATTAAAATTTAATGTATGTTTCAAAAGCGGATAAATTTCGATAGCAATTCGGAACAAAATAGGACAGATCCAGTTGTGACCAGCACAGGGATTCTTGTTGAGAATTCCACTGCTGATGCGGACAAATCTAAAGCAAAAAAAAACAGTGTCGCCATCTACCACCATTAACAGCTATTAACTCCGTTTGCCCATGAAAAGATATTCCTCCCCATACCATTATTGACCCACCTCCAAAACTTTTCCTTTCACGAAAGTTGCATTGGTAATGTCGCTCGCCTGGTCTTCGGTATACTGGTATATGTCTATCTGAAGAGAACAAACAAAATCTGGACTCGTCTGTAAAGAGGATATTGGACCATTCTTCTACACCCTATCCAGCATGGTCTCTAGCAAATTGTAAACGGCAAACTCGATGTTCTCTGGTAAGACGCGGGTTACTGGCTGGAACCCTTGCACGTATCTCATGCTCTCGAAGACGATTACGTACGGTTTGTACGCAAATCTGAACATTTCGGGCAGCTAGAAGGTCATTTTGGAGCATTCGAGCAGTGCACTGTCGTGTTCTTAGGGCTGAAAGTCGTAAAAAACGATCAACTAGAGCTGTTGTAGCTCTAAGACGACCTTGGCTCTCTCTTATAGAGTACCGTCCAGTCTCCCTATGCCTCTTGAAATGGTACTCTGTTGTACACCCAATAAATCCGCCACGTACCTTTGACTTCGCCCATCTTCAATCAGCGCAATTACTCTGACGGCCTCTTCATCTGTCAAATGGCGAGTTAAACGTTGTGGACCAGCCATAGTATACACCTTTATTGTACAACTTAATATCAAAGCAGAAAACACAGAAATGAACAGCATAATTGCAAAGTGGAATGTATGCCTATCCGCATTCTCCCGAAAAAAAGTAAACAAGAACCTAACAAAAGAAGAAACGACCAGTTTTTTGACTCTAGTTTATCAGTAAAGAATGCCCATTCAGGGAATACTTAAGAATTTTTAAATAAATTTACTGTAGCCAAAATATTTAAAAGCATTGGTGATGCGGTAATTTTTGTGCGGTGTGTATAAAAATAAAATCTAGATGATTTTCAAAAAATCTGGCTGGTAGAAAGATGCTTTTGAGTAAAAATACCCACTTGGTTAATATTTTGTATTAAAATGCAGGTACAATTGAAAAATATTGTAATGTTTACAAAATAATGATAAGCAATATTTTATTTTTAGATATACATTATTATTTAAGATATGCATTATTATTTTAGATATGCAATATAAAATTCTGCACTAAATATGTAGGCATGCACTTTATATGCATTTTGCCTATAATCCAAGCTCTAGTAATGACAGGCCACAGACAGGCACATAATAGGTTATGATATGGAAACACTGTGGGCCTGGTGATTTGATAGGGTTAATGATGTAAATAGTTATTTAGATTGATCATCCATGTTTTTTGAAAATAAACATCAGCTTGTTCATAGGCGCCGGAACTCAAAAATTGCTTTGGGTGCCCGGCCTCTATGCGGGAAATGGCAGCTCCCCCTCCATACCCCACTTAGGGTCACCACCCGTTTTTTAAAAGAACTTTAAAAGAAATGTCTTTTAAAGTGCGTTCATTTTATTAAAATTTTCTCGAAAAAAAAAAAGAATTGAAAAATGTTGAATTGCTGGAGTTTTAAGGATTGAAGCGGCAGACGAGAGTATCAACAATCGGTACGCTCCCACTTAAATCGGGATATCTGGCATCTGGCGACCCTATATGCTCGGTGCAGCCATCACTGGTATTCAGTGGTGCTGCAGTACTAGAGTACCAATGAAATAAGTAGAAACACAATATAACACATTTATTAACTATCATGAATTTAGAAGAAGATGTATGATGATTTATTAATATACATATAATGGAGTATTGTATATATACTGGGTGGCCACTTGAAAACGAAACAGAGCCAATTTTAGGCACCCCAGGTCATTTACGAAAAAACGTTCGGATCTGTCAATTTTTGATTATACGGGGACATTTTTTTGCCAGTTTCTCCCCTGAACGGAAACCCTCTATCGGGGGTGAAACTTACCCATAACATCTTAAGTGGAAAGAGGTGTCGAATGTTATTTTATTTTGAAGGAATTTTTACCTAGTTTATAACCCCTGAGTTTTAATCTGTATCTGTAACGTGTGGAGGGTGGGTTACCCCACGGCACTTAGGCCTCATTAGGCCTATTGTGCATCCTCCTGAGATGATAGGCACCTCCTAGCTCGTGAGCCAGCCTACAGATTTAATGTAAATGACAACGTCGCCAAGAGCTGCTTCTCTTATATCGGCCGGTGTTAGCCGATACTCGCCGAACATCTTCTAATAAATGAGAGCGTCAAGCAATCGTAAAGGATATGCCCGATGGTCTCATCTTCTTGTTCACACCCTCTGCAGAGTGCGGATTCTGACAGTTCCATGATATGGAGATGCTTTCGTACTTGGCTATGACCAGTCAGAATGCATGTGACTAGGCGCAGATTCTGTCTGGTCATAGTCAAGTATTTGTTTGCTGCAGTGTTGTCAGGATAATTTAAGAGCTCCTGGCAACTCTGTAACTTCTTGTTTCATCCCAACAATGTAAAAATTATGGTAAACCAGTTTTGTAATTTTGGTATGGGCTACGAGGGTTATAATCTCGGTAAAACTACCTTAAAAATAAAATATTATTTGACCCCTCTTTGCATTTAAGATTTAGGGGAGAGTCTCACCTCTACTAGAGGGTTTCCATTCAGGGGTTGAAACTGGCAAAAAATGTTTCCCCCTAAAATCAAAAATGGATGGGTCTGAGCGTTTTTTAGTAAATGACTTAAGTTACTCGCGAGCAATATTAGAGCGCTGTTTCTGACTCTAAATGAACGTTCTTGTTTAACGGTGCTTGATCTGGAGCAACTTCCAAATGTTCTCGTTTCACCCCTCAAGCATTTGCTCGATAAGAATAATAAACCCTTAAGTCCAAGTTCAACGCGTTGTCTGTGACAACTGACAGCGACTTTTTTAACACAGAAAATACAGCTCCGAACGATAATATTTTCAGAAATTGTTTTTAAAAATGGGTTCAGAGTACGGTAAAGAATGATGGAAAGTCTATAGTTTGTTTTACTTTTAATGCATAATATTTTAATAAGTGATATTTAACAAATATTTAAAAGTTATGGACTTTCCATAATTTTTTATAGTATTTAAAAGCTAAAACGCAAAATACACTTTTATTTTTGTCCTAATTATTTCAGGAAAGTTTTGTTAATATTTAAAAATGTACTGCCGATGAGGTGGCGCCAATTTGCAACCGTGCTAATTCGTAACAAACCTTTTATTAAACTCATCGTGTTTGTTGAAATTGAGAGATAGAAATTTAAAGTGACGAATAAAAAATTGTTTTCTAACCTAAGAAAAAAATTGAGTTGGGTCTTAAAAAGAAAGCTTTAATATTTTACATTAGGATTATCGTAACTTGCAACGTCACAGCACACAACTCTGACAGCCAATAAAAAACTGATGCCCCATGAGGCATCCTGTCGCTCTACCAACTTGGACCACGACAGCTTCTTCATTTCACTTATTGGCACTTTTTGTCCACGTTTTGCTATGGGTGCTCCGCACCTTGTTTAAAACTGCTCTGGGTGCTTGCGCACCCAGAGCCCCGAGGATTCGGCGCCTATGAGCTTGTGCCTTGTGCAGTATATAATTGCTAAACAGATTCAAATTTATGATCACTTTCCAGGCAATATGGCCGCTCGCAAACGACCCGCCCTGAGCATCTATATAACTATATATGTATTATTGACCCTGCCAATGACAACAAGCCCACAGGGTTGTCATATCTAAACTGTCAGTTCCCACTGGCAGCCTTTTGACAGGTTGTTGAAATGCCTAATAGGAAAGGGTTTTATGTGTCCAACAACAGTTTTTCTAATATTCCCCATAATTCAATGTCGTGTTTTTATGTGCCTTACTCTCATTTTCTGCTCTAGACATCCTTCTTTTGGTGATGTTTTTCAAAAGTGATTAAAACTTAGTTACTACACTCTGCGTTAAAACCGTCGATTTATTAACATTTACTTCGTATCTCATTTCCTCATTATTTAATTCCACATTCCTTATACCTACCTGCAAATAATAAATACATTTTCTTTTCAAATTTCTCCATCAACTCTCATATAATAACGATGCTCGGTACAGAAAGACCCAACGCAAAATATTGCAAACGTACGTCTTCGTCTTCGCTAATTTGTATTATCAGCGTTAATAGTATTTACCGAACGCAGAGAACCCTGGGGCCCTCCTCGTGAGAAGATCTGTGTTCCGATGTTGTCGTTTCAATGTATATAATCATTCTGAATAAACATTAAGATGTGTGTTATCTTCTACATTGAAGATTTCATATATTTTACGGTGCGTGGAAGTTAAGACTTGGCTGAACGTCCCGGTAGAAAACGGTCGTTTGTGGTAAATGTTGCGATTATCAGAGCCGGCACCTTTGTAATGTCAGTAGATAAGTTTTTCTTAAGTGGCCATCCTTTTTGCCTCTTATTTTTCCTTTTCTTTATCCTTTAATTTTCTTTTTTTATATTAAGTCAAGAAAAATTTATAAAAACTCCATAAATCAGAATAATAGTTGTAAGTGTCAACTTGTATAAATAATTAATTAAACTCATTAAAATATCTTTCAGTAATCGTAGATCAGCATTTAAGATGGTCTGATCATATTGGATACGTAACAAATACACAAACTAACAAAAATTTAATTAAAGCATACAATTTATTGGTATATATCACTTTATTTTAGAAACACTCTGTATATTACACAGTCGAAAGAGATTCTAAATAATTAAATTCAAAACGTTGATCAATTTAGTCAACAAATTGCCGTTACTACCAAAGAGTTAAGATTGAACCTTTGTCCTTCTTGATAAGTTGGTGGATTAGTTAAAACTCCAGAATCCTTCAATTAAACCCTCCGGGATTTCCTAACGAAGGTCACTTGATTTGACCTATATCATCCAGACTAACTTTATTCAAGAGATCGTCTTCAGTTGAATAAATTACGACTTTCCAATAAGTACAAACTTTGCGATTATTTTGCGAAATGATAACCACTAAATGCCCACCTTGACTTTATCTGGAAATGGTTATTCTTTTGAAGAAATTTTGTATGACATTTTCGCACAACTGATGATCTATCTGGAGAATAACAGCTCTAGAATTGGTGTAGGCTCTTCCTTCAAGTAGCCACAAAGAAAAAAGTCTAGCGGAGTAAAATCGCACGATCTGGAGGGCTAAGGTTATATAATTAATGCAACAAATCGAAAATTGTTACATTTCTGTCTCTTTCGTAAACTAATGCAAAATTAACTGTTAAGGTGGGTCCACATTGATCGCGAACAGTGCGAACGAACACAACAAGCGCAACAAACAGAGCAAACAGCACGAATGAAACAAAAATCATATTCGTCGTGTTAGAGCTGTTTGCAGCGTTCTTCGTGCTTGCAATCACCCAAAACACCTGTTTTGACTGTTCGGTAACGTAGCGGTACTTCAAAGGGATGCATATTGCGCGCGCGAGCACAGTTGACGGCGGTTTGGTGATTTTTTTGTTTTTACTGTTCGCTTTCAAGTTCAGTTAAGTACGAGCGTACGAGCAAGGCGCAGTGCAATATGGAGTGGACTGAAGAAAACATTTTGAAGCTAATTAGGTTTTATGAAACTTATCCTGTTTTGTGGGATCCACAATATAAATTTTATAAGCTAAATAATAAAAAAAAATGGTGGTATTCTTTCTTTGGATATGTGGGCGAACTAAATTAATTAGTGTTTTAAAATCGGTACTACTCATGCAACAAAAATTATTAAAAAACATCCCATATGTTTGCAAATCATGAAGAAGATTACTTCCACTGTATTTGGATCTACTTTTAAAAATATTTGACATCCAACATCTTTTTGTCACTAATTAACGCACTGGCAGTCGCCGTTAATAATATAATTGATCATCCATGTCGGAACCGCAAGAGCGCAAACACAGAACTACAATGTGGACACTTTTGCTCGCGGATAGAACGATCTTGACAAATAGAAGAAACACAAAAAGCAGCGTTCCGGAAACAGCACTAACGCGATCACGAGGACGAGCATGAGCACGAACAGGAGCAATGTGGACCCACCTTTAGAATTTCTTTAATATATCGAGTCAGCAAAAATATTAATCAATAGGTTCTTTTTTACTCGCTGAGTGCAGCTGGAAACATGACGATAAACATTAACAATAAGAATCATTTGAAAAAGACACATAGATATACATGTCTGCTAGAAAGTATCGAGTCAGCAAAAAAATATTTTATGTATTTAAGGAGGTCCTTTCGCCACCAATGTAAAATAAAAAATATTAGATTATGACTAAAATTAATTTTTTTCTAATAGTAGATGTCCTTATTTATCTAATAGTGAACTTTTAACTATACCTTACCGTGCAAATTTTTGAGAATTTTTTTTTTAAATGTGTGTGTTTGTACAGTGTCTTATGAGAAAGTAAGACTTCAACAACAATTTTCGAATTATAATTAATTTTACTATTATTTATTGATTAGATGGAGTAGAAAAAAACTAAAAATAAGGTTTTTGAAATATTTAGGTTTTGTTTTTTACCATTCAGTTGTAGATTTACAAAAATTACTTACATTAAAACACACTTCATCAGAAGTATTATTTCCATCATTATGATTACCATCATTTTCATGTTCTTCATTCTCTTTTACCTGATTTACCATTAAGTTTTATTTTTATGAAATTTCCCTATTAGAAAATAACAATCCTTTTTTAAATGACCTTGTTTATTGCAATAGTGACATACAAGATTTGTTTTTCTTCGAAAATTTTTCACTTTCAAAACTGTTTTCTTCGTTCGCGATATGTTCTTGATTTTCTTTTCGCTTCCTAAATTCTTGCAATAATTTTTCTTTTACGACATCTACAGTTATACTATTTTCATCTCTATTTTCTAAAGCCGTGACTAAAGAATCATAACTTTCAGGCAAATTGCATAATAAAAAAGCTACTACCAGATGATCCGCCATTTCTTCTCCTAGAGTTCGAAGTTAATGCACCAAATCCAGCATTACATTTATATGTATTTCCATGTCACCAGTTTCTTCCATCATCATTCTGCAAATCCTCTTCAAGAGATAAATTTTTCTTGTCAGTGACAGTTTCTCGTAACAATGTTTCAGTGAGTCCCATGCTTCTTTTGCAGATTGTGAATTTCGTACGTGTATCACTTGATTATCCTCAATTAAGAGTCCTATTGTTACTCTGGCTTTTCTGACCATTTTAGTCCATTCATTGGTTACCAAGTTAGATTCTTCTTCATGGAATACATCCCACAATTCGTCTTTCATTAGAAGCATTTTCATTTGGTAGTTTTGCCCATTTAGTTTTGTAAAGTTTAATCTTGTTAAATCTGTCATGCCTTTCAGTATAATTAAAATTTTGGAATTTTGTAAATTCAGCTTTCTTCCTTCTTCTTATTTATACTGTACTTTCTACACTGGGCCCATAACCTTTTAGCAGTGCGTTTTACTATTAATAAAGGCTTTTCATTTTGTATATAGATTTTATTTCTGACAAGACGATTTTATTATTCTAACAAAATTAATAAAATATATTTTCTTTATCACTATTGATTCTAACAGTATTATTATTAATAATATTTGATATGGTATTCTCTTTCAGATAATAAAGTCGTATCAAACTATAGGAGAGGTGATTGGTTGACACATTTTTATTAGTAAAATTTTAGTATTTATTTATTTTTATTGGGTACCAATTAAATATCACATATTGAAAAAACTTTCTGTTGTTACAGATGGACCCTAAAAATTTGGTGAGTAACTTTTGAATTCCTGAAAACAATATTAACAAGCATGATGTTATTAAAGTGCTGTATAAGAAGTTAGAGCTTTAATTTATTGATGTTAACTGAATAATTAAATTTTTTGCATTATATTGTTGTTAAATATATTTGGATTTAAAATTTTTGTTCTAACTTTTAATATTGGTACTTTAAATAAAAAACCAGTAATATTTAAATCGATATATAAATTACTAAAAATGTAGTTTTTACATTTACACATTTTTTTTTATGAATTAAAGTATTATTTCAATTTTTTTAACGTGTCAACTAATTGCCTCTCCTTTCAGTTTTTCACAAAGACTTTACATACTCGAAAAGAATCTATTAATATTAAATTTATTTAAAATATACTGCAGTAAATAATTTTTTAAATATTTTATAAATTTGTCACAATTTAGTATATTTTCATAATTAAAAACTATTAAAATTGCAAAGTATCTATTATAATTAAAGTTGAGATTTTTTATATTATTATGTGCATCTAAAAAAACATTTTTGACTTAAAATGAAAAAGAAACTCTCTATAGATCTAACAGCATCTTCAAGCTTTCATTTAACAAAAAAAAACTCATAGGTATATGTAATTCTATTTCACAATTTCTGCATATAATTTGTGCGATTTAACGTAAAAGCTTAAGAGTTTTGCGGAAAAAAAGATAAAAGCATGTTTCAAAGCTTTGAAGACAATTATTATGGTATATTTTTATTGTTTCTTTTTTTTCTAGTGAGCTCTAGGTTTTTTCCAACCATACACGCTTGCTTCGAATTAGTCCTGCCAACTGTAATTAAGGGGAGAGTGGTGAAAATATTTATGTAAAACGTATTTTTTACTTATTTTTTTATTTTTGGAAAAATTAGGATTATGCATCCAGTTGGATTTTTGAATTTGTTTATAAAGCAATAGTTTATAAAGTAACAGTTTATAAAGCAACAGTTTATGAAGTAGCAGTTTATAAAGCAACAATTGTACACAATGTTTATTGCAGGGGGAGTCAACACATTCTTTTGAAGAAGAGATAAAGTTCTTTACTCT
The DNA here is from genome assembly GCA_927349885.1 of Psylliodes chrysocephalus. Lineage (NCBI taxonomy): Eukaryota > Metazoa > Arthropoda > Insecta > Coleoptera > Chrysomelidae > Psylliodes > Psylliodes chrysocephalus. The sequence goes on from OV651819.1 coordinate 13,753,641, forward strand.
TCTAAACACTTGTGTTATCTTTCAGAATGACAGTTTCATCGGTAAACGTCGCCATTTTACACAATAGCTAAATGTGAACAAGGAAAACCTTCTCTAAATCTACAAAAAAGAATTTTAACCCGAGAAAGAGATAAAAGATTGGAAAGAAAGGCAAAAAGATAGAGTCTGAGTTTCTGGTTAGAAAATTAGGTCTTGAATTTAGTACTAATATATTAAAAAAGTGACCTAAATATACTCCAAATCAATTATCATGGATACCAAAATGCTGTCATGAGAGAGTCATTGATATAGACGATGAAAAACACTTTACATTTGGAGGAAGAAAATCAAAGCAAACGATGGTTTTTAAAAGGGCAAGCTGCAAATACTGAAAGTTATCCAACATCACATTGAAGACTATAACGTTTTAACCCAACTTAGCGTCCTGGGATTTAACATTGAATCAACACTTGCAGAAAGTCACTTAAAAGAGCACAACATCCTTTAACTTATATCGAAGGTTGTGTGGAAAAATATGATGATTACAACGAAAAATGTCGCTATGGCTGTATACTAGAGTCTTAAGGCCTATAATAACCTACGGGTCGGTGGTATGGTGACCAAAGACTCGGCAAGCTGGAGTCATTCGACAGCTCAGCAGTATACGAAGGCAAGGATGCCTGAGTACCACGGAAGCCATCAATCAGAAGCTTTAGAAGACGCTAAACCTAACACCACTAAATAATTTATTCATTCAAGGCAGGTCTGTCACATACAGACTACACAAAGACAGGTTTTGTAAAGAGTCGGAGAATGCTCAAATTATGGGAATGTCTTCAGACGAAATGCTCCCTTAAGTAAGCTTTAAAAAGCAATATGAAGTTAGTGTACCAGGCAGGGAAGCGTGGATGGGAGGTCCTAATCACGTTGAATTCATCTGTCATATAGGCGGCTCCAAACCCCATGAAGGTTCAGGAGTAGGTATCTATAGTACCAAGCCAAAGACAAGAATATCACTGAGCTTGGGTAAACATCCGACGTTAAAATCATTCTGTTCTATGCAGGTATACTCAAAGCTTGTGTGGGACTGTTTAGAAGCCCTAACAGAGCTGAGTGATCAAAATAGATCAACCTTAGCCTGGGTACCAGGCCACGAAGGAGTCTGATTTACTCTCCGAGAAGGAGCCTAAAAGGCTCTTATTGGCCCAGAACCGTTCTGTGTTGTCACAAAGACAGCTATCAGAACATGCACAAATCAGTGGATGTTTAAAAAATCTTAGGAACAGTAAAAAAAAATACCACACCGTCACCTAAACTCACCGAGCATCTACTACGCCATAATAGGAAAGATACTAGAGTACTAGTCGGGCATTGTTGGCTTAACAAATACATGTATAATATGGACCTGACAGAAAAGATATTATGTTGATTCTGTCAGAAGAAGGAAGAAACTGCAGTACTCGTACTATGCTACTGTGAAGGTCTATCAAGACTGGGATTCCTTACACTTGGAGAACAAAAACCAAGGGCAACTAGCTACGCCGGAGACCTAATTCCTAGTGTGTGGAGTATAATACAAAAGACGCAACTTGATAATAGATATAAAACAAGGTGGGGGAGGCTACATGACTCACAGTCCTAATTAAATATAATCTAGCGTCCTGCTATTATACAAAAGCAACTCAAAATTGGCCTCATCAAAATAACATTCATTGTTGTGTTTCTAACTCGTACAGGGGCCACTCTACTTGCAGCACTTGGCAGAGCCTCCTTTTTTGAGTAATTAGTCATGAGTCAATAGTCTTCGTGTGTCCAATTCTCTTCTTGATAGATAACTGGTTCTATGGATGGATACTTTCTTGAATAGGTTGAGGTGAACATAGGTCTAACTTGGATGTTATTAGACTATTTATAGCATATTTTGTAGCTGAATCAGCTTTTTTATTTCCAGCTACGCCACAGTGTGAAGGTCCCCACAGAAATCTTATTACTCGATTGTTCAGTTGAGCTCTAACTTTGAAAAGGGGTGTCGAATGGTTGGGACTTTTTAGAGAGCAAATAATATAAGTTGAAATAAAGTTACTTATTGCAAAAATATACGGTTAAATATTTTTTTTTTCAAAATTACTGGTACGCTTTGTAGAGTCTTTAATGTCTAATTAAATCATAATTTTGGACCTTTAAGAATTATCCAGACTGCTTTTAAGGCAAGCAGCTCTATAGTCTATAGGCAATTGTCTTACTAGAAATTAAATATCAACTGGTGAAATACTGTCTAGAAGATCTGATAGAGTTAAATAGTTAAGACTTTAGCCTGGGTACCAGACCACGAAGGATATCAGGGTAATGAATTAGCCTGAGAAAGCTCATATAAGGCCATGGCAGCCTCCGAGTGTTTGTGTGTACTTGCTAAGGCATCCAGGAAAGAATTATGCAAAGGGAGTCTCAGGAATGGTGTAGCAACTATCCAGAATTGATGCACGCCAAAGAGTGTACTAAAAAACCATACCTACTGGGTCAAAAACGACAAATCATTAGGAAAAAAATTGGTCTTCTTACTAGATAATGACGCCTTAGAAGGCACATTAGTGTAATTATTAATCCAGTAAAAGAAGCAAGAATCTGTAAAGAATAAGAAAAAACATAAAACCACGTCATCTGCCTGTAGGTGAAGAAGAGCCAGAGTTACTGTCAAAACCAAAAAGTCTAATAAAAATACCGGAGTTCCACAATAGATCTGAAAAGGTTAATGTGGGCAACGACAAATAATTTCCAACTCCTCTCAAATTTAATCTAATCCAAGGCAAAAGGGAGAAAAAATGAAGAAAGGTATAAATAACATCGATGAGAAACTAAAATGTCAACATGCATAAATTAATTAATCAAGTGATAACGAACCTCGGCATATTTAACAACGGCTAAATCGAGTAAGCGGGAATCATTCCGAAAACAAGTGTAAACAGTGAACAATTAACCAATAAACAAAATGACAAATCGATCTATTTGTAAACTATATACGCAAACCTTGATTTCCGCCGATGAAACATTTTGACGTAGGCGGTCGAGATAATATAAAATTTTATCGGATGCTGCTGTTCGCAATGTCAAAATGGGCATTTAAATAAATGAACATCGAATAATTGAATAAATAATATCCATTAAGTTAATATTAGGTTGTCATGGAGCAGTCGGTCGTTCGAATCAATTTATTACCCTCTACTATCGGTCCAATTTTATATTAATAAAAATATAAAGTGATTAAACGATCATTTGTTTCGCCCGTTTTGCTATTTTTAATTGTTGTTTTAATAATTAAAATAATACGTCTTATACATTTTAATTTTGTTTATGAATAATCAGTTCCAATAGCTTTGTAGAAAAATTTTTAAATTACAAACGATTTATGTCCTTTTCTGTTAATTTGTTTCCATCTAATATCCATTTAGTTTAAAACAATTTTTTTTATTCTTGAACTAGACTAGATGACTTCAAATTTTGGTTCTGCCCATAAGATTGTTTAAAGTCAAAGAGATAAAGGGTAAAAAATATTTTAACGTCGGTAACAGCCAACATTAGAAAACTGTTAAGCGTGTAGTACAGTGTAGAATTCTTAGAATATTTGGCTAATATGAACTTCTTTTAAATTATCTTATAAATTATCAATAAAAAGGAATCATTTGTAGAGTCGAGTAAAAATAAAAATAAGAATGATAATATGTATCAATATAAATAATACAGGACGAGGTGAGCTTAATCTTTGCTTTCCATTAAAACTGCCATAAAACTTAAGGTTATGAAGTTTACCCATAAAATGACGCTTGTAATGAAATAAAATTATGTAGTGTGTATAAATGACTACAAACAGTTTAAAGTATGTTTACGATAAGAAGGCAGTAACGTTACCTGCGGCGTTGTCAGCTATATTTTTTTCCTTCACTTTAAGATAACAATGTTACAGTATTCTTACTTTTTTCACTACCAACAAGATAAAATTTTCTCATGATTGGCTTTTCCATTTTGTCACATGCTGTACATACTGCAAAACTAGAAACTGTCTACAATAAGCGTTCATGGTATAGGCCATTTTTTATAATATCAACAATCAACATACATTTTAAATTTCTAACAGTTCCAAGATACCAGCTTATTACTTCATACAATATCTAATCCTTGTAATTTAAACACCAAACTAAATTCCAAATTATACAACTACCACTCCGATGCGTACATAACAACACAGTGGAACTAAAGCTGGGGCGTTTCACCCTTTTAAATAATGCAGTAACAATGTATGTAACCCAAATTCATGAAAGTTTGATGCGGACGCAGATAGATATATGTTTTATATATACATGGTTGATGTAAGCGCGCAGGATTCTTTGAGACCAGGCCTTGTACAGAGCTCGCAGGAAAAGGACTCTTCGACGTATCCACTTCAGAAAAAATAAAACCTGCAAGATTACGCTACGATGCGTGTGTGGTTGATGTCGGAGAGAGTGGAGCAATTTAAATTGATAGCAAGAGCACAGCAAATTCAATACCAGCTAATCATCTTTGTACTTTGACATTCAGTTTCTAAGTTAATACAAGGCAAATAAAAAAGTGACAGAACTCTACAAAGGATATAACTTATAAATACAAATAACTATCTTTTTAAGAGGCACATGTACAGATATTAAACAAACGATGAAACTGTAGCATTCGCCCCGTTAAAATAGTTTTTAGAACGAAAATGTTGATTAAATTGGTTCATATTATAATGGTAACAATTCAAATTGAAGTCAGGAACCAGGGCAACCCTAATTTAGTTCTTTATAATAAAGTAAATAATTTCCCAAAATTTCATAGTCATACCTAATTTAGAAGGCAGTGCTCATCTAGTGTTAAAATCTCTGAAAACGTGCTTTACAGTTATTTTACCAGATTGTGCATGTGGATCTTTTTTTCAGTCACTTGGTGGTTTTTGTGAGCAATTCGTTATTTTCAGCTTATAAAATAAATAAAATTTGACATTTCACATTCTTCATTTATTTATTTATTTTTATTTAATTTATTTATTTATTTATTTATTTATTTATTTATTTAATATACCACTCAACAGTTAAAAAACCAATTACAGATTGGGATGAACATAAATTAAAAACAAATACAATATACTAATGATATACATCACAAACGAGTTAAGAACATCATATATGACTGAACATGAAACAAATAAGTACAATAAAGCCTATTTTTAAGAAAAACTGAAGGTAAAATATTCAGGTATATTTAAGTTCTTAAAGAAGCATAAAACAAATTTAAAAAAATTAAAAAATAAATTAAAATAAAATAAATACACACAAAGGATATATTATCAACTTACCAAGCAGGATAAACACCTACTCAGTTTCTATGGTAATAGCTCTAAAAATATCTATTTTCTTACAACTAAAAATATCCAAACTATCTTGAAGGTGATGATAATTATTGATCATTTGAAAAATTGGAGAACCGTTCAAAATATTTGTATTTGCAGCTGGCAAGTAAAAGCTTAAGTATATTCTAAGGCCATGGCGGGGTATTTTAATGTTAATATAATCCTGAAACTCAATGCAGTTTAGCCCTTCATGTAAAATATCCCATAGGAATGAAACTAGCTGCATTTTACGGCGTATGCGCAGTTCCATTAAACCATTCTCTAGCAGAATAGATATTATCTAGAAGATATGATGCGGACTTCATAAATTTTCTTTGCACATTTTAAATAGCACTACTATAAATATGATGGATTCCATACAACTGACGCATACTCAAGTCTAGATCTAACAAAACTAATATATAATAACTTCATTGTATGTATATTTTTAAATTGTTTGGAATTTCGAATTACAAAACCAAGACTCCGTGAAGCACATATAACTCTCTGCTCAATATGCCTTGCGAAAGTTAATTCCCTGTCAAAATGGACTCCCAGATCCTTTATAAACTCCGGCCTACTTAACACAGTGCGATTGATCTGATAATCAAAGGTGAAATATGATTTTTTCGTAGTATATGTCATAACACTACATTTACCAGGATTCAAATGCAAATAATTTTTAATACACCATAGCAATAATTCAGCTAAATAACTTTGTAAAGCTGGTGCAATCAACAAAGTTCCGTATTTCAGCAAAAATGTTTAAATCATCAGCATACTTTAAGTATTTTACTTCTGTGCTTTTGCCAATAATGTCATCAATAAACCTATGAAAAGAAGGGACCCAAGGACCGAATCCTGCGGTACACCTGAAATTTGCTTAAAATGGTTTGATCTAAATCCTTGGTGTTACACGTACTGACGTCTATTTTCTAAGTAAGAATCGATAAGTAAAAGAAGAAAATCAGATAGTCCCTTAGACTTTAATTTTTGTGATAGGATTTGATGATCAATTCTATCGAATGCCTTAGAAAAGTCGGTATAGATAACATCGACCTGACTTCTTTTATCTAAAGCCTCTGCCAAAAATTGTGTTTTGCACACAAGATTCGACACAGTGGACCTACCCTTCATAAATCCTTGTTGGTATTGCGATAATGAACCCGAAAGATGTCTAGATAAGTATGTATGAATAATCCAAATACTTTGGAGAAATTACAAAGTATGCTAACAGGTCTATAGTTGTCAAGATCATCTTTGGGTCCCTTTTTATAAACTGGTGTAACGCGAGATAATTTCCATAGATCAGGAAACATGGCTGTTTTCGATATTAAATTAAAAATAGTGGTGTTGAAATAATGTGTGCGCAATCTTTAATGAGGAAGGAAGGAATATAATCAGGTCCCATTGTCATTTTTGGCTTTAATCTTTTTAAAGCGTCTACCACTTGTTTATCAGATACATGATTTATAGATAAAATAGGAAAATTAACCAGTTATGATTAGTTTTAAGGTTAAAGAAATTGCAACATTGGATATTTTTAGAACGACAGTCCTTTGATGAATGGTTTAGAGAGCACTTTGGACAGGTAGGCTCATTTTTATTGCATTGAGTTGCTAAGTGATGTAGTCCCCAACAATTAAAACATCTACGCGGTTCAATATCACAGTATACCAGACAGTCAAAATCAAATCCAACAGTCAGTTTGCCTAATTTCATAGCCCTTTGATATGTATTAGAATCAACCTGCAAGACAGCTTGAAATAATTTAGCATTATTCTTATTAACAATTTCACAAGTAGAATTATCACTGAAACATGATTTATTTTGAGTCTTTAAGTAGTCACTTTAATTCTTGGATGAAGAGAAGATATTGTTTTGACATTATATTTATCACCGAGATTATTATTAATGATTTCTCTAAATTTAGAAGTCTTCTTCTTTATTACAACTTATTACTAATGCACCATTACGTGTTGCTGTTACGTTCGAGACCTCAATATTAGAATTCATCGGATTGACATTACGTAAAATTTAGTCGTGGAAACTGATTTGAGTAATATTGTTTTTTGGCTGCAGAATAAACTTGGATTGAGAAGCAGCATTGGCATAAGAAGGTTCAGCTATATTTGAAGAACTTGTAGAAATTGCGTCTTTAATCTTTCCTTGAATAGCTTTAAAACAGGATTCTAATTTTTGAGTTATCTCATCTCGGAATTGGTAAAAGATAGCTTTGGTAACTTGTTCGGTAATAAGTTTAGAAAAGTTCGAATCGATATTAGCGATTTTCCTTTTCAGGTTTTCATTCTCTTTTTTGTCGACAATTTCAATTTTTGTTTTGCAGAAATTACAAATAAAATGAGCATTTTTTTTAACTTATGAATTACTTTAAAATCATTAATATCCATAAAATAGCACTCAGGATGAAACCAGGAACCACAAGATCCCTCACAGTACATCTGGGTTTTCTCTTACCATTCCAAGTTTCTTTCATCTTAATAACTTTGTTGGAAAATACTGTAAGTGATGTTTCAAGGCTTTTGTTATAGTAATACTTGTAGTATTTGTGTAGTAATAGTTCAGTGTCAATAACACCGTATTTTCCAGCTGCTTTCCAAAAGATCAGTTCAGTTATAGCAGCATTTGCACTGATTGTAGCTTTAACCCAATTTTTAACATACAACAACGCCCCAAACTGGACAAACCTTTCCAAATTGTGCTTCTCTCTTTGAATAAGATTAAAAATACCCTGATTTTGGAAAATGTACAGTTTAAATGGACAAATAAGTTTGGCCGCCCAGCGAGCATAGTGAATTGACCCTGTTGCTCTCCAGTGAACAGTCTTCAGTGGATATCCTAAAATCAACAATGTCAGCTCAATTAACTCCAAATAGTCATCTCTGGGGTGGTTTTATGTAAAAATGCAAGCTATACCTTGACTGAAAAGTTTTTCAAATCCTCTTTTTTAGCGATGAATAGTCGTTTAGACAATTGCAGCCCTTATTTTTTTTAATTCTTTTGAATAAAGGGATGTCGTGTCAGTAAATTCTTTGCTAGGAATTATTTCTACTACATGCAAACCACATTATCTATTTCTTCACTTTATATTCAATCAAAATACATGCTCCATTTTTAGCTCCAGTATTAACTTCAATCGTATCAAAAACCATCTCAGTAATTTTGTCTTTAAGATCTCATGATTTCAGAATATCATGAAATGCCTTTGCCAGCACTTGCTCCAGCGCCGGATACAAGTTTTGACAATCCAAGAAGTTTCACTCCTCCATTGGAAAATGAAAGTAAAACTGGTAATCTATCTACATTTTCTGAACCTTAAATGTCTGGTAAGATCTTTCAATCCCAGTGAACAATAATTGGTTTTTTATTTCCCAATTATTCTTCAGTTTTTCAGCTACAAGATGTGTGCTTCTTTTCGTTTTTTTTTTATTGAACTTCTAGAAAAGGACATGCTAGCTGGTTTATGCCCAAATGCAGCGACAATCGGAATAAAGAGTCTCACAGCTTCACGGTCTGATATCTTGTTTATGTTCGAAGCACTTGTCACAGGTTCAGTAAAAAGATCTTTCTTACACTCTGGCGTAAATTTTGTTTTGTTATTCTCATATCTGACTGACGTATAGGGCTTGCATTAGAACTTAATGTTTCTTTTAAATCAATACCACATTTTCCAACTTTTCTTTTCTTTCCTGCATCCTTTTTTGCCTTTTACTAAACTCTTTATCTTCAGATATTATAATCATGTTACTGTTAATCCTCTGATCAATCAAAAAATCTTTGTATTCTTCAATTTTATTGAGGTTCATTGCAACTGCATGTGCAGCATCAAATAGCTTCTCAACTTCTTCAGTAAATGAAAGTTCTTTTGCTTTTTGAATGTTAGATTTTCTTTTCTTGATTTTATTCAGTAATAGCCAGTTTGAATTAACTTCTTAACCTTCATGCTATAACGTAGGTCTAGTGGTCGCTGGCTCCTAGTCTTAACACCAAACAAGCTGAAGCAATTTTTCTATAATCACCAGAGAATTAAAAAGAGAGCTTTTTAAAAAGTACCTACGTATATTATAGTTTTTATTCCAACCTGATTTATGTATAAGAAACCAGGCTATAAATGATTTCGTGTTGATTTTTTTTGCATGTAAGAATTTTATATACATTGTACAAATTTAATTACATAAATTATTTCTTACATTTATTTTATATACGGCTAGCAGCCAGCACCTTTCATGCTGCCATTCATATCTGATGGTAGATCGACCCGATAAAATTTTGTGTTTCATTTCATATTTTATGCATCACCCCATTTTTATTATTTAACCATAAATTAACATCTTTTTTTATTTACTTTGTGTATATTTTAATAATACGTCGCTAGGTTTAATTTTTTTTTTTTTTATTTTAGGACGTTTACAACTTAATTGCTTGTAGTAATTTCTTAGAAAAAGATGTTTATTGCTGTGCAGACACGCAAGCAATAACATTTTATTTGTTTTTAATATGGATATTAAAATAAAATAAAATAAAGCATGAATAACAAGTGAATAAATGGAAATAGGAACCAGCCGATGAGCAGATGTTGAAATATAGTCGGTCATTTATACATTTGCATATTTTATCTTACGGATAACTTTTCCTGATTGCCCCATGTTTCTTTGGATATTTTTCTTTTTTCCTCTTTGATAGATTACTAGTCTCCTCTATATCGTCTTCCTTTTATTCTAATTTTCAATTGGTATGCTAGTACCTTGTTTCCTGGTCTTGTCAAATTCTATTTTCTATTGTCTGTTCATTATAGCTGCTCTGTTAAGGTGTTTCTAAATTTGAAATAAAAAAATTAAAAATGTATCAAAATAAATGTTTCTCTAATTTAGTCACCCATGAAAAAAGAAAAGTATAATATAATTCAAAGTTCCTTAAATTGGATCCTAAATGAAACAATATCATTTCTATTGAGGATGAGCTTTTCCTGTAAATTTTTGTGTAAAGAAAGTAAACCAGTAAAACTTCATTTTGTGACAACATAAAACTAAGTTACATTGAAATAATGATGAACACCTAAAAATTAGTCGAATGTGACCTTAATTTGCCTTATTTTTTTCCATAAAAATTTGTTTATGCTGAAAATGCATAAATAAGCTAGCATAACTCCAAATTGAAAAAAGAAAAAAAATCATTAAAAGAGAATAAATGCATCTTGGTCAACCCTAATACTGCGTAGGCCCTCCTCTACTTCTTATCACTGCATCCATGCGTCGCGGCATGCTTGATATCAAATGTTCAACAAAAGCTTGCGGTATATTCTCCCATTCTTCAATAGCGACCTCTATGAGTTGGTTGTGATTAGAAACAGGGGGTCTATGACTTCGAATCCTCTTTTTGAGATAGTCCCATAGATATTCTATAGGATTCATATCCGGATTGTTAGATGACCACTCTAATAAAGGAATATTAACATTATGTAAGTAACTATTTTCTCTAGCCACGTGGGGACGAGCGTTGTCCTGCATGAATAAAAAATTGGGCCCAACAAACGGAGCAGAAGGCATTACATGTTCGACAATAATGTTGTCTAAGTATTCATAGACTTCGTACGTATAAGTACCAACTCCGTACGAGCATCGAAGCAAATTCCTCCCCAAAACATTTTAGAGCCACCACCAAAAGGCAATTTAGAAGAGATATTACAGCTGGCAAACCTTTCTCCTTGTCTTCGCCAGACACGCTCACGTCGATCTGGAACTTTAAGGCTAACTCTAGTTTCATCGGAGAACAGAACCTGTTTTCAATCATTGATGGTCCAATTCTGATATAGTCTTGAAAAATGTAATCTCTAAACTTTGTGTTCTCTGGTAACAAGGGTTTTTTGGCTGGTCCTCTGTTCCTTAATCCTGCTTCATGTAAACGTCTTCTAACCGCTCGAGACGATATAGCGATATTTCGAACATCTGCTAATTCATTTTTAAGCAGATTGCTGGTTACTCTCCTGTCTCTAAGAGCACGTTGTCTCAAAAAATGATCATTAATTTGATTAGTGCAACGTTTTCGCCCTTGTCCTGGTCTTCGATGGTACGAACCCGTTTTATTATGTCGTCTCACTATGCGACTGATGCTGGCATGATGTCTTCCTAACAAACCAGCAACATATCGCATTGAATATCCTTCATTCAGGAGAGTCGATGCTCGCACTGCCTCCTCCAGTGACATATTTCTTTAACGGTTCATTTTTTTTACTTGATATTCTCCCAAATGAACTTCCAAACATGCATGTAATAAAAACAATTACAATCAACAGCTTGCTTCTAACAGAAACTTTGCTTTAATCAGCACTTTTTAAGAAAATGTTAACACAGTTTTAGTCTAAGACGAGGTTTAATACGAATTACTGTCAAAACAAGGTATTACGTAAAAAACAACTGTCACTGTCAAACAAGGTCAATGGCCTACTTGTTGTACAGTAAGTTATTAATAAATAAAAATTATCGAGCAAAATATAAGTGGTGCGTTAATTTTGTCCAGGAGTTTACATGGTAATGGGACAAACGCAAGAACGAACCCAATACCTAATAGTGGTGGTAAGTAAGGATGAAGAATATACGCCAAAATGTAATGGTGTGATTTAGAGTTTGCATCGTAGCAATAAAATTTGACAACCCTTAAAAATTATTGTCAAATACATTTTCCAAAAGTGAGAGAGAAGAATAATGGTGACTTAAATGTTACAGCCCTAGGCTTTAAACCTGCAAAGACTGTTGCGTTACTATAAGATAATTGAAACATCTAGTGTGAATAGAAAAAAAAATATCAAATATGGTATTATACAGGAACCAAATAATTTATAAGAGAAGAAAGCGTAGACATAAAAAAATATGAATGAGCAAAGTGTTAGAGGATTTGAAACCTTTAGATTCCACAAATTGGAAGATGGCAGTCGGAAGAGAAATAAGAATATTGAATAAAATAGAGAATAAGCGTCATCATACATCCCTAGGTTATATTATTAGAAATAGAGGTTTTCATGGTATGATTCTACCACAATTTACCTCATATCTAACTTGAGTACTTACAATATTGTTAGTATTTTTATTAATATTTAGCAATGGAGACATTGGAAAGTTACACTCGTTACACCAAGTCTGGGAATTAGTGGCATGCAACGTGCTACTTGTATTGCTATTTGTAGTTGGGTACAGGGGCGGGGGTGGTGGGAGCTATCGTGTAACCTGCCAAATTCAAAATAATGTTTCTTATGCATGGAACTTTTCGTTTTTTGCTGGTAAAGGAATAATTTGCTTCTAGCTTATCATGCATTTTCTGTCACAATGAGAGGATTTATGACAGAGCAATGCCCTAATTCCCTAAAAAAAATAGGTATGTATCTGTAACGTGTGGAGAGTGGGTTACCCCCACGGCACTTAGGCCTCACTAGGCTCATTGTACATCCTCCTAAGATGATAGGCACCTCCTAGTTCGTGAGCCAGCCTACAGATTTAATGTAGTTTACAACTTCGCCAAGAGGTGCTTCTCTTATATCGGCCGGTGTTAGCTGATGCTCTCCGAACACAAATATTCTAATAAATGAGAACGTCAAGAAATCGTAAATGATATGCTCGATGGTCTCATCTTCTAGTTCGCACCCTCTGCAAGGTGCGGATTCTGACAGCCCCATGATATGGAGATGTTTCCGTACTTGGCAACGACCAGTCAGAATGCCTGCAACTAGGCGTAGATTCTGTCTAGTCATAGTTAAGTATTTGTTTGCTGCAGTGTTGTCAGGATAACTTAAGAGCTCCCTGGAAAGTATTTGGTTGGCTGCTTTCTTGACTAGTGAATCAGCAAGACGGTTACCTTTTGATGTGGCGTGACCTTTGATCCACTTAAGGTGACCACAAAGCTGTGTGACATTCTAGTACTAACCCTGAGTAAATTCGTGGTCTGTTCAGGGTGAGTAGTGCTTGTTTGCTATCTGTATAGATGAGCATGTTCCTTCCAGTAATATTGATTCTGGTGATTTCTGTTGCTGCTATGAAAAACCCCGTTAGCTTTGTTTGAACTACACTGGCACCATTGCTCACAGCCCATTTTATATTTAGGTTTAAGAATCTGCAGTATATTGCACATCCTGAGCCTTGTTTTGTTTTAGAACCATCGTTGTAGATATGAATCGTACCTTTCGCTTCCGGCTCTTCTATTTGTTCTAACTTTATATGGCTTATGGAAAATATATCTCGCTTGAAGCAGAGGGAGCGTATCGAGCGCCTCCTGCCAAAAGCGACGTCTCGCCTTACCAGATCCTACATCAGGTTCTATTCCAACTGAGCGGAGGCGTGTCATTGTCGTATGTATGTATAATGAATATCTCTTGTTAAGTACGTTACAAGGAATCAAAAAATAGCCAAACATATGCTCAACAACTGTGAAATATTGGATCGCAAAAGTTATTCAAAGGGTCCATAGAACACTTGTCGGAGTGAGTATTAAGAATAAAATCTGAGGATCCTAGGTACTGTCGGGAAAAATTAATTTAACTCTTATTTCTAATTCTATATAAAAAAAGAAACCTCTTGATAAAAAAAGAATCAACAATGGAAATAAAGTTACCCTCGTTTCGTGCAAATGTTTAAAAACGGAAAATATCGTATTTCTTAGTAATTGCAATAATAATAAATTCGCAAATTTTATACCCAGTCGGTGGTAATAATTTTATAATAAAACAGCCATAGTCGAGCCTTAACAGCGTCAACCGAATGTGAGCTATACAGCCAGACAGCTATATATATTTCAGGTAGTAGGTAATTTGTATTATAATGTGGATATATGTAAATTGTAGAATAATTTCGTTACATTGTAAATTTATGGCGATATAAAATTAAATATGGCGTACACTCTAAATGAATGCGGCTAAATTGTATGGAATATTCTAGATTTTATCGTTTGACGTAATTATAAAGGTAATTATACAGGCAATACTTGGCGTATTATTTTTGAATCAAAGCTGGGATTGCAAACGATTTTGCGTAATAGAAATGTCTGTAAATAATTAAAGCAACAAGATACGGACTGTTTCCCGTGCAATTATCCCGCCAGAGGTTCTTTTAAATCGTTTCTTTCACCTCCGAAGTTAAAAAAAAAAAAAAATGCAATCATATTTTCTATTGCGGATTGATCATTTTATTGGATATCAACAGTCGAGACAGTCAGATATCACTCCAAAGGATTACTTATATAAGTTTTTCAATTCTTTATGAGAATATTATTCCATGCTTATCTGTAATAATTAATAATTACCCTTCGAACATGGTTTATATATTAAGTTAAAAATTGGTGCAATATCGAAAAATATTCATTCAATTTTCTTCATAATTTGAGTTTTTTAAGCTGATATTTTTTCCGTTGACTTCAAAATGTTTGTTTTTTCTCTACAGAGAGGTATTAAAGGAATTTAGCTTTTCAAAAATCTCGCATAAATATGCCGGTTTTGTTTAAAAAAATCGGCAAAATCTTCTGGATAGTGAAAGTATTCGAATAAAATAATCAACTCTGCCTCAACTCATTTCAAATGAGTAGCATTATTATTTTTTTTTGTGTCTTCGGCTTCAACTACTAAAGTTATTTCGCCTCGTGTTCTGTGTAGGCTTTGTTACTGTTTCCCAGCGCCACTTTAGGAACAGCACTGTTAATTAGAACCCAACAGTGAATGGTCGAGTGGGGAATCCTACCAAGGCATCAGAATTAATTTTAAATAATTATATTAAATGAAAAAATTCCGGCCAACGGTGGGATTCGAACCTGGGACCCTTGGATACACAAACAGAGACTCTGCCACTGAGCCACCCACCCCCCATTTTTATTATTATTATTATTATTTTTATCCGTAGCCTTATCTAGCTGCAATACTAATTCGACTATCTTCATTTTCAATTAATTGATTGTTGAGTTTCGTATTATCTGACTAATTATTGGACAAAGGTACTTTTAAAAGCAGCTTTCCAGCAAATATAATAACCATGGTAAATACAAGAGCCGGTAGAATAAGTTCTTCTGTGGTATAAAGATTCGTGATTCTATAACCCACCTTGTAAGATGCTAGAACAGCGTTGTTTAGTGTTAATGCAATCGTAAAAACATGTATTTTTTCGTTGCTTTAGTTTTTTTTAACTTCCTGGCAATTACATCATGAGGTTTTCCAAACATACTATGGTAATTATCAGCTCTAAAATGGCACTTTAATTCACTTTATAGTATACACTTAGCTGCCAAAATTTTCATACACATATTATGGTCCTTCTTTATGGATGGATAGAAAATTGCGTTAGGTTAGACCGATACTACGGTAGGATAAAAAAAATAATAGAACATGGCGTTAGGTTAGACTGATACCACGGTAGGTTAAAAAATGGCGAGAATGACGCCGGATATATATCTGTCATCAGAGCTATCAATTCTCTGGACTTTTTGACATGTTAGGTTAGCCAACTTCAGAGATATGCCCGCTTTGACATGTTAGATTAGGTTACCCAACTTCGGAGCTATTATGTTAGCAACGCTGTTGATAGATGTCATATGTAAGGTCAAGATCACTTAGGTCCGGCTGCAGCTCCCCTTACTGCCCCACCACTAGCAATTTTCTCCATGTTAGTGCCGCTATCTTGAACGTCTTGGGCAGTTTGCATCTTTTAAAAGGTCACCATCTCGTTGAGACTTTTGCACCATCTACAATGTTGCCAACACTGTTGACAGTTGACATAACAGTTGACAGTTGACAATGCTGAATTTACAGATAACATGACAGCTGACGTGACAATTGACAGATGATATGAAAGCTGACACGTGCGCTCAACGCTCCAATTAACTACTCACGTTTATCATCCAGTCAGTAAGTCACGCAAAACGTCTAGTGGTCAAATCCAGCGGCACCATCATTTATTTCTAACATCCGAAAATAAACAATCTTGAAATTGCATTGCTAAAAATAGATTAAGAACCTTAAAGTGAGGAAGGGTAAATTGGAAGAATAAAATAAGATGATAAACCTATAAAAAAAGTTAGAAAAATTAAAAGTATTTTAAATTAACCGAAAACCTGTTATCCCATACATAAAAAACTAAGAGTTAGTACACATAAATCTCAGTGTTCAAAAAACAATATACACAAAAATATTAATATCAAAGTTTACCATAATATATCAGACGGCTTTTGAGAATTATAAATAAATTAATTAATAGCAAATTTACAAAATTCAGAATGACCATGCCAATATGGCCATCGGTTGACAGACTGACTTGTCAATCCAACCACGTGACACCGAATTAGAGATGGAATATTAGAAATGGAAGAAAAATAAAAGATATACTATTACACAATTACAAAACTATTTTTAAAAGATACCAATAAAGATACCAGTCAATAAGTAATAATACTATGCTTTTCGAACATATTCGGCCTTGTCAATATACTGTCATATTATGTTATTATATTGAAGTTTCATGTGGGTATAGACCTAATTTGTTTAGTAAAATATTCTACTTTTTAATTAATGTTTTTAAGGTACGTTTAATTTTGCTTTATCTTTCATGTGTTTATTATATTTTTCTTTATAAATAAATAGGTCTTAACTAATAAGTTAATCTAGTAATTTCTTTCAATTTGGGAGCGTTAAAAGTATATTGTATTTAAATATTCGAAGTTATTGTTTATAAATAGGTGCAAGTGTGCACATAGCACATTCATATTAATCTATAATTGTGGAATTGTAAAAGGTAGAACTTAAAATTTTACGGGTAATGTAATAATGTATTTAACATCTGGCGCATATTATCGTTCGCCTTGGTACCAATGCTAACTACTTACTGTGCCATCTATTGATGAATTTATTATTTATGCATGACATATATGATTTAATTTCTCATTTTCTCCCGACAGTTAGGCTACATATTTTTGGAGTTCTTGAACAATAACTTTAATAGGTTAAATTTTGAACATTGATTGTTTTTTTTATGAGTTAGTTCTTGAACATTAATTTTGAAGTTGTTTAATCACAAACATATTGGGTATGTATATAGATTAGTTTATTTAATAATAATTTGAAAATCATTGCATTTGTAGGGTAAATTCATTATAATGGAACATAAGTTTTTTAATTATTTATGTCCTCTATTACTGGGTTTGTGGGAAAATACAAGAATAATTTGGCCATTATAGGAACTCAATGGGCGCACCTTCAGTTTGTCTAGTACTTCTGGACTTTTAGTAAACTATCCACCTCCTAGCTACCGTCTGAGCGACGTTGATGGTCTGAAGGTTGAGAATGAAACAACCGAAACTTTTGTAACCGTAACGTAATAGACAACATTTTATTAGTTAATTTAATTTCAGGCAGTTTCCCTCACTGAAAGTTGCAGAGTTCATTTGGTAGATTACATTTTAAACCGCAAGCAGTTGCGTTCGTATTTAGGTTATGATTTCGTCGATAATTTTCGGTGAAGATTTCGGAGAATTTGTAGTGATTTTGGTGATTTCGAGTAAAGTGTATAATTTCACTAGATTAAGATTATCAACCAATAGACTGAAACGAGCGGGCAACGCTTGCTTGTATAGTTTCCGCAAGATTTTCTAGAGTAGTCGAAAATAAAATAAATAAGAAAGAAATGAATGAGAAGAATTTAAATACAATAATGTAAATGCGCTCAGTCTTGCAAGCAAGAATTTGTAAAAATGTTTGCATATAAATTGCTTATGCGTAACCCACTGAAAACGCAACCCTTGCATGAACACTGTCTAGACTAAAAAAAATCCACCATTTCTCTCGTTTCGAGTATGGAGAGCTAAAAGTGCACACACACACATATCGTCGAAAACCCTCGAACCCTCAACCCTAATTATGTAACCCCTGCCGAGGGTTGGCGGAAAACAAAGATACGTTTGGTGTAAAATCTGAGAATCGGCGAAGGGGCGGCGGGGACACAATGACAGCGGTGTCGCGGTCCCTAAAAACCTCGTTTTGTAGATGTTTTAATTAGCACGGTGGTGTCGTGGTGCTTTCCGCGGGATGGAGCGTGGAGAATACGTGGAGAGTCGCGCTGGCGGAAGGGAGTATGCTAATTGCATTGTCGACCGCGACGACTGGTTAAAATTCCCGTTATTAGAATACAGATGGATTACGGGTTGGATGTGTGTTAAACCGCTATCCTTTTTTTTAGACAAACCGAGGAAATAGTATACACAGAAAAAGATTTCCTAAAGAATAAACGTTTGAGGATATTTATAGTATTTATAGCAATGCTAAATTATAAACGTAATGAAACGATATTAGTAAGTGGATAAAAAAAGAAAAACTTATCAATTTCAATACTATCTTAAATTGGGTGCGGCAAAATGATAGGTACTATTTGGGATGTCAATAAAAACCAAACCACATAAAGCAACATTTTTTTTAATTAATATTGAAATGTACATTTCATGCCATTTAGGAACGTTATTTTTTAAAAATGATAACTTTTATATGACGACCATTATTGTCGATGCAATCTTGTAGGTTTTCACGGAAGCGCGTCATTACCCGATGGATCCTTTCTTGGGGAATTGCGGCAATTTCTTGTCTTATGGCTGCCTTTAATTCTTCCAAAGTCTAATAAACTCCTCGACAACGGAAGTACGATGCACTCCGCTCCAAGCCATGTCGATAACTGAAAACTGCATACTTTTGACTACCTAACGCAACCGCTTGCACAGTGTTGCCGGTTTTACAAACCGAGCAACCACCATTTGAAATCCTGCCTACCTTTTTGCCGCACCCTGTATAATTAGTAGTAATACTATTAGTACTTCAAATTAATCAGGTTATACATCCATAACTTGTTGCGCGCGGGAGGATCATTCTGTCAAACTGACACGATTTGTAATTATGCAGAAAGCTTGAGATGTATAACCGTATTTATTTAAAAGTACGTATTGTGACATGGGGCCGTCTCTGTACTCCTTCTCGAAGCTACCAGAATAAACGGTACGTGGCCGTTGATTCATAGAGATGGAATTCTCGGACATTCGAGATGGTCTAGAAACTACTAGTACAGATCTGGATTTGTATAAATTCCGCGAGTTTGCCGACGGAAAAGAAGATTCAAATGAAGTGTTGGTAGTAAAGACAAATTGTAATAAATAAATTAGAATTGTGAGTGTCTAAGTATTATATAAATTAATTAGTACGTTATAAATAAATTATAAATAAAATGTTTTAAAATAAATAAACTATAAATAAATTAAACTGTTGTTACAGCATTGTAAAAAAAAACAAAAAAAAAACAAAAAAAAACAAAAAAAAAAACAAAAAGTCAAACAAAAAAAGGGAATTTAAAAAATATGATTTAAAAAAAAATTGGGGAAAAAATATAATTTACTTATATTACAAATTTTAGTTAGTAGGAATTACATGAAAATAAAACATTGTAACATTGTAAAATCAAAATAGGACTAAAAACGATAAAGATAGGCGAATGGATGTAAAATCCGCAGTCATAGAACCCCAAACAAGCAAGCAGTGTTATTTTTTGAGTAAATTAAGTAAATATAAACAATTTATTAATTTAAATACAAATTGGTACAGTGAAAATTACAATTATTATATACTGTTTTATTTTTTTAACTGAGTTATTTTATGTGCTGGAAACGTGTCCACTGCTCATTGAAGTACTGGAAATACTGAAGGTGTTATTTTACTTGAACCTGTAGCGTTTTTAAAATTGAATCTCATCTTATTTATTATGTTTTGGTGGTATTGTTCATCTAACTGTAGGTAGGGTTTGATAAAACTGCTATAACCATGTCCTGTTGTTTTAATAAGTTCTTGTTCACCTGCTCTTGCAAATTATGAAATAGAAGTGGCTCGGTGAGAATGATTTAAAAATGTTTTGTTTGTCCTATTTAAATTTGCCAATTTTGCAGACTTTTTGATCCATTTACTGATTTCATGCAATCCAATTGGCATATTTTTGTACCAGCCGAGGGTTTTTGTTTTCTTAATTTAGAATTTACTGTCAGAAATAACCTAGATATCTGTTTTTGTATTATTGTTTTCGCTTTTTCTTGTCATTAGTTTATCTAGAAGTCTCACTGGACAACGACTTCATTATGATTGGATACAAGCCATTTATTATTAGCACACGGTTTTGCTCCTCTCTGTGTGATTTTGGTAAAAATAGGATTATATTTTATTCTACCAGGTGGAGTATCATCATTTCCAGTTTCCTTTTAAAAATAATGAATCAAGCATGACGCTCCTTCATTTCCTCTCCACGCAAGCGCTACAGAAACAATTAAGGACAATTTTATTTGTAATTCTTTCGGTGTAAAACAATTATTATTATTATTATTATACATTGATAAAGGCCGAGGACACAAGTCCTATGATAGCCTAAAAACAAAATAGAAAAATTCTAACAAAGTAAACACACTAAAACAAAAAGATAAGAACACTAAAAATTAAATAAAAATATTAAACAAACACTCGTCTAATTTGTTTTTAATGACGTTAACTGTTATGGCGCCAACAACTTCGTCGCTGAGGTCGTTCCATACATTAAATACCCGGTTGGAAAGGAATGTGATTCGTTTTTAGGTTTTCCTTTTTTAATTTTAGTTCATGACCACGTAGACGAGAGTCAGTATTTAACGAAAAAATGTCACTAAGATTTCCGGAATTATATTTAAGTATTCTAAAAGTGAGAATCAGGTCCCCTCGTAGTCGACGATTCGCAAAAATTTTCTAAAAGGTTCTGGTCTCGCACAAGAAGCGGACACCAAACTACACTTGCATATTCTAATAAAGGTCGAACATAAGTCTTAAATAATTTGATGGATGTATGAAAGGATACCTTTGCAAAAGTCTTTCGAAGCAAATATAACATGGAATTTGCACGTTTACATGTTTTTAGAAAAGTGTTCAGACCATGTTAGTTCGTCACTAAAACACCTAAATTTACATACGAAGACACTTGCGCCAAATTATGGCTACCGAGCGAGTAACGAAGACGTGGATTATTTTTGCCGATATGTAACAACACGCACTTGTTTATATTTAACGGGAGAAGCCAGACCGAGCACCAATCACTTATTGAATTTAAGTCAGCTTGAATATTATCGTAGTCTACTAAGGGGTTTCCGTAACATTTTGTGTAATCTGCATACAATGCTCTTTGAGACTGGATATGGTAAGGTAGATCACTCCAATAAGTTATAAAAAGAAGCGGACCCAGAAATATTAGCTGACGTGACGTACCATCCGAATCAATGAAAGCTTCGCCACTGTTTTACGTGGTAATTCTTTTAGTATTTCTCCTTGTGAGCAAATCAAACCCGAGATCTTTTTTTTACACTGAGTAAGTGCGTCAACTTAAGTTAATAAAAATCAGAAAGCTTTTTATCTTTAAATAAAACTATATTTGAATTATTTTAAATGCATTTTTCAACTACCCTTACCAAATAATAAACATCGTGTACCTGAAACGAAATTGCTGCAATCTATGATTTTTTAATTAATTTCCAATTAACTGAGACCTATCACAACCAAAGCAAAATCAAAAATGTCCTTGTTACGGAACTTTTTTCCATTCGGACATTCAAAAAGCGATTTTGATCAAAAATCTAAAGTCAGTGACACTTTTCCGCTAAAGCGTTACGCAACAATCTCGCATTCTAGAAAATCCGAATCCAAACAACATTTTTCTATGAAAGATCAAAGTGTGTGTGTGTGTTTGAATTTACGGGTACGAAGAACAGACTTACGCTCAGTCGCGTTGGGTAGGTCAGTGACAAAAAGCTGCAAAAGCTGCCTGCCTGCCTCTGCGTGTCTGAATATCACGTCGCGAGCTTTCACGCTGCTTTAGACTTCATGAGCTTTATAGTGTGTTGTCAAGGACGTAGCTTTGGGGAATTTGATGAAGCGACGGTTGTTTTTAGAAGCGCTTGGTACGGGACTTTTTAAATAAAGAGCTGGTACATTAGTTCTACTTGATTTTAGTAAAACATTTGATACTCTCAATTATGATTTACTAGCTGCAAAGTATTTTTATATTCTTGATAAGATGTCACTAAATTTAAAAAATAGATTTCAAGTTGTAGCAATACTCTTGATTAATTAAATCTGGTGTCCCACAAGGATACGTGCATTTTGATTTGCAATATTTGTGGTCGATACCCAGCTATTTCACGATTTTTGTTTAAATAACTGTGTAAATTCTGTGTCTCAAATTAATCAAAATTTGAACAATAGGTTCAACTATTCCACTAATCACAATTTAGGTATAAATGCGTCCAAGTCGAAATAATCTCTACAGAGTTTGTTAAAACAAATGTAATCTTAAAAATGCAGGGAAACTTTATTCCTATCATCAGTAAAGTCAAAAATTTGTGAATATACTCAGATTTTATGACTCGCGTATAAAGGTTTCCGCACCATTGTATAAGATTAATTCTATGTATGTACTTTTTAAATACTTTATTAAGATCGAGCAAAAAAAGACAAAAAACACGTTTTAATTTTTAATTTATTTTTATTATTTGTTGTTCTGTGAAAATTTTGACTGTACCTCTTATGGATCACGAGATACAGTCCGCTGACAGACAGACGGACGGACAGCCGAGGTTTAGTAATAGGGCCCAGTTGGTTACCCTTCGTGTACGGAACCCTAAAAATGTGGGTTATGTATTACAACAATGCTACTATGTCCTTCTTCTGCTCTATGAAAATAAATATAGCTTAGCAAATATAGCAATAAGACAAAAAGTTTTTGAAAGTCTAGTATTTTACAGTACATAATATCGGGTGTGTCACTATATTTTTTTCACCTTATTAATTTTTTTTTACATTTTGAGAACTTTTCTATTCCGAACCAATGGGTGTGTTAAGTAAAATTAAAAATATTTGTTTCTGAAAGATAACACAAAATCTAATTTAAAATTATATTTTTTTATTTTCCTCATGGCAAATTTTCATACAAGAATTTTTTTAAATTTCAAAAAATTTAAGCAAATTTTAAACGCGTGCCGTCACAATCAAGCCTAAAACCTGATTGGCTAAGTTATAATGTTCCATGCAGTAGTCGATATGTTTTTACCTTTTTGCCGTTTCTTGTAAAGAATTATTGAAATTCCGGATAACTGACAATAATTTAAAGTTTACCATCGCATAATTTAACATATAAACATATATTAAAAATAACACAATATTTGTTTTAATTTAGTTTTTGAAACAATTTAACGTTTACTATTTCAATGAACTTTCTTCTTAATCGAAATATTATTCAAATCATAATCGCGGAATATTTTCTCTGACAATTCTGGCAACGTTGTTTCATCCTTCCAAATCCTAACCTCGTTAATTTTTTAAAAATGGTCATAAAGTACAAACAGGATTAATAGAAGGATCTTCAGATAACTTACCCAGGGTGGATTCTAACATCATTAATAATATTTTATATAAGAAATATCAAGTTTATTGTTTATTGGCTCTGAAATTTGCAACAGAAAGACTAAGCCAGTGAGTACACTTCCTAGTTGAACATTTACACTCTTTCTATAATTAGATTAAAAAAAAAATAGCGTTTAAAAAAGCATTTATTAATAAACTCACATGTTAAGTTAACTAACTATTAATCAATAAGATAAGACGACCTTTCCCAAAATAATACACTCACTAAACAACAGGAATTTTCCACACATAGTTAGTGGGTGGATACACAACATGCTCTCAAAGCGAACAGTAAACCTAAGTGTAGAAGATGGCGAGGGGATATCCACAGGGAGGGGTGCTATCACCTCTGTGTGAAACATGGTCCTTGACATCCTCGTCAGCCGCCTCAATAATAACAGTCACTACAGAATAGCGTATGCGAAAGACCTGGTCATTCTGCAAACAGGGAATTTTGAGAACATACTCCTTGAAAGAATGCAACTAGCTCTCAAAATAAAAAAGTGGTGCAAGAACCATTCACTGTCTTATCAATCCCAACAAGACAGAAATGGTCCTTTTCACAAGGAAAAAGATTAAACTGGAATTAAAACATATAATATATTTACATTAAGGCGGTTGCTCTGATGACAATGACACGCCTCCGCACGGTTGTAGTAGAATCTGATGTAGGATCTGATGAGGCGAGACGTCGCTTTTTACAGGAGATGCTCTAAACGTTCTTACTGCTTCAAGCGAACATAGACTCCATCTCGCCGATATATATATCTTCCATAAGCCATATAAAGTTAGAACAAATAGAAGAGTCGGAAGTGATAGGTACGATTCATATCTACACCGATGGTTCTAAAACAAAGGCTCAGGATGTGGAATATTCTCCAGATCCTTAAACCTAGACATCAAATAGGCTATGAGGAGTTGTGCTAATGTAGTTCAAGCCGAGGTCACAGAGATTCTTATAGCAGCAAAGAAATCACCAGAAATAATATCTCTGGAAGAAACATGTTCATTTATACAGACGTCAGACAAGCACTATTCACTCTGGACAGATCACTAATTTATGCAGGGTCGGTGCTAGAATGTCACGAAGCTTTGGCCGAAGTATCCATCAACAATGTGGTCAACTTAAGATAGATCAAAGGTCACGCCACTGGAAAGATAACCGTCTTGCTGATTCACTTGCCAAGAAGGCAAACCAAATACTTTTGGACCTGGTCTTTCTATTGGACTGACAACACTGGTACGGACAAACCTGATTTAAGAACATTCCCTTGTGAAATTCAAGGAACGATGGGATGAAACGAGAAGCTGCAGACCTGCCGGAAGCTTTTAAGTTATCCTGATAACACAACAGCGAACAAATACTTGACTACGACTAGTTAGTATCTGCACCTGATAACAGGCATTCTGACTAGATATTTCCAAGTACGGAAGCATCTCGATATCATGGGGCTGTGTGAATCTGCAGGGGGTGCGAGCAAGGAGATTGCCCAACTCTCTTATTTATTAGAAGATTTATGTTCAGCGAGAATTGGCTAACACCGACCGATATAAGAGAAGCATCTCTTGGCGACGTTGCCAACTACATTAAATCTGTAGGCTGCCTCACGAGCTAGGAGGTGCCTATCTACTTAGGGGGGTGCACAATGGACCAACCCTCCTCTAGTTACAGATACAGATACTACTCAATATTGTTGATATTTTATTTTGGTTATACCTGTTTATTAAGTAAAAATTCTGTGGGTTAATCGAAAATGGGGCATTAGTATAATTTTTTTAATCTACGAAATTTTCTATGTAAAATGGACCTAAGGGTAAAGAATATAATGCATAAAAGATCTATGTTCATTTAAGACCCATTTTTGTTGGTCTTATCTAACTAAAGGGGTGAATTTTAAAAACTCAGGTGGGCATAACCGGTTAATAGGCCCTAAAAAATTGGGCTATGTGCTTTTAGGTCTTTTTAGCATTTTCCATAATTTTCACTTAAAAAGCCTAACTACAACTTAGGTTAAATCATTTTTAAATTATAAAGCCTATCTTTACTTAGGCTTCTTTTATTTTCATAGCTAATAAATAAAATAGGCCTAAGTGAAATAAATGTTTGCAGGTTTGGGTTCAATATGATGCATAGACCCTTATTAATTTTAAACGATTGATTTTTGTTGCGGGCTAACTACAACATAAGTAGGTCCCTAAAAATGTGATCGATTAACATAACCTCCAAATTAAATTCGTATTTGTTTTATCTAAATTCCAATAAGTTTTCATCCATTATTTCATTTTTATATAGAGCTACCTCTGGAAATGCGACAAATTAGAAATTTTGATTAAAGCTTCAAATTATCAAGGAGGTGAATTACTTACTAAAGAGAAAAAAGGATAATTTAAAGGCAACAGAAAGCGCATACAAGGGAAAAAGGAAAGAAAGAAAAAAGCAAAAACGATGCCAAACATTGTTACTGCGATGTTTGATTTACAAAAGTGCTTGCAGTCTCCTCATCTAAAGAGTGGAATCGAATTCTATAAGAGACAATTGTGGGTGTTTAATTTAATTGTCTGTGAGGTATCAAGTGTTTTTTATTTTATATGGGAGGAAACTACCTCAGGACTTGGTGGACAGTAAATTGCGTCTTGTCTTTTAAAATATATTAGAAACTTACTCATATCTACAATCATTCTAAATTTATATAGAGATTGCTGCTCAGGCCGAAACAATAACATTTATGTTGCAACAATGCTTTCATTGTTATTTCAATTTTTTCCGCCAGATCACAATCTAAAGGAAATTAATCATACATTTTTAATATGTGGACATACGCACCTCGAAGGTGTTTCGATGACAGTCACAGGATGACTTTTTTACATAGGTGCTCTTCAAAAAACACATTTTATACAAACAAATACCATTTTGAAAGCAAACCATTTAAGATATACCAAGGATCATCCAGGAAAACTTTTTTACAAGCAAAGCTTTCTGGAAGGTGATGAATTTAAAGTGTGGAATATATCGAAAAAGACAAAAGGACAACCATCAGGTGAAGCACTGCCAACATTAGAAAAATTACACAACTCTTCTAAAAAAGAAATTGATATCAAAAGTAAGTTGTGTTAAAATCATTCCAATAGTCAATTTTTTTTTATATAAATTTAAAATCATTAGATGATCAGGATGAAACAGATGAAGTTTGTTCAACAGATTCTATAGGATATGACAAATAATACAGTAACCAGGAGAGTAACCATTTTTTTGCATTTTTTACATTTTTTGAATAACTGACAATTAAAAAATGTTTTTATTTTAATAAATTAATAATATTTCCTCTAAATGGTTTAATTTTAACTTATTAGCCATAAAACAATAAAAGCCAATAGACTTATAGTGAAAAATAACGGCCTCTGTACTGCTCCTGTTATCGGTAGGTCCTAAATAATATTTTTTAGGGCCTAAATGCTACTTGTGACCTACTGTGTTATGGCTTATGTTCATTATTAAAAAAACGCAAGGACCAAACTAATAATTATGCTTTTTGGTAGACACAAACAAAATTTTATTAATTGTCGAAATAGAAACCGTTTTCATTAAAATCCTTCATTATCTCAATACTTAATTTTTTCGACTAAGCCACAGAATTACTCTATTGTAGGTCTACATGTGTTAACATTTGTGATATTATATCTAGAATTATGACAGAACACAAAAGGTTTATAACATTATGCAGTAATAAATATACAGAATATTCTGTTTCCGATTTTAAGTTCAATTCCTCTCAATATTAAAAAATCTGATGTGTCCAACACATGACTTTCCTATCTAGGTATTACAGGCCTTTTCCGGTTATTTTGTACAACCTATTGCAGCATCTCTATAAATGTTTAGAGGATAAACTAAATATATACATTGTCCACATACATCTACCGCGAAACATTTTTCTATAGATATTCATTGAAAATGAAAATACTGAAAAATTTAAATTTAGCACTTTTCCTACAATTTTTCCATTACGGTCCATTTTAAAAAAATCATGTATAAACAAATATTATAGAGATCGATATCGCAAACAACTTTTATTTCAACAATTTTCATAAAAATCAGAATTTTGCACATTTTGTCAAATTTTTCGAATACGGACCATTTCAGGAAATTTTTACATAAAGCAAAAATTATAGATAATAATATTAGAAGTAACTTTTATTTGAACAATTTTTTTCTTCAAACATAAATAACAGATATATTCCATAAAATATAAAAACGGCCTCCCATAAAGTACCCCCCCAGATGTTCCGACTTTGTCCAAAATCTAATCATTTCACGTCAGGCCGAAATAAAACTTAAGTTTAAAATTTAATGTTTTTTTCTTTATCCATTTTTGAGTTTTCTTCAAATTTCGAAATTTACACATTTTCTCAAATATCTCGAATACGGTCCATTTTACAGAAATTATCTATAGGATAAAAATTATAGAGAATTATATTACAAACAACTTTTGTTTGAACAATTTTTATAAAAAAAAATATTTTTTTACATTTTGTCAAATTTCGCGAATACGGACCATTTTAGGAAAATTTTGTATATAACAAAAATTATAGATAATAACATAAGAAGTAACTTTAATTTAAAGACTTTTCTTCCCCAAACGTAAATAACAGATATATTCCATAAAATATAAAAATGACCACCTATAAAGTACCCCCCCAGATGTTCCGACTCTGCCCAAAATCTAATCAGCTCATTAGACGTTGGAACAAAGCTTAAGTTTGAAATTTGGTATTTTTCCGTGTATCGGTTCATGAGTTATGCGTTATACAGACACACACACACACACACACACACAGACACACACACAGACACACACACACACACACACACACACACAGACATCATCGCGAAAATAGTCAAAACGGATTCAGGGGACCTCAAAACGTAAAAATCCGTCGAAAACTCGAGGTCGAAAAAAATCATGATTCCTATACTTTCCTTATATCTGTATACAGATAGGAAAGTAAAAAAGCTTAAAATAATGTATTAAATGATTTGACATAGTTATATTTTTAATGGTGGATGCAAAGAGAGTGTTGCTTTCTTGTCGTGGCTTTACCACCGAAGTTAAGAACCTTCCATCACATCCACACTGTGTTATTAGAAAAGTTGTTATCAAAAGTTGGAAGTTCTAATGACTTGAGAGAGTAGATTCTTCTTTCAATAAATGTGTCCTTTTTTTAAATAAAAATTATCAATCTTTGGTGCTGCACCAGATGGCATTTCTGATTCTCTTGTCATTGAAGTAAAATGCCCATACAAAGAAAAGAGTTTGAATAGCTATATGTCGAGTGCAAAGTGACCAGAACGTTATATATTCATATTCAAATGTTATTTTCTAAGAAACATAAAGGGATTTTTTGTGTTGGAAAGTGCATTTCTCGCATTCGTTTAGTTTCCAACTTCAACTCGTGCGAAATGTTAAACTGTCCACACTTTTTATGTAATATACTATTACATCGAATTCTGGAGAATCAGTTTTTGTTAAATATAGACAATCTAAATTATTATTTATAGAATGTCCATTCAAAAACGGACAGAACTAGCTCCTAGCACTAGCACGTATGCCAACACTGGCCATCTGAGGTAGATTGAACTTTTTTGACTCTGTTTAGTCTAGTCTACCTTAGAATAAAATAATTCTGACGCCTTCTATAATTACAGTATTGTTATGCTTTTTTTGCACGCCTCTGAATTTATTTTTACCCTTTCTCAGAGTGAATCCGACATTGATTTTGTAAGTTCCAAGCTGTGTGTTTGAAAAACTCCCCCTTAGGGCGACGTACAAAATACACACGATATAAAAATAGACTTTTTATTTCCCATATTCTTAGAGAGAAAAAAAAGCACGAAAGAAAAAACAACAATAACAACGACAAAGTAAAGCAGTAATAAAAATGAAAACTTACATTCGATATAGTCGTACATTTTCGCTGTGGAATTTATATTGAGAAGTAACTTTTATTAAGTTTAATAACACTGCCAAAGTTCGGAGCTGGTTTTGGCGTCGCTTTGGTATATAATAATACGTTACATAAAAGGTTTTGTCGAAAAATAATAACTATTCGGCTATTGTTCGTTATTTATTCGTTATTATTGATGATAATCCACGATAAAATTCGAGCAATGGTTTTAACTTATTTCCGTTATTACAATTTTTATTATGCCAATTTTTCCTAATAATATTTTTTTTTTTTTAGGTAAGTGAGTCAGCCATTTTCCTTCAAACAAATATTTAGTAAGTAAATAATAATAATAATTTAATTTAGTATATTATAAATTAGTAACCAAAATGAACTTTTACCAGCTTAGTCTTCCTAACTATTATGTTTTTCCATTTGTTACTGTTGAATACAAAATATTAATTAAACACCCTGTATTATACTTTTTATGATTTTGATATATTGTAATTGTCATATTGTCAGATTTTATCAAATAAATAAAAGTCAGATTGAAGAAGTTTAAAACTTAATTTCTATTATATTGTATGATATCTGAAATTCCACGAAGCTCTACAGGTTATGGGCCCAGCGCGGGAATAAAGAAAGTAATGAAGTTTCAGTAAAGAAAGAAGCCAAGGCATAAAATTTACTGGAGGATGACAGATATCACAAAATTTAACATTACAAAATTAAATGGGGACAATAATACAATTCAGAAATTTAAAATAGGGTTGTTGCTCCAGAAGGAGATGGGACGTTATAGAAAACGAAAAACCGAATACAGTAACTGACGAGTGGAAAAAACTTTACAAGAAAGCAAAGGCAATCAAGTAGTGCATATTAGGAATTCTATAAGAGAAATCCACTTTATCAAATCAAGTATATTTACTAAAGAAAATATGCAGGTTAACTCTAAATGAAGGTGGTAATGTAGAAGATCACTTAACAACTGTTAGATTTATTTTACCAGTTAAAAACACTAGGGCTAGAGATCGGAGATCGTTGAGCAGTTGTCTTTTTACTTAGCAGTTTA
The DNA here is from genome assembly GCA_927349885.1 of Psylliodes chrysocephalus. NCBI lineage: Eukaryota > Metazoa > Arthropoda > Insecta > Coleoptera > Chrysomelidae > Psylliodes > Psylliodes chrysocephalus. The sequence goes on from OV651819.1 coordinate 13,784,514, forward strand.
CCCGATAGTTACACCTCACTAAAAGGCCGAAAGGAAGATGATTTAACACTTGAAGTTATTAAAGATAAACTTTTGCAAGAATATAGATGTAGAAAATAATTTAATAAAGACGTATTTTATAATGGTGAAGAAAATACAATGAAAGCCAAACATTTTAATTAAACAAAGTTAAAATGCTTTCATTGCAATAAAGAAGGACATTTAAAGAAAAATTGTTATTTTTATAAAAGAACATATAAGAATAAAAATAAAGTAAATAATGTTCAAGAGAATGATAAGACTTTAATAAGTGAATAAGAAGATGAATTTTGCTTTAACGCAGATGAACAAAACTCAATCAAATCAGATATCTGGTATATTGATTCGGGGTGCACATGCCACATGGCAAATAATAAAAGATTTTTTATTGAATTTTGTGAAGAAACTAAAAAAGAAGAATTTAACGCCAAAGGAGTGGGTAAAGGTACAATAGAATAACTTGTAAATGATAAAATTTTAAAAGTACCTATTAAAAACGTTGTATGTTCCCTAGTTAGAAAATAGTTTACTTTCTTTAAGCGTCCTTTGAAATCATTTTCTCAAATGGAACATGCAAAATTACAAAAGACAATAAAATATACGCTATTGCCAAGCTAGAAAACAAACTATATAAACTGCAGTTTCCAGAAAAATCTTATTCTATATGGGATAAATAAAATACGGCTTGTATTCATATATGGCATTGAAGATTTGCTGTGAGAAATATGTTTTACAAAAATATGATTCAAGGTATAAGCATGAAAGAATGCATTAAAATGTTATACTGTGATTGCTGCATTCGAAGAAAGATGTCAAGGTTACCTTATCCAAAGAATTCAGAGAAGAAAACTAAAAACATATTAGACATTGTGCATCTCGATATCTGTGGGCCAATGAAAAATATTACCCTAGGAGGAAAAAGATACTTTTTGACTATGATTGATGACCTTAGTAGATATACAAATATAGTTTTGTTACAGAAGAAGAATAAAGCATTTCAAAATATAAAAAATTATATTCGAAGATGTGAAAATCAATTTGCTAAGAAGCCCAACATCTTACAATGTGACAGAGATGGTGAATTTTGGAACCATGATATTCGAAATTTTTTGAATAACGAAAAATCGTTCTTTTCAAGAAATGGCACGTTGCATGTTACTAGATGCAAATCTTGAAAAACATTTTTGGGGTGAAGCAATAGTAATGGCAAACTATCTTTAATAAAGGCTTCCGACGAAAGGTAACGGTAATAACATACCTTAAAAAGACCCTCCATTAAGTCATATAAGAACTTTTGGATTTTAAGCGTATGCCTTTGTACCTAAGCAAAAGATAACTAAACCGGATGATAAAGCTAAAAAATATATTCTTATAGAATACGACGAAAATTCCAAAGCTTATATTATGTTAAATAAAGAGACAAATAAAATACCCACAAGTAGAGATGTAAAGTTTATAGAAAATGAGCACGAAGAGAGCATATTTATTAATCAGAAAAATGAAATGGTGTAGAACATGAAGTTGAGTTTAAATTTACGAGTAATGATGAAAACAAAGAGTCAAGAATTTTAAAACATAAGTATATAGACACCGAAAAACCCGACGAAGGTAAAAATGAAGAAATACGAAGGTCTGCAGGAGAAAACAAAGGAATACCACCTGTAAGATATGGACAGTGCAGTTATCAAACAAATATTGCAGATGAGAGAGAATTATACGAAGAAAGGATAGACATAATTGGGAAAAGGCTATGAAAGAGAAAATGGATCCAATGAAATATAAGAAAACGTGGACCTTATGTGCTTTGCCAGAAAATAAAAACCTTATAGGATGTAAATGGGTATTTAAACCAAAAAGAAACAATTTTGGACAAGTTGATCGTTATAAAGCAAGGATTGTAGCAAAAGGATACTCCCAAAAATATGGTCAGGAAGATGAAGAAGTATTTGCAACCGTTGTTAAACAAACAACAATAAGAACATTTCTTTTTTTTTTTGGCAGGATATAACAATTTATTAGTACATCACTTTGATGTAAAAACTGCATTCCTGAATGGCGATCTTAATGAAGAAATCTACATGGCCCAACCAAAAGGTTTTATTAAAGAAGAGGAAACATATTTAGTCTGTAAATAAAAGCATATATGATCTTAAACAGGCAGCACGGATTTGGAACACTCTTTTGAATAAAGTTTTGCAAAATTTAGGATTCAGAAGGGGCGAAGCAGATTCATGTTCATATATTAAAGGACAAGGAATAGACGATACTGCATATATTTTAACTTACGTTGACGATATATTAATAGCATGCAAAAGGTCTGAGACAGTTAAAGAATATGCAAGAAATTTAAATTCCGAATTCCAAATTAACTCTTTAGGAGAAGTGAAGTACTTCTTAGGTTTACAAGTGGACAGAGAGCCTGGTGGAATATTTCAAATTTATCAGACATCGATAAGTTATTAAAGAATTATAACCTTACGGATATCAAAATTTCAAATATTCCATTGGATACCGGTTACTATAAAATATATGACTGTACTGTATAGAAAACTCATAGGAGTACCTATCAGTCAATTCAAGGTCAGACATTGCAGTAAGAGTATCGATACTCAGCAGAAAGATAAATAAAGCTACAGAAAAAGACTGGACAGAAATAAAACGAATGCTAAAATATTTAAAAGAAACTAAAGACCTTAAATTATTACTAGGAGATGACAAAATACATAAAAATATTCTCTATGGATTTGTAGATGCTGATTGGGCTGGAAATCAAGTGGATAGAAAATTTAATAGTGGATATATTTTTAAATATAATCACCTGGAGAAGCAGAAAACAAGACTGCGTAGCACTTTCTTCCACAGAGGCCGAAACGATCGCACTTAGTGAAGCATGTAAAGAAGCCCTTTGGTTAAGCAAATTATTTAAAGACTTAAGGATGTTTAAAATTACTAGATTTCGAAAAATTAAATGAAAAACCAAACATATGGACACTAAATATAAGTTTGTGAAGGATCTGAAGAAAAAGAAAACTATAATATTTGAGTACTGATAGCAGACTTTTTAACAAAGCCTTTAGAAGCACAAAAGCTAAGACGGTTTAGAGAAATGTTAGGTATGGTTACTTAATATTGAGAAGGGGTGTTGGATACACAATATTAACTAAACACCCTGTATTATACTTTTTATGATTTTGATATATGTAATTGTCATATTGTCAGATATTATAAAATAAATAAAAGTCAGATTGAAGAAGTTTAAAACTTAATTTCTATTATATTGTGTGATATCTGAAATTCCACGAAGATCATCAGTTACATCAAGTTCATAAAGCTGCAAAGGAAAATGACCATGTCACGTGACTTGTGACGTGCAATTTTTTAATTGTGAGGTTCGTGGGGTTAACAATTTTTCTTTTCCACTGGTACACTCTGTACAATCTGTTTTAATATTTTCTCTAACAATTTTAAATTATCCGTTTAGGAACTCTCACTGTATGCTATAAATTTAAAATATTAAAAACGAATTTATACTGAATCCGGTCCAATTTGATAAATGCGAAATAAATATTAAACAGGAAATTTACCTCTTCGACCGGAATAACTTCGGCTTCATCCCGGCCTCTAATACTTTTAATATTCGCTAAAAGAATTATTTATCCTTTAATAATTCAGTGTTATTTGCCCCGGCTATAATCTGCGGTAACACTTCCAGTTATTAAAATATTAAAATCCGGGCGTTCGCACGTTTGACCCCGGATTACGGGATTTTTCCCCTGGAACTCGTTTCGGATATACATTTTCCTCCGAATTGAATCTTCATTTCTGCTGGGAGGTTCCTTTAGCCCATACCTTTTTTTTTGCTGTTAATTATAAACGATGGTAAGTAAATAAGCCACGAAATCTAAAAGCCAATATATTTTATGAAATTATAACAGAATTGTTATTGATGATATACTAAAAATCAAAGGATTACAAGTTGCTTAAAAGCTAATTTTTCATTAATAGTTTGCGCTAATTTTCCGCAATTAGTTAAAATTCCCTTACAGTGTTTGCTTTTTCTGATTTCTCAGGAAATGAATCATAGACTTGGATATAATAAACTTGCAGGAAGAAATCTGATCCTGATTATCCTTGGCAACTTTGTAAATGTTATTGTCCTATTTCTTAATGTCAAAGAAGGCAGCAGAGAGAGCACCTAGGCAATTTTGAGTTGAAACCTATGCCATATTTTTAGGCTATTTTAAGGCTATTTTAAGGCTATTTTAAGGCTATTTTAAGGCTATTTTAAGGCTATTTTAAGGCTATTTTAAGGCTATTTTAAGGCTATTTTAAGACTATTTTAAGGCTATTTTTAGAGCCTATTCAAAAATGTTATACTAACTACTCTTTTTTTGCAAAAATCAAGGTTCTCTGCTAGTTGCGGACGAAGTCAGTAAGTTTTTTTTCCAAAACAACTACACCATATTTTTAGGTTATTTTATGGCTCTTAAAATAAAATTTTATTTTTAAAAAATACGGGGAGCTTTGCTAGCAAAAGCAGAGCAATTCGGCTTTTTAAAGCTTGTTCCTAAAAAAAAACTACACCGCATGTTTAGGCTATTTCTAGGCTCTTGAAATATAAAATTTTACTAAAAATTACTATTCATAAATAATACAGGATGCTCTGTTGGAACAAAGACAGCAGAGCACCTCAGCTTTATAAAGCTTTTTTTTTTAGAAACAACTACCTACTTATGGCACATGTTTAAGCTATTTTTAGGTTGATATATTATAAAACTTTTCGAAAAAAATCAGAATTTTTTAAAAATACAGGGTGTTTTGCTAGCTTCGAAAGAATACAGCAGTGCACCTCGATTTTTTAAAGCTTCTTTCTATAAACGTACCACATTTTTAGGCTATTTTTAGGCTATTTTAAGGCTATTTTAAGGCTATTTTAAGGCTATTTTAAAGCTATTTTAGGCTATTTTAGGCTATTTTAGGCTATTTTTAAATAATACAGGGTAATTTGTTGACACAAAGTCAGCAGAGCACCTCGGTTTATTAATTTTTTTTCTGGAAACAATTACTTATGCCACATTTTAAAGCTATTTTTAGGCTTTTAAAATATTATAAACTTTAAAAAAAAATGACTATTGAATTGTCCTGGGCCCGATCTGGAGAATTGTCCTGGGGCCCGGTCTGGCTATCAGCGGCCCTGGGTGTACTACAGGATCGCAGAGCAAACTGTGTTACCAAAATTGGCGCCCGAGCAACCTCTATTCTGAATTCACCACACAGTCTTCCTGATTCACTGCAGGTGAACCAAAAGCCTGTCACAGAGATAAGAAATTTTTATAAAAAACGATTCATCGTTGATCGAGGGACGTGAATATCTGAAAGTGAGGTGGAATGTAGAACGTTCCCAATTTTCCAATCCAATACAGTTTTGGTTATCTTCGCGGATTAGATGTAAACCAAATTCATCTTGGAAGCTGAGGAAACTTGATTAGCCGTGCTACCAGTTCCGATTCGTCCCTTGTCCCTATCCTTGGTGCTGTAATGATTTCCGAGAAGCTAAGGAAACTTGTATAATATGCTACCAGTTCCAACTCGTCCCTCGTCCCTGTTCTTGGCGCGATGTTCATTGGCCAACTTGAGTCTCAAGAAGCCAAGCTAGGGCGACATAGGTGTCTCTGTTCATTTCTAGACTTTTACAGATAAGCTCCTAATATTTTTTTTTATTTGTTTAGTTATTTTTTTAGTCAGTCAGTCCAGACAACGTTTTTGAATAAACATTTAAAGTAAATGAGTCTACCTACATAAAATAGGCTCCACGACTAAACGCCCCGGCACAAAATAACTTACAACAAAATACCCCGTCAAAACGCCCCCCGACAAAATACCCCCCGACAAAACACCCTGTGAAATTTCGCCCGCAACATAAATTTTTGGATAATTTTTTGGATAATAAAATAGTTTTGAGAGTCTACCGGATCTGTGAAGTAATCTTCTTTGGTAGATCTCGTTCTCTGGACCATCCTGCTCATAGCTGAAGTACTCGGTAGATCCGCTAAGGTAGCATCTGTGATGTTACTGGTACATAGAGTTATGAGGCTACTCGTTGCTCGATCTGTAGTATCTGCCTTTCTTTTCAAGGTTGCCAAAGTCTTCTTCACCTCAACTGCTACCTCGTCAAGGGCATGACTATGTGGAGGAGTGGGTTCCTTTAACACTGTTCCTCTAAAAACATGACCGAAACATTAAATTGGAACATGATTTTTACTATTGCAGATAAACATAATGAAGATGTAAATAATATGTAATGACTCATCTGACTTCTTCATATTTTTGTTGTGAATCCTTGGTTTGCACTTGCAATCAGCATGATATTTCTGACACCTGCATATAATACTTTTATCACTTTGATTCTGCACTTTATTTAAGAACCCTCCTAATGTGAGTAATATTTTTCCCTTTTGACTTGTGACAAAACTCAAAGTCATTTTATATGAATTTCTAGACCCGTGTTCTGTTTGAGACGTTTATTGAATGATATAATCGTCGATTTTGACATTTCATCCCCACCCCCAATATATTGAAAAGAAATGTCAACAATAAATATTCTTGAATCGGATTATTTATATATTACGTTGTTGTCAATTTTAAAGCGCCGATCTCGAATTTGATCATAGCATGTCACATTCAATAAAATTATATTTGATTAATATGTTACAGAGTATCAAAAAGCTATTTCGTCGGGAGAGTTTTGACGAATTAAGAAAAACTATTTTATTATCCAAAAAAATTATCCAAAAATTCATGTTGCGTGCGAAATTTCACAGGGTGTTTTATCGGGGGCGTTTTGACAGGGGGGGTGTTTTTTTGGGGGGCGTTTTGACGGGGGGTGTTTTGACGGGGGCGTTTTGACGGGTATTTTGTCGTACTGTCATTTTCCTGTTTTCATTTTATTTTTTTTTAAACTGTTTTTCATTAAATGTTAAATGATCAAGTTTTTATGTAGACAAAAACGTAAAGCCCTATCCAAATATTACATATTCGTACAGAGGATACCTACTTTATTGAACTCCTAGGCTTCTCTGGATTCTAGGACTAGAACTTTATATTCTATAGAATCCAATGGCGCTCTATAACCAATTTTTTTATTTCATTCTTAACTATTTTTAACCGACTTCAAAAAAAGAGGAGGTTCTCATCGTTGGTATATATTTTTTTATGTATGTTCAGCGATGATTCTTTAACACGGTGTCCAATTTCAATGATTCTTTTTTGTTAGAAAGGGGGTACTTCAGGGATGGTCCCATATAAATTTGGTTAAGATGTAGTAATGGCATCTGCAAGATGTTGAAGTCGGTTTTTTAAAATTACTTTTAATACTTGTTCTTTATTCAAATTTAATTTTTATTTCATGTAATTTTCTAACTTCGAACCTGCGACGCTCTCCGACGAACATCTCCGGCATATGTAGTGTTAATGCTACAAAGTCTTTAATAAAAAAGGAAAATAAATTCGCTTGATATTCGCCTTTTTTCATTCGTTTAACGTCCTCAACCTCATCTACCACATACTTTAAATTTGAATGATAAATTATCGCATAGCCAAACTCCGGAAAAAAAGTCTATTCTACCCTATATCCGTTAAAATTTAGAGTAAAAGTACCAAGACATAAATAAACGGAATCGTTGGAACTAATATCGCTAAAACATAGAAAAGAAGGACTTTTTATTTTCGTTTTAGTCGAACGGGAAAGTTCGTTGCATACATAAGTCTTACTTAATACTTTTCCGAACTAATGCAAAACACATTATATATTGCTGCTCAAAAGTTTCTCTGCTAATATTTAAAGATATATTCCGAAGTTTCACCATAATATGCAAATTTCTCAAATGCCAGTACATCTTTCTAACTTTGCGAGATACGTTTTTACATGAAATATGTGCGCTCGTCTGCGTATATATTCTAATTTAAAATATAGAATACAAATTTATACGTAGAGCGCGCCCGAACGTGGTTCGATTCCCCGTGGAACAGTTCAATTTGATAAATGCGAAATAAATATTAAGCGATATTTACCTCTTCGGCTACGTCTGCCTATAATACTTTTAATATTCGCTAAAAGATATATTTATCAGTTGATAATTCTATTATAATCTGCTGGTAATGATTTCATCTACTCATAGTGAAAGTAATATTAACATAACTGATGGGGGTAACAATTTATATAAAAGATATACAACAATTTCACATATTTCAATAACGAAATACAACAATAACAATATCAAAACATTTTAAGATAGTTTCCAATTGGGAATGGCGTGAATTAGGACCTTGATGGGGTCTCCTTCTTGAGTCTTTGCTGTGTGGAAGGCCTTGAGGTATAATGGTGAGTGACCAAAGGTTTCACATTTACTCTACCGGATGATACCATTTCGATTGAAGTAGGATAGTCGTTGCAATATCTGAACACACCCCTGACATCAACTTCTTTGATTAAGGCTTTGGTCAATGGAAGGGTCATTTCGATTTTGCCTAATCCTACAAGAACTATAACACCGGCCAAACCAGTAAAAGAAACGCAAACTCTAACGCAGGATTCAACTCCAGTACAGTCAAAACTGATGTTGGGTTCTTGTCCAAGTAGTTCATGGACTTTCTTTATGATTTGTTATTCAGTCATATTTTTCTCAATTTTCAACGTGTAATCGGCTCCAAGTTGTTTAGCCATCTTCAATTTGACATCAAGTACATCTGTGATGACAATTTTGAAATCACTCATAGCTTTAGCGGACAAGAAAGTAACAAGACCAATTGGACAAGCTCCTGTAATCAAACAGACACCTCCAATTTTGATATTTGCTCTTTTGCAAGCGTGAACTCCAACTGAAAGAGGTTCCATGAAGCCACCTTCTTCAAGGGACATATTGTCAGGAAGCTTCCAACAAAATTTTGCGTCATGAACGTAATATCTTGATAGGTTAGCATCATCTGGAGGAGTTGCACAGAATAAGATATCTTTGCAAAGATGGTAGATACCGGTTTTACAATAATGACACAGACGACAGGGTACTCCTGGTTCGATAGCTACTCTGTCATCTAGTTTCAGGTTCTTTACATCTTTTCCTAATTATATAACTGTTCCAGATGTTTCGTGGCCGATTACCATGGGTTTTTCAACAACGAAAGGACGGCATCTTCCACTGACCAAGTAGTGAACGTCAGATCCGCAAATACCCACTACTTCCATTTGAAGAAGGACCTGGTTATCTTTCGGTACTGGAATTGGCCTTTGTTCTAATCTTAAGTCATTGATACCGTACAAAACGGCACTAAGATTGTTCTTAGTTGGTGCCATTATATATTTGCGTAGGTACTGAACGTTCACAACCACGAAACCACAACAAACAAGTGATTCAACTTTAAAAGTGAGACAATACAACTGATTTCATAAATTCTCTTGGTCAATATTTATAAGACACCCACTTAGAAGAAACAGAAATAATAGAAGGGGCTATAAACATTGAAATCCTAACTTCTAGTGAAGAATCTAATGTTTATTTAAATATTTATGAATTTGGTTTTATTTCTACAATAAATAAATTTAGAAGAATCGAAAAAAATTCTAAAACTTGCTTAGATCACTTATTTATTAAAACTACCCATTTAAAATCCAAAAAACTAAAACCAATGGTGTTGCATTCAAAAATCACGGATCACAATCCGATAATTCTTCAAATGAAACATAATTTAAAAAATAATACAGAACGAAATAAATCTAGGTACGTTACAAAAAATTACATTGATTACGAAAAAATTAAAAATAATTTAAAATGCGAATCAATGAGTTAATAATTTCCATATAAGCAAAGCCACGACATCTATTAACACGTTGACTGCCACCATGAGGTAAAAAAATGAACTTTTTTGAGCCAAACTACTAAATAAGTAAAAAATGTATTGTTTAACATTTTAAATTGTTGTTTTCCAAGTTTACACTGTTTTTTTAGGTTTTTAGTAATTTTTTAGTATTTTTTTATAGCTAAAAATATTTGTAATTGGTTGTACTTATTCAGTATACTCCAACTCTAGAACTAGTTCTAAAAATAGAAAATACAATTGTTCGATTTATCTAAAAACCTTTGCAACTATTTCATGTTTTAAACCAATTTCCCTTTCGATAGGAGCTTCTAGTATAACCGCAGCATAACAAAAGCATCTAGTCGAAATCCATAAATGAAATTTACCAAAAATAATCTGCTTTACCTTCTTGCCGAAGTGGAAGCATGAAACTTTCAACACAACACAAATACTCCTTCATTATTAAAGACGAACCGCGTGCAAGCATCAACTTCAATTTTGATAATCAATTAAGTGTGGAATATTTACACAAAACTTTCGCGAGAACAGAATGGTTCGGGTGCTGATAATACAGGACGTCCTCGCTTGTCTTTATAGAACAAATTTTGTTCTAAGAAAACTTAAACATTGAGCTAAAATGGGCGCAGTTTTTGGAATACTTTTATTCTATATGAGATTCTATAAGTATCGCATATGATTGCTGTTATATAATAGTTTATATTTCCTCTGGTTAATATAACATAGGAAGAAAACTTATAAGCAGCATTTACTTCTTTCGTTTTGAACTGAGATTGGCCACGTTGTAGAAAAGGTGGCACTTTTACGATCATACTAATATTTTCCAAACAATAAACGGTATCTCTAAGGCTTCTATCATGCACATATCCCCATTGAAGCCATTATCTAGTTCTTGAGAAAGTATTCTGGGCATCAACAACAATAAAATCCAAAGCTGTAGGTGTAGACAGTATTAGTATAGAAATGTTGCTGCATTGTTGTCCAATCATATTACCTTACGTGACACATATTTTTAACTATTGCATAATTAAGAATGTTTACCCTGCTATGTAGAAACGTGCTCTTGTAATCCCATTGGCAAAAATGTCAAATCTCAGTAGTCCTAAAGATCTGAGACCAATTAGTATTTTATGCGCAATTTCTAAAGCTTTTGAAAAAATAATCAATAAACAACTAATATCTTTTTTGAACACCAATAATATTTTACCTCCTCATCAGTCCGGTTACAGATATTTGCACAGTTGTACTACAGCTTTGTTAAAAGTTACTGATGATATTCATAATGCTTTGGATGAAAATAAAATGGTCGCGTTAATTTTGTTAGATTATTCGAAAGCTTTTGATCGAATAAATCACCAATTACTCTTATCAATTTTGCATTACATAGGTTGTGATAATAATTGTGTTAATTTATTTCGTAATTATTTGAGTAATCGTCAACAAGCTGTAATTTATAATTCGTCTTCTTCTGTGTTTTCACAAGTAAACAATGGAGTGCCGCAAGGATCCATTTTAGGTCCTATTTTATTTATAATTTATACATTAGATTTTTATAAAAAACTAAATTTCTGCTCGTCTCATTTTTATGCTGACGATACACAATTGTATCATACATTTTCTGAGGAAAACATCGATATTGCTTGCCAACAGATCAATCAAGATATTGAGTCTCTCATTAATATGTCAAATAAATTTTGTCTTTCAATTAATAGCACTAAATCAGTAGCCATACTTTTTGGAAAAAGCGCTCTTAGAAATAGATGTATCGGAAAATTAAAAATAAATGTAGGAAGAGATGAGCTAAATATCATAAACTCTGTCAAAAACCTAGGCTTGATGGTTGACTCCGATCTACGTTTTACAACTCATGTCACAATGATGCTTCGAAGAGCTTTTGCAAATCTAAAACTAATATATGGTAGCAGGGGTGTATTAACTAAAAAACAAAAATCATGCTTTGTGAAGCACTCGTGTTATCCCACTTAAATTACGGGGATGCAGTATTTGGGCCTGGACTTTTGAAAAGGGATCAATTAAGATTACAGACAAAATTGTTGTATTCGGCTTATTTATAGTTTGAGAAGGTGCACACCAACTTCAAAATATTTAAAGGAATTGAAGTGGTTAAATTTAGCAGAACGACGAGTTTTACATGAATGCTTACTTTATCACAAAATTATAGTTACTGAAACACCAGCTTATTTATATAATAAAATTCGATTCAGAACGGACGTCCATAATTTAAATTTAAGGAATAGAGGTTGTCTAACTATGCCAAAACATAAATCAGTTTTGTTTGAAGGCTGCTTTTCTTATAACATTGTTAAGTTGTACAACTGGTTACCCGATGACTTGAAATTATTCACAGATCATATATTATTCAAGTATAAATTAAAAAATGTAATGCTAGATAGAAAATTACTAATAAATTCTGTAGGTCGATAGTTATAGTTTTTAGATAAATTTAAATTTTATATTCGTTTTTATTATATTAGTATTATTGTAATATTATTATTGATATACTTACTGGTTCTTACTCATCTGGCTGATTTTTATTTTTTTATTTTTTAAGTTAAGATGTTAAGTTGTTTACGGTTTTGGGTTTTCAATATTTTTTCTCTCATATTCGTAAAGCCATATTGTGCTCTAGATTGAATAATTATTAAGTGAACATGCAGGGCACATCTATACATCGAAAGATGTATAGGTATGTCTATCATAATACTGGTTGAGTGGAAGAGCAAAACTCTGATTTTTATCAGAGATTTTGAACTCTGCCATTTGGCAAACTATTTGTATTTATATATTTTTTTTTTCTTTGTATCAGGTACTTAGTTTGGCCAATAAAAGCATTTATTATTATTATTATTATTATTATTATTATTATTATTATTATTATTATTATTATTATTATTATTATTATTATTATTATTATTATTATTATTATTATTATTATTATTATTATTATTATTATTATTATTATTATTATTATTATTATTATTATTATTATTATTATTATTATTATTATTATTATTATTATTATTATTATTATTATTATTATTATTATTATTATTATTATTATTATTATTATTATTATTATTATTATTATTATTATTATTATTATTATTATTATTATTATTATTATTATTATTATTATTATTATTATTATTATTATTATTATTATTATTATTATTATTATTATTATTATTATTATTATTATTACTATTATTATTATCATTATTAGCGTTGTTTGAAAATTATAGTCAGGTCGTGGTACGTCAATGTTAATTTTTCGGTGGTTTCGTAGCACAAATTTTATCTGAGCGACGTCACAACGAGCTCTATCTCTCCACGCTACATTCTGAGTAGCTCGGACTTCTCCAAGGTTTGGATAAAGTGCGCTAGACTCCAAGATACAACCTAGAGAGAGAAGAGTTTTTATTATTTTTCATTAATTTACTTACTGCTTGTTGAAATAAGAATTAAAATTACTGAATACAAAATATATATTAGTTTTCCAAATAGTTATATATACAAAAAAATGTACAACGTTTAAAACCATTAAATCCCAAAATTTAAAACCATAAAATAATGAAACTATTATATTTTATGAAATATAAAATTAACATACACAAAAAATTATTTATAAAAATATTTATACAGAAGGTTCTTTGGAACCCATTCACATATCCTTTTACTGTTTTTATTTATTTTTAAGTTTTTTTTTTTATTTTAAAACAATCCGTAGAGCTCTTAGCTGTTATTCTGGAATCAGGACTTTCTTGAATGATAATGATAATAATAAACACAATCTGAATGATTGCAATAAAAAAGGACTTAATTGCAAATGAATGGATTAGTGTAGTAGTTTTTCGTTGTTGATAGGTACCTTTCAGCTATGCTGGCTATTTAGTGGCTGCTGACCTGCTGCTACTGCTTGCATTTGACATTTGAATTTGATTCCTCAGTCAGATAACTTGCATTTGGTCTCGGACTAATTTTCTTTTGGATTGATTATTTTGGCAGGATGGGGTAATATATCTTTTAGGGTAGTGATTTATCGAAGGGCTAGATACTTTAGAATGAGTAGGACAGAAAAAAGGACTCAATGGCATAGTGAAAAAACAGATGGTTTTTCAATTGAATTATTTTGAATTTGGTTTAAAAGATAAGTATATTTGATGGAAAAAATATTTTTGCTTTTGACGTTATCCACATAAGTTTTGCTTTTGGATAAACTCTGTTTGGCATATTTTTAAAGAGATTAAAACATATCTAAGAACATCGTTTTCAAATGGCAATAATTGTGCTTCCATTCATTTGCAAATTAAGTATCTGGATTTGGTTTTCAGTCCATTAGTGTATTTTGGAGTCATGTGGTTGCAAATTGGTGTAGTTTATTTGTCAGCATAAAACAGAAAACTGTTTGAAAAATTAAATAAAATATGTATTGCAAATAAATAAAGAAAATGATGATGACATCTTTTTATAAACTTCAAAGTACCGTAAAAAAAACCAAAATCATTTTTGATCAAACCAATCACAGATTATCGATCGACAGAAGTTACTGTATGGTCTTTGACAATTTTATCAAATTTGACCAAAATTCAAAATTATTAAGGATTGATGCTGGATCCTTTGCAGGAAAACATAAATATATCAATACTGAAAGCTCCTGAAGCTCTTGAATAATGTGTATATACAAAATATACAGAAAAATGCAACTTATTTTCAGTACCCTAAATTTCTGTGCCCAAAATTATTGGGATGTACGTTAGAAAAGATGTCTGTTGCCCACGGTGAATATAAATAAATAAAATATATAAATAAATTAGGTAGTGACACCGTGTAGGCAACTAAAACTTGGTTGTATAGAATGGCTGGGTGTTAATAATGCATTACAAAGTAATAATAAATTACGCTAGAGCGGAGGCAAACATTAAGTGTTAAAGTTTCGCCGAAGATCTATATAATATCAGACAAAATGACACTTTACTTATCTGTAGAACATGGGACACGTTTAAACGAGTCATTAAACTCTCGGTTAAGAGCTCGTTAACGTTTTAATTGTTTCGTTGAGCGATCTGAAGTCTGTGCAGATGCCGCCTTCTTGCACTCGCAGATACTAAGTAGATTTATATTGTCGCCGTCCCAGTTTGGCTAATTTTCCTTCTTCTTTGCGCCTTGGGCTGGTTTGCCTGCACCGCTACAACAACAGACAGTTTTATGCAAACTAATGCCGTACTATATTATAGTACACGTTATGGATTGCCGCTCAAAAGTTTTCGCGGCTTATATCTATTATTATCAGCATTATAAAGTCGTCTCTAAGTATTTATAATTATGAGAGTTTTGTTGTTTTGAAAGTTTAGTCAAACTTCCGCTAGATGGCGCATAGTTTCGGAGGTACAGTGTGTTAAATTTTAAGTTATACGCTGCTTCTGTAATATTCTGGAACACGTCTATTTACAAACATCTTTACTATATCATTCTGCTGTTTAATAAAACTCAATTATGTCCTGTTTCCGAATAGCATCCGAAAATGCATTTTAGATTCGGAGTTATACGTCTAAGTCTGAAATTCTGGATCGTTAATCAGCTTCGAAATCTCCATTTAATCTTGTGCATTATAAGCGAATAAGGTCGAATTGAAAGCCATAACTTACGATTATAACACGCTTATATTATTTCGATTCGAATAGAATGAACGATCCAGATCCTGGTCAGGAAATATTCGTCCTCATAAATAATATCATTTAAAATAATATTTAGATAGATCTGTTTTATTGGAAACTACAAAACATTACTTTAAGGGGGGATAGGGTTAATTCGTGCAAAAAATGCCCTTTTTGGTGATGGTACATTAAAGTATAACATTCAACGAATATTGTGTCAAAATTTCATGTATAAATATTAAAAAATATGGAAATGGCAACAATTATTCGGAAGCATCTCGGAAAAAAGTAGAATTGCGGTGCCCCTCCTAACTCGGTGCTGGATCATCAGAAATAAAAAAATTAAAGTTCTTTCGTTAGATAATCGTTTTCCCCAGGTAACGCTGTGAGGGTTTTTCGAAATTTAAATTTTTTACTTTTTGGGAACACTTTGAAGTAGAAAACGCGATTCTTGCGAAAAAAATAGGCTAATTTGTTTATAAAATAAAAAAATTTAACAAATTTGAAAAAAACTCTCCAGCGTTACCTCGTAAATTATGTACAGAAATAGTGTTCAAAATTTCAAAAGGATAGGTAGTTTTGAAGTTATGAGGGGCACCGACTTTGAGAACGTGAGTTGTGGAAAAAACGCTTTAAAGTTTTGAACACTAAAAAATTTGGAATAAAATGTTCATAAGCGAGTTTTATAAGCTTATCTTATACTGAATCATCGATGCCAGGTCCATAAAGAATGTTGCTATCATCCGTGATGTCTAAAGCATCTTTTTGCTTCTGTCTACGACGAATCCACATTCATGAGCACTTGATCCACTACTGATTCCCATGTCTTGCATGGAGGTTAGTAAAGCAAAAGAACCTACCAGGCCAATGCTACACTAAATTATATACAGTACAGGTATAAACACGTTTGTACTTGCGTTGAAATTTCTATAAAGAAAGGTAGGGGGTAAGGTTATGGATTATATAGAGAGCAAAACAGCTGCCAGGTAATAATAGCAGAGTAATGTATGAGACGCGGTTATTCAAACTGCTGTATCTTCGTTAGTTTTGCTCCGATTCATCTTAAATTTTCACACAATATTCTTGAAAGGTTCTCCATTCACAAAATCAAATATAAAAAAATGCAAAAAAAGTGGATAAATAGATATAAATTTTGTCAGCGTCTTTTTATTATGGATAAGGAGCTTCTTTTTAAGGTTAAACATACTGTCCACCACCAGTACCGGCTTCAGCCAATGAATGTACAAAGGGCAAAACCCTCACCGTAAACGAGTACCTTACTGATTCGTAGCTTCTTGTTTTAGCGTCCTTCAGAGCTTATTCCCTTGCTGCTTTGCTTCATAGACGAATTACTTTACTACCAACTTGCAAACTAAGCTTAGGATTGTAAAAAAATAACTGGAATCTTTCTAATTTGAGGACAAATATTTTTATGAAAGAATCTCCCTTCTAGCAATACTACTGGAATCAACCTTAATTAAAGTAAGAACTTTTGATTGTTTAAAACATTGCCAACAGATGATGACCTGTTTTAAAATAAGTGCGGAATCTGGAAATAGAAAATGATAAAAGAAAGCGCCACTATATTTATTTAGAATAAAATTAACTTACATGTAAACGTTTAGTACTAATCGAACTTCAGCTACCAATTTGATCAATTTATTATTTCACTTTTTATTGTCTCTGGATATTGACAATATATAAATAATAATTATCGTAATATCAGTGGCGGCTCGTAGTATTTTAAAATGGGTGTAGGTATTTGTATATTCGGTTCAAAACTTTGTACAAACGCCAATATCGCTATTTTTTTGATTTGGGTTTGAATTAAGTGTATCAGTATCATACTATTTTCAAACACCACAACTATTAACTATTTTGCTGTACCTACTCTAGTGATAAATAATCGATTAATCGAAAATTAATCGAAATGAATAGTTATTTTAAATAATCGATTAACCCAACGTTTTTAGCAAATGTAGAAATCTACTAAATGTGACAACGTTGGATCAAAGTCAGAGTACCTCGACCAAACGAACCAGGGTTGTTTTTTCATTACAATTGTAACAGATCTATTACATTTTGGTTTATGTCATTAGGTCATTACTACAATTAGGCTGTCCAGAACACGTGACCCTTGTCCTTTAAAAATGGCAACATGATGACATACAAACACATAGATTAAGGGAGTGTGAACACAAACATATGATTTACATTGATGAAGATAGGATTAGTCGTATTTTATTATGTTAAAAAGTGAATATTTTAGTTATTGCAATATTTGTTTTGTTTTTAATGCGTTGAAAACCATCTATAAACATTATTAGTTATAGTCAGTTGACTTTCCTTCATATTTTGAGATTATTTTAGAATATTTTTCAGGTTATGCAGAAAGACTGACATTGATGTTTGTGTAACAATAAATATTATTATATGAAATTTTACCCACCGTTTTTTAGTTTTTATTGTAAATTTAATCATCACAATTTGTCACATATTTTTTTAAATACCTTTTATTGGCAAATAAAATAAGTGAAGTAAAATGTTTATTTTGTAAGATTAATCCCCTTACAATACATAACATTACATAGACACCAAATAATAATACAAGGTGTTCCTAAACATCATGCACGTACGGAAGGGGGTAATTCTTTTGCTTATTTCATGACTAAAAGTTCATATAAACATAGGTTCGCAAACGCTTCGTTACCGATCTACAGGGTGTTAAAATTTCAAGATTTTTCTTGTTTTTTCTTTAGAGCTCCTGCAGTTATTGAGATATTTATTTCAAATTTGGAATCTAGGTTGCATTATAGGGCATACATTATTGGGTATGTCAGATAGTTGACAGGGTGATATTTCTTCAGGAGTCATGTTCCCTTTTCTCCCCCTGAACTTTTTTGCTGTGCGCCACTGGTAGATTCTGAAATACAAAATGAATTTTTTGTTTTGTTTATAAACTTTTTTTATTCAAGAAACTCTTCTCGTTTCTGCAACCGTTATCGAGAAAAAATTAAAAACGATTTTTTGTAGAAATCATTTATTTTACAATTCAAAAAACCTAAATAATAACTATTAAAGTACATTACAACAAATGTTGAAAGTGACCCCCTCCTATCGTTATTACATTCCAAATTTAAGCTAAATATCTCAAAAACTGCAGCAACTCTAAAGAAAAAACAAGAAAAACCTTGAAATTTCAACACCCTGTAGATCGGTAACGAATCGTTTGCGGACCTATGTTTATATGAACTTTTAGTCATGTAATAAGCCAAAGAATTACCCCCTTCCGTATGTACACGATGTTTAGGAACACCCTGTATAATCAAGGCTGAAACAATTCATAATAGACTAAAAAATAGGTACAATAAAAGAATGATAAAGTCAAAATTTTTAAAATTATTTAATACCTAGGTATATCAGTACCTCGAAGGTAAACAGCACTATGTTGAATGTTGTTTGGAAACTTTTTGTATTCCATATTTACATATGTTAATAATATTTTGGCCAGAAAGTCATAATTATTGTCAAAATATGTATTGCTTATTCTAATAATCTAACTAATAGAATTTTTTTTCAATATGCATAAATTGTTGGTTTTTATTTTCTGATAGCAAATTTTCTGACATGGTGTCATATACCTTTAACATGCCTTAACCCTTTCAGTCCCATGTACACTGTGGTGTACAGTAATTTTACATTGAGATAAATACAACTCTGGACCTCAGAGCCAAACAGTATTAAGTCCACCTTTTTTCATTTTCAAGTTATTGGTTACTCCTCACAAAATTTTCTAAAAACGATTTGAAACATTTTTACCGATTCTTTATACAAACACAAAAAATGATGTGTCTGACATAGAAGATAACGATGACTGTGAATTTTTTTGAAAGAAAAGGCAAGATATGATAGTTTTTATGGTAAAAATGTGTAATATTTCTACCTGTTTTCTATGCGGAAACTCTTAGTAGTAAAGTGAAGAATGTGGTGAACCCGATTTCCAATCTCCAGTTTTAGAAGATAATAGAAATACACTTTTTCAGTGCCTGAATCTTCTTCTGTTTTATGATATACAATGTAAAAAAAATTTATCCAGTTGTGTTTGTTTATTTTTCTTCAAAAACCAAATACAGTATAATTATTTACGAGTAGACCTAATTTCTCTAATGTAGTTATATGCTTTGTAACCTCTGTGAGTCCCGATGTACACCTCAGTGTACACAAAAAATATTGATATGGAATACCCTGTACATTATTTTAACTATATCCAAAATTCGTCAAAAAATAAGTAAAACAAAGTCTTAAAATTTTATCTATTCAAAAAAGAAAATCAGGACTGAAAGGGTTAATGAATATTATGACTAACGTGAGAATTAAAAATATGCCTAACATAGACACATCTATTTAGTTTTTTAAATTAATTTAGGCCATATCATCTTAAAAAACTGTATTGTAAGTTTAGCTTCCATATTTTTTGTAGATGCCAGCGATACCAACAATCCTCACCGCTACATCAGTCTGACACTGTTTATCAGTATCTCTAGAATTTATAGATTGGGAATATTTCTATACCTTCAAAATCATTAGGGTCAACCTACAAAATAAAAAAAATTATTCATATAAAATTGTACCACGGCCAAGACCTTGTCCTTGTTCAAATAAAACATATACTAACATTGTCATACTTATGAAATATTTTCTAGTAAGTACAATGATCTTTCTTGGCTGGCAACTGCAATATAAGATCTGTTTAAAGTTAGGTATTGTATATAATTGCCACAAGAGGCCATTTCTAGATAGACCCCAGTCATCGCTTAAATCGGATGGTTTTTCTCCAAAGGAGTACCGTTATAAATAAAGTTGCTACAGTTTACACCTCACGCTAGGATATAATTGAATTTTGTATCTGTGCAGATCTCTTCTGATGACATTTTATCCATTGACGCAGTTAATATTGCGAAAATTAGTATGTAGTACGTTAGTATTAGCATTTGAAAGAATCGTGGCGACTGGGGTGGAAGACACAGAGCCTCTAAGGCCGACCCTGAACCGAACCCAGACTGGGCGTTTCCGGTTTTAATACAAATAGATAACCGCTCTATTTCCGATCAAATTTTTTTATAATCTCCCCATCTGCCGCACCGTTTTTATCCGATTACTTTTGCATTGCCAATATCGATTGATTTTTTAATATAATATTGGATACACTATACACTCTGAAAAATACAACGGGCCGGTATGGTGTATACGTTTTTTTTTCTCATTTTTTTGGGTTTTTTTGTTTGTTTTTCCGAGAACGCCGGTCCGGGAGATATTATTGCTTTTATACTGACAAGCCGAAAAACAAAAAAAAAATGAAAAGCAGAAATTGTGACTACAAAGTAGAATGTAAAAATAATTTTCGATAACTGGAATATTAAAAAAGTATGTGTGCCTTTTTTTCGTAGTTTTTTTGCGTGAACCTAATATGAAATTTTTAGATTACGGTTTGTGCAATTTTTTCGATTGAGCATTTCCTTTTTTTTTGTGTCCGAAATTACAAATACGCAAATTATTTTGAACATTGCTATTATATAATAGTATAATAGTAGAAACATATAATGATGTTCTGCTATTATTTATTATATTAGTCATTTTACATTAAATGCCTTTCACCTTGTTCAAATCGATTTAATAGTAACGAAGTTAGATCCAGTGTCCTTTTCGCAATGTCTGTCTTGTTATTTGTCACGTCATATGTGACTGTCAAACGTGCCCAACGAAAAACTGTTCCCATTATTATTTTGCTCATATTTTGTTTACATTGTATGTTTTGTCAATTCTTCACCTGTCAACGTTAACTATCAAATACGTCATTTGTCAACTCTCCCAGTGATACCAATTTCCCCAATAGATTCTATTGTCATTGTCACTAGTGATACTAATTCCCCCATACCATGAATTCCTTATTTTGTTATCGTAGGTTAGCCATCTGTCACATCACCTGTTAACGTTAACTGTGACATACGTCATCTGCCAACTCAAACAGGGATATAAATTCCCCCGATTCCTCCCAATTTTCCATTTTATTGTTGTAACTGGTGAAACATCATATGTCCTGTCAGTTGAAGTTTTCGACTGTTTCCAGCACAGATGCTACGGAACTTTAAACGTGCATTCCAAAATTGACATGAGTGGACGGGGTTGAGTTGACAATTGTAGTATCAATATGGCTGCCGCTCGAGGTTAAAACTAACTGATTCTTTTAATCTGGGTAGAGTGCCCAAGAATATACTTTAAAATGACAGATATAAACAATTAGTATAATATAATTTACGGCTGTATATTTAGATTTAGTGAATTTTGTTTCAAAACTATAAAAAGTCAGCTCTTGGAAAACTATAATTTAAGCAAAAACTGTAAATTCAAACTGTATAGAAGATTGCTAGTTATTGCACATTTTACAGTAGCAGTTAATACTTTTTTCATAAACATCTATTTTATTATTGCTCTGTACTGTGTTTAAACTAATTCATGAACTGTTATTTTTGAATATTTCTTTTTATCTACACGCCATTGTTCTTTTATTGTTTTTATCACAAATAATTGTGATGAAGTGACACTTTTGGCCACGTGATTGCATCCCCTTACCGTTTCTACCTCCATGGTTTCACATATATACTTACAGTTGAGGTTATGTACAAATTTATATGATAGAAGCAAAATTAGTAATTTTGAGAAGCATATTTTAGCATTACAGTCCTGCTTCGATGATGTAAGCGCTATGAGATTCAGGACGAGTTATTAAAGGATTGTTTTCGACTATATATATAACGGCTTTGAAGTAAGAAATAAGAGGGATCAAAACTTTTGCTTCTTCTTTCATCACTAGCTGCATTAAGGTTTTAGTTGTTAGTCAAAATTGAAAAGTAGCTATTGTTTACTAACATTGCCTCAGTGTACAAATAAACTACGAGACTTTTTTTTCACGGAGCTTTTCATTGCATAAGTTATTAAAAAAACTTAAATCTTTCTAATAACAGGCGCATATTTTTAAATTATTAAAATTACTTTTAAGTATTTTTTACAAACTTGTATTCTATTTTAGCGCCTTCATTATATTCTTCATCCGATTCTATAAGAATAAAAAGCAAACCATTAATAAAAATTTAAATAAAATTTTAAGGGCAAAATATTATTTTATGGCCAGCCAATAGGTTATAATAGCCAGACTAAATTATTTAACAAAATAATAAAAACAAAAATATTACCGTTGAAATAAAAATATACATTTTTTATTCGAAATGCAAATCAACAGTATTTACTCAGAAAATTCCACACCTGTAATTTTGAACCAATCAAAATACGTGTTTTTGACAGATCACCATGGCAACGGAGGTATTTTAGTGGAAATTTTTTTCTCGTGGGGTACCCAACAGCGAATTATACTGGAAATTTTTTGACGTTTACAATAACAGACCATTTTTGACAGACTGGTTTTTATTTGTTCACATAATAGGTTTAGTTTTGATACATTTTAGTTACAATGCTAAGGTGTTTTCTATATTCTTCGGCCACTTCTTTTCTTCTTAATGGCGAAAATGCAGGACTTTGGATGCTTTGAATTATGTGTCTATGTCTAATAAAATATATATATAATATTTAGACACTAATTTATTCACCTTTTTCCCATTCAGCACTTTGAATTTTGCGTAGTTTAGGTGCAAATATTCGTGGACAATTCGGAACAAATTTTCGTTTTTCAAGTTGGAGCCACAATCCTCTATTAATCCGAGTAAGTAAGTCATGGTGCAATGATTGATCATTACATCAGACAATTTCACGCATATTTTGCATAGCGTATGATTTTCAAATCGATTCATTTTTAAACAAATAGGTAATTTTGTTGGTTTTACTTGCTGTGCAATATTCTTTATCGCAACAAAACGCGAGTTATTTAATGTTTTGAACTGTCAAAATACAATGATCACAGCCTCCTACGATTGATGCTTGCTGACGCTGGTTATGAATTTCATACCATTTTAAAGCGCTCATAACGCATGTTAATAAAAACGCAGAAAAACAATTTTCTACCACTTGCAGTTATTCAAAACTTACGTAAAATTAAAGAATATACTATTTTCTATTTTCAAATGGTATTCCCATGCAACTACAATGAGTATAAATAAGCAATTTGAAGGCCTAAATAATTGCAGCGCAACATTTTTTTACGTCGGGCCGCTTGACAACTTCAAAACTGAAATTATATTCGAGGTTAGGGTCTCACTTAGTTACCATGACAACTCAACAATCAAGGCGACAACACCTTTTATGTTTCACTGGTGACTTGGAGAAAATAATTTGCATTGTTGAGAAACGAAAAATAAATTTTAAAAATATTTAATTTTCAACCATAATTCGGCGTGGAATTTTCTTACCGAATACCACGCGAGGTCAAATTAATATCAGGAAATTTTTTCTCGCTCATGAATATTTTTAGAAAATTTTCATGAGCTCGAAAAAATTTCCGGAAATAATTTGACCTCTAGTGGTATTACTAGTGAAAATATAATCTAATAAAAAAAAGTAAGTTTTGACCATTGATTTTCGAACCGCGTGCTCACTGTGGTATACATAGCTGTGTATCAATACTGCTTTCATTAATACTGCTTTTATTCCTAATAAAATTCTGCTCATCTTAACATTAATTATCAGCACTTACCATACAATTTTCCAAGAACATTCACAACACCTTCCAAAGTAAAAACTGACCTGTTCCAAGGCATGATATTTGACGGCAATTATGACCCGAGTCACGGCAGCAAAAAATTAAACATATTCTTTTAGTTTCATAAACAAACCTCATCCGTCACAATTATTTAACAGAACTTATAATACTCTAGCGGGAAGTTAGCAAAAGCGATATTTCCATCCCGTGCAGGTTATAACTTCACTAATGCATCGTTGGAGAGAGAAACCGACTAGGAAGTTTCTACGTGATGTATGAGAATGGTAAATTAGTCCACCATTAGTGGACGGCTGCAACTATCCCGAACAATAAGATCTAACGCTGAATTAGTGAAATGCGTCTTAAAATATTAGCACCCTAGGTACAATTTGCGCTAATTCGGATTAGGCCAGGCGCTCTGGAACATTTTCAACAAAAACACTTTTTAAATTATTATGGACTAACACAGCAAAACTCTCATCGTTATTGGGTCAGATATCAATCAGACAACATGTGTTTATTGTATTAGATGTCAGTGGCTGTGGATTGTCACATTACCAATTTTAGAAAAATAAGCTAAATCGTAACTTTCCACTATTTAATTACAGTTCAGTGAAGACATGACTTACCATCTGAATAACTACCTGATCCAGCTTTTCTCTTTACATGCTCCTGTAGTAAGAAAAATAGTTATGAAACCGCATACTCCTTGGTACAAAAGGTACAATTAAAAAGTTTTTAAACTAAAAACTAAAGAAATTTTTAAAGATTTTGTGTTGAAATGAAATTTGACTTATCCCAGAAATATATGTGACAATTAATTACTAAGTAAGAAGTTTATTTCTAAACTAAAACTGAAATAAAAACTCACAGTCGAACAATTAAGAAGATCCTCTAATGGTGTATTTGAGGAAAAAGTCACTCTGCACCACGAAATCAGGATTTCTGTGTGGTTGACCTAAAAAAAATTAAAATCTGGTGAAAAACTTGTATAAAGCAGGTATTTATAGTACTTACGTAAAATGATTGATTATAAATATAGACAATTTGTATATTACAAATGATTGAAAAGTCATTATGTCTTTTGAGGTTAAAAAAGAACTTAATATCCGTATATAGTTTAGTTCAGGTAGTTTTTAAGAGTGATATTAGGTGGCGACACAAATAATTTATGTAAAAAAATTGGCCATATTCTATAGATGTCGCCAATATTAATTTGTAGGTTCCTACACAATTTTTTTGAATAGTTCGGCACCTGATAAATAGATGTCGTTACAGCCAATTAACTTAAAATTTAAAACGTCCATATTTGAATCAATTTAAAACTGTCAGCAAGATATTATTACCTAAGTTTTCTTTTTTACAGTTTTAAAAAGGATTCGACTAATTTCAAATTAATTTTAATTCTGTTTTCGATTTATTTATTTATTTATTTGTATCCTTGTTATAATAAAAAATATATGAAAATAAGTCAAACTTCTATTCAATGTCAGAGGTTTCTTTTGTATCATTAATACTAAGGGAAGAAAATAAAAATTCTAATATAGTCCAGTGATAAAAGTAATTTTTTTTCTAATAGTAATGAACAAGCTTAATTTTCTAAATTAATTTATTGATAAACAATGAAACAATAAATTCATATGATTAATATAATTAAATGTTCACTCTAAACCGGCACTAAGAGTAGAGTCATCTATATTCTGTTAAATTACTTAACAGACTAGCCGGAGCAACAACCTAGATAAAAAAAAGTAAGTATAATTGATCATACGAGGATGTATCAGAAAATAACCAGACTGGTGCTATAGTATAACAACGAAACATTTATTTAAAAAAATTCAACAACTATCCTTCGAAGTACTCTCCATTCTGTTTAATACACTTATTCCATCGCTTTATCCACTTATCATAAACTTCTGAGAAACCATTTTTTGATAGTCTGTTTAGTATACCCATCACAGCGTTGTTGAGCTCTAAATCCGACTCAAATCTTCTACCTCTCAATTCTTTTTTGACTTCAGGAAACAAATGGAAGTCACATGGAGCAAGGTCAGGAGAGTAGGGGGGATGAACCATAATTTCAACCCCTAATTCTTCAATTGTTCGTTGACAAATCATTGATCTATGAGCCGGAGCATTGTCGTGATGCAGCGTCCAGCCAAAGTCCTGATAAAGCGGCCTTTTTTTCTTTAATTTTGCCTTTAAGGGTCCTCGAAGTACATTAGAATAGTACTCCCCTGTTACTGTATGTCCTCTAGGTACAATGTGATCGTAAATAACGCCAAATTTATCAAAAAAAATCAGGTGCATCACTTTACCAGCGCTTTTAGCAGTTTTGGCCTTCTGCGGTCTTTATGCTTTTATGCTTCCATTGCATACTTTGAGACTTCAATTCAGGATCGTAATGATAAAACCAACTTTCGTCACATGTAACCACATTATTTAAAAACTGTGGGTTACGTTACAATTTAGACCAGGGCCGAAGCCTTCAAAAATGGTAAAAAATGAAAAAAAATTACAGTAGGATGAAACCCATTAGAAAAGCAGGGAATATGATCAAAATGAAAGGAAAAATAAATTTCGGTCGATTCGAGTTCGGGAAGTGGGAGGGGGTGAGTTTTTAAGGGTGAAAAATTGTTTATCTTGATTTCCGGCAAAACTACAAGTCCTATGGAAAAAAGTTAAATGGCAAAGTTGTAGGTCATAAAAAGATCTACAACTTTTGTATTTGCAATTTTTTCACATAACCTCAAAATTTAGGTGAAAAATTCAAAAAACCAAGTTTTTTATTTATATCTTTTTCAAAAAAAATTTTTTTTCTACGAAATTTGGTGAAAACTTACCTTATTATGTCCCAAATATACTGTAATTTAGTTGATTAAAAATATTAATTTTTTCACCTAATTTTAACATAATATCAAAAAAGCACCCTAATTTTCAATCGAAAATTCTGACGTCAAAATTTCAGCTTTTTTCAAAAAGTTTGGGGGCTTTTTGTTCGTTGAAATATCTACTTTCTGATGGTGTAAAAAAAATATACATTACTATAGGAAATATTATTAGAAAATGCAAAAAATTGAAAAAACCTCAAATTCGAAATTTTTTTTTTAATCACTATGTACAATTTTGAGGTATTTATTAAAATTTACACTTTAATTACTCAAAAAACGTAAGATTTCATGTTTTGTTGATAAACGAAAAAATTGCAAATTAAAATATACTTCTATAATTAACAAAGAAATAAGTTAATATTTAATAAGACATCTACAATATTTTGAAAAAGTTGTAGAATCTTCTTTAAATAATATTTGTAGATGCCTATTTATTGCTGTTTTAAGATAATTTATATACCTGAGTGACCTTCGGTGAATTTTAGCACATTGTAAGTTATTTCATTGAGAAGTGGGGACGGACCTAGGAGGGTCTGGATTTGCCGGAAAAGGAAAGAAAAGTATCGTTAATTCTATATTAGATGCGAAAAATTTGTCAAATTTGGCCAATGTTTTTTACAAAAAAGATGAAAGTAAAGAAAATATAAAAAAAAATGAATTACAATTAATTAAATCTATTTATAAATGTAAAAAAGAAAAATTAACACTGAATCAATTAAGGATTCAAAAATATCAATTGGCAAAAATTAAATCATCCTTCATTTTGGCAAACCTCCCACCCACAGAAGGAGCAGCAGAACAACATTGTTACAGAGCATATTATCAGCTTCAAACTTGGTTGGGTAACGAATTGACAGCAACAGATTGGGACTGGAAGCAACATCAGCGTGGCATTATGCCCAAATTTACAGAAAAGGATTTAATTCCGGAAGTATTGCTCAAAACTATTTGCTGCAGCTGTGAAACTGGATGTAACAGTTTAAAATGTGGCTGCCGAAAACATGGTTTAAAATGCACAAATTTATGCACTAATTGTCATGGTTCTGAAAATTGCTCCAATATGGAAGAAAAAATCTACGAGGAAGTAAATGATTCAGATGAAATTGTGGATGAAGAACCAATGCAGACTGGAAATAATATTGGAGACGAAGATGATGGTCTTGAAGATTTCGACGATCAACTAGAGTTGGAAAGATTTGTCGAATCTGACGATGAAGAAATGCCTCCAAAGAGACAAAAACTAATGAATAACTGATTAGAATTTCAGATAAGGTATTTATAAATAACAAGATTAACGTTTTTTAAAAAAAATTTAACGAATAACGTAATCAGAATTAAGTTTCTAAATTCAATAGTACGATTTACATGTATAATTATTTTGTATGAGATTTTCTATGACATGAATGTAATTCGAGTAAAATAAATAAACTTTTTAACTAAAAAAAAATTGCAGCAATCACATTTTTTTGATGAAATTGTACATAGTAATTAAAAAATTTTTCGATATTGAGGTGTTTTCAATTTTTTGCATTTTCTAATAATATTTCCTATAGTAATGTATATTTTTTACACCATCAGAAAGTAGATATTTTAACGAACAAAAAGCCCCCAAACTTTTTGAAAAAAGCTGAAATTTTGACGTCAGAATTTTCGATTGAAAATTAGGGTGCTTTTTTGATATTATGTTAAAATGAGGCGAAAAAATAAATATTTTTAATCAAATAAATTACAGTATATTTGGGACATAATAAGGTAAGTTTTCACCAAATTTCGTAGAAAAAAAATTTTTTTTGAAAAAGATATAAATAAAAAACCAAAAACTTGGTTTTTTGAATTTTATGTGAAAAGGTTATGTGAAAAAATTGCAAATACAAAAGTTGTAGATCTTTTTATGACCTACAACTTTGCCATTTAACTTTTTTCCATAGGACTTGTAGTTTTGCCGGAAATCAAGATAAACAATTTTTCACCTTTAAAAACTCACCCCCTCCCACTTCCCGAACTCGGATCGACCGTAATTTATTTTTCCTTTCATTTTGATCATATTCCCCTGCTTTTCTAATGGGTTTCATCCTACTGTAATTTTTTTTGGTTTCAAAAATTATCGACCCTGGTCTAATTGCCTTTTCCACTGCTGAAAAATTGTCGTCACTCGATTCGCTTTTCGTTCATCGGTCATCACTTTTGGAATCCATCTTGCCGCGATCTTCCGGTACTCTAAATCTTCATGAATAATTTTTTGAGTGGTTCCGTAAGACAAATTAACATTGTCAGAAATTCGTTTTATGCCAATCCGGCGATCATTTTGTATCAAGTCGTTAATTTCTGCAATTTTTGTGTCATTTCTCGCAGTTTGTGGTCGACCGGGACGAGGTTCATCTTCAACTGATTCACAACCGTCTTTAAACTTTTTATGCCACTCAAACACTCTACATCGTGATAAACTATTATCTAGATATGCACCTTTAATCATTTCAAAAGTTTCAGTTGGTGTTTTACCCAATCGAACACAAAATTTTATCGCGTATCTTTGCTCCACTTTCATTTTTCGATGGGTACGCAAAACACTGACAATTCAATAATTAATTTGTAACAAATGTCAAAAGTTAAATCAAAGCCTACTTGCGGGGTAGTACATTAAATATAAGGCTTTCATGTCTCATTTTTTGGATTATAAAATGTTACCTCTGAAAGAAGTTATAGCACCAGTCTAGTTATATACTGATATATCCTCGTACTATTCATTTATTATTGACATGATAACTCTATATAAATAAATAAAATGAACTATAATTTCACAATACCCTCACCAATATATTATCATGACAATATAAATAGTTTTCATGTTTAATGTATTTTTTCTTATCATAAGAATATCGGTGACAAAAATTTTGCCAAAATATTATCACATTTTTCTTATGAATTATTTGATTCGCTACATCGTCAGTCATGGGGTTATTGCTATCAACAAAAACATTTTAATAGTGATATCGGAACTTATCTAGCTCAAATCAAACACACCCTGGCCTAAACCAGCAACTAAAACTTTCAAAATGGCGCGCCTTCAACGGGATTACCAAAGCGAATACCTAGAGATAGAAAATTTAATATAATGCAATATTTAATATATTATATAGGAGAAATGCCGGAGCTTTCCTCCCTGTGTTATACCGCCGTCTCTCTTGCTCTATCTCGGGAGAAATTAATTTCTCCGTAATCCAAGACGGGCAGTAATTAAGTGGGGTGGGGTAGAGGGTCGGGGGGAGCGGTGGGAAGGGGGGCAGTTTGCTCGCCGGCGCTTCCTCTTGGAATCCCAACGATCTATCATTGAGTTTACACCATACTCCTTAGATCCTTCAGTAATTAGAAGCAATGGCATTCTTTCATCGCGCGGCAATAATCTCGATAAGAATTTTAATGGCGTGTTAGACCACCTAGAGCCGCTCCAGATATGAAATATTTCTGCTACGATTTCGGATATGAAATTGAGAAGAACGACTATTTTTTAATTATAGAACAGAGAACTTGGGTCCTGTACCATTATATTGCATTCTATTATGCCGAAAATATGTGGATTAACGTCCTTGCTTTTGGGGTAGATTTAAATTTTAGGGTGTGGAAAATTTTCTTGTTAAAATCTTCGATCTGGTGGCTATGAAGAAGATTGACGTGTGCCTATCAGACAAATTGTTGAAAGTATTAAAAAATAATCGTATAGAATCCGTTTCAGAAAAGAAGAACCCATCTGATATTGCAATCGTATGCGCGAATGTGTCGTCATAACCAGCACCATATAATAAATTTGATGTTTGACTTCAAATCAGTAGCGTAACCATTTCAAATTTAATTCTTAAATAAATATAAATATGAAAATGGTGTTGTGTCATTTTCACCAGTTTTAATGCAAGACATGTTGACTCATAGACTATAGAATATATAATATAGATAGGAATGATTACTTTTATGGGTTTTTATGGCATAAATCATTCAAATGGTCAATAAATATGCTATTGAATTAGCGGGTAAAATTGCAACCATTTCTTGTAGGTCTGTATTATTAATTGCTTTCAAAGTCACTAAGCAATTATATTCCTACTGCTGTCACTGCTGCAATCATCCTCTAAAGTAGATTCATCAGACGATCCTGTATTTAAAGTAAACACAAGAGAATCTACAGCATTATCCAGAATATGTTCTTTTTTAATCCATTCAGATTCACATTTCTTTACATGTTCGCAAATAGGCTACCATTCTTGATCAGAAACTTCAAAAAATTTCTTCATGGATAATTTCTCCACATCATCCAGTTTAAATGTGATATTGTGCACTGCCACCCAGTTCTTAACCAGTGCACAGATTTTTTTTATTGGGTTGAATTCTGGATGATAAGTTGGTAACCGTAAGACTTTATGCCCATGTTCTTTCAGTAAACAATCCAATTTATGGGAAACAGGAATACCTAACCAATTTTTTTTATTCATTTTTACAAAGCGGGTTTTGTCTTATTGGCATCATGGTCAATTTTGTGGGCCCTAAGCTATTTTAATATTTCGTTTTTCCTAGATGCTGAAGTAATACTTTTTTGACGTTGTCTACAAACAGAACTGATTTCTCAGGCATATTGGGCAATAGTTGTTCCTGAACCCACTGCATAAAGTATGAATGATTCATGTCATCATGGTAGTCTCCACTTTTAGAACCTAAAAAAAAATAGAACAAATTTAATCTAGACCCACACGAAAAATAAAAATAGCAGTGCAACATGTCCTATTAAGACATTGTAAATTGTGTTGCCTAATTTGACTATTAGAATTATCTTTTATAACTTAAATAACAATAGTATAATTTTCAAAAATTTATCTAATATCAGTACATGTTTTTCGTTCTAACCCAACATTTTTATGGATGCTAATGAGTCAAGTTATTCATTTTTCCACACATTCAAATTAAATAATTTTTACTACTATAGTCATTACTATTAAACAGCGTTTTTCCCTAAACTAATTGTAAGTTAAAACATGTTATACCTGACATATACAGTGTTTATGAATATTTGGGACAATCGATACTTAAATAATAACACTTTTCAATATATGTAGAGACATACCTGAACGAAATATTATTAAGGCATTAGAAATAAATTCTATTTCTCCACCTGCATGTACAATCACAAGTCTCCTTCCTTTTGAGATTGGCTTCTTCAAACCTTTTCCTGATATATCATACCATCGCTTAGATTGCACATGTGAGCTGTGGATGTATGTTTCATCAGTACATATAATATTTATTGGATTCCATAATCATCTTTCTGTTATCTTGTGTGCGCTGCCATCTAGAATTAAGGCATTATTTCTAATTAAATACTTATGCATGCATATTTTTAATGTTACAATGTCTATTCTTGTCCTATATTATTTTTTTCTTCTAAAGAGCCTACTAAAAGTACACTTCAACTTCAAAAACTACTTACCTAAACCCAATACTTATTAGCAGCCTCCATAAAGAAGTTTTACTTCGTGTAAATGTCAAACACTAACGTCGCTAACAAATAAATAAATGGCTATTGGCATAAAAATATTCGTTCTACGCCAGTGTCGTTACTAAGCGACGTAGGTAAACAGGACATACTTTGGTTTCTGCGACTGTCATTGTTGCAACTTCAGCTAGGTTCTTTTTTCGTGAAACGGAGTCTACTACGTCAAAACGGGCGATATATGAATACACTATGATTCTGACCTTTTTTTACTTTAAGTATGCCCATTTTTATTGCAACGTTTCAACGATGTAATATTTTTTGAATAAAGTAGCAAAGATTAATGAATTGTTACCAGTATGACTTCAAACATTAAAAAGAAATCGCAGAATTATTTTTCAAAATAATATAAACTCTCGGTAGAAATAAATTGTATTTGCTAACGGAAAAAAAGAACAAGTCCAAGAACAATGTTTCAACGTTTTTACCCGAAAACGAAAATTAGTTTTTTTAGTCATTTTCGCGAAGGCTTGTTTTCTTCTGAAAATCTCCTCCCGTACGAAATGCGAAATCTAATTAAAAAAGTAATCTCACAAAATAATAAATAATATAGTTTTCTCTTCGTCTGCCTTACGAAGGGCCGGACAAGCTCGATTGGCTCGCAGAAACAGTCGTAAGTTATTAATATTTATAATTTGAGCGTTCAAATAAGAAGCTTAAGAAAATTGAAATTTTAGGGCATTGACAAAAATAAGAAAAATATGCAATTGATCAAGATATCGGAATACTGATGGCGGGAAATTTTCATTAAAATTTCCTTTAATTATTTATTTAAATTGTTTGGATAGGTATATATTATTGTATTAGACCGGTATTTTTCTACATTTGATTTTACTACATCCTTTTAAAACATAAGATAGAATATAACCCGTATCGTTTTTCGGCTTTATTAAAATAAACATTAGAGATAGTATTAATTAAAAAACAATCGCAAAATACACGGGCGTCCGGAGGATGGCGAATCCCCCTCCCTGGCTTTTTATTTTGATAAAATCACTATTATTATTTTTGTATTCATATGCAATTTAGTTGTTGACAAACTTAAACCTTTTTTGTTTGGTCCCCTTCACATTTTTCCTGCAGACGCCCATGCCAAAATAATTATCTATTATATAAAATTACTATTTACTATGGAGTTTGCTCTACTACATTATTTTAATTCCAAAAAACAACTAATATCGATATGGACAATTAATTGGAAATTTTCAAAGTACTGACTCCCATTTCTGAAAATTTTTCTTTATAGAAATCTGATATTTTTTCTTTACCTATTTTTTCTGTCATTGCTTCCTTTATTTCTTTCGTAATATTTGTATTTTTTAAACGAACTCTGATAACATATTCCATATTCTTCTTATTAATATTAACCCTAGAACCACAACGTGGAAGACCTAACTCACAGACCACAACATGGGGTCAGGCATTAAATAACGAAATACGTCTGGTTTTTATTAATTTATTTTACAAAATACATTAACAAATTGTCAAAAAAAGGCCAAAAATGTATGGCATACATAAACTATGTTCGGCACATATATTTCTTTTGCAACTTACACATATATGGCGGCCCTTTCGGTCTCGTTTGCGTGGACATCTTTTTTTTCCACTACGATTATCTGTGGGTTGCTAAGCCTCATCAGGCATTCCAAGAAATTCACGGAGACCTCAACGTAGGTTTCGGGGTAAACGTTCGTTTTGAATCCTTATTTTGATTTGGTCATCTACTAGGGCCAACGCAAAATTTTTTAAAACTATTCTTCTACTCTCTTTGATTTCATTTTATTTGCAGTTTTGAAGAACAAACGTATTTACCGCCATCCAACATGCCGTAAAACAACCTAAGAGGCCAGCGCCTTGTTTTCTTGCTACAGTCTTTGAATGGCAGAGTTGGTCAAACGTGTCAACTGCACCTTTTGTTTCATTGTAAAAAATATTTATTTTGTATTTTTGTGTGCCCTCATGTATGTCTGGTTGAAAATGCATTGTGCTTAGCAAAAGAACAAGTTTGTTTTTTTTTTCGGTACGACAGAAACCAGAGTGTTATTAGCATCAAAAGCAAATGCAGATGAAGCAATTTGCTGACGATTGGTTTCTAAATATGCTGCAGGAATTTCTCTCTTATTTTTCCGTAAGATACCGGTCATTGTTAGTTTCTTTGTAAGTAATTTATCTGCCAGTTCAATAGAGAAAACCCAATTATCCATAGTTATATTTCTTTGGTATTTTCAATGTCTTTTGATAGCCTCATAACATATTGTGTAGGAATAGATCTTTGACTCGGATCCCTAGATTATTTTCCAATGTACCGTATCGCAAAACACATATAAAAAGTTTTGGCATCGCACATCATAACGACCTTTAGGCCATATTTATCTGGTTTGCTTGGTATATACATCTTGAATGGGCATCGGCCTCTAAAACTTAAAAGTTGCTCGTCGACTATAACATTCAGAAGGCGTGTAGCTGTCTTGAAAATTTTGTACATATATATCCCAAACTTCTCTTAGTGCTGCAGGTTTGTCCAAAGCCTTTCTATCTGTTTTTGTATTTTCTTCATCAAATCGCAGACAGTTCAAAAGAAATTCAAATCGATTTAGACTTATCGTTATAGAAATATTGGGATCCTAAATTTTGTTGACCACAGTTCTTCTAATGATAGTTTACTGGCTTTTAAGATACCAGCATAATACAGCAATTCAAACAAAGCCAGTAATTCTGCTTTATTTGTATCTTGCAAATATCTTTGTTCTGTTTTATAAGAGGCTCTTCGTAGTTCTATTTCTTGATTAGTATGTTCTACTATTATGGATAAAATGTCGTCTGGAAAAAAATAACTGCCAAATTTGTTTTAGATTTACCTTTTGGTCCGGGTAA
This sequence comes from Psylliodes chrysocephalus, assembly GCA_927349885.1. NCBI lineage: Eukaryota > Metazoa > Arthropoda > Insecta > Coleoptera > Chrysomelidae > Psylliodes > Psylliodes chrysocephalus. Next base: position 13,820,082 of record OV651819.1, read on the forward strand.
GTGGATTACAATATTTTTTCTTGATGTTTTTGAAAACTTTGACTAACAAGGATGTGAATACCACTTATATCCATTACGTCCATATATAGTTGGATATTTTTTATTTGGAGAAGGTGATGGTGTGTTTTCTTCTAATCTGTTTTCTTCTAATATATTTTGATATTCAATATTTTCTAATATCTGAATCTCATCTTCTTTATCATATTCCAAAACGCCATCTTCGTCTTCACTTTAGTTTTCACGTTCCATGTTTTCTTCATCTTTGCTTCTTTCTTCATAAAGAATTGTCCAGAGTTCCGCATCATTTAAAGGTCATTTAGGATCATCCATTTTATATTTCCTGCAAAGTATATGGTATTTCAACCGAGACAGGTTATCTTCACTTGAGGATAGCCGAACTCCCAAAATACAATTATACAATTATGCGTGCAGGCTTAAATGTAGGCGCAAGGGTCACCAGCGACCCCCACGTTGTGGTTCTAGGGTTAATAATGACGTACTGCAAATATTATAAAAATACATCACAATAAAAATCGTACGTTCTTATTGGGAAATCCTATTATAGATGCTAAATAGAATTGAAATACTACTTTATCAGATTTGGTTTTATCTTATTTTTATCTCCGTGTTATTATTCATAGGCATTGCGGGCGAGTCCACACCTGCCCACTCTCTTTCCCTCCTTTTATTTTCAATCCTTACTAATTAACTCAAATATTTAAAAAGTTCATAAAACAATGTAATTCCATAACGTCAAATTAAAAAAGGAGCGCAGCCTGGAATATATTTTTATTGTTCTCTTTAAATGGCGACTGTAGAAACGCAATACGTTCGCGAGAGCGTTTTTTTGTATTTTTTCTGATTTGAATACCTTACAATAGGGGTAATTCCAAATGGTACTCTTAATTTAGTTGAAAAGCTGAGCCCGATTCGCAACCATTCATTCAAATGTGAACCGTTTCGTTCGTTTTTGCGTAACATTCCCTCTACCTACTCATTCTTTTATTTTTATTATATAAATTAATCAGAAAAAGCGAAATAGGCGAAGAGAATAATAAAGTTACCGTTACAATTATATCAACACTTTCATTGTCTGTTTTTTTTACCCTTATACTGTATTTTTTGTACAATCTTCAACAATACTGGTATCCCACGTGACCAAAATGATATTAGTTGTCTTAAAGTAATATTTAGTATACTCTGTTTTTAAACTAAGAGGAGCGAATTGAAAAGACGCATTTACACAGGGAAAAGTAACTAGATTTGTTACTAAGAGCGAGTTTCGAAATATAGTCGTGTTCAAAATTTATGAAATAATTATCTTTATCGGCCTTAGTCGGCGAACGGCCAATAAGCGGTTAAGAACCGAATAAATGTCATAGAAGTAATTTTTTAATTGGTCCCAGACAACGGTCGCAAATTTTACATTATTGTGATCTGAAATGTGTGTCTAAAACGAAATGTCACTGTCAAATTAAAGTCAATATGGTTGTTGATTGATGTCAGAAATACTTTTTACTTGCTTTTGAAATCGACTTTTTGAGAATAACTATGATCTTTTTAAAATGGATATTAAATATTTAAGAAAATTGTTAATGGAATATCCAGATGTAGCCAGGTTAGTATAAAATATAAAGATATGTTTACATTTTTAAGGATAATTTGTTATAGGTATAAAAAGTAAAAGTTAATCACTGAATGACAAGTGGATCACACAGTAACTGGTATCTCTTCTATGAGTAATGTGGATATTATGGCTTATTTAGTGTTAACCCATGGTTAATGCGCTAGAGGGCAAATAAAGGCATTCAAAAGTTTACAGACCTATGAGTCAGAATTTGTTTTGAAAACTGGAACCAACATTTTCATAACACTACATGTCAACATATATTTTTTAAAGTGAACTATTCATACATACCTATGTATTAATTTTAAGTATTTTTAAAATATTTTTTGTGAAAGTAATGTTAACTCATTGTGCCAAATTAAGATTATCCCTAAAGTAGTAGATGGTGTTTTAAATGTTATAACAATTTTGTACATAGTTTTATTCTATTCTAATAAATAAAATTTGCTTAAATATTTAGTTACATTTTAATCATTTTGGTTAAATTTCATCAATTTTTAGTTTTAAAAAATCAGTAATAAAATTATTTTTTTCTAAAATACTTCGGAATTCATCTCTTCATGGTAATCTCCCATCTTTTTACCTTCAAAAATCAATAATGCATTTTCTACAAAACCTTCAGAATCAGCACGTAAAATAATAAGGTGTCTTCCCTTTCTTGTAAGGCTTTTCAGGAATTGCTACCTTTAATAGAACTCAGTGTAGAAGGATCCATAATTGTAGATTTTCAATACAATTGCTTACTGAAGAACTATTATTTACGAAATAAAGTAAAAAACTAAGTAATGGATGAGATATCAAATTATAAAATGTCAGAACTGTCAACAATATCAATTATTAGCTGATGTTCATGCTAAAAAGTAATGTGTGAAACTGACTGTAATCTAACCAATCAGAAGGCTACAGAATTGCCAACTTAAATTCAAATCGCTCCTCGTAGTTTAAAAACAGAGTATAGTAACCCTAAAACAATGTCACTGACGTACTTGACAGAACTGACAATAATTTTATTAAATTTCTTGTTCTGCTAGATCAAGGGGGTTATGGGAATAATAGACATTTTAGACATTTAATAAGGAACCTTAAATCCATTGTACATATTATACTTCTTAATTGTTAATAGTTTTGAGTTTTAATTACTGAATAAATAAATAAAAAAAAAACAATCCAAACAAACGATTCTGAATATAGTAAGGGACCTTAGGTGTTAAGAATGAGCTCAACGGATGATATATTTGAAAAATTGTCAACATTTATAAAAGAACAAAATATAATACAAACTGAACAATTAAAAGAACCTTTTAGCACACAAATTGCAGAAATTAACTTGAAAATAGAGAAGGAATCTGAGAGAATTGATAAAATAGAACAGGAAGCAAACGAAAGAAAAGTAAAATATCAAAACGTACAAAAACAACTTAATAAAAATAATATCATAATTTTTAATCTAGGATACAAAACAGGTGATTTACTTAGTTATACAATTGGACAATTGAATAAAGTCCTGAAATTAAAAATTGAGAATCACCACATCAATAATATATATATATATATATATATATATATATATATATATATATATATATATATATATATATATATACCTACCCTACGGATGATGCGAAGCCAACGATGCACTAACCGGGCAGCGAAGCCCGGGTCATGAGGGGAGAGACGCAAATATGTATATAAAACCTGTATTATTTCTCACCGCGTTTAGGAAGTCCGGCTAAATACACTGTGTATAGATCACGGATTTGATGAAGCCCGGTGTTGTTGCCAAACTTACAGTAATGGTAATATACGTTTTTAATGTAGTTAATCGCTTACACGAAGCCCGCAACAGCGATCTTTATAATCTTTATATGTTTTGAATACCAATTCAATGATTTCATCAGGTTTTGTTCATGTTTATAGTAATTAATAATGAAGCAGAAAGCAAACTGAGCTTTTATTGTATTTGGCGGTTGAAAACAAAAATAGAATTTAGTTTGCGAGAATAATAAATATTGGTTAAATTTCGATAAGATCTAGTAGGCTGAGAGCTAGGGCTACAAGGTGGTACCCCAGCTGAAATTTTGTAAAGTGGTTGGTGGGATGTTTAATAAGCAATAATATAGTTTAAAACCTTTGCAAATGAGAGAGATGTCAGACAACTTAAAGTTGTAATTTTATCGTTGAAATTTATAATACATATATTTGATTAGATAACTTATTTGACATGTCTCGATAGCTCAATTAGGTAAACATTCAACATGCATTGAAATTTGTAATTTGCGACCGCGATTCAATTCAAGACAAATTAATTCTTTTTTTTTTTTTTTTCAAAAAAGATTGTAAAAATACGTACCATTGTTTATTTGTTATAATTATATTGTATAATTAAATTATTATTATTATTATTATTATTATGCAATTAAATGTATTTAAAATAAATAAATAACAATAGTACGTATTTTTTTAATTTTTGTTTTTTTTTTTAATAAAACAATAATGCATTTGTCGTGAATTGAACCGCGGAGCAAAATGCAAATTTGACTGCATGTTAAATGCTTAACTGAGCTATGTCGAGTAAGTTATCCAATCAAATATGCGTATTTTAATTTTTTTTTGTAGTCTGTATATTTTACAATTTTCGAGTTGTCTGGTGTCTCGTTTTCAGTTCTTAGTCTATAGAGACCGCCAAGGACAGATTATGGTTTAATTCAGAACATAAATCTTTTTATCCGATATTTTTTACAACTTTGAGTTATCTGACGTCACGTTTGTAGAGGTTTTAAACTATATGCTATGATTATAATACGCCAATGCTTCGTCGTAAACAGTTATTCTAGAAAATGGTAGATCCGCCAATGTATGTGTTGGTAGTGCCGATTCTTAGTCAAAAGATAGCTGGAATATTTTAGAACGACACATATGTAAACTACAGATATAAATGACTGTTGTATTGAGTACAAGTTCATTGAGTTATTAAATAAATAATTGTCAGTGAAAATAAACTAACTAAACAAACACTTTTTAACAAGATGGATAGTTTTTTTTTCAGAATGCAAATACGATGACCTCATAATTTAACACATTAACATATTTTTAAGTAATAAACTGCAAAAAAACTGAAGCATAAAGCAAAATTCGTAATCCAAATTTAAGGATTAATATTTTGAAATGAGGATTTTAGATCTGGCTCTTTTTTTGAACTGACAATGGGGGTTATGATTGACAACCTGTGTTATTTTTAACAGGTCTGTTATTTTATAAACATACAGAAATTACAACCTGTTCACAAATAACGTGTCTGTTAAAAATAACATTACCTCGATAATCGGCAGTGAAAAATCTAACTAAAGAACATTCCCTTGTGAAATTCAAGGAAAAATGGGATGAAACAAGATGCTGCAGAGTTACTAGGGAGCCAACAAATATTTGACTGTGAGTAGACAGGCTTCACAGGCATTCTGACTGGTCATTTTGAAGTACGAAAGCATCTGCATACTAGGGGGTGCAAACAAGAAGATAAGACCATCGTGCATATCCTCTACGATTGCTCGACGCTCTTATTTATTAAAATATTTATGTTCGGTGAGTTTTGGCTAACACTAGCCGATATAAGAGACGTACCTCTCGGTTACGTTATCAACTACATTAAATCTGTAGGCTAAGATGGGCCATCAATTTAATAGGATGCACAATGTGCCTAGCTAAGCCTAAATGCCATGGTGTGTTAATTAACACTATTATTAATAAGATTAAATGAGGTTTTCAAAAGGTTAAACTTTGCTCTTTTCAAACCAATTGGTTGATATAAAATACAGATCGATTTTACAGGCCTGTTCAAAAATATCTTTTAAAATTTAAAAAGTATCCCACGCCATCTGATTTTGTCGGATTTTCACTTATTTTCTGTATATAAGAGATCTGACAATTAAATAACGAGACTGCTTATGAAAAATAGTTTAATTTTAAAAATTATTCTACAATCGAATGCTCCCCTACCCTCGCCACACACCGTTCCATTTGCTTTTTGTAAAAACATTTAGAAGCTCTGCCGATTTTCGCTTTACCTCTTCCAAACTGGGTTAATTTTAAGGCAGACTTAATCTTCGGAAACAAGAAACAGAAGTCACAGGGTGCTAAATCAGGCGATTATGGCGCATGTTCGGCACTAGAGTGCCCCTAGCGGCTAAATAATGCTTCACAGACAGCGCATTATAAGCACGTGCGTTGTCCTGGTGCAAGATTCACGACTTGTTTTTCCACAACTCCGGCCTTTTTTACGAACTCGCTCTGACAGTTTTGTCAAAACTTTCAACTAGTAAGTTTGATTTACGGTTTGACCCTCTGGAACCCATTCAATCATCATAATGCCGTTGAAGTAAAAAGAAGCGATTAACATTGCTTTCAATTTTGATTTCGACATTCCGCCTTCAGAAAACCGTTCATACCAATCAAAAACACGCGTTCGAGATGGAGAACATTTTTTACCAGGTCTCTTTTAACAACTTATAGAACTCATTCGTATTTTTTTTAACTTAACGAGAAATTTAACATTGATCCGTTGCTCGTGTTTTTCGTCAAGCATTGTTATTGACACGGGAAAAAACACGTTTGTTTCTAACCTTTATAGAAAAATACTAGTACAGCGACAAAAATATGTTTTTGTGCTGGAATAGTAGACACTTTCAGCTATCCAACGCTTAATTCGTTTCCTCCCGTACCCCTCTCGGACGCCTTCTACGCGCGGAGTCGCGTTATTTAATTGTCAACCTCATATTTAAAAAAATATATATTTGTGACAAACCCAACACAATAAATTAAGGTTCTTGTCTTGAAAATTAGAATAACTTATTAACGAATAGATAAAATTAACGAACTGATTTAAAAGACACTTCCTTAATCAAACCAGGATACCAAGTGGCAAATACACTGGTGTGCATTGGGAATAACATGAGTAAATAATAAAAATTCAAGTTTTTCAAGATACATTTAACCAATCCTGTATGACTGATATAATACTTTATAATCTTTTGACTTGCAAAGATAAATCTTTAATACATTCTAAACCGTATTTGATTTTCATTAGTACCTAGCTCTCAATGAAAAAGTAGACCAAGTTGCCGTATCAGACACCAGTATCCCATTGCTCGAAGAAATCCCTACAACCGATTTTAAAACAGTAATAAAAAAATATACAAAAACTATATGGCACCAACAGTGGGATCAAAAAGTGTCCAAACTTAAAGAAATCCAGTCAGAAGCAACAATGAAACTATATCTACCTTACAAGCAAAGATACCAAGTGGTGATAACCGACTGCGAATGGGCTACTCCTTTAACACACTAATATATTTTCAAGAAAGAACCACCAACCCAATGCCAAACCTGCCAAAGTTAATTAAGTGTAAAACATCTATTAACACAATGTGCAAATTTTTAGTGCAAACTTTAGTTTTTATATTCTTTTATATTTTGTATTTGTAAAAAATAAATGTACTTTACTCTTGAGTAAAATTGATATCTAATAGTTGCATTTTAAGTCTCAGACCATGCAGAACTTTTTATCAGGAATAAATTTTTTTACAAAACCATTAATAAAAAAGTTTTCCATATGGTTCCAACTTAAGTTACACACTGTATAAAAAATTGATAGTAAAATTGTCACAGGGTGTTAAAGTTGAAATTTTGAAAGTGATATTTTGCTCTTACTCCACAACGCCCTAACATATTTTGATGAAAATTTACATAGGATGTAAGTATACAAAGACCAATAAAATAAAGTAAGTTGCGTTTAAAATTGTTTTAATTCTAAAGTTTTTAGAAGGGTTCTGCACCTCTGACCCCCCCCCCCCCTTCCCTACTTTTTTAGACAATAAAATCTAGGTAAAAACAGGACGTCACTGATCTCCTATATCTATTTTGAATTTTTTTTCCTCCTAGTATTTGTTAGTGCAAGCCTTATTTACTGAGTTGTAGGCCCCTGAAGAAAAGTCATAATGAGAAAAACAGTAACATTTTTTCTAATAATCTACTGAATAATTTTTACCGCTTTTTTACTATTTGATAGCTTTATAGATTATTGCTATTACAAGAGAAGAATTGTACGCGAAGTTATAAAATAGTAAAAAATATCGTAAAAAAAATATTCTGTGGTTTAAGATCTATAGAAAAATGTCATTGTAAATATTATGTCTTCCTTGAAGGGCTTATAATTCAGTGGAGTCCTCTTTTTACCTAAATTTTATTGTCTAAAAAAATTAGAAAACAATTTTGAGCGCCACTGGCTCATTTTATGGGTCACAGTATACTAACATCTCATGAACATATTTATAAAAATATGTTAAGCCGTTTTCTAGTAAGATCAAACAATCACTCCTAAAATTCCAATTGTAAGTTTTTTTACTATCCATTTCTAATGTAAACAAGTTAGCTTGAATCAAATTATTTTCGATCCCAGACACTGTGGTTAAATTTGGTAAACATCATTTTATTACACCCTGTATAAGCTTGTTTAACTATAACTTCTAAAATTTTAAAGTATAACACATCTGAAGTCGTATTTTCATTTGTTTTCTGTATAGGTTTAATTAAATATTTACATTTATGATACACCCTGTATAAAAAAATATGTTTTTAATTAACAAATTGATTGCTGTACACTTGGTATAACACGATCTTTTCAAGTTTTGCTAAATACAAGTATGTAGTATGATTGACAAATATTTTATCTTAACCTAATGACCAGCAAAGATCAAATCGTTAATCTATTCTAAGCAGCACTCGATTTCATTAATAGACCATTTCATAGTATCAGCGATTATATCACTCAGCTCCAATGCTGCCAAATCGTAAGGCTTCATATAATCGGTACTGTAGAATTGACCCCTGAGGATCGTACGTATATATACAAGCCCTCTACAGTTGATTTGCATGAACTAACTAGTGTATATATGCAGACATATTGCAAGCTTAAGAAGCCTACTAACATTTTAGAAATAGTACATTTTTACGACATCTGTGGGGAAAAATTGAAATGTAACGCCAGTTTTCATAAGATTGGCAACTGTATAAACTGTACTAGTTTTTATTCCGAAAACAGATGGCACCTTCTGCCAAAATTTTAGAATATACACTGTAAAAATTAGGAAGCCCGTTTTGGGCTTCGGTAAACTGCAGCGGGCTTCTTATAAACCGCGAAATATGCACTTTCGGGCTTCGCTATGGTGGATTACATGTATATATATATATATATATATATATATATATATATATATATATATATATACTATAGGAAAAAATTTGTAGAATAAACCCATCATTCTGCAGGCAGTAAGCTATCTAACAGAACTGGATATACTTAGAAATTGTCACAATTTAAAGGGCACGAACCTAAGAATTTCTGAAGTCTTAACTCTTGAAGAAAGAGAAGAGCAAAAAAGACTGGTCCCCTATCTGAAGGAAGCTGGAAAACACAATCAGAAAGCCCATCTGAAAGGAGGTACTCTTTATATCGAAAGTAAACCTTACAATTTAAGAGACCTGGTAAATTTTGACATATTCAATAATTTAAGGAAACAATATAATATTACTCTAACCAATCCATGTCAGAAACCGGAAGAATCGCAATGTTCTCATGAAGAGCCTTAAGACGGAGAGGAAGAAGATATGTCTAGCTTATTAAAAATAAAATGTGATAAAAAAACGAAGATACAATCAAATATAGAAAACCCCCTAACAGTTAAAAAACGTTCAAAAAGATTAGGTAGTGCATCAGCTGGCACTCTTAAATAAAATACAACTTCTAATGCCAACTTTAAACGTACTGTTTTTATTTTATTTTATCTTTGATTATAATTAGATTAATTGCCAATTTTAATAAATTATAATATTTTAATTAATTTTAATGTACCTAGTATAAGTAATTTTAGATTTATAAGTTTTTATAATGGATTCCTATATAAAACAATTTCAGATAGATGATGATAATGAATATAAAAATGTTTTAAGCATTAATCAAAGTAATCCCAATTTTAAGTTATTGCATAACAACATTCCTAGCCTCTCTAAAACCTTAGATGAATATAAATTTTTTCTTAACAGTTTTTATGTTGTACTGCATTGTTTTTACGGAGACAAGGCTAATCGATAATATTGATTTCTATCAATTAGCGGGATATATACAACAAAAGTAGCTTTAATCAAAATTTTTATTAAGTCGTCTTATAAATATACTTTTTCTGTTTACAAACTTGGTGTCTTGAATTAATTGTACAGCTAAACAATAAAAATACTATAAATATAACAGCTTACTACAGATTCCCTTCTTTTATGAATATTCTGTCAAAAATCAATACAACCTAAATACTCACCGTTATGAGACACGTTGCAAACAGTTTCATGCTGTACCATTTATGCAGAAATCTATAGGACAGCGGTCGTATCAAGGGCGGCTCCAGGGGGGGGAGGGGGCATAGGAGCCATGTCCCCCCCGAGATAAAAAGTCTTCCGATTTATGGGCCTTTTATTCAAAAAAATATGCTAAAAAGGGAATGGCAAAAGGCAAAGCCCCCCTCGCCCCCCCCCCCCCCCCCCCCCTTCCCGAAAATTCGTCTTCGAGCCGCCTTTGGGTCCTACATGTACTTGGCTCCAAAAATATTCAATACACTTCGTCAAAACATAACACAAGTCTATTGGCTTTAAAAAAAAAAATTTAACATTATATATACTTAAACTTGGCAGAATGTTTATTGCAAACTTCATTGAAATTTAGGGATTTTATTTTATAATTATATTTTATTTTGTTTCAATTTAAATATTTTCTACTGTCTAGTCTGTCTGTATCTAAAAAATTAATGTTTCACTATAGACATTGTTTTATATTAATTATTATTACATAGTTTTTATTATATTTTTTGCCTGCAACAAGTTGCGACTTTGCAGGATTTTGTAGTTTATTGATTAGCTTTTATTTTATTTTGTTGTATAATTTTATATGTATTATTATATTATTATTATAATTGAAGATTCTGTACATATTAAGATTTAGTTTCCAATAGCCCATGAGTTCTGTTTTTGTTCTACTTGGAATTCTAGTTGCTTATTATCAAAATATCTTAGCAATCGTACGTATAAAATAGTTTTAGAAGCTCCTCAGCAGTTTACTTGTTACGCAAGGCGTTCCGCAAGGATCTATTCTAGGACCATTGTTCTTCTCATTATGTATAGCAGATTTTCATAGATTTGTTAAAAATTGCTAATTAGAATTTTGTTTTACCACTGCTTTTTTCGGATAATATATTTTTCTTACCTTAGAGAACTACTAATTTTTGCATATGAATGTTTACATTTCATCAAACATTCTAGAAATTTGTGAATATTTGAATGATGTATTTCACAATACTTTTTATATAGAGTAGAATATAACAGGGACAGAAGTTGAAAAAGCTTTTTACAGTATTTAACAGTTTCGCCGCGGAGCTAACCGAAGTGAATATCAGACATTGGCGTACAAAATTATTTTATAAATGCTAACCACAATTTCGTGTAAATAGCTTAATAAATTGTGAATAGCTGTTAAAATTATGATTTAGGATGTTATTACTTGCTAAAATAATAATTTCTAGCTCTAGATGGTTTGAAGTGAACCACCTCTCTTCCCTACCAAAAGCCTTTCCAACTTTTGTCCCTGCTATAATTATTGGGTCTCGTAAGTTAAATACGTCAAAGTAACCCAAATAATCAGCCAAATTTTTCAATTTTAAGTTTACCGGCATTATTGACATTAAATCCTCAGTAAAAGTATCCACCACCTCTTTATTAAATGAAATCAACAATTTATTATATTTCTAAACTTTTTAATGGATTATTTTTGCTCTGTGTTGAATACAATTCATTGTAAGTTTTAAACAAATTCGATTCATACCTTTAGTCTCAATTTCAAGGTTAAAATGTCATTCTATGATAGTGGCTAGGGTTCCAACTCAAAACATTTAGATATCACAGCTAACTGCAATTGTTTTTTTTTCTTCGTTTATTTATAAAACACCACTGTACCTGTATTGAATATTCCATATACTTTTTTCTAGAAACAAAAAAAGAGGAACCGGACACACGTGAAATTTTTATTCATACATCCATAAGCGAAAATTAATGGAAAGCGTGATACCGAATGAATTGCCGTGATTTTCAGCATTTTTTCCCCAGGATTGCAAAGATGTAGTCGACACTGTTTGTCTATGCACTCATGCCGTATCACAAACGTGCGCATAAATCGTCATACATCTAAAATAAATATACAAAATACATGTACATACATATGTAAACGCATTACTATAGTCGATGGTGATAAAAATGGAGCACATGTCGCAACACGAACGAAAAAAAAAAAGAAGCGCAAAAAAACGCGCTTCATTATCAAAGTGTCGAACCGTATATGATTCATGTTTGAAAACGACAAGTTCAATGCAAAAATATGCACTTCTCTTGTCATAAACACGACATATATTGCACTGTTCATTATTAATATGCTATGAAAAATGAATCAAAAGATCCATATATTTGAAGTTCTTTGTATGCATTCCATTCACACATCCAGGGATATTTTGCCTGGGAATAATAACGAAAAGATATTTCTGGATCCATTGCAAATTTACGAATACTCTGTTTCGACGATTTATTTAGATTTCCTATATATTGGAATTGTATTTGAAATTCTGCATTACAGGTGTTCCACGGATTATAATATTATATAAAAAAATATTATTAACACTTCAATATCAAAGATATATTATGGGTTCATATCAGTGTTCAATAACTTTTATGGCCAACCGACAATAAAGCCATACATTACCATAGCGATTTGCAAACACTTTATCTCAATTTGTGTTATAGACACAGTTTATATAGATTTAAAAAACTATTTTTGGGTATACAAGGTGTTTTCGCTGGCAAATAACATTTAATGAAACCCTCTATTTTATTTCAGTTTTATCATGGTCTGATTATACTGTATTCGGTAGAATATTGTTGAAAAATATTACAAGTTTGCCAAGCAATTTTTTTTGAAATTAGAGATTTATGCAGACCATTGCATTAATAAAAGTTATTAAAGCAATCAAGAATGTCTTGGGATAAATCTTTTGACAGATCAAAATGATTTTCTTGAAGTCGATTAGAAAATGTTGATGTACCTTTGATTTTTGATAAGTTTATAGGTATATAATATTTTGTTAAATTATTTCACTGATTTAAACATACAAATTATCGGATTAAATAATTATTGTGCGTTATTAATTATTCTTATTTTTATAATTAACCTTTTTTGGGTCAAAATTGAAGTCGCAGGTTATTGTGTTTATTACATTAGTTTTCTTCAAATTAAATAATTGGTAAGTACTGTGATATACATTTATTTAGTTAATCAAATGAAATATTTTAATTTTTATAATCATTTTATTAAATTAGTCGTTGAAATGTCCGCCCACGAGACAACATTTATAATAAAATTGATATAAAATAATTTTGAGAATTGATATTTAGACGAATTAGGGTGATATTTAGGTTTTGATATGTAGGTTTTTAGTTTTATTTTTTTTATATGGCTAATTCCAACAATACTGTTAATTTATAGATAATTTACAGCTATTAAGGAGCAGCATGGATGAAAATTCAGGAGCTGTTTTATTTGCAAACAATCCACTTATGAGAAAATTATATTATTTGATCGTGAATGTTTATTAAAATTTAAGAAAATTATGAAATGCCGAAAGTTCTACAAATTAAATTACGGAGAATGTGAACTTCCTTCAAAAGTGGGTGATACAATTGGATATCACTCCAGTTGCGCTAATCGTTTGAAAGCACTTAAACCTCAACATAGGACGATCTCAACTACAGCAGATTTTGAGATCGTCCTATATCGGCCATTTGTGGTGGATGAATTCCGTTGCACCCATACCGTCCACTTTAGATGCAAGTATAGTTGGAAAGTGGAAGATGGGTCGTACCTTCCTGTGAATCGAAGGTAATGAGCTACCAGCATGCGTTGATGACCCGTGACATTCTAATAGATGCGAACCAAAATGAAGGTAAAAATATCAGTTTTTTATGTCTGCATCAATTATATGTAAATAATTTTGTATTATTTTTATTTCAATTTTGCAGATTCAGAGGATAATGATGATGCAAATAATGTCGAATATGATAATAACAACGAAAGTGGGGACGATACAGATGATGGAGAAGAAGAATAAGTGAGGCCAAAGATGGCAATAATAAATAAGTTGTTTATACATGTAAATTCTGCTCGTTATGGAAATTGTAAAATCACTGTGTTTATAATTTAATTTGTAAAATTATTATTAAAATTAACTAAATTTATTTAGCAATATTTTAAAAAAAAATTGTAATTTTTTATATGAAAACCATTATTTTCATATTATTAAACGATATTATACTACGAGAAGGAAGTGTATGCTAAATTATTCATTTAAAATAATAACCCTACATTTTCTGACAGATATTTGGTAAAATGGTGGACATTTCTAGATTTTTGTCAGCTTTTTGTTAAATAAATTATGTATAATTAATGTGATGACCATGTCCGACACTCAAGCATTTTGTTATATAGGCTTAGAGTCACTTTTTCTAAGCATATGACAAACGGCTACCGTGAGAAAATGGTAACATTTTTCATACAATTTTCCTGCAATTTTCCGAAGCAAGCCTTCGTTCCGTCCACATCCGATACTGATGCCAATTTTTTTATTAGGTCTGACACATTAATAACATTATATGGTTACAAAGGCTTGTATTTTTCCGACTCCAAAATGCACTTATTCACTCGCGCAATTCAAACCAATATGTTTGGGCTTGTGTGGAAAAATCGGTTAAAATATCGATTTTTCTTTACAAGTTTACGCTCTTATTTCAACCTTTTATCCACTTACAACACTCAAGCCTTTTGTTTTCTGAATCCAAGATCTATTAATTAATCATTCAGTGAACACGGCTTGCATGCAAATATGAGCAAAAAACAACTTTTATTACTGTTTACGAAAATCGAATTTTCCATATGTTATCCCCAGGGGCCACTCGTAAATTTCCTTTTATTCTACTCAACATTGATATACTTTTCAATCCTCTTCGAGGCTTATATGCGAAAATGGGGCACCTAAATCAGTCACTATCTGACAGTCTATTAATTGATTCTTCTACTCTTGATATTAGAATTAAAGGAGTTTCTATAAAACGACAGAAATAAACGCATTTTTTTTTAAACACTCCAATGTTTGTGGCAAAATCCTCGAATAAATGTAGTGAAACCGCGATTCCAAACAGCAGTCGACTTTCAACCTTTAAAAAAGGTGTGTCTTCAAAATTTATTCTGCAGAAGATTCATCTTTAGTGGCACAAGTAATGGTATGTCTACTAGTACTAGTAAACATAATAATTTTTGAAGCAGAAACTTTTTTTTTCTCGATAATATCGAAAATATTCCTCATCAACATTCCTAGAACGAATTCTTGCCAGTAAAATCAGCTGTTCTGGAAACCGACCCAGACACTGATTTCCAGAAAAGGCAGGCGATTCTCGAGACTTAGTAGTATTTCCCGAGCTATCGATCGAGCTAAGAACAGCGGGCCGCTTTAGATAGAACAGCCACACAGCCAAAGAGCCACACGAGGGCCACACAAATCCGCCCAAACTTTGGCTCAAATCGACGTAGTCCCGTCGAAAATTATATAGTCTGGAAAATTGATGTCCGACCGATTTCATTTTCGGTCGATTTCACACCCCGCGTCGGTTGAGTTCGAAATGTGTCGAGGAATATTATTCCGAAGGATGAGAATAATCGGGTGAAATTCAAATTAAGTCGTGTTCGATGGACCAGGTTGGAAAGGTTACGGATTGTGAGGGGTTTAGGAGATAGCGGGTGTTCCTAAGAAGATGGTATTTTGTTTGTGGAAATTTGTCTATAAAATAACGTTAGCAGCATCATCATTTGATCATAATATCAAATATATGTAATATCGCAACAACTCAGCTGATCTAATAGGATTCTACTTAAAAAATCGAACCCAAAGAGTAAAATTAAATAATAAGTCATACAAAGCTTTAACTGTCAAGATTCAATCCTCGGACTTTTGCTATTTTTTTTTGATTTTTACAAAGTCTTCAAAAATTTTCAGATACTACTTTTATCATCTCTATAATTCAAAATAAAGTTTGTTAACTAAACAAAAGTGTCAGCAAAAAAACACATTCTGATATATAGATAGGTATTTTTTTGGATCTTCCTAATCTAAGAAAAAATTTAAGATAATATTTAAGATAAAATTTAAGATAACATTTAAGATAAAATTTAAGATAACATTTAAGATAAAATTTAAGATAAAATTTAAGATAAAATTTAAGATAACATTTAAGATAACATTTAAGATAAAATTTAAGATAAAATTTAAGATAAAATTTAAGATAAAATTTAAGATAAAATTTAAGATAAAATTTAAGATAAAATTTAAGATAAAATTTAAGATAAAATTTAATATAAAATTTAAGATAAAATTTAAGATAAAATTTAAGATAAAATTTAAGATAAAATTTAAGATAAAATTTAAGATAAAATTTAAGATAAAATTTAAGATAAAATTTAAGATAAAATTTAAGATAAAATTTAAGATAAAATTTAAGATAAAATTTAAGATAAAATTTAAGATAAAATTTAAGATAAAATTTAAGATAAAATTTAAGATAAAATTTAAGATAAAATTTAAGATAAAATTTAAGATAAAATTTAAGATAAAATTTAAGATAAAATTTAAGATAAAATTTAAGATAAAATTTAAGATAAAATTTAAGATAAAATTTAAGATAAAATTTAAGATAAAATTTAAGATAAAATTTAAGATAAAATTTAAGATAAAATTTAAGATAAAATTTAAGATAAAATTTAAGATAAAATTTAAGATAAAATTTAAGATAAAATTTAAGATAAAATTTAAGATAAAATTTAAGATAAAATTTAAGATAAAATTTAAGATAAAATTTAAGATAAAATTTAAGATAAAATTTAAGATAAAATTTAAGATAAAATTTAAGATAAAATTTAAGATAAAATTTAAGATAAAATTTAAGGTAAAATTTAAGATACAATTTAAGAAAAAATTTAAGATAAAATTTAAGATAAAATTTAAGGTAAATTTAAGATAAAATTCAAGATAAAATTTAAGGTAAATTTGAGATAAAATTTAAGATAAAATTGAAGATAAAATATACGATAATAAAACCCCGCACCAAATACATGTGAAAAAGGCTCTCAGTTAAGTTTGACAATTTTTTTTGGAATATTGTAGTAAATGTTACTAGAAGCTAAATCAGTTTTCATGTTTAGTTTCAGAGATATGAATTTTTGAAAATCATAAAAATTGCTGTTTTTTTTAAACATAGTAATGTTTACTTATCAAAAAGTTTTACTTGTTGTAGATGATTAGTAATAGAATCATAGCATTGCTGGTTTAAAGGAAGTCAGTTGACATGTCAGTCAGGTTCATTTGCACTACTAGTCATTAAAAAATAAGTCAAGCTTAAACTAATAGTTTTCCATTAATAATGTCATTTTAAGCTTCGCTTATTTCTTAACTACTAGCGGTGCAAATGGCCTCAGTCGTTGACACAAGTCGCCTGTTATATCTCAATAAAGATATTTTAATGAAAAATGCCCAGCTCAAGTAATTGGGACCAATGATAAAATTTGGCGAAATATGCTAATTTTAAACCACCCGGTATATTATACGGCCTCTTTTATCTTAACGACTCACTGATTGACATGTCATCTGACTTCTGTTAAACCAGAAATGGTATTATTTTGTTTTTAATCATCTAAAAGGTAATACTTATGTTTTAAAAAAAACTGACATTTTTATGATAATTTATATTTCCGAAACTAGATATAGAAACTGATTTAAACTTGAACATAATTTCTAATAACTTGTAGTACACTATTTCAAAAAATTAACAAAATTGGTTGAGAGCGATTTTCACAAGTATATACTCGTAATAATATGATTTAATATAAAATTTGAGATAAAATTTAAGTTCATTTCTTTCCTGAATCTGATTAATTCGAATGAATCCAACGAAAGTGCTACGTCCTTCTGAACCTAGCTTAATAAGGAGATGGTAGATACTTAAGTTGACCATTCAAGTTAGTGTTTTAGTTAACAAGAAAATTGTATAATAAAAATAAAGTTGTTTGATAGAACTCGTGAAAACAGCGGTTGGATTCTTAATATTGAAAGAGTTTATTATTACAATAACGACGAAAATACCTAAGATATAAAAACAGAAAGTATCCTGGAATTCGTAAAAGAAAAGGGTAAAGCAGGAGAAGAAAAAGATAACAGAAGGCTAACAACAAGAGGTCAGAGAAAAGATTACTCAAATTGAAGAAAAATTAGTAGAAAAGATCTGTACCACCTAACAAAGGAGATAAACTTAATTCATCGAAGCTCCAATAAATAGTGAATCACAGAACACACTTAAAAATTCTGGCAGAAGCATTAATACATAAACGTACAATTTACCAATGTTTTTCAATGTATTCATAGAAACAACTTGTGTGGTCTGTCTAGCACTAATATTCCTTATTTACGCAGGTATTTACTTATAGTCCAGTTATTTAAGCTTAAATTAGGTAAGAATCTTGGAATTCGAGATACCCAGCTGTAAGTCTGTAAATACTTGTATATTGACACCCTAAAAGTTGTCTCAAAACCTACATATGGTAGGCTGTACGCAACTATTAAATTTCAAGGTCAAAGGTCACAAAAATCGGTTTTTTGCGCTTTTTTTGTAAATATCTCATTTCCTATGGGTTTTTTGCTATTTGTATTTATTATCAATATTGTAGAATACAAAATTCTTTACAAATTTTGTTTAAAAAAATTCAGACTACAGTAAGAACGTAAAAGTTATGGAGCAGCAGAGAAGAACTGCTGCACTTTCAAAAACGTATGAAGTCTGTTTCGATGAAACAATGGTTGTACCAGTTACTCAAGAAAAATTCTTATCAAATCGAAATAACAAAGATATGCTCATTAATATGTTAATTGAAAAATTACAAGCTGCAAATATTACCAGGTATGGGGTTGGGCAATGCGAAACGATTTTCTGGAGCCTATCATGATAATTTTACCACCTGCTCCAGAAGATTTGCTAAATACAATTTTCTGCAACTGCAAGAGTGGTTGTGGTTCGCGATGCGGATGCAGGAAAGCGGACTTGCAATGCTCTTTAGCTTGTGGCCAATGTAATGGGCAAGCTTGTCTCAATGCTCTACCATATCAGAGCGACATTAATGAAGATGGAACCTTTGACCCCGAAATCATGGAAGAACTTGAAACAAATGTCGTTGAAGACGATAATGAAGACCAGTTTGAAATTTACCAGCAGCCGGAAGACGACGATGAAGAGGAAGATGATTAAAATTATAAATTGTAGTTTTTGTACCCTTTATTCCATTTTTTTACTTTTAATAAAAATAAAAGTATTGAATGATATTTTTTAATAAAAAGATTAATTCATAATTTATTTGTTTTTTTTTAAATCATGTAAGAAGTTATTAATATTAATTAGGTTAAAATTCAAATATAATTCCTATATTTTCATTAACAATTCTGCAATTACATGGGCAGGTAAGTGTTGTTAAATAAATTAATACTGAATAAAAAGTGGATAGGTTAGGAAAAAAATTATAAAATATAATATAATAGTTAATAAAAATTGACAAATATTTATAATCATTGATTTATCGATAGCTAATCAACTATATATGGCGCGTTTTCGACCGGAGGCACCGGTTGACCTGAAGTGATGCTGTGACCGCGCTCTCTCCGCCCTCTATTTTTTAAACAAAATTTGTAGAGAATTTTGTATTCTACAATATTGATAATAAATAGAAATAGCAAAAAACCCATAGGAAATGAGATATTTACAAAAAAAAAGCGCAAAAAACGATTTTTGTGACCTTTGACCTTGAAATTTAATAGTTGCGTACACCCTACCATATGTAGGTTTTGAGACAACTTTTATGGTGTCAATATACAAGTATTTACAGACTTACAGCTGGGTATCTCGAATTCCGAGGTGAACTTACTATAATGACTGGACTATTAGTCCGTTACTGCATTATTTACTTGTTTCATAATCAATATCAATACACTGATCATCTCCATATAGTTTGTTAAGATGTGTTAAATCCAATACGTTTTTCGAAAAATTTCCCTATTGCGTTTTTTCTTTCTTATTTTTTCACCTTATCGATTTTCCTCGATTTATATAAATATTTCAGTATTTGTTAAAAAATAATGTTATCCACACCTGTGACATACGTCACTATTAGACAATGAATAATAGACGTGAATCAATATTAATAATGATTAATTTATTGTATATTGTATTTTGAATCAAAACAAAATTCTCTCGATATACTGCCCGTGCATTAGTCATTTTAACATATAAAACACCAAACAATGAATAAATAAATTAATAATAATTATCTGGAAACTCTACTCGTTTTTTATTAAATTGGTAGTATTTTTAATCAAGTACTCATTTAAATAAAATGCTTGAACAGTGTCTGTTTCGGTTATCTATGCCTACTAGAAATCATCTTATCTGCTTTTAAATGTAGGTAATTATGAATAATAATAATCTTACCTTTTAATATTTATACCGTCAGTTTACATAAAATTTCTTTGATTAATATACCGTTCAAAGTCATCCAATACGCAGGCGATATATGTATCTACATGGAAAAAAAGAAATATGACTCTTCCCTTACATCCTTAGATACAATTATGTCCAGTTTGTAGTCTTGGTGGCGTATTAATGGTTTTGAAATTTCTACCAACAAGACTGTTGTATGTATGTTCACCCGACACAATACACCTAATAATAATACAATTAATTTAAAACAAGAATTTCCTTTACAAACACACGCTAAATATCTCTTTTTATTTCTCTCTCCATCGATCTTCCTCTTGATCCCACCCGAAATTTCACTTCGCGTCCGCTCGGTATTCTTCGTTAAGTTCACCCTTATTGAACAATAATTGGCTGATTTTAAAATGGTCCATTTATACAAACCAAACCAAATGGACGATTTTTTAATTTCCATTCAAAGGGGACCATTTTTGATTAAATGAGATTTCTTTCAACGCCATATTGAATTTTTAAAAACTTATTTGGGATCTGTCATTTTTGGCTTCTAAAATTCTCATATACCAATTTTAGTCGAAATCTGCCGACTTTTAGAAATATTTAAATAAAAAATGACCACCCTGTATATATCTGTTCGGAACTATAACTGGTTCTGAGTCAAAAAAGAACTTTATACACTGTATACAAAATTTAAAATGTTTCTATTTAACAGTTTTTGAGCTATCGTGCCAACAGAAAACGTGAAAATCTGAAATAATCTCGGAAGGTGACTTTTTCACGATTACAATACTTTCCTTTTATAGAGGGAAGTAAAAATGCGAGCTGTACAATAATTTACTAAAAACTTATTGATAATGGTGATAGGGTGGTGCGGTGAAACCAGTAGAGTAGCCAGAAAATTTATAAGGGGGTTTCGGGTTTTGAAATTAAAAAAACAATACATATACTCATTTTTTTATGAGATTGCCGTTAATGTTTTTTAATTATACTTTCTGATTAACCGGTGGGCGGAGATTTTTATTTGCGTCATTTATATATTACATTTAAATCAACAATTTTTTATATTTGTTTTTTTTTTTCAGGTAAGTTCAACATCCATTTTGTTTCCAACGAATATTTAGTAAGTTATAATTATTACCATTTATTATATTATAAACTAGTTACCAAAACAAAGTTTTACAAACTTAATATTCCTAGCTATTTTAAATATGAATGTTTTTCTATTTATTAAAACAGGATGTAGGTTGACAATAGCCGATATAACAAAATTATTAAAAACTGTTATTCATCATAAAAATTTCTGCATGGTCTAAAACCTAAATAGCAACCTTTAAAAATAAATTTGTTTCTCATCTGTTCGAGCTTTCTATTAAAATATACCCTTTGTCCAAGAATAAGCTACCTTAATTTTTAATGATATGGTCAAAAGTTAAGAATTAAAAACTACTTTCTCGATTTTGGTACAAGAATGTCATATTCTCGCACGCTAAATCGTTGAAGACCAAAGCTCATTCTTAAAGGATTTTGGATGACATTTTTGTGACATATCCGTTGACATTCACTAATAACTGCCAGTGGCAAGGGCTCGTAAATCTAAGAGGGTTGCGACATAGCCTTCCATCTTAAACGCTATTTTTATTTGAAATAGTGTTCCCAAGCCTGCCAATTTATAGAAAATGTATAAGCGATTTTTTTAAATATATTTTTTTTATTGTGTTTTACATAAAATATTTAAATTTAATCCATTATTTATGATTTCACGTATTGTAGATAGACTACATCGTATGTCGCAATCCTTTAGACATACTAAACCTTATCGCCACGATTCATTTGTTTGGAATGCCTGATTAATTTCACCGGACAGTTATCAGTAACTAAGTGTTATGTTGAGAATGAGGTGTTAATACACTACGACCTAAAAGATCTATTGTGCTCCCTTCTGTCGCTAATGCACTGAGGAAATGTCTCAATGCTTATAACGACCCTTCCAATCCTATCTTCTCAAGGAAGTGTAGGATTTGGAGTGGCTTCAAGTTAGGTAAATCTCCCTCTTCTATTTGATATCCTCCTAGGTAAAGTGTTATTGAATTCTGGAGTGCTATACATTTAGTTAGAATGAGAATGGAGGTTTCGTCCTCCTCCTCACAGAATCTGCACTCACTATCCTTTACTACTCTGTTTACTAAGGTGTCCTTTTAGTCGGCAATGCCCGGTAAGGATCCATGTTTGAATACGTAGCCTGTTCTTGCTCAGGCAGATGCAGACATCCGATATTTTCTGGTTATATTCACCCAGAAGTATCTTAGTCTTTCTTAGCCCCAAGAGATTGTTCTAATTATCGGTTCTTCTACTGCCCAATTCTTTTTTAATCTCTCCTAATATTATGTTACTGCTGATACCGCAGAACGGCTCAGGTCCTCAAAGGGTGTATGAGCCCCTTTCCTTTGAGCTTTGATGGCTGCTTGGCTACTGAACATGATGATAATCTCTTATCTATGATAGTTTCTCTCGATGCTAAAATGGATACACTTCTCAATGGCGAGAATTTCCACCTGGAAGATGCTTGGGTATTTTCCCAAGCTTTCGGAGTGCTTGGTTCTCAGCCCATACACTCCTATTCCAGTTCCTTTTATGGTTTTGGAACCGTCCGTATACCACTAAATAGCATGTCTTTCGGTTGCAAGCGCGATGGATTCTTGGCTCCATTCTTTCTTGCAGCCCAGCTCTGTGGTTTTGAAGTTTTTCACAAATCATTACTTTAGCATTTCATCCTGGGGCATGTCCCAGGTATCTTTAGTCCTGAAGCAAGTAGACTTTCGTCTGATTACTCCGTTCCTGATCATTCTATATCGTGTCTTTTTTTCCGTATTCTCTATCATCAAATTTAGAAGGGTGAGGTTTAAGATCACCTCCATTGCGGTCGTAGGGCAGGTTCTCATTGCACCAGTGATGCAAATACAGGCTAGTCTTTGTACTTTTGAGATATTAGCTCTCGTAGTACCTAAACTAGTTCTGTTACTCCAGGCTACAGCCCCGCAAGTGATGATTGGTTTCACTATTGCAGTATACATCCATCGCAGTATGTTTGGGTTACATCTCCATCGTTTACCCGCAATGTTTCTGCATACCATTAGGGCTTTTGGGGCCTTATTTACTTCTTACTTCTCATGTGTGTTCCAGAGAAGTTTGTTACCCAGGGTTAGGCCTAGATATTTGATATCTATCCCGTCTAATTTAACGGTTTTGAGATTAAGTTTTCTTTTCGTTGAAAAGGCTACTAGGTTGTTTTTGTAGGGTTTATACTTCACAGCACCATATTTTCGTATGTTCTAGTCCTCGTTGGACTGTATCACACAGAATATTTCTAAACTTGCCTCTAGCAAATATGACTATGTCGTCGGCATAACCTTGACAGGGTATGCCGAGGTCATTCAATCTGCATAGAAGTTCGTCTACGGTTAGGCTCCACATTAGTGGGGATAGACTCGTCCTTGTGGACATTCTTTGGTTGTGCAGATGGAGATAGTGTCCTGCCCTATATGTGTCTCTGCAGTTCTCGTAGATAACAGCTGGGTGTGATGTTATCTACTCCTCTGTATGCAAGTGCTCTTTTGACAGATTCGTGTGGCGTGTTATCAAAAGCTCCTTCTATGTTTAGGAAGGCACACACGACCGTTTCTTTGTTTGTCAGTGCATCCTGGATTACGTCACTCAACTGTACCAGGGCAGTTTCTGTAGATCTTCCTTAACTAAGTGTTAAAGACTGTCATATTTTGCGAAAAAAATCCCCAACTAACGACCACAAAAATAAAAAAAAAAATTATAAAAACGGTAAATAAAACCCACGTTGCAGAGGCTATTTTCGCATTTATTCGTTCGTCCACTCGCTCCTTCGTCGCTCGTGGCCAAATTTCGAATTCGTGTGGGAAAATGTGGCCTTGTGCAACTTGTATTTTAATATACTATTCTACATTAAATGCAGATAGATACATCTACTCTGAAAATTAAAATGTAATTTTATACACAATTCGCTCTACATACATTTTTTTGAAAAGGTTTTCCTACATATTGATATATAAAATATGTGATGATGCACATTGATTCAGTAGTATGTAGACGGTAGTTTGTGTTTACATGTAATTTAATAAAAAAATTGCTGTACCTGCTTATTTTGAAAATTTCTTTTTGGTTTATTAAAAAAACTAAAATATCTCCATATTGCACTTGTAATAAAATGAAGTTAGTAATAGCCAATTTTTTGTATTGCAAGTTCGATTTCCATTATTTATATGTTATGTAGTGCATTAAGTTACAAATAAGATTAACTTCCAAATCAAACAACGTACTTTATAATAAGTAACAGTTTTGTGTCTCGCTAGAGGGCGCATAAATAAAAAGTAACGCATTGAACAGCCATTTTACTGAATTTCTTATAAAATTATTTTTTCAATAGAGTTCCAAACGACCAATTTTGCTATTTAAAAGACTGTGTGGGATTAAAAATGGCTGTATCATCTAGAAATGTAGGCTAATGATAAATAACGATAAAAAAAGTGGTGGCAGCAAATTTGGTTTAATTTTCACTACAATTACTGCTACAATAACTAAATATTTAGATACCCGTAGCTATGAATATGCGGTTTATAACATTTCACTTTTCTCATTGAGCTCTATAAATGTAAATATCCCGATAGCTTAAAATTTTAATAATCAGTGACTTTCCAAATTTTTTTAGTTAGAAAAAGGCCTACACACTCACCAAATATGGATGAGATATGCATAAAATATACTATTTATATTCTTTAACAAATCCATAATTTGGTTAATCTCATAGTTTTTGTCTAACCCCGTATACGACTCAGAAATTTTCGTCCTTGTAGAACTTTTTATGCAGAATAAATATTTTTCTTAAAACTAGTGATAACAAATTTTCAGTATTATTCCCACTTCACTAGACTTACTGTATATAAAGTCAATAAGCTTTTATACGTACAAATAAAATACCATTTTATCGCAACCGAATAAGTCTGTATAAAATTTCCGTCATAATCACTGAGCGAATCGAGAGTTTTCATACAGAAAAACAAAAACCGAAAACACAACAACAGGAAAAAAAGTCCCGAGCCAACTATTCGTAGCAGAGATAAAGCGGGACCTATATATCAACCCCGTAGTCCATTTTCGCCACTCGATTGTGCATATGCATTTTTTATTTTTATTTTATCTATTGTGTGCTTTTTATATTCGAAGAAGAGCATAACGAATGGAAAATATATATACCTTGCAGGTGCGAAAACAAGCGTTTTGCTTTGGAAAATGAAGCAAACCAACATTGAAATATTTATTTATCCACTTAGCTTCCCGTTCAGCGTCGCGACGCTTCAGAGTCGCTTCTCGTTCCGACGGCGCTCGGCGGTTACCCAAACATGTCGACTACGGCTTCCCATTTAGAAGATAACGAAAAATTGAATGTATTTTCATTTTTAAAACAATGGGAAATTTTATTTTAACCTAACTCGCTAGTATACCCTAGGATCTGATAACTTAGTTGCAGTAAATAAAGTAACGTGTAACAACTAAAGAGTACGTTGCTCTGGGAGGAAATTCTTTTGGACATAATTTGCTCTAATATATCGCAACTAGTAGTGTGGTGCGTTTGAGGTAAGCCCAGTTTATCCACTTAAACTCCTTCTCTATTTCTACCGTCGTGGTATCATTTATTCTATTGATGTTATTGTTCTCTTTCTTCTTTTCTCTTCTTCAATACTCTTTGCTTGTCGCCTCTCCCCAGTTTTCTACCGTTAGCCTCTCTTCCATTTCTACTCTTGTTTCGTATCTTGTTCGTTCATATCTGAAAAAATTTAACTTGTTGGTATGAACCCTCAGGTCACTTCTTAAAATTTAACCACATTTTAGGAGTGGTTCTTTTATTGTCTATTATTCAAGCTTCAAGCTATGGTAGAGACCAGGGACCGGTTTGTTGCTGTCCTTTTTAATTTAGTTAAATTTTCATGCTACTTCTACAGTTTTTGACGAGTAAGTGTTCAAGGTTTTTTATTCAATGTTTAGTAATATTACGAGTTGTTTATATTGTTACAGCTCCGTTTTTTTCTCTCTTTTGTAGAGTCTCTGATGATGGCCTAATAGGCTGAAAGCGCTTAGACTAATTTTTACACAGAGCTTTATTAATAAAACTCAATTTACACACTGAAGAAGATTATGCTCTGATGTATCTCTTTTCCCACAGAATATGCAGTTTTCGTTTTTTTTCTTTCTGAACTTATATGTAAATGTTCTTAGCGATCCACGTCCAGTCAGCACCTATGTAGTCTAGTAGTCGGTGCTCTTCTTTGTTACTAACACAATCGTTTGTCTAACTCACAAGGTTTAACTCTCTTGAGTCTTCTTGTCACGTTGGATCTCCTCAACGTTGACACGTTAGTAAAGCCGTTGTTCATGATTTCTAGCGAATTCGGTGATAGTTTGGTCAACAGTCTCCATCTGAATATCTTAATGTATCTAGTGTATCAAGGAATATCGACAATGTTCGTTAATACTTTGTTCGGGAATTTCTGTAATAATAAGATGATTTGAGAACTTATTTATACAAAAGAGTTTTATTAAATGTAGATAGGCTACATGGGCTACCAAGTAACCAGTTTTAAATTCTTCAATTTTATGTTTTGGCCCAGTTATTTATTTGATTAACTGATTGTGTAGTTTATTTACGGCATCTTAATCTTTGCCTATCGCTAGGATGGCAGCGTTATCTGAAAATGTAACTATTATGTCTTTTTTAGTTAGGGTGTGTCACAAGTGTATAACAAGAATAAAGTGGGTCCCACGACACTTCCATGTGGTGCTCCTGCGTTTCTTTCAATTTATGTTCTATCTTTTTTTTTCTGAAAAATCGATCTGAAATGTATGAATCCAATAGCTCTATATTTGGCACTTTATGTTGAAAATATATTATTTGAAGAATACTATTAAAAAACATGCTGGAGTTTTAAACATAATGATTGTATAGAAAAGAAGAATGAAATATGTTTACATAGTTTCTTTACTATTTAAGATACTTGCCTTAAGATACTTGCATCTAATATTATGTTAGATTGGCAGAAAAAGTTTTGTTAGTTATCCACTTTCAAGAAACCCTAGTAAACGTAATGACTTTTTTGTTACTATAATAATTAAATAATTCTTAAACTGATAGTATAATTATTAAATATTGGAGAGTACAATACTTTTATGTCATATGAATGAATGTATAACTATTAAATATACAGATTTATACTAGGTTATGTCAATAGTATAGGGGATTATAAAATTAAACTTATAAACCTTAAACTACCTCATGCTACGAGATCATAAATCAGAATCATTCAAAGAAATGGAAACGCTTGTGACAAACTGTCAAGTGTCACCCTACTGCACACCAGCATAATTTCTGTGTGTCATAATGCATGGCAATAAATATAAATACACCTACAGTTGAATTACTTCCTTCAACAAATTTTTAAAAATATTTGTATCGTCTAAATTTATTTTTTCTTCTTCTGTTTTCATTGGTTCCTTTGAGTTAGTCTCCGATAAAATTGACTTCAAAAATGTATCCATGCATATATTTTTTTTTTTTCTAAAAAAGGATAATGTTATGATAAACCTTAAACAATTACAAGTGTGGTAAAATGGCTATTCATAACGATTTTAGATACCTACCAACATATTTTTGACTGAGCTTCCTTCACCTCTCTGATAATAACAATTTGTGTTTTGTTTCTTCTAAAATCTATATTTTTAACCTTTTTTTAACACCATTACAATATCAATTAACAAAAGCGTTATAACGCACTTTTACAAAGTTTACTCTATTCACTTTCACTGCTAAAATAACATTTCAAAGCTACTAGCTACTGCAGCTAGTGCTAATGAGAATACTGTGATGTTTGTTTATTTTTAAACAACAGTTTATTTATTAATAATTTATTTAAACACTTATTTATTTATAACACAACTATTTCTAATTTATATATACTTCGAATGTCTTTAAACTGATCACTATTTATATTCACCACTGTCTATCTACTAATTACTATTTATCTTCACTGTCCATATATCAACTACTTTAATGGCTCTCCTCCACCAATTTATATACAAATTGGTGGTCTAGAATGCTCCCCCACCAAAATTGCCAGTATGTACCAGAAACGTTATCACGTTCTAGAAATAGTATCTCGTTGACCCTGGAATGTTCGCGAAAGTGTCTCCACCATAGTCGTCCCATAGGTTTAGTCTTAAGGGGTTTAATTATGTATAATAATCGGACAAGTTGAGCCTCAAAGGCCAAATAAGACAGAGAGGGACTTGTAGGGTTAGAGCATGACTGAATAATGAAATGGCTCACATAACAATACTTCTGTAGTGTTTGAACAATCATAGATGAAGTCATTTAGGCGGAATATAGGTTAAGTATTTTTCTAAAACTATATTGACTGACTGATTTTTATGTATTTCTAAATAGTCATTTAACCTAACGTAATATTCTGACTTGTTCGTATAATTTCTAATAGCATAAATAAAACCCTTATTTGTATACAAAGGAATAGGTTTGAAAATCTCGAGGCCTTTAAGAGACTGACCTTTAACAAAAGATTCGTTAATTAATAAAGAAAGAATTGGTGATATTGTTAAGAGTTGCTAACCATACATCTTCTTATTCACAAAACTGACATAGTGGTATCTCTTTTTCTAGATTAATTACACTTAGATCGTCTAGGCAGTCATTTGATTTTTGATAAGATAATTTTTTGGAGCTGGTTGATGGATGGCAGTTGTCGTAAAGGTTTTGTTTTGCTCAATAATTGCTTATTTATTATTTCTTTTGCATAGGATTTTTTATTTCTAGTGAAAACATCACCTTTATAACTACCTGATAGATAGATAGATAGATAGATAGATAGATAGATAGATAGATAGATAGATAGATAGATAGATAGATGACAATAGCATTGAGAGGAATTTTTTGCCTGATATTTTATATTTAATATTTTTTTATCTATGATGACTTGGCCCCATATATTTCAACAGCGACTCCTTCGTTTAGTTTTGAATCATGACCCTAGTAAATCCCAATATGCCTATCATAAAACAAAACGGAATCAAATTGCTCTTATTAGATATTATTATTAGATACGTTTTTCCTTTTAAAATTTTTACTATTTGCAATTATCCATCTTATCTCAATAATGGCAAGATTTCTTTTGGGAATCTAAATGGCCCTAAAATGTCCTGCTAGACTCAAGAGACGAATAAATCGTTTCTTTTTCTACATTTCTTGCCATCTCCTTATCCGAAGGATATTATGTGTCATTAATCGCTGATTTTTTGAATGACTGTAATTGATCTGTGTTTGTAGTTTTGTATGTCCTTAATAAAGTATTATTTCTCTCTGAAAAAGCACGAAAAAACAGGATTACCCTTGAGCGCTTTTATTAGCTAGATAAACGTCTGTAGAGTTACCCTTTCATCGAGGAGGTCACAATCCTGGCGTATCGCCGTGGCGCGTCGGATAAATCTGAGGATCTAAGGATTCGAGGATTCGTGGATGCAAGGACGAGGAGAGCACTTTCGCGCTCACTCTCTGGCAAAAAGAAGAGCACGACCTGGCGTTCGTTTCATAAGAGATTAACTAACTGCGAGAACGACCTCAAACACTGTCAATTTCGGTAGAACGCCGTATTGATGTAAATTACTTTGAATGTCACCTTTCTATGGCCGTGATGTAAAATGTTTACGTCGGTTTTATCCGGCCTTTAATTTTTTTCTTCGTTTTTTCGGTTTAAACGTTATTGGAATTATTAGGTTATTTTGATTTAAGGATTAGAATATTGTTTTTGTATCATTATGAAAGTTTGCAGAACGCAGTAGTTTAATATCTAAAATATTTGTTATACTAGAGTTTCCCGAACAAAAGCAAATAAATAATATACATTCTCGACTGAAAAGAAGCTTTGATCAGCAAACGATTGTGAATTTTGTTGATGTTCCTACACAGCCGCGGATCTAGGAGGGGCAAGCCGGACCCCGTGCCCCGGGCGGCAAATTCAACGGGCGGCAAATAGTACAATAATTTTTTTTTAATAAATAGGGTTTTGAAATCAATTCATAGATAATCAAAATTTATTTGAATTCTATCTGTGCAAAACAGGTCAAGTGTTTATAGGGTCTTATTACCTGCTTACTCCATAATCGGATAAGGTTTCAATTGCCCAAAACGTTGAGTGATTTTAAAACAAGTATTGTACACCAAATGCAATTTTGCGGAACGAAACGCGTATCGTTGAGTTTTGTAAAGAATGAGGTTTATAAAGTCATTACACTACATATTTTTCACACTGTGTTCAACATATAAAATTAATGTTTTATAGGTTGAAATTATGAGCGCGCCAAGAAAAAACTATCGGGAGCGGAATATAGAAAAAAGGCCAAAGATAGTCCTTCAGGGAAAACAATATGCGGAAAAGATGAAAAAGTGGCTCAGCGGAGGCGGGGTCCGTCAGTACCTGGCACTGCTTGCGAATATGTTCAACTAGAGGATATTTCTTGCACTTTGCACGATCCTGATGATCAAAATTTATCACCTTCATCGTCTAGCCAAACTGCGAGAGTGCAAGAACAATTTGAAAGAATTGAGACAGAATACAAAGAATCTGAATCAGCTCACTTGGATTCAAATGAATGGAAAACCTAAATTAATTTGACAGACCCGGGCAATTGGCCAGATATTGAAAAAATGACCGATCAGCAACGATCTTTCTTTACTAGTCAAGCTGTGTTATTAGCAGTAAGTCATCCAGAAAACATTGAATTTAAATCAAAGGAACGCGATGGTAGACATTTAACATCTGCTATGTGGTACAAAACATTAACGGTTC
Source organism: Psylliodes chrysocephalus (assembly GCA_927349885.1). Classification (NCBI taxonomy): domain Eukaryota; kingdom Metazoa; phylum Arthropoda; class Insecta; order Coleoptera; family Chrysomelidae; genus Psylliodes; species Psylliodes chrysocephalus. Next base: position 13,851,357 of record OV651819.1, read on the forward strand.
CATGACAAAACAGAACTTGACAAAACAGAACAGGACAAAACAGAACATGACAAAACAGAACTTGACAAAACAGAACACAGAAAAAACAGAACACGGACAAAACAGAACACAGACAAAACAGAACAAGGACAAAAAAGAACACAGACATAACAGAACACAGACAAAACAGAACATATCAACGGTCTACTGAGAGAAGTTAAAATTCAAACTTTATTTGTAGATTTTTAAAACAAGTAAGTCTTATTGATAGCAAAAGTAAATCAATGAAGTTTGTACAAAAAATAATCTAACACTGTTAACTATTTATCATACAACTGATTTAGGGTAATGTTACAATATATTTAATCAGGAAATAGTATCAATCATTAAAAACAATATCAGAGTAAAGTAACTATAATTAGACTTAAGGCAATAAATCTCTTGTGTACCAAGGAGATGAGTATTCAAAATTTAGAGAAAACGAAAGCCAGGTGATTACGTGGAGATGTAGAGTTTATTTCTCTACAAAATGCAAAGCTTTCTTAAAAACGCAGAAAGAAATTATTATTAGAGACGTACCACATCACTGCCATGATTCAAACCCACAGAAAATACAGGCAAATAAGCTAAGGGCCAAGATGAAAGAAGATATGAAGTCAGTGGGGGCCACGAAATGTAATAGAGAATATTTTAACTGATGCGGATAACAATGTTTTAGAACAATTACCAAAACCATCTTCTCTTACGAGAACCCTCACTCGACATAAACAAGGTACTTATATTCCAAATCCAACAACGGTCGAATTTAATATACCAGAACATTACATGGATGTAATTTTACATGATACAGGGGCCGATGATCCTGATAGAATTCTGGCAATAGGGAATGAAGAGTTGGTTAAAGAATTAAAAAAAGACGTTATTTTTGGAGATGGAACTTTTGATAAAGCACCAAACGTTTTCTATCAACTATTTACATGGCACGCTAAGGTTGGAAATTAATTTCCACCCTGCATTTATTTCCTTTTACAAAAGAAAAATATTGAAACATACAGCCGAATGTTTACTATTTTATGTGAATTGGTACTGGATTTATCACCAGACCAGATTCTTGTAGATTTCGAAAAAGCTTGTATGTCTGCTTCTCGAGTTGTTTTCCCACAGGCAGAAGTAAAAGGTTGTTATTTCCACCTTACCCAAAGCGTAATTAGGAAAATTAACAGTGTTGGCTTAAAACAAGTATACGAATCTGATGTTAACCTAAAGCTGAAACTTAAATATCTACCTGCTGTTTCCTTTGTTCCAGTAGCAGATGTAAGAATTATATTTAACCAACTAGCTGCGACATTTCCGGATGAGGATGGATATAATGAGGTTCTTACTTATTTTTTTTTCAACGCACATAGAAGGTGCTGCAGGAAGATTGTCACAATTTTCTATTAGAATTTGGAATCATCATGAAGCTGCTGCTGAGAAATGACCGAAAACTACAAAATGCTGCGAAGGTTTTTATAATGCCTTAAATTCAATCTTTCACTGCAGTCATCCCAGCGTTTGGAATTTATTAGATGGTTTAAGATGAGATATAGCTTACCAGCGGCTTTTGTTAGCTAATACTAATGTAGGTCGCTTGGAAACGAAAAATAAAAAATATGAAACACTTATTGTTTTGTCAAGTTCTGTTTTGTCATGTTCTGTTTTGTCAAGTTCTGTTCTGTCTGATCACCACATTAACCAATGACGAAAAGCTTAAAAGATATTGGCTTGTATATTCTAAAATAAAAAATTCAATTTTTTGTGCATGCTGCAAGATTTTTCAGAAATCTTCCTCTTCCGGTACATGTGCATTGTGTACTACAGGATTTATTAATTGGAAAAAAGCTTATGAGAGATTAACCGAGCACGAGGCATCTCAAATGCACAAAGAGGGTATGGTTAAGTAAAAAACTCGAGTTCAACAAATTAAATCATGCCAGGGTATTGATCAAGATATTGAGGGAGTAATTCAAACCGAAAAAGAAAAATGGAGACAGATCCTGCATATAGTTATGGATGCTGTATTATATCTAGCAACAAACTGTCTTATTTTTCGTGGTTCCCATGAAACCCCTAGCGATCTCATCACACAATGTCCTCAGCCTGGTCAAGGAATTTTTTTGATTTTAATTTTGCTTCTTTCCAAACATAATTCAACTTTTAAGTTTCAATTAGAAAACTTAAAAAAGGGAGTATCATATTTGTCAAAAACAATACATAATGAAATTATTGACATAATGGCAAATACAGTCAGAAATAGCATTCTAAACGACATCAAAGAAGCCAAATACTATACAATAATGTTCGATTGCACTCCAGATGTGTCGCATAAAGAACAAATGAGCCAGGTCATTCGCTATGTAAAAAAAAACTAGTGATGCGTGTGAAACAAAAGAAAGCTTCATTGATTTTATAGAAGTTGCTAGAAAGACAGGAGAGCACATTTGTCAACATAATGGAAAAGTTGACAGTTGATGATTTAGATATTAGACAATGTCGTGGCCAATCTTATGATAATGGATCAAATATGGCTGGCACCTATAACGGAGTGCAAGCCAGGATTACAGAAAGGAATGAGCTGGCTGTGTTTGGCTCACTCCTTAAATTTTGTCGATGTCCATTCTGCCTCATCATGCCCGGAAGCAACAAATCTATTTGGATTAATTCAAAAAGTATTTTGCTGTTTTGTCGGCTCTACTACTCGATGGGATACTATGAACAAATTTCTTCAGTCAGACGAGATGGTCGGCAAAACATGTTGCTGTGAAAGCCCTCTTAAATAATTTGCCGGAAGTCGTGGAATCCTTAGAAGAACTTAAGCAAATTTCTGATGCTCCGGAAGCAAAGTACGAGGCAGGTAGTCTCTTAAATGCAATAAAGAATTTTAAATTTATATTGAACTTGACGATTTGGGTAAATATTCTCCGCGAAATCAATCTAGTGAATATTGGAATTCAAAAGCAAGATATAATTCTTGCGCGTTCTGTCTCTTTAATGGATGGCCTGATGAAAACTTTACAAAAAATGAGAGAAAATTCAATTGAATATTGGATAGAAGAGGCTAAAGAAGTTGCTGGAAAAATTGTCGTCGAAACTATTCTGCCAAATAAACGAATTCCGAGATGCAAAAAACAATTTGACAAGATGTGTGATGACGAATCACGAACACTTCAACCAGTTCAACTTTTTTCTTAAGCAACAATGATGGTATTTGATAGAATCTTATTAGAAATTAAAAAGAGGGTTGATAGTGTTACCACGTTAAATTCGAGTTTCGCATTTCTAAATGGTACTGAAATTTTGTATGTCAAATGAAGAACTGCAAAAGCATGGAGCAGATCTGGGACGAAAATACGAGCGAGATTTAAACGCGGTTGAATTCTGCCAGGAACTCTACGTTTTTAAAGAACAAGGTCCACTTTTATTTGGAGATATAAAAAATGTTAGCCCTTTCAATCTCTTGCAACAGATTTATACGCATGATTTTCAGGATGCCTTTCCCAATATTTGTATTGCTCTAAGAATTTACTGTACGCTTACTTCATCCGCAAGCTACGAGCGAAGTTTTAGCAAACTTAAACTTATCAAAAATTATCTACGATCTTCGATGAGCCATGTCATATTAGCAATAGAAAATCAAATTGCTCATCAAATTAATTATGATAAGGCCATAGATTTGTTTGCAGAACAAAAGGCTCGAAGAGTAAAATTATAATTTTAATGTGTAATATTATAATAATTTTAACCTCATTTTTTATTCAGACCCTATCCTGTCCTAACCTAATTAAAATATATGTCCGATTCCGACACATCCTGTTATTTTTCGAAAAAATATTGGCTTAACTGAGAAAGAGCAGCGGTATACCGGTAATTAATAATAATACTAATAATAATAATAATTTATTTGCAGTATTACAGGTAAATTTGCATTAAATACATAAATTTTATCGAACAAAATAGTATAATACTACAAAAAGGGAATAGTAGACAGCATAGCTGATATTAATTGCTATCCCTAATAAAGAAAAGAAAAATATTAAAATAATAAAATACAACGAATAAAGTGTGGCACAATCGAGACAAAAATATAAATACACATTTTATAAATGTAATATTACATTTTATTATAATATCTAATGGTTGTTTTGACTAGATATTTTCTGACATCAAGAGATGTTTATACTTTTGCTTAAACATATTTGTCGAAAGATGTTTGAGTTTAGGAGGAACCAGGTTATATAGTTTAAATATCATATAAGAGAATGAACCTTGAAATTTGGAGGTACGATGGAGAGGTGGAGATATATGCCCTCTAAACCTTGTATGCACATTATGCACATCACTTCGAAATGTAATTTTATTATAGAGATAAGGAGGCGACTTTAATGAAATGATCTTATGATACAATGTTACCATGTGTAAATTCCTTCTAGTTTCCATATTTAACCAGTTAGTTTCAATTAGTTTGTGACTTATCCTTTCGTATTTTTTTATACCATATATGTAGCGAAGACAAGAATTTTGTACTCTTTGAATACGATTAATATCCACATAGTCAATACAAGGCCCGTAGACGACATCGCAGTAATTAAAATGACTGAGAACCACAGTATCACAAAGAAGTATTTTTATATTTTGATCTAAAACATGGCGATGCGGGTAAAGCATTTTCAAATTAGCGTAAGCCCTTTTTATACAATTATTTACATGGCTTTTAAATTTTAAGTCAGTATCAAGATGAAGACCCAGATTTTTGGCAACATCTACACAAGCCACCAAGACACCATCAATACTCACAGATAAATGTTCTGCTAGTTCTTTTTTATTTTTTCCAAAGACGAGTATTTGTGTTTTTGCGGGATTGATAGTTAGCTGATGTCTGTTAGAAAAATTTACGATTTTTATTAATTCTGAGTTAATCAGTTCATTAGTAAGAGCAACATTAAAATCAGACAAAGAAAACCTTATTTGCGTATCATCAGCATATATATATATATAAACTCTGCCATTGGTAAGAGCCGAACTAATATTAGTAGAGTAAATGCAAAACAAAATTGGTCCCAAAATAGAGCCCTGTGGCACACCGCAGGCAATATTTTTAATATCAGATCTACCGGCACTTGTTTCAACAAACTGTGAACGATCGGAAAGATAGTTTTTAATAAATTCAGTTGCTTTAACCGAAAAACCAACATAGTGAAGAATACTGAACAGAAGCTGATGGTTAATTGTATCAAAGGCTTTTGTATAATCTAGAAGTATTAAAACGTTTGTATACCCTTTGTCTATATCCCTAAAGATATCATCAGTGACCTCTAATAATGCTGAAGTACAGCTGTAGCCACGTCTGAAACCAGATTGGCTGATTGGTAAAATATTGTAATTGTTGATGTGAGACTCTATCTGATGTGGGGTTCTTTGGGGGAGGCCTATGCCTATCAGTGCCGGGTGGGGGCGGCATTCTTCATTTTTTGCCCCGCCTCAAAAATATTTAAGATCCGGGGCTGTTCCTACATAATAACGATATTTTCAAATGTTCCAACTTGAAGATCAACCGTTTAATTTGTTTATGGATACTTTATTTTGCCCTTTAAAAATATTATGACAAAACAGCTTTCTAATCGTTCAATTCGAATGACATTCTTCGTAAATTTGTTTTTACCACTGTTCCCACACCATGGCGCGATTTCCCTATTTAACGCTACACGCATGCTCTACACTTCTTTCGTCGAGCCTCGTAAATTTTCCAATCGAGTAATTAAAAGTGGTACCTATCGGACGCACAGGTGTGTACGCTTTCACCGTACTCGCTCGAGAGATAGAAAGAGAAAGAAAAGCGCACCACGACCACTCGTAAAATTGATTTTATTTCAGTGCTACCGATAAACACAAATTCCAATGGATCGACTCCACACGCTAATCGAGCTTATTACATTTCATACATTTATGACTGATTTAATCTTTAATATAGAGGGTCTTAAATTTTAATAGTTTATTTATTATTTATTTGCGGCTTAATGGAAAATGGAATTGTTAATTTCGTCTCGAGAGGTGCACCGGTTCTTGCGAAAGAACGCAAGATTTTCCAGTGGCGTACAGTCGAATATTCTATTGAAAGATTAAATAAAATTAATTCAGATTCTTTATATCGCACATTTGGAGAAACAATGACATAAGTGCGAATTTCTCATAATTTGAGGTAATTATACAGCAAAAGTCCTAAAACACAACTTTATCTGGGGAAACAGTCAGAATTTTAGTTAGATTCCTTTCCGGTAGATTACGGTTATGTCTCCGGTGCACTGACCCACATGTCCCACACTTCTGGTGCAGCAGAGTCGAAATAGTCAGTTGCGCCATTGTAGTTTCGATAGTGGTCCATTTGTCTGAAGCAATAGAAACTTAAATACATTTTGTGCAATTGTTTTTCCATATTTCCATATTTCCATATTTTCCAAATTTAGTTTTCATAAAATTGTAGATGCAATGATAGAAATGCAATTATGCCGTTGTAACTCCATTTGTTATTATTAAAAAAATAAAGTTTGTGCTTGATTTGAAAATTGTGCCTTTGTTGCTTTAATATACACGGTAAGTCAACAGTATTTTGACAAACTGCGGAAATTACTTCAAAATACTTAGATAACATTGGAGTTTTCAGTTGGACTGCACCTCTCTAGGCTAGTGCAAAATGGTCTCCTACCTTCATGCATTTAAAAACAAATACAATATGAAAGTAGCCATTATGCCTTGGAGCAGCATGGACTAAAATAAAACTCTAGACGTAAGTCAGTAATGTTGGGATGCCTCACTTTTTTATTATTTAGTTTAGGATTTACCATATTTAAAGTAAGTACTTTACGCACGCTAAACAGTGCGTAAAATCTTACTTTTTCACTTAGTGCGCAAAGTAAATTACTATATCTTTACACATTAAATATAAATTTTGATAGATTTTTGACAGATAACGTCAAAATGTCAGTTTACTTTACACACTTGTGTAAAGTAATTTACTTTACTTACTAAGTACGTAAAGTACAGGTTAATTTTTTTTATGCAACACGTGTGTAAAGTAAATTTTTTGGCTCGTGAAATATTCCCAATTACCTACGGCTCGTGTGAATAGTTTCTTACTTACCAAAAAAGTATAGCTTTACGTGCTATAATGACAGAATTGCTATTTAATTAGATTTTTTAGAATTTTTTAAAGAAAATTTTGGCAAAGATTCTTAAAACAACTTTAAATGGTATTGTATAGACTATACAAAAAAATTTAAATATGATAGCACATCTCGTCAAGCAGTAAACACTTTTGTTTCACTTTGCACAATTTTAAAATCTTTAAATGCTGATTCCCAAAATTTAGTACGTTTGCACTTACGTCAATGTTTCTCCAAAGGTGCGATATATAATATTCCGGTGTGCGTGTATTCGTAATTCTTCGCTTCCTAAACGGCTTGAATAACTTAATGAATTTTTTTTTGTACTTATGGGGGTCACCTTGATAGGTGGAGCTATTGTCGAGATAAAGAATTTTGACTTTCCCGTTTGTAAAGAGTCGTTTATTTTATATCTCAATATTATTAAATTCAATTTTTCTTTATGCAGATTAAAAAAAGTATATGAGCCATAGGGTGTAGGTACGCCGATATCTATTGATTGCAGGCGAATATTTATAACACGTAATCAAATCAAAGACCATGTACAATAAATATACTCGTCATAATTAATCTAAAAAAAACATTTAAAACCACTTTAAATTTCTTATAATTCAAATTTAATTTAAGATTCCTAAAATTCACTGTTTTATCTTTTTTTATGATTTGAACTCGGTTCGTTCTGGAAATTTGACACATTTCACTCCCTATAATATTAATTAATATGTAATCACTTCTACGCCTGCAGAATCTAACAATTTTCTACATTTTTTTTTTTTTTTTTTCGAATATAACCATCAACTACGGATTATATGGGGTGGTCTGCTAAATAACTCTTGTAGCAGTGCAAACGTGGATCTTTTAACTGAAAAAGAATAGGAATAATGTTCTCCTTGTTTTTCCTTTATGGAATGAATTGGCTTCCCCTTTAACGATCATTCTTTTTCTTAAAATACTCTGTTATTTAGTAAATCTACAGCTATTGCCATATCTCTGTTTTTAATTTTAAGTAGTACTCTAACAATACCAAAAAGATATTAACTGAACAATCTGTATCTGAAACGTGGGTTACCTTCACGACAATTAGGCCCATTGTGCATCATCCTGAGATGATATGCACCTCCTAGCTCGTGAGCCAGCCTACAGATTTAATGTAGTTGACAATGTCGCCAAGAGGTGCTTCTCTTATATCGGCCGGTGTTAGACGATACTCATCAAACACAAATCTTCTAATAAATGAGAGCGTCGAGCAATCGTAAAGGATATGCTCGATGGTCTCATATTCTTGTTCGCACCCTCTACAGAGTGCGGATTCTGACAGCCCCATGATATGGAAATACTTTCGTACTTGGCAATGACCAGTCAGATTGCCAGTGACTAGGCGTAGATTCTGTCTAGTCGTAGTCATGTATTTGTTTGCTGCAGTGTTGTCAGGATAACTTAATAGATCCCTGGCAACTCTGCAGTTTCTTGTTTTATCCTATCTTTCCTTGAATTTAACATGAAAATGTCAGGCCAATAGAAGGACCAGGTCCAAAAAGTATTTGGTTGGCTGCTTTCTTGGTTAGTGAATGACCAGGTCATCTGCATATGCTATTTTGTAGTGACTGTCATTATTGAGGCGGCTGATGAGGATGTCGAGGACCATATTCCACAGTAGAGGTGATAGCACCCCTTCCTTTTGACATCCCCTCGCAAACAAACCTCTTATATTCACATCTTCCACACTTATGTTTAATGCTCGCTTTTGACTGAACAAATTATAAATTTTAAAAATCCTACTTCAAATTATGTAGATTCCATTACAAATTGAGTTTGCTGATTTTATCATAGACCCCATCATTAAATCGTGACTAACTATATATGGGAACATCCCTGAGTTACCCTCTTTCTAACAAAAAAAGAATCATAAAAATCGGACAACGTATTAAAGAATTATCGCTCAACATGCATAAAAAATGAAGAGTTTGATAATTTTCTTATGGATGCCATTAATAATTCTTAAGGAGCCCAATTTCTATCAAAAAAAAATCCTAGAAATCGGACAACGTGGTAAAAAATTATCGCTGAACATACATAAAAAAATATTCAGACGAATTAAGAACCTCCTCCTTTTTGAAGCCGGTTATAAAGGATTCAAGCAACGCTACAAATTGTTTTTTAGGAGCACCATCCAAATTCTTTAAAATACCGTAATTTTCATTTAAACTGAAAACATGTTAAAGATTCTACTATTTTTTCAGGATTGGGAACTGCACTTGAAAGATTTTTTTGAGAAATTTTTGTATTCTATTGTTATCAAATAAATAAAAACAAGAATTATATAAAGTGACAAGGAAATTTAATTTAGATAATACTAATGACCAGAAATGTTTCTAAACGTTTCAGAATCGTTCTAGCAAAGACATATGAGGTTTGTTTTAGCTCTTTAAGAAACTAGTTCAAAATCACTGAATTACACTTGATCAGCTAAGAGGTCATTATAACCTTGCGACGTGTTCTTGAAAAATTAGTTCGTCAACTGTAATCAATGGTTCAGTTGGAACCTAAACAAACCTATGGAAAGAAAAATGGACTGCATTTAAAACATATTTCGTTTGGTGTTTTTTAATGGAGCAAGACCTACGATTTAAACGCCTGCGCCCACACGAAATTCACGCCACTGTCTTGGGTGTTATTAATTTGATATCTTCGGTCCCGCGAATGAGGTAGCTCGAAACCATTTACAATTTATTTTGTCGTGAACACTACGCCGATTCATTTATATTCAGCTTTTATCAATTTGTATTATCTGGCTTTCGCAATATTATTGCTTCTTATTGCAAATGAAGTACCTCCATTTGGTGCGTGTAATGAGAACATCGATTGGATGAATAACGTATTATTGCTACTGGCTTTGTCATTGCGCCGCTTTAAGCTCTACTGTCAAAATTGGCGTTTTCTGAACGTTAGAATCGTTTTGGGAAATTCATTGTCACTGAATTTTTGTGAAATAATTGAGCAGAACCTGTACAATTCTGTACAAAGTACAAGAAGACAGAGACAAGTAAATTTGATGCAGAAATACTTTTCATAGAAATTTACACTGGAATGGGAAGGAGTAGGGCATCCAAATGGTGGCCCAATAAGTTATCTGTTCTTCAGTGTCGCCATGCGAACTATAAGAGGATGGAAAGCAGGCTGGACTCCAAGCCTGATTGAAGGGAGCTAGTAGCTGGACACAAGCCTGATTCATAAGTTTATTATTTTAAAAAGTCAAAATACGGTATTTAAAAGCATTTAAAAAATATTGTATCAATGATTAAAATAGAAATATACTCGTATATAATGGAAAAAATATTAAATTTTTACGAAATGTCTGTGTACATAGTAGGAATATAAGTGAAATTTATTATTTGCGAACAAGCTGCTAATGAATTTCGTTATATAATGTATACACTAGTAAAACATAGAAAAAAAGTCTTTACATAATTAAATAGAAAATTAATCGTCCAGTGCTTACTTAAACTTATTAAAATTTCATTTAAATTAATTAGTAATGGAAAAGTTAATTTCTCATACGATTTATTAATATTTAATGTCGCAATTGAAAGTATTAAAAAGGAAATCGATTTAACAGTTTTAATAAATTAACTGGATGTATTTATTATATTTTATTTAATTACACTGTCGCTTTGCTTCTACTAACAATACTTTCAATTTTTCAACAAATTTTGGCTGTATTTGACATAACATTCGACGCAAGAGTTTTTTCTTTGTCATATTCTATTTATTATGGTATCCAAGTTAGCAGTTGATATACAAAATTCTTTAAATTGCCCCAAAGGAAAAAATCAATTGGCGTTAGGTTTCGTGAACGCGCAGGCCACACAATTAGACCTAGTGATGGGTAAATTTCCGGGAACCAAGTGTTCGGAAAATTCCCGGGAAATTTTCCCGGGAATTTCCCCAAGAATTCCCGATACATTTTTGTGAATTTCAGCTTATTTTCTATTCCATCTATTCATTACGCAAGACGCAATCAAGATAAAAATTAAATTAAAATATCCATTTTTTTTTGAAAACAACTCATTTTCTTTGGCAACAAATTAAAAAATATATCTTCTTACTATAACAACTCAAATAAAACATTAAATCTAAATATCCTTTTCTGTTAAAAAAAAAAGTTTTCTTTGGAAACAAATTTAAAAAAGATATCCTTTAACTAAAAAAAAACACAAATAAAATATCTGCCTAGTAGAATATAAAACTGTTGAGTATTATGAAAGAAAGGGATAAGTAGATGAAGGGATTTTGTAACATTTTTATGTTGATTAAGAATTAATTAAGTTCATATGTGTCTTGTCTTGGTCTGGTCTTGTACATCTAATTAGTTGATAAACACACTTACTAACTCAAAAAAACGCATGTTAAAGACATTTTTCACTAAAAATGCCAATGAATCTAATTAAAAAGTTAATTGCTCAAAAACTATTTTTTATAACATAACCCCTTCATCCACTTACCCCTTCAAAGTATGTAAAAACAAAACTAAACTTCAGTTTCTGAGCTATTAACCTCATCGGTCACGTCTTCCTCATCAGAATCAGAGTCCTGATAAGGAATTTCTTCGTCCTCCGAAGAAGTTTCTGTCTCCGTATCTGTCTCTGGCTCAAAATTTACTGGTGATTTTGAAAGGCCTGAAGGTCCAGGTATCTCTGCTTCCGGCACTATCATGTTGGAATGCTGAACACTTTCAGTTACTTGAGTCAAACTGGAAATAGACGGACACTTGACAAATCGTGGTACATCCTGTACAGCTGTCTTTGTTACGCGTTCGCCAGTAATGGGCGATGTACGTTAATTTTATTGCACGCAGAGTTGTTAGCTTGTTTCATTTCTTTATTTGATCTGCAGAAAATGTGAAAAAAAGTTCGCTCAGTCGAAGTTGAAGTAGCAGGAACAGAAAGAATTTTTACTGCCACTTTTGATAGCTGATTGTTCTGTCCAATAATTCCCTTCCACCAAGCGACAGGTGTTACATTCTGTGAAGCAGTCCAAATAAAATCTTTCGCCCGCATACCTTCGTGCGCTCTATAATTGGAAATTTCACCAAGCTTATTGGAGAAATGGCATCATCAGAGAAATGTGAACTTCTTGCGAAGCTAACTAAGTGTTTAATGGCATCGAGTTGTTCTTCAGCAATTAAGTAGCAACCTTGCGCCTTTGTATCTAGTGGACAAGATCCTTTATGGATAGACGTAAACGCATAAGCTTTTCTTTCCAAATATTTATCCATAAAAATGTTTTCCTCATTTTTCTGTAACATTGCGAGTGGTAAGTTTTTCGCTAAGCTTTCTTGAATTTCACTGAATAGAAAAATTCCCGTTTTTTTTTTTTCGGGAATTAGGGTTTGGGGAAATTCTCGGGAATTTTCCCGTTTCCAATGGAAATTCCCCGGGGAAATTTCCCAGCTACCCATCATTAAATTAGACCTGTGGAACCAACCCGCCCATTTGGATACAGCCTGTTCAGGTTAATTTGTTACAATTTGTGCATTATGCATCTAGGACTTGCTTTTCATTTAGAGGACTATCTCAATTCATTTCTTAAAAAAATTAAATAACCTAGTCCTGTTATTGTCAATATGTCAAACTGTTTGACATACTACTGTAAATAGGTCCAAAGGTGAATCATAAGGCGTTTTCGGAATTCTACTTTAGATAACAAATCCAGAATACTGGGATTATCCGATGGATCACGTGGATCACTGGACTTAGTGCCGACAGTTTACGAACGATTTAGATTATTATTCCTGTTTATCTACGTTTGTCAATCTTTGACTTTTTCCGCGTAACTGTCAATATTATAAACCGTTATTTGTTAAAGAATCATTTTAATTAAACATTTGTAGTTTGCCTAACAAAATCGCGATATGGGCATAAACATTACAAGTTATTGGTAATTCAATGTAGAAAAAACTACTGGCTCCGTTGTCTCTTTATAAATTCCTGTGGTGCGCATGCCGATCACAAAATATTGATCTTGATCACATAACTGGATCAGTAATCTATTATTTTCCGAAGTCAGATAGTGTTAGTAACCCTAGGTAAACGAACAAAAGAATCTTTAATCTTTCTGATCCGAGTAAGTTTCCGAAAACGCCTATAGAGATCAATTGTCTTACTATTGATTTGTAGACTAGAACTGAGATCAGACTAGAAGAAAACATGGTCGTCCTATGTTGAAAAAGAACAAATTGAATAGGAACCAGTTGGGAATAAATTAGTAGAACCACTTCAGGGTTCTACCTCTAAAGGTACGGTCTCTTTTGGGCGACAAGTTAAATATTGATATCATAATGATGGTCTGATTTAAGCGACAAGTCGATACAAGTCGCCACAAGACGACGCGTTTTACGGCAAAATTGGTCGTCAGGCAATTTAAACGCGCACGTTTATTTAATCGCTGGCTATTGATGCAAAATGAGCTCCAAAGGTAATAGACTCAGATTCTCCAAATAAGTAGTTTTATTTGTCTTTTTTTTTATAATAAAACAGTGCGACCTATTTCACACGAGATTGCAAAGTAAACTAAAACCTAATTAACTGTTGCTGTTACGTATTTCAGCTGCCAGGTCACCGAGCCTTGTTGACTGTTGAAAAATTCTGTAAACCGATTTCTAATTTGAAATGCTTCAACAGTGGAATTTCCGCCCGAGGGCCTTAACTTAATCATATTATCCTTAGGTATGTCACAGTCAATATCTTTGGACTGCAGCTTTTTATCATATTGTGTAAGCAACATGCTACGGTTATTATGAGATCTACTGTAGAAGGTTGTACAGCAATTGGCGAATAAAAGATCCTGAATGTTTGACACAGTAATCCAAATGCATTTTCTGAAGTTCTTCGTGCTCGACACAGACGATAATTGAAAACATACTTTTGTATATCGGTGTTAGCTTGATCTCGTGGATAGGGTTGGAGAAGATGTTTTGAAAGTTTAAACGCTTCGTCGCTAACAATAACATAGGGTAATCGTATATTTGAACCTGGTAGAGGTTTGTCTTCTGGTATATATTTATCTTTATTGAAACGATGAAACATTGACGACTTATTAAAGATGCTACTGTCCCCTTCCTTTCCATATGCACCTACATCAATACGTACAAATTTACATTCAGCGTCAACAATTGCCAACAACACAATAGAAAATAACGACTTGTAGTTGAAAAACAAGCTTCCCGAATTCTGTGGACAAACAATACGGATGTGTTTTCCGTCAATAGCTCCACATCAATTTGGGAAATTCCATTTCTCGATAAACTGAGCAGCTATTCTAATATAATCTTCTTTCGACGGTTGTTTTAAGAAAACAGGCACTAACCTGTTACACAACACTATTAAGACATCTCGTACCAATACACTAATGTAGTTATGGGAAATTCTGTGATTAAATGCCATCGTACGATAGGATTCTCTTGTAGCCAAGTACCTAATAAAAAAATACGGTTTTGCATATTCCTGCAGGCATTATTCTCAATATAAAATACCGTAACACCAAAGCAAGCTTTTCCATTGCTGTAATTGGCCTCTTAACGTATTTAGTAGATTTTTTTTATATTAATTGATACAATATTTAACAGTTCATTAAATTGACTTTTGGTAAGCCTAAAGTATTCTTTGAATTTAGTTTCGTCATCAATTAAATGTCTCATTATTAGCGTACTATATCACCCTTCCTTTCTTCTTTGAACAAACATTTTATAAACCTTTCTACACTTTTTTTGCACTAATGATAATAGCAAAATGTCATTGTCTTCAGCTTATTCTATAAGCAACTGTGCTGCAATCACAAGTTCACTAGTAGTCATTTTTGTGGAACGAAATAAAAAATACTGATTGGCGACTAGTCGATTACTTGAGGTGACGACGTAAACAGACCACTAGGTGCGATCAGGTGCGTCTAGACGTAAGCGATTAAGAGCCGCGTCCAAACGTCTCGACTACTCGCCCAAAAGAGACCGTACCTTAAGGCTACTATATCAACGTCTTTAGAGTTGATATCAAATTTGCTTCACTGTGAACAGAATTTCCTCTGCTTCAGTTTAAACATATTTTCTTCTCTATCTGTAGAGTCTACGATCTTTTTAACTCAACCCGGTAATCTGTTCCCGTTAACTCCATGAATCGGCGTTCTTTGAAGTCGACAATGAGTTAATAAAACTCTTTTGAAAAATAAAATAAACGTTTCGAAAACCCCTAACGTTTTTTATTTGGACGAACGATTTCGCATGAACGTACGTACGCAGAAAGCTTTTATATCAAATAAATTTGATTTTCCAACAAAATTATCGGGTTTTAAATCGAAAATAACTTTTTTGCCGGAAAAAAAAACTACCGTTCGAATTAAAATATTTTCGCTCTTACTCCTAGGCCCTCGAGAGTACATTCGGAACGTGATTTTTCGGCCAAAAGTAATTCGAGCGGAAATTTAAACTCTGTATTGTCGATTGTTAAACATCTGGAGAGGATTTTCGGGTCGTTTTTTTTTATTGGAAATTCATAGAAATTTATAGACACACCGACAGACAGGCGGCTAGATAGTAGGGTAGAGAGCCAGACAAACAATAGACAGATAGACAATAATAGACAGACAGACAGGTAGACAGAGTCCGACAGGTAGGTAGATAGATAGACATACGGACAGATGGACAGACAAACGAACAGATAGACATAGAGATAGATGACGTATCAATATTAAAAGAACCTATGTTAATATCTAGTAAACGACTCAAACTCGTGGTTCTCATTTAAACTAACAATTTCAGATCATCGCTAACAATTACAATTTAACTGGAAATGTTATTTAGATGTCTTTGAAAAAAACTATATGCACAGTAGCTTTGTCAAAATGGCCTATCCTTATAGCTCTTCCATTAATGGTCCATTTCTAACGGCACTCAACTTAAATTGTTATTTGGCTATCATCAACAATGAAAAATGTGTAGTAGCATTGCTAAAAAGAACTAAGCTATTATTGATCCGATGTTAACGGGGCAAACGGCATTCATAGAAATTAATAGAAATTCATAGAAATTCAAAGAAATTCATAGAAATTCATAGAAATTCATAGAAATTCATAGAAATTCATAGAAATTCATAGAAATTCATAGAAATTCATAGAAATTCATAGAAATTCATAGAAATTCATAGAAATTCATAGAAATTCATAGAAATTCATAGAAATTCATAGAAATTCATAGAAATTCATAGAAATTCATAGAAATTCATAGAAATTCATAGAAATTCATAGAAATTCATAGAAATTCATAGAAATTCATAGAAATTCATAGAAATTCATAGAAATTCATAGAAATTCATAGAAATTCATAGAAATTCATAGAAATTCATAGAAATTCATAGAAATTCATAGAAATTCATAGAAATTCATAGAAATTCATAGAAATTCATAGAAATTCATAGAAATTCATAGAAATTCATAGAAATTCATAGAAATTCATAGAAATTCATAGAAATTCATAGAAATTCATAGAAATTCATAGAAATTCATAGAAATTCATAGAAATTCATAGAAATTCATAGAAATTCATAGAAATTCATAGAAATTCATAGAAATTCATAGAAATTCATAGAAATTCATAGAAATTCATAGAAATTCATAGAAATTCATAGAAATTCATAGAAATTCATAGAAATTCATAGAAATTCATAGAAATTCATAGAAATTCATAGAAATTCATAGAAATTCATAGAAATTCATAGAAATTCATAGAAATTCATAGAAATTCATAGAAATTCATAGAAATTCATAGAAATTCATAGAAATTCATAGAAATTCATAGAAATTCATAGAAATTCATAGAAATTCATAGAAATTCATAGAAATTCATAGAAATTCATAGAAATTCATAGAAATTCATAGAAATTCATAGAAATTCATAGAAATTCATAGAAATTCATAGAAATTCATAGAAATTCATAGAAATTCATAGAAATTCATAGAAATTCATAGAAATTCATAGAAATTCATAGAAATTCATAGAAATTCATAGAAATTCATAGAAATTCATAGAAATTCATAGAAATTCATAAAAATTCATAGAAATTCATAGAAATTCATAGAAATTCATAGAAATTCATAGAAATTCATAGAAATTCATAGAAATTCATAGAAATTCATAGAAATTCATAGAAATTCATAGAAATTCATAGAAATTCATAGAAATTCATAGAAATTCATAGAAATTCATAGAAATTCATAGAAATTCATAGAAATTAATAGAAATTCATAGAAATTCATAGAAATTCATAGAAATTCATAGAAATTCATAGAAATTCATAGAAATTCATAGAAATTCATAGAAATTCATAGAAATTCATAGAAATTCATAGAAATTCATAGAAATTCATAGAAATTCATAGAAATTCATAGAAATTCATAGAAATTCATAGAAATTCATAGAAATTCATAGAAATTCATAGAAATTCATAGAAATTCATAGAAATTCATAGAAATTCATAGAAATTCATAGAAATTCATAGAAATTCATAGAAATTCATAGAAATTCATAGAAATTCATAGAAATTCATAGAAATTCATAGAAATTCATAGAAATTCATAGAAATTCATAGAAATTCATAAAAATAATTTAAAGTTATTCTCCATATATCGTAATGAAATTTAGTATTGCTTGTAGTCAAAGTATTATAAATCTATCACGATAATGAAACTAACTATTGAGAATTATTGCTATGATTATCCTTCACAGTTGGCGAGTAACTAGTGTATGGTAGTTATAAGATGGGTCCAAGAACACTTCCTTGGGACACTCAAGCTCTGATTTCTTTTAAATTAGAACGTTTGTCTTTCTGCTTGATTCTGAAAGACTATCTGAAATAAATGTAAAACTTGGTGTTGTTCGGCGGTTTTCCTGGTTCAGGCAACATTATTACCTCTTCGTCTTTCCCAAATGCAGAAACATGTTTTGGTCTGTAAACTGCATTAAACAAATATGCCTGCTTTTTCACAAGTAATTAAATCGAAATAAGGGTTGTTTTTAATCTTTTCGTCTTTTTGTATGTGACAAAGATTTTTGATTTTCCATTCTAGGTTCCCTATTTTCATCTTGCATCTTATTGGGTATAAAAATATGAATATAAACATGTCTGATTTACTCCGTTATCTCTTCTGATAGAAAGAATGTAGTTAATAGATCTTATAATCTTTCTAGTAACTTTTCAGAGTAATCTATTTAACATGTTAGAGAATTACCAGCTCCTTTTCTGGTTAAATGTATAGTAAGAGACTTGGGTACATTTTCATTGTTTTTTCCTAGATCTAGGGAAATTTTTAGGGTAGATCTGGTAACACCACACCGCATGAATCAATTTTAATTTCCCTGGATCTGGGGAAATATCGATGAGAGTGTACCCTAGTTAGAAGGCGTGCAATAATAATTTGCATTCCTTTATATTGCGTTATATCTCAAGTACTGGCATGTATTGCGGTTACTTTAGCCTGGAATACTGTTGTTAGTGACTTCAGATTTATATTAATGATTTTCCCTAAATTCGCATGCTAAATCTCAGCTCTTCTGCAGCTGGTCCAGTCTGGCATCTTTGTGAAAATAATTGTAATTTTCTCCTGAAATTAACCATCTGTGATAATTCTGATTAAAATCTTTCAGTGTCAATGTTGGATGTCGATTCAGTTCTTCATAGTTAGATTTCGTACATTCAGATGGATTTTTGGATGGTTTATAGATCAGTAATTTATTTTCTAACAATAATATAGATCTATGTCTAGTCACCCAATAAATGTTGCTATCATAAAAGTAGTTTTGCTGTTTACATTTGATAAAATTAGAAACATGGAAAAATAACTCGTATATTAAGTAAGGAATTTATAAAATTCAAATGTATATCAACGTCTTGAAACAAAGAAAGCAATTCGTAAATATTCATTACACGAACCGCTCCTAGCATTTCCGTTTTATTATGATCGCTGGTCGACATTATTGTCCGCCTTCCTGACATCACAAATAATATTGTTTTGGTATAAATAAACCAGAGTTTGATTTATAACAATGCACAATATTCCGATCGTCTTCGCAAGCGACTACTGTGGGTACGTACCGATGACGATGTTCTCGTACTGGTCATGTTTGAATAGATCCTACAAATCATGATTTTGTAGTAATCGTGATTCAATGCTTCGATCGGGCATTATACTTTCCGTCGAATTATATGGAAATTATGTTATTGTCATAAAAATAACGACTCAACATGACCGTTCTGTCCCGCTAGTTATTTTGCACAGCGATCAGTTCTATAAATCCATTTTTGCCTGAGCGGAATACTAATTTTTACAAGTCTAGATATATTTCTATCTTAAATATTAATTGACTTACTTAAGGAACATGAATCTGATTTTTCGAGCTTGTCGTTTGAAAATAGTTGCTAAATGTAGTAAGGAATTCCTAGAATCACACAATCACTACCACTTAGATCACATGGGAAGATATCTGCTACCTTCTCAATCGCCGTCAGAGTAAGAAGGGTTGGTTGCCTTTCTATCAGCTGGGAGGAGTGGAGAGTAATAATGTAGCTAGTGGACCAGTATAATGTTGTACTTTAACTGCCAGATTCTTGCATGATAATAGTTGAAATAAATTTCATTTTCTTTTAACAGCTTTCTTCAGCTTTCAACGAGTTTACATGTTGAAAAAATACAAGTACTTAAATTTATGTTGAATGAGCAATTCACAAAAATATGTTTTTTGCGTCGAGCTCAAGACGGGAGAATTTCCGATGGTCTAGTCGAGTACGACTAGTTGCAATTGTGGAAGAGTCCCGTTGTGATTGGTTGAGGGATATCACGTGATACATCACAATCTCTTTTGCAAAATAAGTATAAAATATTGTTGTTTACAATTATAGATCTATTTTAACGGTCATTTTTTTACTAATAGATGTTAATGCATAATTCGCTGGTAATTTTCCATTAGGAGAGATAGACATATTGTAAATGTATTGGCGCTCAAAATGCAGATGTGCAAAGTTGCACAAATATGTTTTTTCCTGAAATTCGAAAAACTGGTACATTATGTTTACTGTTGCTATGCAGAAAAATCGTCTTTCAATATTTTAACATTTTGTGAATAATAAAATATACTTATTACATTTCCGTGAATATGAGATCATCCTTGCTCACTTTTCAATAATTCGTTTTAGTAATCACTCGGTATACCACGGAACTGATTAACCGCTTGAGCAGTTATTGCCCTCTGAAAACAACTCGACAAGCGGGGTCAAATGAACCACTACAGTCCTTGTCGTATAATTAAATTTTAAAACACTCCCATCCTCTGGGAAGGAAATATTTTTCTTCCTTTGGACAAAAAAAGTGAGTATATATTTATGATTTATAAGTGTAAACAAAGTCTAATAACGATAGATGCTTTACATTACTTATGATGTAATTGGTACTTAAATAAATATATTTAAAAAAATGCTCATTTTTTGTACCATTTCGAGGTCGTCGGAAAGAATCGTGACCCGTACCACCCACAGAGCAGCCGTGGTAGTAGTAGTACCACTAAAGCGAGTACCTACCATCGAAGAAGTCGGTGGCACGTATTCGGCATGCATCTCGACTCCCATTCAATGATGGTACGCATTTATCAAAGATACCCCGGTCGGACGAGCGCTCATTTATGTCCAAATTGACAATAATGACATGTTGAAGGAATATATTTAGAGGAACGTCGATGATAAGTAACTTGTCTCTTCTCTAGTTAAGAAATAAATGAAGATAAGAGAACGCCAAACGTGCTGTGAAGAAGAAACGCACAATTTTACGAGTACTCTCCGTAAATGGAGACGTTAACATTCGATGATGTTTGTGATGATGATGATGATGATGATGAGAAAGAAAAACAACTAGTGGACGGAGATGGACATGCGAAGCACTGACATGAAATCTTATTCGAATAAAATGAATAATAATACTGTTTAATATATGATAATTTATAGTATTTCATTATAAACGTTCTGCGTTCTAAAAATGTTCAGCATCAGCCGGACCCTTTCCAAAATGTAAGTGGAAAAATTAAAAATGATATTACTTATATTGGTTGGAGTTGAATTCAAATTAGATTTAAACAATAAGTGTTAATAATGTTAACTAAATTTCTGAAATTAAAGTTTGGTATCGTTATGTATATTTGTGAATATTCATATTTTGGTATCATAGCAGCTGCTCTAGTAATACCGTGTATGTGTGCAATTCTACAAAAAGTTCTAGGAATAATAATAAGTTACAATTTGAAACTTACAGGAAACTTAATCAAACAGAGATCAGAGGTGACATTCTGAATTATCTAACCACCCTTATCTACACAAGATACCAAGTTTTAATTGTTAACAGACTTTTGAATATTTCATTGTCCAAAATTGAACAAATGAACATTATTAAACAGACTGGATACAACCCACATATTATTCACACATTGATTGATGATAAGAAACATTTTTCTTGGTAATAATTCTATTACTGATAAATGTTGTTAATTACAATTTAAATTGCAAAATTTTATAAAGTTTAGTTGACAACTTTGGATATATCACAAAACTTAAACCATCGTTGTAGCCTTAATAGGCTATTGTCCAAATCCCTAGAGGATAAATAAATAGCAGTAGCAACTTTCGTAGATATTGAGTGGGCTTTTAATAATGATCATACAAGATCTATACGTAACGCACTAGCAACGAAAGGGATATCAGTAGTCCTGTGTCAGTGGATAAAAGGCAGTCTAGAAGAAAGGGTAATAACTTCATCTCTAGGCGAGGCTACACTGACGGCTAAAGCAGGCAGGGGCTGTCCCTAGGGAAGGGAGCTGCCCCCAGGGAAGGGAACTGCCCCCAGGGAGAAGTACTATCCTTTAGTCAGTCATAGTGGACAAACTCATAAAAAGACTAACATCTGCAGACTTCTACTGCCTAGGGTATGAACAGATTATCATCGTAAGAGGCAATTTCGCAGGTACAATATCAGAGGGCACACAAACTGCTCTAAACATCTTTGACGAGTGGTGCAAAGAGGAGGAACTAACAGTAAACACTCACATAACCACAATAGTCAACTCCACAAAACGAAAAGTATTGACAGGACTAAAGTCGCCAGTACTAAAAGGAGTGAAGATTCCATTTGCTTAACAGGTCAAATACTTGGGATTCACCTTTGACCACAGGTTAACATGAAATCAACACACAACATCTATTAACTTATGTTGAAGTAAAAAATTGGGGATTGCAACTAAAAATATCCCTATGGCTATATACCAAAGTCATAAGACCTACGGGTCGGTAGTAGCAGCTCTAGAAGTCATACTAAACCTAACACCACTACATATATTCCAGGTCTGTCACATGCAGACTGCACGAAGGTCTATCACACATAAGCAGTTTGAAGGCACGTGACTATAGCGAGCTATATAAAGAGTTGGAGAACGACTAAATAATGGTAATTCCTTCAGACTAAATGCTTCCAAAGTATACTTTTCAAAAGCAATATAAAGTAAGTATTCCAGACAGGAAAGCGAGAACAGGAGAACTTCTTATTCACGCAGAATTAACCTGGTATACAGACGCCTATAAAACCCAAGAAGGTTCAGGAAGGTATATGTAGTACCAAGCCAAAGACAAGAATCTCACTGAGCTTAGGAATAAATATGCGACAGTATTACAGACTTAAATAGTAGCAATACATCACTACGCAAAAGAGGTATTAAGACAATAAGACATAAGGTAAATGAAAAAACCATTGTCATATACTCAGTCAAGCTCAGTTCTATGCAGATAAACTCAAAGCTTGTGTGGAACTGTTCGGAAGCCCTGACGGAGCTGGATAGTCAAAACAGACTAACCTTAGCCTTAATGAGGATATAAGGGCAACGAAGAGGCTGATTTACTAGCCCGAGAAGGAGCCTTTTATTGGCCCAGAACCCTTTTGTGGTGTCACAAAGACAGCTATCAGAACATGCACAAAGCAGAACAGGCCAAAGAGATCTTAAAAGGAATATGGCCTAAACCTAGCTTCTAAGCCATAATAGAAAAAATACTAGAGCACGATTAGGTCTATTTACAGGGCGTTGTAGTAGGATAAAGTGATACCATATAGACAAAAAATTGTAAATTTTTAGTTGTCCTGCATGTGGAAAAGTTGCCTTTTAGTCTATTGAAAACACCTGTAAAAAAAATTGAAAAATTAAAATAAAAAAAATTGGGTTTTTTCTTGTAATAGTATAATTTCAAAATAAAAAAGGAACCTAAAGATATTATTTTTTTAAACTGATTCTGTCTGTGGATAAAAAGGGTCTATAAAGGCAACTATTTCGCATCCAGGGAATGGCAAATTCGAAAATATGTTTTTTCGCTCCATCTTAGCGTTGTAGGCTTAACAAACATATGTATGCCTGACAGAAGAGATCTTATGCAGATTCTGTAAGGAAGAAAAGGAAACTGCAGAATACGTATTGTGCTAGTGCGAAGGTCTATCGAGACTAAGATTCCTTACACCTAGCGCAACTAGCTACGCCGAAGAACTACTTTCTATACTATGTAGTCTACTACAAAAGACCGAACTAGACAAGGTACTATAAACAAAGATTAAAGGATATCCATAAAAGATCTACAGCCCTAATTAAATCTTGATCTGGATCTATAGCCTTAATCAATACTAAATATAAAATTAAGCATTTGTGGGTAATCTTATTCTTCATAAACCGGGTCATTCTATATGGGCGGAACACTTGATTTATGGCTTAACTATGACTTGTACGAAAATTTGACTTAGATAAAAGTTTTTGTACATTTTATGTACTATTTATTGATGTTTACAGATTTCCCGCATACGTAATGATTTTCAAGATATGACGTCATCGGGCAATATTTTAAATGGATCACCCTGTATTTATATTTTTTTTCGAGTTCGTATGATCTGTCTGATTTCATCAATGGTACATTAAGTGGATCCCAGACATTTAAAATATTGCCCGATGACGTCATATCTTGAAAACCATTACGTATGCGGGAAATCTGTAAACGTCAATAAATAGTACAGAAAATGTACAAAAACTTTTAGATAAGTCAAATTATCGTACAAGTCACAGTTAAGCCATAAATCAAGTGTTCCGCCCTATAGAATGACCCGTTCCGCCCATATAGAATGACCCTGTATAGATTCCTTAGCGTTCATAATACATGAATTTCTCAATATAATAGATGATTCCTAATTTAGACACCATTTGAAGTTTAATCCAAACATTATTTAGGAAATTTTAATTCATAAAACATCCAATCATTTCACTAAATTAGATTTTTTAAAAGACTTTGAGATATTAAAAAATTACTTCCTAACAATCTTTGCTTGGATACATAAGTTGAATTAAATTGGTCTTACAAAAATCTAATGTAATATTTTAATGATGAAATTTACCAATTATTTTCAACAAATACATTTATTTATTTTCAAATTTATTAAAAATATCTTTCAATCCACTTCAACTTCAAACTTTTTAAAATTAAGACGTCTTCAAAATTAGATTTCGTCTAACAATTTTTATGGTTTTGTTTTCTATCTAATCTTGTCAGTGTTTTGCGATTGAGTTGTGTATGTGGGTTACAGTATTGTTTGTCGTTGATCTGATGGATTGAGATGGTTCTCTTGGTCATTCTGGAGTTCTTTATTATAGATTTTATTTCATATCAATTCGTTTTACTTATGTCTTTTGTCACTGTCTTAAAATTCACATTATATCAATAACATTTTATATTTTTAAAATAAATGTCTCTATAATAATTTTAAAATCTTCCACGTATATTATGTAATAACTTTTCTCTTCCTTCTCCATACACTAGCGATCAATAAATATTTGACAAATGTGTTATTCCCTAGCCGGGTATGGCTGTTTTAAAAACAAAGTACATTTTCCTGTCTGAAATTGGTCGTATTTTGCGACGTAGGTTATATAATTTAGTGTAAACATTGCAGTTCTCCATACCTATATACGTCGCATTTAACTATATAATATGATATAGCATTAAATTTTATTGATGGATTTAAACTGAATTACCCAGTAGTTATCGTGAAAGTTTCAAATATACAAAGTATTTTATACGATCAAACAGGAGTTGGGTGCTCTTGTTGTTGTTAATGAATGAGAAACCTTTCGGTTTTATTGGTTTATTTTTATCTGTTCATCAAAATAAAGGAACCACTTTGTTTCGAAAATGCACGGTAGTGGCGCAGATATCTTTATCAAACTTATAATATGGAACTCATTACTGAAACTTCTTCACTTTCAAGTCATATAAGTAAAAAGTTTTCTTGACATTGATAATAAAAGTGGTTTAAGATAATTTTATTGATTTCTTTGTACATTATTACCTTGTGGATTGTGTAATTAAAATTAAAATTAACCCTAATAATTAAAAATATACTAACAATAATTAGTTTGTCACTAATTTAAAATTAAAAAAAAATGTTAGCGGGGATATCAAATATGAACTGTGATTGATAGATTTCATATCCTTACTAGAATAGATATGAAATTATATCCGTTCAGTAGACTAATATCGCCTACGTACTCGAGATTTATACAAAAAGTGAATAATGTTCATGTAATTATAAAAAAAATATAAAAATAATACTGAGAAAAGATAAAAAATCTACAGAAGTTATCAAAGAAAATTAAACATTTTTATTGGAATACCACAAAATACGATACTAGAGCGTATTCCGTTAAATATTTACTTTACAAATAAATGGCTACTTGGCTGCTACAGAGATAAAATATGGGTACAATGCCTTCGAAACTCATTTAAGATAGACCACTGAAACGAGCTACATATACTTATTAGCAAAAGAAAGCAGAATAAGCAGTTTTGAAAAAAATTGGAAAAGACTATTTTACCTTAGTATTGTTTCTGATGAAACAACAGATAGTGCATGTATACAGAATTGAAGAAAAGCCTATAATCGTCATCTGTGTCATGTTAGCTCCTATCCAGCCAGCTCCAAAACCAGCCTGAGCTTAATACAGTAATAATTATCCAATCTAAATTTCAATCTCATTATCTTTATTACCCTTTACAAAAATAAATTAAGGAATTTAAAGTTTTTTGAAAAACATAAAAAGAAACTGGTTCCAGCTTTAAGAATATTAAAATCCTTATTTCATATAGCATTTCAAAATGGTATTAAAAAAGGTTGTTTGAATTTTTTATTGTCTGTCAGATGGCGTTATAAAATTTAAAGAGAAACCAAATTTTGTTTCAGCTCCAAAAATAATAAAATTTCAACCCCCTCTAAAATCGTTAATTTGCCTATAGCTTTCAAAATAGTACAGGTTGCGGCAAAAATAATTCCCACATTACAAAAAATCATTGTGATGTTCTAAAACAGGTTGGGAGGTGGCGCTTCATTCCATTAGGTAGCATACATAATAAAATTTTCAGTCGTTACCATACCGTGGTTGGGTGAGCATCGAGGTTTTGTAGTGGAGGTTTTTCAAAAATTCTCTAAGATGCTTACAGATTGTAAGCATCTTAGAGAAATTTTCACATACGATTCGGTTTACGGTTAATAAAAGTATTCTAGGCGAGGGCATCGACTGAGGTCTGAGCACGTTGGAGCTCAGCACGGATTTCGGATATATGGATTGCTGTAATGGGTTTCTAGCAACTGTACCTTCAACTGGCATTCTGTGGAGTATAGATGAAGCCCATTTCCACCTTTCTGACACAGTGAAGAAAAAAAATGTTCCCTGCTGGGCTGCTGAAAACCCCCGACAACTTCACCAATGATCTCTTCACAGCTCAAAAGTGACCGTTTAGTGTTCAGTGTCGTCTATAGGCGTCAATGGGCCTGACTTTTTTGAAGAGGGTCACTGTAACTATAAATTCCATTAAATAGTGCAATACTGGATAATTTTCTGCCCTCGAAAATTGAAGAGTATAGGCAAGAACGCCTAGATAACTTCTGGTTCCAACAGGATGGATCTACGGCCCATACAGCACGTTGCCCGCGTGAAATTTTGCAAATGTTCCCAGGTCGAGTGGTGTCTTTACGCTTGGCCATCGCGCTCTCCTGATTAAAGCCTCTGTGACTTTTTTGTGGGGGGTACCTCAAGGCCGAGGTTTTCAAACATCGTCCTCGAACCTTGGACCGACTATAGGAGACCATTCAAGAAAAAGTTAAAGGAATTTTGCCAGATATGCTAGTGAGAATGGCTCCGAATATGTATCGCACATCAGTGCCGCTATTTGGACGATACAATTCGTAATACGTAAAGTGCAAGGCACTTTCTTAAATGTATGTTTGGCTTCGATTGTTTATAATACCATGATAAGCTTTGAATTGATGTTGACGCTAGATTAACTTTGATTATTGCTATGTTGATGAAATTTGGGTATGGTATGGTAGTGATGAGTGATGGTTTTGGTTAGTCAAGCTTTCTAATTGATAGAATTAGCATTTTGGCGGCGCTTTGTATTTTAAGTAATAAAATTTGTTGTTTTTGGACTTCAAACATTTGTTTTCTTGGATATTCTTTTTTGTGCCTACATTTGGTGATACATAGCACAATTTTTTTTTTCAATCCCGTTTGAAATGTAGGAGTAATTTCTGCCGCACATTGTATTAAAAAAGGTTGTTTGTATTTGTATTATCTATCAAGTGGTGTAATAAAATTTCGAAAAAAAAAAGCAAAATGTCAGTATTGACAAACCCTATACGAGAGACTAAATAATCAGATATTGCTACATGCTCTCCAACCAAAATGCATCAAATCCAAAAAGTAAAAATTGAAGAAAAACGCAATTATGTGTAGGTATATAAATTATTACCTATAACAGAAATTTAAAATGTTTGTGACTTAAAAGATAACAAATTGCTTACACTTTTTAATGCAACAAAAAAAAATCTTGGAGTAATAAACATTGATATTTTTCGGAATAGATTTTTTGTGGATTTGTTAAAAAAATAAGCGTGCACGAGACTACCAGAATATAAACTTACTTATCATTCGGACTCACATTTTCAGTATTTTTCTTCCTTTTTCTTTTACCCCGACCTTCCTCAATTTTAAAATGTTTGGATTTGTTTCACTTTGGTTGGAGAGCTCCTCACACAAGTAAATAAAGATAATTTTGATTATCTTTCCATTTCCTAATAAGAACCTACAAATTAATTCAAACACAGCTGGCTTCTACTTAATATTTAGCTATCGCATTTTATCTACCGATCTCTATTCAATGCATAATATACAATACCATCCCATTTTTTTTACTTATGGTATCCCGATCGTATCCTTCAAGGTACTAATTAAATTTTATCATAAGTAATTAGTTATAGGATGCCAGAAATCTGGCTTGTTACAACTAAGAACGCGAGATCTGTAATTAAATAATTAAATAATACTTAGGTATCTAATTTAATGTGTTCCTTATAATTTGCGATGCAATTAAATGGAATAAATGTAGGATTTGATCAGTAAGGATTTTACGGGTAGATAGCGAGAAGGAGAGAGAGAAAACGCCCACAGATTGAAATGTAGCAATATACGGGGTGAGCTTAAAATAATACTAGGTCCAGATTTGATTTTATATGGAATTAAAGTGGTTTTCTTGGGATTGGCATTTACATAGCTTTCAGTACCTAGTTTGAACTGTAATAAAGTTTGCAATATCTAAAAAACCGTCATGGGCACCGGCTACTATGACTGACTAAAAACCCCTAATCTTCCACCCTTTCAGTCTGGAACTACTAGTCGCATATCTTCAGGGCTTTAATGCCTTCCGTAATCTTGTTTTATTTTCATGACTTTCCTTACGAAGGAATGAACCATTTCCCAGTCTTTTTTACTTTTCATCAAAATCTCCCCGAGATTGTTTGTTGTGAGGGTAATACCGATTGCTAGCAGCATTTGGTATCTTTCTTCTCCCCACCTTACAGAGTCAAAAAGTGTATGTGCCATTGAATCCGTTATTCCGCAGTACAAACAGAGGTCAGTCTGTTTCCCTATTCGGTTTACGATTACCCTAAAGGAACCATGACTCGTTAGTACTTGTGTTTGGAAGAAATCGGCTGTCATGTTTCCACTATAACCATTGTTTCAGGTGAGGTATTATTTGTTTTGTCCATTGGGCTTCGGTATCCGTGTTATCCCAAATCTCTTGCCATGCTTCCACGGTTTTTACTCTCTCCTCAGCTTTTGCTTGTGCAGTGCAGTGCTTCCGTCCCTTCTTCTATACAATCTAGATCTTTTTTTTGCTAAAAGGTCGATTGGTATTATCTCAGAAACTACTTGTACAGCCTCTGCTGATACTATGCGATATGCGCTATTGAATCTTATTGGCATCCGTCGTTGAACTTTCGTGATTAGCCGTCTGTATTTTTTTTTATTACTAAGTAGTCTTATCAAATAGGAACTCCTTATAAGAGAATTGACTGAACTACATTGTAGAGCATCGTCCTCTTTTTGCCCCGGTGCCTCTTATGTTGGGCGTTATTCTGCTTAGAGACGCGACTCTTGTCTCCGTCTTTTGAACAGTTTCCATTATATGCTGCGCGAAGCTGCAGTTGTCACTCAAAATGATACCTATATACTATTTTTTCTTGGTATTTCCACGCGTCTACATTCAAGATAACTGCCTCAGATTTCTGGGGTGTTAAATCCAGCTCATTTTTTTCCATCCAAGCACAAATTTGGTGTAGGGCTCTTCACCTTTCCATTTAAATTCCTTTTTGTTTTTTTGGTTGTGATCACAATGGCGATATCGTCTGCGTATGCAAGTATGGTTACTCTCTCCGGTACCGCTTCATCATCGTAGAGCACGTTCCTCAGGGTGGGCCCTAGGACTAAGCCTTGTGGAACACCCGCTGTAACATCTATGCATACATTAGGTATTTTCTGGAACCTACTACAGATAACAAATCCAGATTACTGGGTTTACCCGATGGATCACGTGGATCACTGAACTTTGTGCCGATAGTTTACAAACGAATTGGCTAACCATTTTAATTAAACATATTTGTAGTCGGCCACAATATGGGCATAAATATTACAAGTTATAACTAAATAAATGTAGAAAAAACTTCAAAGATACTACTGGCAGACCCTAAACACCAAAACATTGCGATATCTCTTTATAAAATCCTGCAGTGCGCGTTGCGGATCTATTATACTTATCTACTCGTAGAGTGGGTTACAAAATATTGATCGAACACGGATAGGGTTAGTAACTATAGGTAAACGAATAATAGGATCCATAATCTTTCTGATCCGAGTAAGTTTTCGAAAACGCCTATTCTTTTAAATTTGTAATGATCTATGCTCTAAGTAACTATCTATAATGTCTAATAGATAGTTTGGTATACCCTTTTTTTCCTGTTTTTGTAAAATTTTGTCCCAAGAAGCCGTGTTAAAGGCATTTTTAACATCAAGTGTAATAAGGGCCGCCCACATATCTCTTGTGTTGTCTTTAACCATGTTTACTATCTTCTCCATCTCCTATATCGGGGAGCTACCTCTGCAGAATTCAAATTAATGTTCGGAGAGACCTCCTGTTGCTTCTAATTTTTGGTGTAGCCTTTCTCTTATTAATCCCCCATAAACCCTACTTATTGAGTGGTTTTCCTTTTGATGTTAAAACCAGTTTTACTGTTTCTCCACTCTTGCGGAAATCTCTCTGAGGTTACCATTCATTGGATTTAATATTACTTATGCATCTATTGTATCTATTATCTTAACAGCTTCTGTGGGAATACCGTTTTTCATACTACTTAGAACATTTTTTAGTTCTACTAATCCAAAAGGCTCTGCATTATCGTTTGTTCTGAGTTTTCGCCAGGTTCTAGTTTTACTTGGTAATAAATCGTTTGCCAACTTTTTCTACGGCTAGGTTAAATAAGGAATATCCTTTTAGCTTCTTGAATGCTATTTGATATCCTTGACCGCAGATGTCTTCTTCCAACTATTCGCATAGTTTGTTCCAGTGTTCATTTTTTTGATTTATTTATCAGAAATTGCAACTTCTTTCTATAGCGCTTCTGTTCCTCCTTTATTTCGATAACTTCCTCTTTCTTGGTTTCCGCTTTTTTGCGCATATGATTTCTTTTCTAAGTCTCAGACATTTTTGTCTATGTTCGTTAATTTCTTCATTCCACCATAAAACCATAAAGTTGTACATGTAACCCTATTTTTGCTTGTATCCTGTGTCTTTTTGTTTTTCAATATTGAGAAGTATATGTACTGATGTTCCATGGCTGTCTCTTCCTCCAGGACCTCCCAGTCGTTTATTCTTTTTGGATATTTTAAGACGAACAAGTGATATCTATATACGACTCTGTCTGCCCTCTGACGAAGGTAGGTTTTCTGCCGTCATTTAGTATTATTAGATGTAATGCAGCCATCCATTCTGCCCTGTGGTCGTCCCCTTCTATCTCTAGTTAACGATCACCACGTAGGGGATTTGGCGTTAGTGTCTCCCATAATTATCTTTTCTCCCGTTCTTCCTCTGACGTCCTCCATTAGCTTGTCAACCTGTTCTTCAAAAGCATCAAATGGTATATTTGGGATATATTACAACAAAAGACATTGACGTTTTTTAGACGGATCCTTATGTATCCCTCTTCAGAAGAAAACATAATACGTAATAAAAAAATAGAAACATAAAAAATAAAAAAATGGTACCTGGTATTCATTTACCTGATAGATATTTTGATTATATTTATTTGTGAAACGTAAATTCAAAATTTCCAAATCTGAAAATAAAAAGACACTACGGAACCACATTAAGATAAAAAACGTGAAAAAACAACTAAAATTACAAATGAAATTAATGATAAGTGTTCTTTAAAATGGAGTGTCGATTTTATTTATTGTCCTAACAGTTCCCATTCGTGACTATATTAATAAAATTGTGTGTGATATTGAAAGGCTAAAACTAGTGAATAATGACTTTTCCAACCGTGAAGTAGTATTTATTATATTGAGGACTCAACGGTCATACATTCCCCTATCATGTATGTGTACGTTGAAGAGCTTTTGTAATAGTGCAATAACTTGACAGCTCTCCAGTAGATTCATTTATTAAAAACGAATCGACCTTTCATAATAAAATCGTTCTATATGCCGAATGTATACATGTAACGGCAATAACATCATCTGAGTTATTATTCATATCAATTTCCAGGAAACTTTTAAATTCATCACTCAAATAATTTACGACTAAATAATTGGAAGAATATCTAAAAGGTTCGCATGCAACCGTGGAGATGTCGTTTTCTTTCATTTACTTGTGATATACATGTATACATTTAAGATATTAATATTTAAAATGACTGGAATTGGTTATGTCAGCGATCGATATACCGTATGCATATACGATTTAAGTAAATTGGTTTTACAGTTTGTCCCGCAAGAAATATCACACTATCTATTCAAAAAATTATGTGAATAAGGAAAATTTAAGTTCGTGCAGTTAATGGTCGATACTTTCTTTTGTGCACAGGTGTCAGAAAGGGACTGAAAGTTTCGGTACAATAAAGACGCAAGGGATAAGTGGCAAATGGTAGATTTGATGCCCAGAAACTAGAAAGTGTCAGGCCCAAAATCGTAGCTGTTTGTTTAGACGAATAGTTAATGAATCTTGGATTTTTCCATTTAAACCGCGGAACTTTTCTCTCTTGCTGACTATTGCGACGGAAACAAAAGACCGAAATACAATGACCACTTGCCAAGTTTGTTATGAAGAGGAAAAGGAAAAAATCATCCCTATATAAGAGATTCTAGTGATAGAACGCAAACAAGAAAAAAATATACAAAAATTGACAAGCGTTCTTCCAGAAAAGCAACAGTAGGAGCTGTGTGCCTCTTTGCTCTCCCAAAAAATTGACAACATGAAATGTACGCTAGCCGATTCTTAGAAATCTGTAACACAGGACCGCACGAAAACTATTTTGCTGAAGGCGCCAGACAAACCTAAAATTTTCTCGGCTGACAGATTGAATACCTATCAAGTAGAATCTGGTGCTTCGGGGAAGTAAATTAAAAATTTAAGCCGTTTTATTAGGGGCAATATTGGTTGGAAAGCAGTTTCAGCTTACTATTCTATTGAAGTTTTAAAACAGGCCACGTTATTAGAAGATTCATTTTTGAATTTGATGTTGAAATATGTCTTGTAAAGCAGCGGAGACCTGTAGTTTGAGGAAACGCTAAGAAAATTTTGACGAAAGTCATGAGTGATGGCGGACAAGGGTTTTTTAAAATATCAGTGATTCCTAAAAGTTATGTTTCTGGTCATTTAATTTATGGATTACAATGTTGGTTCTCTTCCCTTCCATTAAAGAGTCGTACGAAAACTTGAAAATATTATTTGATCTCCTAAATATCATCGATATTTCCATGAAATTTGTTTCTGACTTCAAGTTGCTACTTCTTATGAATAGGTTACATCAGGTTACAAGATTTGCGAGATCGCAAGCATCTAGAAGATCAAATACCAACAAATAAATGATCAAGTTGACCCAGAGAAGAGTGATGAATCCTTCAACTATAAAACTTATGGAGATCTGCAGCATGATTATAAAACATTTACTCCTCCAATACTTGTCGAAAACTATTGAAATCATCAGACAAATTACTAGATCGTGAAATCTGCCAGCACGTATGGGGACCATTCCCTCTTCTACCATTTGTGGCAGCATTTAAAGCCATGGATCAAATAGTGCATTCTTGTTTTGGAGTAATGGGAATTTAGACTGAAATAAATAAGATAATAGAGATATTATATTTTGGTTAACAGTTTTTTTTTTTTTTCAAAATCATGCCATGTAGAAATAATGTAGAAATAATTTTTTAGCAACTGTGGGCGATTAATTCCAACCCTATCAAGAACAAACAAGATCTAAAAAACTTTGAAAATGCGATAAAAATTCATGATAAAATGGAAACAATTATTTATCAACTAGACTCGGAGCTTTTAGAAAACGAAGGTGAATACGGTCCTCAGAAAAGGCGACGTTACTTTCGTTCCGATCTATCTGTTTCAACACATAAAAAAATAGAAGCCTTTGAAGTTTGTTATTCCATTATACAACAGATTATGGTTCGATTTACTTTTACAGCATTATTAATGAAATAACATTTTATCGAATACCAAAAAAAAAAAACAAATTTGATTTCAAATGAATATTTAACTTATTCTTATTCTTTCTCATGCACGCCAGACCATATCAATTTGGCCAAGAAACTCTAGCGAGCTGTCTCGGCAACCGGCAACACACAACACACATTCGAAAATGCTGAAATAAGTTCAATTAATGAAAACTCATTATAAATGGCGCATGATATATCAAACAGCATGTGTTATTACGGCTTCGAATGTTTTCAGATATAATCTTCGTTGTATAAGGTGGTACGTATTGGTACTGAATTAAAGGGTTAATACTCATTGCTTTGTGACGCAAGGGCGTCTCTACCTCAAGCGTCTAAAGGGTATTTAGATTAACATTAAAAAGGTTGCTTTGGGTTTAGCGTATAAATTAGTAAAATTTGCACTTGTTTTAGTTTTGGCAACGTTTTGCATTTTTCTTAAGTATGATGGCTATTCAGACGTATTAGGAAGTTCTTTTGTTAGAATAATGTCAATAACATTTTACTAAAAGCATTAATTAAACTGTATGTCATTCTGACAGTCCCTTTTGATCGTAGTTTGTTGTATACTGTTTCAAATTGCTGTTCGATAGAGTTATTTAACATATTATTAATTATCAAACATATAACCTTACTAAATCATTTGCAATTCAAGCGATTCAAAATAGAAATGAGTAGAATTATTTCTATTAAATATTAGGTTAAAATAACATCAAAACTGAAAAGATGACATTCATAAAACTTTCCAGGTTGCTAAAATAATAATAAAGAAAATATTTCTTCATTTAGAATACAATATAATCAGAACGCATCAAACATACATATATAAAATGATTTTCTTGTATGTACTCTTATAATGATATTTATACATTTTCTTAAATACCAACAACTTCTTTTATTTAAAGACACTGGTATTACACTGCAAATTTTAATAGACCCTGTTTAGATTTACATTTGTATACGCTTCATCTTTCATATTGATCTCCTATAAATTTCCTTTTAGAAAAATGTTTCTTAACCATTCTTGTATATACGATATATTGTGTTTTAAGCTTTAAAAATCCATAGCACTCAATTTAGGGTTATTAATCATTACTTGTTAACTATAAAATGTCTGAGCGATATGTTTTTGGTGCCCTTCTTCTTCTTTTTCATAGATTATTATTTTACCATTTTATCTTCTCTACTTTAATTATTCAGATCTATAAAAGATTTTCCCCTCTTTATTCCTATTTGTTTTTTCTCTCTACATTTACCTGGGGGTAAACTCTCAGTCGTACTCATAAAGTTATTTTGGAAGCTGATGTATCCAGCAGTCTACCCGTTAGTCAAGGTGTTCCGCAGGGATCCATTCTGGGACCATTGCTGTTTTCACTATATATAGCAGATTTTCATAGTTTTGTTAAAAATTGTGTGATCCATCATTATGCAGATGATACCCAGTTATATCACTCGTTTAATAATAAGTGCTTACTTACTGCCCAAAATCTTATTAACGACGATTTAAATGCATTACTTGATATTTCTACAGCTCACAACCTCAAAATAAATTCTAAAAAATCATCCATCATGTTATTTGGCCCCAAAAAATTAAGACAATTAACAATAAACGCATTACAAATTAAATTAGGCGATGCTCTTCTTCAATTCACGAATGAAGGAAAAAACTTAGGTCTCTGGTTAGATTCTGATCTTCGTTTTAGTAAACATACCTCCACCATATCTCAAAGTTCGTTCAACGTCTTGAGACAGTTGTACCCTAACCGAGACCTGCTTTCCACACAACTCAAACTTAAACTTTGTGAATCTCTCATTTTTTCCAAACTCAGTTATTGTGATTCCATCTACGGTCCAGCCCTACTCCAATCCGATTCCGCTCGTTTACAAAAAATCCAGAATAGCTGTCTACGTTTCGCCTATGGAATTCGAAAATTTGATCATATCTCGAATAAAATGAAAGAATCAGGTTGGTTGACTTTCAATAACTATCGCCTTTTGCATTTATTAACCCAAGTTCACAAAGTTTTACTCATACAGAAACCTGATTATTTAGTTAACAAATTAAAGACATTTTCCAATATTAATGAATTTCCTACGCGGAATCGAATGACCTTGGTGGTACCGAATCATAACACGGCTCTATTTAAAAGATGTTTTTCGTATGTTGCATGTAAAGAGTACAATAAACTTACAAATGAATTTAAATCATATAACTTGCTTAATTTCAAGAAACGCCTAAAAGATTCTTTGTTCAATAAGCAATGGTCATAAAAAAATTTATTATATAATGCAACGAATTTGGTTTTGAAAATCTGTTTATTTTTATACTTTTTTTCTCTATTATATTATATTTCAATGTTATTTACAGGTTAAGTTGTAAATCAGCACAAGCTGAACTTCACCTTTTCATCTACCTTATATATGTATATATTTACACTTATACTAAAACTTGATGAATAAAGACGCTTTATTATTATTATTATTATTATAATTCGGACTAAGGTCCGGAACTTTCGCCCAAGGGGTGGAAGCTCTCGTTTTTTCTTGGGGAGCTCTTTAAGTTCCAAAACAATGTGATGTGTAGAGTAAAGTTTTGTGTACGATTTGTAAATTATGGGTAAATATTTTTAACTTAATTTTAAAGTGTTTTGTTTAATAATAATTGATTGATTTACATATAAATGCCAATTTTACATTTTCGTCCCGAATTATCATATTTATCTTATCCATATTTTTATATTATTATGTAGTTAAAGTTTTGTAGTGATTTATTCCCTAAATGGAATTTTGTTCATTTTTTTCTTAAGACTATTAGTAAAATTTTATACTTATTGTTAATATACATTTGTTAATGTTTTAATACTTATTATTAATCTCTCCCCCCTTTCCAAACCAGTAAAATATTCTGATCATTTGAGAAGCCTCGGCGTTTCTATTCCCTTAGGACTAAAAGAGTCTAAAACTAGTTGCCAAGAACCGCTCGACTATGCTATTAAGGGATAATTTTTATTATTTTAATTTAATTTTTGTATTATTTTTTATTTGCCACTGGTGAATGGATGTTCCTTCTGGACTCCAGGACCCTTTGGCTTGTGACGGCGCTGCCCTAATCCCTTAATAGTATATTAACAACAATAGCTAAAGACCTATCAGTAGTTACAAATGGTCTTTAGGCTAGCTGGTCGTTACATTTGCTTTCTTTAAATTATTTTCTTCACTATAATTTTGTTCGAGATAAATTTTTGATTCCAATTTATTCTTTGTAAATAAATTTGATCCAGTTATACAATCATAATCTAAAACATGCATAAATTAACGTATTATATGTAAGAAATATTAACGGGTAGGATTAAACCTTTTCGTTAGTAAATCTACGCCGCTGCGCGGTCTCTATGAACAAAAAGATTAATCAATATATTTGCATGTTCATTAATACAAGTTAAAATTAAGTTTCCCCTAGCTGTGAAACGCCGAATTACTACATTCATTACATAAATTGACGGCCCGCCTGGCCCTCCGAAGGGGCCCGCCCCTCAGCAGGAGACCGTACGCCCCCCCTTACTTCCCCGCGCCCCTCTAAAATCCGAACGCGAAAAATAATACCCGTTTATTGTTTTAATGTAATTAACTCGAAGAAAGAAATCGATATGCGTGTTGTGTAATAAACAGAGAAAACGATAAAATGTTGGATGACAGATTTCGGAAATTTTCCACCCATGTTTGAATAAATAATTTCCAATTTAAAACAAATCGGTAGTGAACCAAGGTTGCGTATTGGGACCATTTTTATGCTTTTTATATACAGCCGATATATTTTCCAGACAATACTATAATTATGTCGTGTGTCATAGATAAACTAGAACTAGAATTGTTGCGGTTTATGTCTAACTTTTAGTTCCCCATACAGGCCACACTTTCTGTTTAACCCTTAGATGCCGAAGGTAATAATAGTTACCATAAAACCGAAGAGGGGTCACCAAGGTCCCCCAGCTATTAATGATTGAATTTTAATGTTTGCGTTAAAAAAATGTAACAAATGTAACTTTTTTAGTGAAATATGTATTAACATACAGTAATTTTATAATTATTCATGAAACATAAGACAAAAAGCTTCTCTAGTATAGAAAAATTATCGGTACACAAAATACATAACAAAACAAAACACAAACATGCGCAAGAAAAACTTTTACTCTTTAATGGCACAATCAGTGCATAATACGGTGGTAAGTTTCTGTCTATGTAACTCACAAACAAATTGTTTACAAGATCTACAACATATTTTACTTTTTTTATCCTCTTTTTGCTAACACTTATAGCACCTGCCACGTTTTCGTAAGTCAGTTACTGCTTCATGGTGAAATGGAGGAGCTATTTCAATGCCACAATCTCTTAGAGCCATTTTTATATGTGCGTGAAGTATTTTATCGGTAGCTCGTTTATTCATATTTTTATTGGCTAAATCATCCGCTAGTTTTAGAAGAAACAATTGCCGACTAGAGGAGCATTGCTTTTTCCAATCTGGGTGCTTTTCAATGTATATACCGAATAAGTTAAGGGTACAAATATCTAGTATATTCATAAACAGTCTGAAAGGCCAACGTGCAGTCCTTCTGGAATAAGTGTATTCACTTATTAATTTGTCTGCATTATCGACTCATCCTTTAGTATCATTTTAATCTAGAATCATAAGATGTTTTTTGTTGTTTTCTAGATCTATACTGTCGTCATGATGTTGAGATGAAAATAAATTCACCATTTTGTTCTTTTTTGGTATATAGGATACCAGTATTAAATCCTTTGTAAAAGCTGGACTAGAAGTGAGTTTCAGTTCTATGGCAGTATCTGATTTGTTTTTCTTACTGTTCCAAGTAGAGTTAAGTTCTTAGTAAGCAAAAAACTCGCTAAACCAACAGATGTTAAAAGATTATCAGTGGTAACACATCTTCCTGTATTATAATAGAGATGGGGCAAATCTATTACTACACGATGCCCTTGATTCTGTTCTCTTGCTGCACCAGTAAGTTTACCAGTGTAAACTTGTAAGTTGCAACGATAAGATGTTTGGACATCAGCTGCAACCCAAATTTTGATGCCATATCTGGCTGGTTTTGACTTTATGTATTGACAACCAATTGTTCGTCAACGGTTAAGTGTTCATAAGGCTTAAAGGCCTTATTACAATTTTTGACAAACGCATTCCAAATATCACTTATTGCTGCAAGTTTATCACATTTTTTTCTCGATCCTAGTAAGTTTGTCATCAAAATGCAAGAAAACTGAAATTTCTTGAAATCTATCACGCGACATTGCAGCTGGAAAAAATAACCGTCTTATACTAGAATCAGTAGTCCACATTTCTTTTACAGATTCCCGTCTACATCTCATAGCACCGGCCTTGATCAAAATCCCCAAAAAGGAATCTAATAACTTCTATTTTTTTGGTTAATTTGGATGTTTTTGATTCCAAGAGTCAAAATAATTTTCAGCTTCTTGATTTGTATATAAACATTATAATATCTTTGATTTCGGGTGATATAAATAAATTAAAAATTTCTATAAATGAATCAGCCGCCTGTCTACAAGTGGTAATTCTAGGGCGATCACTTACTATATTTCGTTGTAGACGCCTTGTACTCGGCCAAGGTTTGTTATTCCACTTCATGCCGGAGTTCGCAACATATTCTGTGCTTTCGTTAGGTTCGTCGATTACATCTGTGTCTGTGTCTGTGCTAGGGTCTAAATCAGATTCCTTTTCAGAATGAATTTCTAAATATTCTTCCGATTCCGAGACGATCTCATTCAAAAAATCTTCATCGATTTATTCCTCGAGTTCGTATTCAATTTTATGATCAGAATCTGACAAATCTCCAAATCTTTCAGCAGCACGTTGAAGTTCTTTGTCCGAC
Organism: Psylliodes chrysocephalus; assembly: GCA_927349885.1. Lineage (NCBI taxonomy): Eukaryota > Metazoa > Arthropoda > Insecta > Coleoptera > Chrysomelidae > Psylliodes > Psylliodes chrysocephalus. Next base: position 13,891,658 of record OV651819.1, read on the forward strand.
AATGCCTTTATATTATTAGATTTACTCATTTTAGCGAATGGTCTGCAAAAAAGGCGTAAAATATTTATAGTACATAAATCCCGAAGAGGGGTAACTACAGGAACCCACTTACCTTTTTCTTAATATTATTTCACAAGAACTATCAAATCACATAAAATATAGAAATAACATAACCTTAAATATCGTTTAATGCATAGATGAAAGTGGCAGTGCCTAAAGCTCCGATTTCCGTTTTTATAAGGAACTATTTACAAGTGGAGTACCTAAGTGACCCCACTTCGGGATCTAAGGGTTAAGACTATGGCTGAATAGGGTAACTTTAGTAACTATGCGTCAACTCAATTGGGCCTCTCGGCCATAAGGGCTATCCAAAAATTCTTTATAGCTTGTTAGAGGAGAAAAAATTAATCATAATTTGACTAGTATGATATCTACAGCTGCTGAGTTGCTACTACAAATATATAGAAGAGAAAATCACAGGTTGTTCACTATACAATTTTTCTGTATAAGTATTCTCTTAAATTATATGCAAGCTCGAAAAATTTAATCTAGTTAAATCTTATTCACTTATTCTAATAATATTCCATCGTGGAACAAAGCAAATAATAAAGTCCCATTGCATATGGAATCTAATAAAATCCAATTATTTTTAGCTTTTCCTTATATAAACTGACATTTTTCACGTTCGTGGACGTTTGGAAAACATATTGAATAACTGCGAATGACTGACCCAGATTCGAAACTTGGAAATACATTGCATTCTGTGCATAGTTATACAACAAAATTATAATTATACCTACGAGATGAATCTGTTAGGAAAAGAATAAGCCTCAATTATACCTACTTTGGAAAATGGGATTAGTTTTCATAACAATATCTAAAATCTTGAAAAGTATCATAGTATGGTGTAGATTAAAACTTATTTTGACTTTGCCTCCCACTTCGGTGTCACAAGCTGAATTTTTCAGGGATGAAAGTACATGATATCACTTATTCCGGAGGTAATACAAAATTAGACATGACAAAAGGGCACTATTATAAAAAAAATCGAGTTATTGATACCACCGTATAGAAAAAAAATGCTTATTTTTCGTTCTAATGCAAAATTAGGTCTTTGTAGGAAGTATTTTTTATAATTATTTAAAAAAAAATCATTTGCACTAGTCCTTACGGTCGAAAAAAAATTTAAACGTCAATATCTCGGTTTCAACCGTCCGCAAATTTGTATAAAAAATCTTTTAGAAATATACCTCCTCTCATTTGACGAAAAATGAAGGCCATATTTTTTGCTTTTGAGTTAACAAAAATATAGCAATAAGCAATTAGTGTTATAATGATTTTACTAGAAAGCAAACCTGAAAAATAATGAAATCAGTTTGACTCTCTTATTATATTAAACAGGGATTATTGATTTATCCGCTATGAGTAGTAGGGTGTATTAATTACTTCTGTATAAGCAAATATAAACTATTTATTGAAGGTATAAACATAGTATATAATATAAGTATCGATTATAAACAGTAAGGTTATTGCTTTACAAAATACAATAAATTCCCAATATAAAAAAATATAATAATAATAATAATAATTAGAAGTATGTAAAGCATAAATTAATAATATTAAAATTTATAAGTACAAGACTTTCATACTAATCAAAATCAGATTCAACACACGAATCAACATTTTCCAAAACATTAGCGGCTGTGGTCAAACTATTTATGCAGTTTTTCTGTACAGCCAATACAGCCAATATTTTTTTCCTGCATTTGCAAATTTTGCTTCAACAGTCTAGAACAGAATAATATTGTTATAATATTATACATCTAAAAAAATTATCGGTGTATAGTACATTTTTTGCATTTGCATGATGTAAGTTCTGTTATGTCCGGTGGCAGGTCGGGCAGAGTCTTAAGAGTGGGTATCAGACGTCCATCTTGATCTACTTTCCATCCATACTCTTCAACATTAGGAAGCTGCATCTGCGGCTTTAAAGAGCTTAGCCAAATATTTTTTTTAATTATTCAGTTTAAAATGAAATTATAATCGCCAAAATCCAAATGTATTGCTTAGAAATTTTATAGAATATAAAAAAATATTTTTTTTTTTAATTGGATGTACTTGTTTTATGGCCAATTTTAACCTTATAAATGTTGCAGGACACAAAAATGTCTTCTATAGACTGAAAATGAGCTCAAAGATCACTACTCATTTTTTTTATACTGTGTGTCCCATAAAATTAAATTCATATGGGATTTTTTTTTTAATATTACGATCGTCGTAGAGCATTCAGCTTTTCTTCTTTTTTAAAAACTTAAAATACTCCCAAATTAAGCTGGCTATATACTGCATTAATTTATCTGTCAAATACGGTGTATTTTTTTTTTTTTTGAAAAATCGTGTAATACTTTTTTTAAGCAAATGTGACAGAAAACTAATATCAGTAGAAAAATTTGATACGTGCTATTTTAAGTTTTTAAATAAGTAGAGGTGATTGCTCTACGATGTTTGGAGATAGTTTGAAATAACAAGTGACATTTGTAACTTGCGAAACGGTTTTCGTTTTTCTTTTATGATCTCAAATAGCAACATCTATTTTTATAAGGGAATAAGGGCATGAATCCCCTTTATAATTTAACCCTATTTTTTTGTTTCGGTTTCCAGCATAACATTTTTCCTTATCACAACTTCAGTGTCATGAATTACTACGGTAATTATATTGTAACGGTTTTAATCGAACGTTATGCCTTATCGCCTATTTCTGTCTCAAAACTAGCAGAGAATTAACTTATAATCTAGAAATTACCTTGAATATGCTCCTGTCGTAAAACTTCATTAGATTTTCGAGAAAACACAGCTTTATTCAGGTGGGATTTAGCGTAACTGGTGTAAATGTTCCTTCTTAGGACTCACATAATTTTTACAAGGTTACACTTAATTTCACTATGGTTTTCAGCAGTAGTTTTCACTCTTAAAATATTGTTTACAATAACCTCTGTATTTTGTTGATTTTATTCAAAAGGAATTTAGCGTGACTGGGGTAAATGTTCCTCCTTAGGGCTCACATAATTTTTACAAGGTTACACTGAAATTCACTATGATTCTCAATAAAACTGTTTACTTGTAGAGGTGTTGTTTACAATGTTTTTGTTATTTTGTAGGTTAAAACTGATGTCGGATGTCATTTAATTTCATGAATTATGCCTGTCGCATTTCGAGATGTCTATCTTTGTTCGATAAGTGATTCTTAGGTAATACCTCTCTCTCTCTGCTTGACGGAGGACAAGGGACGTCATATGTCTGATTTCGATTCATACGCCAGTGATTCATGAACTAAGGAGTGCTCGTTTAAGCGGTGGTTGCTTTTCATGGGCATATTTTTGGGTTTTCTTATTGGTCGAGCAGTGTTAACAGAGCTGTCAGCCTGAATGCGAATGGTCGTATTCTAGTAGTTGAAGGAGGTCATTGGTCGCACAGTATAACCAACAATAATTTCTAGAGATCGGACAGTGGCGATTGGTTTAAATGGATTTTCTTTGAAATGATTCTGCGCAGTCGAGGTTTTATGCTAGGGGGCGAAGAACGGCGTAATTTGTAACACGTGGCAGCTTCGTCTTTCTTTTCCAACAAGGAATGTTAATGGAGGTGTTGAACTGAAAATTCGCTAAGAGACTTTTTACTTTTTATGTGATTTTGTATATCATCCCGCGTGGGGAGTCTAGTAAAAGTGTCTCTATTTTATGGGAAGCATTGATGGTACGTTTTGAAGTTGGTTAACGCGAAGTTAGACCGGTATTTTTTATGTGATTGTGTGCCGGCTTTCCCATCTCATCTTGAGGAGTATTGAATATTGAAGTTCAACCCATCCGTCGTCCTGTAGCAGTTTGATGGTTGGAGACCGATCGTAATTGGGTTATATATTGAAGGGAGAATTGGTCTTTAAGAAGTTCTACGCAGATTTCATTTCCTGTTTGATTCGAAGTTACACCCTCCGGAACAGAGGTTGGTTTTATTCTTTTTGTTTTATTTGATAAATTGTAAATATTGCTACCCATTCATTTTAATAACAGATTCTTTCAGATTTTAAGGGGGTTGAATATGGGGAACAGGTTATACTGTATAGTTTTACTGGTTCATTTTTTTTTATTGGGCACTTTTGATGCTTTGCTTGAATAATTTCAACCCTCTGGGAGGTTCAATTAATTCACATTAATTTTCAAGAGATAAAGGGGCGGGATCAATTTAGGTTATCAGATTGTAATTAGGATTGTACATTTTAGGGTGCTTGGTACCGGTGTTGCTTGGTACCGGTGTTGCTTGGTACCGGTGTTGCTTGGTACTGGTGTTGCTTGGTACCGGTGTTGCCTGCTACTGTTGCTGGGCACAGTGCAGCTGTATGGTAGTGAAGATACTGCCTAATACTAGCGTTTTCCTGATTGGTATTGATTATGTACTTCCTCTTTAACGAAGAACAGCCATTTTGGGGTTCGAACACCTCATCTACTTTTCTAGAACATCAGAGATTTGGTATCATAGGACTACATGCCACAGGCGGCAACGCTAGCCTTGAATAGCACGGATCAGGAGATAAGTGGAAATTATGCATTTATTTTTCTATCATTTCGGTTATAATTTGGGGTTTATTATTTAGTCTACCACTGATACGTATATGTATACAGTTTTCTTTATGAATTTATTTGATTAAATAACGTTGTGTTCATATGCTATTAAAGGCCCTCATTGCCTATGTTTCATGGTTAGTTCATATATCATAATTCATAGTGTTTTATAATAAGAGTATGTTTCACATTGTTTAGTGAAACAAATACTATTTTAGTTTATAAGTATTTTGGATATGAACTTCTGTAATATACAGAAATTACAGGATTTTTAATATTAAATGAAGTTAACCTTTTCTATGAGTTGCGCTTGATATGTCTTTCGCCTTGGATCCAACGCTAATGACCGTGGGGTATTGAGAAGTAATACTATTGATTTTATTGGGGATTTTAATGGGGTACTGACAAGTAATATTATTGATTTTATTAAGATTCAATGAACTAACCCTGTCTAATTTCTGTACACTGCGCTAAAATATTGTAAATACTGGTATAAATTTGGGGTTATGATTAGCCCTCAGGCATGTAAGTAAAAACCTAGTCTTTCTAGCATATGAATTGTGTTTGAAGTCGCTAATAGCGCACTAATTGTAAAGGGGTCATTAACTAAGGGGAAACTATCTTCCAATTAGGAAATAAACAAGGTTTGAGTTAAGGTTGTCTTTTATTTTCCTATTTATTTGGTAGGTTTAAAAGTAGGACTTTTCTGATTTGTAGTGGCTTGGTATAGTAGATCTACCTGGCGTCCAATTTAACAGAACAGCTAAAATAATTTATTTTTCCCTGATTACGAAGTAATCACCCACTCCCTTCTCCACTTGAGTGAACCGGAGCTACAAGGTTGACATCAGGGACAACTGAACTTAAAGTAACGTTTTGGGGGTTACATTTTGGCTTCCGAACGTGGGGCCTGTGAAAAAAATTAAGGGTTATAGAAAAGGTTAGATTAATAGTTGATTTGATACTTTTTTGGGTTTTGTGCATAAAGTCGCAAATTTGAGTAAAATATTTTTATTGCTAGTAATTTAAATTAAAATTTGTTTAAAAAAAAAAAAAGACAACCTACAGCTTACATCTTAGGGACGGTAATAGGGATACTTGTGTTGGGATAAAATAATTGTTTTTTCTCACACTTTAGGTAGGGTATTCATATTACTTATGTGAGGTTGGGATAGTGTCGCTATCTATTTTGACTTAATTTCTTTTTAGGACCGGAAACTGAAATTTGAACCATTTGTATTTATGACTAAATTTTGAAATTATTTAAATTTTTCTGATATATGAACTGATAATATTTTTTATTGAATTTATTGTTTATATGAACCTATAGTTTTTTTTTTTGTATATGAGTATATCCCAAAGATACGTGTGTAGAGGTAGACAAGTACTATATTTGGATGATAAGGTATTGAAACCAAGTAAATTCTTGGATATTGAATTTTGTCGGTCTTATTTTTTTTTATTTTACTACTAGGAGATTAGTAACATTTTTCAAAATGGCTCGTAGACTGATTATTAATCGTCTTGATAAGGATGAATTGACTTATGAGTTAACTTTTCGGGGCATTAGTTTAGGGAGTTGTGATGAGATGAGGCACAGGCTGTCCTCAGCGATTCAATTGGAACGTGATGGCGATAGTCTACATTATCCAGATTATCCATTTTCTTTTGAGGAGGATGAAACAGCAGTAAAGAAGTCACTACAAGACGTTATGAAATTAGTTGATAATCTGACAGGAAATAGGACGTCCAGTGATGCCACGAAGATTCAAAACAAGTTCACTTTTCTGTTGAATCGTTTGGATAGGATGACAGCCACAAGCGTTGTGGAGAGTACAAGGAAAGCTGATTTAACTGCCATGACTTTATCTGCGATGAATAAGTTTAACACTAAATTAAATGACATTGACATTACAAATCGTCCAGTACCGGTGAGCCTCACTCATTTGCAAGCTAGAACGTTTGATCCACCTGCTAGTTCTTCGATAGTTGAGGATATTTCTTTTACACAGGGTGCTCATAAGATAGTACCACCTCACAAATGGGATTTAAAGAAGTTTTCAGGAGATAGTAAGGGCATGTCTGTTACGGCTTTCTTTGAACGAGTTGAAGAGCTGAGAGTAGCTCGAAATGTTCCAAAAGCTATGTTGTTAGACACAGGGGTAGACCTTTTTGCTGATAAGGCCTATCAGTTTTATAAAGATTGTAGGACTCGATTGTCATCTTGGGATGAACTAGTTGAAGAATTTCGAACGGAGTATCTTACAGCTCATCATTTAGACGCATTGTTTGAGGAGTTACAGAAGCGTACGCAACATCCATCAGAGTCAATAGGGGTTTATTTAGCGGTAATGACTAGTTACTTCAATCGTTTGCGTTGTTCGATGTCGGAAGATGCTAAATTAAAGGTCATTATGCGGAATTTGCACCCATTTTATTTGGATCGGTTACGAGATCCACCTCCATCCACCATTGCGGAGTTACGAGAACAATGCAGAAAAATGGAAGACAGAAGAGACCTTATTAACAACTATGTCGAACCGTCAACTCGAAGGGCTGGAATCATGGAAAGGGATTTGGCTTATGTCGGTGATGAGGAAGATTCTCGAATTTCTGAAGTTGCGTCTACTCAGGCAGTTCCGTCTCCAAATAGTAGGTCTGTTGTTTGTTTCCGTTGTAAACAGCCAGGTCATCGGGCGATAGGTTGTGCTTTACCTAGGCCCATAAAATGTTTTAAATGCCAGCGTGAAGGATTTACAGTTCGAAACTGCCCCAACTGCAATAAGGGAAACGACGGCCGTCGATCTTAATTGGTCGTGGAAGATCGGCGGGAGATATGGACGACTCGACTAGGCACCTACTACCAATCTTAGACTATATTTTAGAACATGTAGAAGGGGATGAACGACCCTTTTTAAAAGTTGATGTGCTGGGGATTCGTTTAATGGGTTTGTTAGATTCGGGTGCTTCTGCCACTATTATAGGGAATAAGGGTTGGTCGTTAATAAGGAAATTGGACATTATTTTGGACACTTCAAGTAAAACCAGTTGTCGGGTGGCAAATGGACAAGTCTGTCAGAGTATTGGTGTCTGTGAGCTACCATTTCTTGTAAGAGGTAGGTTGAAGTTGATTAAGGTACTAGTAGTACCAGATATACCTCATACACTAATTCTGGGCACAAATTTTTGGAGAGCAATGGGAATTGTTCCTGATCTTCGCCACAATGAGTGGTACTTTTCCAAAGAAACGTATCACCTGAATACTGTTGAGCACCTAAGAAGTCAGACTGTGTTAACCGACATGGAGGATATCCGATTAAAGGCAGTGATTGCCAGAAATCGATCTGAAATGGGAGAAGCCTTAGGATGCACTGATATGGCTGAGCATGTCATTGTGACACAATCTTCGCCAATCAAACAGAGATATTACCCAGTGTCGCCCGTAATCCAACAACATATTAATAAGGAACTTGATGAAATGCTCGCTAAAGGCGTAGTTGAAAGGTCTCACAGTGGTTGGTCGTCGCCTCTTTTATTAGTCAAGAAGAAGGATGGGAGTTATCGTTGTTGTGTTGACTATAGGAAGCTTAATGCGGTGACGGAGAGGGATGGATATCCACTGCCATATGTCTCTAACACATTAGATAAATTAAGGATGCACACTACCTTTCGTCTCTTGACATTAAGTCTGCTTACTGGCAGGTACCTGTAGCAGAAACATCTAGACCTTATACAGCTTTTACTGTACCAGGAAGAGGGTTATTCCAATTTCGGCGAATGCCTTTCGGATTGCATAATGCACCTGCTACTTGGCAGCGTTTGATTGACAATGTTTTGGGTTCAGAACTGGAACCTCATGTCTTTGTATATTTAGATGATGTAGTAATCGTTACGCAGACTTTTGAGAAGCATTTGGCCGTTTTAGAAGAAGTATTTAAGAGGTTGAAGAAGGCCAAGCTTACCGTAAGTTGGGATAAATGTCAATTCTGCAAGCCAGAGATGAAATATTTAGGCTATGTTGTTGATCGCAATGGTCTTCATGTAGATCCCGATAAGGTATCTGCAATGTTGAAGCTTCTAGCACCAACAAATGTCAAGGAAGTCAGAATGATTTTGGGTACTTTCTCTTGGTATCGGAGGTTTATACCCGATTTCTCCACGCTTATTTCGCCTATGTCAGCATTATTGAGGAAAGGACGTAAGTTCGTATGGACAGATGAATGTGATGCTGCTTTCAGAAAATTAAGGAATACTTGGTGTCCGCACCAGTTTTAAACTGTCCTGATTATGGATTACCTTTCGAAGTTCACACTGATGCATCTGGATATGGATTAGGCGCAGTGTTGGTACAGAAGAAAGATGGCGAAGACAGAGTCCTTAGTTACCTAAGCCGATCTTTATCTAAACAGGAAAGGAATTACACTACCACGGAGCGCGAATGTCTCGCAGTCCTTTGGGCCATCGAGAAACTTCGACCTTATTTGGAGGGCGTACGCTTTACAGTTTATACAGATCATTGGTCTTTAGTATGGTTACATAATCTCAAAGATGTAAATGGACGTTTGGCTCGATGGGCATTAAAATTGCAACAGTACGACTTCGTCGTCGTACATAGAAAAGGAAAAGATCACGTGGTTCCGGACGCGTTGTCGAGAGCAGTTCCTGTATTAGATTCTTGTGAGGTTCGCGAAGTGAATGTAGGTATTCAGGACAGATGGTATAGCAGATTGTTTTCCAAGGTACTGAAACAACCGTTTAAGTTGGGAATTTTCGCATTCATCAGGGGAAATTATATAAATATACTAATCCGAAATTCAAGGGTCTTGGAGACCCAGGAGATGATTGGAATTGGTGATTCCTAAGGATGAACGCATCAGGCTTTTGCAGGAAGTTCATTTGGATCCTACATCTGGGCATTTGGGGGTCTATAAGACTTATAAGAGATTAGCAGAACGTTATTTTTGGCCTAAGATGAAATTTGATGTGTCTCGTTTCGTGAGAACTTGTAAAGAATGTGTTACCTATAAACCAGACTTACAAAGGCCTGCTGGACTCATGGTGTCTCAGCCCAAAGTACGTCAACCTTTTGAGATGATTTCTACGGATTTAATGGGACCACTTCCTAGGTCATTGAGAGGAAATCAGTATATTCTAGTTGTCACGGATTACTTCACTAAGTACTCGTTATTATTTCCATTAAGGGATGCCAAAACGGCGAAACTGGTAAAGCTCATTGAAGACGAAGTTTTCTTGTTTATGGAGTACCAAGGTTGTTACTTTGTGACAACGGTCCCCAATACACCTCTAAAGCGTTTAAGAAGTTGACTGATAGTTACCATGTCACCATACGGTATAATTCAAATTATCATCCACAAGCGAATCCAACAGAACGGGTGAATCGTACTATCAAGTCCATGCTTGCAATATACGCTTCTGACAATCATCGTACTTGGGATGTGAATTTGTGTAAGATAGCTTGCGCTTTACGAACCGCTGTGCATGAGACGACTCAGTACGCACCATATTTCATGAATTTTGGACGTCGCATGAAGCTCTCTGGTAAGGATTATAACGAGGATCTTTCTGAATCAGGAGGTAATGTGGATTACGAGACTCGTCCTGCTGTTTTTAAGGAGTTATTTTTAGAAGTTCAAGAACGAATACGAAGAGCAGCGGCGAAGAACAAGAAACGGTATGATCTGCGAAGAAGACATGAAGAGTTCTTACCGCATCAGTTGGTCTGGCGGAAGAATTATCCTTTGTCAGATAAGGCTCGTTATTTCACTAGTAAATTAGCACCGAGGTATGTAGGACCATTTTACATTAAGAAGAGACTATCGCCATGGACGTATGCGTTGATGGATGAACATGGTAAGGATAAAGGTGTATGGAGTGCCAAGGATTTAAAGTCAGTTAGGGATGGTGTTTCGTATGTTTCGTAAACTGTTAGCTCTGTGAGTTCGGGCTCTAGGAATAGGCTCACGCGGGTATAACCAACGCTGTGGTAGAAGTCCACAAATTGGCCACTTCCTGACTAGGAAATCTTTGCCTATTAGAGGGACTCACCCTCACTGGGGTGCGACAATAGTTGGAATATCCCGGTTCCAAACCAAGGTTCCTTGGACGGGAGGGCATTCATAAGGGGGGTCGTGTTCGGTGGCGGTAGGGCTACGGCCGGCTATAGCTTTGTCGATTGGGGCACACTGGGCACGACTACTATGTCCCTCTCAACTCCATTGCAACTGGAGACGCCAGCACTTTGTCGCAGTGGTATAGGTGAGAAGACTCCCGCACAGGCGTCAGGGTTCTTTTGTACCGACCTTCTGTCGTTTCAGGTCATGGGCCTTCTCTCATGCTAGTGAATTGGTGGTCACTAGATTTTTGTCTAACTAATATCTGTTTTTCTTTTTGTTCCACCAGTGACTGTTCGATTTTCCTAGGTGGTTCGGGGGTGTCTGGGCGAGAGCCGCTGCCTGCTGGGAATCCGGAGTGGGAGGTACAGAGGTTCCTACGGCGCAGCAACTAACATCATGCAGCGAAAACGGAACGCTCTGCCGGGTTCTCTGGGAGTCGGTGGACGGTTCAGGTGGCTCTGGGCTAGGTGGGGGAATCGGTCAGCCATGTGACCTTCCTGGTATGAAAGGGGAAGTTTTATTAGTTTTAAGGTAATTGTAATTTAAGGGTACTGGGGTTTTTCAATTTGATTTCGCTCTTATAGTTGTAAGTTTTTAGAGGATATCTCTCTGGGATTACTATGTATGTATCAGAGTGTAAACTGGGTTTTTACTTTATTAAGGATATGGAGGGAAATATTTTCAGTCAGCTAGCGCTGATGAAAATTTACTGTGGCAAATTTTCTTGAAGCAGGGGAGGAATGTAACGGTTTTAATCGAACGTTATGCCTTATCGCCTATTTCTGTCTCAAAACTAGCAGAGAATTAACTTATAATCTAGAAATTACCTTGAATATGCTCCTCTCCTGTCGTAAAACTTCATTAGATTTTCGAGAAAACACAGCTTTATTCAGGTGGGATTTAGCGTAACTGGTGTAAATGTTCCTTCTTAGGACTCACATAATTTTTACAAGGTTACACTTAATTTCACTATGGTTTTCAGCAGTAGTTTTCACTCTTAAAATATTGTTTACAATAACCTCTGTATTTTGTTGATTTTATTCAAAAGGAATTTAGCGTGACTGGGGTAAATGTTCCTCCTTAGGGCTCACATAATTTTTACAAGGTTACACTGAAATTCACTATGATTCTCAATAAAACTGTTTACTTGTAGAGGTGTTGTTTACAATGTTTTTGTTATTTTGTAGGTTAAAACTGATGTCGGATGTCATTTAATTTCATGAATTATGCCTGTCGCATTTCGAGATGTCTATCTTTGTTCGATAAGTGATTCTTAGGTAATACCTCTCTCTCTCTGCTTGACGGAGGACAAGGGACGTCATATGTCTGATTTCGATTCATACGCCAGTGATTCATGAACTAAGGAGTGCTCGTTTAAGCGGTGGTTGCTTTTCATGGGCATATTTTTGGGTTTTCTTATTGGTCGAGCAGTGTTAACAGAGCTGTCAGCCTGAATGCGAATGGTCGTATTCTAGTAGTTGAAGGAGGTCATTGGTCGCACAGTATAACCAACAATAATTTCTAGAGATCGGACAGTGGCGATTGGTTTAAATGGATTTTCTTTGAAATGATTCTGCGCAGTCGAGGTTTTATGCTAGGGGGCGAAGAACGGCGTAATTTGTAACACGTGGCAGCTTCGTCTTTCTTTTCCAACAAGGAATGTTAATGGAGGTGTTGAACTGAAAATTCGCTAAGAGACTTTTTACTTTTTATGTGATTTTGTATATCATCCCGCGTGGGGAGTCTAGTAAAAGTGTCTCTATTTTATGGGAAGCATTGATGGTACGTTTTGAAGTTGGTTAACGCGAAGTTAGACCGGTATTTTTTATGTGATTGTGTGCCGGCTTTCCCATCTCATCTTGAGGAGTATTGAATATTGAAGTTCAACCCATCCGTCGTCCTGTAGCAGTTTGATGGTTGGAGACCGATCGTAATTGGGTTATATATTGAAGGGAGAATTGGTCTTTAAGAAGTTCTACGCAGATTTCATTTCCTGTTTGATTCGAAGTTACACCCTCCGGAACAGAGGTTGGTTTTATTCTTTTTGTTTTATTTGATAAATTGTAAATATTGCTACCCATTCATTTTAATAACAGATTCTTTCAGATTTTAAGGGGGTTGAATATGGGGAACAGGTTATACTGTATAGTTTTACTGGTTCATTTTTTTTTATTGGGCACTTTTGATGCTTTGCTTGAATAATTTCAACCCTCTGGGAGGTTCAATTAATTCACATTAATTTTCAAGAGATAAAGGGGCGGGATCAATTTAGGTTATCAGATTGTAATTAGGATTGTACATTTTAGGGTGCTTGGTACCGGTGTTGCTTGGTACCGGTGTTGCTTGGTACCGGTGTTGCTTGGTACTGGTGTTGCTTGGTACCGGTGTTGCCTGCTACTGTTGCTGGGCACAGTGCAGCTGTATGGTAGTGAAGATACTGCCTAATACTAGCGTTTTCCTGATTGGTATTGATTATGTACTTCCTCTTTAACGAAGAACAGCCATTTTGGGGTTCGAACACCTCATCTACTTTTCTAGAACATCAGAGATTTGGTATCATAGGACTACATGCCACAGGCGGCAACGCTAGCCTTGAATAGCACGGATCAGGAGATAAGTGGAAATTATGCATTTATTTTTCTATCATTTCGGTTATAATTTGGGGTTTATTATTTAGTCTACCACTGATACGTATATGTATACAGTTTTCTTTATGAATTTATTTGATTAAATAACGTTGTGTTCATATGCTATTAAAGGCCCTCATTGCCTATGTTTCATGGTTAGTTCATATATCATAATTCATAGTGTTTTATAATAAGAGTATGTTTCACATTGTTTAGTGAAACAAATACTATTTTAGTTTATAAGTATTTTGGATATGAACTTCTGTAATATACAGAAATTACAGGATTTTTAATATTAAATGAAGTTAACCTTTTCTATGAGTTGCGCTTGATATGTCTTTCGCCTTGGATCCAACGCTAATGACCGTGGGGTATTGAGAAGTAATACTATTGATTTTATTGGGGATTTTAATGGGGTACTGACAAGTAATATTATTGATTTTATTAAGATTCAATGAACTAACCCTGTCTAATTTCTGTACACTGCGCTAAAATATTGTAAATACTGGTATAAATTTGGGGTTATGATTAGCCCTCAGGCATGTAAGTAAAAACCTAGTCTTTCTAGCATATGAATTGTGTTTGAAGTCGCTAATAGCGCACTAATTGTAAAGGGGTCATTAACTAAGGGGAAACTATCTTCCAATTAGGAAATAAACAAGGTTTGAGTTAAGGTTGTCTTTTATTTTCCTATTTATTTGGTAGGTTTAAAAGTAGGACTTTTCTGATTTGTAGTGGCTTGGTATAGTAGATCTACCTGGCGTCCAATTTAACAGAACAGCTAAAATAATTTATTTTTCCCTGATTACGAAGTAATCACCCACTCCCTTCTCCACTTGAGTGAACCGGAGCTACAAGGTTGACATCAGGGACAACTGAACTTAAAGTAACGTTTTGGGGGTTACAATATAAGTGACAAAATCACTGTGACATGAAATATCGTCTACCCCTATTTCATTGCATTGTTACTTGCATAACTACCTGTATAATGATATAATTATTTCATTTAAACCACTTGTTATGTTATCGGGCTAGCTAAACGTTAAATTACACTTCAAAAGATATTTTTTTCCTGTTTATATACATTAAAGTCATGTTATGCTGTATTTAGTAAATTTTTGATGAAAATAAATACCTAGTAAAGTTATTGTAGTTACGAGTAGATGTCAAATCGTCTAACATAACTATTACTAACATGCTAACTTCATACTAATCTGATACTTTTAATTTTCAAATAATATCATTAGGACAGTTTTCATTTTCTTTTTAAACTAGTTTTCAAGAAAGTGAGTTATTTTGCTTAAGTACATGTATATTGATATGTTTAATTTTTTTTTTTATAATGTCATGCCAGTGTCGTGTAAAACAGTGTTTTGATGATTTTGTGTAAGTTTAGAATGGTTCAAGACGGTTTAAATTACGCTGTTGCTAGGTAAACGATAAAGTGTACACAAATCAAAAAATTATATACACGCGAAACGTCATATTGCTGTGGTGGGAGGTGTTTGTGTGAAAGCGTCTTGTTTGTTATCATTTACGCCGTGACTAGCAGTAGTATTTTATAAACCTTAGAAGCAAATTTCACATACACGAACAAATAATAATAATGCCGTGACAACAAGAAAACGAAGAAACGACTTCTCGTAGGGTGGCGGCTTCGCCGCCACCAGAAAATTTCAATCCATTCCTAGCTACGCCGACCGGCATTAACACCAACAGCCTAGACACAGCTCACCTACTCTGTCAAGACGTTTCGCGTGTATATAACTTTTTGAATTGCGTACAAGTTAGCGTGTACCTAGACACTGTGTTTAAATTAGCGACGGAACCAGAATTACTAATTGTAAGTTTCCTGACAAAATTTATTTTTGTGTATTAACAACCTTTCTTTCTTCTATATAACCATTTCAAAAGCAATGTAAATTTTGATTTAAAAACCTAAAAAAGACATTTTTATTTATTTTAATTTCGTAACTGGTAATATATTCAACGTTTCTTAATCAGTTGCATAATTTTCAACTTTATGCAACTAGTTGCATGTTGCATAAAGTAGATCGTTTTGACACTTGTTGCGATTACAAAAAATGTCGCTTTATATGTCAAAATTAGAAAAAATAGATTTTAATAGCTTTAACATAGAGAAGTCTTTTTCAGCTTCGGATCTTGACATATCTGTTCTCACTAAAACTGACAGTAACTTAATATTTTCTCGAAAAGTGTACCTCATATCGTGAAACTAATGATAAAAGAGGAATAGATTCAGAAATTCTTTGCAATTCTTCTTTTTCTTTCATAAAGTACTTAGTTCTGTATTTAGACGATTTTTTTCTAGAAATGAATATACTTTGCTAATTTGCTATATCTCAGATCGATAACACTTTTTATTAGTCACACTTTATACATGTATATGGCCTTACAATCTAATCTCTACTGTCTCAAATTATCTCTCTTTTTGATGAAAAAATACGAAGGATTTTTTTTTTTAACAAGAACGCGTGCCCCAAGCCGATTGAAGTTTTTTTTATAAAATCTGTTTTTTCAAAATATCTCTTAAAGTAGATGGATTTGAGAAAAAAATCATTTTGTACGAAATTCTCTACAAAAAAAGGTATCTATGATTTTTTCATAAAGTTTATATTTATGGAGATAGTCTCAATAATAAACTCATTAACTCAATTTTCAGATATTTTAAAAAACTACAATTTTTATAAAAAAATAAACTTCAGTCGGCTTGTTAAAAAAAAAAAATTCCGTATTTTTTCTTCAAAAGGAATGTTTATTTATATTGAATATGTCTCCATTGGTAGACTTAGTTTTTAAGTTACTTGTTAATTGATAGTGATACCAAGACAAGACTTTTTTAAATATTTCAGAGAAGATTGTTTTTATGAATAAAAGTAACCCCCACGTCTACGCTGCTGTATTTAACATATATTTTCTGGATTCCAAGTATTTTCTAAATAGGTAATACTGGTAAATCTCGATCGTAAATTCCACAACTAATACGTAAACAATTCCATCTAGACGCACTTCATATTATTATTTTTCCTTATGTAGCCCGTCCGACAATCGAACTGGAGCTTCAAGAAGAGAAGAGACTTGTTTATTATTTTAAATATCATAAATATTTATGGCGTCCGTCCGTATATCGGCGTTATTTAGTTTTATTTATTATCAAATTTGCTTCATGCACTATGCATGGTGGCTTATCAGGAATTCATATATTCAATTATTTAAATTGGAGAGGCAGGAGTGCTCCCTGCTCTATCCAGGGCCGTTGCTGTGTATTTTATGGAAATCCAAAAATTTCGGATGAACATAATTTACCAAATATATTTTAAAATATACAGTGTAAAAGGTATTAAGTACTGAATACCGTAAAAATTTTTTTTCGCAACATGTATTTTGAAAAGGTTCACAAACTTTGTAAGGAAGTGTAACAAATATTACAATTTACATGTACATAAATCTAAATGCAGATCCTATGTTATACTAAGAATTGAACAAGGTATAATAGGACTACGCGTGAAGTAAACAAAGACAGCTGTACAGCTCATTAACTATTCTGTGGCCTGTACGACTTCCACCTCACTCCCATTTCCTCACGTCTCTAATAAATTTGGTTTTGTTGGACTGCCTTAAAAGTTCCGTACCTGTATAATAAAATAGTTTAAATAAACTCACTTGTTTAAATTAGTAAATTTAAATTTCTTTAAATAATTAAATTTCCTAATTTTTAGCTGTCTAGTATATTTTTCAAATGAAAATTTGGACGATAAAATGCTCCTAAAAATATATTATAAATTAGTAAGGAAATAACAGAAAGTAAAATGACAAATATAAGTAATTAGAGGATACAAATTAAAATATAATAAGTTAAAAGAAACAGAAAGCACACCAGGGTATACGCAAGATCTAAGAATAGTCAAAATTTCCCAGTTTTTCTGTTTTAATATTGAGAAACGTAGCAATTTCAGAGATTAGAATCCTCGTGTATGGACGCAGCTAACCTAAATTTCCTGTGAACAGTAAATAAAAAGCAAATAAAGGTAAATTATTAATTATATATGTGCAAAAATAATAATACCATAAATTACAATCAATTTTAATAAGACAAAAAAATGAAAATACTTAGATACTGCTTAGTCAAAAGACACATTTCGCAAATTTTAGTTGCTTACAAAACTTTTTCTCTTTCTTTCTGTCTTATGAAAAGCATTTGATACTTTAATTCGATCTATTGTTCAAGATTTGATGATGGGATCCATAAGAAAATCATCAAACTCTTCATTACTATTACAACTTGTTAAATAGATCATATTGTTCTAGAATATCAATTAGTTGCTTCTGTAACTAAAATGTGCGGAGGGTGGACTTCCCCACGGTACACGGAGGGCCGGAAGTCCCTTAAAATGTAAAAAAATTCAAAATTAAACTACTGAAAAAGCAATTATTTTTATAGATCACAACTAAGCAGGGTCTAGAACATTCTAAAACGGTAGAATCACTGTCATTGGTTGCCTTGGATACACGCTGGTACACTGCAAACTTTGACATGCTTTTTATTTAATTGGTGTCTTTAGTTCTTTTCATAGTGTATCTTAAAGTTTTCAAACAGTGCTTAATTTTGAAAGTTTTAGAATGAGTTTTTGTTTATGTATAGAGGTGCGGAAATATATTGACAATATTAAGAAAAGTATTTTTTTTCTTTACATCTAAATATTATTTTTAAAGTTTTGGTAAATATATCTTAATGTTTTACGTAAATTTTTCTACTTTAGAGCAAACTTAAAATTATCTGCTACTTTCTGTTACTTTCTTGGTAAAATCCATATAAGTATTAGTAGTACAGTACATTTTTACTGGTTACGACTTTGGTACTTACAGAACAAAGTACTCTGTCAATTTTTCTGATTTTTTTGCACATTTATAGAAATTAACAAAACACATTTTTTTAGTAAAATTCTTGAAAACTAAAGCATTATGCAAATTGATCTATTAAGTCTTTTTTAAGTACTAGAGCCAAGAAATCATCAAATACGAGTAAAATAAATTTTTGAAAAGGGGAAAGAAATAAAAGAGGTTTACAAAACATTATTGGCTTTGAGTTGTCAACACTGCCAAGAACAAAATGAACAAAAAATAATCAATTGTGGCTGGAAAATTACGTCGCTTTACTATGTGCTTGCATCAAGTTGGCAGATCCAAAGAAAACATTAAAATTTTGGGTTAGTCCCCAAAATATAAAAGAACCAAACAATTAAGGAAGTTTGATATTAGTGAGCTTTTATTTGCCTCTAAAATTGGTTTAAAATCACAAGTAGTAAAAAAATTACAAAATATCGTCAAAGAAACATCCAATGCAACTAAATTAAATCATCTAAGCATTGAGAGGGCTTTGGCAATAGTACTTAGTACATGGAAAGTTATCCAAAAGACAATACCAAAATATTCGTGAGTCTGCAATTGAGAACAATAGGGATATTTATCCGCCTTAAAATAACGTACGGGATACAAAAATGTTACCCCAAAAATATTCTTTTTTCGGATCATTCAGTTACATTTGACTTACATTCACTATTTGATCACACTACGTACAATCTACTATCGACTATAGAACTAGAAAATGTTAAAACTAACCTGTATAGTTTCAATTCAGCTTTATATAATACAAAACAAAAAGTCATTAAACAAGTAGTAGGTGTGTACACACTGGATGATCAAAACTATTTGAGATAATCCAACACTTTCATCTACAAAGCCATGTCGCCTTTTAAAAATGCAGTTCCTAAAAGAAACTGTAGACATTTTAAAACGGAAAACTCAATTCGTTAAAGTTTAAATTCAAACATCTGAAACTACATTTACAATAAACTCTTTACAAACGTTATTGGTAAAACACCACCTATATATGACAATGCTAGACATGAAAATAATAAATTTTCTTACCGATAATCCTCACAAAAGTATTACTTGGGTGGAGCTTCCTCTGTAGAGATGAATAACTTGGAAAAACTTCTACAAAAACTTATAATGGACTGCACGCTTGGATAACATTGTTAACAGTATGTATAAAATAATAACTAGGATCCATATTGTACCGTTACAGTGTTGTAGAATTGAAAATTTAGCAATGGAAAAGTAAAAATGATACGAGATGACTGACTAAATGACCATATTTACTGTGTAGTGATAAAGGTTGCAGTTGCATAAGATCTTTGTGTCCAAAATTGTAGCACGTCCTGGGGCCTATTTCATAAAACTCCTTTGCAACAACAATAGTGTTTTTCTTCCTTGTTGAAGGCATGGTTCTCCGGTCTCACTGTAGAGGCTTTGCTCGGATGTCGTTCGGTATGCTCCAAAGGCGATTCTTAAGGCGGAGTTGAGAATTAGAGTAGTCTTACTGGCGAAGGCGTAAGCGACTGACCCATAGTCTATTTTTGACCTTACAATGGATTTGTACAGTAATAATAATACGTTTTAGTCCGAGCCCAACTTTTGTGTGCCATTGTCTTTAAAATGTTAATTCTGTTGTTGCAGAAGAGTGCTAATTATTTTATGTGTTGCTTCCATCTTAGCTTACTATCAAAAAAAATATCTAAGGGTTTGTTGTATAATATTTATTTATTTATTTATTTATTTATTTATTTATTTATTTATTTATTTATTCATCCCAAACAGGCTTCATGCCTAATTACATGGAATACTTAATTCAAATATTATTATACAATCATATCCAATACACAAGTATTGTTTATTAAACACTAATATAAGTAAAAAAAAAAAAAATTAATACAATCATAGGTATATCGATAAATTAATTAAAATAGTCATTAACAATTTTCTTAAATTGTCGTAGGGTCAAGGAAAAATCTAATTCTGTTAAGGAACTTACTTCATTTGCAAGTCTAAGCATAGTTGGCAGAGGAGATCGGGCAGAGGAGGTTTGAACGAAGTTATCCATATTTCTTGGAGAAAACTATTCACTGTGTCTTCTCTACAGAAAATTTAAATCTTGTGGTGAGTGACCATTCTTGTAGCTTGTTTAGGGCTGTTTGGATAATAGTTATCATTGATCTTAGACATTTTCCTTTTAGATAGACAACCAAGTCGTCCGCATCTAGTCTGGCTTTTATGTAAATCATTTAAGATATCGTTTAGGGTTGCTAGAAAAAGGGTGGGACTTATTATGGATCCCTGTGGAATGCCGTTTTCTTGGGGATGGATTTGGAAAGTGGTCCCGTTTGTTCTGACGGTAAAGAGGGATGTTTTTAGAAAAGCGATATAATTGCCTTAAATGTTCCAGGTTTAAATTTTCTTTTAAATATAGTGTTTCTAGGCTGTGTTGAAGGCTTTATTGATATCGAAAAAGATAGCATAACACATTTGTTTTGTGGCTAATGCTTCATGGATGTCACTTTCGATGTCTAAGGTGTTGATCTGTTTTTTCTAAGGCGGTTCTGTTCATCTATGATATAGTGGTGTTTTCCTAGGTGCCACATTAATCTTTTATTCATAATTTTTTCAAATAGTTTACTTGTGGAACATGTGAGGGAAATTGGTCTGTATGATTCGGGGTCTGATCGGGATTTATTGGGTTTAAAAATAAGATTTGTTTGTTTATTTTACCTACCTTATCTGCATATCAACTTTATGAAACCTGTGATTTTTTATTTTATGTTTTGATTACAAAAATTTCAACTTAGTGTTAGAAACTTTAAGCCTCTAATTATTTGTCTTAATTTATATTGTAATAAAGTTGTTTTTTCATAAAATATTTTACAGTATATAAGAAATCAACATAAACTGTTTTTACAAAAAAAATAGTTTCTTGTTTTTTAACAAAAATACGATAATATAAAAATAATAAATTGCTTGCGTTTTTAGATGGAAACCGGTCCTGTCATTTCCATATATAGACCTACCCAAATAGGGAATATGCCAGAAAGAAAGAAAAAGATGGTAATTGGCGTTGAAAATGTATGTTTTTGCATAAAAATGCCTACAATTTTGGCGACTGCACGTTTTGCTCTTTTTAATAACACAGCTGATCTCCAGCACCCGTACATTATATCAACCAACGTTTTAATTCCCCTACACAACTCCAAAAACGATGTTATGTTTTTCGTTCTGGAACCGAATAATTATGTATATAAATGTATGTCTCTCTTTCACCCTTAATGGCATACAAAGTTTTTTTTTCGAGATCAGAGTACCTATACCATTTTTATTTACATCAATCGGAATAGGATTGCCAAATGTCAAAAGGTAATCTGATTTGGTAAGGATAATTAAATTATAAATAATTAGTGGAATGGAATGAATTTTTTATTTTAAATACCAGCCAATCTGAAGTGCTAGTAAGAGCAATATTTTATTATTACAACCAGTTTTTCCTTTACCCTAGGGACATTTGTTTGATGCGTGGCGCTCCTGGATGCAGTACTTCTCAACTAAAGTACGCAGGAACATACAAGGTGGCGCAAAATAAAGTCCCATATTTGTTTTTTATATAAAAGTAAGATTAATTAAAAAACAGTCATATTATAAATGAAAAATATTTATTTAAACTCTAAAAATTTGTTTTGTTACACACTAAAAACAATATCGACCAAATGGCCACCCCCAGCATTAATGCAATAATGAGCTCTTTTTAAAGCATTTTTCATAACTTTCTCCAACATTTCAGGAGGTATTCTGTCAATTTCTTCCCGGATGTTGTCTTTTAATGCTTCTAGTGTTCGAGGATTATTTACAAATACCCTATCTTTGAAATAACCCCATAACCAAAAGTCTGGAACATTTAAATCGGGAGACCTTGGCGGATATGCAATATCGGCGTTTTTCGAGATAAGGCGTCCAGGAAAAATTCTGATAATCGACGGATTATTTTGATAGAAAAATTTTACGATTTTAGCACGTTCTCGAGGCGTATATCGATTCATAATGAATTTCCCAAGTATCTACTTTGCAACTGACAGAAAAACTCGGAACAGATATCAACTACAAACGAAACCATGACAACATTCCATAGGGTAATTGATTTTGCGCCACCTTCTACAAGCTATTTTCTTACAATATAAAAATACCTACAGAAAATAAAGACATTGGCGACAAACTTTTATTAAAAATATCTATGTTGAGGGGGTAATTTTGTTTGACGATATGAGTCAAGGCGTCAGTTCATTACTGTATATTAAAGTATTTTACTCAAAACCATTTTCTCTAAATGCTACCTGTTTCCGATCAGGTCAAAGCGTTGAGTGGATATAAACCAACTGAAGCCATTTTATATTCAAATTCCAGTATAATGTCTGCATTTTTTTGTAGAAATAGGTATGAGTGGCACGGACATTTTAAAAATAATGCAAAAATTATTTCAAAAATAAGGGGGAAGGGTTCCAAAAACGAACACCAATTTTAAGAACAATAATAAATAATAAAAGGATTATTTAGAGAATACTTACATTTGTTTCTGTACATCTTTGTTTATTATAACACAAATTCTATAATACTAATTAATAATAATTCTAATTTTTCTCGAACAGTTTAAAAAATAAACCAATTGACGTTACAGAAGGTTTTATGAATTTTAT
Source organism: Psylliodes chrysocephalus (assembly GCA_927349885.1). NCBI lineage: Eukaryota > Metazoa > Arthropoda > Insecta > Coleoptera > Chrysomelidae > Psylliodes > Psylliodes chrysocephalus. The sequence goes on from OV651819.1 coordinate 13,914,631, forward strand.
ATTTGGAACGTCCAGTATGCCTCTACTCTTTTATAAAACATTCATAACTGATCTAAAAATTTGTAAATATGCAAGCCATTTTAGCTATACATATTTCCTAGTCAACCCACTTGCTCTTTGATCTATCAATGAATGCGTAAACTAAAATTATCGGTAAAGAAGGTAGAAAAAGGTTTTATTGCGTATATTATTTAAAATTTCGGCTTGTTTTTTTAGTTCTCCATTTGTTGGTGCTCTTTCTTTTCACTTCTTACAAAGGTAGTTAGTAGTTATTCCCAGTTTTAAATTACGATATATAGGTTTGGCAACAGGGCTTATAGTACGACAATAAGTAGTTTGTGCAACAAGAGTTGATATAGACAATCCATTGGAGTTGTACAGTATATTTTTTCTACGACCCACTAACGAAAATCTACAAATAAAAAAATATTTTAGATTATTAAGACAAAATAACTAATTTTAAAATAATGTATGAATTTTACACATTTTTAAAATAAATATGAAAAAAAAAATAGTCGCCAGCCGAGAATCGATCCCCGGCTTTTGGCGTGGAGGGCAAGCACTCTGTCCACGCTTCTACGGCCACTTTTACACGAAAAAAAAAATTGTAGAACAAATTTCTACAATTATAGATTTTTTCTCTACAATAAATAGTACAAATATGGACAGAGAATTTGTAGTAAAAATTTCCAAATATTTGTAGAGAATGTATTGTAGTGTTATTATCTACAATATGTAGTAAAAATATCCATACGTATCACAAGATTTGTTCTACAAATTGTTATAATTTTTGCTATTCATTGTATGAATTTATATTAAAAATGTATTGCGTTTCATGAAAATTAATACAAAAAGTTTAAACAATAAATAGTAGAAATTCAAACAAATTGTAGTAATGTTTAATAAAATTTATAGTAGTATCCCACAATTAATATAATTATAACCTAAAAAAAATGTTTGTTAATAAAATATTCAAAATTTATTGTTTTAATTAAAAAGATACAAAGTCTTAATTACATTATGTCATAAATAACAGTAATAATAGCTTCCTCAGTCTCAGTTGGTTTTACTGCACCTGAAAAATATGAAATAAAAATTAATACCTATTGAACTGCTCATACCCATAAAACGGGGATATCTATAACCTTTACAGTAATTGGGATAAAAAATGACCACGTCGGAGAACTAAAAAAAAATGAGAAAGTAGGTATGTCACAATTAAATCGAAAAAACATCATCGAACTTGGCACAACAATCGATCGTTGGCCATAACTATTTTTATTAAAATAATCTACTAAGGTTATTTAAATTAGTTATCTAAAGGTAAATTATTCAGAAACAATAATAAATGTACTTACCACTTATAAAAGTTAATATTAAAATTTTCTCGAACTATCACTGCTTATAATATAATAATGTGTTATATATGTACGATGCTTTGTTTTGTGAACATGGCGAACGACTACTGCTGTGTGACCATTTATGGTCGACGTCAGAAAATGTTGGCCAATAGCAGAATTCTGTTTTATTCACATGACTTAAAATTTGTACAATATTATAGAATATTTTTCAACAAAATTGAATTTTTATCCTAAGAAGGGATGTAAAGTAATACTATTTTTTGTAGAGAAAATTACTATTTTTTGTAGAGATAATTATTAATATTTGTACAAATTTTAACAGAAGTTAATAGTAATAATTACAATAATTGTAATAAATTTCTACTTCTACAAACAATAATAAAATATACTAAAGATTGTGGTCTTCTTTCCTATTGTTGTAGCATTTTATTCGACAATTCAATTGCTACAATAATGAATAGTTTTTAACTATAAATTATAGTAAATTTTTCTACACAAAGTTAAGTATTTTTCTACAAGTCTACTACTACAACATTGTAGTAAAATTTTCTAGTCACATTTTTTTCCGTGTACGATTTTGGTTTTAATACTCGTAATTAAAATAGTTTCATATAGTCTAATTATTTTTTTTATCAAAATATGTTCCAAATAAAAATGCTATTATTTGCGATTATTTATCGATTCTACACAAAAATAACTCATTTTAATTTATATTTAATCTCAATAACTAAAAAATATTCTGTGTTCTCACTACCTAGAATGGATATGAAATATATTCGTTTAATGAACGCAATGACATACTTTTTCGTTTTGTAGATAACCTAATATCCATGTAGGTGTAGAAAAACAAGTGTACGACAGCCAGCTTCGAATTAAACATTCCAACTGCTTGTCCAAATGACTGCCACTGATGGAATTGACAGGATCAATGATATATAGTTATATTGAATGCTCAAAGCAGTGCTCAGCCTTTGAATATATCAAAAAAATAATTAGCTACATTTTACTTTAAAACATGAGCTTATGCTAGAGGTATTTTAAAAAATATATGATAAAACTATATAACTATATTTACATCATTGGCCCTGTCAAATCCATCAACTGGCCACAGGCAACCATTTTCTTTGAAATGCCTAATACACATTTACAGGACACTGTATTTGAACAAAAATGGGCAGTCAAATCCCGAAATTGTGTTGCCCATAGGTAACTACTTTATAATTAGACCGTTTGTAGTTAGTTAATACAAACACCTTCCAACACCAACGTATTTGTCCCTGTTACCATACAATAAAAAAATTTCTTGCCAACTCAAAAAGTCGTCAATCAGAGTCATCAATCTTGTAAATTCTGTCTCATTAAAGGAACTATTAGTTATTTATAGTTAATCCCACTGATTTGTTATCTTTCTGCTGATGATATTGCAACAAATAATGTTACTATTGAAATTTTGTCTAAACTGTATTTGAATACATTTTCTATCATTTTAAAAGAAAAATTATTAATTGAACTTTCTTTGTGAATAAATGTAAAGGCTTTATACAAAGTTAAATTTATGTTAAATGTTAAAATTTATTTTTTCTAATTTTAACATATAAAGTGACATTTTTTGTAATCCAGCAAGTGTCAAAAAGATCTAGTTTACGCAACCAGTTGCATACTGTTGAACTTTATGAAACTGGTTTTGAAAAATTCATTACGTCACCAGTTGCACAAAAAAAACAAATAAAAATAAACTTTTTTTGGATCAAAGAAGAGCAGGTTGGCTTATAAAAATAGGATTTGGTTAAACTTACTACCTAGTAATAATGTTGTTTTAGTCCATATTTTTACGTCAAAATCAGCACAAAATAATCAAAACATAATACACGACAAAATAACACACTGCAAGTCCTTGAGAATAAATATGTTCTAATCGTGGTTCTAATTGTCAATAAAATGATGTATATGCAACTAACAATACAAGAAAGTAATATTGGTTGCATAAATGTCAGTAAAGTTTAACCAAAACACAATTTCAGTTAAATTTTTTGTCAAAATTAGAAAAAATATTGTATGTAACACGTTACGAAATGCTGTTTTATGTAACTTCTCTGCTCGTCCCGCAAATATTCACTCGTTACATAAAATAAGGCATTTCGTAACTTGTTTCATAAATAGCATGGAAGAAAAATTTATGATTGTAATATTTTTATTAAACTAAAAAAGATATAAATATTTTGATAATTAATATTTTAAAATATATTACATAAATATGCGCAAACGAGTTTACCTTCTAATACTGTATGTTCTACATACATAATCAATGTAGAAGTTTTTAAAATTCAGCTTTGACCTCAGTTGCATAAAATCATTCAAATTTAAAAAATTAACAAGTGGAGGTTGTTATATGACATCCGGTTCCCCCCCCATATTGTTTGCATACTTTTTAGTGATTAATTCCCATGATTCAATTCTGATACATTTACAGTAGTCTGTCTGATTAAAATTTTGGACAGTTTGACACATTAACAAAATAGGTTATATTGTTATATACATAGCAAACTTTTTTGTTTGTATTTCGTGTCCCATTCTTGTTAATTAATACGTTAAAAAGGGCGCACCTTATATCGAACTTTTTTATCGCATGTAATTATCAAAGTGTCATCGAAGCATTTAATTCGGAGACTGTCAAATACAGTAACACTAATACGTTCGGATCGGTTTAGGAAATGATATTTCATCGCACCATAACAAAAATGCCGTCAACAGTAGTAGATAAAGTGCCCAGATAAATAATATTCCGACAAAATAGAACAAAGAACATTGTGTTATTATATTTTTTTTTCGAGCTATAGGTAAATAAGTAAAGCAGCTTATTATGAAAAATTAGAATAAGAGAATTATTAATAGTTATATCAACATCCTCTATCGTCGTAAAAAGTGCTCCCACGAACAATACGTAATAAATGCCGAACGATATACATACATATATACATTTATACAATACGGCGTTATATTCTCTAATATGCGCGGGCACCTGACTCAGAACAAATACACTTCTATTGTTTTATATTTCAGCAACGGCACTTAAATATGTTATTAAATTGTTTTATTGTTTCCGGTATATCGAATTGCTTGTACCTTTTTGTTTAAACTTAATATATGCAATCAATCAGAGACGGATTCAGGAGAGATGTGCAAAAAAATTATAAAGTTTAATACACCAATCTATTAAATTATTGTAACGTGCATATTTGACAGTTAGATATACTCTATTTTAAATTCGGTATACTCTTTATCTAAGTGGACGCAAAAAGGTTAAGCGTTCTAAGACTGACGGTTGGGGATGTAATCCAAACATACTGCGTTGGATGTATACTGCAATAGTGAGACCAATCATTACTTACGGGGCTATAGCCTGGAGTAACAGAACTAGTTTAGCTACTACGCAAAAGTACAAAGACTAGCCTGTATTTGCATTACTGGTGCAATGAGAACCTGCGCTACGGCCGCAATGGAGGTGATCTTAAACCTCACTCCTCTACATTTGATGATAGAGAATGTGACAAAAAGGACACCATATAGAATGATCAGGAACGGAGTAATCAGACGAAAGTCTACTTGCTTCAGGACTAAAGATACCTGGGACATGCCCCAGGATGAAATGCTAAAGTATAGTTTTGTGAAAAACTTCAAAACCACAGAGCTAGGCTGCAAGAAAGAATGGAGTCAAGAATCCATCGCGCTTACAACCGAAAGACATGCTATTAAGTGGTATATGGATGGCTCCAAAACCATAAAAAGAACTGGAGTGTATGGGCCGAGAACCAAGGCACTCCGAAAGCTTGGGAAAATACCCAAGCATCTTCCAGGCGAAAATTTACGCCATCGAGAAGTGTTTTGAGAGAAACTATCATAGACAAGGGATTATTATCATGTCCGAAAGTCAAGCGCTGAGCTCTTACGTAATCAGCTCAAAAATGGTCTGGAGATGCCTAGAACAATTGAATGAGCTAGGCGAGAAAAATAGAGTTACTCTCACTTGAGTCCCGGGACATAACAGGGTACAGGGTAACGAGATTGCAGATAGTCTTGCAAGGAAAGGGGCTCAAATACCCTTTGTAGGACCTGAGCCGTACTGCGACATCAGCAGTAATATAATATTAAGAGAGATTAAAAAAGAATTGGGCAGTAGAAGAACCGATAATTGGAACAATCTCTTGTGGCTGAGACAGGCTAAGATACTCCTGGGTGAATATAACTAGAAAATATCGGAAGCCTGCATCTGCTTGAGCAAGAACAGGCTACGTATTGTAACAGGGATCCTTATCGGGCATTGCCGACTAAAAGAGCACCTTCGTAAACTGAGAGTAGTAGAGGATAGTGAGTGCAGATTCACATTCTAACTGAATGTGTAGCACTTCAGAATCCAAGGGCACTATATCTAGGAGGATATCAAATAGAAGAGGGAGATTTACCTAACTTGAAGCCATTCCAAATCCTACACTTCCTTGAGAAAATAGGATTGGAAGGGTCGTTGTAGGCATTGAGACATTTCCTTGGTGCATAAGCGACAGAAGGGGACACAATAGATATTTTAGGTTGCAGTGTATTAACACCTCATTCCCAACATAACATAAGACTGACGGTTTTTGTTAACAACATTATCTCTTGCGATTCTCTTTTTTATTATTTAATTTTTATTATCAATAGACAGGAGTATGTAAATTCATTCGGGGTACCTAAGTTGTACAATAATTGACTAGTAAGTAACCATGCCCTAATTGCTGTATTTTTGGCCCAAACTAGTTTATATGTTCACTTAAAACAAATCAATGTTGTTACGAGTTCGCTTATATATTTATGAGTCTATTTGCATCATATTTAAAAAAATTAATTAGTAATATTTGTGAAAATAATCTAATCAATGTCAACAAGGACTGTTTTGTTTGGGTAACAGTACACAAATTGACGTAAAAGTCAGTGTACGGAACGTTGACATTGTCATGTCATTAAGTCTTGTATCGAATGTCAAATAAAGGAAACTTCACAATATGCGAGTTCGGTTTAGTTGACGTCTCGCGTTCTGTTCTAGAGATGCGATTCGTTGTACGGGGTGGCGCGTTCGATATTGAGTGTAGTTTGTGTTCAGTGCGTGAATGGGGATGATACTGCTGGCTACTTCCTCCAGTTCTGAGACTGGCCACAGCTCGAATTTTTGGGTTTAAAACTAGCTGCGTCAATAAAAAACTGCGAACCTTTTATATTTGTAAAATTTTAACATGAACAGGAACAAATTAACAATTACGATAACAACAAACTATGCTTTCTACTAACTAATAAAGGGTTTTCAAGATAAAAAAATGGAGATTACAAGAATAAATATGAATCTTTTTCCGTTGACTTCTGCCAAAAACAACACCTTGTCTAGCGATCGTCCCAAAATGTTTGTGATGCGCGAATGTTACGATACGTAAGACGCGGGTTGCTCAATAGAAATGTCGTCATGTATTTGTAATCAAAATTCATACAGTGCGTGTTAGGAGATTTTTAGCGATCAGTTTTTGTATCCATTTTTACCAGGAGATCAATTCACAATATTGTTTTATTATACATAGATATAGTTTTGTCAGCTTCTTGGTATATGGTAGGTTAGTCTCTCGGAAATGGTCCCTAATACATATTGGTAAATGATCGGTTCTTTAAGGATGCTTTCTGAACACACTCGGCCTTGTCATGTCAAAGCTGTATTCAGGACTACGTGGCCAGTTTGTTTGTTAGACTTTTTTTTCTAGAGTTAAACAAGCAAGTCATCTTCTGATTGTCGTGGAGAAAATCTTAATTTATGTGATCATCGAGTCTTCTCATGTAAGGGTTATTTAGATATTTCCTCAAATATAGTTGTGATATAGTTTAATGAGAACTTTTGAAGTGTAGTGGAAAATTACCAGCAGAACCCTTTACGAAAAAAGTATGATTTTGGTCTATTTTTCGTAATAATATTGTTTGTCCATTGATTCTAATTATGTGAGTGCATGATACTGTTTATGACTCTTGTTGAGTCAGTGTAGTTTTTCATTCATACTAAGTACTTAATAGTTTTTATTTTCAATTTAAGGTAATTAATTTTATAGATTGGAGAACTTGAGTCAAATGGTACAACATTTTGTTTATATTTTAAAGTTTTACCCATGATTTCACCCTCAGAGATACAGTACATCAATTTTCTAGAACATTGTTCCATATATTCGTGGTCTGAGCGACGCCGAAGGCCTGAAGGTTGCCACCAGAATAACTGAAACTTTTGTAACCGTAGTAGATCAAATTTTTATTGATAAATTGTTTCTTCTTTTTATTTAAAGTTCACTTGTAGGCAGTTTCCCTCTCTGGAAGTTGCAGAGCGCATTTCGTACGGTACGTTTTTGATAGAATTAAGCATATTTATATGCATTTACATTATTTGTTATAAGAACTAAATGTTGTACCGATTTCATTTGTTTATTTGAATTTCTTTGAACACAAGTAATATACCTTTATTTTTGCGCATGCTCGAGTTATAAACGATTTTTTAAATATAAGTCAATTAATTGTGGAATTGTGGAAATTTTGACTTTTTTTCTAAAATATACTGAATACTTTGGAGTTTGTATTTAAAACAAGAGTGTTCACATTAAGATGATTCGTAAAATGTTTATTAAGCGTTTGGAGAAAGAGGAACTTGAGTGGGAACTTCGGTTTAGAGGTCTTAATATTAGCACCTTGCATAAGATGAAATTCCACCTCACTGAAGAAAGCTAATGATTGCTTTAAATACCCTAATTACCCATTTAAGTTTGCTGAGGATGAGGCTGCTCTTGTAAGGAAGTGTACGAAGTTAGACGCGTTGGTAAGTAGTTACAGTGGCAGTGTTAATATTAACCACAGAGTATCCGAACGAATTATAATTTTGATCTTCGTATATACTTTATTAAAATATGTCATCACAGTAAACTCGTATTTTGGCAAATTTGTGAAAATTTTTGAAAATCGCCAACTGTCGACAAAATCAAAGAATTTAATTGTTTTTAAGCTCCTCACATCCTGCATTTTCGAAGTTTTTGGAAAAAAGTATATTGTACAAATTATAAAATCTTCACAAGTCAGATTTAAAGAACATACGAAATATAATAAATAGTCTATCAGTAACGAGATTAAGGTTTTCCTTATGTATATATTTTCTTTTAAAAGGGCTCAATCCACGCCTGCATTGGGAACTTAATTTATGCAAATGTCCGCGTTTCAGAACAGTTTAAATATATAAACGCTCGCCGTGTTATCGCGTTTCTGATCTTTTTCGAGATGCCTTTCCTGTTTCGTTCCGATCGGTCATTGTTCCGCTAATTTCGTATCTTGATAAAAGGCGGATTTACAAGTATTTTTCTCTTTACGGTTCACTATCGCGCCGCTCTATTAAACGACCGAAAAGTAAATGAATTTCTGGTATTCTATGTCGGTTGTTTACATTCTTCCTTCCTCCGGTTGTTGTACATTTGATCTACATGCTGTTTGTTACGTTCTTCCGGTTGTATAGCAATAGTCTGGTTTTACTAGTCGAATTATTAAAGAATATTTTAAATGGACAGGCGTAATATAACGAAGTGGTAAACAGCTGACCAAAATTTAGTACACCACTTCCGAAATGTATATTTTCCGTACTCCTTATGTACTTCCTTCGTATTGCCTGCTAAATTATATTCACAGGTTCGATGTTGAATCATTTTCAGATGTTGTAAAGAAGACAGGTCCCAATACAGTAGGGGAACTGGGGGATAGTTGACCATCAGGGATTCATGATCATATTTTTGTTAAAAAAAAAAAAATACAAGTTTTCCCAAAATCACAAATTTCCAGGAAAAAGTAAGCACTCTGGCATCCCTGTATTCTCTTCACAGACAGCTCAGCTAACATTTTGGGGATTTACAGTTGGTTGTTTAGTTTGGTGGTGTATATATAAATAATTTAGTGTACTGTGTTTGTTTTATTGCAAAGTAAATATTTTAGTTTTTGCAATTTATACATCTGTAATCTCAGTGGTGTTTGTTTGAGTAATTGATCATTATATTGCTGTTGCTGTTTGTATTCTTTTGCTGTGTGTCCTTAAAGGGATACTTAATCACTCCTAAAAGAGGGATACTTGATCAGATGATCAAATATCCCATTGCATTTTTTTGGCGGTAAACTCAAATTTACAACTTTTGAGTTTGTTTATAAGGTTTTTTTCCGCAGATGCCAAGGTTTTATAAAAGAAAGGAAGTTTCATCGCCTAGAATAAACATAAATGAGAAAACTATAGAAAGAGCTGTCCAGGAAGCATTAAGAAAAGATAGTCCAATAAAAGCAGTAGCTAGAAAATATGGGATCGACAGAATGACTCTTAAAAGGTACATGAAGAAGTATGAGATAATTCCAGATTCAAAAATGACATCAGAATATAAAAAACGGTTAATATTTTCACAAGAGAGAGAAGGGGAATTTGCAATTTTTTGAAATCATGTGCAAAAATCATCCATGGCCTCACATTGAGAAAAATCAGGGAATTGGCATACGAAATAGCAGTTTGAAATAATATTCCAACGCCAAAACAATGGGATGACAATAAAATTGTTGGCATATATTGGATACAGTGGTTTATGCACCGCAACAATACTCTTTCTCTAAGAACTCCAGAAGCTACTAGTCTTAGTAGAGCCACTAGCTTTAACAAATTGGTAATTTTTTAACAATTTAAAATTAATATTGGATAGTGAAAAATTAAATGAAGATAATATATGGAATGTGGATGGCACATACTGTACCACGGTACAAAATCCCAAGAAAATTGAGGCTCCGAAAGGCCAAAGGCAAGTTAGCCAAATGACATCAGCCGAAAGAGGACAACTAATTACCGTGTGCTGTATAATTAATGCATCTGGAAATAGTATTCCGCCATTTATGGTATTTCCTAGAGTCAATTTTAAGGCAGTTATGCTGACTGGTGTACCTGAATCTCCTGGAGCCACTAATGTGTCTGGGTGGATGTCAACTGATACAATTTAAATGTATCTTTAACATTTTGCTACTCACGCCAATGTTTCGAAAGATAGAAAAGTCCTTCATATCATAGATAATCATGATAGTCACATTTCTGTTAAATCTTTAGACTTTTGTGAAAATAATGGGATTATTCTTTTGACTTTGCCACCCCATTGTAGCCACAAATTACAACCACTTGATGTGGGTGTTTTTGGGCCATTTAAAAATGCATATGTAGCCCAATCGGATTAGTATTTTAGATTCTGAAAAATTCGAAGCAGCAATTTTTCTTCGGAATTCGTTGGAGGGGGTCTCTGGTAGTCTAAATTCAAAAAGTTGGGATTCCAAAGTTGTCGTTACCTCCGCCATCTTGATTTAAAGGGTTATTTTTTGTATCTTGAATAACTCATTTATTTTCAATTTTACACGGAAAATAGTTTTTACAAAAGTTATTTAAAATTAAATTTCCTACAATTCTGCTTTTTTTTTTGTACGATCGATTTTTTCGATTTATACCCGAAAAGAGGGGGTGAATTTTTGGTTATAGAATAACTCGTTTATTTTCCATTTTACGAGAAAAATTGTTATAAACAAAGTTGTTTAAAATTAAATTTCCTACAATTCTGCTTTTTTTGTACGATCGATTTTTTCGATTTATACCCGAAAAGAGGGGGTGAATTTTTGGTTCTAGAATAACTCGTTTATTTTCAATTTTACGAGAAAAATTGTTATAAACAACGTTGTTTAAAATTAAATTTCCTACAATTCTGTTTTTTTTTTGTACGATCGATTTTTTTGTATTTATCCCTGAGAAGAGTGGGGGTGAACCTAAGTATTGTATTGTCACGTTTATTATTGATGTTGTACCATTATTTTTTCTGTTTGTTTTTTTTTTGCTGATACCTGGAATTAAAAAGAAACGTGATAATACAATGATAAGAGTTTACCCCCACTCTTCTCAGGGATAAATACAAAAAAATCGAGCGTACAAAAAACAGAATTGTAGGAAATTTAATTTTAAACAACTTTGTTTATAACAATTTTTCTCGTAAAATTGAAAATAAACGAGTTATTCTATAACCAAAAATTCACCCCCTCTTTTCGGGTATGAATCGAAAAAAATCGATCGTACAAAAAAAAAGCAGAATTGTAGGAAATTTAATTTTAAATAACTTTTGTAAAAACTATTTTCTGTGTAAAATTGAAAATAAATGAGTTATTCAAGATACACAAAATAACCCTTTAAATCAAGCTGGCGGAGGTAACGACAACTTTGGAATCCCAACTTTTTGAATTTAGACTACCACAGACCCCCTCCAACGAATTCCGAAGGAAAATTGCTGCTTCGAATTTTTCAGAATCTCAAGCCTGTTCTTCACCTAATCCGATTGGGCTAATGACCGAAATGCAAATGAGTGGATGTGACAAAATCCCGGTAGAGTCATAATAATATATGACGTCTCCCAAATTATTGGGAAAACTTATCCATTGGCTTTCTCTAGTTCAAATATTAGAAGCAATTTCACTAATATTCAAGGATGAGGACTTCTTGACAGCATAGATTACTGACCGTCCTCACCCGGAGCAAATTCCTGCTGAAAACGAAAGTATAGAGATTATTTATAAGACTCCAGAGAAAACCAATCCAGAACCTACTCAACTTCAGGATAAAGTAAACCAAACACTCCCAGGAACGAGTGGATTATGTTAACATTCAAAATCCTCCAATTTTCTTATTAGTCCCGTTGAAGTTAAGCCATTTCCTAAAGCAGCCCCCAGGAAAATTAACAGAAAGAGAAGAAAGAAGATAAAGTCCGTAATATTAACGGATATACCAGTAAAAGAGGAAATAGAAAATAATTTAAAAGAAAGGGAGGAAAAGAAGCAAAAAATAACTGAAAATGCAAACAAAAGGGTTGTAACAAAACTGAGCAAAATTGAAAAAGTAAGGAGGAAAATTGTATCTTCTCCAAGTTCTTTAAGTGAGAGAGTCAGACGATTCTTTAATTGATTTTGAGGAACTGCTTTCTGTAAATACCGGTAATCGCAAGAACGGGAAATTTGTACTCGTACGATTCGAAGGAGGCCAAAGAATGCCATCGACATTGTGTGTGGTTGATAATGTAGATGGTAATGATGGTGATTGCAGGGTTATTGCTTTGAGATTTGCAGACAAAAGTAAAAAATCTTTTCACTTGCAGATTCCACCATCAGTGACGTTCCATTTGAAGACATCATTGGATTAGTCCCTGATCCAAACGTTACTTTAAAGGAGCAAGAATGTATTATACATTTCCAAAGCCACTTGATATTTTTGAAAGGTGTTAAGAATAATTGTATGCATTTATTATAACTATATATTTTTTTTATTTGTATTTTGTTAGAATAAACATTTAATTTGTGTTCTATTTATTTTTTGTGCTTATTTAAATGAAATGATCAAATCTTCCTGAGTACTGATCATGTATCCCACGTAGTGGGGATACTCGATACTTTTGCAAAAAAACAGAGGTTGCTGAATGATATAAACGACAGTATTTCTATCAAATCATTTAAATAAATGTTAGTACAATTATGTATTTACTTTTGTTCTATGTTCTTGGTTATATTTCCATGGATTTTCAATAAAAAGTAAAACTGTGATCAACTATCCCCCAGTTTCATTACCTTGCGACATTCTAAATTTTATTTTTAAGTTTTCGTGGCGATAAACGTACTAATATTATTTATTTTGGAATAACTATTTCAAATCTGTATCTGATTATTGTGATTGAACGTATGAATATGAGAGCCAGCAAAACAATCGATTACAGGAGAAAGCTTCTGAATGAAGGGCCGCATCGTCGCATCCATCACGATTTCCTAACGCAACAAATTTACGTTCGACCGTTTCCTCCCGGACCTTATCCACAAACGCGACAATTTGACCGGAGCATCATTGTCGTCCGACTGAATCGCAGAGATACGTTTCATCGAAACCCGTCTTCCGAATTAATATGATTATTACACGGCAGGCAGGAATCGAGGATTTTGGCGGTATAGCTGCATGTCGATAACGGAACAATGTCGCAGTTTCCTGCTAAGGGCTGATCTATGTTTCCGGTAACCCGACCGGCCTCCGTTTTCCGGAGTCCGGAGCGTTGTCGAGTGCGTTCGCCCGAGTTAATTGTTTCTCTTTTGGATCGATGGGTCCTTGTCTTGTCGACGTTCATCAAAAAATTGCTTTTTTTATAGATTAAAATAGTGATTTTAATAGCCTACTTCATCAAATTAAAGTTTTTGAAGCCTTCTGCTCTTACTGCTGTTTTCATGCGATCGACGAGCCAAGTTATTGTCTCCTTGGCTTGATGATTTCACTTTGAAGTTTGATGGTCGAATAAATCCTCTAGTGATGGTATCACGTACCTGTTCCCAAAATTATAAGCGAATAGTTCAAAAATTAGTACGCATATTCAATGATTTCTTTTCATTGTGCATTGGTTTGCGTTCTGTTTTACGGTATCAGAATTAATAAAGTATACTGAATAGTAAGTGATCCGACTGTAGTTACTAACCAAACTAAGATCGGTTGGATTAAAACATTTTTTGTTTTGTTTCAGAGCAACTTTTGACAGTTTTGATATGATTTTGTGTAAGCCTATTTCATTTTTTATGAAATCATATGAAATAAACAAAAATGTAGACATATTTTTATGAAAAATATCCATAATATTATACAAAACGATACAACTCGTTTCAATACAAATAAAAATGTTTGGATGGCTGCAATGTATTGTTCTTTTGAATTTGAAATGGCAATAGTTATATTATTGGAAAACAAATCATGTATTCAAGATAAAGAAACACAATCTTTTAATTCGGTTTAGAAGCGGTAAGTCAAAGCTTTTTTAGTCATCATTTAAAATAGTAAAATGAATATATGTTTTTGGGTATTCTGTATTCATAGGACAACAACGATAAAAAAACGCGAACAAAAAATTTAGGGCTCTTGGAAATTACAAATAAATTGCACAAGTTTAATTGTTTTAACAAAGAGTGCAACTGGAAAATGTAATATTTAATTTTAAACCCACTATAAACATAAGATGCAATTACATCTTGTAAGGGGTTTTCTCGCCACAGAGAAAAGGATTCCTTACGAATGACGCTGGTTACGGGCGGTTCTCGAGCGCCAGATTTTTGGTGATGGGTTACTCCACGAACTTTGGAAACGGCGTCGAAAGTACTCGGGTAGCTATAGATGGAGATGAAAAATTCCAGGGGTCAAAGGTCACTTAGACACAGGTAATAGTAGGCCACAAGTAACGGGCTTTAATCGTTGCTTGGGCTGGTACAGAATTAATCACTAGCTGAAATATAAGGGGGAAATACATTTAGGAATTAACAACCAGTAATACGGCCAGTTAACATTGACACATATATTGTTTTAAAATATTTACAAACAAAAAAGAATAAATTAATGTATTTCAAATGTTGTTCTCCAAAATATATTTTGTGCGTCGGTTCGGCGTGACTCGGTGGTCCAGGATGGCGTGGCGAAAACGTGACAAGAGCTTAGGTTATGTTTACGGTAATGGAAGTCCCTCGAAGTCAATACCTTCGTGAGAGAGATCCACGGGAAAGGAAAACCTACAAAGTCAATACCTTTGCAAGCAAGGGTCGGGACGTCGGGAAGCGTACAGAGTCAATACCTCTGCAGGAGCAGGAGAGGAGAGTCTTACTAAGTCAGTACCTTAGTTCGACTGACGAGAATTAAATTCGGAGCTCTTTATATACTTGTCTCTGCTTGGCAAAAACGGCTACATGCTGAACCATAGGCGTATCTAAAACGGTGTTACTGGGGAACATCGTTACAATCTGAAGCTACAGAAACGGGATCCATTTTAATTTAACACACAAACTTTCTAGTGAAGAGATTTGAAATAAAACGTGATTTGTACACATATACTATTGAAATTTAGGATTTTGGAAGGTCAAAGAAATGTATTCTCTACAGATTTATTAAGAAAATATTTATAATGATACCCAAAGATATCATGTTACGGGTCAAAAATTCTGACTAGATTAGTTTAGCCGAGACAGTTTGTAAACAATAAATAACTCTTTTTTATTTTTGGTATGATTTTACTAAGTTTATATCTAGTTCTAGTCTAATCTATCCTAATTTATCCTAAACTAAACTATTCTAACTTTATTTAGCATTAAAACCCATTCTAACATTTTGTCTTATAT
This sequence comes from Psylliodes chrysocephalus, assembly GCA_927349885.1. Classification (NCBI taxonomy): domain Eukaryota; kingdom Metazoa; phylum Arthropoda; class Insecta; order Coleoptera; family Chrysomelidae; genus Psylliodes; species Psylliodes chrysocephalus. Next base: position 13,930,257 of record OV651819.1, read on the forward strand.
TTGTCAGCCTGATTACTTCTAGTGAATACTTTAGAGTCCAAAGAACTGTATTTTACTACACATAATAGTACACATAACTCTTTAAAATATCAGATACATTTTATTATTTGTTTACATTTATTTTATAACATCCACAAGTGTCTAATTCTTCATTTAACAAGTAAAGTCACACTCTTACCAGACTTTGTCCTGCTAACCTATACTATTCAAGACCTTCCATTGACTTATATGGATTTTCTACCATTTTGGGGAACTTTCTGGGGTTAGTTTTGATAAGCTCAGCTTTGTGGTAACATGTGCCATATTTTCGAGTAATTCTAGGATCTGAACGTTGAGCTGAAACTGTTAAACGAATCGATAATAAACCAAATAAATCGTTGTGATTTGAAACACCTTTTGGTGGATTTAAATATATTTTGATTTAGTTTACAACTAAAAAGGTCGTCCGACAGCTCCAGACCTTCTTTTAAGTATCTGGGAACTTTCATAGTCACTTTTTACAACTTTGCGGCTCTTCCTTCTTCTTCAAGCTATCTTCGCTTTCGCTATATAACTGGCCTTCCGTACCTCCGACTACGTTTGCTGGTACCAGTTCGGAATCTGCATGAAAGACAGAAAGGTTTGCATCGAGACTGATTATCTCAGGACCAACCCCCTATCGGTTAAGGATTATTTACTGCTTACCCTTGTGAGACCTTCATTAGGACCTAAAATACAGCAAGCTACACAGTACGTCTGGCCATATAGATCACAAGTAAGATCATTCCTTTTCATTAAAGGCCCCCATCTTGTTACGGGTTGAAAGTAATTTAAATTTAAAAGTACATTTAAGTAATTTTTGTTATGATTTTGTGTAATTTTAACTAACTATTCAATTTAATTTTAAAAGAGAAAATCTTCTGGTACTTGCCTTAATAAATAAAACTAATTAAAATTAATTTAAACATTTATTTAATTTTTGTTGTTATTACCATAACCTAGTCTCTGTACAATAATGCAGTCTTTCGAGATTCTTCTTCATTTTCGCTTCTTCTTTTTCCTTCAGGCCTCGTTCTAAAGTAAAGGTCGATATCTACTTTCCTATTGGTCATGAATTACTCCATTTTGATTAACTGTCTCTTTTTACTACGTCTTTCTTTTTTTTTTGGCTACTGAATTGGAACATGTGCTTCCCTATTTCTCGATGAATTTTCGGATTAAATTAGCCCTAAAAGAAAGATTACTTCATTAGTTTTGATCCTTATCTAATCAAAAAGTGTTTTAGAACATTAGTTGAGAAAACGCATTTTCTATACTCACTTTATTCGAAACATTTTTTCATATCTTCGTTGCCAACGAAAATTATGAAAAAAAATCAATTTCTCTATTATGATCCATTTAAGAGAAATCGTGTATAGCAAAAATTATAGAGAATGACATCTAAATCTTAAGTTTAAAATTTGGTGTTTTTCTCTTTATTCATTTTTGAGTTTTCGTGGATACAGACAATTAAAAAATTTATATTAAAATGCCGAATTCTTTATTAAGATTAAAATTATCTCCTGTTCAGGTGAAATTTAAAATGTTGGGAAATATTCTTGTAGGATTGGTCTAATACAAAATCCATAATGAGTCAAAATTTGAAAACACCGCCTAAAAGTAAGTTTTACATTTCGCGCATGCTCTGTTTCGGAAGATTTAACTTGAAGATTTAGCCACTCCTAATCGTCTCGCGCTCTCAAATTAGACAAATATAAATACAGAAGAATGGAGAACGGAATCTTGTGAAATACGATGCTGTAATTTAATTTTCTGAAATCTATTACTGAGGTAGTTAAATGAAAAAAAAAAACTACACGGGGCAGGATAATTTAATCAATATTTGATGATCAATTATTATATTATTATATTAATAATTCATACCTTTAAAAAATCTTTTACCTAATCTTAGTTTTCTGTGAGATAATCCTGGTATTGGAATTTTATTAGTATATTTCTTAAGTACTTGTTTGGTTTTTTATTCTTATTTATATAAATGTACTACTCTGAAAATTTCCAAAAAGAAAGTTACGGATATAGTATCATTTATAATGTTTATTGCTGCATCCGAACGCAGCGTGTAAAATTGTAAAGAGACTTGATAATTTCGAGAAGGAAGAAGGAGAAAAAAGAAGGCGACACTGTAAATAGCGTACAGAGTCATTTCCATACCAGCGTACTCGAAACTTCACAATGCTCTACGTCCCGGGTATTATTATATTCTATAATAATAACAATAATCGTAAACGCCGCGACGAATAACAATAATCATAACAATAACCGTTCGTAAGACATGTATATAACTCTAGAGAGTTTCATTAGTTTAATCACGTGCCGAGAGCACAGCAGCGCTAGCGTCGCTCGGTATACTTACTCTCGTATAACTTTAGAGCCTTTGTGGATGAGGATTGTATATTTAGCCAAATGTCGGATAATGGTTATGCTTAACGGCCGTTTTCTGATGCTTTTAATCACCGATTAACGTAAGGGCTAATTGGACCGAGAGAAATTTATAAGTTCGAACTGCGTTCTGACAAATTCATTTAATAAAACAGAATAAAAATAATAAAAATAATAATTCTAAATATACTGGGAGTTGCAGTTCATAGCTTCGCCTCTAACTCGTCCCACCAGTTGAATTTGCGCACCAAACTAAAACTATATCCTTTGTTTGTATTTTACGTTGTCTGAACATTCTTCTACATTGTCAGTAATCACTCAGAATAATAAAGTACTTTTCATCATCCACGACTGATCAATAATGGAGATGGCACCACTGGCTATGTTATGTTAGGAATGGGGTGTTAATTAAAAGATCTATTGTGCCCCCGTTTGTCGCTAATCCACCAAGGAAATGTCTCAATGCCTATAAAGACCCTTCCAATCCTATTTTCTCAAGGAAATGTAGGATTTGGAGTGGCTTTAAGTTAGGTAAATCTCCCTCTTCTATTTGATATCCTCCTAGATATAATGCCCTTGGATTCTGGAGTGCTACACATTCAATTAGAATGCGAATGGAGGTTTCGTCCTCCTCCTTCTTCTCCTCACGGAATTTGCACTCACTATTCTCTACTACTCTCAGTTCACTACGGTGTCCTTTTAGTAGGCAATGCCCGGTAAGGATCTCTGTTACAATACGTAGCCTGTTCTTGCTCAGGCAGATACAGGCTTCCGGTTACAACTATTCTTGTTTCTGTATTTATCCCTCTTTAGAAGCTGCTATGCCTAGTTAACTTCAGCGTATTACTGTAAGGTAAAGTTTGTATATTTCCTTCTTTCTATGTGGAGTAAGCTTTTCTAGCCTTTTCTGGCCTCTGCAGATCTGAGGGAATGGGATGGAAGAAATCGTGGTAGGTATCTGAGAGGAAAACCTCTTAAAAAGCTCATAACATGCCGTGGCAGTTGGGCTCAAACCTACGACATTCCGAATGCAAGGCAGATGTATTACCTCGCTCGGTATATCTTTGATGATATTAATACAATCATGGATTTATATACGAAAATAAATAATGTTGTTATTCACTTCATATAACCACTTACACTTTGTTAAGTGAATCGATAAATAAACGAACGGGTCGGTATTAAATTATTACTAACAAATAAAACTTTCCCGTGCTACGGCAGCGTTCGAGATTCCTCGACGAGAAAATGCAGGGGCGTGGCAATTGGAGAATTCCTGGGGGCTCCTACTCGAATCAAGTCCTCGATGGTAAAGCAATTATTACATCGCGAATATTATTAATATGTAAATTAAATAAATGATGCCGAAACGATAAATTTGCGGACGTCTATAAAATGGGACAGCTAGCTAATTTCATTACGGAAAATAAAGATATACGATTATACGATACTTTATTGGGACAATATAGTGTAGAAATGGACTTGTAAATGCTGATAGATTTTAGAGAGAACCATTCGACTTATAGATCAGGTTCATAGAATCTCTGATATAATTGAAAAGGCTTTAGAAAAGAGAGAACCATATTCATTGATGCTGCGCAGGATATTAACATGTTAAATTGAAGTTATTGTAAAATTTCAAGAATATGAAAATTTTAAATTTAACAAAATTTATTAATAAAATACTGCTGAAATCAAGTACCAATATCACAAAAGTAAATGCATAAATAAGATAAGTATATTACAAAGTAAAGCAATTGTACATGTAAGATAGTATGCGCTACCTATAAAACACTGGATTACCAGTTTAAATCAGTATTTTCTTATTAAAAAAACCAGCAAAATTTGTTTGAATAAATTCACAGTAAATATTTTTCTAAAATATAATAACTTATTAAATAAATATATAAATAAATAAATTAAACTACACAAAAATTAAGCAAAAAAATGCTTATGTAAAAAAGTACCTTTACCAAATAAACAAAAACTAAAAGGCGTTACTACTATCAGAATCAATAAGTTCGCCAACTTATATTATGACATGATTTGTAGTTTATTTTGTAAAATCTGTTAATAAACAATTTTGATCATTAATTTTCAATAATTTTGTGAATACAGCATTTCTTACATTCGTCTTTTTTCGTATTGTTTCGCCTTTTTCGTCTTTTTTGTCTTGTTTCGCCTTTTTTTCGTATTTTTTTTGTTTTTTTTTTTCGTATTTTTTCGTCTTTTTTCGTCTTGTTTCGCCTTTTTCGCCTTTTTCACATTTTTCGTCTTTTTTTTAAAAAATCTGAATAAAATGTGAAGATAAGGGAAGTTGAAGTAAAAAAAAAATAGTAATCAAAATCCAAAAGAAATATCAACATGAAATGTTTAGTAAAAAACAAGCTCTATGAGGGAATAAATAAATAAAAATAGATTGATTGAAATAATCCTAATAAAAAACGGGGGTTAAGGGGTCTGTTAAACTTGAAGAATATAGAATGCCAACCAGTATATATGTTCATTCTAGTTTTACTTTGCATTTGATTAATAATTATGCAGAATAAACACAAAAATAAAATAAATAGAAAATAAAATTTAAAAAAGCGAAATATATTCGTTTTTATGAATTTGAAAAAAAAATGTAAAATTAATATTACCCTAAATTTAACTTATTGGAAATTTGAATGACAATTATTTTGAAATAAGACATATTTACCTAAAGAAAACGTGTGTTGCGCTGTCACTGTCGGATCAATTAAATTCACATAATGCAGAATAGGAAATAGAACTGTCATTATTAATTTAGATAATTTATTTTATCGATTGCCCGTCATATAATGTAGCTTCTGAGTAGGGTAATAATTCATTAGAAAATAATTTGTTTATCTAATTACTTGATCAAACATTGACATCATTAAATTATATTAACCAATAACAAGAAATTTTTTGTTTCGATCGCCGCGCGAGCGACTTGTTTATCTAATGAAGCCAATTAATTATAAACGGCATTATACCAAAACATTCAAAATGGTCGACGAGGGAGATTTTCGCCGAAATGTTCGAATGCGATTGAGACATTCTCATTTTCATGTTACTATAGTTAACAATTTTATAAAGGAACAGAAATATATTCCAATACTCAAATTGTGACCATTTTGAAAATTTAAAATTATCGGAAATGAGAAAAACTCGAAGTCTGCATTATGTTTATTAACACACTATCGAATACCGCTGCAGCTGAAGACACGAACAAGCAACAGGACCATAAAGGAAGTATCATTGTGTGTTTGAGTTTAAATAAATCTGTCTGTATGAAAATAATTCTTCTTTAACAAAACAAAAATATTACTACCCATTGTAGAGACGCTACTGGTTACATGGCGATCTTACAGAGGCATAAAACCTTTATAACTAATTTAATTGGTAAAAACTTAAAATAATTAACTTAAAATTATTGTTTTTAAATGATTTATATTATAACACCCTGTATAGATATTTCACAAAACATGGTTTTATAATGGTTTATTAAATATTTCGAAAAACTAAACTATGTTTAAAATCTTACAAATTGAAGGACACAATAAAAATGTCTTTAACTCGATCAAAATTCGAGTGTTCCCGTTATCTCTTGGATACAGCGTCAGCGGCGCTGGTCTCCAAATGTGCCGAATAAAATATGTACTAAATGGATTTTTCGTGTATTGACAGTACCATTTTTAACAGACTTCGTAATTAAAAAATGTATTTTTTGGTTTTAATAAAATTATATTGATTTATAAAACAAACGAAAAGATTCATTTATTATTATTACATATTTTTTATTACTTCAGCTAAAGAAAAGTAAGTATAATAAAAAAATATTAAAACATGTTCACAGACTAGGTAATTAAGCAACATTATCTACGAGAAAGTGTATGAAAAGTTGCCTAATGGAGTTAAAGTTAATGTCAAACGTGGATTTAAAAATTATTCCCAAAAAATAATTGTAAATTGTAATATTTTCGAATGTAATTTATTCTTGTTTCCTTAATTTTTCAAGCGACTTCAAAAAAGGCATGTATTCTACATAAAATGTCTTTAACTTGATGAGCATACTTTGACGAATGTTTTCATCTCTTTCTATTTTAATAAGACACATTCTTAGCTGCGTCCAAACTATAAAATAGCAACAATTGACCTTAGTTATTACCAGTTGCCCTTATACTTGGTAGTAATAGTTAAATTTTGGTGTGTTTTAAACTGATGTCTTAATTTTCTCCAATCTCCAAATATTAAATTTTTTATCATGAATCGCTTTGAGTGATGTATATCTTCTTGCAGCGTAAGAACACTTGATTTCTACTATTGTGTCCCTATTAATTATTCCTTCTGGACTAACTCCTAAATACAGATGTTTCTTTAAAATATATAAGCCTCATGCATATATTGTTCGTTTAAAATCATATTCAAATTGTCGTTTAGCTAATTCTTTGTGGTTATTACCCCATTTTGTTGGTGCACTGCATTTAAATTACTTATTTAATATATTATTAACTAAATTTTTAAGGTTTGTTGTCTTCCGTTGCTTATATACTTCGCCAAATCGGGACGCTTTTAACCGGTATGATAGATATTTCCTCTCTTCTTTTGAGATTTGAGGATTGTCGTCCTCTCGTATTAATTTCTATTTCTACAATTACTTGGTCAGTTTTGGACATAAAAAATAAAAAAAGGTTTCTTTTTGTTTTTCAAGTTCTTTATTGTCAGGTTCCAATTTCTGAATACCATAATTAGCATTAGCTGGCGCTGAAGAAAGTTTGATTTTTCTAGGAAAGAATGCTCTGCGTTTAATAATACCTAACCTCTTTTTCAACTTCATCGTCATGAAGGCTTTCCAAATCACCAAGAATCCTTCCGGTTAAATTTTATGGGAATAAACTGTAATAGTCTTCTTTGGCATTGTACTGTAAAGTAGCAGCTACCCTACACCTCGTATCATAACTATTTTTTACAGAAAAAAAAAAAATACGTGTGGCACTCGGGGATTGCCTCGGTAAAGCTATTGCATAGCATTTTTTATCAACTTATGCAATTATAATTATTTATTTATTTATTTTATTTATGCAGTATTTTTTTTTCTTTGATATTAATTCAAGTTTTTTCTTTGATATTAATTCAAGTTTTTTCTTTGATATTAATTTAAGTTCTACTTTTTGAGCGTGGTGACCGATAAGAAAACAATTGTTTTTCTTTTATTGAATAAATGAGAAGTTAAAGTTGTTTAAAATATTTTTATTATCTTACAATACATGTAGGTTATTCAGAAACTTTTATCATTGAAACTATAGGTTTATGGTAACTGAAATAAGAAACATAAGTTTGAGACTTGATATCCTCTAAATATCTGGAAAATACCGCGTCAATGGAGGTCCAATTTTTCGATTTTTCGATTTTTCGATTTTTCGATTTTACGATTGTTCGATTGTTCGATTTTTCGATTTTTCTATTTTTCGATTTTTCGATTTTTCGATTTTTCGATTTTTCGGTTTTTCGATTTTTCGGTTTTTCGATTTTTCGATTTTTTGATTTTTCGATTTTTCGATTTTTCGATTTTTCGATTTTTGATTTTTCGATTTTTCGTAGGAAATAAATTGGAAAATAAATTATTGTACTCTTTTCAGGGAATCTGAACACCCGTTAAAGTGTTTTCACAAGAAATATTGCACTAAACCGAATTGGTTTTCCTGTACAAGCACAAGAAATTTCCTATAAATGTTTATTAAATTCTATAAAATACCAATATTGTTAAAATAGCTGAACTAACTAACAAAAGTGCTACACAAGACAATAAAAAAATCACTAGAAACTAATATGATGGTTATTTGAAATGTTAATTCAAGATACATGTAAGTATAATATAAAAAAAAATAACTGAAAATAAATTCTCAAAACAAAATAAAATAAATAACCATCATGCTAAAATAAACAAAATTAACTAAAATTCGCTTCTTCAAAATTTATGTTCATTATTCCTTCTTTGGTATTTTCCTCAATTATTCCTTCTTCAATATTTTCATCTTCGCTGTCCAATTCTCATATATTCTTCTTCTATTTTAATTACTTTTTTATTCTTCCTGTGCCAATCTTCTTTATTGACGTTGGATACTTCTTTAATTAGCTCAACAACTTTTTCAACAATTTTTGGAAACTTACTATGGTGGCGGCCTTAAGACGACGGTATATCCATATTTTTCAGAAATTCCATCCACAGCATACTGTTTGTCAAATTCCTTTGCCCTGAGGACTTCTAAAAGATTAATCTTTGCATAAGTACATATCGTTATCCTTCAAAAAAGTTTGTAATTCTGGTTCTGTTGATTTTTATTGAGAATCTTGATGAGCTGCCTAAAATGATACATTTTGCTGTAAATTCGAAATTGATTTTCTTACCAATCAATTTTAAACAATTACTAATCCATTCATGACTTCCTGAAGAGTTATTCTATTACGTGGCATACTGCATACCTGCTTGTTCCATCGATCCATCCTTTTTTTGAGAGTGTCATACCATGTTTCAACTAAATCTAAGTAATATATTTTATGTTATTCTTTTATAAATTATTACGTATGTTCCAAATAGCTGTTACGCATGTACACTATTCATTCATATACTTTCTATAGTTGCATATTTACTACATAATTTCGTTAATAAACCGCATGATATTTTATTAAGTGATCCAATTTCATACATAAAGTTTTATATTTTAATTCTACACCTAATGAGAATAAAGAAAAATAAAAAACGATCCTGATGAAGCAGAGAAACAAATGGAAGATTGTATGTATCATAGCAAATCCCATTGGACATTTGACATCACTTTCGACATCTATGAAAGCGGTAAACGATGACTGCCAATTATTGGTATAAAACGTTTAAAATATATCGAAATAAAATGAAATTGATATAGCCAGGCGTTCGCATTAAGCGAGGCACGCTTTTAAAATATTGTAATTTAATACGGCCAGCGTGAAACGGATTGAAAAGCCATCAGGTAAACCGACGATAGTGAAACAATCGTCGAAAATAATTGGAAATATTACAAAGAGGAGTAATTTGGGTGATAAACAAAAACAATTAATCAAACCATTAATGTTATTTCGCGTTTCGAAATAAATCGGAGAGGCGCGATTATAACGCGGAAAATGGAAACAGGTGGCGGCACGTACATACGCGTATCACACGCCGTTTGAGCCGCCGGTCAGCAAGGATCAAAAACCAGTGACGACGATGGCTGAAATTCAATCCAACCGCCTCCAATACAAAAATTACCTGCTTTCATCTTAACAAATTGATTAGCTAAAAATTCAATGTAGCTTCAAAATAACGCACGTTACTTCAACATAGCAGCAACATTTCTGGGTGTTACCGTTGACAGAATATTATCATTTGAAGTTACCTTAGTCCCTTATAAAAGATTGTACAAGTCCTTGACAGGGTGTGTTCTGTGGGTTCTTTAATCAACCTGTGGTTGTCCAAAATTACCTGTAGGTACTATGAATTAATATGGGTCAAATGCAATAGGCTATTAGGCTTCAGTGTTGTCGGTGACTCAGCCAGACGAACCTAGGAAAAAACACAATGAACAACATTATAGAAAAACTATGAGGGCATTAGCACTTTGTTCTTCCGCTGTGTGAGAGGGGCTTATTTTCTCTGCTGGTGAATATAGTTCCAGCAGTTCTAAGTCACAATTACAAAGAACAAAAGTGTTTCTACTTGTATATAAAAAATTTAATAGACACCGATGATCTACTAATCCATCGAGGTATTAAAACCGTCACCGTTCTAAAAGATTGCCAACTGAAGCGACACGAAAAGCTTTGGAGGAAGGCTTTAATATTTCCAAGGTCACTAGAATAATGTTGATCAAAAATACCCTTTACGGGATATTCTACTTATTGCATTCTAGTCATTAGAATTTACAATAGGTAAATTAATTTTAATTGAATTGACTATGGTTTTTATCTTTTAAAACTAATGTTCATGACGTCTGGCGAACTTGGTAATAGTTGACATACTCCATTCTTAGGTCCCGATGAAGATTATTGCGGCAGTAAAAGGGTCCATCTACGACATTTCTTAGTATATTGTTGTTCATTACTTAAAGTTATCTTTGATGTTGCTTTTGAAGACACAGCGACAAAGCTGGATGCTATTTGTTCAGATAGATTTCAGGATTTGTTTGTGGAGAAGCGATTTATTATATGTAGAAAGCTTGGAATTTCTTCTTATCAGCCATTACATTTTTCTGCATTTCATTTATTTTTTTTTTCATTCTCTTTTTCAAAATGTACTTTCCAGGGCCTAGACATACCCAGGTATTTTTCTGAATCATCCAGCGGAATCTGTGTTTTCTTTATTCCATTTTGAATGTGTTGCAAATGATATTTTTTGTAATTCATGTTCTTTATTAAATGGGCGTTGTTACATTTCCAGATTCTTTTTGCATTTCTGATTTATGGGTTTTGAAGTATGGACCTTTTAGTTTTCTTAGTAAGTATGCTTTTATAATTTTATAATTAGTTACATAGCATCTACCCCAATGTGACTACTGACACTACTCAAACTTTATATGTATTTGTTTTGATTGAACATTCTGGCGTCTCTTTGACATATTTAGGTGGATTAACTTCTTTAAATTTTTAGTGTTTTGAACGATACCACACATTTCGATATTTTGAGCTATTATATCTTCTTCAGTTTTGTGGAGACCAGGAAGTTTGATATTGGCATATTTTTCTGCTTCTAAAAGTATGCCAATTGGAGAAAATTTAATACCGGTTAGGTCAGCTACAGTTCATCAAATTTCTAGAGGTGTTCGACGCCCAGACAGAGAACGCGCTACGTGTGACTAAGATAGCTATTGTACAGTCTGCTAAACAAGTTATTTTAAATAGTTTTTAATATTTTTAGGTAATTAAATTTTAAAAGTGTGGAATAGTTTAGGGATTAAATTGGTCTGATTGGACTTTCTTAGAACGTTTTTAAAAGCAGCTAAAGATAGTATGTAGAATTGAAAATAATTATTATGCCATAAAAGGTGTTTTGGAATTCCTTCAACCTTTTGAAATTGAGTCAGAAAATATAAATTTTATAGGATAGCGGAAAATACCTATAATTTTTTTGTAGGCCTTTGTAAATCGTGGAAATAGTTTATATTTTATTTCTACCTTATTAAGGAAAATGGTACCTATTATTAATAACGGTTGTTTCTGAAACATTACTAAAATTTTCGAAATTTTGTTTTTCTACAAAATAATAAACTATACTATTTAGAAAAAAATTTATTTCTCTTATAATTTTATGAAAAATAACAGGGGAATATTTACATTTCTTGATCTATTAAACAAAACGATAAATTATCTCGACGAATGACACCATGTTCTAGTACGGAAGCTAGCTTTACATTTTTGTTGGTGGTTTCATGGGTTTCATATCAATTTTTTGTAATTGTAGTTTACACGTACATATACCTCTTAACACTTGTTTGCTTTATTAAAAAAGTGTGTTGTGATTTACGTCGAAATAAGTCAAAAACAACTTGAAACCTCATATAAAATCAAAAAGGAGAAACGGAAAAAAATTGAGCCTGTAAATGAACACAACTCAGAAACAAAAATAGCTATCTAATAATAAAAAAATAAAATTTGATTCTTGTGCAGCTTCATCTATATCATTAACTGTTTTTGGTTTTTTAATGGTTTTTCTTGGTGATGAAAATTCCGATATCTCACGGTTATCGATTCTTTTTTTCTCTCCAGAAATGCGGACGACAGTGTTTTTAGATACTCCTGTGGCTGCAGCAACACGATCATTTACATTTTTAAATGGTATTGAAGGTGAATTAAAGTTTCCTTCTCTTCTCATAAACTCTATAACATTGGCTATTATTTCGCGAGATTGACTGTTAATCACGCGGCCTCTTAATTTGCTATTAAACTCCATACTTAGGTTCTATTAAACTGTAATGAGCAAAAAACACAAACGAAAATAAAAGAAATGTTTTAGCGAAATTTACATCTGACATTTACGTCTGAATGAAATAGTGAAATACTTGATGCGCAGAGTGTACTTTCATTGCGTAAATCCGTCGGGATGCCTGTCAGTAGTGCTTTCTCTGTCTAGCCGTCGAAAGCCTCTAGAAATTTGATGAACTGTATAAGCTTAATTTTCAATTTGTTCATATCAAAAATTCTTTTGGTTTGTGTTTGCTTTAGGTAGTAGAAGTAGATGTACGTTCAAGGTATAGTTGGTAGAAAATCGTAGTTTTACTTCAGCTTACATTTGCTATCTGCTTGTATTCTTTTTCTTTTTGAACTGCTTCTTTCTAGACCACTTCTAGGTTCTTTTAAGCACTCTTCTATTGGAAATAACATTTACTGTTTGATGAATAAATCATATAAAAACAAGAATTATTCAAAGTTACAAAGCTCGTTTATAAAACTGACAGTTGAAAGGTGTACCAACTTAAGAATACAAAGTATAACTATTAAATTGTAGTAGAACTGAATTAGTTTAACATTCTTTTGTGATAAGGGATGACTGCAACCCTAGATCGACTAGAACTCGTAGAAGTTGACACGTTCCATTAAATTTTTGTACTTTTGCCATAGCCATTAGTAGTAAAAATGTATTATCTTCTGCTTTATTGGTGTGTTGACGTAGATGCAGATGGTTGCTTATTATAGTAGTAGTGCTCTGAGATCTTTAACATGCATATCTAGTTTATTTCTTTTTTTATGAAGCATACTGTGATGGGAGTTATGCATCATATAGTTGTAACATAGTTGACTATTGATTTCTATCAGCTACAAATAAGTTTTTAAATTAGTAATGCTTACAATATAGACACACTTGATTTTTTGGCATGGATTCAGTTTAGGCTAATTCATTTGGCTTCTTAACGTTGCCAGATTTATCCAGTCAATGAAATCGTCTTCAAGATGTGATATTGTTAAGAGTCCACTCTTAGCGGTAACCACGAGTTGTATAGAGGGGCCCAATTTGTATTTAAATTGGCCTCTAGACAACACACGGCTAGGAGGTTAAGTTCAGAAGGAACCTTAACTTCCTGACGATGATTCAGAGGACGGGGAAAGGGTTTGTCCTACAGGAACTATTCCCTTTGGCAGTATCTCTCTCGCCTTTGAATGATCGAAAGTTTTCCTAAACCAAAGAAAATTGAAACAAGCCTAAAACAAATAACTGGTTTATTTAACAAATCAAAACAACTAATATTGCTTCCGCAATCACGTAGTCTTTACTGACTACACAATAACTAAATATAACTACTTAAAACTATTTACTTACATAAGCATTGTATTCTATCTGTTGGGCTGCAAGGCTGGCGGAAGAACACGTTACTTTTATCACTATGGTTCTACAAAAAAAACTAATCGCGACCCGGGACTCTACTTTCGGACACAAAAAAGGAATCTACTTAATTCGAATAATTTTGACCGCTCGTCAACAAAGATCTTTCTTGACTCTGTACTTTAATATTATGATTTAATAAAACCTTCTCCAACTACACGTTTTATTATTTTACTGAATATTTGTTTCCTTGGACAAAACTTTACAAATCATAACAGGGTGTTATATTATTTCGTAACAATATCTCATTTTGTTTGGTTAGGATTTACTTATAAATTCTGGTTGTGTCTTTATGGTTTGAAAGCTTTCAGAGGTTAAATCATGATTCATATTTTTGAGGAATATACCGCAAGATCTTCATGCTTTAAACGTATGACTCTTGATTGATCTAGATTGAAATCTGAAAAATAAAGCAAACATTGTTTACGGAAAAGAACGTTTTTGGAGGATTGTTTTGGCGGCGCTACTGGTGGAAAGCTGTCGGCCGAAAAACACAAAATATGCACCGCGTCGGGGCTCGGGTCGTCGAAGAGCAGAAGAGCACAGAAGAGGCGCCAACATTTTAAACGGCAAATTCGAAAAGCCATTAATTAGCCCTTTAATTATACAGCATGTACTCGATACGCGTGTGCGAACGTGTCGTGTAATTTTCACCTGACGTGATTACGGGCGGCTTATCAATTAGTCCTGCACTCACTACATCACTACTGCTACTACTACATCACCAATGTAGGTACTTGGGCTTGCATTTTCGATGACGGCGTCGATAAATGCAAAGCTCTTCATGATCATACAAATGTCGCTAATTGGGACTCTCTTTCATTTTATTGGTGTTTGTGTCATGGGTATTTGTGGGTTTGTCATAGCGGTAACCACTCTATCAATTATTGTTCTCTGAAAATCTCCTCCTGTTGATACTTTATAAATTAATAAATACATAACAACAAATGTGGAACCACAATGGGTCAAAGTGGCGTTTTTCTCATTTTGAGCAAATCAAAGTTAAAGTTATTTTATTACGGAATGGAAGGATTATCATTATTTTTGTATTTCAAGATCTTATTCAGGTCTTTGACTTCTAATGTCAGTTATAACCTTTTTTAATATTACGCATTTTTATAATTTGTTTTTAAATTGTTATTTGCACTTTGACTTTCAAGAAAATATCACTTAGCAGAATGGAAAATTAAATAACTGCCGTAGTTTTATGAAGTTAAAATTGATAGCTCAACATACCTTCAAGAATGATCAATGAACTAACTATTACTTTTCTCATTTTAGATATCTAATCAGTAAATTGTAAGCGTAGCTAAAAAATAATCTGTGTGGAATATTTTTACTCTCGGTATAAAATATTACATTAAAATAAAATGTGAATAAAAAGTAAAGTGGTCTGCTCTAGGCACATATCCAAGTACCTTGTGTTGAAACGTACTTACATCTAGTTGTAAGTGGCATTTCACAATTTTCACATGCTCTATCTTCGTTCTGTAATTAGGTCGAGGGCCTGAAAGGGACGTGCTTTTTGTGCCAACTAAGAAGAAACTTCGTAATTTATAAAATATGGCCATCCGCACAAATTTACTTTGATATTTGAATGCTACGATAGATAGAGGATCTTTATAAAGCAATTTCCAGACTGTCATGTTCTAATTTGCACCCGTTAATGTAAGGCGAGAGAATTTTATTTAATAAAATTAGTTTTATTTGAGAAATATTTTAACGTCTACAGGTTAATCCCCAAGTAACATTTTTATTTAGTTTTATTAATATTTTGTAAATGCATAAAAATTAATTATTATTTTATTACAGTTATGTTTTTTGCTAATGTGACTGCAGAATGAACTGATCTTATTACTTGGTTTTATAGATTCCTTTAAATCTGTTTAAGAAAACTAGTTTATCATAAAGCAAATTACGCTGTATCGTTGTAAAGAGGTATATTTTATTTCGTTTCTGCAATTTATTGTTTTATGAAACGCTCTAAAAATTGTAGCTGAAGCTTTTTTTAAACTGGAAAGTCTTAAAAACTACTTTTTTTGCTTTATTAATTTTCAAAACATTCAAAGCATAAAAAAGGCATATCCTCGCATGTGTTACAAAAAGTATTCACTATATTTGCTTTGCTTTTGGCTTCTTTTCTTCCCATGGAGACCGAAAGATTCTGGTAACAATATTTGCAGATTTTTCTTGGGACTCTAAAATAAAAAGCTATTTGTGAAGCAAAATTAATGGAATCAGGGAAATGCACACTACCTTTTAGTTTTGCCACATTGAGCCACCCCGGTCTTATTGCTCTTTCTTCTTCAGGGATATCTAGTAGAGAATAAACAATATTTATTCTAAATTCGTACAGTTTTATTTTTCTTTGGTCCTTCTGCAGGGAAGCACGAATGAGATAAGCATTTTCAATGAAAGTTCCAAATATTAAGTCACCATCTACTTTGTGATACCATCTAATTGATTTTCTAATAGCTGAGTGATAGGAAGAAAGTTGATCAGATATGTCAATGCCACCCTACATTGAATTATACTGGATGATCATTTCTGGCTTTACCACATCTTCATCCTTTTTTCCCTGTTGGTACCAGATTATCCGAAAATTTTAAAGACATTTTAGGACTGTTACCCCCTTGTTACTTTCAAGGGACTTGCATTCTCCCCGTTTTAACTTAGCAGTCACAACCTCTTTCGGAAATCCTTTCCGGTTTTTGCGGTAAGTACCTACAAAATATGTATTTTAATCAATCAACTCATTTATAAAAGGTACATTCGTATAAAAGTTGTCAGTGCATAAAATTCTTCCATGGCCCAGATATGTGCTCAGTACTTGTGGCAAGACTTTCATGATTGACATCTTGTTCATATTTTTTCCAGCATATGGTATGATCTTGTAAGTATATCCAACTTGATCACAAAGTTTTAATAGCTTAACGCCATACTTATGTGATTTACCAGGAATGTACTGCTTAAAATTTAGCCTTCCAGTAAAAGGAACCATTCATTCATCAATTACTACGTTCTGATCTTGTATTTTAACTTGCTGAAATTTTGCTTGAACACGATCAAGCAATGGCCATATTTTATATAGTCTGTCACCTTCAACATCTTCACCAAAGTTCCAAAATCGAAGTAGTGGTCATAAACGAGGACATCTCACTTTTATATATTTTTTTTATCAAACCAGTAGGACTCCAGAGATGGCATATGCACCAGACCCATCCATATTCTAAGACCCAAAAAAGTTTTCATTTCCTTATAGTATTATTTTCCAATAACTTCTTTGCATTTTTATTTGTTTCTCTAACGATCAACTCAATTATTTCGTCTGATATAAAAAGTTGATAATAGTCAATGGGTTTTGCATTTTTGGGATTAAATGGTACATTTATTTTTCCTTGATCTGTAAAGGGGAATGCAGGTTATCTATTTTTGCAGTCGCTCCACACTGCATCATTAGCTATATTATCGTTCACAATATTATCATTCGTGTCACTGTCTCAAGAAGAATCACTTTCATTTTCATCACTGTTATTATTTTCACTAGTTTCTTCTTGATTGTATTTATTAAAAATATCGGACTCATTACTAGGTACGTACTCACTCCCAGAATCCTGGAATAGCTCTTCATCTGAACTCCAGTGACCGATGGCTGATGCTAAGTCTTTTAATTCTCGTTGAGTTAAAACTTTATTCGGATTATCGCAATCTAAAATCTTCACTCGCGGCCTTTTTGCGTCCATTTTATACCTTTGTTATACTTTGTAAATGAGAAAGTACACTGAAACATACAAAATTAAGTGTCAACCCATTTGGGTGGACAAAAACGACAAAAATCAGCTGATTTTCAAAAACAAATTTTGACCTATTAAAGGTTTCTACATTTATAGAATATTTCTGGATCCTGTATAGAGACCTTGCCTAAGTGGGAATCATATGTTAGCCTTCCCCACAGTACAGATGGCGACACTATCAATAAATAATTAGACCGGTTGTTGTCCACCCATTTGGATGGACACAAATAATATTTATAGTCTAAATGTCTACCCAGTTGGGTGGACAGAAATCGTAATTTTGTGTTTTTGAAAAACGGACTTGGCAATCAGCCTATTAATTACATGAAGTCAAATTTGTCAAATATATCTACAGCTAATTAATATCTTTTGAGGTGTATAAATGCAATTTATATTGGAACATGCTATAACAAAAAGTTTGTTTCTGGTAGTCCAGTAGAGGTACTATGCGCAATTGGAAATGGTTTTCTGACGATGACAAGTATACTTGCAAAGACAAATCTTTAATATACGCCGATACTCGAACGACGGATGTTATTATTGAAATTTTACAGAAAATTTCTAGACACTTTGAAACACACTATACATAACAATTTTGGGTCCGCTAACACAAAACAATTTTTTAAAATTCATAAAGCAATAAACCATACCAAATTTTTTGATAAAAGATAAAATTTTCTTATTTTGAATTTTTAAGTTTGTTTTCAATGACAATTAACGTTTCTATTATTGCGGTGTTGCCAAATCGAGTAAGAAAACGTATACGATAGGAAATAGTTCGGATAATGAAAATTGGCTGCTTGGAAATGGATCCAGGCCATACAGCGTTGTCCAAAAATTACATAGTGTCTGGCCTGCAGGTAAACTTGGACGTTCTTCTTTTTATTTTATTTCATGATTTTCGTTAATTACGGCATATCGAAACTTATCTGCTGTTTGTAAAAAATACTTTTTTTTTAATTTGAGCTGTATCCAGGCCGTTGCAGTCTATTCCGGTAGGTGTAGCTAGGTATGGCTTAAAATTTTCTGGTGTCGGCGAAGTCGCCATCCTACCAGAAGTTCACTGGCCGGACGCTAGTGAGGGTTGGCGAAATTTTGTTTCTTCGAAAATATCTAGTTCGAAAACACTATTTTTCGAAAAATCTTAGTTTGAAGATTGTTTGATCGATAAAGTGTAGCTTGAAAATAATTTTGTTTTTTTTAGGGTTAGGTAAATTAGCCGAAATTTGTTTAATTTTTCTTATTTTGTGTATATTTTTTGAAAAGCCACTCGCGATGACTCCAGGCCGTACAGGTTAGGTAAATTAGTTAATATTTATTTTTTTTATTTTATATAATTACGCCGATGAGGATGAGGAAGAAGATCTTGAAATTAAATTTTTTTAAATGGTTAGTTTTATACAATTTTTCTGATACTGATGTCAATATGTTGGCCTGATACAAAACAGGGCATAGGTAAAATTGACTATTGACATGTAATAACATTGTATTTCTTTTAGACACACGTCACACTTCCAATGTCAATTGTCATTGTGTTTACGAAAATTAAATTATTCCAACGAACTTAAACATGAGCTTAAATTAAGAAAATAAACTATTTGCGAAAATTTTTTAAATGTTTTATAGCTTTATGGATTTTCTAGTATTATTATTTAGCAGTTTCTATAACAAGAAATTTAATAAAAATTATATAGTTCAAATTTTTTCAACATCGAAGTCAAAGGACACATTCGAAAGTTTTAAGGTGTAAAAAATATTTTAAAGCATTTGAAGGACAAAAAAGTATTTTAAAATGTATTTTAGAGGGTCTAAAATGGTTAAAAAAAAAAAAATGAAAAACAATAGCCGGTTCGACCGATAGCGGAATTTTCCGATAAATCTACAATAGGATTTATATTGGTGGTTAAATAGTTACTTCCATGAAATAATTTTAATTTTATAGTGTTTTTTCTATTTAACAACTTTCGGTAAATATATTAGAATCCGCATATTAATCCTGTTTTTTATATAAATTTCATATATTATAAGGCCCATCATTTATTAAGACCCACCTTGCCCACTTTTAACATTATGGTGTGTGTTTGAAAATTGAGGAAATAAGTGTAACAATACAAATTAAACTACACTACATAATAATTAATTTTTAATGTGGCAGTCTTCCCGACATGTTTGCAAAATCATTTTGACAGAGAGTATGATAAAACAGAATAAAGATAAAAACAGTTTAAAATTTAATTCTTTTAAAACTAATTAGTTTTATAAAGTTTTTATGCTTATTTCACTTATCATAATCTTAAAAAAAGGTTTAAAAATAATTTAATAAAATTCTTCATATACTCTTGCGGACTTTAACTTAGGTCTAATTAGTTTTAAAATATTGTTTTAAAAATACTCCTAAGAACCGTTATATGATTCTTCTTTTTAGTCTTAAAGCAGGTTTATAGCAGCCCTAAGGCTATCTCGCGAATTCAAAAGTTTAATTAGTAGTTTAAAAAAGGGTTTTGTGGTTATCTTGTATACTTTGATAGATCTAGAAATTTTACTTGGGTCCTTTCATAATATTCTTCTGCTTTCTTTACGATATTAACATTTTTATGTATAGTTTTCTTTAGAAGCATCAGAATCAAGATTATAATAAACATTTTTGGATATAGTTTTTCGTTTAATAATATAATTAACTAATTGCTATAGATGCGAACCTCCGGCATTTTTCCATGAATCGTACGCAAGATATATTATCTCATTCATTAAATATA
This sequence comes from Psylliodes chrysocephalus, assembly GCA_927349885.1. Lineage (NCBI taxonomy): Eukaryota > Metazoa > Arthropoda > Insecta > Coleoptera > Chrysomelidae > Psylliodes > Psylliodes chrysocephalus. The sequence continues at coordinate 13,950,623 of OV651819.1, forward strand.
TCGCAGCAGCATCAGAACCACTAATAATCCATCAATTAATTTCCATATAACGTTTATATTATATATGTATATATAATTTTAATATCCGAAGAGAGTAAATCACTTTAAATAATGCGGTATATTAATAACTCTGGAATATAAGCTACAATTTAATGGGTTTTCTGCTTATATTATTCCCCAAAAATAATATTTCACTCTAATTACACTAGGCATTATATTTATGTGCAAAATAAACTTGTTTATGAAATCTGACTGGCGCCGTAGTGGGGTCAAAATACCGATACATTTTCCCTTATACACTTCTAGAATTCTTCTGGCTTTGTAAATATATAAATATGAATTTTCATTCCTGGATTATACATCTTTATTAAGTGTTATTTATTTGTGAGTGTGTACAAGACGCAGGATCGGTTCCATAATTTTACAAAACTATAAAACTTAGTAAGTGAATCTCTTTTGGTGGCTCAGATTTCAATTAAAAATATGGTCGACGGTAATTAAAATACTTTTAAAATCAATTTTACCTATTAAAAAAGATGATTAGCTTTGAGAATCTTTTTATTTCATCTGGTATATTGAATATGTTGCTTCTCGTGCATTGCAGCCTACGTCAGTCAAACAGGCCGTCGACTTTCTAATAGATTATATCTGAGCTTTTTAATATCAATAAGTTTAAAGACATAGATTTCGAAGTTACTAGTTTTACATTTGCTACACATATTCTCACTGATAAACATTCTTCTTCAATTGCGAATTCCAGTTTACTACACAATTGCAATAAAGGCATCTGGATGGACTGGTTAGAATTTGCTGAAATTATTAAAGCTTTGGATAGTAGAGATACAACCTAAAGAAAATTAAATTTTTCATAACTTACCTTTTAAGTAACCATATATCCTTTTTTACCCTCTTTCACTCATTGCCTTATAAACTCCTGGACAAAATTAACGCACCACTTAACGCACCACTTATATTTTGCTCGATAATCTTTATTTATTGATAACTTACTGTACCACAAGTAGGCCATGGACCTTGTTTGACAGTGACAGTTGGTTTTTAAGCTAGCTAGTGTCACGTAATATCTTGTTTTGACAGTAATTCGTATTAAACCTCGTTTTAGATTAAAACTTTTCTTAGAAAGGGCTGATTAAAGCAAAGTTTCTGTTAGAAGCAAGCTGTTGATTGTAATTGTTTTTATTACATGCATGTTTGGAAGTTCATTTGGGAGAATATCAAGTAAAAAAATTAACCGTCAAAGAAATATGTTACTGGAGGAGAAAGTGCGAGCATCGACTCTCCTGAATGAAGGATATTCAATGCGATATGTTGCTGTTTAGTTAGTAAGACATTAATCCAGCATTAGTCGCATCGTGAGGCGACATAAAGAAACAGCTTCGTACCATTGAAGACCAGGACAAGGGCGAAAACGTTCCACTAATCAAATTGATGATCGTTTTTTGAGACAACATGATCTTAGAGACAGGAGAGTAACCAGCAATCTGCTTAAAAATGAATTAGCAGATGTTCGAAATATCGCTATATCGTCTCGAACGGTTAGAAGACGTTTACATGAAGCAGGATTAAGCAACAGAAGACCAGCCAAAAAACCCTTGCTTACTAGAGAATACGAAGTTCAGAGATTAAATTTTGCAAGACTACATCAGAATTGGACCATCAATGATTGGAAACGGGTTCTGTTCTCCGATGTTAGCCTTAAAACTCCAGATGAACGTGAGCGTGTCTGTCGAAGACGAGGAGAAAGGTTTGCCAGCTGTAATATCTCTCTTAAAGTACCTTTTGGTAGTGGTTCTAAAATGTTTTGGGGAGGAATTTGCTTCGATGCTTGTACGGAGTTGTTCCCTATACGTACGAGGTCTATGAATGCCCAATATTACTTAGACAACATTATTGTCGAACATGTAATGCCTTTTGCTCCGTTTGTTGGGCCCAATTTTTTATTCATGCAGGACAACGCTCGTCCCCACGTGGCTAGACAGGTTATTGGTTACTTACATGATGTTAATATTCCTTTATTAGATATGAATCCTATAGAACATCTATGGGACTATCTCAAAAAGAGGATTCGAAGTCGTATACCCCCTGTTCCTAATCACAACCAACTCATAGAGGTCGCTATTGAAGAATGGGAGAATATACCGTGAGCTTTTGTTGAACATTTGATATCAAGCATGCCGCGACGCATGAATGCAGTGATAAGAATTAGAGGAGGGCCTACGCGGTATTAGGGTTGACCCAGATGCATTTATTCTCTTTTACTAATTTTTTTTCTTTTTTTCAATTTGGAGTTATGCTAGCTTATTTATGCATTTCCAGCAAAAACAAATTTTAATGGAAAAAATAAGGCAAATTAAGTTCATGTAAAGGTCATATTCGACTAATTTTTAAGTGTTCATTATTTCAATGTAACTTAGTTTTATGTTGTGTTTATATTGTAAATATTTAGATTAATTAAAGGGGTGCGTTAATTTTGTCCAGGACTTTATTTAGATAAATGTTTCATTAAATTATTTCCATTTTTATACAATACTGTTTCTGTTTTTATTTTTAATCCTGTCATTCTCCTTTTACGTCATCTTTTATTTTGATTTTTGACATGACATTTGACTTTACAAATCACAATCTTCTTACACTTACCTAGTTTACTTGAAGCCTTGACAACCACACTCATATTTAATACTATTTTTACTTGAGTTTTCTTTCTGATCAGTTATAATTGGGTGGTTTTATTACTTTTTTTTAGTTTGTTTTGTTCTATTTACATTCTAATATTTGTTTCAAATTTGTTCAATTTTTTTAACTTTTTGAATTTTTCTTTGGGGACCTAAAGCGCATGCTCATGATACGCCATTTTGTACACTGTACTACGACATGTTTCATGTTAGTTAAATTGGAATCTACTTAGCCCCTAGGGGGGCGCCATAGCTCTACTATATACGATAATGTAATGACTAATAAAACATTCAATTCACAGAAAGAAAATCATTACAAAAAATTAAGTACAGTACACGTTTAAAGTAATATACTATTTAATTATTATAAATATTATTGTATCAGTAGGTACAGTCAAATGCCAAAAGAAACTAATAATATACTCATCAGTACTGAATTAAAAGTTTTTCAAAAGAAGGTTTTATATTACAAATAGCCACTCTCAGTTCTTTGTCTATATTCAGTCGAGACCTATATTTTGTCTTTAAAGCAGCCACCGCAGAAAATCCAGCTTCGCAAAGGTAGGATGTTGAAAATGGCAATAATATACGAAATTCTTTTCAGTGGAAAAAAGACATCATCCACTCCCGCCCAAAATTCAAAGAGAGATTTATTTGATTTGATTTATTTGATGTCGCCGCTTGTCGTAAAGTCTATGAAGATTTCTTCTTCTGCAGTTGAGAGACATTTAGGAGTAGTTCGAAATGTTTCCCTAACCCACTCGTAACTTGCTTCCAGTTTGTCGTCAACAAGAAAATACTTTTTAAAATTCTGTGCCGACGTTACTAAATGACTTTCACATACTGTTCTTCTTCCTTGTATGTTCTGACACACTCATTCACATTTGCAAACATTTCTAATTTTTGTTTTGTTTCACATTTCTGCTCCACAGCTCCAACTTTCTTCAAAAAGCAGTAACTTTATCACTGGTATCCAACATTTGTGTTTTTGCTCCTTGGAATTATAGATTCAGGGTATTTAATTTCTCGAATATGTCGACCAAGTAACTCAATTTCATCACAAATAAAGCATCTCGAAACTTTTCTATTTCGGAGCGGTTTTCCTCATCTAGAAAAGTGGGTAATTCCTCTTTAAAGAGCAACGTCGAATGTTTTGCACCCATATCTTTGCAAAGTGCATTAAAGATTCTTAATTTTAGGGGTCTCATTTTTATATAATTTACTTCAGTTACAACCGTCGTTAGCACACAAGACTCATTTCGTTGGAAGCCAGAGCCTCTCTGTGGATCATGCAATGGGTCCAGACATATTGCGGAGATTTTTGTTTCACAAGTGCTTGTACACTTTGGAATCTTCCAGACATTGTACGAGCACCATGGGTGCATATTCCAACGCAGTTCTTCCACACTATGTTTGCCTCATTAATAAAATCATCTAAAATATCAAACAAAGCGAGTGCTGTTCCTTTGAGTTCTATAGGTTTGCAGAAAAGTAGTTTCTACTGTCGATATACCATCAGAAAATCGGACATAGGAAATTAAATGAGAGAAGCTGAATTAAAAACAATTTGTCACGCAACTTTTCAAGAAGCTGATAAGCTGATGCTATACATCTTCGGCTATATCACCACTTCGGTAGGCAACAGTATCATTTGAGAGAGGTATGGGTTGCAATTGTTTAGCAAAATTATTTCCAAACATAGTTTCTGTAAGCTCCATCGCAGCTGGCAGAATAAGGTCTTTACCATTGGTGTGAGCATTTTTACATCTGGCTTTTTTATATGATAATTTGTAAGAGGCAAGTAAAGCTTTTTCGTTCACAAAGTTTTTTTGAAGAATGATGTTTGCTCTTCATATGACTTTAATTTTAATTTAAAGAATTCTCCGTCTTTCTTCTTCATTTATTTTAGTAGTGTTAAATCCAAAATATAGATATTCTTGCGAATGTATTCTTGACTTTATCTTCGAAACCATGGTCGACTCTGTAATTTTTTATGCTTCCCTATTGTCTAATACTCACATCCAGTTAAAAACCTGTGCATAGTTCTGTATAAATTCACTGCCGTAAAATATACGTAAATATCTTATAAGAATATACAGTACAATTACACAAAATTTGACACCGCGATTCGACTAAAACCGCAACCTCGAGCCGCGAGAATGTTCGATACCCGTCGTAAATGACAGACAGTAGATAAGAAACTTCGATTTTGGCTTTGCGCTTTACTTATATGGGATGTAGCGGAGCGGCATTGCCAAGTTTCAATAAATTCGCCTATTCTTGGTAATTTTGAAGGTCTAGGGCACTAGAAACACGCTGCACTAACGGGATTAGGGTCAAAATTTTCAACGCATAGTATAGTTAGTATTTTAATATTATATGAAATAGAAAGGTAGGGGGGCGCCATAAAAAATATTATTGACAATTGGGCACCGAATACTATAAGGTTGAGAAACTCTTATACAGTCAAAGTCTTTAAGATCATTGAATATAGTATTGTGTGATTATTACCATCGCGTTTCCAACTATAAGCTGACTGCATGTGATAATGCCAGAGTTTTCGACATCTAACACAGAAGACTCAATTTGCATCTCCTTCTTTTATTACTTCTACACGACTCTTACTTTACACTGTATTTTATTTCTTTGTTGAGTGGTAGGTTTATACCACACACTCCTTATTCACAACATATAATCTACGTTTCTGGCTGGTACCCTAAATATTTTTTCAATTTCACGACTCTTAATGGACCTCACGTGCTAGCTACCTCAAAGATCCCTATAGCAATCACTTTTGGTTACCTCCCTTCGTCTTTAACAATACCTCTTTGTTGTAAAGAAGGTTGTTTCGTCATTTAAACTAACATTTCAGCTAACTATATTTATATTTTTTAATTAATTCAACATATTTTTACTTTACCACTAAAGTAAAATTATTAGTTGGTCTGATGACCAGTTTTAATAAGAACAAAACAGTTACGGTATTTTCTTTACAAATGTACTTGTCCTTTTTTTACCGTTTTCTTTTCCTTTTGATTCAAATTGTTTCATTGGATGTTGAGACTTTGTTTCTAGTTCATAATTAACTAAGTGTTAAACTGTCAGACATTTAAAAGGTCAAGGGTGAGCATATGTTGGTCAGAATAGTAAAGATATTGACAGTTGCTTAACAGAACACGAAAAACATGCCGATGTTAATTTAAAATGACACCCTGTGCGCTGCTACTGAATAGAAGTGCCCTATTTAACTAATAGTTTTTTATAAGTGGACACTTTACCAAAAAGAAAAAACTAACACAATTACATAACGGAACAATTTCCCATGGACAATACTTTAAAAACTTTTAATAGAACAATAACCTCGCGTTGGATAATAGTCATTATGTAGGCGGTCTGAGACATTAAATTTTTTATAATATACATATGTATATTATCGATTATTGATTTCGCTTATAATTAATTATGTAGTAGATTTATAGCTTTATTATATGCCTTAATAAATACCACACTGTCGTTTTTATTTTTTATTAGACGCGATAGTCACGAATATAGTAAAGTCCAAGTACGAGTATAATAAAAGTTAAATGTAATTGAGTAAAAGTCTTATAGTAATAGACTAACAGTTATATTTCATATATTGACTAACTTTGTTAATTTTTTTTTCTTTTTCAGGTAAGCATTAGTCATCTTCACAAATCTTTTACATATGTAAGTTAAATATTTTTTATAATAATTATTATATTATTACCATTCTATGAAATCTGAATGTAGTTTCTGTGCTACGTCAACAGAATTGTTTTGTAACAGTTTAAAACAGGGATGAAAGTATATGATAAGCTAACCCTTAATCCGTAGGTAATACAAAATTAGACAGGCCAAAAGGGCACTATCATAAAAAAGTGAGTTATTGATACCATTGAAATGCACAATTAGGTCTTTGTATGAAGTATTTTTTTATAATTATTTAAAAAAAATCATTTACATTAGCCCTTATGGTCGAAAAAAAATTTAAACGTCAATATCTCGGTTTCAACCGTTCACAAATTTGTATAAAAAAATCTTTTAGAAATATACCTCTCATTTGACGAAAAACGAAGGCCTAAATGAAAAAAAACTATTCTTCATAAAAATTTCGCCTATGTATTGGCAAGGTAACAGTGCTTTTGCCATATTTTTTGCTTTTAAATTAACGAAAATATAGCAATAAACAATAAGTGATGTCATGGTTTTACTAGAAAGCAAACATTAAATGCAGACAAGTATTACCATTATGTCTTACCAAAAAGTATCTATATTTCAAATAAGCATTAATATATTATTTGTCAATCCAAATTGACTGATATTTTCTAATAAAATATCGTGATCTACCCGATCAAACGCCTTACTAAAGTCAGTAAAAATTGTATCAAGGTTAAGTCTTTTTTCTAGTGTATCATTTGTAAAGATAAATAAATTAGAATTAATTGATCTTCCAGCCACAAGCTGCTTCTCAGCAATGCTAATTGCTACGAAATTATATAATTTCTTGTAAATTATTTGCTCGAATAATTTAAAAGGAGCACACTATAATTTTCAATATTCCTTGTACTACATAATTTAGGAACTGGAGTACAAATAGCCGTTTTCCACAGATTAGGGAAAGTAGAAAATTTTAAAATAAGATTGAATATATGAAGCAGTGGCAATTTTAAGCCCTCATGACCACCTTTTAAGATATATGGATGTATACCATAGATATATAACCAAGACAGATAGGATTATTTACAAAATTTTTGAAGAATGAACGGTGGTGTCCGCGGTAGAAACTCAATAATCGGATTGAACATTGATGCCAAGTTTACGTGCTTTTAACTATAGATATATATAACCAATACAGATTACACAATTTCTGAAGTCAACGCGGATGATCCTCGACAGAAATGCAATATTTGGATAAAATTAAAATATTGATGCCAAGTTTGCGATATTTTTAACTGTAGTAATGTTATTGCGTTTGCTTGAATTACTGTTAGGTCTTTAAATTGCACAAAAAAAATAATGTCTGACAACAGCGGAAGTTGAGTAGACCGCAATTGTGGAGGGTCGTATATTGTTTCATTCATAAAAATTCCTTCGATACAGTACTAGTCCAGGAGCCAGTGAATTTTTTCGTACTTGTTTTCCCGGTCCGTGTATATTTAAATAACCTATTCCCGGTAAACTGTATATTTAAAATTGAACGCCAATCTATTAACAAAAGTAAGCCAGATTGAATTCGCGCATTACGTCACATCGATACAAGTGAGAACGTTTACAAAGTGCCTTTGTAGGCCTATTTTGCCCATTTCATGTATTTGTTTTTAAATCATGTTAAATTACTATTTTTGAAACTCAACAAGGAGAAAATCCAATTAACTCTTCCGTTGTGTATATATATAAGATAAATTAACTGAAGTTTTATTAGTAAAGTATTAATACTAAAATTTTAATGTAATTTACAGAAAATAGCTAGGTAGGTATTTGTTTTTAAATAATTTGATAATTTATGAAAAAAGGGAGTAAAAGTGGAATGACCAGTGGCCAGTAGGTCAGTCAATACAAAGTATCATATATTTCTATTATAACATAACTAAAATACCTATATCTTTTAATCATAAGCACATAAGTTAAAAACCATTTTAATATATGCATTAGAATGAAGTAATAATAACTTAAAGAGACGAGGTCTTAAAGTAATTGCTGGTACAGCATGTTTTTTAAACGTTTCCTCATTGCTGCTAGAATGAAATCACTATGAAATGTGCTCTAAAAACGGCATTTATAGCAATCAGTGTTCAGTCTTAGGATCTCTTCCTAAAGCCCTCATCCAAGCTGCATACATATTAAAAAATAATTAAAAAAAAACATATTATATACCTATATAGTTTTCGGTTCTGGGTGCCCTAAAAGAGGACACTTAGCCGACAATTTGGCTCAGATAGCTAAAACCCAAAAGTCACACCCCGAACCAGGACGTATTGCTATCCTTTTAAGTAAAAAATAACTACAAATAACTTACCTGCAAAATGAAGGCGTCTAACTTTACACTAAAAAAACCATACACTTTTTCCCATTGTTGCAAGCACCCGATGACGATTAGGTAGATATCAACTAGAAGCATGTACTTAATGGTTATAAAGCTTATTTTAACACAAAAAGAATAAAGCACTAGTCGAAAAGCAGCAATCAAATATAAATAGACCACAATATTAAAATTCAAATTAAAAACTATATAAAAGACAAATACTCTAAAAGCGCAAAAGATCAGAACCAAATAAAATGAATAACTATAATAACCTAAAAATCACACTAAAATTGCAAAAACTATTACTGTAAAATCATGAGATTACATCAATAATGCATATGCGTCGGAGTATCGCAAATGTCAAAAGTACAGTGTTTCCATGAAAATTTAGCTATGTTTTTAGCAGTATTATAGGACCATTTCTACCACGCGCATTCAACGATATTGGCGTTCCACAGTTCACTGTATTTTCCTCACACCTCTAGTATAAATGATTTGACATAACGAAGCTAACAATAATTATAATTAATGTAGTAATAAGTGATTCGTGAATTCTAAATAAAACAATTATTATATAAAAGTGTGAAAGAAAATGTAATTTATTTCCCTATTTTCTTCTGTAATATCTTCAATTATTATGTTTAATTTCTATAAATAAACCAACTGGTTAGGTGAAACATTGTGATATAAGATTTTATGTATGTGTCCTATGCGTACACTTTAATATACAAAACACCTGGAACATTCTTTAAATAATTGTGGTCGTAGAAATAATTGTGTACATAACTCGTTTGAAAGTGTATTTTATGCACTTGCCAAATATATTATCCATACAGATTAATCAGACTATTTTTTTACTTAACTTCAGTACATCTCTTAGTACTAAAACTATTTTTATCAATGGAAAAAAAGGGCCGTGTTCTCGTATGTTTTGACGCATTTTCGGCCTCAGCCCATCGGATCCCCCCTCTAAATATATATGAATTTTGCTTAGAATTACTAATCCTACAATTCTCTATTCGTACTTGCTGACTGGGAAAATAAATACCGAAATTCGTCACTGTCTCCTGGACTATACAATAGTTGATGATGAGAACTTCACAACAAATACACTTTTATGAATGGCTAGTTGGGGATGTGATGTATACCATCTGTGTCTGCAGTCTTTTTTGGTTTTAATTTTTTTGGCAGCTGCTAGATAATCATCATCACTTATTAAATTTAACGTGAAATTTTCATTTTTCCAAAGATTGGCATTTTCTTCATTTAAAATATACCGAGTGTTCAACTTAAAGCGTTACAGCTATATACCGCTTTTTATAAAAAAAACGTTTCAGACGAAAGTTTTATAGTTTTGTGGGGAAAAACTTTTGGCTAAAATCGTTTTTATAGCTAACCATAATATGGCCAACTTTTTTTTCGCGCAGCAACATTTTCAAGTAGCTGTTACTCAAAAAGTAAAAGTCTAATAAAAAAAATATTTCCCTCAAAAGTTTCTTATTTTTTTATGTACTTTAAGAATATGTAAGAAAAAAATGAGACTCCCATTTAAAAAAACAAAGTCCACCTCGATATGGCCATAATATGGCCAACTACAAAAAAATTAATTTAGCTAAAATATTTCCCCCAAAAAACTATAAAACTTTTGTCTGAAACTTTTTTTTTCAGCGGTATTTGACTGTAACACTTTAAAATGAACACCCGGTATGTAGCCTGATTTGATGAGTTTGTATTAGCAAAAAATTCACCAAGATGGCAGGGAAATAGTCTTTTAGAATTTGGAAAGATTCTAAGCTATATTCTTCTAATTGGTACGCTCACAAGTCCTGGATGATATCCAAAAATGTTGGCGTCCAAATTAGATGACGCTTTTATAGTTTTTAACAGCAGATTTTACGATTCCCAGAGTTCAACTGTTTAAAATTCGCAAGCGGCGATCAAAAGTTAAAAAACCGAACGTAAAAGAAAGCAAAAATAATCGGTGCGAGGTTAGTGAAGAGGGATGAAAAAAAAAAAGAAAGCATGAAAGAAAGGCTCGCGGGTGTCGATCCCGGTGTTCATCGAGGGATAGCAGAGCCATTTACGCCGCGTCCGCGAGAGATCAAAGGAACGCGCGGCGAAAGCGGTAGAAAGGATCGGAGGCGGGTACAGGTACCCGCCGCCAGCCGCCAACCGAACGTCTGACGGGCGGCGGGCCGATTGTCGTGTGTAAACGGAATCGCTGGAGAGCATTTACGGTTACGACCGGTGGCTGAGTGCTAATGTTTAGTAAATTATTCAGAGAGAGAGAATATCGTACACGCTACAAACAGAAATGCATTAGAGTGCACTCCCGATGCCCTGACTGATTGATAGATTAATTAACTTACAGTGCTATCGACTCCTAGGGTTTCTCTTTATCAAAGATTCAACCGGTTTACGGACGGAATTTACTCCACTTGCCGATGCGAAAATCTCGTTTCGGAGTTAATATTGAATTTTTACTTTAAAAAGGCTACTGTACCGTAGTACAAAAGCTTTCGTTCTCCTCTCCTACGCTTCATTCTCCCACTCCCCCGTATCGACTACTCGAGTGACGTCACTAAAGAACACTGTACTCGAACGATTTAATTAAACTTTATTTCGTATATTTTTACGAGTTGCTGAGTCACGCTTCATTGGCGTAGATCTACAAAAAGAAACAGTAAAGTAGTAGTAGTATCAACGATAATTTCTTGTTTTAAGTATTAAACAAAAAGTATCGATCGGGCATCGCATTAAAAGAAAAGTATCGATCCTGGTATTGCAGGAGACTCATTTTCAAAATAATTTTTTATAATTAAACAATGATCGATTTTGTCATTGGAATACCCTATTATAATGTCTATTTTGCTATAAAATTCCTTCCCGGACTATCAATATAATTTCTTAAGCAAAAGAAAAAGAAATAATGAATAAAAAGCCACGAAATGAAATTGAAATTAAAACAGCAGTTGCCCTCTTCGAATAACGATCGTTACAAACAAAAACAAAACAAACAAAACGAAACAGAAATGACAAAAGTCTCGTTCCCGGTTCGTCACCAAATTGTACCATTTAAAGTTCGTGATAAAATGTTGGCAAAAAATCCCCAGATTGAAGTGATAACTCGAAAGTACTCAAGAACAAGAATTTGAGATCAAGAAGTTTTGGCACTTCAATTCTTATTGCATGTCAGGCGACACCGGACTAATTTGTTACCGTCATTCGAGCCCCAGCCCGGTCACATGATTCCGGCAATCGCGCGGCGGTGCCACGTTTGCCGTAATTTACTAATTTTATCTGATAATTATTAACTTTACACAATATTAGAAAATTTAAAGAAAATTTTATTGGTTACACTGCTTATCACACAATACAAATATACTTAATGGATCAAACGACTTACCTGAGAGAAGTTCAATCCTTATTATGCGAGCATCCTTGTTAGTGGAAATAAAGATAAACATGTAGTATACCTATGTTACGCCGCTGACCCACATGTTCAGATTTAAAATTTTACATCACTCTCTATCGCTGCCTGCCTACGTTACTCATTACCTGTTGTGGAGCCTAGGAGTTTGGGGTTAAAAATAATATAAAGATGGTGGTGGTGGGACTTTATTTCCACTAACAAGGATGCTCGCATAATTAGAATCGAACTTCCTTCAGGTAAGTCGTTTAATCCATTAATTATGTTTCACATCCTTGTTAGTGGAAATAAAGATAACCATGTAGTTTTTTAGAGGATGTTCTATTCAAAATAAAACTAGATTTTTGCTTGCTACGTAAATGTATATAATAGAATATGCAAAAAAAATATTACTATAAATTTCCCACAAAATTAACAATAATAATACTAATGAAGGGGGTGGAGTTGGGTAGTATTCGAATACCCGGTATTCTGAATCGTATTCAGAATACATTTGGCTGGTATTCGAATACTATTCGAATACATTTGTGTTTTCTGTATTCGGTATTCGACTGAATACTTTTTTAGTCAGTACTCGGTATTTTGGATTCAGAATACCATTTTTTAATCCTAGTATTCGAATACCCACTTTGTATTCGAATCCCGCTATTCGAATCCCGGTATTCAAATCCTGTTTTCGAATACTGTTTGATTATTTCTATGAATATTGCGATCTTCTTGAAATGTTGGTTTTGTTGAAGGCAAACGGGATAGGAAATGCTTTTTGATTGATGTTTTCTTTCTGATATCCAAGTACTAGTGCGTCGTTATGAATATTATGTTATATTTTAGTTAAAACAAAAATAATTTATTTTAAGTTATTTATTATTTAAGATTATTTTTCAAGAATAGCTTCTTTTGCTAAGCAATTCGTGTTACCTTATTGTGTTCCAATCTCCAATGAATGTACCAAAGAAACTATTTTAAGTTTTATTTATTATACAGAGTGTCCCACGAGATACGCCTCGGACCATAACTCCATAACGGTGCAATTTTCAAAAATTTTGTAAGTGTCCTTTTTTATGTACATTCAAAAAAGCCATCTTTTAAAATTAGTTTTCGAAAATTGCACCGTTATGGAGTTATGGTCCGAGGCGTATCTCGTGGGACACTCTGTATAAGTAAGTAGGTTGTAGGGTATAGGTAATGGGAATTATTTATTTTTTAATAAACAATAAGTTTTGTTTTCATCTGACGGTGTACCAAAGAATTTTATTTTAACTTTTTCATTATTTTATCGTTTTTTATAATTTTTTAATAAGACTAAAAAATAAAAATCAACAAATGTTTTTTATTAAACAGTTATTTTATTTAACCTCACTGTGACACTGTATCAAAAAATGATATTTCAAGTTTTATTTAACATAGATTTTTAATTCTTTTTATATTTTTATAAATTAACTACATAAATAATAATCAAGGTTTATGTGCGCACATATTATTTGTAGTTGGAATATTCATAAAGTATTCATATGTAAATGAATCCAGGTATTCGAATACAGCGGTATTCAAATACTTTTTTTTCTTTGTATTCGAATATTGATTATTCGAATACAATTTAGAATACAGTATTCAGGATTCGTATTCGAATACCGGATTTCAGTATTCGACCCAACTCTGGAAGGGGGTGGGTGGCTCAGTGGTAGAGTCTCTGCCTGTGGATCCAAGGGTCCCAGGTTCGAATCCCACCGTTGGCCGGGATTTTTTTAATTAATTTAATTAATTAAAATTAATTCTGATGCCTTGGTAGGATTCCCCACTCGACCATTCACTGTTGGGTTCTAATTAACAGTGCTGTTCCTAAAGTGGCGCTGTGAAACAGTAACAAAGCCTACACAGAACACGAGGCGAAATAACCTTAGCAGTTGAAGCCGATGACACACAAAAAAAAATACTAATGAATTAATCATTAACCAACGTAACAAAAAATAATATTGAATTTTAACATTCCAGTTTTATAATTTTTTAATACTTTTGCGAACGTTGGTTTTACGTATTAATTGTACAACTTGTTAGACACTTCTGATCTCTCTGTCTCTCCTACAGTTTTTCTAATTGTTTCGATATCAACGCGGATTATGAGGACGGTCGAGATACATACGTATGTGTACTTGAGCTACCCACCCAATAGTTTGGGGAAATACTAGATGGACTGGAGCGTGATAGAGTGGGTGCTATGAACTAACATGGGGTAAAACACAATAAGCCAATAGGCTTCAGTGTTATTCGGAGACACATAGTCAGACGAGCCCAGGAGAGAGAAAAAAAAAGCGGAAAAGTGTAGACATTTCGAAAAGGTTTGAGAAGTTTAATAAAAGCTTATTATTAACAATTTATTAAAAATCAACTTTTTTTCCCTCTTATATCATACAGCAGTTAAAGTCCGTCTCTATCTGACGGTCGTACTTACCCCCTTTGTAACGTTTAAATTTGGCCCTATAGCGGTTTTTCATAAAAATAGGAATAAGCTAGTTTTTATTCGTGTTCAGTAATTATTTAATGGATCCTTCTATACCCGCATTTAAACCACTGTGCTTTTGGATCGATATGCGAACCACTGATTTTGTCCTCACCGTCGAAAGCGATTCAGGGGTTCTTCTGCGACACTCTGGGCGAGTTTGTGGCTGCCCTGTATTCAAGATGTCGGTCTAGCGTTTCCGCCCTGACGTTAATTGTGGGTATATGATCAGTTTGGGGTAGATAGGACCTCTATTTGAGTTTAGTTAGGCTATTTATTTGGATTTAGAGGTTTGTTTGGTTATTTTAGCCCTTTCTGTCAAGAATTTATTTCGTAATAGAGGGCGCTGATGGGACACCTATTTGTCACTAAGGTATTACTGGTTTGGGAGATGTCAAGTGACGTTGTTCCGTCTTGCTGGAAATTTCGAGATTGATATTCCACACGTGGGTTTTGTTTGAAAGGTACTGTTTCCAAATTTATTGGAAGTCGTTTCAATCCATTTGGGATATTGCGAAGCAACCTTTTTGTTTTAAGTTACAACAGTGTGGATTTGGTAGTATTTTTTTGGTGGCCACATGTTGTAGGAGCTCTTAGGAGGATATATTTAACCACGTGTCGAATCTCATTGGTAAGTTTTCTTCTACGCAGTACTTAAAGTTATGATGTATTATTTATTTTTGTAAGGCCTTCGTCTTTTATTTCAGTGCCCACATATATATGTAGTCTTTCTGAATAAGCCGTTCACGAATTTGCTGTTCAATTTGATCTGGTGCATCGTTTTGTTCCTCCTTTTGCGGATTAAGAAAAAAGGGGGTTCTTGTGACGGGCTATCAATTCTTGCGAAAGCCAACACTTCTTGTTACGGGCCAGTAGTCCTTGTGAAGGGCCAACACTTCTCGTGACGGGCTGACTAGCACATCTTGTGACCAGCTAGTACTCCTTTATGACAGGCAGATTGATTTGTATGCCGAAGTAGGACATCAACCGTCTACTAGAGCAGCTGGAAAGAAATCACAGAGTACCGCAAGTTTTGCTATCTTATTTTTATATCACTATATTACTATTTGATCTATTTTTTTGGGGGGTGTTATTAGTACGTATTTTAATCTAAACCTAATGTAAACGAGATTTAGGGGTGTGTGGTTTACAGTACATTTTTGTTAAACCCGAAACACGTCACTAAGAGCTCTTCGTGGGGTATATTCTTAAGGGTAGTTAATATCTTTATTAAGTAACGGAGTTTTATATGTTTTTACACCTAGCGTCCGTAAATAGTACACTATTCTTTGTTTATTTGCTAAATACAGTACACACCTCAGGTGTTACACTTTTACGATTATCCTTAGTCCCATTTAATGATTTTTAAGTTTAATATAGTGTTTTAGTTGTAAATATTACTCCCAGTGATACTGGATTATTGTTAATAGTTGGGGAATCTGATAGTAATGTACTTAGTGATGTAGTTGTTATTAATTTGGTAAATATTAGTATATTTCATAGTGTGAACGAAGTTGACCCCCATGTCAACACGATAATTTATATTACACTAAAACTTGGGTATATATTGAACTTTACTTATTATTTATCCCCACTTGCTAACTGTCAGCATTTATTGTCATGGTAAAGTAACATATTTAATATAATAGGAGCATACTCGATTTGTAGCCGCTTGATGGCCTTGTGGAGGAGATGCTATAGTTTTCTATTTGGAATTTGGTAGTGAACTGTCACATGGATTGTTGGATGTGAGGTAAAACTTCTGGCGCCCACTTAAAAACATAACTTTTTCTACGACTCACTCCCTTCTTCACTGTTGTTAGTCGGCATCCAACATTGGATTAATATAAATCCCACCTCGGTGCTTAGGCACAGAAAGTAGGTAGCACCTTTTATAGAAATTATTATTCAAAAGTTAAAAATATACCTATTATCATAAAATGTACAAATAACATAAAGTATCTTACATAAATTTAAAATTCTTTGACAGTCATTTATCGTATGATATAATAGCATAGGATGTCTTTTAAATTAGTAAATTAAAGTTTTATTTTTTGCTCACGCATTTTTTATTCTTATTGATTTTAGTACCTATTTCTTCTTCATGCGACATTGAATTCAAATTAACGAGATTCCACCTTATATTTTTCTCCAGAAAATATAACAAACTTAAAACAACACCGAAATCCTTTAAATAATGTTCTAAATAGAGAAAAATAAAATTAGTAAAGAGATACTATTGAAGTATCGGATGGTCAAATTTAAATGAAATATTGCGTTAGCTTCAATGAAGTTGTGTAAAGCGTAAATACATTTTTAGATTAGTCATTTGAGGATACAAAAAGTGTATGGAAGATTATCTCTAGTAATTCTCTTCGTCCGTCGCCAATAGAAGGTGGAACTTACAGCGATGGGTCGCTAGATCGGATGAGCGGAATTACTCAAAGCCTCTTTTAATCCGTTAATTATACTGCCAAGTAACCGCCAATGATGCTATTCAATTAGGATATTACGAATTAATTTTAATTATACTGCTTTTAAACATATTTGCCATGTTTACGGTTTGTGTATACTTAATGCCCAGACGATCGATAAACTTATTAAACTTAAAACAACAAACAAAACGTGCCAGCCACTCAATTTTCGATTCTTTCGAAGCCAGTGGCGGATCGTCAAGCGATCGATCGATAAATAAGTAATAATTTTCCGATAGACATTATCTATTCTACGGTTTTAGGAACTAGAAAAGTAAAATAGTATTTAGTAATTACGATTTTTATTATACAGGGTGTCCCATTAGTGCGTAATTGTTCACTATTTTAATTTGTGTTATAGACACGTAAACAAGTTTCAAATAAAAGTTTTATGGATTTAAAAAATCCGTATTTTAAAAATATTTGTGGTTATACTGGGTGTTGTGTTTTTGACTGGCAAATAATAATGTATATTTTTTAAATTTTATTTTAGTTTTAGAATGGTTTAGTATTGCTGTATTCAACCCTAAAATTTCTCTTCAAAATATTACAGGATTACCAAGCAATTAATGTTATGAAATTAGAGAACGATGCAGAACCTAACATAAATTATTATAATTGAGGAAGGTTTACATTGTTCAATATACATACTTATAAGATACTAAGCTAACAAATAGTGGTGATAGAACTGGTTTATTTTATACAGGGTGTTTTGAAACATGTCTTAAATATGACTAATTTTAAGTTCAATTTACTCAATTCCTTATAAATTTACCTATTTAACGATACCAACATGTTAACCGATGCCACATATATATAGGATGTACCATCAGTGCGTAATTCATCTATATATTTTATTATTGGACACGAAAAAAAATTTATATAAAAGTTGTATGCCCATATTTAGCAATTATTCCTTAATATACATGGTGGTCCATTAATGAGGAGCTAACCAAACCTATAGATTTTTAAAGCAAAACACCCTGCAGTTGTGTAGGGTGTGTCAAAATGCTAGGTTACGGTTTTCTCAATTATTAAAATGGAACACCCTGTATGTTATAGCGTCAATTAAATAAGCGTGATAGAGTGGGTGCTATGAACTAACATGGGGTAAAACACAATAAGCCAATAGGCTTCAGTGTTATTCGGAGACACATAGTCAGACGAGCCCAGGAGAGAGAAAAAAAAAAGCGGAAAAGTGTAGACATTTCGAAAAGGTTTGAGAAGTTTAATAAAAGCTTATTATTAACAATTTATTAAAAATCAACTTTTTTTCCCTCTTATATCATACAGCAGTTAAAGTCCGTCTCTATCTGACGGTCGTACTTACCCCCTTTGTAACGTTTAAATTTGGCCCTATAGCGGTTTTTCATAAAAATAGGAATAAGCTAGTTTTTATTCGTGTTCAGTAATTATTTAATGGATCCTTCTATACCCGCATTTAAACCACTGTGCTTTTGGATCGATATGCGAACCACTGATTTTGTCCTCACCGTCGAAAGCGATTCAGGGGTTCTTCTGCGACACTCTGGGCGAGTTTGTGGCTGCCCTGTATTCAAGATGTCGGTCTAGCGTTTCCGCCCTGACGTTAATTGTGGGTATATGATCAGTTTGGGGTAGATAGGACCTCTATTTGAGTTTAGTTAGGCTATTTATTTGGATTTAGAGGTTTGTTTGGTTATTTTAGCCCTTTCTGTCAAGAATTTATTTCGTAATAGAGGGCGCTGATGGGACACCTATTTGTCACTAAGGTATTACTGGTTTGGGAGATGTCAAGTGACGTTGTTCCGTCTTGCTGGAAATTTCGAGATTGATATTCCACACGTGGGTTTTGTTTGAAAGGTACTGTTTCCAAATTTATTGGAAGTCGTTTCAATCCATTTGGGATATTGCGAAGCAACCTTTTTGTTTTAAGTTACAACAGTGTGGATTTGGTAGTATTTTTTTGGTGGCCACATGTTGTAGGAGCTCTTAGGAGGATATATTTAACCACGTGTCGAATCTCATTGGTAAGTTTTCTTCTACGCAGTACTTAAAGTTATGATGTATTATTTATTTTTGTAAGGCCTTCGTCTTTTATTTCAGTGCCCACATATATATGTAGTCTTTCTGAATAAGCCGTTCACGAATTTGCTGTTCAATTTGATCTGGTGCATCGTTTTGTTCCTCCTTTTGCGGATTAAGAAAAAAGGGGGTTCTTGTGACGGGCTATCAATTCTTGCGAAAGCCAACACTTCTTGTTACGGGCCAGTAGTCCTTGTGAAGGGCCAACACTTCTCGTGACGGGCTGACTAGCACATCTTGTGACCAGCTAGTACTCCTTTATGACAGGCAGATTGATTTGTATGCCGAAGTAGGACATCAACCGTCTACTAGAGCAGCTGGAAAGAAATCACAGAGTACCGCAAGTTTTGCTATCTTATTTTTATATCACTATATTACTATTTGATCTATTTTTTTGGGGGGTGTTATTAGTACGTATTTTAATCTAAACCTAATGTAAACGAGGTTTAGGGGTGTGTGGTTTACAGTACATTTTTGTTAAACCCGAAACACGTCACTAAGAGCTCTTCGTGGGGTATATTCTTAAGGGTAGTTAATATCTTTATTAAGTAACGGAGTTTTATATGTTTTTACACCTAGCGTCCGTAAATAGTACACTATTCTTTGTTTATTTGCTAAATACAGTACACACCTCAGGTGTTACACTTTTACGATTATCCTTAGTCCCATTTAATGATTTTTAAGTTTAATATAGTGTTTTAGTTGTAAATATTACTCCCAGTGATACTGGATTATTGTTAATAGTTGGGGAATCTGATAGTAATGTACTTAGTGATGTAGTTGTTATTAATTTGGTAAATATTAGTATATTTCATAGTGTGAACGAAGTTGACCCCCATGTCAACACGATAATTTATATTACACTAAAACTTGGGTATATATTGAACTTTACTTATTATTTATCCCCACTTGCTAACTGTCAGCATTTATTGTCATGGTAAAGTAACATATTTAATATAATAGGAGCATACTCGATTTGTAGCCGCTTGATGGCCTTGTGGAGGAGATGCTATAGTTTTCTATTTGGAATTTGGTAGTGAACTGTCACATGGATTGTTGGATGTGAGGTAAAACTTCTGGCGCCCACTTAAAAACATAACTTTTTCTACGACTCACTCCCTTCTTCACTGTTGTTAGTCGGCATCCAACATTGGATTAATATAAATCCCACCTCGGTGCTTAGGCACAGAAAGTAGGTAGCACCTTTTATAGAAATTATTATTCAAAAGTTAAAAATATACCTATTATCATAAAATGTACAAATAACATAAAGTATCTTACATAAATTTAAAATTCTTTGACAGTCATTTATCGTATGATATAATAGCATAGGATGTCTTTTAAATTAGTAAATTAAAGTTTTATTTTTTGCTCACGCATTTTTTATTCTTATTGATTTTAGTACCTATTTCTTCTTCATGCGACATTGAATTCAAATTAACGAGATTCCACCTTATATTTTTCTCCAGAAAATATAACAAACTTAAAACAACACCGAAATCCTTTAAATAATGTTCTAAATAGAGAAAAATAAAATTAGTAAAGAGATACTATTGAAGTATCGGATGGTCAAATTTAAATGAAATATTGCGTTAGCTTCAATGAAGTTGTGTAAAGCGTAAATACATTTTTAGATTAGTCATTTGAGGATACAAAAAGTGTATGGAAGATTATCTCTAGTAATTCTCTTCGTCCGTCGCCAATAGAAGGTGGAACTTACAGCGATGGGTCGCTAGATCGGATGAGCGGAATTACTCAAAGCCTCTTTTAATCCGTTAATTATACTGCCAAGTAACCGCCAATGATGCTATTCAATTAGGATATTACGAATTAATTTTAATTATACTGCTTTTAAACATATTTGCCATGTTTACGGTTTGTGTATACTTAATGCCCAGACGATCGATAAACTTATTAAACTTAAAACAACAAACAAAACGTGCCAGCCACTCAATTTTCGATTCTTTCGAAGCCAGTGGCGGATCGTCAAGCGATCGATCGATAAATAAGTAATAATTTTCCGATAGACATTATCTATTCTACGGTTTTAGGAACTAGAAAAGTAAAATAGTATTTAGTAATTACGATTTTTATTATACAGGGTGTCCCATTAGTGCGTAATTGTTCACTATTTTAATTTGTGTTATAGACACGTAAACAAGTTTCAAATAAAAGTTTTATGGATTTAAAAAATCCGTATTTTAAAAATATTTGTGGTTATACTGGGTGTTGTGTTTTTGACTGGCAAATAATAATGTATATTTTTTAAATTTTATTTTAGTTTTAGAATGGTTTAGTATTGCTGTATTCAACCCTAGAATTTCTCTTCAAAATATTA
Organism: Psylliodes chrysocephalus; assembly: GCA_927349885.1. NCBI lineage: Eukaryota > Metazoa > Arthropoda > Insecta > Coleoptera > Chrysomelidae > Psylliodes > Psylliodes chrysocephalus. The sequence goes on from OV651819.1 coordinate 13,972,159, forward strand.
CAGGATTACCAAGCAATTAATGTTGTTATGAAATTAGAGAACGATGCAGAACCCAATATAAATTATTATAATTGAGGAAGGTTTACATTGTTTAATATACATACTTATAAATAGTGGTGATAGAACTGGTTTATTTTATACAGGGTGTTATGAAACATGTCTTAAATATGACTAATTTTAAGTTCAATTTACTCAATTCCTTATAAATTTACCTATTTAACGATATCAACATGTTAGCCGATGCCACATATATAGGATGTACCATCAGTGCGTAATTCATCTATATATGTTTTATTATTGGAAATACGAAAAAAAATTAATATAAAAGTTGTATGCCCATATTTAGCAATTATTCCTTAATATACATGGTGGTCCATTAATAAGGAGCTGACCAAACCTATAGATTTTTAAAGCAAAACACCCTGCAGTTGTATAGGGTGTGTCAAAATGCGAGGTTACGGTTTTCTCAATTATTAAAATGGAACACTCTGTATGTTATAGCGTCAATTAAATAATACCATTTAAAAAATTGAGAAAATCGAAACCTCATTTTTTGACACACCGTACATACAGCATAGCAAATAAATGAAGTCTATTAAAATTGTTAGACAATGTGAAAATAATCAAATATGTAGGGTGTTTTGCTTTAAAAGAGTGTAGGTTTAGTCAGCCCCTCATTTATGGACCACCCTATATATTTAAAAATTATTGTTAAATATGTTCATACAACTTTTATCATTTTTTTTTTCGTATTGCTGACTTTCGATTCAAATTTCGTCCAAACCACGCAATGACGTAATGCGGGACGAACTTTCAAGTTATTTTGACACTTTTCGATTGAATATTGTAAAATAATTTAATAATTTATTTGTTTTTGTATTAGTAGTGACTATATTTTCCTATATATAATATAGTCTAAGAGCCAGTGGACGGATACCCTTATATATTTGACCAGAGTTTTTGTACAATGAGGCCCCTATACCTACCATACCTGAATTAGGGAGCCACTAAGCTCAAAGTAGTGGACGCGGATGGCGCTCAGGTAAGAAAGGTATCGATTTTTGGCAAATTTTAAATGCATTTGACCACGTCTGCCCTTTTGAAATTTGAACATATATTATTATTATTATCATCAGAAAACAACAATGACAAACCATTATCGCGTGTTTAACATTGTGGCAGACAGTTTTGAAAGTGCAAAAAATAATAAAATTTTAAAAGTAATTAACCAGATCTGCCATTGATATATTTTATTTATTAGAGTCTTAAAAACTTATATTCATCATGGCAGACGTCTTCATTGAGTACACACGTCAGCAGACAATAAAATCTTAGCTACTATTCAGCCAGGTGTATGCATAGACTGTCTATAGCTATCTAGCTATGGATTACTATTGTACTCATTCTAGCCTATAGCATTTTCTTTTAATGTTACTAGTATTCAAATAATTTAGATATAATACTTGAGAGGGCCCAGATACTTCCCCACCATAACGGTTAGTGCCAGATGTTTTCAGTATATTTGTGAACCTTCATACAGATACCTCGTGTTTTGTGAAATTAATAAAATACATAGTATTGCTTCTTTTTATTGTGTTGATTAGTCTATTATTTATTTAATATATGACATTCTGTCTAGTGAAAAAAAGAACTGAAGTGTGTTTTTTGTGACATGGTAAAAACTGATAAATTACTGATAATTTCAGAAGAGACTATGTCAAAATGTCCAGGGCCGCCGAGAGCCAGGCCGGGCCCCAGGACAATTTTCTAGATCGGGCCCCGTGACAAAAAAAGCTCCTCAAACAAAAAAAAATTTCCCCTCTTGTCTTCTGGCGGATTTCTCATACAAATCAAAAAAAATCCAGTTGCCGGGCCTCCCTTATACCGTTGCCGGACCCCCATTTGAGTCCGGGCCCCGGTAATTAGTCCCGGCTACCCCCCCCCCTCCCTCTAGTCGACCCTAAAAATGTCAAAAGATTTTGAGGATACGAAAATTTCTTGAATTGAAATATAAAGATATCATTTTACCGGACGACATTTGTGATTCTGCATATCATAGTAGTCGTTACAAGACATTTACAGCATTTAAAAGACATTTTATGTCGACAGATGTTAAAAAAAAGTGCCATCACAGCCCAGTATGTATTCGTCTGCAATTGAACAACCATCTACAACAGCTGATAGCTCAATAATTGATGATACAATTGTACATGATTCCCTTGTAAAAGATGTGAATCTTCCTGAGACAGAAGAAGTAGAAAAAGAAATTGACGCTGAAGTTGAACAGCCGTTGGAGGCAGGACCTTCTGAAGATTTAGAAGAATCATCGACTGTTCATACTTCTGATAATGTAACTTCAGCAAACTTAAATGTGTGTTTTTTGCAACAAGAAAAAGAAACAATGTCGCTCTAAGAATCAGCCATTAAGCACTTCAGGGAAGGATCAATTTGAAAAGAGTATTTTATTAAACTTTAAACTAGATACTGAAATTTACAGTGAAACTTTGACCAAAATACAAAGTGTTCTCTCTTGTGAAGTCTATTATCATGATATTTGCTGGCAAAATTTCAGGAATCAGAAAAGATCACTAGTGAAAAGTCCTGTCCGTACTTCATGGCACATCTCCCAAGAATTACATGAAACTGTTTATAAAGAAATATGTTGTTTAATTGAAGAGAATGTCATAAATTGAGGACGATGTTATTTTCATAAAAAGTATCTCGAAATATTTAAAGAATTAAGGTAGATCGTATTGATGTGAAACAAGGAACGTAATACACATACATCTGACCAGATGGTAGCTAAGGTTTTGTTGTCTGCTGACGTGTGTACTCAATGAAAACGTCTGCCGTGATGAATATAATTTTTTAAGACCCTAATAAATAAAATATATTAATGGCAGATCTGGTCCATTATTTTCAAAATTTTATTATTTTTAGCACTTTCAAAACTATCTGCCATAATGTTAAACACGCGATAATGGTCTGCCATTGTTTTTTTCTGATAATAATGATATATTTTCAAATTCCGAAATGGCAGACGTGGTCAAATGCATTTAAAATTTTTCAAAAAATCGATACCTGTCTTACCTGAGCTCCCGCCGCGTCCATCACTTTGGGCTTAGTGACTCTCCATCCATCTCAGGTATGATAGGTATAAGGGCCTCAATGTACATAACCGTTAAATGATCAACGACAGATAGACTATTTTTTTCTGTCAATCGTCGCCGTATTTTATTATTATCTGTGTTGTTCTTTAATTTAAGAATCTCCATTATGTTGTTTATTGCACAATATTTACATAATAAAATAAAAAATGCCGCTCAAACATTGTATCTAATTCTAATATTCGTGTAGAATTCAAGAGTTATCGCCCATTATTTTCTTTATTCATTTTCCGCCATTCTATTCTTTCGGAAACTAATAAAATCCCACCTCGCCTTAATTAAATATATAAAATATTAATTATCGAACGTACGAAAAAGCAATTTTCAATTTTCCTTTCACAATTTATCGGAAACTTTTTTAAAATCCGGTTTCCTTTTATTATACACTTGGCCCCTCGGTATCGTATTGTTTAATGTTTTTCATTAAGTCGCTAATGAACGCCCAATAAAACATTTTCCCAATAAGCGCTCTAGCGAGTTTTTCCGAGGCACGAAAATAACGAAAAAAAAAAATTAAAAAAATATAAAGTATTATATTAACGAGGTTGGAAAAAGTTAGTTAATTTAATTAACAAAAGAGGGCCGCGTGTTCGAAAACGTGCACTACAAATATAAATCGATAATTTAGAGTAGGTATACAATTTTTTTTGTTGTAAAATACAGGGAATGTTGGTAGCTAGTTTTCCTGGAAAGATTCTAGTAAATAAAAAAATGAATATTTGACTGTTAAAGAAATAATGTGACATCTTTGGGTAAAACTGCATTTTTCACCTGATGTGAAAGTGTTTGTAAAAAAGTTTACTGCCTAATTATAAATTTCAGTTAAACAAATGTACTTTTGTTTAAATTAAAAGTGAACTTTAAAATTTTTTCAATCAAATCAACATTAGAATAGATGATGTAAGCTAAATAATTTAGAAATAGTTTATTTTAAAATATTACCCACAATCTAACTAAAAATAAATCTAATATTGGTAGGCCAAAGAAATGCCCTTCCAAACTAAATTGGACCAAAGAGCACTGGACTAAAATAATATTTGGCGAAACAAATCGTGCTTATTTTTTTAAACAATTACATTTCGGGACCTTAGTTAAAGTTCTTAGAGTCTTTATCAAATAATTCTTATTCCCCAATTCAAGCTAAAAATTTGATTTATTGGAAAGTAAGAACAATTTGTTACCATTTTTCAAGCAAAAGCAAATGCTTGATATTTATTCACACTACACATGACTATTTATTTAATTCAAATAGAATTTAATAAATATGCTTCTATAAGACCTCTTTAGTTTAATATACAGGATGTTCCGCATAAGTACCGACACATAACAGGTGCGTACCAATTTGTACCCCTAAGAAGCCTAAAGTGGGGCCAAGTGTACTTAATTTTTATTATTATGTAGATATTATTATTTTTTTCTTTTTTTTAATTTGGTGTCATCGGCATCGACTGCTAAAGTCATTAGCCTCGTGTTCTGTGTAGGCTTTGTTACTGTTTCCCAGCGCCACTTTAGGAACAGCACTGTTACTTAGAACCCAACCGTGAATGGTCGAGTGGGGAATCCTACCAAGGCATCAGAATTAATTTTTAATAATTATATTAAATAAAAAAATCCCGGCCAACGGTGGGATTCAAACATGGGGCACTTGGATCCACAGGCAGAGACTCTACCACTGAGCCACCCACCCCTAGATATTATTATTATTAATATTATTAGTTTTAATTGTGTTCTCATTTAAATCGATTTTATTGAAAGGAATTTGCTATTTTGTTAAATGTATTAACCTTATCATAATGCAGTGATTTAATTTTTTTCGAAAAATAATAAGTTTAATAAAAAATAAAAGGAGTAAAAAAGTTTTAAGACAAACTTTTGCGTAAAATGAAATTAAAATTTTAAAAATGGACAAAAAAGTTCGGTAAAGTTATAAGTGTAAGTTACTCCAAAATCAGCCCTTAAAATATTTCAATTAATTGTTACTCACCCCCAAATTAAAAATCATGAAACGCCTAAATAACACAGCCCCACAAAAAAAATGTTCAGACTTGCCGGTCGGACATATATATTCCCATATATTTTTCAACGCTGAATCCGATCCCGAGCTCAGAAATGGCCCTCCATGTCTGGAATTGGCCCCAGGGGTCAAAAATTGCTTCTATATGGCCTGCAAGTTGGAAGAGTCAGGACTGGCCCAAATCGAGTTCCTGAGTGTTTTCGATGTCGCTAATCACGATTATGATGTTCAAATTGAACGTCGATGAACGTTATCTACGAGGACTATCCCAAAATTCACGCGGGTAAGGAGAGAAACTCGGTGCTCGGGTTTTTTTTTGGGTTGTTGAATTTAAATATAACATCGGCGAACACTCCCTGGACAACTGGTATTCTGGAACCGGCACGTGGACGTCATCTCCGAGAAGTTTCTTGTCAAGATTGCCAAAAACAAGCCGAAAAACCTTGTAGGGGTATTTTTTGGGGCCTTTGGTCCAAATTTCACGTCGAAAACGATCCCCGAACACCTAACACTGAGGGTTCTCCAGACACAATCGCTAAAAACCGAAAATCGTCATGGGGGTTTCTAGGTACGCGGAATCCAAATTCCATCACGAAAATGTACCTCCAGAGACCTGGTGTACCGGAACTCCGGCCTAAACGTCATCTGAGAGGGCTTTCCTCACAAAATCGAGACTACTGTGTCTTATTAGAGATCCCCGTATACCTCACTGTATGCATATACTTCCATATGGGGAAGTAAAGGCTTGGACTCTATACTGTATCGTTTAAACTACTTTTTATACTTGGCAATCGAGTGTAGAGGAATACATGGGTAAAGGATAGACGAATTAGAATCGGTGGATGAGGCATTCGGGATCTTTTAGGTACCGGAGAAAACTATCACATATGAGTAATTCTTGAATTAAGGCCGTTACCGAGCGTGATGAAACCTTTTCGACGTCAAATCTATTCGCAGAATAAAAGAACATTGACTTCACTCAATTTTCATGAAAATACCACTGGATTACTACGTCCCAAACACTTTCCGGCCCTTAAGGGGTCGTTTTCCCGGTCCCAAAGGGAGAATTCTAGTTGGCCATAAACTTTTCGAGCACAGTCTGAGTTCGAGAACTAGGATAACTAAGGACATAAAAATACCACTGTAGCGATTGCTACGTCCGAAACACGATTTTCCGGCCCCTAAGGGGTCATTTTCCTGGTCCCAAACGGGGAATTACAGTTGGCCATAAACTTTTCGAGCACGGTATTTATTTCAGAATTCAAAAAATACATAAACATATCACTGATCCCATTGCGACGTCCGAAACACGATTTTCCGACACCTACCTGGCCATTTCCCGGTCCGCACGGGGAATTCCAGTTGTCCGTGAACTTTTTGACCACAAACCCGATTTTGGCTTTAGAATGCACCTTCAACCACGCCTCATCTCCGAATCCACCTTTCAGGCCATATAGAGGCCATTTTCTGGCCCCTGGGGCCAATTTCAGACGTGGAGGGCCATTTCTGAGCTCGGGATCGGATTCAGCGTCAAAAAATACATGGGAATACATATGTCCGACCGCCAAGTCTAAAGACTTTTTTTTTGTGGGGATGTGTACCAAATATAGATTTTTTAAGTTAAACGGTTGCAGAGATATTATATTTTTTCGAAATTTATGGCCCCACTTTAGGCGTCCGTAACTCATTAAAGGTACAACTTGGTATAGTGGTAAATTGTATTAAATCATCATATTTTGGGGTACCCAACACGCACATGCTCTGTGTCTGTTCTTATGCGAAACACCCTGTATACACTAACGAATTGCATATTATTTGAATCTGTGTTGTACTGTTAACTATTCTGTACTGCCAAAACAGTGTATCATACAGAAATTAAGTTTATAAACTGTTTTCTAGATTGGTCCCAAACCTGCTTTCCATAAAATCCAATCAAAACCGTAATAAACCGTTTGAACTAGAATGAAAGCATTTTTATGAAAATTGTATATTTTATGTAAACAATTTATCCAAGCAAATTCCTTATGCATCCGAGCGAATTCTCCGTATTTGAAACTCCCTCGATGCTTGCCTCGTCCCGAAACTTCCAACTTCCAACAGTCTAGACATAAAACAAGTGGTCGCGCAGTATATTTCGGCGAGATGGCACAAGTTCGGTCCATTATTGCCGCAGTTATTACAGTGTTATTGTCTGTTATAAGTGTTTACAGCAACTTACGGGCTCTAATATGGCCGACGAAAATATTACTTCGAGCTAGTTCGGAACTACTTATGGCCTGAGTTTCTGCGCTCGCAACTCCAGCTGTCTCTTTCCAGTCGTGATTCACTTACTTCACTGTGAATGTACAGGTTGTTTTTTTGGAGTATATGTAATTGCCGTGGAAAGAACTGCGTATTTGGTAATTCCACACTGTTCTTAATTACTCGAAGCTTAATTCATTAAAGTTATGTACTGAGATTCAAAATAAATTTCATAATTGTTTCGCATCGTAATCAATAATTTAATGGTCTAAATATGGCGGACTATGAGCCATAGATCAAGAATTACCTGTATAGGCTGGTTATATTATATCAGTTGTCTTGTTTCACTGATGATATAACTGCTGATCTGAAGTTGAGATGTTCAATTCAAAGTATTATAAAAATCTATAACCAATAACAATAAATGTCACAAGCTTTATGTTTTGTCCAGAAACTGTTGACAATTGAATTAAACTGATTGAGCCGGGAAGAGCGGTTATTGCATAATAGCATGGCATAAATGCCTCGAGTTTCAAAACGATGTAAATTACTTCTTATATATTTTTGTGAGAAATGAAGCTTCAGCTAATTTTGAACTGGCTATTTTTTTGTTTTTTACTTCCTAGACATTTCAATCATAAATAATATAGATATCAATCAAAACTGACTTATTGAATAAAACTTTTTTCCTCATTATAGTTATACATACATATTCGAAACGATTAAATATTTATAAAGATTTTAAATGCGTCGCAACAGCCGAGATTGAATAAATATTTCTTTCGATAGAGAATATAAACACATAAAGAATATTATAATTAAATTCCTGACGCATTAACATATCAATAAATTATAATAAATGAAAGAAACAATGGACTGGATTTTATTTTTCTTTTTCGATTCCATTAACATACAATGATCTAAGTGTGATTTTAAGTATTTAATATTAATACCTAATGTTGTTAATTCATACTTCTGTGGCCTAGTTTCGTTACAATATGGAAATGTAGAGTCTTGTTGAAAAAAAGAATCATGACTTTGATATATGTTTTTTTTGTTATTTTTGCCTCAGAAATTACAATACTAATGCATATATAATCAGTATATGTTAAAAGATATAAATAACTGTCAAAGAAATTATATTAAAGCAAATTTAAGGTCTGTGAATAGTAATAAATGTTTGACGAAACTTGAAGGAGAAATAGATTTTTTTGTTATAAAAATATTCGTAAAAATAGTTTAGTTTTCACATAAATTATGTTTCATATTGCCTTAGCAAACCGTGTGTTAAAAATGTAAGAATGATTTTATTTTCTATACAAATTTAATGCAGTAGCAACACCTAAAGCAAATGGACAGATAGAAAGGTTGAACCGGACGATACTATCATCACTATTGCCATCAATTCCGGAGGAAGATTTATGGGATCAATACGTAAGATCTGTATAATTTGCAATCAACAATGTACCTAATAAGTCTACAGGCAAAAAACCTAGTCAGCTAATGTTTAGTTATATACCACGTAGTGGAGATGATTCTCTATTTAAAGACGAAATACAACAGATTCCGAAGAAATCTTCCGAGAAGATAATTGTGAGCCAGTTAAGACAAGAGACGCAAGAAGGCTAAAATATACAATAAAGGTGAGTAGTCATCTTGAAGCAAATGCCAGCAACTGGGACGAGTCGTAAGCTAGCACCAAATTACCTGCACAGGAGGTTGGACAGCGACGCCCACCTTCAAAAAAGGAGGATAGATACAGTAGTTCACCTTCAACTAACAGGCCCCGGAGAGGCAAAAGAATCTCTGTCTGAAGCAAAGAGGAGGAAGAGAGATAAGCTGCAGGCTGTCGAAACAAAACAAAAGCGTCCTAATCAAGTTCCTACACAGCGACGCTAGTTCTGCCTCCACAAGAGGCAAGGAACACGACTCAACTAGGGACAACAAAAGGCCGCGATCTCACACCTCTTCCGAGGTAACAACCCAGAAGGGGAAAACCCCAGACAGAACCAGAACGTTCTGTCTGGGATAAGCTACAAGGATGCAGCTACGAGCCACCTGAAAGGAGCTATAATAGACAAGGATAAACCGTACGGTAAGATAACTACCGAGAGAGAAATCCTTTTCAAAAAGACACTAATGGAAGAGCTGGACAAAACAATCTTGTCCGCACCTGCAGCAAAACCAAGCCACCCACATTCAGGTCTTGGTCCCACTCTGGGAAGGAGCAACACTCGCAGTTGTAAGGATGGACGAGCTCCCCATGCTCTCCAAAGCCTCTCTCTGGATCCCAGGGGAAGCGCAAGCTGACCCTGACGAGAAAGAGGTTGTGCTCAGGCGACTTTAGGGGCAAAACCCAAACTTGCATGTGGCGAAATGGTGCACCTTCCACCATGAAATCAAAAAAGACCCTAAGGGCCATCTCTTCGTCTTCGACATCGGAGACGAAGACATAAGAACCCTAAAGGTCAAATCAATGAGGATGAACTATGCGTTCACCTCATTGATTATAATGCCAAAGGTTGAAATAGAGGCTGAAGCAAGGCCAGGGCCGCATCGTACGTTAAGGTCTTCTAAATATGAGTAGACGCATCGGAACTTGTTGCCCACCTAGAGGAGTTTCTGATGACACTGGAAGTGAAAGCGAGGGAGATGGAGTTGATTTTTCTTCCGAAGAAGAGGAGGCAACCCTAGAATACGATATGTATCTCGAGTCGAGATATTTGCAGGATGGCCGACTGTAAGAATGATTATATTTTCTATACAAATTTAATACGTTTTATTTTACAAAACACTCGGTTTTTAAACGCACGAAATATTTGTCTCCCAAATCAGTTACAGCCTATGTTTATGTTAACACTATTAAGATACGATCGGATTACGAATATGGTAACTAAGAGTAAAATATCAAGCAAGCATAGAATACAGATCATTTTAAATTTGGGTTAGTTGCTTTGCGGAACAAAATTAAAGTTCGTTCCAATAATAATAAACTAGTGAATAATTTTTGTGAGTATCTGTTTGCTAAATAGGGTGAGTTTTTCTCACTCAGTTCTATCAATTAGTTTTGTTTTAATTTGTAATCAAGTTATTTTGCCAAATTATATTACCCAATTATTATCTATCAACCTTTTATAGTTAATTTGTCAATTCTGACGTAAAGATATTTTGTCAAGTATTGAGAAAACCTTATATCCTAAATTAACGGGGTTATATTAAATAATTAAAACTTATTTGACTATTTACTTATATTTTGTTTTCCTCTACGAGGTGTAATCAAAAGTAAAATGAGTTAGATTGTCTGTTCTGGCATAGTACATTGCGGTACGTGTATGCGTTTATTACTGTGGTCAGTTTTTCAGAGTCGTCGCACCATGGTTGGTGACATTTCGGTCAGTGTGCTAGTAATGGCTTAATTTATATATCGATCGATAGTTTGGGCATTGCGGTTAGTACCAACAGAATTGAGAATATAACTGTTTGTCAATTATGGAAGTTGTGTCAATTATATTTTTTTTATAATCAATATTTTGACATAAAGAGTCAAAGAGTTGTTAATTAAAAGGATACTAAGTATTTTGTTTACGAATATCACCTTTTCATAACTTTCCTTAATATAAACTGCTTTGGTAAACTTAATTGCTCATAATGGGTGATTCATTAAGAGGTACTTTTTTCAACAACAACAAAAAAATAACAAAATTCTATTTTATGGTGCAATCTTTATTATTATACAAAAAAACTATTTCTGAAATTAATTTTTTAAATATTATTTCTTTCAAATGTTGACCTTGACTTCGGTTGAGATGGTCCATTCTGAAGTTCCAATTTTAGATGACACGTTCAAGCATTTCGAGTGGGATTTGGCGAATGACCCGAGTAATGTTGGCTCCCAATTCCTCAATCGTATTCGGCTTATCCATATAGACTTTGGACTTCACGTAGCCCCAAAGGAAAAAGTCTAGAGGTGTGATGTCACATTATCTAGAAGGCCAATTCACTGGTCCAAATCGTGAAATTAACTGTTCATCGAATTGTTCTCGCAATAAAGCCATGGTATGGCAAGTGGCGCGATCTTGTTGGAACCAAATGTCATCGAGATTACGGGCTTCAATTTCAGGCAGCAAATAGTCCGTTATCTTGGCGCGATAACGGGCGCCATTCACAGTTACGTTCCTGCCGGCTTCATTTTTAAGAAAATATGGACCGATGATTCCACCAGCCCATAGACCACACCAAACCAGCCGGCTTCAATTCTTGAACGAGTTGAATTTTGTATGCTTTCAAACCAAGATCCTTACGTAAAATACGCAAAGTTGTTGCATACGACAAGCCAAGCTGTTGAGATCGGCGCCGAATTGATTCATTATGGTCATCACGTACACTTTCGGTTACCGCCTCAATATTTTCTGCACTTCGTGTTGTATGCGGTCTATTTGGTCGCGTATTATCCAATAATGAAAATTGGGTTTCAAACTTTTCGGCGGTGTAGCGAATTGTGCGTTCGGTGGGCGCGAAATACACTCCTGGCAGAACGCTGATTGTCGTAGTACAGCTGAATTATTTGTAGACGTTGTGCCGGGCTAAGTCTTTCCATGATGAAATGTCAGACAGCAGACAGTACTGAATCAAAATACCACGACAGTTCACTCTACTCATGCGTTATGTGTCTTATAGCATCTTCGAATCTAGTGCAGGCTTACACTGAGTGCATACGAAAGGTGGGAGATATGTCAATACCAGTTACTTTTCAATCTGAAATGTAACCGGTATCGATATATCGCTCATCTTTTATGTGCACTACACGCAGGCAGGGCAGTGGAATCGAAGACGCTATTAAACTCGCTACCGAAAAAAGTACCTCTAAATGAATCACCCGTTACTTGTTTTTCTTTTATTTCAGGTACGCCATCTCATACGTGCATTATCTATTTTATTTTACTATTATTTTATTTACGTTTTTAATCATTTAATACTTATTTCTAACTAATTTTATTTTGTTCTAAATTTTACCTTTCAATTTAAAGTTATTAAATCGTTTATTGAATTAATTGCTAGTTTTTCCTGACATTGATTAAATAACTAAATAACAAATATCTTTCTATTAAAAGTAAATGGATAATATTCCATAAAATTATATTCGTTTTAAACATATAAATCCAGTATACACGATTATCCTTTGACATATGAACAAAGGAACCGAAAATACAATTCCGAGAAATTTCTAAAAAGCCTACGCTGAGGATTAACGTTAAAAAAACACAGACCAAATGTTTTTATCTATATTTCCATTTAGGTATTTGATATATTTGACAAAAAAGAGTTCCGAACAACTAAAAGAATAAAAAATAGAATGAAATGCAAGCTGGAAACAAGCCGGCGGATGTTAAAGCGGGTTGTGTATATACATAATATCGTAAATATTTGTTTCTCATATATATTATTCATTTGATCTCGAAGTGTTAAAAATAAACCTAATAAACCGTGTTTATTTATTCTCGAAATAAGTTTAAAACATTAACAAACGGCCGTAATTTATTTTATACTAGCACTCGCTGTAATTATAGTTTTTACAATTCCAAATGAAAAATAAACATTTTCGATAATATAAAATTGGATAATTTTAATTACCCAATTTCCCAAAAGAATTTTCTTTCGTAAACAAAAGTCGATTGTTTACATTGTTCGATTTATTTATAAAATTTATTAATATATATTTACAACGAACCGAATTTATGGTTTTCAGGTGGTAAAATTTATTAATTTTCAAACATTGTGTTATTATTTGAAGACTGTGTTGTAAGATTTAAACCAGGTGAAATATTAATGCACCAAAGTAAATCGCTAAATATGCATTGTAGAAAAAAGCGTAACCAAGCAAATCAATAAAAATGGACAACCTAAATGTTATTTATTTTCATCATCTTCTTCTGCTTCTTGTTTTTTTTTTGGAGTGTGTCCATGAGGCAATTTACCCAGCTAACTCTTGAGGGACTGTTTTAAGTCTTGCCCGAGGCAATTAAACAATTCCAAATATCACTTTATTTAAATTAAGGTCGCATTCGGAAACTTTTTTCTTCATTCTTCTTTTAAGAGTTTGGTAATTAGTAAAGGTAAACAATACAACAAAGGAATTAACTATTCTTGTTTAGGGATAGCAGCAAAGCATTACACACACCAAGAAATGCTACCAACTCAGGACTAAAAAGAAAGAAAATTAGGGTGATTTGGTTTTATAGGTTAATTTTACAAATATTGAGGAATTTCATTATTAATTTTAAACTATCCTCATTGTGTGGTCAGCCTTAGTTTCTCAAGTGTACAATTTAAGGAGCTCTGGGACATATGTGTATCTGGGTATGTTAAAAACTTACATTACATTACATAAAAGTTTAAAACAAAAAAGTAGCGAATACACAGAACACGAGGCTAATAACCGTAGCAGTTGATGCCGATGACACAAAAAAAAATTAAACTAAAGGATACCATATACTGTTAAACCGTTTAGTATATTTTTAAAATGAGCGACATGCAGAAAATGTTGGAAGAATTACAAAATATTAAAATAGAACTAAAAAACAGTATACAGGCTAGTGAAGCAAATATTCTTCTGAAACTAGAGGACTCAAAAGTTAGAATTAAAGAGTTGGAAGAAGAAAATAGTATTTTAAAAGAACGAGTTGAAGAATTGGAAAGAAAGGGAAAATCAAATAATATAATAATTATTTTTTTTGGCTGGAACAAAACTTGCCCGGAGTTAACTTGTAAGATTTTATCAAGAAATAAAAAATCTAATAGGAGTGAATTTACAATAATTTTTATACACTTGGCAAAAGTAATAATAATCCCGTAAAAATTTAATTGGTTTATTTTATGAAAAAACGAGAAAACAAGAAAACAGCAAAAAACTTAAGGGGACCAGTCTATCTATTGCACACAACTTAACTTTCAAACAACGCAAAGAAAATCAAATACTAAGAAAACACTTATTCATAGAGAGACAATACAATAAACACTGTTACATTAAGGGAAATAAACTCATGATCGACTATAAACCGTTCAGTATTGAAGATTTGATCCAATCCGAAGTCAGAAGCGTAACAAAAGCTGCAAGCGAACCATCATCACTTTCCATAGCCCGACCTTTAGTCCCCATAGCAGGAGAGCATACTGAAGATAGCGCAATACCTCAAAATTTAAATACCACCAAACAACTGAAACAGGAAGCTGCCAAGAATAAAATAACTCAAAGAAATAAAAATTACCAGAGCAAGAAAAAACTCAGCTACTTTAAAAAAAATTGTTCTTTTGCTTTGATTAATAGAAAGATTAGTTTAATAGGTAATAGTCAATTGTAAATTTTTAAATTCCAAAAAAAAGTTTTTTCCACAATCTCGCAAAACAGTATGGATCCCAATATTAGAGAATACCAAAATGATGCTATAATGGCAACTTACATTGATCATAGTAAAATTAAAAAAATGTGAATATTTTAATAACAATATTTTTAATGACTCATTCAAAATCATTCATTTTAACATAAGAAGCTTGCCAAAGTATTTTGATTAATTATTTATATTTCTATCGCAGTTTAACTTTGAATATGATGTAATAGTTTTATCCGAAACTTTTCAATTGTTTAATTCATCCCTCACCTTTTGTTTAAAAGGATATGACTTACTTTACAATGAAAGTGACCTAAATAGAAATAATGAACTAGTTGTATACATAAAATCAAAACTAAACTATAATTATAATTATGAGACTTATATTGTTGGTGATTCTAAGATAATAAAGGTGTCGATTTCTGAAAACAACAAACACATAAATTTAACAGCAATATATAACTCTCCGAAAAGTTGTCCCAAACAGTTTAACTTTGAATTATTAAATTATTTAAAAAAATATAAAACAGATAATTGTCATATTATTACAGGCGATATAAATATTAACCTATTAGATGAATCAGAACATATAAAAGAGTACAAAAACATTTTAAATTCTTATGGCTACATTTCTTACATTAATCAGCAGTAGTGTTACCAATATTAAATCATATATTTTTGAAAGTGACATTACAGATCACTTTCCAATTGCAGTAGCCTTTACCTCAAAATCCAAAGAAAATAACGAGAAATCAACATTATAAAAGTTTCATAAATCATAAAAACTTAAAAAAGGACTTAAGAAACGAAAGCTGGTTAACTATATGTCAATCAGATGATGTTCATTTGGTCACTGAAACATTTATTAAAGAAATACAAAAATATATGCAACAGAACACAACAACTGTAAAATTGAAGAACAATGAAGGTAAAATAAGAAAACACTGGATTACAACAGGTATATTAAAATCTATCAACTGCAAGAATGAAATATTTTCACAAATAAAACAAGACCCAAATAATTTAGCACTTAAATCTATTTACAATAATTATAAAAATAAAATAACAAATCTAGTCAAAATATCTAAAAAAAATTATATTAATACAATAATAAATAAAAACACAAGATCATCAGCTTGTTTATGGAAGTGTGTTAATACATTATGCGACAAAGAAATACCTAAAACAAAAATTGAAACTGTACAAGGGGAGACCGGGGAAAAAATAACAGATCCATCGAAAATTACAAATAACTTTAATAACTACTATTGTGACCTTGGTGAAAAATACGCAAATTAAATCAAAGTTCTTCAAAATTATAGGGAAGATATAAACAGAGTGGAAAGTACTATATATCTTGTGGATACCAATGAGAATGAAGTAAAACAAATTATTAAAGATTTAAAATCAAACAAATCTCCAGGTTGGGATAGTATTAGGGCAGAAACAATAAAAGAAATAAATGAAGACATTGGTCGACCACTTACCCATCTCATTAATCAAAGTTTTTGGGAACAGGAATATCCAAACTGTTTAAAAATAGGTAAAATAAAACCTCTTTTTAAGAATGGAGACAAAAGCAGAATATAAAATTATAGACCTGTCTCTTTACTCTCTGTGTTTTCCAAAATGTATGAAAAAATTATTAAATTGAGACTACTAAAGTTCCTCAATAGGCATGAAGTGTTATCACCACATCAATATGGTTTTAGGCAGGAAAAATCCACGGAAGATGCAATACATGCACTTACATCTATTATTAATAAAGCAATTGACTCCAACACGCCAACTCTTTGCGTATTTCTTGACCTCTCAAAAGCCTTTGACACGGTGTGCCATAAAATATTGTTAAACTGAAGCAATTTGGGATTAGGAGAATTGCGTATAATTTGTTGGAAAGTTAAATGACTAACAGAGTGCAATATGTAAGTATTACGATTAAGTTAGCTAGATCTCCAGAGATACCAACTTTTAGTAGAATAGAGTAAAATAGTTTCAACGGGATCGGGGGTAGGGGGATCCTCCAAGTCCCCCATTATTAGGTTTGGGGGAACCTGATTAATAGTTAAACTAAACTTTGAAAGGATTTAGACAAGAAGGAATTAGATAGGTAATAAAAAAGAACAAAGGATATATTAGTAATACCATTGTAAATATAAAACCCTTCAAAAATTATCAGCCGGCGAACAATGTTTACACTTCGAGAGCCAAAAACCCTATCATTTATTTTCATCTAACTTTTTAACAAATCTATAATGTGTAACCATTTCATAGTTATGTACCAGCTTTTTAAAAAATATATTCAGATCATCGGAAAGGTATATCACTGAGGATTATTGACAGGACTTTTTATCTACATCAAACATGACAAACGAGTGTACTGGCCCTGTACCGTATTACGTATACATCCAACTGCATTTTTATGAAATATTTTGTATCATCGTAAGCATTAATTTCCAGGCATTCATATTTTTTTTGTGTCACTCTCTCGATTTATATCACATGGCTATCAGAATTTATGAGATGGTGCTTTTTTCTTTTTTCGCTTTTTTTATCTCGTATTGCAGGATTTTTTAACGCAGGCAAAGCATTTTGCGACTCATTTTACAATATTTACAACGGATTTTTTTCGATAAATATTTCGTTACTGTTGATGGCAACTTATAAATAATAATAATTTTGCAACGGTTTCTTCTGGTTATTGTCCACAGAAAGGTAACGTAGCCGTAAGAGCTTTGTTAAACTAGCTTTTCCACAGGAAAAGTGGTTTCAAGCCAATTTTGGTCGAACCCTCTGATCAGATTCGGGCGTATATCTGTCTGACCGTGAACATTTCAAATCAAACGAAATGGAACACAAAACCGATGTCGTATAGCTTCGATGACGGTCACGTAGGGAGAGTTTAATAATCCGGCTGTACCGGGAACTTAATTTTATTACATTAGAGCCGGCTGCAGTGGCTACACCTCCGTCGGCCGATCGATATCCTACATAATTAACAATGTGTTATCGACCTGCGGGTCCCCTGGGGCCATCAGACGACCCAGACGTCCCCCTTGGACTCCTGCACTCCTTCGATTGCTCCTGCTGCTGCTGATTGACCGCTTTCTGTCGTTTGTCAACAAAACGCAATCGGATCACCGAGAGTTACACGCGCTTATGATTTTGAGGTTAGAGCATGACAGATAAACGGAGCTTATGAAAATGAATCCGAAATGTATGACTCCCGAGGAAATATAATATTTTTCACAGGTTGTGTATGAGTTATGACCAAGATTTTCTTTTATTACTTTTACAATTTTATTTAATAATGTAATTAGTTTAAATAATGGATTATATGTTTCAAATTTCTAGATAAAAGAAATATGAGACATGAATCAGAAAAAAGGAGCTATCGCCTTTGTTCTAAATAGACAAAATATGTGACTACTGAAAGAATGCGTAAGATACCAACATAAATATCATGTGTACAGTGTCCTGTCTATTTAACCCATTTCTCCTGTAGATAATAGGGATAAAGTATTTGAAGTCTTGAAATAATATGAAAAATCCATCTAAACCACTAACTATTTCTAATTATATTTCAATATTATTTTTTCATTTTTAATTAAATTTCAAGAAAAAGTTTCGTGTATTAACAAATTTGAAATATTAAAAATAAAATAGATTAAGGGCACACCTTTTCACTTCTGAGTAAAGTTACACGTAGGTTTTCTAGGCAGATTAGTGAATTATATTCTATATCCTAATCAGCGATTAGCAATTTGCATCTTTACTTAGAGGTGAAAAGACTGGGTCCTTATACTTCACAAATTATCATTTGTGATTTACTCATTGTGGTCGTGGAAAAATTATAATATGCTACTAGTGCAGAATACTTACTCCACACTATTCTGTGTGTGGTATATGTTGTTTTCTGAACTTATTGTACATTCTATTTTGACATAGAAATGGTTTTCACATCACTATTTTGCCGAATTGGACAGTTGTAGTAGTGTGAAGGAATTTGGATGTATCCTTCTTCATTGATCTAGAATGTAGGCCTGTTCATGCTTTTCAAATTATACAATATGTTGGCTTTGCCTCAATGACACCAGAAGAACGGTAAAGAATAAGCGATGCTATTTCTTAGACAGAGTTAAAAGAGTGCGCGCCAGCCAACTAGTGGTAGAGGTGTATCCATCGGTCCAATCACGGCAGGCACTCAGCCAATTTACGAGAGTCTGTTGTAACATTCAAAATTATATATTTATGTTGGTACTGCAACGTTTTTAGATCCTTTTTAATCTTAACGGTTGGTAAGACTGTAAGTCTGACAAGTCTGACAGTTTGTTATTAGTATCGAAGTATCGATCGGTTGATCTTTAGAAGTTGGCTGTTTGTAATTATTGTAATTTCAAGTAGTTAGTTAGTCATTATTATTTTTACTTTTTCACTCAGTGCTTTATTACTACCACTAGCTTCCACCACAGAGTCTCTCTTCATTATTTTTCTGTTAACCACTACTGCTTTCAACTGTAAAAAAGAGTATTTTATGTTAGATTACTGGAATACTCATTCTAATTTTATGTTTACCTTCCATCACTGCTGTTACATACCAAGCAGCCGTTTTCTTCGAATTTTAACTCTTTCCCAAGCTCTTTCAATATTTGTTTTGGGTTGCTTGCTATATTTAGCATATCGCTTTCTTTGCTGTATCTAATAATTTTGTAATATATTATCCAATAGACTTCCAGAACCACAATATTAATTGTCAAAAGAATTGGTAATTTTATTTATTTAGAAAACTTTCTTTTCAATGTGAATAATGTCGCTGCTATTTATATATTTGTTTACCCCAATTCTTTTAATTTTTGTGGGATTCATTAAAAAGAAACAAATCTATTGTTACTACTAAAAAAATCACGATTTAGTTGTAATTGATAAAAAACTTGAATACCCTTTCTGTGGTCTCTTACGATATCTGTGTTCAGATTTTGGACAAAGTGCTGTTTAAAAATGTATTCGACATTCAGTGGACAGGCATACATATAACATCAATTCTACATAAACTGCTTTGAA
Organism: Psylliodes chrysocephalus; assembly: GCA_927349885.1. NCBI lineage: Eukaryota > Metazoa > Arthropoda > Insecta > Coleoptera > Chrysomelidae > Psylliodes > Psylliodes chrysocephalus. Next base: position 13,992,027 of record OV651819.1, read on the forward strand.
TTATATCATTGTAATTGACATTGGATAGATGGTTTGATTCATTTATTCACGATACTATATAGGATTTACTATTTACTAGCTAATATTTTATTAGCGCTCAAACTGACCTATAACGTTCAAATTATTTACAATAATTATACAGTTAAAATTTTTACCGATCGTCGTAAATGTGTTTCAAATTAGTCGTATCTTGAAAAACTGCTGCGCTATATGTCTGACAGATATAAAAATAATCGGCGAGCGATAAAGCTGCCACTCATTATAGTGATCGTAGAAAAAATAAATTTACTAAGTCAATCTTGCTTTTTTTGGCAAAATCATTAAGTCATTTGATCTTTCTTCATCGTCCAACTCTTAAATAAAATGCTTCGGCTTTTGGGAGACATATGATTACTCCAATTAGATGATATTCACATGATATATTATTTTAACAAAATTATACCAAACGAAAATTTAATAAAGTGAACTTATCGATATTTTATCAAACTATAACAGATTTATTAGCACTGCTGGACTTAACAAAGTTAGATCAAATGAAAAGTCATAAAAAAATATTTATATTAGTGGAATTAATAAAAATCCGTTTTTTGAAGTTAACATATATCTCCCAAATGCCACAGAATGGTTTTTATGCACATCTTTTTCGCAATTATTAAAATCCTCTGGTAATTGGTTTTCCGGGTTGAAGCAAAGACTTGGCTGCTTGATTTCAGTTGAAGTATCTTCCGAGTCACTACAATCTTTCGAAATGTTGTCAAAGTTCAAATAATTGTCTGAGTCATAACACTTTGTACATACCTTCACAACTTGTTTCGCAGCTCCACGAGATTGTTTTTAACAATTATTTAGGGATAACTATTTTTGAATTATTTGCAATAATTTTTTTCCTGCCCCACTTGGTTGCGGTTATTTTATTTCCAAGCCACGTTTGAAGCTGAAAATACGATCTATAGAATTGGTGCATAAATGCTCCAAAAATTGGTGGTTACTTTTCTAATTTAAAAGTAAACTTTGCTGTTAATACTTTATATTGTTGAAAACTCAAAACATCCAGATATAATTCCTGGTTTATGCATTTGTAAACCAACTCCGTCAAGTATTAATAAACGAATTAAATGTCGTATCAAACAATGTAAAAAACCAGCATTATAACGATACTCTTCATATTTCAAACCATTTGACAAATACATTGAGTCACTTGTATTGCCTGCACCTGGTTTGAGAACACAATTTTTTGTATTAGTGGAATTTAATTGATTTAATAGAACCAAAAGATCAATGTCTTGGCCAACAACGACTTTTTTTTATTCGACGATTCCTGTTACTACAAAAATAATCTTATTTTTTGGGGGGATTTCTATTGCTGCATTAATAATTAATGAATCGGCAACTTTTTCTGCTTGTTTAATTATGTATCCTTTAATTCTAACTCTTTTATTAATTTATTTTATTTGTATTATTTGACAAAACTTCTCATGTAAAAAATGTTATTTTTATGTAGGTTCAGAGCACTTAATGAATTTTTTCACCTTAAGCGTTCTGCTGTTTTTGTTAAAGATGCAGTTGTTTTTATTAGGTTTGTTCCAATCTAACAAAAAATCGTACATCGTACGGTCATCGACATGCGCAGTAAATAAAGTCCGTTCCATCCGAGAATTGACGATGCATTGTACCGTCCGATTAGCGTTCCAACCAAACATGGGACCGTTCGGGAATCGGTTTCTGTACGGTCCTTTCGATACCAAACTAAAAGTTGGTATCGCTTGGGTTGACATGCGCACTGCGTATATTGAAACGAAAGGCCCGTTTTTTTTATTTGGATTTTACGTTTAATACTTGATGGTGTTTACTTTTTAAATTAAATTGTTTTTCAGATTTTCTGCTTAATTATGTTTGTTCTTGGATAGTACCTAATTTATTTATGATGATGAAGAAGGTGATGATTTTCTCTCAGACTTATATTGTCTAGTGAAGACGATTTAGAACTTGCTCTAAATGAACATAGAATTAAAAATGATACCTATTTAAGTAATTCCAACTGAAATTGTCGAACAGCATCGTTCGACACTGAAAGTGGTACATAAATTCGTTCCATCCCAGTAGAGTGTGATCCCATTCACAAGACAGTGTCAGGTTAGCGTTTGCGCATAACAAGCTAGTTGAACGATCCCGTGTACCATTTCGAAATGGTACAAAACTCTTGATTGGAACAAACCTATTATCAGCCTCATTGTCCGGATAACCATCAAATATTATACAGCCATAGTCTCTGTATAATGATCGCGTACTTAAGTCAAATATTTTCCAACGATCATTTTAATAGTATTAGTTGTTTGCCAAATAACTTTGCGTAACAAAAATCATGCACTACATTTTCGGCAGTTGGTAAAGCTTCATTGCTAGAGAAAAAAAATTATAGTAGAAACGAAGCATGCTCGAATTTGAAATATATCTTCAAGTCAGTTTTTCTATTAAAAAAAAACACAAACGTTGAAACAGTAGTAATGGATTTATTGGAATGGTCTCATTATTTACTTTAATTGATGACTTGATCACTTTTACGAGACAAAACTTTGCTTTTTCTTGTAAATTTTACACTTTTATAATCCTGTCCTATTATATTATTAATTTAATAAATTTCGTGCTTACTTCGTATGTTCATTTAGTTAATAGAATCGTTGCTATTATCATTTTTGTTTTTTTACCAATAATTTTTGAGCATGTTTTTTAATCGTGATTATATATTTTTTATTTTATCAAAAATTTCATATCAAAACGAAAAAAATGATTACCTGAAGATGATAATAATGATAATTTTTCACCGTAGAATTTCTTAAAAAAAAGTTTTTTGTTTGTTTTTTTTTATTTAAAAAAAAGTGCTTATTTAAGACATACAAGGTATATTTTCACAAAATTTCATCAAAATTAAATTAGTTTTGGAGAAATGAAAAATAAAAAACGATCAACTTTTGCATTATAGGTTTGTTCCAACAGCACCTTTCTGATGTGTCTCTGACTCGTGCATGGATGCATTCGTAAACTAATCACTACGCATGTCAGTCCGTTTATTCGTCCGTTGTTTAATCAGCGACTTGTCCTTGTTGGAACGCAAAATGCAATGGAATTTGACAAACCAAACATATATTTGGTCAATTGGTATTTTAAAATTATTTAAAATACAACAACATACATTTATTTAGCTGTCTCGAACGCTCTATGTGAATGTATAATTTTGAAACATTAAGATTGTTTATTTTTATTAAAAATAAGTATGCATTTTACAAAAAAAATCCGCACACAAAAATTATTCATTTCAATTAAAAGCAATAGAAACCCAAGCCACTCCAAGCTAACTTAAAATCTCAACAATTACAAAAAAATATCACGAACGAGAAGAGACGTTCAAATGCGCATGTGCTGATAAATTGTACAAGCGATGAAGCTCTGATCGTTTTGACAATCCGCCGACTCATTCATGTACGAATCAGAAAATACGTTGGAACGTTTTACTGACAGTTCATCGGATCATCCGTGACTTTGTAGGAACAGACTATTTTCAATGCGCATACGTCTAACATCCTTCTGATGATCAGATTCGCTGTTGGAACAAACCTTATATATTTTTATTTTTTGACGTCAACTTTCGACCATTTTTCGCCCCTTTTCGATCCCCTAAAACATTACTTCAACCCCTCCGGTTGCATTTAATTTTATTTATTTATTATAAAACCCATTACCATTTTTACGCTTATCAAAGTCCAGTTAGCAATTTTTGTTTTCTCAAAGTTTACTTTGATTGGACTACAGTTACCCGTTAATTTTTCCCCTATTTATTTTGTACTATTCTGAACTGTTATCAAAATCAACATTGTATTTATGTTTTTGCACTAAAAATCTGCTTTGAAATTCGAGTATTTAAAATTATGCTCTAATTTGAAACGAAAAATCAACGCAAAATTTTAAGATTGACATAACTATGCGGGTACTTATAAAAAAAGAAAAATAAATCAGTAAATATTACTAAAAAAAATTTGGTTGTTAATTCCAAGTAACGAACAGTAATGTACAACCGTTGGAAAAATTCTTTTGGCAGTCTATACTGGTCGTTTTGGTCTTTTACTCGTTGCCGATTCATTAAACACTTTGTACCTGTGGGTGGTGGAACACTTTGTTGTCACCTATTCCTGCAGTTTAAAAAAAAAATCCATTGTAAACATGCAAGCATTGCCCGAGTTCGAAATATGTATGAAGACTCGGTCAACTAGAGCGCACCAACAGAATTAGCCAACGAAAAAATACGAAAAGAAAAAAAACCTCACATTTTACCGAAAATTAAAAAAAGACCTGTATTAATATTTAGCCAGTCGGGCGTAGAGTTAAAAAAGAGCATTTCCATCGACTGTCAGTATGAAAAGATTAACTGATTTGTTGTCGGACGAAGAACAATCAATGATAGAACGAGTAATTTTTTATTTATAGTTTGCTATCAGATTAGCGGAGTGAAGTTTAATAAATGAAATAATGAAAAAAACTACAGCCTCTGATCAATATTCAGTCTGAAATTGAAATTTTTGCATATAACAAATGTGGCAATTTAGTTTTTATTTCTCTCTGCTAAAATGCGCTCCCGATATTTTTTTTTTATTTTTTTTGATTTCGCATCCTATGGTTATCTATACGAAATGATTTTTCTGTCGTATGTGTATAGAACGTTTCGTTTTTGTTGCCTCCATCGGTTTGAAACGAGTAACGAATTTCGGCCGCATATTCAAAGTTCGAGTTCAACGGTGCCCGATCATGACAAATAGATTATCGAAATTAAATGAAAATTTAATCGTACATTTTTTTACTTTATAATCGAACGATCGAAGATGGAGCGCAATTTGCATAGACATAAATTTATTTTAAAGAAATATTTTTAAAAATTTTATAAATACGTTATCAATAAGGAATTTCATGATTCGATTTTTCATGCCATTTCTTGTAAAGTCGTTGTCGTAAATGGTTTTTATTTTGTTAAAGCACTTAATTTCTATATCTACATAAAAGGTTGCACATAAGATTTACAAGCTAAACAGGACTTCCCAAAATTATGAAATATTTAGTCAGTTAAATAAATAAATGAATAAAGTCTTTATTGTCCAACATAGAATCTCCATTTACAAGTCAATATAAATTAGAATACATACATGTTAGTATAATACAGTTACACATTAAAGATATAGACATAATCAATACCATACAGTTAGCAAACACTATTTAACATATTAGTTACAAAAAAAATATGTATACAAGGAGAAAAAACAGAAGAAGAAATCATGAACATTATTCCGTTCATATTACATTATATTACAGCAACAACTAGAATATCAGAAAATTATACAAAAAATCAAAGTTAAGGAGTTATTGTAAAAGTAAATTTAAATAAAAATATTGACTGAATTTATTTAAAATTAGTGTTAGTTAATCATAGTTAATATCGCATAAGTTTGCCACATGATTAAAGTTGTTGCACATTCTATGAAGTGGGGAGTTAGAAAGAATATTAGTTCTCGCATTGTAGTAATGTAGTAATACTTCTAGAATTGATTCTAGGAACGTGAAAATCTACTTGATAAAGACGATTTGAGGAAACGATAGAATTTTGTACTAATTTATAGAGAAACGTCAGCCCTACATGTATTCTTCTTAGTTGTAAGAAATGGACATTGAAACGATGTACCAAAATAGATTGGTGAATACCTCTTGCAGAATAAATTCCATGAAGCCTGCCAGATAAGAATATAATAAACTTGCGTTGAACTTTTTCCAATGAATTTATATGCACTTGATAATGCGGATCCCAAACAATCGATGCGTATTCAAATTTTGATCTTATGAACGCAAAAAATAGCGTTTTTAGAGCAATTTCATTAGAAAAGTTCTACAATTTCTTATAATAATTTCTAAGACTTTTAGAAGACTGAGAAACTATATTATTAATATGTTCTACAAATTGCAAACTAGAATCAAATGTGACTCCAAGATCTCGCATCTGCGTAACCCGTAATAAAGATATGTTATTTGTCTGATAATCATGCAAAACCAGATGGAGTTTTGAAGAAATAAACAGTGTAATTGAGAAGTCACATTTGAGTAAATTTTCAAATCATCAGCAAATAGTAAATGTTTACACTCTAATGATGTGGATAGATCATTGATAAATAATAAAAACAACAAGGGTCCCAAATTAGACCCTTGAGGAACACCTGATGTAGGGCAATATATTCTAGAATAGTAACCATTGTAAGCAACAAATTGTCCTCTGTTGTGTAGACATGATTTTATTATTGTAATGAGAAAAGCACTAAAAACCAAAATTATTTAATTTATGAATTAATATTTTGTTGTCAATCCTGTCAAAAGCCTTGGAGAAATCAGTGTATATGACATCAACCTGTTGTTTATTGTCCACAGCTTCAGCTATATACTGAGTAATTTCTACAATATTCGAAGTGGTAGATCTTTGTCTCATGAAACCGTGCTTATTGGTTGAAATTTATTTGAGCATAAATTAGGTTATACATTGATGTCTCCAAAACCTTGGCAAAATTATTTAAAATTGATATGGGACGATAATTTTTGATATTCGTAATATCACCATTTTTGAACACAGGACATACTCTAGATACTTTCCACATATCAGGAAATACAGACTATTGGACAGTTAGATAAAAAATTTTAAATAAAGGTCTTACAAGCACATCAGCACAATCTTTTAAAAGAAAACTAGGAATTTTGTCACTTCCAGTTGTGAATTTATTTGGAGGTTTATTGATTGCCTTGATTATTTATATCTAGAGAATGCTATTCAAATTACATACATTCTGTTGAAACTTCTCTTAAAAGTAATGTAAAAGCCTTTTGAAATTTTGTAAGTACTAAAAGATCTAATAACACCATACCCGATAATATTAACCTTGAAGACTCTTTTGCTTCTTGTGACAGTGAAGTATCAAATCTGTTTGCCAAGTATTTTTCATCACTTTACACCAATCAAAATCTAAATCAAAATTTTAACAATATTGAATCAAAACTTAATGTTTCTTCTTATCACATTCCTATTTCGACCATTTACGAGAAATTATCTAATCTTGACATAAAGAAAGGTTCAGGTTCTGACATTATTCCTTCCATCCTACTCAGAAATTGCAGCTTCGTATTGTCTCGCCCTCTCTTCTATATTTTCAATAAATCTATCGCCATGGGTGACTTTCCAGATTATTGGAAACTATCTTATGTCACCCTAATATACAAATCGGGTAGCAAGTCAGACGTCAAAAATGACCGATCTATATCTATTCTCAGTACTATACCTAAGGTTTTTGAGAACATTATAACAGACTACCTTACCTATGACTACTCTGCCATCATAACGGATCATCAATATGGTTTTTGTGCTGGGAAATCGACTGAATTAAATCTAGTTACCTACGTCGATTTCCTGTCGGAAACTTTGGAGAAGGGTTGCCAGATTGATTCTGTGTACCCTGACTTTTCTAAGGCTTTTAACAGGGTAACTCATTTCAAGTTACCTCAGGTGTTCCTTAAGAATGGCACCTTGGTCCCTTATTAAACTTATTTATAAATGACATCATTCATTGTTTTCAGTATGGCAAAGCACTATTGTTTGCAGGTGATTTAAAAGTTTTCCTAATTATTAAAACCATTTATGATGCCCTCTGGCTTCAATCTGACCTTGATAATCTATCAAACTGGTGTTCCTTAAATGGCATTTACTTGAATGCCCATGTACCAACGACTACTTTTGATTATAACTTAAATAATCATATCTTGGAGTCTGTTAATCAAATTAAAGACCTAGGAGTTATTTTAGATCCCACTTTAAGCTTCAACCCACGCAAAAACACCTAGTCCCACCAACTGGTCAGAAGATAAGGTAAAAATAAACATTTTAGAAAAAAAATTGATCTACTTTAACAACTATTACATGAAAAAGAACAAAAATACTCTCTAATCGATGAAAACAATTTACTTTTAAAACAAAAAATTAATTTCTTAGAGGAAAAGATAAAGAAGAAACAAAAATTGAACCCAACAAAAAACAAGTCGCACTATCTCTCCAGTCAATACAATCATCTACGACAACAAACAATAACGAAAACAAAACCAGTGAAACTCCGGCGTTGCCACCTTTAGTTAAAATTTCTGAAAACCCAATAGCACAGCCTCAACATAATTATAATGAAGGATATCGTTAACCTTAATAATGATAACACCTCACCTTTGACAGACAACGAGTATTTTCATAAAACAACATATTAGGAAAAAAAATAAACTACGAAGAAATTTTGGAGCAAATGAGGAGAATACGGAATTTGGAGCAACAAAAAAGCTTGGATTTATCTGTATCGTGTCAATCGTCAATAATTATCTAAAAACCCAAGATGTCTTTAAGGGTGCTGATATCTCTATAAAGGAGTTCCCAACAAATGAAACCCAAAATAAGTGCTTCATGTTAGGTATAGATTTTGACCTCAAAGATGAAATCTATAAGCCTTCCACTTTGCTTAAATCTGTTGCCTATAAAAGGTTCGACTTTATGAAATACAATCAATATGACAGAAGGAATGAGGATTTTTAAGAAATCCCCCACCTACCTCAGATCGCAACAAAAAATCAATGACAGAGAAAATTCATCGTATGACAACGAGACCAATTCAAAAAGCAAACAAGACCACAAGAATACCTCAATCGGACCAGTTGCCAAATTAAAAGTTATGCACTTAAATATTCAAGGTGTCTCCAACAAGGGGCCACAGATAGAAGTCCTACTGAACTTAAACCCGGCTGATGTCGTCTTTTTTGTTCACTAGTCTAACCTCGCCTAGATTATTGCTTTCTGACTGGTCTCCACATTACATAACACACAGCAGAAACATAGAAAATGTGCAATATAAATTTCTTAGATACATAGCCTATAAATTGGGTGTCCTTTGCGAGTATGGTTTATTAGAGAATTTTCTAAACATCCCCTAGAAGGAAACTGAGAGACCTGACAATACTTTTCAAAATTATCAATGGCAAATGCAGCTGTACTGAACTTCTAACAAAAATAAATCTTTATGTTCCAACCCGCTCAACTCGACAGCAACAAACATTTTATGTACCTTTTTATTGTTTAAACCATATTTTTAGCAGCTGTATTCCAAGAATGTTAAGATTAGCAAACACTTATAACGATCTTGAGATATTTATCACCCCCTTTCAAAAATTTATAAAGCAATAACTTAGTACTGAGCTTTAATCTTTGATCTTTAATCTTTGATCTTTAATTTTTAATGTTTAATGTAAATATTTTATTTAACCTTATTGTCTTTTGTCTTTTTAAATCTTTTAAATTATTCACCTATTTTAGTCTATATGTAATTAATTATACCACGTTTGTATTTCAGCACCATATTTCACTACATTTAAAATTGTAATTTATTTCTCAAAAGGCCTTGCCCGTAAATAAATAAACAAATATAATTCATAGAGTTTTGAATTAGTCTCAGCATGAGAAGGAATTAATGCTGGTGTTATATGTAATGTGTGTATGTTATTGTTTTGATTAAACTAGTTTTTATAATCATATAAACACTGTATTAATTGCAGGATATACAAAGAATGAACTGATAGATCTCTTAATTTTTTAAAGAAGTCTATGGATGAAATTTTCCTATACATCTTTCATTTTTTTTGCATGAATGCTCTGTTTACATAGTGAAAGAACCCTCATATCAGCAAACTGGGTATCAATCAATTTAAACTTGATTCTGGGTCCATACATATGTTTAAAACTACTGTTTAAAACTACTGTTTAAAACTACTGTTTAAAACTACTGTTTAAAACTACTGTTTAAAACTACTGTTTAAAACTACTGTTTAAAACTACTGTTTAAAACTACTGTTTAAAACTACTGTTTAAAACTACTGTTTAAAACTACTGTTTAAAACTACTGTTTAAAACTACTGTTTAAAACTACTGTTTAAAACTACTGTTTAAAACTACTATTTAAAACTACTGTTTAAAACTACTGTTTAAAACTACTGTTTAAAACTACTGTTTAAAACTACTGTTTAAAACTACTGTTTAAAACTACTGTTTAAAACTACTGTACAGTTAACTACAGCAGAAACATAAATATACTAACTAGGACATCTTCGATCATGTGACCAACGAAGGCTTTTTGCGAGAGATATTCTTCTGGTAGTATATTTATTCTTGTGACGACGGAAGGAAGAACAAATATCACACAGTTGTGAATTTGAAACACACCAAATCATGTAGTTCTTTTTAATCCAAAACACAAGAACCATACAAACGATTGCGCCTCTACTAACTAACCTAACCAAAATCTAAAAATACATTTTATTTCTTTAATAAACAGAGCATTTAAATAAATATCGTTAGCCGGAGCGTATAAATATTTACATAAATAACATTATATGAAACATAATAAATTTTATTATGCTTTCCTTTGATTATTTGAAGAATTTTTATTGTAACATTAAAACTTCGACTTGGGAATATTTATTAAATAAATCACGTTCAATAATGTCTGCTTCTGCTTTTGCTCGTTTTTTTTTATTCTTAACGATATCAAATTCCAAATAAAATATACTACGAAGCTTTCAAATAAATGAGAAAGTCAATATAAAAAAATACTGCGTTCCCGTCCAGTGACGTGCTAATTTTTTAGACCAAAAATAATTTAATATTTTTTTTTATTTTTATTGCAGCTAGGCATATTTCAGAAAACGAAGTTTAAAACCTTGAATCACATAAGTTAAACATTTTTCAGTCAAATGAAAATTGGGTTGCATTTTATAATCCATTATTAAAAAAAAATTTGGACTAGAAATGGCGTCCTCACTTTCCGAAAATAATCAATAATTAGTTCATCCCTGCTTTCATAGATGGATCGAAAATATATTACATTTCGTTTATGCTTTTACAGCATAAAAACGAATTGAAATTTGATAACATCAAATGTTTTCTTTTTTTCTTAATATATTGTAGTATTTAAAAAAAATAATTACACTAAAACTAGTTTATTAAAATGACAATAAGAACATAGAATGTGTAATATTAATTTACAGTCGAGCAATGATCGCCTGGTTGAATTTGGGAAACAATTAGATGAGCAGCTGGGTTTAGATACGAGGGTTTTAAAAATAAGTTAAATTTTAATAATAAATACAATGTACTCTTTTTTTAATTTTTAAATATTTTAAATTTAAAGTAGTTTATATTACAGTATCGAAAATGAATAGAGTTACTATTATAAGCAGATACAACAGCGATAGTAACAATAGTAGTCTTTTTATGTTGTGGCAGTTAAGATTTGGTTTTGACGAAGAGTTAATGCATTAGTCACTCTATTCATTTTCGTTACTGTGGTATATAGATATTATAATACACCTATAAATTAAATCATTTCCATCTAAAAAAATAATCCCGATAGGATAGTTTATATACCTATTATTTTTTTACTTTCCTATCCCAAAGGGATAGTGTATGGTAAATAACAAAAATTTACAACAACGATATAGAAAAAGATAATCTTCAGGTAACGTTATAATCGAATGTGTTAAAATTTTAAAATGTTGAAAATAAATAAAAGCTTTATAAACATACACCTTTAATAAAAGTACCACTTTTTAATTTTAATGAGTTAAATATATAGAATTTTAAAACAAATCAAAATAAATTAGATATACAATATTAGCAGATTAGATAGGTATCTGTATTTCACGAAATTTTATATAAATAAGTAAATTAAGTAAAATCAAAAAACTTAAAACAAAAACATTTTTAAAAACAATTTAATCTTTTGTTACTGTGATGTTCATAATTCATTTCTCTAATGAGAATGAAACTCACTTTTCTTAGAATGCAGGTAGTCAAAATTAAATTTACAACCTTAATCTATGGACATTATGAATTTTAAAATCAAATAACTACTTTTTTAATCCTCTAAGTCTTATAATAATAAATTGTCTGGACTTAGGTAATTAATACCTACTTACGGAAAGTGAAATCATTTTAATTTAATCCCCAGTATTTTTTAAATTTGTATCTTATATTTCTTATATTGCAAAAGAATGAAAATGAGAGCAATTTGTTTTTCTATCTTATGGAGTTAAAAATTCCTTTAAAATCAATATAAGAGGTAAATATTTATTTCCACAGGTGTCAACGATATACGCCATCAAATACAATGGGATTTAAACCCGAATCGCCGAATCCAAAGTCCCAAGCTCTGCCCATTCCTTTATTAATGGTATTAATTTATATACATCATTTTTATAAATCTAAATATTTCGTTTTCAGCTAAAGCAAAAATCGGTCATTTAATTAGAGGTGATTATAAATTTTCTCCGTATTTTAAAAAATGAAATTTCTTTTTTTTTTGAAAACATGGATCTAGGAATCAGTATGAAGGTATATAGAATAAATAAACACTAGTAAAAAACTCGTTTATAAAAAATAAATAATTATATATTTACTTATTGTTTTTTATTTAAATAAAATAAATAATATAACTATATTATATTTTTAGTACTAAAATATTGATCTTTCCTCGTTTCCGTATCCAGATAGAAATGATTATACGCTAAGAACTCTGTGAGTAGCAAATAACAAATTCAACGGATCGATAATTCATTTTGGCGAGTAGATTATTTTACGAAATATTTGACTACAGGCACTACTGGTTAGGCAGTCCCGCAGTACCGAATTTGTCCGCAAATCCTTTTTTTTAATATTGGATTTTTTTTTAAAAGTCTGTCCATCACATAATATTATACAAAATAGTGTATATAATAAGCATAAAAAGATCCTAAATTATTTAAATCACACTAAGCTAGTAAGGGCTTTACAGTTAAAAATGTGCCTTTCTTGCGTGGACTCTTCAAATGTTTTCAACACAACATAAATAAAAAAATGTTAAACATAATAAAATGAACATACAAATACTGGAACTAAGAAAATATGAATACCGACAAATGCCAATACCAAAATAAATACTAACCTTGCATCGATTCATCCTATTTACATACCACAACCATGTTGCAATTATCACGCACTATCTGCTTTGGGACTTTAGAGTAGGTTTGACATGTAGCATCGATGTCATTGTGTGGACACATGGAGTAATATTTGCGATTTTCTGTTGTCTACCGTATGCTACTTCATCAAATATGAAAATTTCATTAAGTTTGGCATTGTTGGGACATACGATTTCATCATTATCTTTAAATAGAAAATACCCCCCTTTCCATATATCCGATAAAACTTGTTGAATAAAGGTAGAAATTTTTGAATTCAGTTCCCTTTCAACTTAATAGAAGCACGAAACGAGTTTGGTAATGATTTGCCATGTTTATTTAAAGTTTTTTCAGTATTAAAAATCTAAGTTGTCTAGACAGTGTTAGTATTATTTTATTGCAGCACTCTGTAGTAAATAGAGATTAACAATATTATACAATTTAGTCTAGATATTAGTGTACGAAAGGAGGTTTTCTCAATACTATTATAAACACATAACCGTGCCAGTAGTGCAACATTAAAACTCATCATGGCGACCAGAATGTTGGGGCTCAAAATTTGTTTAAGATATCGTATATGTGAACCCCTCATGACAAATTGTTGGCTACACCAATGGTTCACATAGTGGTTGTAAAATGAATTTTATAAGCAAAAGAATATATTAAAGATTATTGATTCAATGCTTTTAAATTATTTATAAAAAGGTATACTAGTAAATTAATTCTACCCCACTGGCATGACATTATATATAATATATATGTGTGTACCATTTATTAGTTCTTTTTAGTTTCCCGGCTCTAACCTGAATCATGCAAGTTTGTGGAATATTTATGGCAAGTGCAAAAGTCTGGAAATAGTACAAAATGAAATAGATTTTAGAAATGTTTTATTGTAATTGAATGCACGTGTGTTCTATTTCAACTTTTAATGAAATTATTGCCTGGCATTAAAGCTTTAGTCTTTGTAATGTAATAAGTTAATTATAACGGGAAGTTTAGTAATTGTAATTTAAATAATATAGAACATTTGTAAATTGAAGTTCTGAGTGCACGTAGATAGAAAATGGAGCGGATTTTGCTGCGAGTGTGGAGGTGGATAAGGAAGGTGGGCTGGGGTGGCAAAAGGGGGTGGAGGTGTATGCGGCGGATGTTGCTCGTATTTTGCGACAAGAGGTGAATATTTTATCGAATAGTCTAATGGAAATTGCTACTCATAACATCTTCTATGGAATGGCACTTTTGTTTCTAACAACACTTTACAATCGAAGCGCAAATCTATTATGTGTCCGTTTGCGTGTAATTCATTTTCTGATGTTAATAACATCCTTGATTCTTATGTATACAAAAAAAATCAAACTGCCTTTAACTATATTTTATTTATTTTTTATTATCCATCAAACGTTGATTACCAAATTATAAATTTGAAAACCAAAAATATATGAGCCGTTTATTTTGAAAGTGACCTAAGTTCATTTTATAATTAAATTAAGATATTCATTATCGATAATATTCGAAGGCAGTGATGAAGGTAATTTCAAATAATTAGTATTTAACAAGTTAACCTCAGTTTTTGAAAAATTGCATTAGTTGAATAATCAATACGTTTAATTAATGCAGTTGAACAAATTTTACACAAACCGTTAGATATCTCAATATAAGTATAAATGGACTTAGGCCACTTTCAAAATAAAATAAATAATTAACCTTATATCATTATTGTTCTCTTTTTTTATTTGTTCTATCTTATTTTTTGTTCTTAAATTTGATTTCTTAATTTCTTTCACTGTTACTTCCAATTTCTTTTCTACCTTCTCTATTTCGCTTATCATATTCTGTTTTATGCTTTTCTCCATTCTTTCAATTTTCTTTATAATTTCTTCTCTATCTACCTTTCTTCTTTATCATTTCTTCTATTTTCGTCCATTTTTTTATTTATTACTTCTCTATCTTCTAACCTTTCTTGTTTTCTTCCTTCTTTATCATTTCTTCTATTTTCGTCCATTTTTTTAATTATTTCTTCCTTATGTTCGTCCAATTTATTATTCATTGCTATCAACATTTGAATTATTGTCTTTTTTCTGTCCATTTTCTCTAATTCTGCTCTGATCCTTATTGATTCCTCTTTTTCTCCTTCAAAGCTTCTGGCTTCGTCGTTTCGATTTTACATCTCAAGTCTATCGTTCCTTTTTACTACTTATGTGTCTCCTAATAATTCTTCACCTTCTCCTATTCTTTTTCCCCTCTTAAATCTATGTCTGTTAGTTCACCCTATTTAATTTATTTATGAGAAATTTAAATTTAATTTATACAAATTCAAAATAATTCAATATACTATCTTTTATTGTATGCCAATGCCTTTATTTTATAAAAATTGTTTTTCTATAATCCAAACTATCTATTCTAATAATCCTAATAACCTATCAAAAAAAAACAAATTTGACAATTGAAAAAAAATTTATACCTATCAATTTGACAGCTCCACGTAGGGCGCCATTTGATACGAAAAAAATTAGTTCTGTTATAAATTATATAGATAATTTTGATAAAATATAAAGAATTTTGTTATGAAAAATCAATTCCATAATATATTAAAAAAAATTAAACTCACCCTATAACTTGACTTCTTAATCTCAGGGTCCGTAGGTTCAAACAAATACAATAATTTGGATCTGAATAAAGAAGTAGAAAATTCTTACCTCCAAATTTCAATGACTTACTCGAAAGTCCCCTCAACATTTGGTGAGTTTACACAAATTACTTTTGAAACTAAAAAAAATAAAAAAAATATTAATTCACTAATTGTATTAAAATTTTTTCTTTCTTCTTCCTGGATCCGCCGGCTTTCTTTGTACCCTAGTTGTACTTCATTGCTTAATTTACTATTTTACTTTTCTGTATGAATCTTATTTGTGTCCAACTGCTCACTCTATATCTTATAAAAATACTTTTGCCTTGGTATTCTACTGGATAGATACTTCCTTCATTCATATTTTTAATAAAATGTACCTTACTTCCCTCTTATATTTATTTTATTCGTGCTTCAAATGAAATATCCAAAAATAGGTCCTTTTTTTATAATATTTATTTCCAATTCATACAAATTCCATCTTTTTACATTTTCCTTTCAAAAATTCCTTCTGACAATATTCTAAAAATATCTGACAATTCTCTCAATAGACATCCTGATTTTTCTTTCAAATAATTTTTAATTTTTCAGGACCGACCTTACCCATCAAACGTTGATTACCAAATTATAAATTTGAAAACCCAAAATATATATTACTTCTAATTTTGAATAAAAATATCTTATCAATATATTACATATTACATATTACATATTACATATTACATATTACATATTACATATTACATATTACATATTACATATTACATATTACATATTACATATTACATATTACATATTACATATTACATATTACATATTACATATTACATATTACATATTACATATTACATATTACATATTACATATTACATATTACATATTACATATTACATATTACATATTACATATTACATATTACATATTACATATTACATATTACATATTACATATTACATATTACATATTACATATTACATATTACATATTACATATTACATATTACATATTACATATTACATATTACATATTACATATTACATATTACATATTACATATTACATATTACATATTACATATTACATATTACATATTACATATTACATATTACATATTACATATTACATATTACATATTACATATTACATATTACATATTACATATTACATATTACATATTACATATTACATATTACATATTACATATTACATATTACATATTACATATTACATATTACATATTACATATTACATATTACATATTACATATTACATATTACATATTACATATTACATATTACATATTACATATTACATATTACATATTACATATTACATATTACATATTACATATTACATATTACATATTACATATTACATATTACATATTACATATTACATATTACATATTACATATTACATATTACATATTACATATTACATATTACATATTACATATTACATATTACATATTACATATTACATATTACATATTACATATTACATATTACATATTACATATTACATATTACATATTACATATTACATATTACATATTACATATTACATATTACATATTACATATTACATATTGCATATTACATATTACATATTACATATTACATATTACATATTACATATTACATATTACATATTACATATTACATATTACATATTACATATTACATATTACATATTACATATTACATATTACATATACATATTACATAGGTACATGTGACGCCCATAAATTTATTTAAGATCTTTTCTGGATCTTCTGTTTTTTTTTTCTGGATTCTTCTGGACTTCTTTTATAGATAACATCAACCAGACTTCCCCTATTTAAAACAACTGCAAAAAATTTAAATATTATTATGTCATTCATACCGCAGCATTTTCTAAATGAAAAGTCCAGAACAACAGGCCGAAAGTAGAATTCAAATAACAACCAAATTTCAAAAAAAAATCTGGCTTGTGTCTTTTATTAAAAGCTCTATCGATCCCTGACCAAAATCTCTACCGAATCGTGTGCAAACCGAAACGTGTAAAAATTTTCTATGGCCGTGAGTCGGGGCCGGATTGTATTTTTTTTTTACTCCGTGTCGTCGTGCCATTTCCAATTTATAATCCACCTATCACACGGGCGCATTAATTTACGAACGCAGCATAAAAATCCCATTTGAACTGCAACAATAACGCCAAGCAAAAGTGTATGAATTGTACGTGTAGAATAATCGCTCGTCCGTATATATACATATATCGCCGCCCGATCTGCTTTATTTACCATTATTAAAACAATAAATTCGCACCAACGTCACTTTCTGTATTTTATTATTTTTGTTTGCCGACAAGTGTTATTATCAACCGCGTTTTCATAAATTTTTAAATAAGCTATTTATTTATTCTTTGAGCAAGGGTAAACCGATATTTGGAGCTCTTATGAACTCTTTTTGGATTTTCTGGACTCTTCTGGGCTTTTCTGAACTCTTCTAGGCTTTTTTAAACTCAACTAGGCTCTTCTGGGCGCTTCTGGTATTGTTGTACATATTTAGACTTGTCTGGGCCTTTTTGAGCTTTTTGAACTTTTTTGGGCCTTTTTGAGCTTTTTAGGCTTTTTTGGACTTTTTTTGGGCTTTTTGGGATTTTTTGGACTTTTTTGGACTTTTTTGGGCTTTTTTGGGCTTTTTTGGGCTTTTTTGTTTTTCTGTGCTTTTTTGGTTTTTTTTAGCCAACTACGGAAGCATCTCCATATCATGGGGCTGTTAGAACATACACTCTGCAGGAAGTGCGAACAAGAAGATGAGTCTATCGAGCATATCCTCTACGATTGCCCGACGCTTTCATTTATTATAAGATTTGTGTTCGACGAGAATTGGCTAACACTGGCCAATATAAGAGAAGCACCTTTTGGCGACGTTGTCAATTACATTAAATATGTTGACTGGCTCACGGGGTAGGAGGTATCTATCTACTTAGGAGGATGCACAATGGGTTTAGTGAGGCCCACCCTCCACACGTTACAGATACAGATACCCTCTTATAAATATTTTCTTTATTATAGCATTGACTAATTTCATTATACATGTTGATACGATTTTGGTATTTTTAGTTTGTATGTATAAATGTATTCTTCATATATTTCATTAGTTCTCTTATTTATTCTTTTATTGACCCATTTTATAAAATTCTGGTCATATGCTTCTTTTAGTTCCTTGCATTTGATAGCTTCTTCCAATCTCCCTGATGCCATCTTCCCATCCCTTCTGCTTCTTTTCTCATCAATATCTTCCATTGGTGTCAAGTTTTGTGGCCTTCTATTTTAACCTAGCTAAATGCTATCCTGAATTCTTGAGATGACGTGATAGTCGTTTGATCAATTACCGCCTAATTTGTCATATGTCAAAGGTACAGGAAAATCGTTATTTATTAATAAAAACTACATTCACCAAATTAATACAGATTAGTAATACAGCTTTGTTTACAGAGGGCGCGAAGGTCGTAATATTCGCTCTGTTCTTGCTAATAGGAAAAAAATTATGTCTTTTTAGATCTTTCAAAGGATTTTGACACATTTAGTCACAGTTTACTACTTAAAATGGTAGACGAAAGTGGATTAAGAAACTAAGTACAATTATGTTTTTCTACGTTCACTTTCCAAAGTAGGCTTTTGCACATTCAAATTAACTGAAAAGTTGACGTTTTCCTTGAATTGTCATAGTTACTTTTTGTACACGTCTTTTTTCATTAGAAAATTTCATTATAAAAGTTGTTATTATAAAGTTAATCGGTGTTTTAAAAGAAAATCTAAACTAATCTAAATCTTTTAGTTGAACATTCAATACTCAAACTCATTTTCCTCAATATTTAAATGATAATTAAAATATTAAAAATAAATTACCCTATTTTTAACAATCATATTTAACATGTCTTGTTGGTGCAGAGCCTAGCGCGTTTGTCTTTGAACCTCATGGTCGTGAGTTCAATCCTCACCAGTTATTTATTTATTTTTTAAATTTGATTTTTTTGTCTGTAAAATTAAATAAAACTTAAAACAGTGTATAAGCTATTAATTTGTGATTTGAGTATTCTAACCGATATTTTTTAGATGTACTTACTAACAAATATTTTTTATGCTAATCATAAAAATAAATCTTCAAGTAAGCAAGCAACACAATATACACCCCTGAAGTATCCCCTTTCTAACAAAAAAGAATCATTGAAAAGAATGATCGCTGAACATATATAAAAAAATATTCCGACGAATTGAGAACCCCTCCTTTTTTAAATTCGGTTAAAAAGTCGAATTCAGAGTAACAAGTATAAGATGACAAAATAAGAAAATTGTATATGCTGTAAAGACAGTGCTATATAGACACAGGTATATTTGAAATAACAACTTTGAATGCGTTGTATTTTATTTATTTATATACGCTTAGTCAAGATAGTAAATTGCATCAATTTATATTAAAATAGCTACAATTATAATACACTACAATTTCTCTTTTTCTGGCAATCTTTCACGATATAATTTACTGACGCAGCCAAAAAAATCCCATTCGAACTGCAACAATAAGCAAAAGTGTATGAATGTATGTGCAGAATAATCGCCCCATATATCGCACCAGATCTGCTTTATTTACCATTATTAAAACAATAAATTCGCACCAACGTCACATTCTGCATTTTTATTATTTTTGTCGTTCCCGACAAGTGATCTGCATTATGAACCACGCTCCCATTATAAATATCTAAAATAAACTGTTTTAATCTAGAATAAACGCCCTGTGAAATACGTCGGCGAGGCTTTGCGACCCAAAAATTGCCGCCATAAATATGGCTATATTAATTTTATATTATGTTGCGAGAATTTCATTTAGCGTTTTTCCATTCTGAATAATCGTCGTTTCGCATCCAGCATCCGGCTAGGCAACAAATTTTAAGCCGTATTTATTGCCCAACTTACTATATAGGTACTGGGGGTGGTGTGTATGTGTACTGTATGTACGGCATTCTATCATACGTTATTGGCACTCGACTTCCATTCGTGCAGGCTTTTATTTCCTCCTATGGTTTAAGTGTCTACACTAGTTCGATGTTGCCAACATTCATGTTATTCATTTCACAACCATTTTTATGAACTTATTAGCAAACTGTTTTTAACGAAATTTTGTTTTTGTGAAAAAAACACTCCAAAAGGGGCGTTTATGAATTTCAATGCGTAATTTTGTTATCACCTAACTTAACTAGGGTTGCAATCTTAAAAACTAAAGTTCTACTCGCTAGTATAACTTAGGGTCTGATAACTTAATTACACTAAACTAACGTGTAACACTAAACCGCACAATGCTTTGATTTGTTATTAACACAATTACTTGGCTAACTCAAAAGGTTTCACTCTTTTGAGTCTTCTTGTCAGGTTCGTGTTGTCAAGAAGCTGGATCGCCTCAACGTTCACATGTTGGTGGAGCCGTTGTTCGTGACTCCTAGCGAATCTGGTGATAGTCTTATCAACAGTGTCCATCTGAAGGTCTCGATGAATCTCGCTGTTTCTAATGTACCACGGTGCATCGACAATGTTCCTTAATACTTTGTTCTGGAATATCTGGATTATTAGCATATTACTGTAGCTGGCACAATCCCAGAGCTGAATGCCATAGTTCCAAATTGGTTTGAGAGCTTGTTTATATAATAGAATTTTGTTTTATGTAGATAGGCTGGAATGCCTACCAAGTAACCAGTACATTTTCTTGAATTTTATATCTAACTCTTGTCTTTTCTTTTTAACATGGACCTTCCAGCGAAGTCTTGCATCTAATGTAATACCTAGATATTTTGCCGAGTTATCATAAGGGACCTGAGCTTTATGTTAATTGGTATTCCTTGACCATTTTTGTGACTAGGCGCAAATTCTGTCTAGTCATAGTCAAGTATTTGTTTGCTGCAGTGTTGTCAGGATAACTTAAGAGCTCCCTGGCAGTTCTGCAGTTTCTTGTTTCATCCCATCTTTCCTTGAATTTCACAAGGGAATGTTCTTTGATTAGGTCTATCACTACCGATTTTGTCAGGCCAATAGAAGGGCCAGATCCAAAAAGTATTTGGTTGGCTGTTTTCTTGGCTAGTAAATCAGCAAGACGGTTACTTTTCGATGTGGCGTGACCTTTGATCCATCTTAAGTGACCACATTGTTGATGGATACTTCGGCCAAAGCTTCGTGACATTCTAGTATTAACCCTGAGGTTAGTCTGATAATTGAGCCATCTCTCTCTGGAGAAGCCCAGTTCGGTAATTCTTCTCCTTTTGGTTGGAAGGTATTTTGTAAGTGCTCTGCGAATCTATTAACTTTTGTATGTTATTTATAGCCCAGTTACCTTCTGTATTCCTGATTGGAGCATTCTGCACAGTGGGCCTTTTTAATCGCTTTGTGGCTTTCCATAGAGAATAATCAGTGGATTTATCGTTTTTTAAATCACTAGGGTACTCACAAATAGATTTATTTTTGATTCGTTTTATCTCTTTTTAACTGCTGTGTGGCGTTGTTAAGTTGGACTTAATCTGATGGAGCTCTGGTCTGAAACCATTTCCTCCTTAGTTTTCTTTTTGCAGAGATTAGGTGCCTTATTTTTTTAGGATAGTTATTTCCTGTTGTATGTTGGACACAAGTAGTTCTACTTCTTCATCTAGCTGTGCTTTTGTTCTTAACGGAATTAAAAGATTGATTTTATTTTCAAGGTCCAGTCTGAAGCTTTGCCAGTCTATTTATTAGTCTAGGTGCGCTTTCCTTTTGGATGCCGGTGTCACTAAGAGTGAGAAGAATGGGCGAATGATCTGAAGTCATGTCGCATGCCTCGTCAACTTGGATGTAGTTTGCTGAAATATTTCGTACAACAAAAAAGTCTATTAGGTCGGGTATTTTGTTTCTATATAAGTTAAGTTCAATTGAATGCGACTTACATTTTAACTGTGCCATTACTTCTTTTAGGTTTTTACCATTAGTTTTTGTTATTCTGGAGCACCAGTGGGTGTGTTTTGCATTAAAGTCGCCTCCAATGATACATCTCGGTTCTTGACTATTGAGAAAATCTAGGTATTGTTCTTTTTTAACGGTATGTCTTGGAGGGCAGTATACAGAAGTAACCATAACATCAGAAGATTTATATTTTATCATTACTAAAGTAGCCTAAAATTCTTCAGTCCGGTATCCCGCTTCTTGATGATGCATAATTGCTTCTCTAATTATTACTGCGCTACCCCCTCTTGCTACATCTCGGGGATGGCAATAGACTTTTACTAGGGATGTCAATGTATCTAACAGTATCGATGTGCAACGTTCCAACGCCTCAATACCCTACTTAGGTAATCTCCAACACATATCTCAAATCGTGATTCTTCATTCCAAATAACACTATCCCATTGTATCTGTGACCAATTCTGAAGGTTATTCCCGTATTCCTTTATTCTTTTCTGGCTATTTTTTGCTATAAAGAAAGTGATACTACTGACTCCTTATTATCGGAAAGCGTCAGTTTTAATAACGGGGTTTACTTCGCAACGCTCCGATGCAGCTTGCGAAGCGGCTCAGGCAGCTTCAGTTGAAGATAATTAAAAATTTAACGGGTCACATTGCTAACAGACTTTATTCTTTAACGAAAGTATTAGTATTAATACGTCATACAATTTCCGGAAGGTGAAAAGAGTTAAATAAGGTCGATCGTGGTTCAATAATCGCAATTATAAGTCAATCAGATAAAATTTATGTATTCCAAGCTAATAGCGGCTTTTCTTTAGCCTACGAATTAAAATTCTTTATTATTGCTTTTGGATGACAAAAATATTTCGAAAATAACTTATTTTATAAAAATTATAACCCAATCGTTTGATAGTTCTGTGACAGGTTGACTTTTACCGCAATTGGTTTAGTGATTTTGTATCAAAATAAGACTCATATTCATCGGGATTACTTTTTAAGTTCTACAATAATTTGGTTTTACTTAAACTGCTTCTGTCGTTTTATGTAATTTGACGATATTCTGTACAGTATAGCGCGATAATTGCAGTTATTTAGCAATTTTAGCATCTTAATAATCAGTATTGCATCTATTGACAATATCTTGATATAAATTATTAGACACAACTTTAGATTCCCAGAAAAATGGTCTAATATTTGATCTAAAATCTCTTTGTCTAAAGTGCATCAGATTTAAAAGTTCATTGCTTTAAATAACATTTGTCCTAAAAGCAATTATTTTAATTACTTCGAAACTAAAACAGTTTGAAATTAAAGCAACCTACGATGGCTATAGGGCGCACAGGTTAGGTAAATGTTTTAGATAATCTGTATTTAGGCCATTTCATATTGAATTAATAAAATTGTTTTAAAGCTTTTTTAGACCAATTTTTCGGGAATCATAGCTTTACCCCTTACTATTTTGTTAACGTAAAATATTTTCAACTAACTGCTGAAGTCCTACTGTCAGATATTAATATTTAGCAAATGTTTTACTTAAAAGCTATTTTTAATACATGTTTCAAAAAATGATTCATTGGTACCTTTCTTAATTTAATGTTCTATCCATATCTCTAACTTTCTAATATACATTTTTATAAAAAGTGGTAACAAACATGCCTCAAATTATAGCAAAAATAGTTGGATTCGATAGATTTCATCTTCTTTTGTACTTAAAAATGATGTCTAAAATAACGATATGATTCTTAATCGAACAGCAAATAATGAATGCAAGAATCTTTATTGCTCCACATTCCTTCTGATTTTCTTTCGCTTACAATTAGAGTTAGATACCATTCTTAAGACTTTTTGCATCAATTGTTTGATGAATACCTTACACATGATCCTAGCAACCATATAAATAGTTTCGCTGTCTTTTTGATCTTTCTTCTTCTAGTGCATCTGCCTTCTCATTGCCCCTGTGTCCTTCGTGGCTAAAGTTACTTTATGTAACACAGAAATGGCAAAAATTCTAAGAAATATCCTTTACTATTCTGTAGAATCATCTTTTTTATAATAAATTAAATATGAGAGTACAATGAGGTATGTCAATTAGTCTCCCTATCTTAAACTGCCAAAAATTAAAAACCGCACAAAAGTTTTAACACAGTTGCTAATTTTGAATACCATTATGTTACTCATACATCAACCATTTTTAAATGAAACGTTCAGTGGAAATCAAATAACAACCTTCTTATTTATTAATACCATTTTCGTATTTTTTATATTGTATTTTTTCTATGTCGTCACTCCCCAAAAATATATCGGTTCTGCAGATTCGCTGACATTTTTTTATAACTGGCAACACCGCTTCGTTCTGTTCCGTTCCGTACACTTGGAACCCTCGCCCTCGCTTTGCTCTGCTTTGCTTTACCACCAGCTTTGTAACTCTTTTACGACCTCATTACATTGAATATTAGCTTTACCGGTTGGAACTTGTAATAATTTTTCATTTATTTCATTCTCCCAAGTTTACTTTTCTTGTTCACGATCGCGATATACGACTTTATTGTGCCGTTCATTTTACACTGTTGATGGTTTATTTTTCGGTCGATTAAAAAAAAATAGCTATAACGTTTTGTAATTGCAACAAAAGTGATAAGTATGAACTGAAAAGTCGGTAATTTAGTTTAGAAATTAACCAACAATAAAATTATAATGTAAGAAATCTAACGTAAAAAAAAATATGTTGAGGGATCACGTAAGTCAGCAACATGGGAAAAAGGACTTTTATATATCATCGAACACCGTTTTTACTGCTATTTTTATTAGTTGTCCATTCTGTGAAATTCTGCTACCTAAGTATTGTTAACTCGTATGCTAATACATGATTAAAGATCAATTTTGGTTCAGACAAGAATCCTAGGCTTTCTAAAATCCGTATGGGTATTTAGCCAAAGGCTGCATAAAAAGCTGCATGGATTTTTTTTGATGCCACGCTTAAAAATA
Organism: Psylliodes chrysocephalus; assembly: GCA_927349885.1. Classification (NCBI taxonomy): domain Eukaryota; kingdom Metazoa; phylum Arthropoda; class Insecta; order Coleoptera; family Chrysomelidae; genus Psylliodes; species Psylliodes chrysocephalus. The sequence continues at coordinate 14,017,696 of OV651819.1, forward strand.
TTTTAGGCTTTCAAAACCTTAAACTACACAAAAATCCTACAAAAAAATTTCCTATATCGAATTATTTAATTAATATTGTTAATATTAACATGGAAAAAAGTCTATAGAAAATGTTACACTTGACCATGGGTATAAAAATTTAAATAAACAACATAACTACAGATTCTTAAGGAGGTCCTTTCGCCACCCCTTTCGCCACCAATGTTAAATAAAAAATATTAGATTATGACTAAAATTTATTTTTTTTCTAATGGTTGAAGTCCTTATTTATCTAATGTTGAACTTTTAACTATACCTTACCGTGCAAATTTTTGAGATTTTTTTTTTTTTAAATGTGAGTATTTGTACAGTGTCTTACGAGAAAATAAGACCTCAACAACAATTCTCGAATTATATTATTATTTATTGATTAGATGGAGTAGAAAAAAACTAAAAATAGGATTTTTGAAATATTTAGGTTTTGTTTTTTACAATAAAATATATAGGTTACCTTGGAATTTATTGAGAAATTAATATTAAAAAAAATTTAAAGTAACCTAGTTGAAAATTTTTTGAGATTGGTGGCGAAAGGACCTCCTTAATGGCACAAGGAATCCAGAAATCACTACAATTTGTTGCGCAAATGTTAATAACTAATAAAAATTCTAAATAAATAAGTAGGTAAGTCCATATTTACAATAACACTGACAACACGCCAAGCAAGGAGTGAGCTGGCTCAGTGGTTAGAGTCATGACTCTGAGATCAAAGGGTCTAGGGTTCGAATCCCGCCAATGGCAGGGATTTTTATTTAATTTAAAAAATGAAATATTAATTCTGATTGCATATGTAGGATTCTCCACTCAACCATTCACAGTTGGGTTCTAAAATAATAGTGCTATTCCTAAAGTGATACTCAGGAACAGTAACAAAGCCTACATAGAATAGAAGGCTAATAATCTAAGTAGTTGATGCCGGGTGGTACAAAGTTGATCGAAAACACTTTACAGAAAATAAAAAATAGATTTTATCGAACGACATTTTATCGAAAATATATTTTATCGAAAAGATAATAGATCTAAAATTCATTAAATCGAAAGGACAAGAGATTATCGAAAATCAACGACTGTGTCACAAATAGCGCGTATCAAAAGAACGCTTATAAAAATAGCGTTAGTCAAAAAAGAGCCCCTGGTCATCACGGGATGCTTCGCTAAAAAAATTATAAAGAAAAACCTAATTTACCTAACCTGTGCGGCCTGGAGCCATTTAAATTAATTTAACCGATCGCTCGCGCAAAAAAATTAGAAATAAAATGGGAGAAATTAAAAAAAACAATAATTTCATTTACCTAACCTGTGCGGCCTGGAGCCATGACGAATTGTGTCGCAAAATAAAAGTATACAAAAAATGAGAATTATTAAAAAAACTAACTTACCTAATATGTGCTGCCTGGAGCCACTTAATTTAATAGATCGCTCACGCACCGGTTAGGTAAGTTAGTTCAAGTTTTTTTTCTTATTTTTAATTTATTTTTTTTTGCTTAAGTTGATCTTATATCGTTTCGATCATTTTTATTTTCGATCAATTATTTGTTATTTTGTTTTTTAGATCAAATGCTTTCGATAAAATGTTTTCGATCAATTTTGTGCCACCCGTTGATGCCGCTAACACCAAATAAAACAAAAAAATACAAAAGAAATACAAAAAAACAAAAGAAAACAAAAGAAAACAAAAGAAAACAAAAGAAAACAAAAGAAAACAAAAGAAAACAAAAGAAAACAAAAGAAAACAAAAGAAAACAAAAGAAAACAAAAGAAAACAAAAGAAAACAAAAGAAAACAAAAGAAAACAAAAGAAAACAAAAGAAAACAAAAGAAAACAAAAGAAAACAAAAGAAAACAAAAGAAAACAAAAGAAAACAAAAGAAAACAAAAGAAAACAAAAGAAAACAAAAGAAAACAAAAGAAAACAAAAGAAAACAAAAGAAAACAAAAGAAAACAAAAGAAAACAAAAGAAAACAAAAGAAAACAAAAGAAAACAAAAGAAAACAAAAGAAAACAAAAGAAAACAAAAGAAAACAAAAGAAAACAAAAGAAAACAAAAGAAAACAAAAGAAAACAAAAGAAAACAAAAGAAAACAAAAGAAAACAAAAGAAAACAAAAGAAAACAAAAGAAAACAAAAGAAAACAAAAGAAAACAAAATAAAACAAAAGAAAACAAAAGAAAACAAAAGAAAACAAAAGAAAACAAAAGAAAACAAAAGAAAACAAAAGAAAACAAAAGAAAACAAAAGAAAACAAAAGAAAACAAAAGAAAACAAAAGAAAACAAAAGAAAACAAAAGAAAACAAAAGAAAACAAAAGAAAACAAAAGAAAACAAAAGAAAACAAAAGAAAACAAAAGAAAACAAAAGAAAACAAAAGAAAACAAAAGAAAACAAAAGAAAACAAAAGAAAACAAAAGAAAACAAAAGAAAACAAAAGAAAACAAAAGAAAACAAAAGAAAACAAAAGAAAACAAAAGAAAACAAAAGAAAACAAAAGAAAACAAAAGAAAACAAAAGAAAACAAAAGAAAACAAAAGAAAACAAAAGAAAACAAAAGAAAACAAAAGAAAACAAAAGAAAACAAAAGAAAACAAAAGAAAACAAAAGAAAACAAAAGAAAACAAAAGAAAACAAAAGAAAACAAAAGAAAACAAAAGAAAACAAAAGAAAACAAAAGAAAACAAAAGAAAACAAAAGAAAACAAAAGAAAACAAAAGAAAACAAAAGAAAACAAAAGAAAACAAAAGAAAACAAAAGAAAACAAAAGAAAACAAAAGAAAACAAAAGAAAACAAAAGAAAACAAAAGAAAACAAAAGAAAACAAAAGAAAACAAAAGAAAACAAAAGAAAACAAAAGAAAACAAAAGAAAACAAAAGAAAACAAAAGAAAACAAAATAAAACAAAAGAAAACAAAAGAAAACAAAAGAAAACAAAAGAAAACAAAAGAAAACAAAAGAAAACAAAAGAAAACAAAAGAAAACAAAAGAAAACAAAAGAAAACAAAAGAAAACAAAAGAAAACAAAAGAAAACAAAAGAAAACAAAAGAAAACAAAAGAAAACAAAAGAAAACAAAAGAAAACAAAAGAAAACAAAAGAAAACAAAAGAAAACAAAAGAAAACAAAAGAAAACAAAAGAAAACAAAAGAAAACAAAAGAAAACAAAAGAAAACAAAAGAAAACAAAAGAAAACAAAAGAAAACAAAAGAAAACAAAAGAAAACAAAAGAAAACAAAAGAAAACAAAAGAAAACAAAAGAAAACAAAAGAAAACAAAAGAAAACAAAAGAAAACAAAAGAAAACAAAAGAAAACAAAAGAAAACAAAAGAAAACAAAAGAAAACAAAAGAAAACAAAAGAAAACAAAAGAAAACAAAAGAAAACAAAAGAAAACAAAAGAAAACAAAAGAAAACAAAAGAAAACAAAAGAAAACAAAAGAAAACAAAAGAAAACAAAAGAAAACAAAAGAAAACAAAAGAAAACAAAAGAAAACAAAAGAAAACAAAAGAAAACAAAAGAAAACAAAAGAAAACAAAAAGAAACAAATTATAAGAAAAAACAAGAAAATAAAACAAAAAACAAAACGAATTAAAAACACGCTTAGCACCCCTATTCGCTCCATTGCTCGCGTCAGTGATTCATAAATTATTTAAAAATAAAGCTATATATTTTGTTTTTTTTTTTTTTCATTATTTTTTTATGAAGTGGCACCACACCATTCATGTTGTATCGTATGGATGCTCCGCACCCATAATATACGCAGGATGGGTGCTTCTGCACCCATAGCATCCATAGAGTTGACGCCTATGCTAGGGAGCAATGTCCAGCATTTGATCTTGTACAGCAAACTTACAGCAAAACGGCGTATTTGTCCAGCAAAACTCTGTATTTATCCAGCAAAACGACATTATTATCCAGCAATGTAATATATAATTTACTGAAATGTAACAAATAAGACAAAAACATAATACATTACTTCTCTGTTTTTGTATTTATTATTAGAGAGCTAAAAAAAGTCCTTGAATGTATACTAGTCTCCTGATCCTTAAAAAAAGTCCTCGCCTCTCTACAGGTTCATCAATGTTATATTCGTGTTCAGCATCTAGCATTGAGTCAGAAGAAATGTGGTCACCCTAAAGCTACCATTTGGCAAGGGAGTAAAGCGACAGGGAGGGAGACCTAAAACGGTCTCTTTACGTCTGAATACTTTGGTCTCTCGACCAAAGTGGAAGACAGCAAGACTGGTCTCTGCCTGTCATCTCTGTTATCGAGCTTAGTCATTACTTGTATTTCAAGGTGATTAGTTGATATTTAAAGAAACGGCAGATGCAAAGTTCTTTCAATCTGTCGTGACCAGTGTTGCCAGATCATTGAATCTGAACAGTACATTTGAATATAGGGGGAAATAATTATAATTTGCAGTGTAATAAATAAAAAAATTCATATATTTATAAGAAACGAAAAATAAACATTTTTGGCTTTTCTACCCAAATTAGAAAATAGACAAAGAATAAAAACAAATAATGCAATTTTTAATATATACTTAAAGTCAGGAAACAAAAAAAAACAACGAAAAATAATAGGTATTTCTTTCAGATCAGTCTGAGTCAGATAATTCAAATACGTTGTGTTTGGCATGCGTGTTCTTTTTATGATGTCCTATTGATTCTTTGTTGCATTTTAAACAAAAACATGATTATCTTGAAGTTCTTTTTATGGAGCAAATCTACAATAGTGGCTGAATTTAACTTATTACGCTGCTTTTACTTCAGCACATTTACTAGAGAAAATATTATTTAACCATTTGGTTAAATTGGTTAAATTAAGAACAAAATTTGCCTAAAACAGGAGAACAGTAGAACAAAGGCAAAAACAGTGGATCTACTTTGAAACAGTAGGTCTGGCAACACTAATCGTTGCCCTCAGGTGGTCGTCTGCCGTCGCCTGTCTCCTGCAGTCAGCTTTCCAAATGTGTGAAGCGTAACGTAAGTCATAGGTCTCCTTCGCTGTCGCTTTATGTTTGTCGCTTTACTCGGTCTTGCCTTCTAAATGGTACATTAAGAATCCTATGAACCAACTTTTTTTCTTATTTGCCATATGTCAAAATTTCTGTGCAGGACAAAATCATATAACATATAGAATTTGTAGGATTTTATTTTTTAGGGTCAGTCTTTTCACCTCTGAGTAAAGTTTGAAGTAACTAGTTGCTGATTAAACTATTGGGCTATTATTTGCTACTTGTCAACTAAACCTACATGTAACTTTACTCAAAGGTAAAAAGATCGGCCCTTAATATTGTTAATTGGGATTAAATCTTTTTAGGGCTTTTTGTTAATCTAATCGGGTCTGATAACTCTTTGGAACTCTTTAATAATCGCTAAAGCGAAAATCCAGTTGGTGCCCCATTGTCTTAATTTTGGTATATCTGAAACTAAAAACAATACGTTTAATCTATATATTTACAGTAAATTAACGTACGATAAACTATTAAAAGTATTTAATTTTAAATTAAAAACGGTGCAAAAAAAACAAAAAATCTTTAAACGTCGATATCTTCATAACTAAGCCCTTAAATAATTTATCTAACAGTGGTAGAAGTATATACGTACAGTGTTAGAGTCAGCCAATTAGGAGATGCCGCTACTGATGTCAACGGTACCACATCACGCCTTTCGCAGTATCCAAGAGAAAACGGTAATACTTGAATTTCTATCAGCCGAATGCAAGCAAGTAGGGCAATAAAGATATTTTTTATTTTGATCCTTAATTAATTAGATTTTAAAGATTATTTAAGATATATTTAATAAAACATTATAAAGTGTCTATTCAGAGTGTTATAGTATACAGGGTAATAAATCATTTAACACAATAATTTTAAAGTTAATTCGTTTAACTTTTAACAATAGTATTCATTTTCCTTAATTATTTGAGGAACGAAAGTACTACTTTTACTCTCTCTTTTGTTGTATCATTGAACTCTAATAATTTCCCTAGATTTTGTAGCAGTGAATTTGCAGCTGCAGCGCTTGCTTCTTGTAGAATGACCGTTGGAGTATTTTAAAATTTTTAATCACTATTCTGTTTTTGTTTTTAATTTATACTTCGTAACTGAACATTTACAACTTAACTGATATCGTGACAACCAGACAAACAATAATTTACTCAATTTAAAAATAGCCCAATTGCATTTTACTTAAAAAATGACAGACTATCAAAAAGCTTTGCTAAAAATTTTATTTTACTACAAACTAGAAAAATATTAGGTATATTTTGCGACAGACAAATGATTGGAATTAATAAAGGGACAACTTTGATAGAGATGAAAACACTAGCTAGGAAACTAGAAAAAAATTAAAGAAATAAGTCCAGAAAGATTATTATTATTTGTATCTAATTTTCTAAAAACGATTCGAACGATTTACGAAACATTCTTGAATTTTTCTTTAACAGGTCACGTCATTTTGCATAAAAGTATATATATTTAAAACTTCATCCGTACAACAAAATATTTCACAACCTCGTTTCGTTTGTTTCGTTACACAAAGCGAGAATATCATTACCGTAAAAAAGGATTGTTGAGATTTACGAAGATGACAGCTTAATAATACCGTTTCACTTTATTTTAATACATATAAGGCGAGCCGAGTTGAAATAAAATGAGAAAGAAATTCTAATTACAAAATGAACGTAACAGTCGCTACTTCTGTTCTACCCGTTCACTCTAACTCATTTCTCTGTTAATGTGGCAATTCTCGTTATTTATATTGGTAAAATATTCATTTGGTTGCGTTAGCCGAGAGACCACGTCAAGAACTTGCTTACCAGTCGGTATATACAAGATGTCCTAAATTGAATTAACCAAAATTAACCAAAATTTGTAAAGTACAGTACTAATCCACGTGGATTAGGTACTATATGTTATGTCAAATTACTACCCAAATCGGTAAAAAGTTTAAAAAATGCGTCTCATAATATTATCCTTATCGACTAATCACTTTGTACTTTTACCACATCGCTATAACATTTGTGCTGGGATTTTGTTTTCAGTTTTGCTAGAAAAATGCCGAAAGTGATACAAATTATTTTTTGTACAGTAAATACGTACCATAGGTCAATGTTTTTGATCTGGTCTGGTCATCTGATCTTAGGCCAAGCCAATCTGGCCTCATCTGAAAAAAGAACATTTCACCCATTCTTAATTTTCATGATTTGGTCTTGAAGTGACCAATTTAGCCAGTCAATTTTATTTTGCTTAGATGACTGTGGGACACATAACTCTCTCTCTCTCCTAATGTACAACCCTCGAGCGCTAAGTCTTTGTCTTATGAGTAGTTCAACTGAAACGTTCACACTGTAGCTTCTAGAAGTTGTCGTTGAAACTCTGGATAAAAACATTGAGATTTCCTCTAGCAATTTGACACACAAAGCGGTCCTGTTGTTCAGTTGTGACTCTTTGACGACTTTGTCTGGACCCGTTCTCACATATGTTATCCATACAACACCCTGGATAACGCCTACTACCTCTGCTACGTCTCATTATTGGGACATTCCCTTTTTAATAAGACTAATAATTCCTCCGCTGTGCCTTATGTTAGTCCAACATAAGGCATTTTGTTGATTTTTTGGACCGAAATAAAATAACCGGAGGATTGTGATTTTACTTTTGAACACAAAATTCACAAGATAATAAATCGCAACAGTCGTTTCTTCTTTATTATCAGGTTTGTTCCAACCAAGAGTTTTGTACCGTTTCGAGACGGTACACGGGATCGTTCAACTAGCTTGTTATGCGCAAACGCTAACCTGGCACTGTCTTGTGGATGAGATAACACTCTACCGGGATGGAACGGATTTATGTACCACTTTCAGTATCGAACGATGCTGTTTGACAATTTCAGTTGGCAGGAAGTAGGAATTAACTCTATATTCATTTAAAGCAAGTTCTAAATCGTCTTCACTAGACGATAAGTCTGAGAGAAAATCATCACCTTCTTCATCACTCATAATTAAATTAGGAACTATCCAAGAACAAACATAATTAAGCAGAAAATTTGAAAAACAATTTAATGTAAAAACGTAAACACCACCAAGTGTTAAACGTCAAATCCATACAAAAAAGACGAGCCTCGCTCGTGTCAGTGCGCATGTCAACCCAAGTGATACCAATTTTAAGTTAGTTTGGTATCGAAAGGACCGTACAGAAACCGAACGGTCCCATGTTTGGTTGGAAAGCTAACCGGACCGTGCAATGAATCGTCAATTCTCGGATTGAATGGACTTTATTTACTGCGCATTACGATGACCGTACGATGTAAGGTTTTCTGTTGAGTTGGAATCAACCTGTCATGTTTGTTTTGAACAAAAAGCCTTATCTTAAAGTTGGATACCAAATTCTTTTCTTACAAAACGGTTATTCAGAAATACAGAGTGATTCCATATAAGTTTGATTGTGTGTAATTAACTAAAACATGATTTAATTTTAAAAAAGTTATTCAGCATCAAACAAAATACATCTATCGATGTCTCGCAGGAACACGTTTTTTCCTGACCGGGTCATGATTCATCATTAGTTGTTAGCCAATGTTATTTGTACGAATGTATGTTGAAATTCATTATTCGAAGCGTATACAAACAATCTTGACAAAAAAATAGCAGGATTTCGTTACAGATCAAGTACAGATTTACTTACTGCATGTTCAAATCTCATTCGTTACTAGGAAACATTTGACCACAATAATTACTTATAAGAATCCTAATATAGATTTTATCTGAAAACAGTTGAAAACTGCCAAGAACTGCAATCTGTCTTGCACTTTTTCAATTACGCATATTGTGAATAATCGAGTATTTAGGATATTTATGTAGTTAGTATCTACCTAAAAAAATGTAACCCTGAAATGTTTTATGAAAAACAACCAAATAAAACTAACACAATAATATTTGTATCTGTAACGTCTGGAGGGTGGGTTGCCCTATGGCACTTGATACCTTTTATAACATTTATAATTTTGTTCTTTTTCTATTTTCTCTTTTTTAAATGTATAAATGTACTTGAAGATGTTGTCTATCATGCATCACTTGTAGTCTGACAAGGCATTTGTTAAATAAATCTAGGACACTCTGTATACTTGTACCTACGTTAGAAATGCCTACATTTTTTATTACATGTAATTTCATTATTCAGTTGTTTGGTCAGAGCGGCGTTCCACTTTTAAAACTATAATAATAAATAGCAATCAATCTTCGTTTTACTTTGATATTTTTTTCTTCAATTTCGATGTTAATATTTATTATTTAGTATCGTTCTACTTTCATTCCTAATGTTGCTTAGCCTTTAATAAAGCTACATTACTTTTAAAACTATATATTATTATTGTAAAGTTGATTACGATGTCTTGAGGTAAGCGGTAAAGGATCATTCAATTATGATGTGAATGAATGATTTAAAAATGTAGATTCGCTTTCGTTGCATGTATTTTCAGTTGTGAGTAGATATAAAGAAGCTAGTAAAGTTATAACCTAGTTCGTACTATTTATCGTTTTTAAGATCCAATCTGGTCATTATATTAGATACTATATGACTATGCGTAGATCTGTTACTACAACTGACAGTAGTAATATATTCCAAAACGCATTTAATGTCCTTGGCCTGCTATTCATTTTCATTACAAAAATATACATCTTTAACTTTTAAGTAATTTGAAATAGAGGTGGCAGAGAGTTTAAAATGCTTAATATAGGTCAACACCAGGGGTGATTTTTCCATTGGTTCATTTGTGCAGTGAACATCCAGTTAAATTTCATGAAAACACATTTTTTTTAAATTACATAAAAATATTAAAATGTAATTTATATTTTTATTTTCATATGTGTTATTCTCAACTTTTTTGGTACGCCACTACGCTCTAGCTGGTCGCTTCTCTGTCGGTGCAATATGCCGATTGAATGCGAGAGGTTGCCGCGAATGCCTGTAATTAAAAAGAGAGGTCAACATATCCGTGAAACAAACAATATGCCCGCTTAAAACCAGGCTATTTGGTGCATCGCACACAAACAAAGCGTGGCGTCACAAAGTCCGTTATAAATCGTACCCAGGACACCAACATATGGAAGCATATTCAAGCTTCGATCTTACAAACGCATCAAATAGAAGTTGGAGGATTTGCCATAGCTTAATTCTTTAGGCTATGGTTTTGCTTTCTACAAAAAATTTAGAATTCCTGGTTAAAAAACCGCTGATGGGACAATGGTATTGATATACTCAATAAAGGTTAATTTACTGTCAAAAATAATTCTTCATGTCTTTAAAACTAGTATATCTTATCAAATTGGTGTCATTAATGTGGTAGTCAAAAATTACTGGTTGCTTTTTACGAGTAAATGATATACAATTACATTTCATAATATTTAATGGCAGCAAGTTATGTTCACACCAATTGTACAATGTCACTAGGTTGTCTTAAAGACTAATGGAATCATTGATGGAATTTATTTTTGGAATCATTGATGGAATTTATTTTTGTGTAAAGTTTACAATCATCAGCATATAAAAGAATATGAAAATTCAAGTTCAGGCATTTATAAAGATTATAAATAACAATGGCCCAAGGACTGACCCCTGAGGAACACCAGATGTTGCAGTTATCTCGTTAGATTTCTGACCATAGTACTCAACTCTTTAGATCCTCCTATATAGATAAGAACTAAAAAATGTAATTAAATCTTTTGTTAAGCCACATTGTGAATGTTTCTTAAGAAGAATACCATGGTCTAGTCTATCAAATGTTTTAGAAAAATCGGTATAAATGACATCAACTTGACCAGAACCGTCTAATTCCTCAGAGATAAACTGTGTAACATTAAACAAGTTAGTAACCATAGATCTTCCTGAAACAAATCCATGTTGATCCTCCACAATCTGTGAGTTAACATGCGATGATAAAAACTCGGAAATTACCATTTCAAATACTTTACTGAAATTGCATAAGATAGCAATGGGTCTGTAGTTTTCTATGTTACTTCTTTTACCTTTTTTAAATATCGGGCATAGCTTGCTTCTAAATTTTAGAAAAAGAACAAGTTTTTAAAGCAAGATTAAAAATTTTGGTAATAGGTTGGACGAAAATAATAGCACAATCTTTTATAATGAACGAGGAATGCCATCTGGTGGTCCAGTGGTCATTTTAGATTACAAACATTTTAGTTCTTTTATCCTCGGATACATAGGATATTGACAAAGTAGGTACATTAGGTTCTTAAAAATCATCACAATTGTCAAAGGTTGCTAATAAAGGCAGATTGGAAAAAATTTGCAAAGAACTTTGCTCATATTATTAAATTGAAAAGACTTACAACTATCTCCAACTTGACGATCTAGTGTTACTCTTCTATGTCTAGAGCAGCAGTTTTAAACATCCGGCTCGAAGGACCATGTGGATTTTAAAATAATTTCTAGATTTAACCACTTACTAGTATTTATTAGAAAACAGTGTTCAATTTTGATAAGTACTAATTTTTGTTATATGTCAATTTAAATTATCTTTGTCTCTAGGTGGTATCTTTTAACTTTGACAATTTGAAATTTAAAGTTTTTTTTAACTATATTTCATTTAATATTAGTTCAAAGTTAATATTATAATTATTATATAAATGATTTTCATAACAATATACTCTAAATCTTCTGTAGGATTTAATAAAATGAAGATGTGAAAACAGGACATCATTTAGTTATTAATGATAAAAAACGTAATAAGCATTGTTCTTCCTGTAGTCTTTTACGATATCGTTGTTCAGATTTTAAACTAAAGCACTATTTAAAAATGCATTCGACATTCAGAGGGCAGGGATACATTGTAAAATGAATTCTCTATAAACTACTTTCTATTATATAATTGTAATTGACATTAGGTAGATGGTTTCATTCGTTTATTCACGATTCGATATAGGATATATGATTTACCAGCTCCTGTTCGATTTAATAATATTTTATTAAAGCTGAAACAGACATATGACATTCAAATTATTTACAAGTATTATGCAGGATGGCAATAAAATATACACCGAGGAGCTGACGGCATGCAATAATAAGAATACGTCGTTTAACTTGTCACTTTTAATAACCATAATTTGTAATGGTTTACTTGAATCGCTACCTCTACCTACCGCGCTTTGTTATACTACACTGCAATATTTATGCAAGTATTTTGTAGATACAGAGTTTATAAGTATATTTTTACTTAAATTTTATGATAAATACTTAGAATGACACTAAAAATCTTATATTTTACGTGGATTTATTGAAAAGTCTAAAAGCATTAGATCTGGACACTTAGCAGGCCACTATATTTTATATCACCATCCTCAATTTATGTGGGGTGCTGTAGATTGTAATAAACTGCAACACAGTAGTGGGGTGAAAGCGCCATCCTGTTTAAAAATTATTTGGGTCAATTTTTGATAGGAAATTTAGTCATAATAATGAGGATAATTTCCCACTAGATTTTTTTATTTAGAAATAGTTATAAGTTCAATATTTACGTTAAACCTTACTATATGGAAAACCCTGTATATACTAACATGAATCGGTAATAATGCGCTTCACTATAAGAGACGTATATATATCGTATATCGTTCGTTACTTATTTACGTTGTCGTTTATAATTACCGTTTATTATGGTAATTACCGGGCGGAATCGCTATTGGGTGTCAAAGTCACGTGATATGCGAGTTTGAGACGTCGCGCTCCCACTTCGATACCCCGCCGACCCGCGGCCGCCACCCCCTCGGCCCCCCTTTTCGCGCGACGACGAAGGTGCGTACCGCACCTACCGCTATTAAGTACCCGCCTCAAGAAAATGGAAATTATCGCCCGTTGAGGTAATTGTTTTGCGAATAATAATGACAGCCTTCGTTAAATTATGGTGGCGTAAAATGTTCGGGTTTATCATGTTCGTCGGGTATAAATGTCGAATGTGAATGACACCTCGCGTCTGTAAATTGTTTATAAAATGTTTGTACGATCGCGTATTGATGACTTAGTGAACCGCTTTAGAGATTGTACGACAGGTTGGGCTGAAATAGGCATATTTTTAAAAAATATAAAAAATATGTGTACAATGCATATCAAAACTTGCGTTTTGTTGTGCTTACTTTTCGTATTTTTTTTTTATTTCTAAATTCACATTCTCACCCCTCTACCGTCCCCTTTGGGGGTGAAAAGTTAAAAGTTTGAAATTTTGACGTACCTATTGAAAGTTACATTTTAGTGTTTGTATTCACATTATTATTTTTAATATTTTTAAGTAACAACTTCAGAACTCTACTACCCCTTTTAACCAATGTTTAATCCTTTTGTCTTTAAAAGATAAGGTAAAAATTACTTGAACAAATAAATATTACACGATTAAAACTAAACAACGCATTTATTTAAAAGTAAAAGTAACTGAATAAATCGAACATAAAAAGCTAACTGTTGCGCTTGTACACCTACCAGGTGGACAGAGAACGTCAAATTTCTTAAATTCTATTTTTGGTAGCTTGAGGCGTCTTTTACCAGTAGAAGAAAGACTGCTAATGGAGTGAATCTCAGCTGTATCTTTGTGTAGTTGAAAATCGACTTTCATTTGCAGTGTGAGAAAATGCTTAATAACATCATCGATCTCAGACTTCATTCTATCAACATCGGCATCAAGAGTATCATCGTCCAAAACAAAATCGATAATTTTCTTATTTATTTCATTTAAGGATTCAAATGTACCTCCAAGGGTCTTCATAATACCTTGAACCATGAACATATCTGGTTCATCTCTATTGAGTTCCATCTGAATTTCATTGAAATGTCTTAAATGAGTTGCTATACATATCTTTCTCCTTCTGAAGCCTCTCCATCTTAGTATTCTTCTGAATGTCTCAAAATTGCAGCTTCAAAAAAAAATCACGTCGGGGTCACCAAATGTTGCGCTTGGACACCTACCAGGTGTACAGAAAATTTCAAATAATGAGGGGAAAGACTTGAGGAGAACTTAATTATTTAATATAAAAATATATAGACAAAGGTCAATATGTCTATCAAATATAAGTCTACGTACGACAGAGTGTTTTGCTGGTAAAAGTACTGGAAAACGAAAACTTTCAAAATCTTCACCTTCATTAAATGATTGTTTAGAAAGAGGCATCAACCTTATTGAGCGTATTCCTTCTATGCTTATTCATTTTAGATTAAAGAGAATAGTTGTGGCTGATATTAGAAAGGCTTTTTTTCAAATAAGCCTTAACATTTTTGATAGAAACTGTAGATTTGGAAATTTTTGCCGAAGCATCGAAGACAGGCCTAACTTTAGTTGTTGCACTGCTTAATTTTACTACATGCCGGTGTGGCAAATAGTGGGCTTCTATATTATATTCATCTACAAGGACCTCTTCTATAATATTCTCATCTAGCCAGTCTTTAAACACCTGACAGTAATCTTGGTAGTATCCTTCTCTCTATAACCTCTTCTTTAAATTTTCTACTCGTTTCTTTGCCAAACAAAAATTACTAGGTAGTGGTGGATGATCTGATAACCACGGCAAACTTACTTCGTATCGACCGTCATTTATAAGAAATGTTGTAATACGGCCTCTTCTATTTCTTTTCTACTTTTCTCGATGGATGGATCAGTTATGCCTAATATATCTAATTCCCATAGGTCAGCGACGGTTGTGTCTTTACAGTGAAGGGACGTAACGATTAAAGAAGGACAATAGTTTTCATTGGTCTGAGTTTTACCCATTAATGTCCAACCTAACTTGGTTTCTAAAGCAATTAGACCACTTGCTAAAATGTGTCGTCTGCCAGTAACTTTCCCGTAATGTCAGCGCCTATAAGAATTTATATAGGACCGTCACAAGTATCTGACACATCTATATCTAGGTTTTTTAATTCACTCATCCATGGACCATTACGAATAAATAAAACGTTGCCACAAATGACTTATTGATCAAGGACATCGAAAGTACAGGTATAATTGAATCGGTCATTTTGAAAAGGGGTCACATCCACTTTTTAAAATTTTACTGAAGAGATAAAAAACCTTCAATCTTTAATACTATTTAAAAATAAATTTCTGTAAGGCATTGTTTGCTTCTTTTACCAGTATAAGAAAGACTGCTAATGTAGTGAATCTCTGTTGCATGGATTTGGCGTTTATTTTTAGTAAATGGCATTAATCAGTTATTGGTCAAGGTGTAAAATGAACAAATGTTGTTTCCTCACTATTCATTCACAACTTATTTGACGAAAACCATTTTTTAATTTGTTAATCATATATTGTAATTTAACTAGACAATTATCTCATGTATCATCAGTTCATAGGTCATTATTATCATCCGCATATATTGTAAGATCATCGCCACAAATATGAATTTCCAGAAGATCGTTAATATATATTATGAAAAGCAGAGGACCTAAAATGGATCCTTGAGGAACCCCTATTGATGTGTCTAAAATGTTTGATAATATGCCATTATCAACAACTTGTCTTCTATTGTCCAGGTAAGACATCAACCAATCGCTTAATTTTCCACGCAGACCATAGTATAATTTGTGTTCTAAAATTTTGTAGTTGACTAAATCGAAAGCTTTGCTTAAATCCATGAACAGAACTATGCACTTGTCTCCGTTATATATACACTATTTATAAATTGTAGTAATGCTGTTTGAGTACTTTTCGTTTTCCTAAAACTATGTTTTGTTAGAATTTAAATATTGCATAACTCTAAAATAAATAACTTTTTATAATGCTTTTGAGATTGAACTACGAATTACAATTGGACGAATAAACATACCTACTACCAATATTTATTAGTTTTCATCATTTACTCTTACAAACAAAGACGTCATATTTAAATTAGTAAAGATGTATATTATATACCAACAATAACGTATATGCATATTTTTTATTTAGTTTGGATTTATACAGCTGTCAATTGAATTTATATTTTATTCATAACAAAACTTATAAAATATTCAATAGGTTAGATAAGTCGAAATAATTTCAAGATTTCTGAAACGATTTATTGTCAAAATAGACGGCAAACCCTGAATTAAACATCGCACTATATATATATATATATATATATATATATATATATATATATATATATATATATATATATATATATAGAAACTTCCCTTTACGAAATTATAATAAACCTGTCAACACATTGAAATAGAACGGGCAACAGCAACATTGCGTGCATATCTACACGTCGGTAGAGTAATCGCCAATGGCCAGATGCAAGCCGTGCGTGTGTTAACGTTGTATGTGCATATATGCACATAACGTGTACTAACGTGTTCGGTATTCGGCCTTCCTGATTCTGACATCTCATCTCATCTGCTTATCGCGCGTCCCGTGCCACCGCTCGAGTCGACGACAACTTGTCACCTGTCATCGAGCTCTCTGTCCTCGTTCCGACACCATAAACCAAGTGTGTAACGAAACGATGCGTCAAAAAAACGACCAAACAGAAAAAAAAACACGAAAAACGAAACGTTGTCACGTGCCCGTTAATTCGCGCTATGCTATAGTCCGTGACAAGCGAAGGAATTATTACACAAAGGTGTGAGAAGGAACGATTTACTCGCAGCTTATTATGAACGCTCTAATTCGTCGATGATTTATCTGGTTTTACGACTAAGTAGTTTGAGTGGGAGTGTGTTTGTTCGAATTATCTTTGCTACATAGTTTTAGACAGATAAGATTTTGTAATCGGCTTATTTACTATGATAGATTGCAATTATTAAAATACAACGTATCTATTTGTAGGACTGACAAAAATTTTATTAGTGACACAAACGCCTTTACTGAAGACAAAGTTACAAAACCAAAAAATAACTTTAATATTAGAGCTAAGTAAAATAATTATCTTCAATCGATTTACCATTTTTTTGTCCCTTTTTTTTCTAATTTCTAGAGACAAAAAGATCTCCAAATTGTTCTGGATACTTCGTACAAATATTGTCAGATAGGTAATAAAATTTGATGCATTTTTATGACCAAAAACGTATGAATATTTTTCTACAATAAAATCCATCTAATCCACTTTTTTGCGAAATTTTTATAGGTACGCTTTTATTTATTTATCCAGCCATTAGCATTTTTCCCAATTTACCCCACCCCTCTTTGGAAAAAAGCCCTATAAATAACAACAAAAGCCTAGTTGCAGCGCACTTAACCGAGACAGTCTTTAAAAATTCATCCCTTAACATAGAATACCGTCAAAGGATCTGCCACCCCTTATTTATTTTTCGCCCCTGCATTCGCGCGGTGCGATGACGTCATGTACACGCTTCTTGTGCCATCAAATATTAATCCCTATTAATATTTGATTATATTTGTTTTCATGCATTATAGAAAGGTCCACTAACAATGTTTTTATTATGCATGTGTACGTACGTTGTACGGTCTAAGTAATTCATCGGTTTCATGTAATTTGGATGTTTCTCGTTTTCGGGGTATTAATTACGTACGAGTATGTCGTAGAGGTTAGTGGTCGCGTTATATACCATTTTGGGTCATTCAGAAAGCTTGTAGTACATTGTTTTTTTGTTAAATAAGACACGGATAAACGCCCTAACTTCATTAATTTTTAAGTTTCAACAATTATCAATAATAACATTAACAAAGTTCAACGAATTTTAACGTATTTTAACAAATTTTAAAGAACTTTGACAAATTTTAACAAATAAATATCAATAAATATCAATAAATATCAATAAATATCAATAAATATCAATAAATATCAATAAATATCAATAAATATCAATAAATATCAATAAATATCAATAAATATCAATAAATATCAATAAATATCAATAAATATCAATAAATATCAATAAATATCAATAAATATCAATAAATATCAATAAATATCAATAAATATCAATAAATATCAATAAATATCAATAAATATCAATAAATATCAATAAATATCAATAAATATCAATAAATATCAATGAATATCAATAAATATCAATAAATATCAATAAATATCAATAAATATCAATAAATATCAATAAATATCAATAAATATCAATAAATATCAATAAATATCAATAAATATCAATAAATATCAATAAATATCAATAAATATCAATAAATATCAATAAATATCAATAAATATCAATAAATATCAATAAATATCAATAAATATCAATAAATATCAATAAATATCAATAAATATCAATAAATATCAATAAATATCAATAAATATCAATAAATATCAATAAATATCAATAAATATCAATAAATATCAATAAATATCAATAAATATCAATAAATATCAATAAATATCAATAAATATCAATAAATATCAATAAATATCAATAAATATCAATAAATATCAATAAATATCAATAAATATCAATAAATATCAATAAATATCAATAAATATCAATAAATATCAATAAATATCAATAAATATCAATAAATATCAATAAATATCAATAAATATCAATAAATATCAATAAATATCAATAAATATCAATAAATATCAATAAATATCAATAAATATCAATAAATATCAATAAATATCAATAAATATCAATAAATATCAATAAATATCAATAAATATCAATAAATATCAATAAATATCAATAAATATCAATAAATATCAATAAATATCAATAAATATCAATAAATATCAATAAATATCAATAAATATCAATAAATATCAATAAATATCAATAAATATCAATAAATATCAATAAATATCAATAAATATCAATAAATATCAATAAATATCAATAAATATCAATAAATATCAATAAATATCAATAAATATCAATAAATATCAATAAATATCAATAAATATCAATAAATATCAATAAATATCAATAAATATTAATAAATATCAATAAATATCAATAAATATCAATAAATATCAATAAATATCAATAAATATCAATAAATATCAATAAATATCAATAAATATCAATAAATATCAATAAATATCAATAAATATCAATAAATATCAATAAATATCAATAAATATCAATAAATATCAATAAATATCAATAAATATCAATAAATATCAATAAATATCAATAAATATCAATAAATATCAATAAATATCAATAAATATCAATAAATATTAATAAATATCAATAAATATCAATAAATATCAATAAATATCAATAAATATCAATAAATATCAATAAATATCAATTTGTATTGTTAATATCAATATTTTTGGAAACAATCGTAAATGTTTTTTGTGTTTTGCGCATTCCAATGTCATCAAACAATGATAAACGGTGCCTCTTAGAAAAAAAATATTAGACATTTTTTATAGATAATTATCTGCTCTACAATTTTTGTCTGAACTAATTTTGTGATAAACTTACCCTATTGCTGAAAATCGCGTTTTTGTGACCTTTGGCCCGGAGTAAATTTTTTTCCAGGTGCCGGATTGATGAGGACTTTTAGGTTTTATTTATAATGATGTTTTGAACAATCCTACCAATTTTCAGCTGGGTGGGAATTTTTGTACTCCTATTTTTTTGGTCTAATTTGACAGGACTATTATAGTAAAGTTTTGAATGAAATTATAAGAAAATATAATTGAAAATAAATATCATAATAGTTTTTTATTGAAAAAAGAAAATATTACAAAATATAATTTGTGACAGATGAAACTAAACGTAATAAGTTCAATTTAAAGATGAAAATTGCTCTTTTTTCCTCAGTAACATTGTTTTTTAGTGATCATAGAACTTCTTTGAATAGGCACTCCGTAAACATAAAAGAAGGAGAATCGATATTAAAAGTTATAATAAACATTTTCAGATATAAGAATAAATTATACTAAAATTGTAATACCTAGTATATTAAAATAGGTAAAATCAGTCTGTCAAAATCAATAACAAAAAACGAACGTGTTGCCGACATAAATCAATTATTAAAAAAAATGTATTAAAGTATTAAAAAATCTACGATAGCAATTTAATCGAAAATGGTATCTAAATTAAGTATAAAAAAGGGTTAGAATTTCAAATAATTGGTTTTTTCTGATTAATTATAAAATCGAATTATAATTTATAATTAAAAGCTCTTTTTTATTATTGGTCAGAAAAATTTGATCACACTTGATTAAAAAATTAATATTCAAGTTTGTTACATAAACAAAAATGGGCAGAGATGATGAATCCACAAAAAAAAATTGTTCAGAGTATTTTTCCTAAAGAAGAATAAAATGCTTTTCCGTCAATGACAAATCAATAAAATTCATTCATCCATCATCAACTTCGTTCTCTATAAACCAGCCAAATTAATATTATTCCGATATAAAAAAATACACCAAACTCAAAAGCAACTTATAAATATCTCCGTTCTGCACCGACCTGCCCATTCATCGAACCTTTTATTAACATTTATTGTTGTTTGTTGTAAACGATGCAATTGTAATGGAGTTATTTACGACAGCCGGGCTCTGTATTGATGAAGACGACCCCTTAAATCTGACGTCTATGTAACGCAACTGTTCAATAAATAAATACGTCACTGTTGACGATAAAGTATTTTTAACAAGCTAGACATGAGGCCACCGTTCTCGAGAACGGCCTTTGTGGGAGCTGAGGAATTCATAAACTATGTTATTTTGTTTCCAGAGGACATATAAATATACACAGCCGCTGTATTTTAACTATATACGTAAAAATGCTCCATTAATTAAAGATAAATACTCATTGTGTCCTTATTCGATGTTTTTGACTAGTGCAAATTTCAATCTTCAATTTCTGAGGTGAAAATATGTCATTTACAGTAGTAGTTTGTTCTTAGAGATATAATTCGAACTTAATTTGAAAATATTTGTTTATTTGAATCATTTCAAAGATATCTGATAGAATAGATACGCCTTGTTTATATTAAATTTTTTTTCAATATCTTTCTGACAGTACACTCTTCCTATGTTGTAGATCTCTTCCATCAAATATTCTGCATTAAATTTTTATTAAAAGATTTACTATTCCTTTTTATATAATCTATTAAAAAAAGAAAAATATAGAATTGAAATTATCAATATGAGTTTTTATTTATCACTAAAGATTTGAACTGTTTAATAAGGACATTTAGGATAGTGTGTCAAACTATTTGTAATAATTTGGAGTACCTAGCTGCTTTATAGTTTCATGCTTTGGTTACTAGCTTCTATTATTATTACACAGCGACCTAAAAGATCTACTATGTCTCCTTGTGTCCCTAATGCGTCGAGGAAATATTTTCGATGCCTATAATGATCCCTTCCAATCCTTTCTCAAGTAATTAGGATTTGGAGTAGATTCTGATCTTCCTGAATTGTTGCATAGCATTCTGCTTTGCTTCAAAGTCAAATCGCTTATCTACCAAAGTTGTTTATAAACTAGCATAGAGACTAAATACAAATTTTTAAATAAAAATTCCAATATTTTAAAATAGAATATTAATAATTATTACTTTCATGTAATAATTTGCATTTTACAAAAAAAATCAAGATAGCCGATTTTGTATACGTTCATGTTATGTCAGCATTTTATTTACATCTGTCAGTATTTTTGACAACTTTGTTTTAAAAAATTTTTGTTAAAAATAATAAATAATGGTACTTCCCTCTTGAAGCATTTTCATATTTTCCT
Source organism: Psylliodes chrysocephalus (assembly GCA_927349885.1). NCBI lineage: Eukaryota > Metazoa > Arthropoda > Insecta > Coleoptera > Chrysomelidae > Psylliodes > Psylliodes chrysocephalus. Next base: position 14,039,378 of record OV651819.1, read on the forward strand.
AATTTATTAACACCCTGTACATTTAATCTAATATTTTTATAAGGCAACTCCATTTTCTCAACAAGCAGAACTTTTTATAAAGAATGACTTTTGGTCGTAAAATGAATAATAAAGATTTTCCCCCTTGGGGACCCCCCATCCATGGACACACTGTATGTATAAGTATAAGTAAGTTGTATTGTTGTTTGTAGTTACAGATTTTGAAATGAAGTAACCAAAATAAAGCTTATTTGTTTAGTTTGGGGTAATATGGAACAAATGTAAACATGCTTTCAAATTGCATATGTTTGTTACAAAATGTATAAAAATTAATTTGCCCCATGACTTTAAGCAATGCAATGTTTAAATTTACCCTGACAGGTCTTGGGTAATTGTAAACATGATATATATTGACATATATTATTTTTTCCAAAAACACATCTATACTTATAAAAAAAATATACGAGCCTTAAAGTAGAGGACCTAACTTATTTATATCTCAATTTGTGAATTAATAAAACGTCATTTAATGTCAAAAACTAAACTGAATTTTAAAAACTGGGAATACCGTTTCCATTTACCCCAATTGACCCTATAAACGTTTTTATGTGAAAATATATTTTTTTTTATATCCTGGTACATTTTGAAAATAACTTAATATATCAATAATGGGGACAAATATCTGCTTTAATGAAGAACAACAAGTTTTATCTAAATATGTCGACAATGTGTAAGGGAACATGATCTTTTCCCTAATCTTTTCTTAGATTGTGACTTGTAAAACAGTTCTATTTGTATTCTTTCTTACTGAATTTTTGAGAGTCCGGCCCTGAACCTAGAAACGTATAATGTTCATTTCAAAATGCGCACGAATCGCTATCGTGCATTTCTAAAAGACATGTGTGACATAAAAGATACGCATTTTTATATGGTTGCGCTCCACGTGAAGAAAACAGAAGGTATTATAATATACTAGTGGCTCATATCTATCCTACATGATGGCTTGTCCTACGGTCCGGAAACCTAGCTCTGCCTCCGCTTGCTACTGTAATCGTTAAAAAATGCAACAAAGCGCATAAAGAATTACTTTTACTAAGAGGAGACGTCCAAAAAATTAACAAGTTCTGTTTCAGATGTTTCGCTAAGCGATATATATTCATACGAATTTTTTTAGCGGAAAAGTTAAATAATATGAGTATAATGGGACCGGAGCTCTACACTGACTGAGTGAAGCTTTTAAAATAATTACCATAATTATTATTATTTCGAATGTGCTCTTATACATTTTTTTTTATTTTATAGTGTTAAGTAAATTGGACTTTTTTGTCGTAAGTAATTTAATATATTTAATTTAGTCACACTTACAGACCTATTATTTATGAAACCTGGACCAATTTTATAAAATACTGTTATGATGACATCGACTTCCACTCTACTACGAGCCCTAACCACTATATGTTCAGCCTTTTTATAATTTTATTTCCTTTATATATTAGAAAACTTAAGTTTGAAGAAGAACATCTATTTTTTTAAAAATAACTTAAATTTAATAGTTATTGATGTTTCTACTATTTGTGAGAGCATGACGCACTATTAATTTTTTTAAAAAACAATATCCTTAGCAATTATTAAATTTAATGTTTAGGAGGCTTTGGAATTTTTGACGTTTAGATTTTTTTACGTATTTGACGCACATAATAAACACTAACTTATTTTGTTGGCTTTGAAATTTTGAAATTTTACCCAGGAGTACCAAAAAGTACAGTCCGGGGTTTTATAAATTACTGGATTCGGGAACAACATATCAACTATTGGGGAAGCACCCCAAAACAGAAACATGGAAAAGCCTTCATAGGCAGACCATGTCCCAAAAGAACTGGAGAACTACTCTTAATGAATAGGAACCAGTTGAAAGTGGTAACAGGGTTCATGACTGGGCACGCCCCAGTAAAGGGACACTTGAACAAAATTGGCATGTACAATGGGGAACTCATTTGCCGACTATGTCACAAGAAACCATAAACGGCCAAACACATACTGTGCGAATGCGAAGCTCTAGATCGCAAAAGGCAGGCTCTTTTTGGACAACCCCAGGTTGATCCAACTCACCCAAGGATCTGTACAAACTTGTTCAAGGTACAAAGGTGATAGAGTGGGTGCTATGAACTAACATGGGGTAAAACACAATAAGCGTAACAGTGTTATTCGGAGACACATAGTCAGACGAGCCCAGGGGAAAAAAAGGTATTCTTCACAGAACAGTTCATACCTAAAACCTAAAACATTTTTTAGCGCCATCTTGCAAAAACTAGCGAAATGTAGGGACCGCATGCATAAAATGGATCCTATGTTTTCCGTCACCATATGGTAACGTCAGTCTTTAACGGGTTAAGTTGTTGAAAATGTGACGGTATCTTTGTGACAGTTTCTAACGTAATTTTTTATTCGTTATTGAAAATGGGTCGCGGTAAAGCAACTCCAAAAATATTAGGGATTTGATCATAAACAAATATAAATATAAACATAAGTTTCCTAATAAATATCTGAAATAAAATTATGAAAAGGCCGAACATATAGTGGTTAGGGCTCGTATATAGTACAAACAGGCACCAAATTGTAAAAGAATTACTAAATTTGCTTCTTTCGGGTACTTTCTACCAAAAGTTATACATATAGAAGTTATTTTTCTTAATATTTTACATAGATAACACAAAATCTAGCACCTAATCACCGTAATAATACACAACAAAGTTCACTCTGAGAGACAACAATGGTAGGTCATGCGATCATCGTCTTCTTTATGGTTTTATATCTTTCTCTTGTGGTACTTTGACCCAATTAGTCAACACGCATCATTTTGGGGCTAAATTTAAAAATCGCCAATAGGGTGACAGTACCAATCATTAAAAAATCGTAATAAAAAACAATGAAAAAAATAATGATTTCTACGAACTGTAGGACTGACTGGATATATTCAGATACTTATCATTATTAATTTTAACTCAGCCTATCAATTTACCAAGTGTAAAAACAGTAGTCTTTAAATTGCTATTATATAAATCTTCCTGGACAGTTTTTTAAACAAATCCGATCCATTTTCGTGCAACATTCCAATACCCGAGTCCAAAACAATAAACAACCCATTGTTGCTGCTAGAGAGAGACGGGATAAAGTCGAAAAACATTCATTTGACGATCCATTCGTCGTAGATTTGTATAAAGAATAACGAGATCACGGTGCTCCGTTTCATCGGAAGGCATTACAAGCGCTGCAATCGTAAAGGTCATAACTTATACTCCGAAGAGCCACCCAGAAGTAATGCAACATTCAACAAGTGCATTTACTAGGCAGGCGAAGAGATTTTTTGCGACGACATCGACATCTCGATTGGTTTAGAGATCGACTCGGACGGTTTAGAAATGGCCGGTATCCTTCCTTCTCCTTTAATGCGATTACGGTGGTTTTAATAAGACGATCGTGGCTGAATAGAATGCACGTTGATGTAACTGGAGGCAGAGTTGGACTTTAATGTGACGTAATGAACTGTTCACTATTGGTTAATGATGTAAACGGGTCGAGAATTGTTAATACCCATAAAAGGAGTAAAATAATTAAGAGATTCGAGTAAATTCTGTTTTCAAATATTATAGGGATCTTAAAAATACCATATGAGGGGTATGACGATTTTAACACTGCGTTATTCTGCATAAAAATCTCTACAAATTCGTTTTTATTTGGTAAGAAAAAGCGACAGGGAATGCTCTAATATAAATCTATTATTTAAAAACGTGGTTAAGTGTAAAATGCGGCAGGTAACGCTGCCTTTTTAGTTAAAAATGCAATTTGTCCAGGATATTCAGAGAGTAGATCCGCGGTCTGTGACCTTGTCCTCATTCAACCAGGATATTTGACTGTTTAAGGTTATATATTAGATAAGTATTGCACATAATGGCAGATGAAACTCGTAAAATTTTGCCAGATACCGAAAATAAAAGAAAGGTTAAATAAATATTGTTTAAAAACAAAGTTGGACTTTATTGACGACATGTCCACTGGTTAAATATAAATACATATCCCACTCTTTGATGCAAAAGTCGGCATGTCCCAATTTTAGCAACATTTTGAACTTAAAATCTACAAAAATTACAAAAAATGTATATATTTTTAAAAATTTATAACCAATAACAGCAATAGATGTTTAATAGAGTAAAATGTTTTCTTGATATTCTCAAATATTTATTAACTGGACATGTTGCGTTTTACGTCTATACCCATCCAGTGGCATAGCGTGGGCCGAAGCTTTTCTGGGGCACCCAAACCTCTGTTAGGGGCTCCAAAGGTGCCCTAAATGCAAAGGGCATGGCGGGGGCGTCGCTTCTATACGCTACGCTACGTCATCTATGAGTTGTGATTTCTAAAAATAAAACGTAAAAAGTGGGATTTAAAGAGTAAAAAGGATAAATTTGTTGTCTACGAAGAATATATTGAAGCTTTTAAAATTTTATTACAGGAAGAAAGAAAGATTGTTGCATTTGGCGACGTGATGTCATCACCCCTTTATTAAAAGATGTTAATTCTTTCCTATATCCTGGATACAGTAATCATGATAATATACCTAAACATTGTACATAAATCCTGAAAATTTTAAAAATATACAAGAAAGTAACAGAGAGGAAAATATTGAAGACCTGTCTTTTCAAAACCAAGAAGAACGATGAAAACGCTAAAATTATAGAAAATCGGGATACTTATCAGTTAAAATATAGAAAAAAAATGAAAAATCTTATGAAGCTGAGGAAGCTTGTTTTCTGAATGTTCATGGAGTTACAGTAATTCTAGTATTAGAACTAATTTTTTGACGATGGACAGTATATGTAAACTAAATTTACGTACATAGACATCAAATTATCCAAGATAGACTCGCCCTTTACACTGTTTAACCAATACACCTTTTGTCCGCATTATATATCAGACGAGGAAATGGAGGAGGGTAACGTACGTCGCACATAGAAGTAATGTTTCGAAAGAGTTTATTTAGACGTTTAATAGGTCTTCTGAGTCAAAGGTAAATTTGAAGAAACAATTTTGTCGAGCATATCCTTTACGATTGCTGAATGCTCTCATTTATTAGAAAATTTTTGTTCGGCGAATATCGGCTAACACCGGCCGATATAAAAGAAGCACCTCTTGGTGACGTTGTCAACTATATTAAATCTGTAGGCTGACTTACGAGCTCATCTATACAGATAGCAGACAAGCACTACTCACCCTGAACAGACCACGAATTTACTTAGGGTTAGTACTAGAATGTCACGAAGCTTTGGCCAAAGTATCCATCAACAATGTGGTCACCTTAAGATGGATCAAAGGTCACGCCACATCGAAAGGTCACCCTACAATTTTTTTATTAAAAATGTCTTTCTCAAAACAGCTATCGATCATATACGCACTGATGGGACACCCTCTATATGTATAATTGGCTAATCTGTTTTCATTGTTTAATAGATAAATTTATAAGGAATTTTATGTTAAAATAATATACAGGGTGTTCCATTTGAAAAAATTTAGTAAATTGAACTTAAAATTAGCCACATTTAAGACATGTTTCAAGACACCCTGTATAAAATAAACCAGTTCTATCACCACTATTCGTTAGCTTGGTATCCTATAAGTCTGTATTTAAAACAATTTTAAATTATTAATTGTTTGGCAACCCTGTAATATTTTTCAAAAATATTTTAGCTGAAATAAAATACAAGGTGTTCTATTTAAACAAATATACATTTTTATTTGTCATGCAAAATAGTAACAACCTGTATAACCAAAAATATTTTTAAAATATGCCTTTTTAAAATTCATATCTTTAATTTGAAACTTGTTTGTGTGTAATACAAATTGATTAATCGAGCAAATACGCACTAATGGAAAACCCTGTATATTAATTATACTACATTTTACACATTTTACTACAATATGCAAGCAATGTTTCTTTCACTGCATTGTTCATAATCTTTTAAATTGACATACTGACGCCATCCGAGCATGAACAAATTCGGTGTAAACGTTTTTCTTTCTGAAAATGACATTTGTTTTGCTTAATAAAGCTATAGAAAAACGCCATCTAAATGCGATTACTTTAAATAATTTTCCCAAGTGCTGTGCGTTCATCGCATAACAGCGATCAGATAGGTGTAGCCCGCAGGTAGCTTCTGAGATCCGTTTAACACAGTAGTCATATAATCACGAATCCTTTTCCAGTAATGATACATTTTGTCATCGTAATACGCTAGTAGACTCGTAACACGCAAAGAAATTTCACTATTATAATTTACTTTTATCAAGATTATAACTTCTATAAATCATTATGGTGCCACAAGAGATATAAATAATGATTTTCTTGTCTGCTACTTCGGAAGTAAGAGTACTTTAGAAATGAATAGTTTCTTCTCCTGTTCGACCGAAGATAAGGAGAAAATATTTTCTATTTTGCTTTATTTGCGTTCCGTTCCATAGACGGCGATCGAAAGGTAATTAAGGGTGTGTTGCGGTTTCAAAATTTTATGTTTATATTATTCTTCTATAAAGAAAATAAATTTAATACTGATGTTGATTTAATAGAGTCTCTCTGATTACCTTCAAAATTAAAATAAAATATACCTTAAGTATTCAAAGATCCAACATATAAATCTTCTGTTTCTTTCTCCCATGTCGCTAAGATTTCTTCCCTGGTTGCACAAAACTTCAGTTAAAACCTATTAGACAAGGTTAGGCAATAAGAGTATAGGATTATTGTTTGCTCTTAATTTTTTAAGAGACCCTAGATTTGGATTTTTGACCTATTGGGTTGATTTGTTAAATTTTTCTGTATCGAATTTTCTTAGAGAATAATTCATTTGGATAGTTATTAAGAAACCCAAAAATAATATCTAGAGATTATCAATATCACCAAAATAATATAATATAAGACCATCCACCATCTTAGGTAAGTCCCTTTGAATTTGGAACTTCAGAATAGAATCGTATCACTATTATTGTGGAAAAATCTTCCGAAGAAAGCCATAATTAAACTTACACATCTGTTTAATGCCTCATTCAAGCTAAGGTATGTCCCTAGATTATGGAAAGTAGTTTCGGCATATAGGCCAATATCTCTATTGCCTATAATATCGAAACTATTTGAAAAAATACTAATAAAAAGACTGAAACCCATCATTGAAAGAAGGAAACTTATTCCAGATTACCAGTTCGTCTTTCGAGAAAACCATTCAACTATAGATCAGTTTCATAGAATCTCAAATGCATTGAAAAAGCATTAGAAAACAAAGAAGTTTGTTCAGCCATCTTCTTCGATGTTGCGCAGGCTTTTGATAAAGTATGGCATGATGGCTTAAAACATAAACTAAATGTGCTACTTCCACAGCCATACTCAGAGCTATTGTATTTATACATTTCAGATAGATTCTTTAGAGTAAAACAAGATGAAGCATACTCTGAATTGAAAGAAATTAAAGCAGGAGTACCACAGGGAAGCATCCTGGGATCCACTTTGTATCTGTTATACACTTGTGACATACCCCAACTAGAACAAGACACAATAGCTACATTTGCAGATAATACTGCCATCCTAGCGATAGGCAAAGATCATGAAGAGGCTGCAAATAAACTACAAACATCAGTTAATAAAATAAATAATTGTACCAAAAGATGGCATATCAAACTAAACGAAACCAAATCTGTTAATATTCATTTTACTAATAAAAATGATCAAAGAATACCAATTAACATAAATAATGCTCAGTCTCTTATGCTAACTCGGCAAAATATCTAGGTATTACATTAGATGTAAGACTTCGCTGGAAGGTCCATGTTAAAAAGAAAAGACAAGAGTTAGATATAAAATTCAAGAAAATGTACTGGTTACTTTGTAGGCATTTCAGCCTATCTACATATTACAAAATTCTATTATATAAACAAGTTCTCAAACCAATTTGGACCTATGGTATTCAGCTCTGGGGTTGTGCCAGCTACAGTAATATTCTAATAATCCAGAGATTCCAGAACAAATTATTGAGGAACATTGTCGATGCTCCTTGGTACATTAGAAACAGCGACCTTCATCGAGACCTTCAGATGGACACTGTTGACCAGACTTATCACCAGATTCGTTAGGTGTCACGAACAACGGCTCCACCAACATGTGAACGTTGAGGCGATCCAGTTTCTTGACAACACAAACCTGACAAGAAGACTGAAGAGAGTGAAACCTTTTGAGTTAGCCAAATGATTGTGTTAATAACAAAGCAAAGAATTGTGTAATTAAATTATCAAACCCTAAGGTATATTAGCAAGTAAAACTTTAGTTTTTAAGATTGCAACCCTAGTTAAGTTAGGTTATAACAAAATTACTCATTGATCAACTCTTGATCAGATTGTAATATTATAAACGCCCCTTGGTAGTGTTTTTTCAAAAAAAAAAACTTTTATTGTCCAAATCAGTAATTTTGATCAGGTATTTTAAAACAAGCGCATGATTTGAATTTCGTGACATTTTCTTTTAATCACGACTATTGACTAAGAATTTGACGACTGCTTCTACTTGCTTGTCATGGCACTTTACACTAACGAGCAGCAGATTTTAAAATTCAAAACTTATTTTAAATATAGTGAAAGTTTAGCACCGAATTATTCTACAATTAAGAGAATTGTATTTTTAATAAATATATTAGAAGCAAAATTATGGAATTGAATTACAATTGACTCTTCATTGTTAAAGAAAAGAAAATTATTATTGCGTCAATCGACAAACAATTTCTTCTTAAATTTACTTACAGACCTATAAGAAATAAGAACGTATTATTAATTTAAGTCGTTTGTTTAAAACAAAAAAGTATAGGTCCCAGGATAGATCCTTGTGGGACAACCATAAAGACTGTATAGTAGTCGTAAAAATCTTTCAAAAATTGAATAGAAATAACAACCAACTATCTTAAAGCAAAGTTCTACAATTAATAGAAATTGTTTTACATTCTGTAACCCTCTACTTGTTCCGTCTATGATCTGTTTTGCCCTCGCTTGCAGTAAATGAAGGAGTTGTAGGAGAATGTATAATCTATTTTGTTATTTCGAAAAGACTGATGATTGCCAAGTACTAAATTAATGACATAAACAGTTTTTTTTTTGGAAGTACAGTTATAGAAAAAAAAAAGAATGGATTAAAAGCTTCCTGTTAGTCAGAAACTGATCATTTGTAAAATGTAAAATGGTTATTAATGAAACGGTGTTTGTTTCCGTTTAATTTTTTTATTTCAAAGTTATGCCAGAGATTGCAGTGCACTGATCTTATTGTAGTAGTTTAAAACAATAAAACTTATTGAAATGTAATAATTAAAGTGACTTTTTTTCTGTGGATAAATGTCCAAAGTATATTTAAATTTAAGTAAATTAATATTACATCAGACAATTTATATTATATAGGGTCGACCGGGGCTAATATGATACAAAAATCAACAAATTTGCATGAAAAACTGTATGCTGTACAGAATTGCATTCCCTTTAGTTTTCTACTACTAAAACTTTTTAAAATTAATGGACAAACTTAAAAAAAAAACTGTGTATTATAATTGCCCATCCTTTGGGGCTATTACTGATACAGAGCGGGGCTAATCTGATACAGTGCTTTAACTTCATTCTAGTAAGTGTTTTTAATTCAACGGGGTTATTGTGATACACTGCAATCCTTTGTCAAATTCCCAATTAAATTTGGTTTTGATTCGACTAGCGGTTTTAAAGATACGGGAGTTTAAGTAAAGCGTTTATAAAAAAGACAAAAATATATGAATCTTACAGCAATAAAATATTGTATGAAAGGTAAGGTGAGATATTAACAAACATAAATTTTTCTCTGTTCCTAGATAAAATGCAGTTGGGAGGAGATAATTTTGCAATAATATCTTCGGAATCGATGAAGCATATGTCACTTTCCTTCTTTTTAAAAGTCTTTTTGTCCATATCCGACCTTAGTCCCATCACTTCGATATCGTTCTCTACGATTTGTGTTACCTGCACCACATATTTGTAGTTGACTGAATTTCCCAACCCCCCCTTTAAACTTTGCAATTAAAAAGTCCCCCACTTGTATGTCGTCAGGTCTTAGCAACTCTACATAATCCTTGGATTCAGGCTCAAAGATATCTACATCCATATCACTGTCGCTGTCTATAATTTTCTCGTAAATCTCCTCTTTATCAGAACTTGAGTCGCTGTTAATTGTCTGGTCAGGTGTTACTAATTTTGAATTCTGCTTAGTTGTATTATCTTTATTTTTTATCTTTTCTTCTTCAGGCTGTGAAACACTTGCTTTGTTAGGTGTAGCCTCGGGTGTAGCCCTCGCCTTTTTAACTATTTTTTTTTTTCACTTATTAAGGATTTGCCCTTCCCGGTTGCACCTGATTTCTTTTTATTCGCTTCAGCCTTTTCCTTTATTTCCTCTGCATACTCTTCAGATGTAATAACTTTAGCTAAAGGATTATTCTTTCTTCTTCTTCTTCTCGCTTTATTAAGGTCTGTTTTACCTTTAAAAAGGTCTATAATTACGCTTTGAAAGAATCTTGTAGGTGTCGAAGTACCAGGTGTGGTTGGGGAACCTGTAGCAAGCTCAACTGGTAGTTTAGGAAATTGCATTGTATCATGGGGATTGGCGATAGGAGCATCCTTGTTCTGTTTATACCTTTCGTATTTTTCAGGATTAAATCTAGATGTCGTGTATTTTGTCCTATCTAGCGGATTTATTCCGGTTGACCGAAAACCTGAAATTATGTTTTCAGGCGTCAAACCATCGGGCCAGACTTCACAGAGCAAATTAACGAATTCTTGTTTCTGCATCTTTCTATGGTTCTTTCGATACTACTCTATTAAAGCAAGATCCCATTTGTATTTTAGAGATCTAAAACAACATTTGTCTAGAGGTTGGAGCGCCGGAAGTTTAATGATATTTATATTTTCTTCACGTGCATGCTGAATTGTGGTCTGGTCGAGATGAGTCATGTGACCATCAAACAGTAAAACTACCGGTCTCTCCTTAACTTTCTTACAAAACTGCTTGAACCAGTTCTGGAAGATCACTGACGTCATCCACCCGTTCTCGGAATACGAATAAAATGTACCAGGAAGGTCTTTATATCCTTTCCACGTAGTCCAGAGATTTGCTGACTGAAATATTATCAGCGGGGGTAAGGCAGTTCCGTTCACTGGTACACATGCGAGAAGAGTAGTGTTTTCACGCCCACTATCTTCTATGTGCCGATGAGCTTTCTGTCTCATTTTAGAAAGACCCTTGATGCGGGACGGATCCGCACAAAAACTGGTTTCATCTAAATTGTAAATACAGGCAGGTCGGTCATGCAAATTAAGGGAATTTAGTTATTGTTCAACCAAATCGTACAAATTGTAAATAACGAATGGGTTCCCAGTGGCAATTCTTCTTGATTTTTCAAGTGGTTCCAACCTTTTTAGACTTAGCCGATTTCTGACACAGAAGAGTTTAAACCAATCAGGTCCAGGCATGTTGTTTTTAAAAGGCACTTTAATATAGTTTTTTTCTACGTAATTTTTAACGACTTGCATTAATTCTACTCTACCGATGGCAAATCCCCAATGAGCCAATGTTTTAATGTGTTCTATAAGTTGAGTTTCTTCTTCTGCAGAAAATACAGTGAAGTGACCAGGTTTTCTTTCAGTTACAGGGGTTTGCCCCATATCTTCATCTGTTGATTCTTCACCAACTGCTTCTCTTCTTTGCTCTGTTTTTTCTGTCTTAGTTTTTGTTGTGTATGTCTGAAAGAATATGACTAGACTGAGATTGGTACCAGGGAATTAATTATTTAACGCGTTCAAAGAGTGTGAGTTGTCACACTTGACATAGAGCATGGAACCAAACCCACAACCTATGTATGTTTTTGTTTTATCGTTATTATTATGATAGTTGTCTTTTTATGAATTAAAAGGATCTGTCAAAAGAGAATAAAGTTTTACATAAATTTTATTGCTTTATTGATACACAAATACAAAAGTTTTATATCTGTATAAATACATTTTCTCTATCTTTAAATCTCGAGCCACACTTCGTAGCGTCTCTCCGGCTTTAATTCTTTCAAGTGCTGTTGCTAAAGTTTCTTCAGGGTATTGTTTTCGCACACCTTTAGGTTTATAACTTCGAACCATCTTAAAAACGTGGACTTGAAAATGGATGTTGTAATAATCACTTAGATGCACCTGAAACAACGAGAAATCGGTATTGTACTAGAGCATATTCATTCTCGAAAAAAAAAAAAAATCAGTCAAAATTAAAAAAGATTGTTTACATCGTGTTTTTAATGGGGATGAATATGGTAGATTAGGTTCTATCCAAACCAATGTTTGTATCACAACAGCCCCATATTCTGTATCACAATAGCCCCAAGTTGTGTATCATAATAGCCCCTTAACTTAATGAGCTAATATTGCTATTATAGGTTAGGCTAACCAATTTTAGAGCAAAATAAAGCTTAAGACTTATATTTTTAGGTTCTGTAACAAAACGGATGTAATATAACCATATAAATCAACGCCAAGTAAAGTTCACCCAGGTTCCAAAAATTTTTGGTGGAATAAAAAAAGCACTATTTTTTCCATATTTTTTTAAGATTTTTTTTTCAAAATTTTAGCAAAACAAATATGAAGTCAGTGATAATGCTTCTTGTAATCTACTGGATTTTTTTCATGTAGTATATTATACCCAAAACACGTGTTTGTTTGGTATATCACAATAGTTCCGAATATTTGAGTGCATCACAATAGCCCCGATTGATCCTACATAATGTATTCTTGTTTATTTACACATAGTAAATCTCGCGACAAGCTTTTATATTATATAAATTGTATAATGTAATAAATTGATGGGTTTGATCTAAAAAGCATATTTTTATTTTTCGCTAGACATGTTTCTAAGTCTATTCATTTTATTTAATTCTTCATTGTTGCATGGTCATTTGTCTGTTAATTTAGTACAGTCTAATTCTTTCATAAGTAACACCACTAGCGATTTGACTCTAGTTAAGGCAACGTATGCTTAGCCTGCATCGAAAAGCTTTGAGCATAGACAACGGCATGGTCATCAGTACTACCCTGCGTTTTGTGTACTGTGCAAGCCTAGCATAATATAACTGGCAAGATCCTTTGTTCAGCAGTACCAAAACTGTATTTTTTCGAAAATTGCTCAGACTTGTGTTGAATAAAAAATCATCATTTAACGTAGGTATTCTAACATCCTGTATATACTATACAAATTTTTCTACGTATTCCATTAAAAAAAAAATATGGTAAAAATGCTGTTGTATTTACTTCTAAAAAAAGCGGAAGCAAGTAGTACGTCCTATATAGTCCTCTATTGAAATCCACCGAATTCTACTCCCATTGTCCGAACACATGTCCCATAATGGCACGGTTTCAATGGGTAAACAAGTGAATTATGGGGCGTGGTGGGTGAAAATGAGCCGTTCGCGACCAGTCTATCATTATGTTACATCGAAGCTGACAATTTTTTTCTTTTTTTTTTTATACAACTAGAATATCGGGAATCGTAACTTCCATGGCCCCAAGTCTTTCCGGTATAGCCTATGGACTAGTGACAGTCGTTAGCTACAGATATGTAGTTATATATCGCTAATTGACAGTTTGTACGAAATGAAATGCTACTCGTTAAATCTCTATAATTTGACGTCCTTTAGAAGAGACGGAAAAATGAATCTAAATTTTAGATATACGAGGGTTTGATCCCCATATTTCAGCTTTAACCTATTTAAAGTATCCTATCATATTTAAATTTTCGACACTTTGATACATTGACAGCATAGATTCTAATCAATATTATGATAATATACATAAAGCGCAATATGCCTATTGGTTCAAGGCTTGTTTTGCCTATGTTTATCAAGTTTCTTACTTTTAGTGTCTAAATCTTACTCTTGGTCTTCTCTTACCTCTATTGCTTAGCAAATTTATGTCTAATACCTTCTTCGCTATCATCCCTTCGCTTATACTCCAGATATGTCCTAGTCGATTTATTATTTGGGATTTTATTATTCTTATTATCTTATGTTTTGATACAACTTATCAAGTTCTTTAATACACCTCCTTTCTTTAAACGATCAGTAGATACTATATTATTATCAATCAGTAAGTTTGCTAGATCATTTACATAGATTAAAAAGAGAACAGGTCCAAGAACTGACCCTTGGAGAACACTCCACTTAACATCCAGCAAATGTGAATATGTAGTCGTTTTAACTAACTATTGCCTTCCGAACAAGTAAGCTTCCATTCATTTTAAAGCAATATCTTTAATACCATAATGATAAACAAAAAAAGATTTTTATATAAAATTCTGGAAATTATTCTTGTTCAAAAAAAATTATATTTCGTGCAAAAATCTATTTTTGCTAATGAACACAGCAGTCAATCACTTTTGGTTCTTTAAACATAATTATTAAAGCTTTTGCAGCATCAATCTGTGACGCACGCAATCACTTGCTTTTATTGAATTACAGATGGCAATACTATGTAAAGCGCCTTCTACATTGTAAAATATTTATTAATATTACAATGAGTTCCTTAATTGCTCTAGAATACAGACTTCTTCAAACTTCTCTAAATTAGTTTTAAACAAATAAAAAATATTTAAAGGAGTATAATGATCTGTTTTAAATTTAAATACACTGCCATGTTATACTGTGGTAATCAACAGTTATGACTGAACTGTCATTATTTTAAGTCATATTTGGAAACTTATAATGATGATAACATTTTATTTGATTTTAGGTTATAAAACGTAGTTGCCTGATCTCTACATTCTCGCACGGTCATTAAAGACCGTGCTCACATGTAAAGATCTAGGTAACCGGTTTATAATCTAAACTACTCTTAAGGTAAAACATAGGAGTGTAAATAAGCTAAATTGGTTTGGAAGTAAATTAATATTGAGTCTTATTGAATTTTAATGTTTTTATTTTTTGTTTCAGGCAAAGTTATTAGAATCATCACACGCTTGGCTAGGAGCTTCCACTTCTTCAATCGCCGGTAAGTTTCAAGATGTTAAAAAACTAGTATTATTATACTAGTTTCTACTGACTTTTACTAGAAATGTAAGATACAGAATGACACATTACATAAGTGATATATAAATAATATATAAATAATATTTAAATTACATATAAATGACATATAGATGACATAAATCACCTGTGAATAACATAAATTACATAAATAACATAAATTACCTATAAATTACTTATAAATGGCATGTAAATGACATTAAATGACTAATAAATGACATATAAACGGTATATAAATGACATATAAACGGTATATAAATGACATATAAATGACATATAAATGACATACAAATGACATAAATGACATATAAATGAGATATAAATGAGTTATAGTAGACATATAAATGGTGTATAAATTACTTGTAAATAGAAAATAAATTACATATATAAATAAAATATGAATGATATAATATGAATATATAAATAGGCACATTTAAATTTAACAGTTTTATTTTAAAATCTATTCAAAAAATCCTATTATTGTGCTTCACTTTTTTGAAATTTTGTTTTTCAGTAGGTTAATCTGTTTATTTCTTCTAAGCAAAATGAAAAAGATTGTTTTTAAAGTTAGAGGTTACAATAATAGTTCATTTTTTTACAACCTTAATGCAAATCAACTTAAAAATAACTTTCAATATCTGATAGTACACTAACAAGTTCTGAATCAATAATTTGAAGTAATTTTTATTTACATAGCATTGAGCACAACGACCATTTTCTTTAATATGCGGATGAAATTTTTGAATTTTAAACTAATATTTAGCGATTAAGATAACTTATTGAACAGTACCTACACGTCATTTCAAGTTCAGCTGAAATTAAAAATAAAAAAAAGAACCCTAACTAAAATCTACTAATATAATAAAATTAGAAAATGCAATTATTACATGTTTGAACAATAAAAAATCAACAGGGATCGATAACATCCTTGAGGAAAAGTCATTAAGTGACTCAAACCCATATACCTATGATGCATATTTTTAGATTTGTCGAAAGCATTTGATACTGTAAGCCAACTCTCACTCAATTATGTCGAAGACATAGGGATAAGAAGTACTCTTCTAAAATTGTTCGATAGCTACCTATCCAACAGTGGCCGTTTTGAACCAAAATATTGGGGTTCCCAATTACAGAATATAGAGCTCAGTACAGATTTAGAAAAAACCTTTCAGTGTTTTAGAAAGGTATATTATGAACACTGAAAGTGTTTTACCTAAATCTGTACTGAGATCTTTATTCTGTCATTGTGAACTCTCAATATTTTGTTAGTAGTTAGTAAAAACAAATGGATTGTCAAGTAATTCTCATTCAATTGAGTATGGTGTTCGTCAAGATACCGTATCAGAGATATAAGCAGTCATTGATAAAATACAGTTCATCAAATTTCTAGAGGCTTTCGACGGCTAGACAGAGAAAGCACTACTGACAGGCATCCCGACGGATTTACGCAATGAAAGTACACTCTGCGCATCAAGTATTTCACTATTTCATTCAGACGTAAATGTCAGATGTAAATTTCGCTAAAACATTTCTTTTATTTTCGTTTGTGTTTTTTGCTCATTACAGTTTAATAGAACCTAAGTATGGAGTTTAATAGCAAATTAAGAGGCCGCGTGATGAACAGTCAATCTCGCGAAATAATAGCCAATGTTATAGAGTTTATGAGAAGAGAAGGAAACGTTAATTCACCTTCAATACCATTTAAAAATGTAAATGATCGTGTTGCTGCAGCCACAGGAGTATCTAAAAACACTGTCGTCCGCATTTCTGGAGAGAAAAAAAAGAATCGATAACCGTGAGATATCGGAATTTTCATCACCAAGAAAAACCATTAAAAAACCAAAAACAGTTAATGATATAGATGAAGCTGCACAAGAATCAAATTTTATTTTTTTATTATTAGATAGCTATTTTTGTTTCTGAGTTGTGTTCATTTATAGGCTCAATTTTTTTCCGTTTCTCCTTTTTGATTTTATATGGGGTTTCAAGTTGTTTTTGACTTATTTCGACGTAAATCACTACAACACACTTTTTTAATAAAGCAAACAAGTGTTAAGAGGTATATGTACGTGTAAACTACAATTACAAAAAATTGATATGAAACCCATGAAACCACCAACAAAAATGTAAAGCTAGCTTCCGTACTAAAACATGGTGTCATTCGTCGAGATAATTTATCGTTTTGTTTAATAGATCAAGAAATGTAAATATTCCCCTGTTATTTTTTATAAAATTATAAGAGAAATAAATTTTTTTCTAAATAGTATAGTTTATTATTTTGTAGAAAAACAAAATTTCGAAAATTTTAGTAATGTTTCAGAAACAACCGTTATTAATAATAGGTACCATTTTCCTTAATAAGGTAGAAATAAAATATAAACTATTTCCACGATTTACAAAGGCCTACACAAAAATTATAGGTATTTTCCGCTATCCTATAAAATTTATATTTTCTGACTCAATTTCAAAAGGTTGAAGGAATTCCAAAACACCTTTTATGGCATAATAATTATTTTCAATTCTACATACTATCTTTAGCTGCTTTTAAAAACGTTCTAAGAAAGTCCAATCAGACCAATTTAATCCCTAAACTATTCCACACTTTTAAAATTTAATTACCTAAAAATATTAAAAACTATTTAAAATAACTTGTTTAGCAGACTGTACAATAGCTATCTTAGTCACACGTAGCGCGTTCTCTGTCTGGGCGTCGAACACCTCTTGTTTCGTCAACTTTACCATAGAATTATTATTTTTTTTTTGTTTATTTGTTTTTTGGGAATATGAAATGCAATGAATGGTTTATGCAGTTTTCTTTAATTTATATTCTAATAATGGCATAATGTCATGCCAATGGATTTACGTTACATTATATATTTAATTTTAATTCGTTATTATTTAGCCAATTCGGTCAAAGGGTCACTCTGTATGCCTTTAATTTTGTACTTATTGATCGCGAATTTAATCTTCTAAGTTTTTTTCCTTCTCGTCGAACAATACTCTGACCGCTACGAGTCAGTACCGATTCAATTGTCAGCACAATAATATTAAAAATCCAAACACGCGGTCCTCACGGACGTTTCAACGCACAAAAGAAAAACCAAATTAACGGGAGTGACGTGTTACCCGACTAATCATTCAAGGAACATTTCTGTTCCCGGCCGGGACTCATCAAGGAAAGGATTTTGGGAGTAGCAATCTTATTTTACAAGGTAAGACTTAGAAGTGAGCCGACAATCCATTTTTCTCTCTCCTGAGCTGCTTTACACAAGCATTCACAGTACATCAATTTTGGTCCTCCGATTCGGATTGGCTAATTTACTTTTAAATCGTAAAAATAAGTTACATAGGAATTTTTGTTCAT
Organism: Psylliodes chrysocephalus; assembly: GCA_927349885.1. NCBI lineage: Eukaryota > Metazoa > Arthropoda > Insecta > Coleoptera > Chrysomelidae > Psylliodes > Psylliodes chrysocephalus. The sequence continues at coordinate 14,057,867 of OV651819.1, forward strand.
TGCATTTAATATTCTCAAATATCAATTTTTTGTGGTACCGGCAAAATTATAGCAAATAAAATTGGAATTACAAACCAACCAGCCCACCGAAGATTTTAGGTAGCAGCGTATCTATATACGCGCGCGCAACTAGAGATGAAACCTGAATTATCGTATTCTCTTTTACTCTCTATTCGAAATTACAACTGAACTTTCGTGGAACTTTCGCATAGGTAGGTGAACGAGTTTGGTTATTTTAATTGTGCTTTGTATCGGTATTCGCGGCGCTGGAATTTTAATTCGCAAGCACAATTTGTTATTTTCATTCTCTTTTGAATTTGCTTCGTCAAATTGTGGTTTTTTCGACGTATCGCTATTTTTATTTACGGCTTCGGATTCTAGTCAGCTGTTTCGCATTTTTATAAATATATTCATATTATTTCGCTCAATACCTATCGTTTGGTTTCTTTCTCTGTTTTACCTAGACGGAAAATATGTCTGAAGCTAAAATTAAAAAAGCTTCATCTTTAAGAAAAACTGAAATTCAGCGGTTAGATGATATTTTTGTAATTGCACAAAATTTAAATAATCCTGATTCAATTTCGCTTTTTAAAATTTGTTACCAGGATGTGGAACAAATTCGTTCAAACTTTTTCGCACAACATAACGTTATAATCGGTTTATTAGAAACGGATGAACAGTTTGATGTTGAAGATGGAGTTAGAAAAACTTTTGACAAAAAATATTATGAAATTAATTTGGTTTTTTCCAAAATCCCGCTACCTACTTCTGCGCAAACCCGAACAACTAGTGGTGATGATTCTCACGCAAATGTCGCTTTACCAAAAATTCAATTGCCAACATTTTCAGGTGACGATGATATCGTAAATTTTACTGCGTTTATAGATATGTTTGATGCAATTGTTGATAATAATTCAAAACTTAGTGATATTGAAAAACATAAATATCTGCGATCATCGCTTAAGGGTCAAGCGTTAGGGATAATTAAAAATATAACTTTATCGGCGACTAATTATAGTATTGCTCGCCAAACAATCTTGGATAGGTACAAGAATTCACGAGCTATTGCTGCAGCACATTGGTCCGCTATTGAAAATGCTCCGAAATTACAACCAGCTTCTAATTCTTTGGAGTTACGCAAGCTCTTAGATATTTTTACTGAGAATCTTGATGCTTTAAAAAATTTAAATTTACCTACTCAACATTGGGATTTTATTTTGGTACAAATGCTAATGAATCGCATTGACGAGACTATTGCAACTCGTTTCGAATTACAACACGCCCCGAACACAATGCCCACTTACCATTCTTTGGTTCAGTTTTTAATTAATCATTGTGAATCAATAAAAAATGTTCAATTGACGCGGAAATGTAAATCGCAAAAAGTTTATGAGAAACGAAACACGCCTTTTTCGGTTCGTTCAACCTCTTTGCTCACTTTCAACAATTCGGAAAGGCCGAATATTATCTGTACTTTATGTAAATCAGAACATCTTCTTTATAGGTGTTCGGAGTTTTTAAAAAAGTCTCCCAAAGAGCGCTATAACATTGCAAAGCTTCACAAATTGTGCATAAATTGTTTGAGTAATGTTCATAGTTTAAAAAATTGTCAATCACGATCCACATGTCGCAAATGTGGTCAAAATCATCATACTGTCTTACATTTTGAGAATTCTTCGCCTGTCATGGAAGACAGAGGGCCATCTGCAAATACAAGTGCTCAACTTAATACCTCCTCATCCTCTTCCACAGTTCTTCTTGCCTCGTCAACTTGTAAAACTACAGTTTTACTTTCTACAGCGATGATAAATGTAGGAGATAGTCGGGGTTTATATCACCAATACCGGTGTGTCTTAGATTCTGGTAGTATGACATCGTTCATAACTCGCAAGGTTGCAAATCATTTAGGTTTAAAACCAACACCCTTCTATCTGGAACTTGAGGGTATCGATTCCATGGCTTCTAACGCTCCATATGGTAAAGTGACATTGTTAATTCGCCCTATTGAATCATCAACTCCAATTCTTGTTGTTGACGCTGCAATCTTATCCAAGATTTGTAATTATTTACCTTCATCGGAACTTCCTGTTGCTACGTGGAGCCATACTCGTCATTTGAAGATGGCAGATGCCAATTTTTCGAAACCAGGTCCTGTCGATATTTTGTTAGGGGCTGATATCTTCGCAAAGATACTTTTGGATGGTCGTATTTTAGGAACTGAGGGTCAACCTGACGTACTTAACACCATCTTTGGCTACGTTTTAATGGGACAAGTTCGTTCCACACCTGCCTCGATAATTCCAACCTCGCTTCTTTGTGCTACAAATAAGTTATCACGTTTAGAAAATGCTGTAAAGGTGTTTTGGGAATTAGAAACAATTCCTACAGCACACCACATTTCTTCTGACGAAAAAGTGTGTGAGGAAATCTTTTCTAAAACACATTCTCGAAATCACGACGGCAGATTCATCTTACATTTACCTTTAAAAAATATTGAATATAATTTTAGTGGATCAAGAGATCTTGCTCTTTCTCGTTTTCTTTCATTAGAAAGACGATTGTTAAAACAACCTGATGTTTATCGCCAATATTGTGCCTTTATGCAGGAATATTTGGAGTTACATCATATGGAAGTTGCTTCACCACCCGAATCGAACCGCCCTGGTTTTTATTACATACCGCATCATTGTATTCTACGCCCTGAAAGTTCTACTACCAAACTCCGCGTAGTATTCAACGCCTCCGCAAAACTTCCCGGGCATACGTCTTTAAATGATCATCTTTTTATTGGACAAAAACTTCAACGCGATATAATCAACATTCTTCTGAACTTTCGACTTCATTTATTTGTTTTCACTGCTGACATCAAGATGATGTATCGTCAAATTTTAATTACGCCAGATCATCAAGATTTGCAGCGTATTTTGTGGCGCTTTTCTCCACATGAAGAAATGCAAGATTACAAATTAACAACTCTTACATATGGAACTGCGTGCGCGCCATTTTTGGCAATTCGTACAATACTTCAGTTAGCTGAGGATGATGGAAAGGATTATCCTTTAGCAGCACATGCTCTGCGTCATCACACTTTTGTCGATGATGTGGTCACAGGCGCTTCAAGTGCTGAGGAAGCTCTTGAGTTGCAACGGCAACTGATACAATTGCTTCACCGTGGTCAGTTTGTGTTACGCAAGTGGTCGAGCAATGCTCAATCATTATTAGATCACTTACCTTCTGAAACACTGCTCAACAATCCTCATTCGTTCGATCAGGACTGTGATAGTGGTCACAAGGTTTTGGGACTTCAATGGAATCCCAACATTGACATATTTCATTTTCGAGTCAACCCTGTTAGCCCTCAATGCACGAAACGAAATCTGTTGTCAAATCTTGCCAGAATCTTTGATCCCCTGGGATTTTTATCACCTGTGACTTTTCTTATAAAAACCCTAATCCAACATATTTGGACTCTTAAAATTGGATGGGACGAGATTCCGTCTGGAGAAATATGTCGGGTGTGGAATCGGATACATACTACTCTTCCCGTTCTTTCTGACATTCAAGTTCCTCGTTTACTAAAACCTCGTCAATTTAATTCATGCGAACTTCATTGTTTTGGCGATGCCAGTGAAAAGGGCTATAGCGCAGTCGCATATTTTCGTTTCACTTCTGCTTTAGGTGAGACATTTTCTTATTTTGTAATTTCAAAGTCCAAGGTCGCACCGTTAAAGAAAATCTCATTGCCAAAACTTGAACTTTGTGCTTGTGTTCTAGTGGCGAAACTAGTTGCCTTCATTCAACAGGTCTTTTGTGACAAACTTCACTTTGAAAACATTGTGTGTTGGTCCGATTCGCTTGTGGCACTCTATTGGATTACTTCACCGCCATATCGTTGGAAAACATTTATTTCTAATAGAGTATCTCTCATTCAGGAAATTATTCCTCCTTCTTCATGGCATCACGTTACGTCCGGTGAAAATCCCGCTGATATCAATTGTCGTGGGCTTTTTCCGAATGTGTTATCGCAGTCTTCCTTATGGTGGGCGGGACCCGCTTTTCTTACTCAGTCATCTGAGTCATGGTCAACTCCACCGTTGAATTCACCTCCCCATGAGGCCTTAGAGGAAGAGAGGAAAATTGTCCTTGCCACTACTTATGCTGATATAAATTTTTTAGATCAGTTATTACAAGATCATTCCTCTTTATCAACTTCTATACGTATAGTCGCATATGTGCTACGTTTTAATTTTAATTGCCGAACTAAAAAATTGAATTTAGGTGGTAAAAAAATAGGACATTTAGTCTCGCTTGAGTTGTATGATGCACAACAAACTTTTGTTAAACATGTTCAAGCTACAAACTTTTCGGAAATAATTTCCAACATTCGCAAGGGTCGTAAAATTCCCAAATCCTTTCAAAAGCTCTGTCCATTTATGGACGATAAAGGCATCCTCAGGGTTGGAGGACGCCTAAGACATGCACCTATTACTTTTAATCGAAAATTTCCCGCCTTTTTACCACACTGCCGATTTACTGATCTGCTCATTAACTCAACACACCTCAAATATTTCCATTGTGGAATCACCACAACGCAATTTCTTTTAGCCCAACAATTTTGGATAATTTCATCAAAAATTATTATTCGTAAAGTATTGTCCAAATGCATTAAGTGTTGGAAAATGAATCCTCTTTCTCTCCAGCCTTTGATGGGAGATTTGCCCGCCACGCGACTTACTCAAGCTAAACCCTTTCTTCATGTTGGAGTTGATTACGCCGGCCCGTTTACTATCACTATGACAAAGCATCGTGGAGTGAAAACCACAAAGGCCTATCTCTGTCTTTTCGTTTGTTTCACGACAAAAGCATTACACCTCGAACTGTGCTCTGATTTGACTGCAGAGGCATTTTTAGCGGCTTTTCGTCGTTTCATTTCTCGCCGAGGTCGTTGTCAAGTCATTTATAGTGATGGTGCAACAAATTTTGTAGGTGCCTATCGGCTATTAAATAGTTTTGTCGAAAACGCTGCTACGCAAGAGGCAATTGTATGGAAAAAAAACCCTGCTAGTGCTCCAAACTTTGGGGGGTTGTGGGAGGCGGGTGTAAAATCTGTCAAATCGCATCTATATCGAGTAGTTGGAGATCAAATATTGACCTATGAAGAATTGCTTACTGTTTTTGTTCAAATTGAAGCGATACTTAATTCGCGCCCATTAACGCCGTTTAGTAATGATCCTCATGATCTAACGGCTTTGACCCCTGGTCACTTTCTCACGCTTGAACCGCTTACAGCTCCTCCCGAGCCTAACTTTTTGTCTACCCCTCTTAATCGACTGAGTCGTTGGCAGTTACTTACGCGCATGCACCAAGATTTCTGGTCTCGTTGGTCCTATGAGTATTTACACACACTGCATCAACGAGTCAAATGGACATCCCATCCGATTTCGTCGTTAACTAAAAACTCTCTGGTTTTAATAAAAAGTGATTCTTCTCCCCCTATGAAATGGAGTTTAGGTCGCATCCTCGAAACCTTTCCTGGGCCTGACGGTATTATTCGCGTCGCCTCTGTTCGCACCGCCACCGGGGTATTAACGCGGCCGACCAGCAAGTTATGTCCGCTTCCGCTCGATTCATCGTAGGTAAAATACTGCGTATTTTAGGTGGGCGGCATGTTTCGTCAACTTTACCATAGAATTATTATTTTTTTTTTGTTTATTTGTTTTTTGGGAATATGAAATGCAATGAATGGTTTATGCAGTTTTCTTTAATTTATATTCTAATAATGGCATAATGTCATGCCAATGGATTTACGTTACATTATATATTTAATTTTAATTCGTTATTATTTAGCCAATTCGGTCAAAGGGTCACTCTGTATGCCTTTAATTTTGTACTTATTGATCGCGAATTTAATCTTCTAAGTTTTTTTCCTTCTCGTCGAACAATACTCTGACCGCTACGAGTCAGTACCGATTCAATTGTCAGCACAATAATATTAAAAATCCAAACACGCGGTCCTCACGGACGTTTCAACGCACAAAAGAAAAACCAAATTAACGGGAGTGACGTGTTACCCGACTAATCATTCAAGGAACATTTCTGTTCCCGGCCGGGACTCATCAAGGAAAGGATTTTGGGAGTAGCAATCTTATTTTACAAGGTAAGACTTAGAAGTGAGCCGACAATCCATTTTTCTCTCTCCTGAGCTGCTTTACACAAGCATTCACAGTACACCTCTAGAAATTTGATGAACTGTATAATATTCACGATGCCAACATTAATTCGACAATCGATACATTCTATTTCTAGACGCGGGGCGAGGCGACGAAAGGTGAGAAGCGAGAGAAGGATTAAAGAGAAGAATTTTTACGCAGACACAATTTATTTTTATCAATGAATAAATGTGTGAGCTGCTGCGCACTTATAATACACAACGTAAATTTCCATGCCAGTGTAAGCCCTGTTGCCACTTCCAATCTAACATCACTAGGTTTTGGAATTTATTGAAAATTATTACATCTAATTTAGTGAAATTACATCTAATTTAGTTAAATTTAATATAACCAATGATTTAAAATTTTTTGGGTTCAGTTGCAATAAAATAGGCTGAATTATTTTAGCTTTTTAAATATATGTAAATAATTTTGAAAACGAGAATAATGAAATAGGCATGTGACAACAACGGATATTATACCCGTCTGTGTCCCTTAGAACAGCGTTACTCTAAGTGTGGTCCGCGGTAGCAGTACATATTGCTACAACAGAACAGGACTTGGCTTGAGGACGTACTGTTTTTTTTTAAAGGAGTATATGAGGTCTGGTATTTTGGGTTAGAGGACCTTTTTTTACCTTTTCTTTTAACCTTTTTTTTGAACTTTTTTTGGCCTTTTTTGGCCTTTTTTGGCCTTTTTTTTACCTTTTTTTACCTTTTTTTTGACCTTTTTTTTAGAAGTGAGTATATGATTTGGTATGGAAGACCTTTTTTGTTTTAGAGGTCAAGAAGAGGAAGGAGTATATGGTTTTGGTATCTTCGGTTATTTACTACTAGTCTCCACCACAGAAGAGAAAACAGTACAGAAAAGAAACATAGGACTAGTTCTACCACAAAAATACGTAACAAAAAAACGTAACTATTCACAGTATACCTAGCTCTGAGGTATACTGTGAATAGTTACTTTTTCTCAGAGTATCTCTGTGGTGGAACTAGCCTTATGGTTTTTTCTGTATTGTTCTCTCTTCTGTGCCTCCAAATTTTTATATAAAGAATGTGAATGGAGGTTTCGTCCTCCTCTTTTACTACTTCTCAGTTTACTAATCTTCCATTTGAGTCGACAATGCCCCCTAAGAATCCCTGTCACAATTCGTAGTCTATTCTTGTTCAGGCAGATACAGGTGTCCGATCTTTTTTGTTTATAATTCACCCAAAAGTATCTTAGCTTGCCTTAGCCTCAAGAGATTGTTCCACCAACGTTCGGTTACTATATATTACATAACCTTGGCACTTCTCTTTGTAGGGGAAGTCTAATTTTTGACCTAGTATATGAAAAAATGTTTTATAGAACTATATACCATATTAAAAAAATTGACACTGTTAATAAGGTACCTTATTTTTTTTTTTATTTTTAATATCTAAATTGGAGTTGATTATTTTATTTTATAATTGCTTTCCACCTTGTATAACGTGGTCGCTTCACGCCTAATAAAGTGACATAGAGCAAGGTGCCGTTATTTGCTCATTTAAGCTTTTTATTAATTACTATTTAAATAATTAACATATAATAAAAATTTCATATTTACTGTTCAAATATGAAAACAAAACGTACCTCGTCCTTTATTTACTTTAGTAAATTACTTGTGGTTTTATTACCCAGTCGGGTCGGTATATTTCTTGTTTTCCCGAAAATACATTTTTATTTGTACAGAGTTACGTAATTTCGTATGTTATTAAATTAATTAGGGTTTGTGACGCTTTTACGACCCTTCTTTCAAAATTAAGAATAATTTCAAATGCTCTCAAGTCTTTTCCTGTCAGGATGTTTTGTTAGTTTAAAAAGTTTGTTTATTACTTGGTGTTTCAAAAACATTTTTTAAAAATTTTACGATATATATGAATATGCGTGGTAATTTAAGACATGTTGACATTTTTTATTAAAATTGATATTTGAAAAATGATAGCAATGATTCATTTCTTTTGACCAGTGATTTTACCACTTCCTTATACCTTTTTAGAATCTGCAAATTTGAGTTAATCGAACCAAAAATTACTAAAAACTATTGAAATCTACCATAGATATTTGTTTAAATAAAAATAAAAACATCTAGCGCCTTTATTAATTGGATGGAAGTATGAAATGATTGAATTAGCAGTTTATCTTAGATTATTTTTTCCATCTGTCAAATTAGGAAAATTTTGTGATTTCAGTCAATAAGCGCTCGCGATCCTAACCAATCATTGAGTTTTAAACTGATTAAACGACTTCTGCGCTTGTTTTTTTGATAAAACTATGTTTACTTTTTGAACTAACAACTATACATAATTTAAAAAATTTTAATAACTAAAATATACCTCAAATCTATGTTAATACATACCTCTGTATCTGTATCTGTAACGTGTGGAGGGTGGGTTACCCCCACGGCACTTAGGCCTCATTAGGCCCATTGTGCATCCTCCTAAGATGATAGACACCTCCTAGCTCGTGAGTTAGCTTACAGATTTAACGTAGTTGACAACGCTGCCAAGAGGTGCTTCTCTTATATCGGCCGGTGTTAGCCGATACTCGCCAAACACAAATCTTCTAATGAATGAGAGCTTCGAGCAATCATGAAGGATATGCTCGATGGTCTCATCTTTTTGTTCAATTTTTAGCCATTAATAGTTATTTAAGTACCAAGATCGTAAAGTTGATATTTTTTGGCCGAATCAGAAATTTGCGGCCGAGGCGTATACGAGGCCAAGCAACTTCTGGTTCGGCCATTTTATGTTGCAGCGATTATGCGCATGATCGACTCTTACAACTATTGATTTAATGCGTCGTTGCCATATCCATTTTTTTTGATACTATTAAAGGAAATTAATTTACTGTACAATAAACAAATTTATATAATGTTTAATAAACACATTCAGATTATTACCTACTCGAAATGTCTTTTTCATACAAATGGTTCGAAAAATAATCTTTTTAAATACTGCTCGTCTTTTCAAATTTGATTTATTAAATTTTGTGTTTTATACTCAAACGGCTTTATTTCAGGCAAAACCGCTTAAACCTTGGACTCGTATTTTTTTCAAATAAAGTTCTTTTCGTGAAAACTAAAAATTTAATCGATAAGATTTGGGGGACTCACGTTATTATCTTTGATAAAATTATATCTATACACAATTGCAAACAAACCACTTGTCAAAGACAGACTATTCTTCTTAGGAAATTGATTAATCGTAGTTTGGAAACAAAAAATTGTTTAATTTATAAAGTGATATATTAGAGACTAAAAATTACTAAGAAACTAAAAAAAAATTCTAAAAGTTAATTTTTTTTTGAAAAACTACTCTATGTAGTTTTGGTACATAAGGTACGGCGCATGAAAACAGTATCTTTAATACATTTGTGTCTTGCACCTTGCGTACCACATATGGACACATCAACATATGAATCTAGAAGAAGAGTTTTTATTTTGTTACTTATGTTCATCCTTTTCTAATATTAGTTATCATGTTTATAAATAAATAAATAAATAAATAAATAAATAAAAAAGCCTTTTTGATGTATCGCTTTTACTGCCAAATGGGATGATTTTTTATTTGACAGTTCAGTTTTCTTACCAATTTTTTAGTTTTATGTTTCTTTGCGTTTTATCTACGTTTTGTAAAAATTTGATATTTTACTATATAGTTCATTCTCACGCCAGACCGAACGATACATGCATGAACTCGTACGGTTAATTTTAAAAATCTCCCAAAATTATCAACTTTAGATATAGGAAATGCTTGAGTTTTGACTCACCCTGTATACATTTGCTTTTAATTGTAAAAAAGTAGTGCATTGGCATAAATTTTAACTAATTATGAAAACCTTTTACCGTATAAAAATTGGTTTTCAATTGTTCTTTTTTGCACTATACCGATCATAGAAATCAATACGATTTTCATATAAAACTAGTTGTAGCGTGTAAAATACCCTGTATAATCTTATAATATTTTGTATTGTTATAATGGGAAAAGCAAGGGCAATTTAAATATAAAATAAAAAGACCTAACTATGATATCAGGGGCGGTTTCTCCATTGGTTCATTTGTGCAGTGAACACCCAGTTACATTTTATAATTCAATTAAAATAATTTTATTGTTTTTATACGTGTTAATATCTATTTTTGGGTGCGCCACTGCGCTCTGGCTAATCGCGTTTCCGTGGCGCTCTTTTATAAGTGAGCCCGAGAGAGTCTCTAAAGGCTTTAGCTGAAAAGAGGTGTCACACGTTAACAGATCTGTAAAACGTAGTGAGCACAAACATAAAATCACTTAAAACAACTCAATTTGCGTAAGGCACACACAGTAACGTCACAAAGTAGGGCGGGGCATACGAACTTTCCAATCATTGATATAAAATAAAGAGGAAATTGAATGTCCTGTATTCGAGTACACCTACAGTGCCATTACTGTTATAAAATCGACTATAACAGTTAATAGAAAAAATGAAAGTCGCTAAATCAATTAAATACGAAGGATGTGGTAGGTAACTTTTCATCCTCTTGGTCACCTCCAATTCAAATGACCTGCACCCTGACAAAAATAATTTATAATTACAAATAAACATAGTTCATAGAGCAATAGATTTTTCTTGATTTTAAACCAATATTTTTATTTTATAAACAACAGTGGCGTCCTATATTTTTTAATTTTCGATTCATTTTTTATTTAACTTCGTAAACTGTTAAGGATGGGGACCACATATCAATAAATTTTTGTAAATATTAACGAAGAAATGCGTTTCCAATTGGTACTTACAATTTCGATTTCGTTTAACACCAATTAAAAACTCAATCTAAATTAGCGACGCTAGCGACAAAATTGGCATCCAATAAACTCTAACACGTTATTTTCACGATAAATTAACATTTTTTTTAAATATCCGTTATGAACAAATCTAATACATATAGGCGATTCGTTATGTGGATAATATTAAACTAGAACACATTAGCAATAAAATTGTTTTCGAAGTTATTAAATCTGTTCAAGTGTATAATAGTTCATTACAGACCAGTGGCAGTCAAATAATACGAAGCAAAATCTTGATATACAACGTTAACTTTCCAATACTGACTCCAGGAAAACAGTATAGAAAAACAATGCCAGTAAATAGACAGAAATAGAGTAATACTTGCTATCCCACTACTAGTAAAGGTGTAACCATGTGTCTACGGCAACCAGACATGCAAGTCGAGTGCTGCTTTCTTTATTCCTTTCACATCCAAATATAATTACGCCTCTCTTCTTTATTATACCTCATGCGTTTGTTAACGTCCTATTTATTTTGTTATGGAAAATTAACCGCTTAGTCATAGTTTCTTGCTAAAGAATCAGTTAGCTCACTCGGACCAGTTGAATGTTCCAAAATAACATCCATTCCAGGGATACAAATTCAGGATGCGCGTAAGGCTGCTGTTTAAATATAGGCGGTTATCATGAATTGTATTGGTTATGATTTAATTATATATGCGCCAGGGACACAAATCCGAGTTGCGCAGTGTATAAACTGGAACATTGAGATCAAAAGTGCCGACGCAGAGTGAGCGAACTGATTCTTTAGCTATAAACTGTGGCTTGGTCTTCTATATCAGAACTTCAGTGGTCTTAGTGTAGCTGTAAATAAAATATTTTGTATGGGATCAAATTTTGTTTTATCGCTGATCTGTATACCTTTAAAATTAACTACCACGCGCCACTGGGTCCTTGCAGGTAGCCATATTACCATTAGTTGTGTCGGTAGGTGTGAAATATTAATATACATTTATTGCTATCGTTGTAAAAGCGTGGCCAGTCGCAAATCAATGTGTGGGGTCTTTAGCCAGAACAAAAGAGATCTGTTATCGGAATCGCTTCAAATTTGTTCTAGTCGCGCCGCTTTAGTGATTTAAATTAGCTTTTATTCTTATTCTTAATCGTAAACAATGATATATTATACAAAATACTATTAGAAATGGATATAAATATATTCTTACAGAATGGCAATAGCTTGAGTAAGAAAGAACCATTACTAATATTATTCCAGGAATTATATCCAAAATAAAAAGTAAGAATTGTTAATCATAATAGACTTCGCAATTTTTTCTATAGTTCAGCTATATGATAGTTTATTATTGGCAAGGAGCTCATTATAAGTATTGAAAGTAATTTTAAAAAACCGACTTCAAAGTCGTGCAGATGCCATTATCACATATTAACCAAATTTATATAGGACCACCCCTGAAGTACCCTCTGACTAACAAAAAGGAATCATAGAAATCGGACAAGGTGGTAAAGAATTATCGCTAAATATACATTAAAAATAAAGAATTTTAGGATTTTCTCATGGACCCAATTATTAGATTTTGACCGAATTTATATGGAACCACCCCTGAAGTGCCCTCTTTCTAACAAAAAAGAATCATTGAAATCGGACACCATGTTAAAGAATTATCGCTGAACATACATAAAAAAAATAACGACAAATTGAGAACCTCCACATTTTTTGAAGTCGGTTAATAATTATAACAATATGGAATTAATAAAACTCTATTTTTGGACAGAACCGGTGTGAACTTAGCAGCCAATTTCTAGCAGCCAAAATTCCGAATATTACCGAATCAGTAGCGTCGTTTAAATAGAGGCAATTAATTATTAGGTGAGAAATAGGACACAAACAATTTAAATTTCTACCGAAATTTGATAAATGGATGTCCTTTTAATTGTCACATCAATATTAATTAAAATTAAAAGGACAATAGAATACTTTAAAAATATTATTATTTTACCCGACAAGGTAATAAGTCATTTCAAAAGGTATTTTACAATATTTATAATGGTACTATTAACTCAAACAAAAATATGATAGATAAAATAAAAAATTCCCACAAGGGTAAACTACCCCGTAATAATAAAATATTTATTTTGTCAGAGAAACAAATAAGTTATCACTTTAAACTGTGTTTTTATTAGTTAAAATACATTATAATAAAAATATTAATTACTGTAGCCCCTCCCAACAGGGGTAAAATGCCTTTAGGATAATAAAATAATTAGTTTTCCAAAGAAGAAAATAAATTATCAATTTTAAATGTGATCTAAAAAACTTCTATTAGTGTTATATACTTACAGTAAAAATATGAATTACTAGCGACCCTCCCAACAGAGGTAAAATGCCCTTAGGATATTAAAATAATTAGTTTAATTAGTTTTCCAAAGAAGAAAATAAATTATCAATTTTAAATGTGATCTTAAAAACTTCTATTACTGTGATATACTTACAGTAAAAATATGAATTACTAGCGACCCTCCCAACAGGGGTAAAATACCCTTAGGATAATAAAATAATTAGTTTTCCAAAGAAGAAAATAAATTATCAATTTTAAATGTGATCTTAAAAACTTCTATTGGCGTTATATACTTACAGTAAAAATATGAATTACTAGCGACCAATCCTACAGGGGTAAAATGCCCTTAGGATATTAAAATAATTAGTTTAATTAGTTTTCCAAAGAAGAAAATAAGTTATCAATTTTAAATGTGATCTAAAAAACTTCTATTAGTGTTATATACTTACAGTAAAAATATGAATTACTAGCGACCCTCCCAACAGGGGTAAAATGCCCTTAGGATAATAAAATAATTAGTTTTCCGAATAAGAAAATAAGTTATCAATTTTAAATGTGATCTAAAAAACTTTTATTAGTGTTATATACTTACAGTAAAAATATGAATTACTAGCGACCCTTCCAATAGGGGTAAAATGCCCTTAGGATAATAGAATAATTAGTTTTCCAAAGAAGAAAATAAGTTATCAATTTTAAATAAGATCTTAAAAACTTCTATTAGTGTTATATACTTACAGTAAAAATATGAATTACTAGCGACCCTTCCAACAGGGGTAAAATGCCCTTAGGATAATAAAATAATTAGTTTTCTAAAGAAGAAAATAAATTATCAATTTTAAATGTGATCTTAAAAACTTCTATTAGTGTTACATACTTACAGTAAAAATATGAATTACTAGCGACCATCGCTACAGGGGTAAAATGCCCTTAGTATATATAGAATAGAAGTTTTTAAGATTACATTTAAAATTGATAATTTATTTTCTTCTTTGGAAAACTAATTATTTTATTATCCTAAGGGCATTTTACCCCTGTTGTGAGGGGCTATAGTAATTCATATTTTTATTATAATGTATTTTAACTAATAAAAACACAGTTTAAAATAATAACTTATTTGTTTCTCTGACAAAATAAATATTTTATTTTTACGGGGTAGTTTACCCTTGTGGGAATTTTTTATTATATCTATCATATTTTTTGTTTGAGTTAATACATTATAAATATTGTAAAATACCTTTTGATGTGACTTATTACCTTGTCGGGTAAAATAATAATAATATTTTTAAAGTATTCTATTGTCCTTTTAATTTTAATTTATATTGTTGTGACAATTAAAAGAACATCCTATTATCAAATTTCGGTAAAAATTTAAATTGTTTTTGTCCTATTTCTCACCTAATAATTAATTACCTCTATTTAAACGACGCTACTGATCATTCGGTAATATTCGGAATTTTGGCTGCTAGAAATTGGCTGCTAAGTTCACACCGGTTTTGGACAGAAATGTATCTGAAGCGTCGAATGCAGTTTAGTCTATCTTCTAAAATTGTTATCGTCACTTGATTTCAGAAGTCCATTCCTAAATGGCATCAAAGCATCAGAGCTAAGCTGAAACGTTCTATCTGACCTGAGGAAAGTTTTGAGATATTAACGATATTCTGTTTTCATATTTTTCACTGGGTAAATATTTTTCAAAAGGAATGAAATTTTGGCTTGAAAGCAATATAAATCAATACATATCTTTGCAAAACGCGAAGTTGCCCAAAATGTTGAGTTTTCTTAGTTAGGACGTTTATCCTTAGGAATCTGAAAAAAGTAAACACATAGAACAATAATAATAAAATTTATAAATGAATTAATTTTGTGACATGCAGATATACCTATTGAAAATCATTCAAACATAATTAGGTTCCATCGGATTTCGTACCTGGAACTTTTGGATTTCCGGTCCAACGCCCTAACCACTACGCCACAGGACGTGCGAGACGTCCTCAGCCTTCTTTAACTATGACAAATAGGACTTTTTGCTTCATAATTTATTTGATACCTTTAAGTATTACTAAACTGAAACGTCCTATTTGCTTACTTAGGACAAATTTAATTAGTAAGTAGAGATTGGACAAACATTCCTAATAATCATGTTGTTTTTGGGAGATAGGACGAAATTAAATGCAATAAACAAGTGCTTTATGTTGTAGTTAGGACATTTTTGAACAGGTTGTCTGCATCACAAATATTTAACTCAAAAACTGAAATTTTGTCAAATAAGACGTATCAGCTTAGCAGGGCAGAGAGGTTCTTATTACAATAGATCTAAGTATCTAGGGATAGCATCAGACCCTAAATTGCTATTGTTTACGATGGAAATTCAATCATCTGCTCTGTTAATCAATCTCTGATGAGGATTACTGCTGTTCATTCCCAGTGAAGAAGTAACACTTTACTTTTATCCATACTTACATTAACGTGGTTGTCAATAGGTAAACCTAAAATACTTGCTTCGCTTGTTTTGACGCTATTTATATTATTTTGATTTGGTGGAATGAGCCTTCATGGTCAGTACAAGACCTCTGAGTCTTGGGATATCAACCTGACCTCCCCCGTCAGTTTAAATATTAGAAAAATAGAATCGTCCATCCAGCGACGAACATATGTATACTGCAGTTTTTAGTGGGACAAAGAAAGGGGTTACGACTTGAAAAATGGGATGTGACCGTTATTGATTTCGGCTGTTACTAAGGGCTTTATGTACGTGATCATATGTTGCTGTTGATGAGTTCCATCTCATGCGCTGAGATACGTATGTACAAAATTTAAACAGCTATTACAAGAAAATTTCAAGAAGAACCTTATATTCTCGGTACCAACGTTAATTTTGCTTTATTGTATATTGTCAATTCCTTACCAGCATTTAAAATCTTTTTTCATTGGATATTTCAATTACTTTCAATGACTAGTTCAAAATGTTCACACTGACGTTAAATCTGTTAGAACCTTTATAATGTAGGTATTACATAAAAAACACACGAAGTTCTGTAAGGGTTTTAATGAATTATCCATAAAGCGAAGCAGGCACTAAATAAATCAGCTACTCTATAATCCGATATGAGCTTATGGCGATAGCATTAAAGATTCATAGCAGATCCGTCAAAACTACCGACCGTATCTCACAACAGTTAATAACACGTGCTATAGGGAATTGAATTATTTATTTCGTTATAATTATTTACAATTGTTGAAGTAATATATAGCTAGGTAGTTGATTTTATTGGGTGAATTGGGCAGCTTTTAATGTTTAATTTTCATTTATATACCGATAACAAATAGTCTTATACAATGATCCTACTGGCTGCGCCTTTTTTGCAATTGAATCTTCATAGTTACATTATTTTTTATTGGTCAAAACTATTTCACAAGTTTCCTTCTACACTGCGCGTCAGAGAAAACGGGCCACCAAAAAAAAAATACGAAATTTTCTATCTTGTTAAGTTTCTTATTCTTTAATTACGTAAAACGGGTTAGTTTGCGAACTTGCCAAGTCATGCCTACCCTGTAAAGATCGTAAGCAAATTTTTGGAACCAAGTAAACTAAAAAATTTATCAGAATACTTTTTTCCCGTCAATTAAGTTTCATTAAAGTGACTGTTTTGAGAACTTTATGAACTTGTATTGTATTCTAAAGAGTATTAAAAGTATTTTTATACTACACTGGTCTTCGTAGAGTAAAGAGGAATCCTTAATAATGGATGAAAAATATCGAAGAGCTATTCAGATTGTAACATTATTGGAAAATGCAGCAAGTCAACGGGATGTGGCGAGACAATTAAATATCAGTTGTTCGATTGTGCAAAGAATACACTAACGGTTTCTTGCGACTGGCTCTTATCACCAGCAACCCAGTACAGGTGCTAAAAAAAACAACAGCCAGGGAAGATCACTTTACTCTCCATTGCTGCTTCACGAGACCGAACCCAAACTGCTAGAATGCTCCAAAGCAGTCTTCAGCAAGCTTATGGAACGGCGAAGGTTAAGTGAAAGTGGTTTGATAGCTTAAAGTCCAGCTACAGGACCCTTGCTTACTGCAGCACACAAAAGACGCAGACTTGCTTTTGCTCGCAAACATATAAATTGGACGGTGGACGATTGGAAAAATTTACTGTTCACGGATGAGTGTAGAATGTGCATATATGAAAAATATGGCCGAAATAAGGTTTACAGAAGAGCTGGAGAACGTTATACTGCCTGTACTCGGTCACCTCGAGTTGCTTTTGGGGGTGGCTCAGTAATGTTTTGGGAGGAATTTCTTTTGAGGCACACACGGATCTCGTTATCATTGCTAGAGGCGCATTAACATCACGACGATACATAACAGACATTCTAGAAGAGCATGTAATGTCATATGCTGGGTTTGTTGGCAATGATTTACTGCTAATGCAGGTTAATGCGCGACCACACACGGCAAGGATGGTAACACAATACCTTGAAGAGGTTGTTGCTATTCCCAAAATCGATTGACCTCTTCTAAGCCCGGATCTAAATCCTATTGAACTTGTTTGAGACCAGCTCAAAAGGCGTGTAGGACGTCGCATACCTATTCCAACAACACGCGAAGAGCTTCAGTTGGACCTTACTGAAGAATGGACCACTTTTCTTCAAGCAAACCTTGCTGATTTCTATGCCAAATCGAATGAGGAGTGTCATCCAGAATCGGGGTGGCAATACGCCGTATTGAAAAGTGATCCACACCATTTATTGCCTCTTTAATTTTATTATTGCAAAGTAAACTGTAGCTGTAATTTTTCAATAAATGTATTTCTCGTTTTTTTTGCTTTCTTTTCGATTGTGACCTATGGTAAGATCGAATAACATGGTAAAACAATTACTGACTTAATACACAATAGATTTATTGTTATAAAAATAAGATATATTTAAAAAGATGAATTATTTCGTAAATTTTTTAGGTGGCCCGTTTACTCTGACGCGCAGTGTAATTCATTCTAATTAAAAACGAACAGTTCAAAGATTGATAGCCAGTTGCAAGAACGTTCAACAATTCCTGGTTACGGTCCTGTCGTACTGCAAGCACCATAGAGATTTATAATAATTAGTTGAACGTAATTGAAATCGAAATATTTCAAGAATGCATGCTGTGCGGACGGGCGCGATGAATTTGGCAGGTCCTACGGTGCCCCCTCCCCGCCCATCCTACCATTTAGTCTGTTATGGTTTTATAATATACGACCGGGGCTCCAATTGATTTTGCGTTTGATTTATCGAATGTAGTTCCTGCATTCATTTGGTTCCAAATTACTCATATTATTCTGAACAAACCATTATTTGGAAAATTTGTATAAAATATATAAAAAAATATTTAAACGCCAACTGTTGGTGGCCTTATTGGTACAGATTTGCTATTTTTTTTTCTACCAATATATTTCTAAAGTAGGTAATGACCGACAAAGAGAAAAACGAGTTATGTGGGTGATAACAAAGCATGTCTCTGAATTAATTCCAAACTGTCACCTAATTAAAAAAAGAAGAAGATTAATTGTAAGTTCCGATATGCGTAGTTTTTTTCCAAAGCCTAGTTTAGAGACACTTTTTTGTATAACTTCATATTTCTGTACTTATATATTTTATTAAAAATTGCATTTAGTTTAAGTAAAATATGAAAGTTATTTTTTATCGCATGGCCCTCACCAATGGCTGGGCTCCGTTGAAATATGGCGGTGTCGTATATCGAAAATATTACACCGTTATTTATTACACAAAGTCCTGGCAACTGCAGGAAAACAGCACAATAAAAACTATTAACAACAAGAAAACACCCATAAAGCAAACGAGAAAAGTTATCTAATAACTAATTTTTCAATTTCTCGTCTGCAAAATCTGCTCCATCTCGTAGTTATTATATACCGACCGGGCAAATACATTTTGTATACAGAAATACACTGCTAGGCGTTGGATTAATTTTATAGCTTATATAAATTTACGAAACAAAACAACAGTCGGATATTAATGATTATAAACGACTATTTCCTTGAACTACCAGAGAAGTTTCATTACATTTTAAAAGAATTGTTATTCACACTTGACAGTGAACAATACATTGAAAGTTAAAGGTATATTACATGACCACACAGGGTACAGTACTGAGGCCGTTAGTATTTCACATATACCCCTACTCTATTTAAAACAGTGGCGGCTTGTTCTAAAGGACCAAAGGACAGTGAAGTAATGCAAAGTATGTCGAAAAATATTCCTTTTTTTATTTTAGTTCAATAATTATTACAGCGACAAATATTCCTTTTTTATTTTAGTTCAATAATTAGTACAATTGTCGGATCAAATGGCTAAACGATGCATTATAAATTATTTATCATTATGTAATTTGACACCGACGAAAAAATTCGCGTCGTGTTATTCCAATACACAACAATGCCACATGTCTCATCGGCCGGACCGCTAGCATAGCAATATATTGAAAACGGTTACATCACACATACAGAAAGTACGTGTTGAATATGTTTAAACGGGGCCAGCTACTCGAGTGGCTCGGATTAGTATCTATTAATGAAACCTTTTTCTATGCACTCACTCGAAAACAAAATTCAAATCAAAGAACTTGGAAGACCTGTTCCTGATTTAAAAATCAAAAATACGCAGAAGGTGGAACCCTTAGTTCGCCAAGCTTCCAGAGCCATTTAAGGGATTTTAATCGGAATATGTATTTTAAAAAATAACGAGGTTTGTGGATATAATCGAAAAAATGTCTTTTTTGTTTCGAGTGTGTTTTATTTGGGAGGTATTTTAAGTGGACGACGCATGGTATCATTGATTTAGTACATATTTATGAGAAAATTAAAACATGAAAACAGCAAGGCTCGAAAAATCAAATATAATGACTCACTTAAGCTCGTCTCATGGACCAAATATTATTAACCCTTTCAGTACAGTAACCGGATAAACACACAAAAAATAAATGGAACCGTATATATCCGCAAGCGCAGTTATAGGGTTAGGGACAGCTACCGGACGAATCCGCCTTAGGTAATAATCTATTTAGACTTAGAAATATGTTATAAAGCCGGGACAGAAGTTGGAAAGGCTTTTGGTAGATAGAGACTTAGAGAGATGGTATTTTTAAAAATTCCACACAGTATTCAAGTTTTATTTATATGGTTTTTTTTTTTTTTTTCATGAAGTGACATTATTGTTTTTTGTAACTTTTAAATAAAATTTCCAATAGTTTTGGTAATTCACACAAGTAGGCAATTTCGTTTATAATGTTTATTTTTAGGCTATATAATTTTTTTTATTTGTTTGGTTTTAAAACAAAATATATTTTGTTAAAAATATTAGGTAAATAAAATTAAAAAATGTAATTAGTTGAACTTCTAATTTGACAGGATTAAGACCGTACAAATCCGCAGAAGCATCGGCTGCGGTCTGACGGGTTCGTCAACGCGATCGGTAGTGGTCTCGAAAGGGAAAAATACAACTAAGATATATTTTAAACAGCATCATTAACTAACTGTATTAGATTTTGTGGTGCATTAGAACTAGCATTGCGAGGTCATGATGAAAACGAAGAATCTAAAAATAAAGGAGTGTTTCGAGTATTGATAGATTTTAGTTATCAATTAGATACATATTTAAAGGAACATTTTAAAAAAGCAACAGGGACCTCGAAGACGAATTTCAATTAGCCATTAGTCTACTATACACTGCCTTAAATAAGTCAGTGCCTCCATGCCAGTTCAATAGCAAATTACATTTTAAGTGAAATTGATCCTTTAAATAGTGGCATACCAAATAAGTTAATCGTACAAAGTTATGACGGAGCATCAGTATTGAGCAAAGGTGTATGAATCTGTTCCTTAGAAAAGGTGACGTTACCCTCGTTCCGAATTAGCTGTTTCAACAAATAAAAAAAATAGAAGCCATGAAAGTTTGTGATTCCATTATACAATATATTAGGGTATTCAATTACTTTTACAGGACATCTGATAGCTGATAGCTTCCACATTATTAATGAAAGAACATTTTATCGAATACCAAAACAACTTTCCTGACAAATTGCTCTCTGGTACAGTTATGCATTTTACGATTTTATTGTCCATGTGATTATGGAACTTGATATTCGCTTTAAACCACATGACAAAACGATCCCAGGCATTCAAATGCTTCTGCTTAAGAAGACCAGTAATGACCACAGGACAAAATAAAATCTTAAAAAGGTAACACAAACATTTCTGGGTGCAAATGAACGCACAATATTTCTGAGTGAATACAGCAATTGCTAGAAATATGTAACACAAAAACCTGTCACTATAGAATCTATTAATCAGTGCGATGAACAGTTTTTCTCTTTGATAAAAAAAAGATTTTTATCACTTTAGTCATACTTCTAGGGTCCAGTGCAACTCCTGAAAGATGTGTTGCCACTAGAAATAAAAGGGGAGAAAAAATAAGCCAATCTTGAAGTGACATTACTCCATCAAAAATAACAAAAAGAATCAAAAAGGGTTGAAAAGAATAGAAACGAAAAGAATCGAAAAGAATCGAAAAGAATCGAAAAGAATCGAAAAGAATCGAAAAGAATCGAAAAGAATCGAAAAGAATCGAAAAGAATCGAAAAGAATCGAAAAGAATCGAAAAGAATCGAAAAGAATCGAAAAGAATCGAAAAGAATCGAAAAGAATCGAAAAGAATAGAAAAGAATCGAAAAGAATCGAAAAGAATCGAAAAGAATCGAAAAGAATCGAAAAGAATCGAAAAGAATCGAAAAGAATCGAAAAGAATCGAAAAGAATCGAAAAGAATCGAAAAGAATCGAAAAGAATCGAAAAGAATCGAAAAGAATCGAAAAGAATCGAAAAGAATCGAAAAGAATCGAAAAGAATCGAAAAGAATCGAAAAGAATCGAAAAGAATCGAAAAGAATCGAAAAGAATCGAAAAGAATCGAAAAGAATCGAAAAGAATCGAAAAGAATCGAAAAGAATCGAAAAGAATCGAAAAGAATCGAAAAGAATCGAAAAGAATCGAAAAGAATCGAAAAGAATCGAAAAGAATCGAAAAGAATCGAAAAGAATCGAAAAGAATCGAAAAGAATCGAAAAGAATCGAAAAGAATCGAAAAGAATCGAAAAGAATCGAAAAGAATCGAAAAGAATCGAAAAGAATCGAAAAGAATCGAAAAGAATCGAAAAGAATCGAAAAGAATCGAAAAGAATCGAAAAGAATCGAAAAGAATCGAAAAGAATCGAAAAGAATCGAAAAGAATCGAAAAGAATCGAAAAGAATCGAAAAGAATCGAAAAGAATCGAAAAGAATCGAAAAGAATCGAAAAGAATCGAAAAGAATCGAAAAGAATCGAAAAGAATCGAAAAGAATCGAAAAGAATCGAAAAGAATCGAAAAGAATCGAAAAGAATCGAAAAGAATCGAAAAGAATCGAAAAGAATCGAAAAGAATCGAAAAGAATCGAAAAGAATCGAAAAGAATCGAAAAGAATCGAAAAGAATCGAAAAGAATCGAAAAGAATCGAAAAGAATCGAAAAGAATCGAAAAGAATCGAAAAGAATCGAAAAGAATCGAAAAGAATCGAAAAGAATCGAAAAGAATCGAAAAGAATCGAAAAGAATCGAAAAGAATCGAAAAGAATCGAAAAGAATCGAAAAGAATCGAAAAGAATCGAAAAGAATCGAAAAGAATCGAAAAGAATCGAAAAGAATCGAAAAGAATCGAAAAGAATCGAAAAGAATCGAAAAGAATCGAAAAGAATCGAAAAGAATCGAAAAGAATCGAAAAGAATCGAAAAGAATCGAAAAGAATCGAAAAGAATCGAAAAGAATCGAAAAGAATCGAAAAGAATCGAAAAGAATCGAAAAGAATCGAAAAGAATCGAAAAGAATCGAAAAGAATCGAAAAGAATCGAAAAGAATCGAAAAGAATCGAAAAGAATCGAAAAGAATCGAAAAGAATCGAAAAGAATCGAAAAGAATCGAAAAGAATCGAAAAGAATCGAAAAGAATCGAAAAGAATCGAAAAGAATCGAAAAGAATCGAAAAGAATCGAAAAGAATCGAAAAGAATCGAAAAGAATCGAAAAGAATCGAAAAGAATCGAAAAGAATCGAAAAGAATCGAAAAGAATCGAAAAGAATCGAAAAGAATCGAAAAGAATCGAAAAGAATCGAAAAGAATCGAAAAGAATCGAAAAGAATCGAAAAGAATCGAAAAGAATCGAAAAGAATCGAAAAGAATCGAAAAGAATCGAAAAGAATCGAAAAGAATCGAAAAGAATCGAAAAGAATCGAAAAGAATCGAAAAGAATCGAAAAGAATCGAAAAGAATCGAAAAGAATCGAAAAGAATCGAAAAGAATCGAAAAGAATCGAAAAGAATCGAAAAGAATCGAAAAGAATCGAAAAGAATCGAAAAGAATCGAAAAGAATCGAAAAGAATCGAAAAGAATCGAAAAGAATCGAAAAGAATCGAAAAGAATCGAAAAGAATCGAAAAGAATCGAAAAGAATCGAAAAGAATCGAAAAGAATCGAAAAGAATCGAAAAGGATCGAAAAGAATCGAAAAGAATCGAAAAGAATCGAAAAGAATCGAAAAGAATCGAAAAGAATCGAAAAGAATCGAAAAGAATCGAAAAGAATCGAAAAGAATCGAAAA
Source organism: Psylliodes chrysocephalus (assembly GCA_927349885.1). Classification (NCBI taxonomy): domain Eukaryota; kingdom Metazoa; phylum Arthropoda; class Insecta; order Coleoptera; family Chrysomelidae; genus Psylliodes; species Psylliodes chrysocephalus. The sequence continues at coordinate 14,081,892 of OV651819.1, forward strand.
GAATCGAAAAGAATCGAAAAGAATCGAAAAGAATCGAAAAGAATCGAAAAGAATCGAAAAGAATCGAAAAGAATCGAAAAGAATCGAAAAGAATCGAAAAGAATCGAAAAGAATCGAAAAGAATCGAAAAGAATCGAAAAGAATCGAAAAGAATCGAAAAGAATCGAAAAGAATCGAAAAGAATCGAAAAGAATCGAAAAGAATCGAAAAGAATCGAAAAGAATCGAAAAGAATCGAAAAGAATCGAAAAGAATCGAAAAGAATCGAAAAGAATCGAAAAGAATCGAAAAGAATCGAAAAGAATCGAAAAGAATCGAAAAGAATCGAAAAGAATCGAAAAGAATCGAAAAGAATCGAAAAGAATCGAAAAGAATCGAAAAGAATCGAAAAGAATCGAAAAGAATCGAAAAGAATCGAAAAGAATCGAAAAGAATCGAAAAGAATCGAAAAGAATCGAAAAGAATCGAAAAGAATCGAAAAGAATCGAAAAGAATCGAAAAGAATCGAAAAGAATCGAAAAGAATCGAAAAGAATCGAAAAGAATCGAAAAGAATCGAAAAGAATCGAAAAGAATCGAAAAGAATCGAAAAGAATCGAAAAGAATCGAAAAGAATCGAAAAGAATCGAAAAGAATCGAAAAGAATCGAAAAGAATCGAAAAGAATCGAAAAGAATCGAAAAGAATCGAAAAGAATCGAAAAGAATCGAAAAGAATCGAAAAGAATCGAAAAGAATCGAAAAGAATCGAAAAGAATCGAAAAGAATCGAAAAGAATCGAAAAGAATCGAAAAGAATCGAAAAGAATCGAAAAGAATCGAAAAGAATCGAAAAGAATCGAAAAGAATCGAAAAGAATCGAAAAGAATCGAAAAGAATCGAAAAGAATCGAAAAGAATCGAAAAGAATCGAAAAGAATCGAATCGAAAAGAATCGAAAAGAATCGAAAAGAATCGAAAAGAATCGAAAAGAATCGAAAAGAATCGAAAAGAATCGAAAAGAATCGAAAAGAATCGAAAAGAATCGAAAAGAATCGAAAAGAATCGAAAAGAATCGAAAAGAATCGAAAAGAATCGAAAAGAATCGAAAAGAATCGAAAAGAATCGAAAAGAATCGAAAAGAATCGAAAAGAATCGAAAAGAATCGAAAAGAATCGAAAAGAATCGAAAAGAATCGAAAAGAATCGAAAAGAATCGAAAAGAATCGAAAAGAATCGAAAAGAATCGAAAAGAATCGAAAAGAATCGAAAAGAATCGAAAAGAATCGAAATGAATTAGAAAAAGAAAATAATCGATAAATCGTAAAGAATCGATAATTTTTAAGTAGGTAATCGATTAATCGTAAATTGGAAGTTTTATTTGTGTAATTGGAATTTTTTTATTAATTTCTAGAAACCGACTAAAAACGACCGAAAAAGCAAAAATCTACTAAATGTGGCAATGTTGAGTTAAAGACCCCCCAGTCAGAGTGATCTGGACAAGCACAACGACCAATCGTTGGACCAAGCGTTAACTGTCTTGACGTAATCTACGTGCGATGCACAAAATGATGCTTAAAATAGCGTGGTTTCAAACAGGCACACTGTTTCACGGATCTATTGACCTTTCTTTTTAACTACAGACATTCTCGGAAACCTCTCGCATTCAATCAACACATTGAACCGATAGACGCGATCAGCCTGAGCGCAGTTGGGTACCAAAAAAAGTAGAGATTCATACGTACGAAAATAATAAATATATGAAATTGAGTTTATATTTTTAAGTTATTTATGTGATTTTAATGTGTGTTATGAAATTTAACTGCACAAATGAACCAATAATAAAAAAAATGTGTGAATGGTAGCTAATACAAAATTAGAAATATTGACTTTTCACTATATAATTTTGTTTTGTGGTACTGGATAGACTTTTCGTTTAATTTAAACTGCAAGACCTGTGTCCAATGACACTTCTTTACATTTAGAATTTACTCAAAACGGCATACATTTTTTTCTCATTTTTTTACTTTTTAACAAGCGTTTAAAAATGTATTATTTAATTAAAAAAAACCTCTAAAATGTAACGAGTAACAAGTCATGGAGATTACCTCGGCAGTAACATTTTTGTGTGGTCGTTCTTTGGGAAAGGCGTATGGAAAACATCGAAATATAAAAAAATGATCGTAAAACAAGATTACAATATACCACTCGGTGTTGCTGATAAAAATAAAAATAAAATCCTAAGTTAACGGCAATGGCCGCAAATAAAATGTATTATTATGGATGGATGTTGTTATAGTTTTTATTATAATATTTGATGGTGGACACAATTAGAGTATTTACGGTTTATAAATTATAACTGTAATGAAAAATTTATTATTTTTTGCTATATACGAGATATTATGAGAACGATACTAAATGTTTTTTTTAGATAAAGTGATACTGCTTCAATATTTCAAAAATGTTTGTATTATATTGCTTCCTGTTTAAAGTTAATAAAAAGATGGGATGTTTCTAAATGCAAAATTTTCACAGATAAATATTTAACAGGGTGTTTCTAAAAAAAGGTGGCCCGTTGCTAGTATCTTGAAAACGGATGCAGTTACCAAAAGTTTTTATTGTTCAAACTCAACTTATTTTGCAGTGTTCTACCCACGGGGGTCGAATTCCATGTAAATAGTTGGTAACAAGTTCGACAGTAGCGCGCTAAGCGATTACGGTTGAACTACACCTGTCAGTTTCAGTTGATAAAGTAGGACACTACTAAGTAGAGCAATTTAAAAATTGGCGGGCTTCATAATTTAGATATTTGAAGTTACATTTTCCAATTTGACAACTTTTACTTACAACTACTTAACAAACAATAAGTTTAGTAAATTTTTGTTGTAGGTAAATGTTGAAAATTGGAAAATGTAACTTGTCTTAACTGAAAAATAAAATTAGTTGAAAAATAAAACACATTTTTAACATGTTTAATTTATTTAGAATTACCATGTAATTATATGTGTCTCATTATCTTTTAACTGCATATTCTGAACATTACGAGCACTATATCACACACTAAATTACTGAAATATAAAAATTTAATATGATAACCAGCATAGCACATGACAATGTTTTTGTTATTAAAAAAAAAACAGATAGTTTTTACAAAAAGTCAAAGTAGTAAATTTATAAACATATTTGTTTTAAATACTGACTTATTAATCCAATAGTGCAGGGCATAGTGGCGCATTCGTTTGCAAAATTGTTTTAATTCGTAATTTTTTTTTTTTAATGTCCGGAAGGCTTTCCTGATTATAAAAGTGTAATTGTATAAAACAAAATCTAAATATTTCAAAAACCTTATTTTTAGTTTTTTTCTATATTAATCAATAAATAATAGTATAATTCGAGAATTGTTGTTGAGGACTTACTTTCTCGTGAGGCACTGTAAAATACTCAAATTAAAAAAAAAAAATTCTCAAAAATTTGCAAGGTAAGGTATAGTTAAAAGTTGAGTATTAGATAAATAAGGACTTCAACTATTAAAAAAAAATTAATTTTAGTCATAATCTAATAACTTTTTTTAACATTTGAGGCGAGAGATGTGGCGAAAGGACCTCCTTAAAAGAGGATAAAATGTGATGTAATTGAAATACGGTTTGAATTTAGAGAAAAAATGGAAATTATTCATTAAAAATACGTTCTGTCACCACAATAATTTTCCAAAAAGTTAATAGTCATCTTCATCACTTGCAATAAACTTTGGAGTGACACCTTTCTAAATTTTCATATTAGTTTTTAAATTAAAAATTTTGAATTATGAAATTTACTATCCATTATTTAATTTTTGTTTTAAAAATTTCCGTTTTTTATTTTTATCGGTTCTGCCATATTTAGGCGGTTAAACATCTGTCGACGCCGATATGACAGATGTCAAAAGAGAAGGTGCGTTTTCTTGCCGGTGTGAATCAAGCTACTCCAGGTACAATTCGAGTAAGAAAATATAAGTTTGGAGAGGTTTTATTTTTTCTACTTTTTATATTATTTTGAATGTCTGAAGGATTAAAAAGTTATCTAGGTATATCAAAGGATTTAAAAAAGTAAAATGTGAATTTAGATATTTATTTATATGATTGATAATATTAAAATGTTTTGTATATAGAAATTAATTTTCCCCATCCGCGACTAGAGCTGAATAGATCGCGTTATGCTCGGTACGCGACAACTCGGCGATACAAAGCCGGCGACGGTCAACTCGGCGATGCCAAGTCGGCGATGGCCAACTCGACGATGGTAAACTCGGCGACGATCAACTCGGCGAAAAGGAATACAATAATATAATATGCAATTATTTATTATAATACAATTATTTATTATAATACAATATAATATACAATCTATAAAAAAAATTGATTAGAGAACTTGATTAATAAAATAAAAATATATAAGAGATTTTAAAAGTGGCAATAAAATCAATTAAGGGTTTTAACTACAATTAGGGTTTCTAATACATATTATTAGAAAGCAAATTAAAATATTAAGGGAAAATTTAGAGCTTAAGATTTTTCAATGCAAAATAAAAATAAGATATAATATATTAAAATATTAGGTTATGAAATAAAAAAATTTAAGTAACATATTATATGCTGAAACGGAATTAAAAAATAAAAACTGAAATAATAAAAACTGAAATAAAAAAAGGTTGATTATAGAATATTGTTATTTATTATAATACACATTACAATTATTTATAATACATATATTTATTATAATACAATATAATATAAAAAAACTAATTCATGTTGTAATTATGTGATATCCCTCTGAGATACTCGATCAAATTTTGCCTGTTATAATTGGCCACTTTATTTAAAATCCTCTCGTCGGCTTCCTCATAACGTTTCCTTTTTGATGCGCCATTGCGCCCGGCAATTGCTCGTTCATAGTCTGCATCGTACGAAGACTGTACCTTTTTTAAATTACCTATGAATATCCATAACGAAGGATGAGCAATGCCAGAACCAAAAGCCAGTTGCAACTTGCGATGACATGCTTCTGCAAAATTATTTGTCCTATCTCGTCCATTCAATGTTCGAAAATAAACGGACCAAACTGCTGATGGAAAAGTTGCTGGCACTCTGGTTCCATTATTCCTAAGTCGACCGATATTATTGCTGGTAAACCATTCTAAAATTGGTTCTAATATTTCTGGCAACTCATTTTCCAATTCGGCAATGGCCTCAATCACATCCTCTTCTGGGACAAATGCCAATGATGTTACCATTTTTGCTTGTAGTGCAAATTCGGGATCAGTATTGTACATTCCTAGGAGATTGCAAGAATATAAATGCTTTCGAAGATTTTTGACTAAGTGTAATAAGCATCCTCTAATTTCGGCTTCTGGGAAAACTTGTCTTACGGCCTGGTGAATTGCCAACTCAAAGTCGACACTGATGCTTTCCGGATTTAATTGCGGCCAAAGAACTTTTATCATGTTAAACACATTGAGATATGTTTCTGCACTTTTATTGGGCAGCAAGCAATATAGTACAGGAAAAACTGGACCCTTCTCTTTATGCGTATCTTTTCTTGCCAGAACAACAAATATTTGAGCAAAAAGTGGAGGACACAATAAGAATGTGCCGTCAACAAATAATTATTTCATGCTTGCACTCCATGTTGCATGGTATTCTCTACCAAATATTAGAATTCGATGTGGATCCACTTGATCTCTTCCGGAATCTGCCAGCAAAAAAATCTCAAATTGAGTAGGGCTGTAATAATATTGCGAGTACACTTCTGGGATGATAATTTCACTAAGAGTTTCTGGATTGGCGGGTGCTTTGCACATGGTTACTCTTACTCTTTGAATGTTTCTCCGCATAACACTGGAACTTGGAAGCATTCCTTTAACCGCAGCTGGTACATTCTCCAAAACTCGTCCTCTCATTTGGGCAGGATTCTCCATCGTTGTCGCGGCCAGGTGCTTCACAGTGGTATTCATTTTTTGCAGAACAACATTTGCTGCATTTCCTACCGTACTACATGTGTGTTCATTTCGTATACATTTGAAAGAACCATCCATAATATTGGTCCATATTCTTCCTTTGCATCTTTCATGCTTGTTTTCGCAGCGCCAGAATTGAATGGTGTTGTCCTTGTTCGTTTTATCCTTCGTGTATAGGTAGCCATCCCAGTAGTACTTTTCGTGGCCCTTTTGGCTAAGAACTTTATTTTCTATCTTGAGTCTCAGTAAATAAAAAACTCACACAGACAAACAAAATTACACACAATGTCTTTACTTCTGAGATGAATTCGGAATATTAAGGAAAGTGAATATCACCAGTCTTTTATAGGATGTAGGTACAAGTAAGCAGGTAATTATCAGGTAATCTTATTTTTATTTTGTTTTGAAAAATCTTAAGCCCTTAAGCAGGCAATTATAAGGTAATCTTATTTTTATTTTGCTTTAAAAAATCTTAAGCCCTTAATATTTATTTGCTTTCTAATACTAGGTATTAAAAATCCTAATTGTAGTTAAGACCCTTAATTGATTTTATTGCCACCTTAATTTTGTAATTCCAAACAACTCTGGCCATTAAATTTTAATTTCTTAATCAAGAAGTTTTTTTTTCAGATTCTTATTTTTAATATTTAATATATTTTTTCCTGTATATGTTGATTTACTTTAGTAATAATAACTTTTTTGCAGTTTCTTATTTAAAATCTCTTATATATTTTTATTTTATTAATCAAATTCTCCAATCAAATTTTTTTTATAGGGTGTATCTTATTTTGTATTATAATAAATAATTGAATAATATATTATTGTATTCCTTTTCGCCGAGTTGATCGTCGCCGAGTTTACCATCGCCGAGATGACCATCGCCGACTCGGCATCGCCGAGTTGACCGTCGCCGACTTTACATCGCCGAGTTGACCTGCTCCGCGTTATGCTATCGTTGGTTCTACAACAAAAACGGCACCGCAGAAGCCTCACTCTTTGTGTAGTTGCTCTGGCCCTGGGATTGGAGGAGGAAGTTATATTTGAAGACTGATTAGTTTTGAAAATTATTTGTTTTACTTTAATTTTATTTTTTTATTTTTTGAGAAATCCAAAAAGTTCAATTAAATGTCAAGACAAAACAACAATATCACTCACGTGATTCTGATGTGCCAATTTTAACATCGCGCCTTTGAACAAAGCCAACTAGAATCTGAATGCAAGATAGTATTTTTTATATATAACGCAAATATTACAAAATCGTTTGTTTAACTGACGCATTGTCAAGTCGTCAAAAGTGGCGCGCATAAAATACAATATTAGAAAACGATTTCATTAAATAATTAAGTATAGAAAATTTAATTTATTTATTTTAACTTCTACCAACAACTGTCCGTTGCTCATCGGAAATGCATGACCGACCGATATAATATTTACGGGTATACGGTCGGAGAAACAAAACCGACTTTACTCAATTCATTATTAAAAACCTCATTAATAATTCGTTTTCATTTGTTTTATTATGAATTATTCAACGTACTCGCGAAGTATGAACTGTAATATTCATTTCGACGAGTGCTTGCTCACTTTTTAGTCGGAACAACAAACCAAATCTTAAATGTCTTCGAAATCGATGGGGTTTTAATAATTAATGGGAAATATTTCAATCAGATGTATCACGGAGATTCCATTATTTTTTAATTATAAAGAACGGGTAATAATACGATATAATTCTTTAAAAAAAAGTATGGAAGTTGTAGATATTTTTATAAAAATCAATTTAGTATTTTTGATATGAAATAAAGATGAGAATATACATTTTTGTTTGGTTGAAATATCTTTAGAACATTTAGCAGAAGAAGATAAATATCCCTAGCTTTAGAAATTACTTGTAAAATAAACGAAAAAAAGCAATATAAGAAAAATCTTGAATCGTCTTACACGAATTGCTGCAATTTTCGTAAAGCAAATTTTCCGCTTTTTTATGAAATGTTATCTACTGTGAATTGGGATTTTTGCAGGTTTTCTATGATGCTGAAGATGCCTACATGTACTTTTATGGTAAATTATACAATATATTAGATCAGTGTATACCTAAATAGACTGTAAGTAATAAGAGAAAATACCCTCCGTGGTTTAAGAAACTTCATCGCTTATATTAGAATGAGAATAATATTCAAGCTCTTCAAGATTTTAGGCTCATCAGAGCTGAAATTAAAACATATGTATCTGAAATCTCAGCAAATTCAAATAAATTTTGGACATACATTAATAATAAACGATGCCAAGGTAGCGTTGCAAGCACCATGACTTTTGAAAATAAAACATTAAATAATCCAACAGAAATAGTATAAACCTTTGCGGAATATTTTGGCCAATCTTATGTCGCTTCCAAGGGTTCAAACATATCAATAAAGAACGTTCAGTCATCTCAGCTTCATATAACTCATTTTTCTGAAACCCAGGTCCAGGATGCTTTAAAAAACCTTAAACCTAAACGTACCACAGGACCGGATCATATTCCTGCGTTCATTTTAAAGATTGTTCAGCTAATATCGCCCTCTAACTATATTGATAAATATCTGCCTTAAATTCAATTCAATTCCTTCGATGTGGAAATGTTCTAAAGTCTGCCCAATTTTTAAAAAAGGTGAATGAACTGATATCAAAAATTATAGGCCGATTTCTATCATTTACAATTTCTGCAAAATTCTCGAAATATTACTGGAACGTAGTATTTATCAACATGTTTGTAACATAATCTCAGCTCAGCAACATGGTTTTGTTAAAGACCATTCCACAGTAACAAATATTTCTGTAGTTACACAGCAAATAGCTAAAAATATGGATAATCGGGTTCAAACTGACGTCATCTATACGGATATGACAAAAGCATTTGATAGACTTGATCATAATATTATGATACATGCGTAGGTATTTGATCTTTGTAATAGTTTGATTGCACTTTTTCAATCGTATCTCTCTCAAAGAACACAATCTGTTCAATTAAATGGGACTGCGCTACCTCTAGTATACCGCAAGGTTCAAATTTGGGTCCGTTGTTATTTAATATTTTTATCAAAGACATTGGTGACGCTATAAATGTTGATTATTTGCTGTATGCTGATGACTTAAAAATATATTCAGCTATTGAAAATATTTCTGACTGTGAACGGTTGTCGGAAAATTTGAACAAAGTTGTTGAATGGTGCAACAAAAATAACCTTACACTGAATCCCGTCAAATGTAACGTAATGTCATAATTATTAAAAGCGCATCCAATGGTATTCGATTATGTCCTTAATGGACGTTTACTTTCTAGACCCAACAATTTTATGGATTTTGGGGTTACATTTGACCCAGAATTGTCGTTCAAATACCACATAGATAAAGTTTCAACAGCAGCAAACCGTATGTATGGATTCATAGTACGATTTTGAGCACCCAATCCAAATTTCATGCTCAAACCCCTTTTTTGCCATTGGCGTAGAATTTTTAAAGGTGCAATTATTTAAAAAATCAAGTTCTACGCCTATGTATTATTATCGGACAAAATTTTAATACCATTTTTTTGCCACATAAAACTCTATCAACATACCAAATTTCAGCAAAATCGCATATGCCGTTTTAAATTTATATGGGAAAAACGACTTAAAAATTGCAACTTCAAGGCCCTCTGGAGCCCAAACGAAGCAACTTTATACTAAGGTAATTTTACTTAAATCGACTTATTTTGATCTAAGGAATATGTGGTATGTTTTTGTAAAGACCTTTTACATTATTGACATATTTTTAATATAGCTAAAGCGTAAACTTAAATTGGTAAGGAAACATCTATCAAAAAAAATGTTTTTCTAATAATGAACTTTAAAGCTATTGTGAGAATAATGATATACCTAAAACTCATGTAGGTATATAATATGAACAATTGATTTCAGATATAATGCTTACTTGGACAAGCAAATAAAATAGTTATTTCTCACAGTAGTTGCGCCATTTATTTTGCACCCGTCGTATATCTGTCATTAAACAACAATTAGCAGGCTGTGATGAGGTGCTTATTGAAAAGCGTAGGTATAGCTATAGGGACGCATTCTATGTGAAACCAACTAAACATATTTTTCCCTTAATCGTGTATTAATCTATCCAGTTAATGTCGACAAAATCGGGCATTAATTGGTCTTATTAATGGTCTACTTTCTATTAACTTTTTGTAAAGCAAATTAAGGCTGTCAAATCAAACATTGAAATTTGTACGAAATTTGAAGATTGAGATTTTTATTTTAATAAAGATTCTGTTGCTGAAAAATCTTGTATTAAAAAGCGATTAATACACTATGTCGTTAAATAACTAGTAAATTTCTTTATATACCTATATCGAGATGTAAAAGTTAAATAACTAATTAAAAGACCAAGAAAAAAATCAAATTTCACCAGTGACGTGAACCATCAGTAACTTTGCTACTGATCGAAATCGGACCATTGTTAATATGAAACTTTTTTCTTAAAATGAGATCTGTAAATTGTCTCTGTTTTATATAATTTAGGACACACTGTATAATATATACAGTGAGCATGTAAAGGTTGGAACAAATTCGTTAAAAGCTTGACATGTCCATTGGAGAAAAAAGCTCAGACACGTCGATTTTCTTTTTCAGTTGTGCATTTTTCGTCTACTCATATTTTTGATGACGTCATCACTGTACGAGTTATGGCGTCATTATAATTTTTTCTTAAATGGCAATACCCTATTTTGACAATACCTTCAAAAAGAACGCATTTTTCTGTGTATGAATGTCATATTTTTTTATGTTACATAAACCGTATGTTCGAGAAATAAAAGAGATTTCATTCTAATAATGTAATTTATAAAAATAAAAACAGGACTAAATAAACCTACAAACTATTAAATTAAGTGCTCAAATTGCAAGCCAAATGCCTCTTGACAATATGCAAGGCGATGTTGAAACTCTTACAAAACATTAGTGAGGGTATCAGCTTTAATTAAATTAATATCGCTCCTAATTCTCTCTTTTAGTTCACCAATAGTATTAGGTCTAGCCTAAGCGACCTGGCCAACGTATTAACGCGGTCGGTTTGTATAAATGGCATCATTGACACCATTCCTTTTCCGCTCGATAGAATGCCAACTCTTCTTTATCGCGTATTGGAAGACGTTCAGTGGCCGACACCGTATATGAATATAAGCATTTTGTACTAGAGTTGGGAAATATAAATTAAAATAAAACAAATAAAAATACAAGTCATTAATTATTTCTAAAACAAATATAATATTTCACAGTTTGTGAAGAAAGTTTTGCTGATTATTACAGTAAATACTCACCTCTACTAGCTTCATGGTAGCCTTTTCCTTTGGTGATGGGTTTGTGCATCATAAGTCATGTCCTGGGGCCTTCTGTGGAATGATGTTTGAATTTATTTAGCTTCTTCATTGAATGTAACTTGTTTATTTTCAATTTGTCTTGATCTTCTAAATGGAACGTCCTTTGTAAGTGGCCAGTGAAAATATCAGAAAATGTGTTAGTTCTACTAGGTTTCTATTGAAGAATCCTTCTTTATGATTTAAGATTTCTCTTCTCAGCCCTATTTAATATATTTTTATCTTCTAGTGATCTTGTCATCTGCCATTTCTTTATTAGATTTCTCTTTTCTGCTACCAGTTTTCTAAGTTCAACAGGGTAGTTTTTCGAATTGGTAATCATCTTATTTTTGGTGAGTTGCTTCGTTTTTGGTATTATGGTCAGTTAAATTCTATTTGTTAAGTTCTCTTGAACACCTTCCCAATTGGTTTTCCGATTTGATAAAGTGGGTTTTACTTCTTTTTGAATAACATGACATCAATATAGTATTAGTTTTTTTTTTATATTTTACTTTTGTACTGAGTTAACTTTGGGTAAATTATCAAACGAAAGCTAATTTCCTAGATACGGTCCTGCTAGCCACCTATGTAGATATCTATACGGTGACCTCCTGCGGATCAATTGATAATAATTAAAAGTAATATTATTTCATAACAATGGAGATCTATGGGGTCCATTCGAATAGAGAATTGAAATGCTCAGACTGGCGATATGCGGGTATCTTTTATGTTATAGAAAAGAAAAATAACGCAGGTATTTTTATTAATAAAGATTAATTGAATTTAAAAATGGTTGCGGTCATTTGGTGTAGATGGCGTCCGCATTTATTACTTAGATCTGCTTCAATTGATCGTTTTTATAAGATACAGTGTACATTCGAATTATTATTTTTTTATAGATTTGCGGAAAAATATGTACAGTGGATATTTGAGAGTTACCCATTGAAATAAAAAAAAGGTTTGTTTAATTTATGCGTGTCGTGTTTTTTTAATATTTATTTTTTACTTTATTTTTTGCGCAATGTTGATGTTTTTTCTTTGAGATTGACGCTTTTGTGTGATTTTTATTTTTTTTAATAGGTATTGTTGATAATTGACAGCAAATGGGTTTAAGAGCCTTCATACAAATTTTGAAAACTTTTTTTAAAGGAAATTTGAAGTTGAATGTCACCTATTTATTCTAATAATTTTGAAAACGTTTAAAAGTATTTAAAATGTATATCGGCTCTTAAAAAAAATGTATGTCAAAGTGAAAATATACGTCATTATTTAATATTTTTATTTTAACATAAAATATGACGTCTCCACCAATTTTTACGTAATTACTAGGTAAAATATTATATATTTTAGTTGTTCATAAGTGGTTCAGGAAATTTAAAAAATATCAAACTTATTAAAAATATTCAAAAATTTATTAATGAAAGGTTCACAACCGTGTTGCAGAATGTATTCAAAAAATTGTTAATTATTCATTCAAGTGCAAGAAAATATTATTGGAATGTTCAGAAAACTATTTAAAAAAATAAAATATTTCAAAAAATTGTTTACATTTCTTTTTAACGTCAAAAATATGACTAACGTGTTAAAATCAGAATTTAAAAAAAAAAACTGTTTTAAAAATTAATAAAACTTATAAATATTCAAAAGATTTTCTAAAAATTATTAATAATAGAAGATGCAAAGTAATTTTAAAGAAAATATTAAAATTATTTAATATATTGGCATGTTCAAAAAACTTTTTAAAATACTTTACAAATAATTATTGATGAAATGTGCACATTGGTGTCAAATTAAATAGTCCCAAAACTGTTCACAACTCTTTTAAACGTCGAAAATATAATTTGGCATGTTCCAATAAAAATTTTCGAAAATACTCTTCAGTAAACTGTTTTAAAAAATATTAAAACATATTCAAAATATTCAACTTTCAAAATATTTATTAATGAAAGAAGCAAAGTAGTGTTGAGAAAATATTTTAAAAAATTGTTAACAGTTCTTTTAAATAAAAGAAAGTATTGTTGGGATGCTTAGAAAATTATTTAAAAACCATTTTACTTTGCAAATAATTATTGATGAAATGTGCAGAGTGGTGCAAAATTAAATAGATCGAAAAATCTGTTCACAGTTCTTTTAAACGTCAAAAATATATGAATGACATGTTCGAAACAGAATTCTCCAAAAAATACTGTCCAATAAATGTTCTAAAAAAAATAAAAAAAAATTATTTATGATAGGTGCAAAGTAAGGTTAAAGAAAATATTACAAGAAATTGCTTACAATTCTTATGAGCGTAAAAATATTATTGGCATGTTCAAAAAACTATTTGAAAAACTTTTTAAAATACTTTACAAATCATTATTGACGAAATATGCACAGTGGTGTTAAATTAAATAGTTCGAGAACTGTTCACAGCTCTTTTAAACGTCGAAAATTAGATTGATATGTTCCAACCAAAATTTTCGAAAAAACTGTTCACTGAACTATTTTAAAAATAATTGAAGAAATATTAAAAAGATTTAAAAAAAATTATTATTGAAAAATGCAAAGTGTTATAGAAAATATTTAAAAATATTCATAAAAAATATTATTGGTATGTTCAAAAAACCAATGTTAAAATACTTTACAAATAGTTATTGATGAAATGTGTAAAGTAACGTTGAAGAAAATATTCTAAAAAAATTTCACAGTTTTTTTAAACGTCAAACACATAATTGACATATTCAAATAAAATTTTTCCAAATGAACTTCCATAAACTGTTTTAAAAAATATTCAAAAGACTTTTAAAAAATTATTTATGATAGGTGCAAATTAATTTTAAAGAAAATATTAAAACAAATTGCTTACAGTTCTTATAATCATAAAAAATATGATTAACATGTTTAAAAAAACTTTTTAAAATAATTTAAAAATCATTATTGATGAAATATGCACAGTGGTGTCAAATTAAATAGTTCAAGAACTGTTCACAGCTCTTTTAAACATTGAAAATTAGATTTAGAAAAAACTTTTCACTGAACTGTTTAAAAATAATTAAAACATTAGAAATATTAAAAAGATTTAAAAAAAATATTGAAAGGTGCAAAGAAGTGTTAAAGAAAATATTTAAAAACTGTTTATATTTTTTTTTAAACATAAAAAATATTATTGGCATGTTTAAAAAACCAATTTAAAAACTTTTTGAAATAGTTATTGATGAAATGTGCACAGTAACCTTGAAGAAAATATTCTAAAAATGTTTCACAGTTTTTTTAAACGTCAAACATATAATTGACATTCCAATAAAATTTTTACGAATAAACTGTTTTAAAAATATTTAAAAAATTGTTTAAAAAACTATTCAAAAATACTGTTTAAAATTGATATAAAATTATTAAAGAAACAACTCAATTATTTTAAACCTCTAAAAATATGATTGATTTATTAAAAAAAAACTCAAGAAACAAGGATATCTCTTTAGATGGTTCTCATCCTATGTTTATAATAATAAATATTATTGATTATAGATCTGCATCATTCACAGTAACTTCTGGAGTACCACAGGGTACTCACCTGGACCCTTTGCTGTTTTTCATATTTATTAACAAACTAAAAATTAATTTAAATATACAAATCCATATTTTACGATTTTAACATATGTCGAAAAATGCCTAGTATCACCGACTGTATTGATTTTTAAAAGGTCTTTTATCGTTTTTCCGTTTTATGCAAGTCCAAATTATGCACCAGTTCTCTTTCAATACACAGTATGTTCCCCTAAGTTGGAACCGTATGGAAAACTTTTTTATTATTAATTTTAGGAAAAAGTTATTCTTCATAAAAAGTTCTGCATTATCTAAAACCTAGAATACAGTCATCAAATATCAAATTTTTCAAGCCGTATACGAGGTTTGTCAAAAAATATGAATTTTGCTCAAGAGTAAAGTATGTTAATTTCTGACAAAATTGAAAATTTTCATCAAGAAAAGTTGATTAGAATTGAAAATTACATTCAAATATGCAATTACACCGATCTATCTAAAAAAACAGATTTTCTACACATTAATTGTATATATCTGAAAACGTTATAAATTACGTTAGCTTTTGAAACATTCTCTCTCTTTTCTCCTAAAAACATGATACGGTTTCCTTTTCTTGATGTTTGTGAAGAATTTAGCAATTTTCTTAATGAAAATTTTCGATTTTGTCAAAAATAAACCTACTTTACTTTTGAGCAAAATTCATATTTTTTGACAAACCTCGTATACGGCTTAAAAATTAAAATTAATATTAAAAGGGGTTTCCATATGATTCCAACTTAGGGGGACATACTGTATAATAAATAGTTTCTCGTATAAAGGATCTTGGAGTATGCTTTAAAAATAAAATTTGTTTTATCTCTCATATCTTTTCATATTTCTCAACGAATGTAACAGGAAATTCATATCTATTAAAAATTCAATAGTGATATTTTTTGAATTTCGTTGGTTTCCTTTAAAATGAAACATTTTTAATAAGATTCTCAATTATTAACAAGTTTTTAAATAAGTAACGAAGTATAATATTCACCTAAAAAACTTAAGCTTAAAAATATCCAAAACAAAAACTTAAAAATAGTCAAAAAACTTAATAATGTCCAAATAAACTTAAAAATAGTCAAAAAAACTTAATAATGTCCAAATAAACTTAAAAATAATCAATAAAAACTTTAAAATGTTAAAAAAGTTTAAAAAATAATCATATTTGAAAAACTCTAAAATTGGTGGAGAGAATAAAATAATATTTTCACTTTGAATCCATTTTTCAATCCAAATTTAGCGCTAACATTCTCATGTTTTTTTTTATTTTTCTTCTAACATTTGCATGTTTTGTTTCTCTTCCAATCAGATTTTCCGACTTTGCTAAAGTTAAAAACGCCCACATGGACGCAAGATCAACTAAAGGAGGCCATAGACGCAGTAGTCACTCAAAAAATGCGTTTCACTCAAGCCTCAGCCAGGTATGGTATCCCCAAAGGAACGTTGTACGACAACATATTAGGTAAGTCGAAGAGAATGGCTGTACTGGAAGAAGCCGGATTGACATACCCGGAAGAAATGGCTGTTTTGCAGTACTGCTGCGATGTATCAGTCTCTCCTTATAATAGAAGAACGAAGAAGAGCTTAAAAGCTGTTTTAGATTTTGTCGAAAGATTAAGGCGAATGCGCGATCCCGAATTTATGTTCACTGGACTGTCTGGATTCAGATGGTGGTGGGCTTTTTGTAAAAAACACAGTATCGTCTCGTTGTATTACGAAAATAACGGCAATGCCGATATTAATAAAACTTTTTGATTAGTTTTTATTTCGATCTCCACAAATGTTTGATAAACTTAGTCAGAATATTATTTTTTATTTTTTGAGTTTTAGCAGCTATTTGTTCAGTTATAAGTTAAAGAATATTTATTATGTTTATCATTATTGTATAAGAAGAAAAAACTATTAATTTGTATCTAAACGAGAAATTATTTTTGATTTTTATTAAACTTAAAAATGTAGTTTATATTATTTATAAGTATTCTTTAAAGTTGCGAAATTTCGATATTTTTATATAAATATTTAAAGTGTTTTTTTACCAGAAATACAAGAATCAATTTTGATATTTATATTCACGCAGTGCCTTAAGAAATGTTTTTGTTACGGTGCTGTATTTAAGTTTGGCAACTGTTTTTATCATATTTATATTGAAACTATATTTACAGGATGCAGTAGTTAAAGTCGCTGATAACTAATTTATTGCAAGAAAGAGATTAATAAAAAAAAATTCAAATAAATTATTAATTGATGATTTTGAAAACCAATAAACAAAAACGTACAGTTTATCAAACCAAGATAACCAAATCAGTGTAAAATTACAGTAAAATTACAGTAAAATTACAGTAAAATTACAGTAAAATTACAGTAAAATTACAGTAAAATTACAGTAAAATTACAGTAAAATTACAGTAAAATTACAGTAAAATTACAGTAAAATTACAGTAAAATTACAGTAAAATTACAGTAAAATTACAGTAAAATTACAGTAAAATTACAGTAAAATTACAGTAAAATTACAGTAAAATTACAGTAAAATTACAGTAAAATTACAGTAAAATTACAGTAAAATTACAGTAAAATTACAGTAAAATTACAGTAAAATTACAGTAAAATTACAGTAAAATTACAGTAAAATTACAGTAAAATTACAGTAAAATTACAGTAAAATTACAGTAAAATTACACTAAAATTACACTAAAATTACAGTAAAATTACAGTAAAATTACAGTAAAATTACAGTAAAATTACAGTAAAATTACACTAAAATTAAACTAAAATTACAGTAAAATTACAGTAAAATTACAGTAAAATTACAGTAAAATTACAGTAAAATTACAGTAAAATTACAGTAAAATTACAGTAAAATTACAGTAAAATTACAGTAAAATTACAGTAAAATTACAGTAAAATTACAGTAAAATTGCAATAAAATTGCAATAAAATTACAGTAATTGTACTGTCTTTTTACCGTTTTTTACTGTTTTTTACCGTTATTGTACTGTAATTTTTCTGTAGTTTTACTGTAATTACAGTAAAATATTTTGCTTACTATAAAACTACTCTGATACTTTATATCCTTTTTTTGGTAATACTTTTTTCTTTGTTTCACAAATAATTGGCACCCTTTGAACGATTTTTTTACCTTCTTTGAATATCTGTATCTCAGATTTCATTAGATTTATTTGAACCAATTTCATCTTAGATTGTAGCAAATTTTATTTAATTTTAAAATGTACAAAGTTGTTTTTGTTGAAATAGTACTCCTTTATGACCAAAATTGGGTAAACCTTAAAAAAGGGTGAAATTTTAGTAGTTCATTTTTTGACGGTGATGCGAAAGATTGCCGATTTAGCAATTGATGCAAGGTAGACCCTTTTTTTGATGGTTACTGGGTTACTAATTTAGTATCTATTATTCTTGTCTAAATTTCAAAGCTTGTTTGTGTTAATAAACATATTGATCTATAATTTTTACAGTGTCTGGTTCCCTTTTCCAATATTTTGGGGATTTGTGTTTTTTCTAAAGCCTCTCTGCATTTATTTCACAACCCTTTTCCTTTTTCTCCTAGCCTTTGGTACTATGCCGTCATTAACACTTACTTTTCCTTTATTTGTTCTCTTTATATTTCTTGCTGCTGATGTTTATTTAATTCTTCTTTGTATGTATTTAGTATTTCCTTACATTTGTTTTTATACTGTTCTCTCCAGGTTTTCATTATTTGTGTTCCTTTTGTTTTCAGATTGTAATTTTTTATAGCTCTTATTTATTTTCCTCGTAATCTTTATACGAGGCCTGTCTAAAAAGTATCCGACCTTGGGCTAAAAAAAATATTTCGAATACCTGACGGAGTTAGGACCCTAATCCCCTTCAAAGTAGGCCCCTTGTGCTTGCACACACTTAGCCCACCGATCCTTCCACTGCTGTAAACACCTCTGGAAGTCTTCTTTTGGAATGGTGTTCAGCTCCGTCGTCGCGTTCCGCATTATCTCTTCTCTACTCTCAAAACGGGATCCTTTCAGTGGTGTCTTCAAGTTTGGAAACAACCAGAAGTCGCAAGGAGCCAGGTCTGGAGAGTAGGGAGGTTGGCGAACGGTTGTAATTCCATGTTTGGCTAAGAAAGTGTTGATTAGTTGGGATGAATGTGCAGGGGCGTTGTCATGATACAAGTGCCAGTTGTTCGCCGTCTGGTCTTTTGCGCCAAACTGCGTCACGGAGTCGCCGGAGAACATCTTGGTAGTACTCTCTCAACATTAGCTGCACTCCGAGCAGTTTGGGGCCTGCTACAATGCTGCTACCTCTCCGCTGATGTGCGGCCATCTTTGAATCGGTTGAACCACTCCTTAATTTGTGTTACACCCATCGCATCTTCTCCAAACACCTGCTGAATCTTACGAATTGTTCAGCTTTGATAATCACCAAGCTTTTGACAGAATTTGATGCAGTATCTTTGCTCAATTCGTTCAGTCATCTTGCGAGAAAACTAAATCCGACTAACACTAAGAACAGCACCTTACTTGGTGACCAGCAGCCAGCGACTTGCACAAGCGAACGCGGTGAAAAATTCAAGCATGCGCATTAAGGTTCCTCCTTCCACCGTGCACAGTGGCGCCGCCTTAGAATCACTACTTTGTGCGGAAAAAATTAAGGTCGGATACTTTTTAGACAGGCCTCGTATCCTTGTCCAAAATTTACTATTATCTAATGCATATGGTTCTGTTATTTCTCTTTCAAAATCCACCCAAGAGTTGTATTCCGCCTTTTTAAGTGCTTCTTTTAAATGGCGCCATTTTAAACTAAAAATCAGACGCTACAATTTCCACTACTCGAATAATATTCGAAATACAAACAAGATTTTTCTACGTTCACACGATATTACCAAATTCAAATTTTACTACAATGTGAATTTTATAGGCAGCGCTAACTTGACCAGCGAAACGTGTGTTATGTGTATTTTGTGTTGCCTACTTACGTTAAGATTGAAATGTTAATTTATAATTAGCATGAACAATATTTGTTTAGTATGTACATCTCAAAAATACTTCCATATTAGATTTGGATAGTGATTGTAGAAAAAAACTTTTATAATTTTTTCCAGTAAATTTGTTATCATCACATAAAGTATCCTGTAAATTTAGTACGTTAAATAAATACCAATTAAGCAACAGACATTCCTCGACATAATTCCCAGCTATCTTTCGGCAACAAACAATATAATAATAATTAAATAAATTTTTATTAAGAGGAACATTACGGGCTTTTATCTGGTTATTTATTAATAACAATGCCAGCGTTTGTGCTCAACTGAAGCTGTATATTTATTATAATTATTATATTGCTCCTGTTATTGTGTGTGCATGTATGTTATTCTGCTCTAGACATGCGATATTTTTATTTTTATTGTTAGTTTTAATATCGCCGGACTGGTCATTATCTTCATAATAAGTAATTTTTATGATTACGACGATATGAAATTATTGCGAACTAACATGTAATATATTGTAAATAGTAATGTTTCATTACTGGAATAATTTCTGTATATACATATATACAGGGTGTTTCATAGTTAAAAGGAAATTTATAGATTTTTATGAGTAAAAAAAAGTTTATTTGAAATGTACATATCGATCATTTGCGAGAACATCGGCATAACTAAAAAAGCTTCAATTCGAAATAATCAAGTTTAATTGATTGATTTACCAGACTGAAACTTGAAAAGTGTCAGTAGAGCCGTTAAGTGAATGCCACTATAACTACGGAAGTGTCGTTGTTTATGTATAAAGAATGTACCTTTTTAATTATATTAATGTAATAATATCAGAATTGATGATTTTTTTAATTGTGACGGTATTCTCGCAAATAAGCGAATATCACGATATGTAATAACACAACTACAATAACTATTACTATAGTACCTATAATATACATAACCAAACTTATATAGACTGGCCCAGTATTTTACAGAAAAAAGGTATTAGTCCAATTAAATAACGAAAAAAAGCCCCTTCGAGCTTACATTAATTTGTAATTGGATGAAACAAAGTGGATCTTATGTATTTTGATGTGATCTTTCAGTGTATACAGTGTATACAGGAGTTTTGGATCCCGCGGAGCGCGTGTAATGGGACTTTTGTCGGGAGAATTCTACAACTTAGAAGAAACATACACACTTTAAACTTTGTAAACACATTCAGAAGACATGAAATTTGGCTTTGCTCAATTTTCAGACCAAAAAACTGTAAATCGTCAATTTCAGGCAAGTTTTCTCAAAAACCGTGTTTTTTGGTCGTCACTCAATGAACAGTGGTCAAAAAAATAGATAAAATATTTTTGCAGAATTTTCCGTAATGTAATCATATTCTAGACACAATAAAGTACTTAAAAAAAGTTTTGAGCCATTGGGTGCATTTTTGGCATTTTTGTGCCACTTCAAACATTCGAAAAAAAATTTAGTAAGCTCTGTAAGTGGCATTAAGTTCTGTTCTGTAAGTATAATGATAAATTGGGTTTAAATAATTATTAAAAAAATCGCTTGAATATAATTTAGATATAATATATGACATATAGTGTCACACATAAAGAGTCCGCATCAAATGGTAATTTTTCCTAATTGCTGCAGATAAATTTTGACTGCCATCATTTTTAGCTTCAAAAATTATGACAAATGACATACATGTAAATGGTCAATCACGTGACTTTGAAAATGTCAAATTTGACACCTCCAAAAAATGGTTATGTTTTTTGAAATATCGAAATATGCATTAGGAAAAAATTGCTTATTATTTAATTCGAGTAACCTAAGAACTAATTAGTTAACAATTAAAAAATACTAAAACTGAAAGTTGATATAATATGAGCAAAAAAAAATAATAAGCAAGTTTTTCCTCGGGTCTTTTTTGAAATTTTTAAAAATAATGTTACTTTTTGCAATTTTTGAAAAAGTTATCAAAATTCCTATTTGTATCTTAAATGTATGGTATAATCAAAAAGTATTTCTATTTTAGGTCATTTATAAAATTATTACATAACAGGAATGAAAGTGGTTTAATTTTTAAATTATTTTTACCAATAAACAAAATTTTAAAATGTATATAGAGCATTTAAAAATATGTTTAAAAATTGCAAGTTCTGACCTGTAAATGCGCTATCGAGTGTTCTACGGTACAAAAATAGAAATGTATGCAAGCAATAATTATTTAATAAGTTTCCATGAAATATTTTTTATTGTTTATTATTAAAAATCCATAATATTCTATTTGTAATTCACCAAAACTATAAAAACTTTAATTTTCAGATCAAAATATACAATTGAAATCAGTGTTTGTGTTTTAGTAATAAATATTGTATAATCATCCATTAAATGTAATATAGTTAGAACCTTTAACCTCTATTTACCATTACAATATTTCCATTTAACTATGAAACATCCTGTACATGTATATTTGCAATAAAATGCACTTTTCATTGTTGTTTTTTTTTTCTATTCACAATCACCGTGGAAATGCGTCTATTATTTTCTATTATATTATTCATTTTGCAATATAAATTGTTAAACAACTCCAATTATCCGCCAATTTGGTTTTAATTTATTTCATTTTGTAGAAAGACATTTTGTAACATAAAAAATGTATGTACTTTATTTAAAATTGTTATTTTATATTTTTATTTCCTCAAAGATATAATGAGATTACATGAATTATAATTTTTTAAAGTTAAACTCATTGTTAAACTAAGTAATAATTCTTCTTATTAAATTTATTTTTTTAATAACTTTTTGAAAATATTGGCTGAATTTTTTATCCCTTCTTCCCTTTCTACACTTCTTTTTCCTTTTATTCGCCCTCTATTACTTTTTTCCATCCTTTTTTCGTTTATCCTCTCTTCGTTTTCTTTTTATTATATTTCTTTTGGTATTATTTACAAAGTTTTAATATTTATAAGATAAGAAAAAAAAAACAACATAAAAGTGCATTTTCAAACCTTCTACAAATTCTAATAGTTCGCATGTTAATATAATATAATTGTAAATTTTTCGAAGCAATAATACATTTTGAAACATTCCAGTAACTGTAAAAGGTGTTCCACAAAAAGTCCAATTGGACTAAATCTATATTTCTTGTCAAACATTAAAATTTATATATTGCATTCGTTAATAGCTGTTCCAGAAGATTCAGGGTATAATCACTCACCATTCCTCACAGATCCTTCAATAATAATGATCATTTAAATCACCAATTTATATTTAAACATGTTTAAATATAAGGTTATAAAATAAGGAATATACGAGGGTGTATCAAATATAAACGGGATTTCTTTTGTAAAAATTATTAGCTTTATTTAAATAAGTTTTGAAACATACATTATTTTTCTACATACATTCCCCCCTAGAAATATATTTTCCCATCGGATTGGTAGCTTTTTTATTCCAGCATCGTAGAAACTCTTCGGACGTTCCTGTAGCCATTGGAGCATAAATACTTTTACCGCTTCGTTATCGTCGAAACGCTGGCCTCCAAGCGCTTCTTTGAGGGGTCCAAAAAGATGGAAGTCACAAGGGGAAAGGTCTGGACTATACGAAGGATGTTCCAGTATTTCTCATCCAAATGTTTCCAATGTTTCTCTCAGCCACATGAGGTCTGGCGTTGTCATGCAGAAGAATGACATTTCTGACCGATTGCTTCTTCCTTTTTCTTCGAAATGAAAATTCTGCAACTTCCAGTAACTCAGCAATATTGTGCATTAAACGTGCGTTGATCGTGTAGAAAGTCAACGTGAAAAACACCTAGCCGATCAAAAAACACTGTTGCCATTACCTTTCCGGCTGACAATCGCGTCTTTGTTTCCACGGATGCACCTTCTCAGGTCCTCCAAAAAATTCTTGGTGCCATGCAAACACACGGGTTCTTGACAGAGTGTTATCCCCAAACTATGCCGGCAATTGTCGCAAAATTTTGGTTGGTTTTACGCCCTCCTTTGCCAAAAACTTTATTATAATCCGTTGCTCCATGCTTCACTTCTTTCTCGCTCATGGTTTCTTTGTATACTAAAGAGACATGAGCGAATTTTGCCGTTTTCTCCCCTCCCCAGAGGTAAAGGCTAACTGCCCATCAATTCTTTCCAGAGCTCAGGAATTTTTAATCCAAACAGTCCCCTTTATATTTGATATACCCTCGTATTTTAGTTTATTATATATTTTTTACAAATTGAGTCAACAACAAAATGCGAAAGAAATTTGATTGCTTAAATATTGGGATCCTTTATGTCCAATTGTGCCTCAATTTCTGCAGGAATTTGCATCTTTTAACACTTCCAGCGTTGGTCGTTTTCTAAACACCATTTTTTTAAATAACCCCACAGCCAGTAATCCGCTGGAATAAGATCAGGCGATCTTGGAGGCTATGAATTTACAAAATGTCTCTTGTATGAGCAGTTGATCCGACAACTCTTTTATTTTCCATAGATACAGTAAAATCAAATTTTTGAAGCCTAGATTTTATTTAATTTTTGCTACTATACTAGGTTGATTTCTTAAAATTATACTGGGTATCCCATTAGTGCGTAATTGTTCAATATTTCAATTTGAGTTATAGATTCGTAAAAAAGTTTGAAATAAAAGTTATATGGATTTAAAAAACACATATTTAAGAAATATTTTTGGATATACAGGGTGTTGCGTTTTTGCCTGACAAATAAAAGTATATTTTTAAAATTAAACACCCTGTATTTTATTACAGTTTTAGAATGCTTTGGTAATATTGCATTCAATCTTGGAATTTTTTTTAAAAATATTACATGGTTGCCAAGCAATTCACTTTTTTATGAAATTGGAGAATAATGCAGACCCCAAATTTAGGTATATTTACATTGATTTCAAAATCGTTGAATATACAGACTTATAGGATACTAAGCTAACGAATAGCGGTGATAGAGCTGAACTATTTTATACAGAGTGTTCTGAAACATGTCTTAAATATTGCTAATTTTAAGTTCAATTTAATCAATTTTTCAAATGCAACACCCTGTATATTATTATAGCATAAAATTCCTTATAAATTAACCTGTTCAACGATACCAAAATGTTAGCCAATAACACATGTACTGGGTGTCCCATCAGTGCGTAATTGATCGATATCTGTTTTATTATTGGATTTACGAAGAAATTTTTTGAATATAAAAGTTGTATTCTCAAATTTCATAAAAAAATTAATTGCTTGACAATCCTGTAATGTTTTTTAAAAGGATTGAATATTACAAAACCATTTAAAAAAGAAATAAAATGCAGGGTGTTCCATTTAAAAAATATACATTTTTATTTGCCAGGCAAAAATGCAACACATTATATCCAAAACTATTTTTAAAATATGTGTTTTTCAAATCCATTTAACTTTTATTTAAAACATGTTTGCGTTTTTATAACACAAATTAAAATATTAAACAGTTACGCACTAATCGGACACCCTGTATAAGAATTTGAAGTACATCCATTGCTTTATGATGACTCCATATATTCCGAAAGCATCAGATGTCTGTTTTCAACCCTGGTCAACTAATTAGTAATAAATTAAAATTTTATTGTTTTATTTTTCATTGAATGACAATTAGACATTCTAAACAAAATGGCTGCCGATGGGAAGGGTTGGTATATCTAAGGGGTTGCGACTTACGATGTATTCTGTCTACAACCTTCGAGCATATATATTTCATAGAGTCTGCATTCCATTGCGCATGTTTGGGTTCAGAGGGGAAATGCTACCGACACTGTAACAGTGTCGCATCATTTTTACGGGGTTTGTAGTTAATAAATAATAAATTAAATACATTTTTTAAATTTGGCACATTTAAGTATCTAGTAATAGTAAATAAATATGATTTAAATCAAATAATGAAATCATCAATTTTTATTTGAAATATCGGTTTTCATTTTGAAATGCACTTAAGTGAATATATTTTAATATTCTTTTTAGAGGAAGAAGAAGATTGAATGAAGTATACTTAAGCATACGTTTTTGATTAAAAAATAATGCCTGGACCAGAACAAAATTATAAAGGCCAAAAAATTGTTAAAAACACCTAACTTTATATATTTTTCTTTCTGGTTGAATCAATAATTTTTTTATTCTAAACTTATATTGCCATTCTGAATTTGTGCCTAGAGTAGATATAAAAGTGGGATAAGAATACTTATTTTAGATAATTTAAGATACTTATTTTGAGCATGGGCGTTCTTGAAAAAATCATACGAAAGAGATGTTATACATACCTATAATAAGGTGTTTCTAATTTTACCAAATATGCAGTGTTGACAAATCTTTTTCACCAGACTCAATTTGATTTAGAACATTAAAACAATAGTTTAGTTGCTTATACATGTATATTATTTAGCTGAACGAACATCTCAAAGAAAAGCTCTTGCTTAATTTAAGTATGGGGCAATTCTTTAAAAAATTCTAACAAGAAGGAGCTTGAAACAAGTTCTGTTTTCAATTTAAATATATGATTTCTAAATTTAAGAACGTTTCATGCTTATGTATTGAACACATATATATTATTTAGATATGTTCACTGTAACGTGTAAGTTTAAAAATACCATTCCTAATTTAGCATCATTTAAATACCCTTCATGTTTAATTTAAGAAGGTACTCCTATTTTTAAAATGAACATAATTCGTGTATATTTACAGCTTTCAATTCAAAAATAATACAGCAATGTGTGGAATGTCATTTAAAAATTGTTTAAATAACATTGGGCTCAATACACCTCCTTGCGATATACCTTGAATCACTGAAATGCAGTATTGTTACCTTAAAAACTATCTTATATAAAAATCCTTATTTTTGACAAAAAATATACAATCTTATTGAAAACTATATTGGAAATTTGAACCTTGATTGATATTAATTAATGAATTTTTGAGAGCAATAATTTTTGCCAATTGAAAGTATCTAAATCCATTAGCGATAGTTCTAGTTCTAGATAAAAATGAACTGACATTTATAATACATTTATCCTTTTAACTTTTAAGATATTTTCCATGTTTTGTTTATGTGAAAGAGACTTTTGCGTTGTTTATAAAAGTTACTCAATAAAGAACTATTAACTTTAATTGTCTCATTTTATTTAATCCCACCCAATTGGAATTAATGAATCATTTTTAATTGATTAATTAACAAAACTAAACCTATCTAATGTGCGTCATTGATTATTATTATTATTATATATGTGGACGGAGAAATTTTTTGTTTAGTAATAATTTATTAGGAGAACGATCCTTAATTCGCTATACAGATTGTCCCGTGAATTATGAATTTGTCTATCGAAACGTTAAATGTATTGACGAAAGAGTAATCAATACTACAATGTATTTATTGAATAAACAGAAAAATGAGATTGACTAGTTTCGGCCTATAAGGCCCATCTTCAGGCCTGTAATATAATAGTAAATTTACAGTAAATTTAAAGACATTGACATTTCTTTTAAATCAAATAACTGAAATGTACCAAAGCGGTATAAAAAAAAAATATTATAAACTACGGACCCGTAACATTAATAAGTAAAATTGAAAAAAAATTGAAAAAATAAAAGTTAGATTGTTATGCTATTTAGATAAAAATAAATTGATTTCTAATAAACAGTTCTGCTTCCGTGAAGGTAAGTCAACAAGTGATGAGATTTCTGTTCTTATTTCTGATACATTTTAGATAAAGGTAAACCATCTTTGGCCTTTGACACTGCCTTGCAGGATCTGGGAATAAGAGGCAAAGCCTATGATCTCTTTGTGTCTCACCTAACACATAACAATATGTCATAATGGATGACACTCTCAGTGATTAAGCATTTGTTGATTATGGGGTACTCCAAGGAACCCTCCTGGGATCGGTATTGTTTATGGTATATGTTGACTCAATTTTAAGGTTTAGCAGCTTTGACAACATCACCAGTTTTGCGGATGATACCACTGTTTTCTAGGCCGATACTTGAAGCCACTTAAAAAAAAGAAGATAAGATAAAGATAAGTCAAACGGTTTTATTAAATTAAGTGTAAGGGTTAAAGAAAAGGTCCTTTATTTCTCACACTTAATCCCTACTACTCACATATGGCTACCCTCACTCCAAAAAAAAGGTTTTATTAAAAAGAAAGATAATGGTGACGATGTAAATAATGTACTAAAACCTAAATATAATTAGGTAGGTCTTAGGTACCAGTAGTTATTACACCACTCTACTCATCAATTTAGGGCATTAATCAGATGCAAAAACTAGGACCTACCTAATTATTTTTCTAGCTTTTAGTACATTATCTACATCATCGTTATCTTTCTTTTCAATAAAACCGTTTAACTTGAAAACATTTGTTACCTATTTTATTTTTAAGTTTTTCCATGTAGTTAATTTAGTGCCTCATTATTACAAGGTTTCTTCCTGTCAATTTGTTGCAGTCTAACTTCTCAATACATAATCCTTCCAAAGACTTTACTCGATTCAATCCTTCCTAAAACAGTTTCGAGCCTACAATTGCGTGGTCTACAGTGCTGCCTTGCATTTTGTGGACAGTTGAAGTCCATGTCAAAATTAAGGGCAACATCTTTCTTTCGGTCGTTCCATAATTGAACTTTGCAATGTGTATAATGTACATTCTAATAATGTTTTACAGTAAGTTCACAGTTATAAGTTATACATATAGGTTTGCCTCTTTTCTTTAGTGAGTATTTATGAGTCATTTTAGTATGTCCTATTCTTAGTCTAGTTATTGCCACCTGTTTAGATCCATTATTGCATATTCGCGGCCACTGATTCTTGCCACTCAGATTGCCACTGGGAATCTATTTTCGTTTTTATATAGGCTTTCACGTCACTGTAAACCGTACCGTTCACTATATGTGCATGGCATATGGCATCTTTTGCATGTTTGTCAGCTTCTTCGTCTCCTTCTATTCCTTGATGAGAGGGTACCCATAGGAATCTGACATCGAAGTTATTGTTTTGTAGGTGCTGTAGTTGGATCTTAATTTGTAGTGCAATAGGGTTGTTGGTATAGATGTTTTTTTATGTATTTAGGGCACTTATAGACCGTCAGATAGTGACAGGTTTAGGTGCCACATTTTCGCATACAAGCCTCGAGGGTTGAAAAGTACATCGATTTTAAGTAGAATGAAATTTACGAGTGGCCCCTGGGAATAACATATGGAAAATTCATTCTTTGAGAGCGCTTTGGTGATATCGGTCTCTATATTGTTAATCTGAAAATTTCGCAAACTGTTATTGTTTTTTTGGTGTTCTTATGCTACTTACAATGATAACTTAGTGATAAAATCATCAATATAGATCCATGTTTAACTAAATAGTTACAATGTACCGCTAACTTTTTGATACCACGCGTCCACTTAACTCTTGTACTATAACACCGCTTTGATTTTTAAAAAATAATTAATTTCAAACACAAATGTGACCAAGATGTAAAAAGAAAAAATCAGGGATATACAATATTTTCAACACTACTTTTGATTTTGCTTACTGAGGAGAAAGTCATTCTTGGACCGGTTTCGTCCATATGAGGACGCTTCAACAAGAAATAAAAAATCTCCACTCCAGTCTCTAATGGAGTCTGATGTACTTAGTAAGCAAAATTAAAGGTCACTGTAGTACCTAGTTCAGAGATTAGGTGGAATAAGAGCCAGGTGGGCTAATAGTTTTACATAGATCCATATTGATGTTTTTTATCTTCTTTAAGTTATTGTAAGTATACTTTTGTATTACAGGTTGAAACTAGTCGCCTCTCTTTTTTATATTTGTTTCAATATATACATTGTGGTATTTATTTAGTTTTACTCTTTCGTCAAGAAAATTGAACCCGTTTGAGAAGATGGATAATATTTCATTCCTTAAATGTAATAGTTCAAGAAATAATGTCAGATTTTTTTAAACCATACATTCAATGTATTATATTTAAAAATATAAGCGAATAGGAATTTTTTCGTATTAAAATATTATCAGTACGTACCTGGATTATTTCCTGACACTTCTTCGTTGCCTAAAGACAAAAGATATAAAAATAATTTTACCTAGATGGTCCTGGATTTGTTACCATCATATTATTGCACCATTTTTATCACATTTTGCCTAATCTGTATATTTAATCCATGTCTGCATTTCTATATGGGATATATTTTCTTAAACGTTGCTGTTATACAGGGTGTATCTAAATAATACCGAAAAAATTAAAGGGGTGATTCTGTGATGAAAATTAATGTGAGTGTTTGGTATAAATTTTTTTGAAAAAACCCTCCCCGGAAAAGTTACACCCCTTCGAAAATAAAAAAAAAATGGTTTTTCTTTTTTATTTTCCCTGTATATCAAGCTAAAGACACGAAACTTGGTAAACATTATCTGTCAATAAAAGTACACTTTTTGAAATTTTTTCAACCCTGAAGTATGCTTAGAAGGGGTTGAAATAATCAACCCCTAAGATATTTTTTCTTACAACTTTTTTTTAGATGAAAATTTTTTCTTTAAAAAAGTGTGACTGAAAAGCCCAATTCATTGACTAACTTTTTTATCTCTACAAGTTTTTTTCGAAAACTTAAGCATTTATGAGAAAAAAATTAATAAGCTCATGTAAAATAGCATTTTAATAAACAACAGCCAACCAAATTATGATTCTTAAGACTTCTACAACTAAAAACAAGTGAACAAACAATGAACAAAAACCTGTCGAATATCGACAATACAATTATAATAAATGTTGAAAATGACCGCCTTCAGCTTCAATACAAGCATCTACCCTTTTCCTCATAGAATTGCCTATACGATGAAATATTCCTGGAGAATTTCTTATAGTTTCACACCCTGCTACGATGCGGTTTCGCAGGTCATCGATATTTTCAACTGGGTTTGTGTATATCAAAGATTTCAGATATCCCCATATGCAAAAATCCAAAGGATTAAGGTCAGAGGAGCGGGCTGGCCAGTTTACAGGTCCTCCTCGACCTATCCATTGATTGGCATATACCTCATCCAGGTGAGTTCTTGCACGTATACTAAAATGAGCTGGTGCACCATCGTGCATAAACCATAAATGTTGTCTAATTTGAATGGGAACCTCTTCAAGAAGAACAGGTAATTCTTTAAGGAGATGACAATATGCTTCACCATTTAATCGTAGCGGATGAAAATGGGGACCAATTAAATGATTATCAATAATTCCGAGCCACACGTTTAATGAAAATTGATACTGATGATTTATTTCAAAAAAGCCATGAGGATTTTCGTCAGCCCAAAGGTGATTGTTGTGAAAATTTCTAATACAGTCTCTTGAGAAACTCGCCTCGTCAGTAAATAAAATATTACCCAAGAACTGTGGTGCTTGGCCAATCATATTAATAAACCACTGACAAAAAATCACACAGGGTAAAAAATCTCGAATCATTAACGCCTGCACCCGTTGAAGATGATAGGGATACAACATTTGTTCTAAAATTCTAAAAACAACGGAATGGCTTACATGTAGGACACGAGCTATTCTCCTGGGAATTCTTCAATTGAATTAAGTACGGCTTCTTCTACAGCTGCAGTTCTAACTTCTCTAGTACGACCAGAATCATAACTTCTTTTTTCAAAATTACCACGTTCCCGCAAGCGTCGGTAAATAGTTGTGAACGTAGTATGATGGGGTAGTCTACGCTGTGGGTACTGTTCAGCATAAAGTCTTTGCGCTTCCAATGAATTACCGTTAGCACGACCGTATGTAAAATGCATATCTGCCATTTCCAAATTTGAATATGCATTCATATTTTCAATCAACTAATATTTCCTACAATACACAATCATAAAACTTGTGAAACAATAAGATGGGTAACAGAAAATGACACTATACAATCCTGGTATCAGTATTAATGTTTTTATGCAAAGCACAGGCCACTAGACTTGACGCAAAATACACTCGCGTTAGCTCATCTTTTTGAAAATGCATTGCATTAGATTTTTTAGAAAAAACTTGTAGAGTTAAAAAAGTTAGTCAATGAATTGGGCTTTTCAGTCATACTTTTTTAAAGAAAAAATGTTCATCTAAAAAAAAGTTGTAAGAAAAAATATCTTAGGGGTTGATTATTTCAACCCCTTCTAAGCATACTTCAGGGTTGAAAAAATTTCAAAAAGTGTACTTTTATTGACAGATAATGTTTACCAAGTTTCGTGTCTTTAGCTTGATATACAGGGAAAATAAAAAAGAAAAACCATTATTTTTTTTAATTTTCGAAGGGGTGTAACTTTTTCGGGGAGGGTTTTTTCAAAAAATTTTATACCAAACACTCACATTAATTTTCATCACAGAATCACCCCTTTTATTTTTTCGGTGTTATTTAGATACACCCTGTATAAATTATAGGGTATCGTATAAAAATTAAATTGAAATTTATAAATTTGGCACACGTTGGGACACCAATTTTTTATTTTACAAAAAAAATGTTTTTCTTTTCAATATTTTGTTCTGGAAACGTAGTACTAATGTGAATTTTACTGTATTCCGCCCATACTTGCTTCAGTACTTATTTATATACGAAATGTTATTTTCTAGTGAAAGTTTTGAGTTTCTATTCTTCATATATTTATACCCAACGATTTACCATTACTGAATTTCTTGACAATTATTTTACCTATGATCAGAGCATACCTGGATGCTTTTAGAAATAATATTTTCTTTCATTTCCTTAGTTATCTCTTTAGGTGTTACCCTAGGAATTTCTACTACTTTTCTCTTCTATTCTTTTAATAAATCGAGTCATTATTCTGGGAGATGATTTACAAAGATATCAGTTTTTCTTTTTTTGATCTGGCCCAGTTTCTGACTTCTTTTACTGGTGACATGTTATGTTATGTTGGGAATGGGGTGTTAATACACTGCGACCTAAAATATATATTGTGCCCCCTTCTGTCGCTAATGCACCAAGGAAATGTCTCAATACCTATAACGACCCTTCCAATCCTATTTTCTCAAGGAAGTGTAGGATTTTGAGTGGCTTCAAGTTAGGTAAATCTCCTTCTTCTATTTGATATCCTCCTAGATATAGTGCCCTTGGATTCTGGAGTGCTACACATTCAGTTAGAATGTGAATGGAGGTTTCGTCCTCCTCCTCACAGAATCTGCACTCACTATCCTCTACTACTCTCAGTTTACTAAGGCAATGCCCGGTAAGGATCACTGTTACAATACGTAGTCTGTTCTTGCTCAGGCAGATGTAGGCTTTCGATCTTTTCTGGTTATATTCACCCAGAAGTATCTTGGCTTGTCTCAGCCTCAAAAGATTGTTCCAAATATCGGTTCTTCTACTGCCCAATTCTTGTTTAATCTCTCCTAATATGTTACTACTGATACCGCAGAACGGCTCAGGTCCTACAAAGGGTGTTTGAGCCCCTTTCCTTGCAAGACTATCTGCAATCTCGTTACCCTGTACCCCGTTATGTAACTCTATTTTTCTCGCCTAGCTCATTCAATTATTCTAGGCATCTCCAGACCATTTTTGAGCTGATTACGTAAGAGCTTTGATGGCTGCTTGACTATCGGACATGATGATAATATCTTGTCTATGATAGTTTTTCCCGATGTTAAACTGGATACACTTCTAGATGGCGTGAATTTTCGCCTGGAAGATGCTTGGGTATTTTCCCAAGCTTTTGGAGTGCTTGGTTTTCGGCCCATGCCCTCCTATTCCAGTTCCTTCTATGGTCTTGGAACCGTCCGTATACCACTGAATAGCATGTCTTTCGGTTGAAAGCGCGATGGATTCCTGGCTCCATTCTTTCTTGCAGCCCAGCTCTGTGATTTTGAATTTTTTCACAAAACTGTACTTCTTTAGCATTTCATCCTGGGGCATGTCCCAGGTATCTTTAGTCCTAAAGCAAGTAGACTTTCGTCTGATTACTCCGTTTCTGATCATTCTATATCGTGTCTTTTTTGCCACATTCTCTATAATCAAATGTAGAGGGGTGAGGTTTAAGATCACCTCCGTTGCGGCAGTATGGCAGTTTCTTATTGCACCAGTAATGCAAACACAGACTAGTCTTTGTACTTTTGAGATATTAACTCTCATAGTAGCCAAACTAGTTCTGTTACTCCAGGCTACAGCCCCGTAAGTGATGATTGGTCTCACTATTGCAGTATACATCCATCGCAGTATGTTTGGGTTACATCCCCATCGTTGTTTACCTGCCAAAATTTAGTAAACAAAGTGACAATTTTTGTTAAATCCCAATTTATTGAAAAATATCCGTCTGTAGTCAAATCAATTAGAGAAATTTAGTTTAGAAAGGAGGATTTCCTCCTTCGCCTACCCCTTATGATCTCGTTGATAATATTCAAAAAAGAAGATTATAGATTTTGCAATTAAAGTGTCAATATGAAAAATTATACATCTATAGTGCTTTAGGTAATTCTCACATTACACATATATTATTTAGTAAGAAATTAATGAATGTTTAAGCTTTGCTTGCAATATTCAGATAGACAGAGAATATGGCTTGCGAGTGAGACGGCGTTATTCAATATGAATTTTATTGGCAATAATTTAATATTCAGTTCCTAATTTAAAACACGTTTATGTATATTTATTGCTCTAATCAGTGTTGGAAATTATTGTTTTAAATATAACTGACATGTATACCATCCATAAATTAATTATTAATTATATACAGTAAAATTAAACATTAATTTAAATTGCCTCTCTTATCGACATCTATTGTTCGCCATATTATTTATAACAATTTTAATTTTACTTTATATCAATATTATTTAAAATTCTTACATTTACTTATTGGATATTTATGATCCATTGTGCTGCTGGTATATGTTTTGATTAATAAAAATATATTTATAGTTTTACTAAATGTTCTAATGGCTGTTTTGTTATTAAATGTTTAATATAAACATTCATTTTTCCTCAATACCTACGCTCGAAGCAAAATATTTATGTAACTAACAGGAAATGCGAAAAATTTTGCAAATCGAATGAATGCACGAAAGGCTTCACACTCTAGTTAAGGGTTTTGAGGAACCTTTTACTGTCTTTAACAAAGTGCTTCTAGAAAAACTGGAGTAATAATTACAGAGTGTATTATATAATGTAACTTCTAGTTTACATTGTTTGGAGTATGGGGTACCGCAAGGGTCAGTTTTTGGACCACTGCTATCTATAATTTATGTAAACGATATTTTTGACCATATAAATTATATAAGCTCTCTTATGTTTGCTGACGATGCAATTTTCTCACTCAAATTCCAATTTCAATGAACTTCAACTCAAAGACAGCAAAACAGTTGATAAATTAAACTCAAAAGATTTAATTTACAACTAATTGTTGAATATTAAAATATGATTCTATAAACTTACTTGGAGTTTCAATTGGTTTCTTCAAAATTTTGTCAACATGTTTAAAATTTTTGCGTAACTCTTTTGAGACAAGTCTTTCTACTAAGATTAGTGGTTGAAACTCTTGGCATGTAACTTATTATAGCTTTTCTACAGCTGAAAAAAAGTGCTATGAGAACTTGTCGTGATTCTTGCAGGTCTCTTTTTAAGAAATTACAAATATTAATCCTTTCGAGAATTTATTTCGAAATCTACACAAATATCCCAAATATCTCAAAATGACTTTCACTGGCACATAACACTGAATGGGAAATAATTTTTGGGAATTACTCCATATTATTTCCAGTGAATACTACAGCAAGTACAGCCAACTATTTATTGCTCATTTTTAACATGTATACATGAAAATTCATCGGTTCCTTTATAAAAAGTGTCTTCCATTATCCCTAGAATTTTTCTGTTAATTTTTCTATGAATTTCATTACATGGATTAATTTTGTTTAAATTACTTTTCCTAATTTTGACATATAAAGCGACATCTTTAGTAATCGCAGCAAGTGTCAAAACAATCTATTATTTTACGCAACCAGTTAGGCATTCCAAACAAAATGGCTACCAGTGGGTTTTGACAGGTTACGATATGGCAACCCTGTAGGCTGGTGATTTAACTGGGTCAATGAAATAAATAGTTATATAGATTGATCATCCATGTTTTACAAATGCCTTGAAGTAAAAATGTAGGTACTTTATTACCTATATTAAAAGGCTCAAAATTGGTTTGTACACCCATTTTTGCTAAACCGATTCTGATTGATGAGCACTTGCGAGGCAATATGGCTACTTGCAAATGATCCGCTTTGAACAATCTATATAACTATATATGTATTGACCCTGTCAATGAGAACAGGTCCACAGGGTTGCCATATCTAAAACGTCATTTCCCACA
The DNA here is from genome assembly GCA_927349885.1 of Psylliodes chrysocephalus. Classification (NCBI taxonomy): domain Eukaryota; kingdom Metazoa; phylum Arthropoda; class Insecta; order Coleoptera; family Chrysomelidae; genus Psylliodes; species Psylliodes chrysocephalus. The sequence goes on from OV651819.1 coordinate 14,118,087, forward strand.
CTTGTCAGCATTTTGAAAGGTCGTTGGAATACCTAGTTGCATAAAGTTGAACATTATGAAACTAGTTACGAAAAATTCATTATGTCACTGTCACCAGTTATGAAAAGAAAACAAATAAAAATAAACCTTTCTGGGTTTTAAAATTAATATATACTTTAATATTGAAAGTTTATATCAAAGGATAGGTGAACTTACAATCTGTAATTATGTTGTTTTGGTCTTTATTTTCCATTCTAAATCTACACAAAATAATCAAAATACAATACACGACAAAATAACCCACTTTTCTGAAAACTAAATAATTACAAGTGAAAACAAATTAATATTATTTGATATTTATCAATGAAAAGCATATGCAACTAACAATACAAGAAAGTAATATTGGTTGAATATATGTCACAATTTTATAAATAAATAAAATTATAAAAAATATTGTATGTAATACGTTATGAAATGCTCGTTCATTTTGCGGGTTCTCACTCTGCTCGTCCCGCAAAGATTCACTTTTACATAAAATAAGGTATTTCGTAACTGGTTTCATAAACAGCTATTATATTTAAATTCTAATAATATTTCCAACGTTCCTCGTATATTGGTGCTAATAGTTAATGGATGTGCCATCTTGTATAAGTATAAGTAACTATATTGTTAATGAACGTGCAGGTAACCGTTTGTGTATGAAGATTGATCCGTTAGATGTCACACGATGTAGAGAAAGTATGGCAGGACGCCATTTTTAATCCAGATTACTTACAAATTAAATTGACTTTATAAAAACGTTTGCTCATTTATTTCTATTATATTTTTGGGTACCTATATTATATCATTGCAATGTACAGTGTGTTGTGTAGACGTATAAACATATCTAAATGAGAAAAATATTTCATTTAAATATTTTTGAATAGGTTTTTAGGTAGGTTACTTCGTTCAATAAAACTAATGCCCAATGAAGTGGAAATTCCAAATATGATTCGAATCATCCGACACGGGTTCTTCTGTTGTTCGACTTGTTCTAGATAATAATTTGTATAGGTGCTTGTAGTTTTCAATATTTTTAATAATTGAAGATAACTATTTTGAAGAATTCCTAAAAATGAAAGTACCTACAAATCAAAATTTGTTTGCTTTTGGAAAGTCTGCAATGTATTCATCATACCTATTTGTTTTAAAAACGTATATAACTACTTACACAATCTTTTGAAGTTAGGTATTTTATGTGATTTTACTTCAAAAATATATGCTAAAATTCGGGAGGGACCTGGCTAGAGCAGGAAGGATTTTTTTCCGAAATGTGTTTAGGGCTCCGTCAAATATTTCACTTTTCAAAAAGGTTCCGTCACCAAAAAAGTTGAGTACCACTGGTTTAGACTAATAATTTTTATTTGTGGCTGAATAGCCACTTTGCATGTTTCTTAGTAGTGAATAATAAATAGCATTCACAATTACAGGAGAGAAAAGGATGTGGTATAGCTACTACCGACCTATGACTCCACCTGTGAATAGCAAGATTTTGTTTCTTTTGCTGCATGTGTGTTTGCGATTCACTCCAACACAAGCAAAGTAGTACTAAAGGGTTGATCATGCCAGCTCATAGGATCATTTTTCTAGTTTTGTTTTTTTAATGAAAATAATTAAAGAATGTTTAAATTATTATTTACATTTTGTTTTAATACTTGTCTACCTATTTTATTTAAATAAATTAACTCCTAAAATAATATAATTAATTTATGTAATAAATAAAATTATACTACCTATTTAAAATTCAAATTTTCATATTTGTAATGTTTGTCCTTTATAAGCAAAAAAATGGCAACCCTGTGGGCCTGTTGTATTGACAGGCTCAATGATACATATATAGTTATATAGATTGCTCACAGCGGGTCGTTTGCGAGTGGTCATATTGACTCGCAAGTGCTCATTAATCAGAATCAGTTTAGCAAAAATGTGTTTTAAAACCAATTTTAAGCCTTTGAATATAATAAAAAAAAATAATTACCTACATATTTACTTCTATGTCTATTTTGAAAAACATGGTCAATCCACAGCTCATACAATACAGCTCCACAACTCCGGGTCGGCGTCTTTGATCTGGCGGTCTAGAACCAAGCAAGACGGAATGGTGCTATCTCTGTTAGATTAAAGGGAAAAGTCGGGCCCGGATTAAGCAATTTTTTTATTATTGAAAAAATTGAAAACCTTGACGTAATAAGGTTGGTTACATGCCATGTTAAGTAAGTTTTGGGAAATTAAATTTTTAATTTGTTTTATATCTGTCAAATATAATTAAAAAATTATTTAAATATAAATATTACGAAAAATAGCACATCTTTCGGATTAGAGGTAAAATAATTTGTATGTGGCTAGTAAAATCCTCGTTAACAAATGTTTTGAGCTAAAACAGTCACTTCACGACAAATTGTGACTTGGATCCTTTGTATACCAAGGGCTTCAATTGTTAAAGAAATGTGTCACGCTCGTGGATGCAAATCAAGTGGTACCCCGTGTCTCTGGCAAGTGTTACTCTTCGCGCAAAGGGTTTATACCTAGATAAACGAATGCTTCGACTGAGGTCTGGGAACTCTATGGTATTTTGGAATTATAAAGAATTTGTGCTTTTATTTTAACAATATTGGTTATATTTAGATGTATTCTTATTAATTGAAATACAGATTTGTAGAAGTAATACTTTGACAGTTTTTATTAATATAATATATTCAATTTTTATCTGACCATACCGAAGTAGGGAATTTTGAAACTTTATAGTAATGTGAAATTTGAATTACAATATTACACGATATTACATAATTAGTACTTATTTTAGGTAGGTACTAAATTTGTACTTGGAGAAAGTAATATCGATTTTTACAAGAAAACTTGAAAAGTAAATTAATTTAGTTCTTATTTCTGATGTAAAACTTAAACCAAGAAAACAAATAAATTGTAGTTTGTTCAACAAGGGTGGATATGATAGCCATATCACACAAAGACGAAGTTTGAGCACGACGTCGTAGGCGGAGTACTCAATCGTCTGATTGTGATATGAACAATCCACTCGATATGGTCAGTATATTTTTTCTACGACCCACTAACGAAAATCTACAAATTTAAAAAATTATTTTAGGTTATTTAGACAAAATAACTAATTTTAATAGTATATTACATTACGAGTGTGGAAAGTGACATTTTTCACACGAGTGGGAAATATTGACGCACGAGGCGTAAGCCGAGTGCGACTATCACACGAGTGTGGAAAATCACTTTTCACACAAGTGATGTACAATATTTTTCCTACGACCACAAAATAATTTCATCAAAAAATGTAAAACCAGATTATTATAATAATTAAAATGTATTTAAAAAAATAATCAACAATAATCGTATTTATTAAATTTTCATAATTTCTAAACAAATAAAAAAAAATAAAAAAAAAATTCTGGCACAGCCAGGATTCGATCGCGGTCGTTGGACGGTCTCAAATTGCAAAGTTGATGCTCTAACCAACTGAGCTAACAGGCCTTACGGTAATTGATTGATCTAATCGCTTATGTGTTTAACCAGAATAAAAAGCAAATATATCTTAGTTATTTTAAAATTATTTTAAAAATAATTGTTAAAGATAAATATCTAGGATCTAATTTACAATAATTTAACAATCATATCGATTTTAGTATTAATATGGACATTACATAGATCAAAATAGAAATTATGTGTTTGACATTTTCTGACAGCTACTGCGGAAAGTAGCATATTCTCACTTGGGTGGAAAGTAAATTCTTATTCATACGCATGTGATATAGGGCACTTTCCATAGGTCTATATAGTGTGATATGAGTCACTTTCCTAAGTGGTCGTAGGAAAAAATAAATTCGCCAATCACCGTTCATATTTTGATCAACCGACTGCTATTATTTTTAAAATTTTAAATAAATGACAATTCTGTCAAACTAATTGTCAGTATATTTTTTAGTTATTGAGATTAAACATACAATAAAATAAGTTATTCTTTTGGAAAACGTTAGCATGGATGACTAAAGGGTATTGGTTTAATTAATTCTAAAAGTGTGGTACAAATGTTATTTTTTGTAGCCAATTCTTCAAAATTATTTTAAAATATCTTTTCAATATTGAATATTAGTTCTACAAATTCATCATTTGACAGTTGCAGATTTCCAAATGTATCTGAATTGGCGTTATCATATGCCTTTTAAAAGCAATAAAAAGAAAAATCGTCTAATTCAACGTGATCTTTGTTATATTTAAGACAGGTATCGCAGGAGTGGATCCGCAAGGCTTTTATTAAAAGGTAACCACACACATACCTGATAAAATTTTTCTGTAGCAATTCGTCTTTACAATAATTTAGGGTGTTAATAATTTCATCATAAAATAAAATACAAGGTGTTCCATTTAAAAAACATACATTTTAATTTTCCAGGCAAAAACGTGACACCCTGTATATCCAAAGATATTTTTAAAATATGTAGGTATTTTTCAAATCCATATAACTTTTATTTAAAACTTTCTTGCGTGTCTACAACAAAATAATGAACAATAACGCACTAATGAGACACCCTGTATAAATTATATTTTTAACAATGAAAATTTCTTATAATGTAGTACTTATCGGTTTGGGTCCTTGAGAAAACTAAAGAATGTTTTCTTGCAGGTATAACCCTTATTAAAACAGCTTTTGACTGCACAAACTCATTCTACTCACAGCTAAAGAGTCACCAAAATAATAACAGTACCTTTAACTCAAACAAAATCAACGAAATTATAGGCTCCACGAAATTATACAATCAACGAAATTATACGCACGACTCAACACCTTACCTAAGTACGCTTCTGAACGCCAAAACCGTCTTTTCCCTTCGAAGGCGGAGCTTAAGCGATGCGCGACGAAATCGACGCAAACCGTTGCCGCCAAGAGAGTGTTTTAGCTGTATTGTATAAGCTGTGGTCAATCTATATAACTATGTATTTCATTGACCCTGTCAAATCACCAGGCCTAGAGGGTTGCCATAATGTTGCCATGTTGCCATATCATATACGTCAAAACTCACTGGTAGCCATTTTGTTTGGAATGCCTAATTAGTTAGAGAAGGACACTATCAAAAGGGCTCCTTAATTTTTCATTATTTTCTTTTAGTAATTCCGCATTTAATCCATTATTTTATTACTTTAAAATTAACTCAAACACGTTATGCTCTTACAAAAAAACAAGGACCTAAATTCTTTTGGGTTAGAGTTATTTTCTCATCACTTGCTATGTGACGAATCATTAGTGTACTGTTGAATTTGCGCCACGTGGAGTTTATTTTGATGTCCCTAAAACTTTGTCGGTATATTTATAGGATACCCTATATACATCATTTTATACAAATACTTATTATATAGTAAGAACCTCTTGGAGACATGACAGACTGACACCAAGCTACAAGAACATTGTTAGATATATTAATAACTAATGACAACAAAATTTATCTGGCTATGTTCTTGCAACCGACTGTGATTCATAAAAGACATGTTTCGATGTTATACTGCATCACTAATAGTCCCATTTTTGTTTTCTTTCTTCCAGCAGATAGTTACCAATACCAGTTGCAATCGATGTGGCAAAAATGCTGGAACACCAACCAAAGTCTGGTGCACAACTTGCGCTTCCGTGAACGGGGACCGTTGAAATCGTGGAGACCGGAAACCATGGCCGAAGCCATTTTCTCCGTACTGAAAGAGGGTCTATCTTTGTCCCAAGCAGCCAGAAAATACGATATTCCTTATCCCACGTTCGTGTTGTACGCCAATAGGGTGCACAATATGTTAGGTCCGTCTGCAGATGGTGGTTCAGGTAAGCATTTATACTTTATTACTTTTTAATACCTTTAACTACCTTTTAATACCTTTCAATGCTTTTTAATACCTTTCTGTGCTTTTCAATACCTTTCTGTATCTTGAAATACCTTTCAATATCTTTTGATACCTCTTTCAATACCTTTTAATACTAATTGTACTCCTTCGCACCTTCATACGTTCCTGTAAGAGCTATGCTAATTTGAATATGAATTGGTTACATTCGACAAGAACCACCATGGTTTCTCCAAGCATGTATAAACTACCATGAGCATATGCAAATATTTTCGAGCCCATATGAACCTTTACCAACATTTATAAGGGTTTGTAAGCCCTCACAAGTCTCAGTAAACCTAAAAGTAATTGGAGGGAGCCAGGGTCTGGAATCAAAACCTGATTGAGTGAAGCCAAAGGCTGGAACCCAAAGCCTGATCGAAGAAACCTGCCGGAACCCCTAAAGAGGTTTTAGAAGGATGTCTGAAAGGGTGAAAAAAATCTGTACTCCTTCTATATCTATGTTAAAACTTTTATAGCCTTCGTAAAGCTTGTAAGATTTTATATGGTAACTTCTATGATGTTGAACAGGTATTTTCAGGAATATGTGAACATTTTAACCCCTATGGGGGGTTTAGAGGGATGCTTGAAAGGGTGAAAAAATAATATTTATATATCTATGCTATAGCTTAAACCATTATGATGTTTAACGAGTGTTTTCAGAGTTTGTAAGAACATATATGGAATCCTCCACGATATTGAACGAGTATTTTCAGAGACATGTAAATATTTTGTTTCCTTTTATTGTAGATTTGCGGCCCAAAGGACGAGGTCGACCTCAAAGAATCCTGCTAGGAGTGTGGCCTGACGAACATATTCGAGGCGTCATCAGGGCTGTCGTTTTTAGAGATTCGCATCAAATCAAAGAAGAACCACATATGACTACATATCCAAGATTACATGTAAGAGTTTAACTATAATTTTATGTTGCTCACTCAATTAAAAAATAACTATTATACTTTTATTGATTTAATGTTTTTTACATTTTTTAACTTTTTGCATATTACGTTTTTTTGCTTTTTTAATATACCTTTCGCAGTACAATAATGTAACATATATGTATATTAGTTTCTTGTTACATAACAAAATAACTTACATGTTACATAATATCTCACGTGGTTACTCTGACAAATTTAGTTCCAATTGTTTTTTTAATGTAGATCACACTTAGAATCTAGAATATACAAATAACATTATATATTCTTTATATAACGTAAGTTAGATAACGCATACGTATTTTTTTTTTAACATATATTGTAATTATACGTATCTTGTATACCATGGTGCTTAATTTGAACTTAGGTTATCGGTTCCATAAATAAAGCATAAATATGCACACAAGACAGTTTATTTTATACTTCTTAGTTATGTAACAGGTGGGAACATGTTACAGAATAATCTGCTGGGACCTATTTTTATTTGCATTGTTATTGACCTTTCTATTGTTTATACATTTTGACTTTTTTATCTTTCGACATTTATATTTTGAATCTTTGTTTAAATTTTACGATTCAATATTTTTGCACTTTTTTCTTTGTGTTTAGGAACCAATTGTTTCAAAAGTAAAAAACAGATGTTTCTTTTAATAAAATAAAAAAAAATTAAAAATATCAATATATCAATGATTGTGAAAAATTTTAAATTATTTTCTCTCATTTCTTATAAATAATTTTTTTTAGAGCATACCCACTCAAAATCGAGATCACGAGTCGCCAATGAATGACAGATACCATAAACTAATGGTAAACAAAATTTATTTATATACATCTGTTCTCTATACTTCCGAGACATCATTTACACATAATTTTCTTTTATTTATTACTTACCAGGACGGAGTGACAGTATCCAGCTACCAAAACCAAAATTCCTGCAGCAACGGTTCCGATCCGAACGTCTCTCCAGGCGCAGCTGCAGCTGCGGCTGTGGCCGCCGTAGCCCAAGGTCTCAGACAGCAAATGTGCAGTATGGTAGCCGCGGCGCACAACCAAAGCACAGCCCATGACACGAATCCCGTAGCCAGCTTAGTCAACTCTCTAGCTTTAGCGGGCCATTGCGGCAGCATGTCGATGCCCCCCAGTAATGGTGCACCACCGATGGTAAGTTATTCAAACTCAGGTTCTTTTGCCAGATAAACGAAATTAAAGTCATTAGATTCTAAATTCAAAATCACCAGAAATCATCAGAGATTATCAGAAATCACCATAAATCATCATAAATCATCATAAATCATTATAAATCATCATAAATCTCATCATAAATCTCATCATAAATCTCATCATAAATCTCATCATAAATCTCATCATAAATCTCATCATAAATCTCATCATAAATCTCATCATAAATCTCATCATAAATCTCATCATAAATCTCATCATAAATCTCATCATAAATCTCATCATAAATCTCATCATAAATCTCATCATAAATCTCATCATAAATCTCATCATAAATCTCATCTCATCATAAATCTCATCATAAATCATCATTAATCATCATAAATCATCATTAATCATCATTAATCATCATTAATCATCATTAATCATCATTAATCATCATGTCACTATAAATCACTATAAATCACTATAAATCATCATAAATCATCATAAATCATCATAAATCATCATAAATCATCATAAATCATCATAAATCATCATAAATCATCATAAATCATCATAAATCATCATAAATCATCATAAATCATCATAAATCATCATAAATCATCATAAATCATCATAAATCCTCATAAATCATCATAAATCGTCATAAATTATAAATTATCGTAAATCACCAAAAGTCACTATAAATCACTATAAATCACTATAAATCATTATAAATCACTATAAATCACTATAAATCACTATAAATAACTATAAATCACTTTAAATCACTATAAATCATTATAAATCACTATAAATCACTATAAATCACTATAAATCACTATAAATCACTATAAACCACTATAAATCACTATAAATCACTATAAACCACTATAAATCACTATAAATCACTATAAATCACTATAAATCACTATAAATCACTATAAATCACTATAAATCACTATAAATCACTATAAATCACTATAAATCACTATAAATCACTTAAAATTACCAGAAATCACCAGAAACCACTAGCAGTGTAAGATAAAATGATACTGATGATACTAACCCTATATTTCATAATTTCATAATTTTTAGTATAAAGTGATAAGATAAAGTTTTCACTCTCTATCTAGTATTTAAAATAGGTTTTTTGGCAAAATATCCTCCTACATTTTACTCAAACCTCAAACTAGTACACATTTATTCTGGTTTTCTCGTAATAATAAGCAAATGTTGGGTCAGTAACTAACATCATCTTAGGTACATGCCACCATTTCTTCCACACCATCCCCTCAGACCCGATTCCTGGATCTCTAGTACGGCTGAAGATTCTAGGAACGCATATAGTGGCCCGCTACCAACTGAGATAATAAAATACACATCCTTTATCGTTACCTTTTACCTTATCTTCTCTCTACAGCAGTCCGTAGTACTAAACCTACTCCAAAATTTGGCCTGGCTCTCCATTACCTTTGGTTAGTACTAAGTACTTGTCAATTCATTGGTCAACATGAAGAGAAGACTTCAAATTACACCCAAGCGATAGTTTTAACTCCTAAATTACAATATACAACGACTCTAGGGAGTAGGTGAAATATGGAGTTATCAGATCACTGTTGGTAACATGTCTATCATGTTCTTATATTCATCAATCGTAGAGACGAAGAAATAAAGTCGAGAAAGTGACGTAGGACCAGAGAAGATATTTAAAAAATCTCTGGAGACTCAAAAACCAAGAAGAGCAGCTGAAAGAGTGACGTAGGACCAGGAGAAGCGTTAAAGAAGCCTCTGGAAACTCGAAGACAAAATGATGAGCTGAAGAAGTGATGTAGATCCATCGAGTTCTTTCAAGAATCTCCAGAGGCTTTTTCAGAGTTATATATACTCTTCGGCTCCTCTTCTTTTTTTTTAAATCTCTAAAGGCTTCTTCATCGTCTCCCTGACCGAATAACTTGATGAAGATGTTAGTAAAGTTTTTTCGTTAACAGCAACACAACATCGTTCATTCTAAATAATAGTTTCTTCTTTTTTTTGCAGAGTTTAAGCCACATAGTTTCGATGCGCAACATGAGCAGTCCGGCGGGTAGCATCCAGGATTTGAGGATAAGTCCCGCGGAATCTGCGATGGAGAGTCCCATTTCTTCGCCGCTCGGATTGACGGTATCTGGTTCGTTGGAACCGTCGATTAATATGCACATAGGAAATAATATGGACGTCGGCATAGGTAAGACATACGTTTTTCTTTTAACACAACACGAAATTTGGAAATTAATTATGTAGGAAATCATCAGACATTAAATTCGCCGACTTCAACTAAGTAATCAATTAGCCAACGTATTTCACAATTAATTGTCATAGCGAGATTTTTTTTGATTGTTTTCTTCATATCAATAGGGTTGAGCCATGCTGTCTCCTCTTTCTGATGCAGGATTTCCAAACTTCGGCAATGCTTGGATCTATACTTACTTTTGGTCAGTTCATTTCACCAGATGTCGCGATTTTGATTTGCCGTTAAACTCTTAAAATAAGACCGATTTGACACTATGTTTGTTGTCACACCGTTTGGCAATCCTACTGACTGCGCCACTTTTAGGTTCGCTAATAAAATTTGATTTCTATAATATGACAAAACTTTACAAAAAGTGGGACTATATTTTAAGTCTTTACAATTAACAATGTAAATGCTAGATCTTGGTGGGGCCTTATATTGGACATGCAACGTCTGCATAATTGATAATTTTGATAATTTTATATGGACACATATTTGTTACATTTATATTGTAATTTTATGAATAAGGATGATTTATTATTATTATTATCAATAATATTATTATTGTTATGAATTGCAGGTGTGTCTGGTATGACATATAAGCCAGCCAGAGCGTTCACCTCACCCAGGCCAGAGAATCTCTTCCAAGAAGATATCGACGATTTGGTCAAGCCAATGCATTCTTCCACGCCGCACCCGAAAGACACCATGGCGACTATCAAAATGGAACCCTTAGCAGAATGTCGAGGCGAATGAACAGTAAAACGATATTACAATTGTAATGTGATAAATTTTATTAATTAAGTTTTTCAGTAAACAAAAAAAGAAACGGGGCTAAAAATACCCGACATTTTATTTATATTGTTGAGAAGAAATGGAAATTTTAGTGTGTAGTATATTTTGGACAATTTTATATAATTTATCTAGAAGCCAAAGTTTTCGGCCAGTTTCTATAAAAAAAAGACTGTTGTGTATATGTATACTATTGTTCTAAATTCAAAATTAGACTATATTGAAATATCTACTGGTTTAATCCAAGAACTCGTGCTCTGGAACTTATAAAAACAGTTTTGGTATTTATATTATTTCAGATTCGTTATGGAACTAAGTAAGTGGATTTCACTTTCGGTATATTCAAACTACTGCTGGATAGTAGTTAAAAAATCAAATATTTACTTTCTTATGAATATTAAATTTTTCTTGTTTAATTAACAACATTTACTTCTTAGAAAACATTTGAAAACCTCTTTAAAATTACTTCAAAAACGATTTAGCAAAAGGTACATTTAAACTATTTTTTCAAAAAAAGTTCAAAAACATACCTTGCGAATATTTCCTATAAATATTAAGTGATTCAGGTTGAATTTTAAGAAATATACATTTGAACTATTTTGAAACCCACTGCAAGACACATTAAAGAACGATTCTTAAGGTTTTTACATGAACATTTAGGGAAACTGCTTGAATTTAATGAAAGATACATTTGAACTATTTTCTCAACACTTACCGAAAAACAGTTTAAATCTTAAACAATTACCCTTATGATGATTTTAATTAATATTACTTGTTTCTGTGTTAATTTGGGGAAAGGTTCATTTGAACTATTTTTTAAAAACTTACTAGAAAGCAATTAAAACTTTAAAAAAAATATGCTGATGACCTTTTTATAAATAAGATTGAATTATAAGAAAGATACGGTTAAACTATTTCCTTGAAACCTACTGGAAAGAAAATATTACTCTATAGAATGATTTTTAAGGCTCCTATGAACATCAGACATTACCAATTGAATTTAACGAAAGATACATTTCAACTATCTTCTTAATACTGAAAAACATTATCTTAAAAAATTAACCTCAGAACGATGTTTATAACTATTGGGTATTAATAGTTTAATTTAAAGAAAGAAACATTTGAACTATTTTCTTAAAACATATAGAAAAACAGTAGAAGCATTAAAAAAATTTCCTAAGAATATTTCATATGAATATTAGGTGTTTATGATAGATTTTAATGGAAGGTACATTTGAACTATTTTCTCAAAACATCGAAAAATTTGATCTATTTTTACAAAACTAATCGAAAAACAACACTATTTAAAAAAAAATTTACCTGAGAACATTTCTACTAAATTGATGTTTTAATTTAAAGATACATTTGAACTATTTTGTCAATTTGTTCAAAAACAGTAAAAACATTAAAAAAAATGACCTAAGATCGTTTATTTATTAATATTAGGTGTTAAAGGTGGATTTTAAAAGGAGGTTCATTTGAACTATTTTCTTAAAACTTTGAAAAACTTTAAAAAACCCAAAAAAATATTAACCTAAAACAGTTTCTTATGAATATTAGGTGTTTATGATTAAATTTAAAGACAGGTACATTTGAACTACTTTTACAAAACCAATCGAAACACAATGAACACCTTTAAAAAATTTATGTAAGAACATTTCTACTAAATTGATGTTTATGGTTTAATTTAAAGAAATATACATTTGAACTATTTTGTCAACTTATTCAAAAACAGTAAAAACATTGAAAAATTAACCTAAGAACGTTTTTTTATGAATATTAGGTGTTTAAGGTGGATTTTAAGAGGAGGTTCATTTTAACTATTTTCTTAAAACTTCGAAAAACTTTAAAAAATTCAAAAAAATATTAACCTAAAACCGTTTCTTATGAATATTAGGTGTTTATGATTAAATTTAAAGACAAGTACATTTGAACTATTTTTACAAAACCAATCGAAACACAATGAACACCTTTAAAAAATTTACCTAAGAACATTTCTACTAAATTGATGTTTATGGTTTAATTTAAAGAAAGATACATTTGAACTATTTTGTCAATTTATTCAAAAACAGTAAAAACTTAAAAAAAAATAAACTAAGACCGTTTATTTATGAATATTAGGTCTTTAATGAGGTTCATTTGAACTATTTTCTCAAAACTTGTCGAAAGTAAACCTGAGAATGTTTCTTATAAATATTAGGTGTTTATGGTTGAATTTAAAGACAGGTATATTTAAACTATTTTCTTAAAACTTATCGGAATACAGTAAAACCTGAGAACATTTTTTTATAAATAGTAGCTGTTTATGATTGAATTTAGAGAAAGGAAAATTTTAACTATTTTCTCAAACCCTATCAAAAAACAGCAAAAACTGTACCTAAAAACATTTACTATGAATATTAGGTGTTTATGGGGAATTTTAGAGGAAGGTACATTTAAACTATTTTATCAAAACTTACCGAAAAACAATCAAAACCTTAAAAAAGTTGACCCGAGAACGTTTCTTATAAATATTGAGTGTTTATGGTTGAATTTAAAGACGGGTACATTTGAACTATTTTCTTAAAACTTATTGAATGTCAACCAAAATCTTAAAAAGTCTACCAAAGAACGTTTCTTATAAATATTAGTTGTTTATCATTAAATATACATTTTTGAAGTATTTTCTCAAAACTTACCTAAAATTAAGTATTTCAGATTGAATTTGGTCAAAATATACATTTGAACTATGTTTATAAACTATTGGATAATAGTTAAAACCTTAAAAAAACACAGTGGCAGCAACCAAATTTGTCAAAATTGGCAACCGAAGCTCTCAAACGGCGGAAGCGCTCATTTCTTGGTTCGATATAACTCTTTTTAATACCAAAATTGGTTTTATATATCATTTTTTACGATTACGAGTTCATAGATTAACCTGGAGATAATTATTTTATCAACATTCCCCCACCCAGTTCGCTATACGACAATCTGTTTTGGGATTCGTGTTGTATTGTTCATATCCTAAAAATGAAAAGATCTTGTAGTAAGTTCCGCGCTACGAATATCTTTATGAAATCGACGTTGTTGTATTTCCAGAACTAATATTTACTATTTCGATGCAAATTTTAAGTGTATCTCATTAAATTTTTGTACTACCATTTTAAACTAATGTCCTAAACTTACTGAAAATTGATCTACGAATATATCAGAACGTTCCCAATAAATTTGAATTAATACCAATTGAATTTTTGGAATGATATGTTTCAACTAATTTCTCACTAAAACTAGTAATTATCAAGTACGAATGGTTGAATTTACATCCAGTTCATTTGAACTACTGAATGTAAACTGTCATTAGTCAGAACCTTTTTAAAAAATTCTTCAAAATGTTACTAATAATCAAATTTTTGAAGATTTATAATTGTGTGAAAATTTGTTTTTTATATGAATTTCTATGAATTTCTATGAATTTCGATGAATTTCTATGAATTTTTATGAATTTCTATGAATTTCTATGAATTTCTATGAATTTCTATGAATTTCTATGAATTTCTATGAATTTCTATGAATTTCTATGAATTTCTATGAATTTCTATGAATTTCTATGAATTTCTATGAATTTCTATGAATTTCTATGAATTTCTATGAATTTCTATGAATTTCTATGAATTTCTATGAATTTCTATGAATTTCTATGAATTTCTATGAATTTCTATGAATTTCTATGAATTTCTATGAATTTCTATGAATTTCTATGAATTTCTATGAATTTCTATGAATTTCTATGAATTTCTATGAATTTCTATGAATTTCTATGAATTTCTATGAATTTCTATGAATTTCTATGAATTTCTATGAATTTCTATGAATTTCTATGAATTTCTATGAATTTCTATGAATTTCTATGAATTTCTATGAATTTCTATGAATTTCTATGAATTTCTATGAATTTCTATGAATTTCTATGAATTTCTATGAATTTCTATGAATTTCTATGAATTTCTATGAATTTCTATGAATTTCTATGAATTTCTATGAATTTCTATGAATTTCTATGAATTTCTATGAATTTCTATGAATTTCTATGAATTTCTATGAATTGAGTCTTTTTATAAAATTTGCTTCAATATTTCTGAACACAAAAAAACAAGATCACGTATTTGTTTATATCGATTTGTCAATATGTAGGTAATCCCGTTGAGTGTTGCTTACATTTTTGATCTTTGATCGTTTAAAACTTATCAACATGTAATTTCAATTCTATTACCTTCAACAGACATTAATTAATTAAATTTGAACAAGTTTCAATAATATTTTTAAAATTTTTCTTGTAAACTTTATTGGTTATGACTTTTGTTAAAACCAATAGTGATTTTAATTGATTTTGATTAAATGATAAAATTTTCTACTGTAACTACATCACAACAAAAAGCATCACAATAGTATCTAGTTTTACAACAAAATCGTTTCATAGAGATGATTTTATTAATACATGTACAAAAAACTAAAGTAGATAATTAATAGTATATATAAAAGAATTTTATCTGTGTATCAAGTACATTATTTATATCGTGAATATGTTTTTCTATTCACTCTCTCTTTCACCTCCCCACCTGAAACCCCTACAGCGCAGCCACTGGTATTCTCTTCAGTGCAATAACATTGTTTTTGGTTATTTAATTCTTATAATATATTATATAATTTTTTTTAATAGTAAATCAATTGAAGAATAAAAAATAAAGGTCAGTGATTATCAGTATTTAACATAATTCAACTGGTCTCGTTAAATTAAATTATTTTTTAATTTATTTAGTAAATATTGTAATTACATCAATCTGTATAGGTATTTAAGCCATATAAAAATAAGTATCTACTACCGCTTTGTTAATTTACCGCCATTTTAGCTTCCTTGGTTCGATGCAAATCGACTCGGTGCCGTTTAACCAAATTTCCTTTCTTTACAAGCATTTATGCTCCTTAAAACTCGTCTTCGAAATTTTACAAGTTTGACCAATGTATATTTTGGAAGAAATTTTAGACGCCAGTCGTGTTTGTTGCTTTTTAACTGTATATTTTTGGTATATATAAAGAGATATTTTTACAAAAAAAAAATTAGGTCGAATGAAGCATTTAATTCTATAGAAAAAAAAAGGAAATTTGGAAAATTTAAATATGTATATAATTATAGAAAAATCAAAAATTTTATATACTTAAACGATAATTGAAATTATATGCTAACCGATAAATATCCAAACGTGCCGAGTTGGTAAAGTGTTGGTTAAAAATGTGGAATATTAGAAATTTTCTATCTCTTTTTCTTTTATATATTTATTTAAATACAATCACAAACTCATTCAGCTCCTCTTCTACGTCTTCGAGCATCCATAGGCTTCTTCAACGTCTTCTCAACCGTCTAACACGAGATCTCGATGTGACGTAGTCCCAGGAGCCTCTGGAGACTTAAAGACGAAGAAGAGAAACCAAAGGATTGACATAGGATCAGAGGAGACATTGAAGAAGCCTCTGGAGATATAAGACGATGATGAGGAGCGCTGAACTAGTGACGTTGAAGTAGCCTTTGGAAACTTAAAGGCGAACTGAAGAAGTGACGTGGAACCATCTTCAGTTGAGGAAACGTCGAAGGTATCTCCAGAGGCTATTTCAACGTTCTACGTCACTTGTTCATCTCCTTTTCTTTGTCTACGGGTTTTTCTTCTTCTCTGGAGACTCCTTCAAACTCGATAGAACATAGTTTGAGGTTAGGTTACTAAAGTGAGCCAGTAACCCTGCATTCTGTCTACTAAGAAACTTGTTTATGTCCGGTTAGTTTTGGTCAATGATCATCAATAATGTCTGAAAAATATATTGACAATAAATGAAACATATAAATTATGTATGGCAATCAGGTGAAATAACATCAAATACAAAACTTAAGTGATATGACATAGCTGTGTATAAATATGTATTACTATGGCCCATTTGTCCCACTCTAGTCCAGAGGATGTTGAGGTTTGAGGTTTTGTTGGAAAAATTTCTGCAAATTAAGTTTTAAGCAAACAATTTATTTTAAAATAAACATGATATTATATCATGAGATTCTAGAAATAACAAACCATCATAGGGATGTACGATATTTTTCGATGTATCGAAAATATCGATATATCGGAACTCTGCATCGATATTTTACCCATCGATGTTTTTTAATATCGATATTTTCTATCTGAATTGGCAAAGTAAAAAAGTTATTCACGACTTCCTCGAAAAAAGATAAAGTCAAATTATTAAATAAACTTAAATATATCGATATTTTTTAAGATCGATGTTTTGGATATATCGATATGTGACTGTGACATTTTGGGTATGATTAGTATACCGTTTGTCACAGTCAACGTCAGATGCAATTGAACATTGAACCGAGTGGTACAACTGTATCTGGTACTAAGTGAATTCAAATAAATCTAAATAATAGTAATACTGATAGATATGAAACCTCTTTCTGAATATAGAGAATTTTCAATAACAAATGAACCTCAATTTCCTAAATTATTGGATACTATTTACAAGATATTATGGATACAAAAAAAAATAAATCTGTAAATTCTAATCTTTAACTCTGCTCTTTCTCTTTCTTTCTTGTGATCACTTCTGGTGTTACTCCTAACAGGGCTTCTTTCATTCAATCTCAGTGCCTATATAGCTATGCACCAGTGTTATTAATACCTCCTTTTTGTTTTCTTCGAAAAAATGTATTATTTGCTGAAATATGATTGTGTTACTGGATTGTCACTGGATTGTCTCTTGATTGTCACTTTATTGTCACTTAATTGTCACTTGATTGTCACTTTATTGTCACTTTATTGTCACTTTATTGTCACTTTATTGTTACTTTATTGTTACTTTATTGTCACTTGATTGTCACTTGATTGTCACTTGATAGTCACTTGATAGTCACTTGATAGTCACTTGATCGTCACTTGATATTCACTTGGTCTTCATTTGATTTTCATTTGATTGTCACTTGATTATCTCTTATTGTCACTTGATAGTCACTTGAATGACACTTGATTAATTCTTGATTGCCACTTGATTATCTCTTATTGTCACTTGATAGTAATTTGATTGTCACTTGATTAATACCTCCTTTTTGTTTTCTTCGAAAAAATGTATTATTTGCTAAAATATGATTGTGTTACTGGATTGTCACTTGATTGTCTCTTGATTGTCACTTTATTGTCACTTAATTGTCACTTGATTGTCACTTGATTGTCACTTGATTGTCACTTGATTGTCACTTGATTGTCACTTGATTGTCACTTGATTGTCACTTAATTGTCACTTGATTGTCACTTGATAGTCACTTGATAGTCACTTGATCGTCACTTGATATTCACTTGGTCTTCATTTGATTTTCATTTGATTGTCACTTGATTATCTCTTATTGTCACTTGATAGTCACTTGATAGTCACTTGATAGTCACTTGATAGTCACTTGAATGTCACTTGATTAATTGTTGATTGCCACTTGATTATCTCTTATTGTCACTTGATAGTCACTTGATAGTAATTTGATTGTCACTTGATTAATTGTTGATTGCCACTTGATTGTCACTTGATTAATTTATACCCAATTATCACTTGATTGTCACTTGATTAGCCCTTGATCGTCACTTTATTGTTACTTGTTACTTGCTTTTCACTTGATTGTCACTTGGTCGTCACTTTTTTCCCGCTTGAAAGTCACTTGATCGTGACTAGATTGTCACTAGATTGTAACTTGATCGTCACTTGATTACTACTTGATTTTCACTTGATTGTCACTTCCTTGATTGTTTTGGCCTTTACTTGATGAAAATTCATATTGTAAAAATGAGAAAAACCAAACATGACATATTTTCACAAACACTTTTATTTAAAAAAATAATAAAAATTAAAAAATATACGTCAAATGTTTCGAATTACAACTTCTTCTTCAAATGTGACTAATTAGTTTATTTTGTATATATATTAGAAACCGAAATGTAAATTAGTTCCATTTAAAGAATAAGTTGTACTTCGAAACAATTGTGTAATATTTAATTTTTTAAAAGTTTGTGAAAATCAGTCATGTTTGGTTTTTCTCATTTTGATCATTGTCACTTGAGTTTTACTTGTTTCTCACTTGTTTGTCACTCATTTGTCATTTGATTGTCTCATGATTGTAACTTGATTGATTGTCACTCATAATTTGATTTTCATTTATTGTCATTCTACTTTTCTTACAGGTTTCAACTAAACGCCCTTTAAATATAAAAAAATTGTAATTATGAGTTCTTATTTATTTAAACAAATCGGTTTGAGCATAAAATTAAGGATCTGATGGTTTTTAAAAGAATTTTTCTTATTGATTTATCAGTTGTCGATTTACCTTAAATTAAATTAATGAAAGTATAAATATGGGAAGAAAAAATCATTAACTTGAAAGCTATACCATCTAAGCATCGCTTGTTGTTAACAAAGTTCTAAGAAAAATATATTTGCATTATTCCATTAAGACTGAAAAAAAACTCATATCTACGATCATATGGGGAACCAGAAGATATTACTGAATAAATGCTAGCAGGACTACGGCTTCTGAATCTGAAATATTTCCTTCGCTTCATTTAGCATTTAATTTTCACCTCGGAATAAAAATCAATTAAATTTCTAGAAATGTGATCTGCCAACTGTCTCTCCAACTTCTTGCAGCCTTCTTGGTGGACAAAAATAAACAATATTGGTATCACTAACAGTCCAGTAAATTGAATATACATATTTGCCCACCCTTATTCACCCTCTAAAATAATTGGCGCAGTCAGTAGGATTCGAATCTATACTTCCAAGTCCTCTGACGTATGATACACATATTTCTTGACTTAGTTACAGCAAAATTCTCATTGTAGACAACCTAATGATGACAGTTGAGTTTCTAAGTATTCCGATTTTTATCCAACACCAAAATCTGTATATGGTAAGGAGCTATAAATTTTACGAACTGTAGCAATGCCAAATGTATCATATATGTTACAATTACAATGTAGTAATCGAATAGTGAAAAAAAATAGGTGTTGTGTATGTACAAAAAATAAAGTGTAATGCAACTTGAACTCAAAGAGTTGACTCTGAAGTGCTGCAATCACAGTTCACTTTAAAAGTAGCACATACATTATAAATGAAGGAAAAAAATTTACAAAAATTCACAGACTTTTATTCTTTCATATTAGTTTTTAGTAAAGTCACGATCCAACAAAATATTTTTGTGATTTGTTTAGATTTAGGATATAGAATAATGTACAAAATTTATATAAATCTATATATTATGTAAAAAAAATATTACGGTTTAAAAATGAAAAAATTTAATGCCTTCCTGCCATTTGAGGGTCTTTACCAAGAAAAAAAAAGCTTGTTTGAATTTTTGCATCTTGCGAAGTGATAATGTTTTCAAAAGTGGCCTTTGACGTATGTTATTCTTTTTTACATGTTGCGGAGACTTTTTGGAACTATGTGTGGAATTTTACTTTCGATTTTTCTTTTTTGAATGCCCCTAAATTCTTTAAAAACATTTTATCGGAAAATATAAAAAAACACTTGTTCTATAAAAAAAATTTACAGAACTGAAATTTTTTCAGATTATTTTTATTTTGGGAAATAAAATTTTTTTATTTTAAAATTAGAAAAAAGTTACTATTTCAAAAGATTGCAAATTAAAATATTTTAAATTTTAAATAAACAACGAAATAAAAATTAAAATGATTGAAATTCACATTTTTAACATTTCTAAAATTAAATTATAGAAGTAACATTTTCGAAAACTGCAAATTTTTAAAGTTAAACTAATAATTTTTCTCATCAAAAATAACAAAGTAGTGTTAATTTATAAAAAAAAGTTTGAAATTCACATTTTTGACATGTATGTAATTAAATTAAAAATTTTAAATTACAGAAATAATTATTTCAAAAATTGTGCAAATTTTTAAAGTTTAACTCAAAATAGTAAAATTTTGGAAGTTTGATTTATATTTAATAAAAAATTAAATTCACATTTTTGACATTTTTAAAATTGAATTAATAATGTTAAATTTTAGAAATAAAAATGTCAAATATTGTGCAAATTTTGACATGCAGATTTTTAAAAATCAAGTCACAATTTTGTAACTAAAAAAATTAAATTAAAAATATTTAAAATTTACATTTTTGAAATTTATAAAATTTTAGTGAACAAAGAAAATTTCTAATAAATTATTTTTTAAAATTTTACAGGCATTCAACTCTTATAGTAGACGTTTGAGTTCTATAACTAGGCTTAATGTGTTCAAAAAAAAGTAGTAAGTGCCTTCCAAATCTATGACCACTTATGTCATCCGAGATACTAAATTTTTAACAAAATTGTGCATTTTGATGTGTTTTTATTGTAAACGGTATAACCCTGAATGGCAAGTTCTTTTTTCATATCTCTGTAAAAATTACATTTATATGAACTTTATAATGATAAGCAGAAATGACGTGAGATTGGCATTTTTAGACGGCTAACGTCCAAAATATGTGCATCTCAATACATTTTACAAAAATTACCATTTTCAAATCCAAACCATAATAAATCGTTGCTAAAAAAAGCCTAGTGTGAAAAATTTGTTGGGCAAACGTAAGAACATTTAAACATTTTAAATAGTATTGAGATACGAATATGTTTGGAGTTTCCCTTTTTAGACATGTATTCACCCAAAATCCAGGTACAAGCTTTATTTTAATGTATACTATAATATAGTTCGATGTTTAGTACATAGCATAACAAATGAAGAATAGCCTCTTTAGTCAGTATCGCAATAATACATAATTATTCAAATGACGTTGTGCTACTAGTAGAACAGTCTGAGGATTTTCCATGCAACAAAAAAAGGTTCAGTTCTACACTGTTAAGTTGTTTTATATAAATACGATGATGATATGATAGATGACGATGATATCCATATGTGCAGTTTTAATTTGTATTATTATTTTTATACGATTTAATTTATTCGTTGTGTAATTTTATTCTTTCATCGTTTTCGAACATTAATTGCACATCATTATTTCATGTCTGTATGGTGAATTAAAATAAAATTTTAAATTAATTCGTGTTTCTTTTTTCCCTTTTAACCATTCCCTAATAATAAAATTGAATACTTCCATAAACGTTTCAATAAATAGTCCAATAAATGTTTTAAAAACAAGATAAACTATTAAAAAACGTAATATATATATTATTATTGTTACCTTACAGTAATAAACTTTTTAATGTCAAAAAGAAAATTTGGTGAGCAATATAGGTATGCAAATTAAGCAATGTTTTATAAAAAAAATGGTTAATGGAAAAACGGTTCTCCGTGATTGGGCAACTTATTCAGAGAGCACTGGAAATATATATTGTTTCTAAAAAACAAGCAACAATTTGAAACAGGATTTTCGTTGTGGAATAAAAAGATTAGACGAACATGGGAGGTCTAATCATCATTTAGATCACCTCCAAATATATAAACGTCGCCTATTAAAGATAGGTAATAGAGTTGGTATAAAACTTCAAAAACAAATTAGCACTGAGCACTAAAATATTAGAGAAAAGTATAACAACACATTATTTCAGAAGTATTTCAGAAATATTTCAAATGTATCAAACATATAACATTTCAAGCATAAATTTGTAAAACATCACTGAAAATGTCTGAAACATGGTATACATATTACACAAAAGATTAATAAAAGGCCAACGATTAATGAAGAATTTCGGATTTGTAAAAAGATGGGATATATATTTTATTTCATCCTATGACCCTGTCACAATATATCCCATATCCCCTTGTCGTCGGGTCTCGCTCGGGAGAAGTTCGTTTTGCCCTGACCCCGCTCTTTCGATAAGAAGGGGTCGTGAGGGAGATATGGCCGTACTGGTGGACAATTCGGAGAGCGTAGCGAACTCGTCGAAATCACCAACTCTGTGAAGCACTTCACCAGGGAAACTTCCCCCTGACCTACATTTGCCGTGTGTAGGCCGACGCTCGATGGGGGTAGATAGTGATTTGAGTCCCAATTCAAACGAATTGGGTGCTCTCAGGTTAGGTTCGGGCCCAGACGGCGGGGATTTGGCAAACCGTCGGGTAGTGTCATTAATTTGAAAGTTATGAAAATCATGAACATTCAAATTTATAGCCGAGTTCGGCTGTCTCCACAAGGCGGCATTTTGCTCTGGGGCGGGAGTGACCGGGGGGAAAAGCCATAAAACTCTCCCCGTGTACCGTGCTCTGAAAGGAATGCCCTTCTGAGGTCAGCAGTGAAATTATCTGAATTTTTGTGGTGCATTTTTGTAATTAAAATGAATTGAAATGATTTAAAATATATTAAGTTAGTTGAACTAAGTGACGTAAATGTAAACAAACAAAGCCGAAGGTCCTTACCGACCCTTAAATAATACTAATGTGGTATAATTATAAGATCAAACGAACTTACCTGAAGTGAAGTTCGATCTTAATTATATGATGCCTCGTCGAAGTAAATAAGATATATTGTCGCCCCCTGTATATGCTTCGATTCGACCACATAGTTGAAAGCTGGAACTATTTGATATAATTCCTTCTCCACCAATCCCCTCATCTCAACACTTTGCTTTAGTCATTTCATAGCATACTTGTTGCAACTTAAAGGGGACTTTAGAAATATTGGGTGGGTCTGGAACTTATTTACTTCGACGAGGCATCATATAATTAAGATCGAACTTCACTTCAGGTAAGTTCGTTTGATCTTATAATTATATTTCTGCCTCGTCTCGTAAATAAAATATATTGTCGCTGTTTAAAGTATGTTGCAACAAAAATTACGATAAAACATTTTATTTATATTTAAAATTTATAGTCATAATTGACCCACTTTCAAGAAAACTTAAAAAAATAGAGATATGTCATGTGCTCTAAGAGGAAAAATTGCTCCATATCAATTACTCAAAATGAAGTTCATCCATAAGCTGATGGTCTGCGTAGAGGCAGCATGATGCGGCTTCCTAATTATAATGAACAGAGGCTACCACAATTACCCTTTAAGTCTTTAATTTTTTCTATATACTCTAGCAAGGTTGCTGCTACGCAAATACCTGGGTTTATATAAAATAAAACGGAAGGTTTAACATGTGATAAACTCTATTGTTAGCTGATATCTTTACTTTTTTCGTTACCTTTTTCTGAATTACTTGTACTTTTCTGACAATTCTTTATCTCTATGGCTATATAATTTGAATGTGCTAACCAATATATAAGACCAGTAACACTGCTAATTTATTGGTAAGATTTTGACACTACATTTATGTCCCACGTGTTTTCTTATTTAAGCACATCTGGTCTTAAACCTAAAAAACTTCTAAAAAATCTTTTTACCTGAAAATATTGTGCCATTTCAGGTTCAGCTATTTGCGCTATATCTAATCTGTAACAGTTTAGTGAATTATATTAAGAATCACTATAAAATTGTCTTGTTAAATATTCTAACATTGACTTCCAATTACAATTTTAATCGGGAGTTATATTTTTTTGGCATAGTATCCAATATCCATGAGAGTTTACTGAATAATATATACCAGGGAAAATATTCCTGAGAAAGGATGGGTTATCCTATCAAAAGAAAGTAAGTCCTTATTAGGAGTGAATATCAATGTCTGATCCACTCATAGCAATAAAAATAAAAATAACAGATACCAAGGCTGAGAGTCCCATAGTGGTACCACTACCACGACTTTCACCTTTTTGTTTACTGTAGTAGTACTTATACAATTATATTAAAAGGCGGAAAAGTATAAAATTAAAGATTTTAACCAGTTAAAAATGCATTACTGGCTACTGCGTTCGGGTTTCCCAGCCAAGATATAAATCGTTTACATTTAGTATTTATTATACTTTCAAATAAGTTTTTTCCGGGATACCGGAACGGTTATTCTTTTAAAGAACGAAAAACTGCTATTCACCATTCCGTCTACTATTCTAAATAACGGAAAGCTTTATCAGCTCGATAATTAAATTAGGAAAAATATAAAGAGGCAACGGTTCACATCATCGCCAAATTGTATGGAGTCTTAAACTTGGGATATTATACACTTCCCATTCTGTTAACACATTAAAATTATAGAGTAGCCACAATGTTATCTTCTCGGTACAGTATATTAATTTATGGTTTTTCGTTTGTAAAAATATTTTAACCTGATCAAAACTGATACAAGCTGTAGAAAATTTATATGATACTCTTGTTCAGATTCTGACCAATAGACCCATTGCAGAACACGCTCCATCCCTTCTTGAAAGCGTCTGTAGAAATCTCAATATCAAAGAAATCTACACGAATATGATATATACTATCACGTAATTTATTAATCCAGCATAACAAAACATTTGCTAACTCTTTAGATATTTTCATTACTGAATTGTTATCCCCTTTTGCTTTTTACGATCTAAGAACTTTTCTCACTCTATCTTTGTATAAAGTAAAGAGTATTGTATTGCTGGATATAGGTAGAAAACTAGTTTCCCCTACAATGTATAAAATTCTCTAATGGTCAGTTCATCTTTCTTGTACTGAAAATTATTTTATAATTTTATATAAGAAAACCAGTATAAAAAGTTAGTTTTTCTAGAAATCCAATAGTTTCTGAAAAAACTTAATACATAGTGTCTAATATGAATTGCCTGTTAACAAAAAACATCTATGTAGACGTTATATTAAAAACTCTCCTTCATAGGAAATAAATTAGTTGCTTCGTCAGTTTTGTAAATACAAATGGGGCAACACTTAACCCAAAAAACAGACAATTTGTACTCGTACAAAGAGTTCTTATATTTGAATATTTATTTATTATTTTGAGATTAATTAGTACTACATGATGAGCATCCCTTAAGTCCCCCTTTGCCATGAAACAACATGGCCGATATTACTTTATGAAATTCTATTTTGAAATGTTTTGTTCTAATGAAACATTTTTAATTTAAGAAAAAAACGGCTCGACCCGTCTAAAAAACCTTTTGAAAAAGAATTGGCCCTCACATGGCTCTGCTTTCTGGACAGCACCCATCTTTAAACGTTTACAACACATTTTCTATAATATTAAGCTCGAAAACCGGCCAATTAGATTGTGTAGGTATAATCGTCTGTCTATGCCTCTTTATAAACGGTATAGAATAGCTACTAAGCCATGACGAAATTTAAATTCTATCCCATGTAGTAATCGGAATGTAGCTCAATATACGTAATGAGAAGCTGATGTCACAATCAGATTAAAATGAAGATGTAACTCATGATTATCCGATGAAGCAGTTAAGGATGTACACTTACTATGGATCTCATAAATATATATAAAAAATAATTCCGATGTCTTACTCGAGATGTAGCTTAAAATAAATAGTCAATATCTGATATCACAATCAGATTGATATTAGGATGTAACTCATTATTATTAAATGTCATGATCTTGATGACGAATTATAGGTTGTATAGGTACTTGCTTATTATATCCGATATCTTAGTCGGAAAATAGCACAAAATAAATATTGAATATCTGATTTTTCAATCGAATTAAAATGAGGATGTAACTCGTGATTCGGACCATAACTATATAATGCAGTCAAAAATGTATACTTATTTTAATTTTATTACTACATATAAATTATATCCGATTTTGTAACCGGAATGTAGCCTAATATACCCACATAATGAATGTGTGATGTCACAACCAGTCTGAAAATTAGGATATAACTCTTGATTATCCGATCCTATCCAATCTGATTCAATGGCGCAGTCCAGGTAGGGCTGTCAGATTTTCAGAAATGAAAAGCGGGAGGTTTTAATTTTTGAAGAAAAAAACATTTATTTTAATTAAATACCTAAATATACAAAAATAAATAAACAAAAACAAATTTCAATTCCTGATTAATAAAACATAGGTAATCTGCCTATTCTTAATTTTGGTATAATTTTTGGCAATCTTCAAGTCACAACTACATTTGTATAAACAAACACTTAAAAAAATTAAAGGGAAGTAAAAAGCTCAAAGTCTGTCGACCACATAAATTTATTAGGTTGCAAGCGCTTTCGACCTAAAAGGTCATCATCAGGCAAAAAATTTTTTGTGAGTAGGTACAATCTGCAATAATAATTTAAGGTATAACAAAACGTTTTTTATAGAAATGCTAGGTGTCTTACCACTATGTTTCCACAGAAAAATAAGTATGTTGAATTAAAATTTAAGTAAATTGTAAAAATTGGCACAGACTGCCTCCCTCATTCGAGGTTGGATCCAGTTCTAGTTTGAATTTCGCCTGCCAACTGAGGCATCATTCTGTTTCTATAGTAAGAGAATTTTTTTCTTTTCTCTAGGCTTCAAACATTAGACTAAAAATGCTCTCACTCATCGCGTTTGAGTGAGGAAGAGAAAAAACAAGAGCAAATTTTAAAAAAAATTGGAGATCTATGGCTCTTAAAATAATAAACCCATTGCTGGTAAATTTTAATGTCTTTAAAATTTAGTGGTGGGTTTTCCAAATATGATGACAACTTTACAAATTCTTCTAAAATAGGTCAATATTTACACCAATGGCAAACTCATCAGAATTTTTTACGAAATCGTCTAATTTAGGGTTTGTTTTCAAATCCATCGCCCCCAGACATATAAAAAATGGCGCTTGTAGAGATTACGACGTTTGTAGATATATAGACGGAATGACCGATAATTTGATAGCATCATTAGTATATTAATAATTTTTTAATATCTATTCAATGTAAATTCGTAGTAAATTAGGAGATTTCTGAAAAATCGGGAGGTTTATACCTTAGTTTAAAAAGCGGGAGGGAGTGTGAGAAATCGGGAGGCTCCCGCCTAAATCGGGAGGTTTATACCATAGTTTAAAAAGCGGGAGGGAGTGTGAGAAATCAGGAGGCTCCCGCCTAAATCGGGAGGTATGGTAGCCCTAAGTCCAGGATAATTTGGATTGTAAAAATATATCTTGTCTCGTAATTGAAATAAACTGATATCACAATCAGATTAAAAAAGAGGATGTAATTCATAATTATTTGATGTCATAACTTGATGAAGCAGTAGAGGATATATACTTACATAATAGTCTGATGTCATAAACGGATATAGGTATGGCTTCTAAATCATAAATGTCCAATGTCACTATCAGAATATTCTTCAATAACATAATCAAGAAATATTTTAAATACTCTTAGAAAATATTCTGTTATTGTAACCATCTACTGTTGTCACAAACAATATGTAAATATTCGTTATACTTACCAAACAGTGCAGGATTTTCTTATTATTAACCTTCATCACAAACAGTCCAGGAAACTCATTGATATCACTGTTATCAAAAACAGTCAGCCATTGATATCTACTGTTATCACAGTCAGTCATTGATATCTACTGTTATCACAAACAGTCAGCCATTTTAATATCATTGATTGCTTAAATATCAATGAAAAACATAAAATAAACTTGGTGGGTAA
This sequence comes from Psylliodes chrysocephalus, assembly GCA_927349885.1. Taxonomy (NCBI): domain Eukaryota; kingdom Metazoa; phylum Arthropoda; class Insecta; order Coleoptera; family Chrysomelidae; genus Psylliodes; species Psylliodes chrysocephalus. The sequence goes on from OV651819.1 coordinate 14,146,659, forward strand.
AATTTATTACTCTGGACTAAGACATGTACAATATGTAAATACCAAGTTGTATAATACCAAATAAAATGAAAAATATATAAAGTGAAAACCATTGATGTTTATGATTTACCTGTGAAACGTAATATCCGCTTCTTTCTTGTCGCTATAATTTTTACGTTGATATGCCACACAATAAACCAATTATTAAATGTCGTTTAATTCAAAAATCTGAAATAAACACGAACAAAAACTTTGGTGTCACTGAAATGCTAAACACCAAAATAATGGCGGCCAATAGATATACTTGTTACGCGTCCTCTCTTTATTACCTAGTCTAAGATTGGCTTCCAAAAGAATCGCCCAATCAAAAGGCTGGCCTAATCGATTACCAATTTAAATTTTTGTTTATTACTAGGGATGGGCAAATTAATCGATTATTTTTTTTAAGGGAATAATCAGTTTTTTAATAATAGAAATAATCGATTATTAATTTTAAAAATCGCCCACCCCTTCTGGTAAAAGATGAATTTTAATTTTTTTTATAAGAAACCACTAGTTATTGAACTGAGCGTAGAATCGTGTGCGTTTATCGGAGAATTGGGTTATCTGACAGAAGAGAATCGAGAAACTTTTGGCGACATTGATACAGACATAAAATCGATGATGGTTTGAATTTTTAGGTTTAAGACGGTTAAATAAAAGCAAACGACAGTGAAAAGAGATCTTTAATATATTTAATTATTTATCTGCACAACGAAACAAATAAGTCGATATATAAAGGAAGAAATTCAGTAAATAAATTTACTTTTTTATTATATACAGAGTTATTACATAATAATTATTGTACTATTGTGCAAAAATTATGCATCTTATTCATGTCTACTATAAATATATAATAATAATATATCGAAAAGCTAACAGAGTAGCCGAATTTATAACAAATCTGTATATTTATATCTAAAAATTAAGACTAAAAAATATTTAAAATTAATAAATAAATACATTTAAAAACTATTCTAAAAAAGTATTCAATTTAAAAAATAATTTAAATTCGATAGTTTTAAATGCAATAAAATGTATTACTGAAATTTAGTAACAGACATAAACGCCATTTATAAATATCTTTGGTAAACAATTTGACACCTTTGGTAAATAAACACAATGCTCCGAAAGTAAAAGGGCCACAAAATATATTTTTTAATTCTCCAATTAGAACTCCAAAAAATGGATAATTCCGACTTAGAACTTGGAAATATATAACTTAGTACACAGAAAAATTGATTATTTCGACATTAAACTTTTTGTAGGACTTAGAACTCTGAAAAATCAATTTTTCTGACGTAAAAATAAAAAAAAGGAATTATTTAATATTAAAAGTTGGAAAAATATATTATTCCGACTTAGAACCCGCAAAAATACATTATTCCGAGTTATAACTCCAAAAAAATCTATTTTCTGACATAAAATCGAAAATAATTTTTTTTGCGTTCTTTCTGAGTTCTAAGTCGAAACGATCTATTTTTTTCTTACTTCTAAGTCGGAATTTTATCTTTTTCCGAGTTCTAAGTCGGAAAAATCGATTTCTCCTGGTATTAAGTCGAATAAATCTATTTTTCTGTGTTATAAAGTCGATTTTTCTAAATTCAAAGTAGAGAAAATGAAAAAAATATTGTGCTCCTTCTACGCTTCCGTAAGATGCCACGTCACTACATCCGTTACCAAAAATAATAGAAATAATTCGACAAATAGAAGTAATATCATTAAAAAGAGATAAAAAAAACTTTGAATATCTAACACCTAAAAAAAAGGGTGTTTGTTAATTTTTGTTTTTCGAAATGGCAGTGTTTTAATATGCTATTTGGTGGTGTCGATTTGTATTTTGGGGTGATAGCTGGTTATGTAGACATTTCACTTCTATGCTTTGCTTTAATGTTCACGAAATTTTAATTAAAATAATTTTCCTATATTTACAAGTAAGAAAAAAAAAACGAAATGTGTGTGTGTAAACGAGTATATTTTATAAATTGCATAGATCCACCAACTCTTAGGAATTTAAGGGGTATCAACAATTGAAAATAGTATATTGAGCAAGTATGAAGGGTATTAAAATATTTTAAATATTAAAAAGATTCTCAAAATGATAACGTAGAATATAAAGTACTTTGAAAAACAGCTAAAACAAATAGAAAGTTACTGCTACTAAAAAAAAAAGGAACTTTTATCAACAGATAAAAAATCGAAGCAACCTGCACTCTTCTTCAGATATAGAGACGGATGAACAGCAAGAATAGAGGGAAATAATTTTTCAATGAGGAACAAGTTAAAGAACCAACCTGTGAAAATTTTCTTTTTTATTTGCCTGTGATTAATTCTGAATTTAAAGTCGAAATTTCAAGATTAAAGTCGTAATTGCGACTTTAGTCTTAAAATTTCAATTTTGAACTTTAAGTTTCTACTTTGACTCATAAAATTTAAAATGAAATCTCAAAAGTTAGATTTTTAAACTCGGAATTTCGACTTTGGCGTGTTTAAATTCAAAATTCCGAATTGAAAGTTGAAATTTTTAGATTAAAGTCGAAATCCCAAATTTTAATTTCAAACTTGAAATTTCCTGTTTAAACTCAAAAGTTCCAAGTTAAAAGTCAAAATTTCGGCTTCAAAGTCATTCTTCAAGATTATAGCCGTAATGGTCGTGTGCTCAATCTTCCGTCTTGCGATATGGCACAAACAGTAGATAGTAATCTAAGCACTTTTATCTCGCAGAGTGTAAGATGAAGGGTGGCAAGTCGAAAATGAGGAACAACTAAGTCATAGAAGTTTTATAGAAAAATACACGAAATAGGTGTTTAAGTTAACAAACTGAGTCATCAATTACAGTGCAACCTCTTTAATCCGAACACCTAATTATCAGACCTTGTTCGGATTATCGAATTGTTCGGATTAACGAATATACAATAAAACACATGTCACACATTTTTAGACCTTTAGATCTATGTATGTATATTGATTTTTGTACATTTAAATGCATTATCAACCTACATATGGGCGACGCGGGCCGCGCTGCAGGTCTTTTCCTGTCAGCATTCGGATTACATAGGCGGCGTTCGGACTATCTCGCATCACGATTTGCGTTCGGATTAGCGTAATTCGGATTATCGTGGGTTCGGATTATCGAGGTTTCACTGTATAGCAAATAATAAAGGGTTATATATTTTGTGAAAAAACTATTGGGATATGTCATTAAAAAAATCAAATTAAAATTAGTAATACATAGGGAGAAGGTAATAATATGAATTTATTAATTTACTAACTTTTTTCATAGAATTGGTGGACCGGCGATATTTCTTTAAAATTTTTACTTTAGTGCTAATTTTAAGGCAGGGAACTAACATACTTTTTACAAGTAAGCTCATCGTTATATAAGAAAATCAATCGCGGTCCTAATTTTTATTTCATTTAAATATAACTTAATAATGTAATCCAATTGATTGCAATCACTTTCCGTTTTACCTAATTAATTATCATCCTTGCATTGAATTCTGTAACAGTATTTTGTATCCTTAATAAATTAAAAACAAAACCAACGCATAAAAAGAAGATGTGGAAGATGTGTAATAAGAAGGTATAAAAATGTTTTTAATTAAATAACTAAAATTTTGATTTTAAACTGAATTTTGGCTGACTTTAAAATCGAAAATCGACATTAATATCGGATTTTCGATCACGATTAATCGAAATTTTAATGGGAAAATATCAATATTTTCCCACTTTAAACTCAAAATTCGACTTCCAACAACATTCTAACTTTAAAATCAAGACATTCCGAATTAAGTCAAAATTTTTCCGACTTTAAACTCAAAGTTTTGACTTCAAAGTCGAAATTTTAACTTTAAAGTTAGAATTTTGAAATTTTTCAGACTTTAAAATCAACATTCAAAATTTAAAATCGAGAAATACCAATTAACAATCGAAATTTTTCTGATTTTAAACTCAAAATTTTGATCAAAGTCCAAATTCGGAATTTAAAATCCAAATTCCGAGCTTAAAATGGAAATTTTTCCGATAACCTCAAAATTTTGACTTCAAACCCGAAATTCTAAATTTAAAATCGAAATATTGAGATTAAAGTCGTAATTTCAACTTTAACTTCGGAATTTTTACTTTGACTTTAAATTGGAAATTTCAACTTAAAAATCGGATTTGCGATCGCGTTTAAATCGGAATTTCTACTTTAATTGCGAAATCTCGAAACAAAATTCGATTTTAAACTCAAAAAGTCGATATTCCAAATTTTACATCGAGAAATTCCGATTAACAGTCGAAATTTTTCATACTTTAAACTCAAAATTTTGATTTCAAAGTCGAAATTCCGAATTTAAAACTGAAATATTAAGATTAAAGTCGAATTTCTAACTTTAAAGTAAAAATTTCGGGTTTAAAATCGAAATTTTTCTGATTTCAAATTAAAAATTTCGACGTCAAAGTCGAAATTCCAAATTAAAAATCGAAAATTTGAAAATAAAATAGGAAATTCGACTTTAACCTAGGAATTTTGACTTTGACTTTAAATTCGAAATTTCCATCACGCTTAAATCGGAATTTCAACTTAAATCGAGATATCGAAATTTTTTAAGACTTTAAAATTAACAAACAAAATTTTTCCGACTTAAAACTCAAAATTTTGGTCAGTCGAAATTCCGTTTTTAAAACTGAAATATTAAGATTAAAGTCGAATTTCTAACTTTAAAGTTAAAATTTCGAGTTTACAATCGAAATTTTTCCGATTTCAAACTAAAAATTTAGACGTCAAAATCGAAATTCCAAATTAAAAATCGAAAATTTGAGAATAAAATAGGAATTTCGACTTTAACCTAGGAATTTTAACTGACTTTAAATTCGAAATTTCCATCGCGCTTAAATCGGAATTTCAACTTAAATCGAGATATCAAAATTTTTAAGACTTTAAAATTAACAAACAAAAATTTTCCGACTTTAACCTCAATATTTCGACTTCAAACCCAAAATTCTAAATTTAAAATCGAAATATTGAGATTAAAGTCGGAATTTCGACTTTAACTTCGGAAATTTGACTTTGACTTTAATTATAAATTTTAACTTTAAAATCGGATGTTCGATCGCGTTTAAATCGGAATTTCTACTTTCGCGAAATCACGAAAAAATTTCGATTTCCAACTAAAAAAGTCGATATTCCAAATTTAACATCGAGAAATTCCGATTGACAGTCGAAATTTTTCCGATTTTAAACTAAAAATTTCGACTTCAAAGACGAAATTCCGAATTTAAAATCGAAATATTAAGATTAAAGTCGAATTTCTAACTTTAAAGTTAAAATTTCGAGTTTACAATCGAAATTTTTCCGATTTCAAACTAAAAATTTAGACGTCAAAATCGAAATTCCAAATTAAAAATCGAAAATTTGAGAATAAAATAGGAATTTCGACTTTAACCTAGGAATTTTAACTGACTTTAAATTCGAAATTTCCATCGCGCTTAAATCGGAATTTCAACTTAAATCGAGATATCAAAATTTTTAAGACTTTAAAATTAACAAACAAAAATTTTCCGACTTTAACCTCAATATTTCGACTTCAAACCCAAAATTCTAAATTTAAAATCGAAATATTGAGATTAAAGTCGGAATTTCGACTTTAACTTCGGAAATTTGACTTTGACTTTAATTATAAATTTTAACTTTAAAATCGGATGTTCGATCGCGTTTAAATCGGAATTTCTACTTTCGCGAAATCACGAAAAAATTTCGATTTCCAACTAAAAAAGTCGATATTCCAAATTTAACATCGAGAAATTCCGATTGACAGTCGAAATTTTTCCGATTTTAAACTAAAAATTTCGACTTCAAAGACGAAATTCCGAATTTAAAATCGAAATATTGAGATTAAAGTCGAAATTCCGACTTCAAAGTCAAACATCCGAGTTTAAAATCGAAATTTTTCCGATTTTAAGCTAAAAATTTCGACTTTAAAGTTGAAATTCCTAATTTAAAATCGAAAATTTGAGATTAAAGTGTTTCACTTTATTATCGAAATTTCTTCTTTAAAATTGGAATTTCTATCGCGTTTAAATCGAAATTTCATCTTTAATTGCGAAATCTCGAAATTCTTCCGACTTTAAACTAAAAAAATAGACTTCATTTAATATTCCAAATTTAAAATCGGGAAATTCCGAATTAACTATCGAAATTTTTCCGACTTTCAACTCAAACGACTTCAAAGTCGAAATTCCAAATTTAAAATCGATAGTCTGAGATTAAAGTCGGAATCTCGACTTCAACCAAGGAATTTTGACTTTAACTTAGTAAGTCAAACTTTCATGTTTTAATCGAAATTCTGATTTTAAATTCGGAATTTCGAATTTAATCTCCACATTAAAATCGGAATTTTTAAATTAAACGCGAAATTTCGACGTTTAAAGTCAAAGAAAAGAAATTCCGAGTTCACAGTAGAAATTTTTCCGACTTTAAACTAAACATTTCCCGAGTTGTAAAGTCGAAATCTGAATAATAACATGGTATATTACCTTCTACGCCTTCGTACGTAACAAAAATTGATAACAGAAAGAGTAAGAAAAAACCGATTTAAGATTTGGCAAAACCATGGAAAATATACGAAAACAAGCACAGAAAATAAGAACATGAAACCCAATTGTATAATTTCAAATATTTTGATTGTAGCAATTATATTTTTAAAACGTTCCGCTACATCTTCTTTTCGAATTATTTAAAGGTTACTAACAATTTTATTTAGTTAAATATCAACAATTTTTATTGTAGTCATAGAACCGGTCAAATTTCAAATTTTTAAACATCAAGAACATATTTTTTTTTGAATTCATTGATAAAAGAACCGATTTTTTTATCCAATTGTCAATAATTACTTTAAGAACTTTGTAACACATACGATCCGATAACATTTCATTAAATTTACAATCTAAAAATAAAAGTTCTTCGAAATTAGTCAACAGCAAGTCAAGCTTTTGGGTCCCATTCGAATTGGTAAAAAAAATGCATTACAAAACTAGATAAAAGATTAACAGGCATTTCATAATTTTCCTTTAAAATCTGATGAATATTTTCAGTTTTTAAGTTTGTAAAACTATCAAATGTCATAAGTCAATGACAATGTCACTATGGTTGCGTTAAGGTTTCTTGTAAAGTCAATTTTTCACCTTCGTTAAATAAAAAATAACTTTGTAAGAAAGAAAAAACATAAAAATAATTAAGAATTGGAATGGGACCCGGGTCGCTTATTAACACAACAACGTGGGAGTATTAAAAAAAATTCACTGAACCCAGGACGCGGGCACCCACAAAGGTTCGGTTTCCAACCGATTGGCGGCGCTGAGCAACTGGCTGAACGCCAACGCTAAATCATCGTTGACGATGGTCTCGTCAAAAAAATGATCGTAGAGGAATTCGATCCTAGCCGCTGCTTTCATTATATCATTAAATTCGTCTTCCTACAATTAAAATTACAGATTAAAATGTTTTCTACATCTATAACAAAATTTCTTGTTATACAAAGTTAATTGAACCCTCAATATAAATTAAATTTGAATATTTAGTACAGAAAATTGTAATAATTATTTAATGATATAAATTGAATTGACGTTGTTTGTAATTTGTATTAAAAATTCAAATTTAATTTATATTGATGATTTAATTATTAATTTTGCATGACAAGACATTAGTTTATCCCCTAAAATGCCCATCTAGCTTCGTTAAAATTCTTTAGCGTTTCAAAGCTACGTCTTTACATCGACTCTTCATTCATTTAGCTTACAAGCTAAAATTAAAGCGCACCTTTAACATTGCCGTGACGTTAATTGTAACTGAGCAACATCCGCTGCAACATTTAGAATTCCAACCCTATAAATGTTTGAATTCCATGTCAATGTTTGGAATAATACACAAAAGTAGATGAAGAAGACTAACACACTATAAGAAAGTATAAATTCGCTTTCATATTGTTTAACGATGATGAAAAATAAAAAAAACGCATTATTTGGTAAAACCTTAGAGAATATCATTCAAAAAACTAAAATTTTGAGATTTCCATAAGAAACTTAAGAATATAAGAAAAAAATGTATTATTAGGTAAAATCTGAAGGGTTATTAAAAAACTGCAATTTTGAAATTTCTATATTTTCTAAAATCTTAAAGAAAAAATAAAAAAAGTTAAAATATATATAAGAATCTATAAAAAAAGAAAAACGCATTAAAACCTTAAAGAATGTCGTTCAAAAAACTTCAATTTAGAAAACAATATTGATAAAAAACTTAAATTATGAGATTTCCATAAGAAACTTTAAAAAAAGGAAAACATTATTTAGCAAAATCTTGAAAATATCCATCAAAAAACTTAAATTTTGAGATTTCCATTAGAAATTCAAAAATAAGGAAAAAATGATTACTAGGTAAATCATTAAGGAATATCATTCAAAAAACTTCAATTTAGAAAAAAAAAAGAAAAAACGCATTAGCTAGGTCACACCTTAGAGAATATATTAAATTGGCATTATTTGGTAAAACCCTAAAGAACATTATTCAAAACAGGCAATTTTGAGATTTTCACAAGAAACAAGAAAAAACACATTATTTGGCAAAACCTTAAAGAATATCAAAAAATAAACTTCAATTATAACATTTCCATAAATAAAAAGAAAAAAAAAAGCAAAACATTATTTAGTAAAACTTTAGAGAATATATTAAAAGAAGGTATTATTTGGTAAAAGCTAAAACATTGTTTAAAAAACTTTAATTTTGAGATTTTTACAATAAACTTTCAAAAAAACGCATTGTTTGGTAAAACCTTAAAAAATATCAATATCCATAGAAAACATAAAAAAACTATTTGGCTAGATCTCATTCAAAAAACTTCCACTTTTGAGTTTTCCGTGGGAAACTTAAAAAAATATATGAAAAATCGAGTTGTGGTAAAACAAAGAATCGACGTTGCCGCGGTGAAACCTCCTACGTACATTTTATCAAAATTTTCAGAAGACAAAAAAAAACGTAACAATTTTGTTCTGATGCCTATTACGCACAAGGGAGGTTTCATTTTTGATCTAAAATCACAAGAGTTTAAAAGAAAATTACATTGGAGGTTTCGCTAAACTGTAGAGAATGATATTTTCTATGAAATGGCATAAAATCTTAAAATGTGATAAAATGTCAGATAGAAGGTTTCACCGCGGCAACGACGGAATATCGATCAAAAAACTGCAAATTTAAGATTTCCATAAGAAACTTAGATAAGAAAAACGCATTATTTGGTAAAACCTTAAAGAATATCTTTAAAAAACTTTAATTTCCTAAAGAAACTATTTAAAACTCTTAACATTTTATATGAAAAAGACAAAGGAGCAGATATAACTTTACTTTTTACATAGATGGCAAAATAATGCTAGTGAATACTCAGATCTTGGATTACCTTTTACTTTACCCACAAAAATAGTTGAGTTGTAACCAAAACAATATTATACTTTTGTAAAGAGATTTTGTGTTGTAGCATTATAAAAGGTAAGTAGGTAAATATTTCTAAGAATCACTTTAAAGAAAATGGTGATAAACAAAATTGTAATAAGAATTAGTAAGATTTACGTCATTTTTTAAGAGAAAACCGTTAAATTTACAAAAAATATATTTTCAAAATCAACTACTCATAAAAACTGTATAATAAACTAAAAATAAAAGCTCAATATTCTGCCGTTTAGAAAGAATCCTAAATAAATACTAAATAATTTCAATTTGTTATTATTCTAAAGAGTTGTTTTTTAAGATGTACCATTCTTTCTCCAAGTGACCGATATAAGAAAAAATCGCATTAGTTGTTAAAACCTTGGAAAATATTAAAAAAATAAAACAATATTGTGTTAAACCTTAGAAAAATATAAGAAAAAACACATTATTTCGAAAAACTAGAAGAATATATAAATAACGCATTATTTGGTAAAACCTTAGAAAACTTAAGAATAGACAATTCTTTTGATGAAAACATTTTCTATTTATTATGAAAAACCGTCGAAACCAACCTACTTAATTTAGTGTACACAAATAAAAATCAACTCACCGTAAACCCTCTGGAATTATTAATATCGAACGTAGACCGGGCGTGATAGGCATTCCTCGTCTCCTTGAGCACCTCTAAACTCGGAGGTTTGATGTAAATAATGTACGGCTTTAACTGCGGCACCCTCAGCATCTTCAGAGCCTGGTAATGCGGATTCAAAATGCATACTTTCCCCGCGTTGACGATGGCTTTAACGCTTTCCGCCGACGTCCCGTACAAATTACCTTTGTACTCGCCGAATTCTATGAACTTTCCCTTCTCGATGTCCTTCTCCATGTCCTCACGTTGCACGAAGAAGTACTCCTTGCCGTTCTCTTCGCCTGGCTTCATCGGTCGCGAGGTAACTGCGATAAAATCCGCTTTAATAGGTAAGAAAACTAGAACCCCCTATGTTTATTTTATAATATGATAAATCTTTTGTTTGCCCGACTATAAGCAGGAAACAATTTGGCTCCCAACGTGGGGCTTAAACTTCTTCAAAGAGCTTAAAATCATAAAGCAAAGAATTATTGAGGGTATTGAACATAAAGGTATCTAAAGAGACAATTATATTGAGTATTAGGTTGTATAATAAAAATAAAACTTACACGGAGTAGGAGTCTTGTACTTCTTGGTATTAGTATCGATCAGCCTCCTCTTCAATTCGTTGCGTCCTATTCCTGGGGCACCGATCAGCACCAGGGGCCTGAACATGCCCGGTCGTGGATATAACTTGGCCACCTCTTCGTAGGTAGCGATTTGTTCGCGATCAAAATCGTCGTTTTCCGCTATATCATAGATAATCTTTTTAGTTTTAGGCTTTGATGCGCAATGAGGTGATTTAGGTCGGCAGGTTATAGCAGGCAAAGCTGAAACAGAGCAAAGCCCTACGGCCGCCGAAACGTCGATGGTTAGTTATGAATGTGGATGATTGAACGTGCATGGTGGGTTGTGGTTCAGATAGATTACGGATTTATTTTAGTCGGTCGTAAGGGATTTCATGCAGGGATTTCACACATTTGGAAAATCATGGCAAATATAGGAAAAAACGCATTATTTGGTAAAATCTTACAGAATCTAATAGCTCCTAATTATTTGGTAAGACCGTTGGAGCATATAAGAAAAAACGCATTATTTGTTAAAACCATTAAAAATGAAAGAAAACAGCTTAATAATTATTGGTTATTTAAATTAAAACGTTTTTATTTATAATAAAGAACCATCTAAACGAATTTACCTAAGTTACAAAAATCCGCAGACCCTCTGGAATTATTATTGTTTAACGTAGGCACCTGGTAAACTAAGGTTGTAAAATAGACCTTCAATATACACCTTCTTAACATCTGGTTGTGATAACTGAAGAACTACACATGCAGCTTCTACAGAAACTATTCTAAACCTTCCAGATCTAGTCTTAAAAGCCTACTGGTTAAATATAATTTCTCAAAGTTAATTATAACTGAAATAAAGTAAAACCAAATATACTCGAACACTTCGGATGAGACTGCATAAAATTCCTTACGCCGCATGTTTATATGGCTAAAAAGCAAATGCTTCAATTTTGTTGATGTTCATTTTGAAGCAACATTTGTATTAATTATGCTAAAAAGAACAAAACGTGATAACATTTTGCGCCACTTTAGTGTCATTTAGTACTGATTTGTTTATACACGTCGAATAGGACCAAAAAAATAACGTACACACAAGAAGTAAAAGAGACTCTACCCTGAAGCCCTGAGGAACACCATGTATTTTAGTTTTGTATAATTATTTCTGAGTTGAAATGTTTTTCAACAGTTCACATTGAACAAATACAAACTATTAAGAATGAATATTAATATTGATTATTAATATTGAATATTAATATTAAATATTAATATTAAATATTAATATTAAATATTAATATTAAATATTAATATTAAATATTAATATTAAATATTAATATTAAATATTAATATTAAATATTAATATTAAATATTAATATTAAATATTAATATTAAATATTAATATTAAATATTAATATTAAATATTAATATTAAATATTAATATTAAATATTAATATTAAATATTAATATTAAATATTAATATTAAATATTAATATTAAATATTAATATTGAATATTAATATTGAATATTAATATTGAATATTAATATTGAATATTAATATTGAATATTAATATTGAATATTAATATTGAATATTAATATTGAATATTAATATTGAATATTAATATTGAATATTAATATTGAATATTAATATTGAATATTAATATTGAATATTAATATTGAATATTAATATTGAATATTAATATTGAATATTAATATTGAATATTAATATTGAATATTAATATTGAATATTAATATTGAATATTAATATTGAATATTAATATTGAATATTAATATTGAATATTAATATTGAATATTAATATTGAATATTAATATTGAATATTAATATTTCAATTGAATATTGAATATTAATATTGAATATTAATATTGAATATTAATATTGAATATTAATATTGAATATTAATATTGAATATTAATATTGAATATTAATATTGAATATTAATATTGAATATTAATATTGAATATTAATATTCAATATTAATATTGAATATTAATATTGAATATTAGTATTGAATATTAATATTGAATATTAATATTTCAATTGAATATTGAATATTAATATTGAATATTAATATTGAATATTAATATTGAATATTAATATTGAATATTAATATTGAATATTAATATTGAATATTAATATTGAATATTAATATTGAATATTAATATTGAATATTAATATTGAATATTAATATTGAATATTAATATTGAATATTAGTATTGAATATTAATATTGAATATTAATATTGAATATTAATATTGAATATTAATATTGAATATTAATATTGAATATTAATATTGAATATTAATATTGAATATTAATATTGAATATTAATATTGAATATTAATATTGAATATTAATATTGAATATTAATATTGAATATTAATATTGAATATTAATATTGAATATTAATATTGAATATTAATATTGAATATTAATATTGAATATTAATATTGAATATTAATATTGAATATTAATATTGAATATTAATATTGAATATTAAGATTAAATACTAAGATTGGGTATTGAGATTAAGTATTGAAATTGAGTATTGAGATTAAGTATCAAGACTTATTATTAAGATTGAATATTAGGAGCGAGTACTAAGATTGAATATTTCATAATAATTTATGAATGAAACATGATTTTTGCGAAATATGAATGAATGATTATTCAGACTAAACAACGAAAAGCAGCAGTAAGCCGAGCAAAGAAGCCATAACACCATCTAGTTTCTATAAATGACTTACCATCTTCACCTTTTTTATTAGTTTGCGTCCTATCGTGAATGATTCTTCGTTCTTGAAGGGCTCGACTCGGTATGAGGCCGGCGCGCATGTTTCTATCCCCCTCTTTTCTAGCCTGCCACCTGCATTTAAAGGATAAATCGTACACCAAGTCATAAAACTGGATATTAGGAAATAAAATCGGAGAACATCAGTAATGAATATGGGAGGCTATGGTGGAACAAATCTGGATAATATCGAGGGACATAACAGAAGGGCATCATGATTAAAAATCAGGAAGGACACCAAGGTTACGAAAGTTTCTTACCAATAAGCGTCGTCTTGCGAAACTATGTGAAGGACGTCTCCTTTCCTGAAATCCAGTCCGGCTTCTTTGCAAGGAATATAAGGATCGACGGAAGAATCGTAGTCGAAATGCGCTCTAACTCTAACTTTGCTTTCCCTCGCACCGCCCTTACCGTCGGCCGGTACCAATTTGAAGGTTATCGTTCCTTCGGAGTTTTGCTAAAAAATTTACGAAAATTAGAAACTTCATCTGATGTAGAAGACTGTGACAATTTATCAAAATAACACATTATTTGGTAAAACCATAAGGAATATAAGAAAACAAAAATTATGTGGTAAAACCTTAGAGAATATGAGGAAAAAATCGAATTATTTGGTAAAACCTGAGAATATAGTTAAGGTATTTTAAAAATAAAACAGCCCAAGAGTGGAACCTCGCAGTACTCATAAAATATTTTAGATTTAATTAAAACTTATTACCAAAATTTGTAAAACGTCATTGGGTGTTTTTCCTTCTACGTTCGTGTTATTAACTTCCACAACTTCGTCCCCAGGATGGATCAAACCCGATCTGTCAGCAGCGCCGCCATGCATTACTCTGGCTATTACAATCTTCCCTGTGGATTCGTCCGTCTTTATAGTGGCTCCCTATACGGAAGTTTTTGGAATTAATCGCACGATTACGAAGATTTTTAAAAGGGTTTACAAAATATAGAAAGATAGAAGGAAATTGCTCTATACGATCAGCAGAAAAAATATTGACGGTTGTAAGATACATAGAATACGTATTTCTAAGAGTTTAGGATATAATAAAAAGGATGATCAGATAAAAACAAACCGGGAACTGCGCCAACATATGAGACAAAACATCGGATCCATCAAGTTTTTATTAAAGAGTGACTTATTTATTTTATATCCTCAAATATATTAATTTTATAGATTAAGTATTAGTAAAAATTAGGCTTAGCTTAACGTCCTGATATCGTCAGGATTTCTTTGTCCGTTAAACTGTAATCCAATTTTGATTTCTTTTTGATGTACTGGGTTCAGGTATTCAGAGACGTGCAATATTGTTAGTTTTATTTTTTCCTCGAAAACAAAGATTCGAAAAAATTTAAGATACAAAAAGTTGTATTTTTTGTTGAAAAATTCAAAAAAATCTATTGGGCAATATTTTTTTGCTGAAAACTAATCGAAGTGCCTCTGGAATAACTGAATCAACTGTAACATGTCCGAAAGACACCCTATAAAGTTGTTAATAAACTGAAAATTTCATTAAAATCGCTGATTTTAAAAAACTACATCTAAAAGGACAAAAATGGATCATGTTGTATTTTTCGATAAACTATTGACTGGTAAAATCTGGACGATATGAACCGGATCACCCTGTATATATGCGTAATATGTATATTTCACCAAACAACTAAGTTGATGAATAATACTATTTGTTATATTCTATGGAGACATTAGATTTTTACATGATTGTAAATTTAAAATAAGATGATTATAACATATCTGACTATGTATCTCATATTTAGTAAAACCACGAAGAATATTAAAAAAAAACGCAATATGTGACAAAACCTTAGACTATAAGAAAACGAAGAGCATTATTAGGCAAAACCTTAATAAATATAAGAAAAATAAAAACGCATTATTTGGCAAAACTTTAGAGAATATGGGAAAAATTGCATTATTTGGCAAAACCTTAAAGAATATAGGAAAAAATGTAGTATTTTATTGATTGTAAATTTATGTTAGGCGATTTTAACCTATCCGATTATGTATTTAAAATTCAAACACCCCTCTAAAGTAAATTTTGCTGTCACTCTAGATTTGATTCAACATAACTTTGTATTCATTACAAAAGGCTCTTAAACTTGATGTATTGTAAATATTTCTGTTTGGTTGAAAAATTTGTAGAATCTTCGGTAGGGGGGATAAACATACGGCTTTAGAAATTACTTGTATATTAAACGAAAATCTTAAATCAATCTTCCTACAAGAATTGCTATACTTTTCGTTAAGCAAATTTTCAGCATTTGCGTGAAATGTTATAAACTGTAAATTGAGATTTTTTAAAAGTTTTTCTATGATGTTGACGATGCATGAAAACAACACAAAAGCAGACAATATTAAGAAACTATGAAACCTTTTTCATGTTATTTTTAACACATCATTTGGTAAAACCATTAACCTTTTTCATGTTATTTTTAACACATCATTTGGTAAAACCATGCGTCAATTGGTAAAACCTTAGAAAATACAAGAAAATATCTTAAGAATAGAATTCTTTAGTTTTAAATGTTTTTATTTATTATGAAGACCTAAAAATATATATGCAGCTATTGAAAATATTTGTTTTTATCCCAAAAGAATGCTCTAAAATCAATGGTGTGTCATAATTGGTACTTTCCCTTTTAATTGTATTGGTTAGATTGACGGGGTGAGGGATGGAGGAGAATAACATAACAGTTTATGTCACCGTTTAATAAAAAATAACGGATTCGAAAGTTCATTTGAAATGTTGACGCAGTTCCTAATAATGGCTATGGCAACCCTTTACATAGTACAGATAGTGCAGGTAAATTTGTGCAAAATAGGAAAAAAAAAAGGGTAAAATATTATGTTTATTACGTTTTGATACTTACAACAATCGGTTCGGCACTTTGTGCCCCCCCGGCCTTTGCACAAAAAAAGATAAAATTTTGAAATTCAAAAAATCATTCAAAAACAAAAATTTCAATCCAAAATTTTTATCAGTTATTTTACTTTCTTAAAATCGAATTATAAAACTATTTTATGCTTGCTTATTCTAATAATTTTTGGTTATACATTTTCAATTATTCAAAAAATTAAAGATCAATATTAAGAAATTAAAAAAATACAATTTTGATTATTTGCAAATGCCTCTTTTTATTAAATTTAAAATAAAATGTAAAATTTTATGTAAATTTAAAAAAACCGTTATTAAATTTTAATTACATAAAATTTTCTAATCTACTTAAAAATGTCAAATTGAAAATTATAGGCTATTTTTTTTAATATATATAGTCGTTTACAATTACAGTTTTCGGTTTAAAATAATTATATTGTAAATACTTACAAGTGGTTCATTACTTTTAACCAGTTGAACAATTTTAATAGTTTCTTCCTCTTCTTCAGTGTCTCGAGGTATTTCCGGTAGGTGGGGGTAATAGTCTTTTTGAGCTACGGAGTCGTGAGAATATAACAAGCCCTAAAATAAAAGATGATTTTATATGTACAATATTTTTTTTAATTTGCACGCCTATGGTTTGCGCCCATTCATTGTCATCGGTATAATTCAATGAGCATATTGATATGGCGATTAAAATTTTAATTTAAATTTGGTCCTAACTCCCCCATAAATTCGCCCAACAATATTTATTATAGGTTTGTTCCAACAGTTCCATTCTGATGTGTCTTTAACTCGTGCATGGATACATTCGTAAACTAATTACTGCACATGTCAGTCCGTTTATTCTTCCGATGTTTTATCAGCAACTTGTTCTTGTTGGAACGTAAAATGCAATGGAATTGGACAAACCCCAGATGTTTGGTGATTAGGTATTTTAAACATTATTTAAAATACAACATAATACATTTATTTAGTTGTCTGGAACGATCTATGTGAATGTGTAATGTTGAAACCTTAAGGTGTAAGAGTCACAAGGCGCTAGTATCGCTTTAAATTTTGACACGTCTGACATCGGCACGTTCATTGGTTGAAGACGAAGTTTTTGACAAACGAAACGTGAAGTGTCAGTATTGACAAGTGATAATTTTTTTATTTTTTTCTGCTGCGAAATTATACCATTTAATATTAATTTTGTTTCAGCGATATTTATTATGATTTGCGTTGTTGTATTAAGTGCTTACTTATTTAATATGGAAAGCAAACCGTACAAAATCTGAAAAAGAGGATTCAAGGAGGGATTCATATGGCTGTTATCCAATGGTCCCCGCCCTAGATAATACTTTTTCAGTGGGAAAAGCCTTTAAAATTCAAGTATAACAATTTTATGTTTCAGTTTTCCCTTCTTTTAATGTAGCTGAAAATTTTGACGTAAGTTTGTAATAATTTTTCATATTTTTCAGTTAATAATCTCTAAAATCATAATTTAACTAAGATCTTATGCTTTCCTATGGACACGATTCAAGGATGGAATCCTATGGCTGTCATCCAAGCCCTAGGTAATAGTTTTCAGTGACAACAGCCTTTCAAATTCAAGTATATTAATTTACTGTTTCAGTTTTTTTCCTTTTTAGAAGTAGGTGTCAATTTAAACTACAAGTTTTTATTTCACTTGTTGATTTTAGCATCTATATACAGTATCGGCTATTGAACACTTTCCAACACGCTTTGCTAGCATCGAAGCGAAAACTAAAGAGTTAGCATTAGTGAGATCAGGATTTAATTTAATATAATTTCTTTTATTTTTCAGTAAAATGGATGTGGCTAGAGTACTTCTCGACTTTAAAATAAATTAAATAAGTTTTATAATTTTTCAAATAAAATATTTTACACAATTTTTTTTATCAGAGCCAATTTTCTTGTTAAAATCTAACCTCTATAGGTAAAAAAATAAGTGATTCAGATAAAACATGTTCTTTTAAATGTATTGTTAATCCAAACGCTGCTCTTATTGTAAAAGCTAACAATAAAAGAATTCGTATTATTTTTAGCTATAAAAAAAAATAGCGACTGGATTTACAGCTCATTTAATGGAACATGTAATTTAATTCTCAATTATTATTGCCGAATGAATATATTTAAAAATTCCCGCCATTCTGCTGCTGGAAATTTAAATTTGGCCTTAAAATTATATTTGAATTTACCGCCCTATCGAGTTAGATGAACGGCCAGTCGCATTTAGCGCTGCAAACTTAGTGCCTTCCCTTTAACAAGTGAGATGCAGTACCTTCTTACTATAAGGGATATATTGTGCATTCATGTACGAATCAAAAAATGGTTGGAACGTTTTACTGACAGTTCATTAGATTATCCGTGGCTTTGTAGCAGCAGACTATTTTTAATGCGCATGCGTATATCAAAGTGGGGCTATCAAACTGATATTTATTATTATGAATGTACATACCTGAATATGTGGCTTCTGTAACAAATAAAACAGCTCCTTGCCGTCTTCAGACATATGTGGCCTATGCACCAACTCTTCAAGAACATCCGCCAAGATGTCCATGGAGGTGGAAAGCATCGGGAAGAATTTGTCGCTGGCGCCATTACTAATTATCTTGTTATGAACGTTCACTAAAGCGTGCAATTCTTTCGATTGGAGTAATGTACTGAGAAATCCTAATTCTTCTTCGGTTGAAGGCAAATTGGAGGCTTGTTGGAGGGACGAAAGTAGACGAGTCAATGCTGGAAAAGTTAATTTACTTTAAACGCTCATGGTTTTAATCCAAGATGACTCTGAAATTGGAATCAGTAAAATTTTCTTTGTCGCGAGTTTATTTTTCCTACATTTCTGCGTGCACCCAATTAAATTTACCAGTTTCTAATTTGTCTATGAATATTTAGTAAAAAATAAGGATGCGTTCCAAAATAGCTTGGGAATTCAGGGTTAATTATACCTGCACAGAGTATAGTCCAAAATTGACCAGTCTTATCTTCAAAATAAATTATATAACGAATTATTAAAATATTTCTATTTTACAAACGAAAGCAGATCAACTAAGTCTCGGCGAAATGGCGCTACCTGTCAGTTTTAAGTATTGAAACTTGGATAAGTGGTTTGCGACTAGGTTAAGCGATCCAAGATGGCGTCCATCGTTGACATGAACAAATATAGGTAAACGAAAGAAAACAAATAGACTAAGATCCGAAATAAGATCGACCTTCACCCATCTCTTTAATGGATGAAAGTTTCTTTTTATTAAAAAAAATATGTTTATAAATATACCACAAAAGGGTTGCCGAAGAAAATACGGTCCAACTATTTATTTTCTTAAAATAAAAAAAAAACGACACCCTGTAAAGTATTCCCCAGATGCTTCGACTATGCCCAAACTTTAATCAGCTCACCGCAGAATAGATTAAAGCTTAAGTTTAAAATTTGGTGTTTTTTTCTTTATCCGTTTCTGAGTTGTCTTCAAAATTCGAAATTTGCACATTTCCTCAAATATCTCGAATTAGGTTCATTTTAGGGAAATCATGTATAGGAACAAAATAATAGAGAATGACATCATAAGCAACTTGAATCATGATTTTCTATACTTTCTCTCTGTACACAGAAAGGAAAGCAAAACATGGCCGTGACCGTATTTTATTAGGCAACCCATTTGCGGTGTTTTTAAAACATATTTTATCTAATAAAAAAAACTTTTATCCATTAAACAGATGGGTGAAGGTCGACCTTATTTATGGATCCTGGACTAAAAGACAGAAGGGCATTTTAATATCTCGGCTATTATTGATCAGATTTGTATGAAATAAACGACATTATGAAGGGGGCGGGACATAGTTTGACGTTAAAGAGAAAAAGCATTCACAGTGCCAATGTCATTAGTCAATATCCGTTGTTATTGGTTCGATTTGCACAGAACAAACGTCATTGCATTGCCAAAGCTTATATTTCCGTTATTATTCATTAGCAGATAGTTTTTATATTAACGCTTCATTAATTATGCAGAAAGAAAACAAACGAATCATAAGGATTGTAGATCTAATGTAAAATTGTAAAGAGAATAAGAGTATATTGTTATAGATGCCTTAAGCACAGTTTATTGCTAAAGAATCAGTTAGCTCACTTGGACCAGTTGGATGTTCCAAAATAACATCCACTCCAGGGTTACAAATTCAGGATGCGCAAAAGAATGCTGTTTGAATATTGGCGGTTGTCGTATAATGTATTGGTTATGATTTGATTCTGTATGCGCCAGGGATACAAATCCGAGTTGCGCAGTGTATAAACTGGAACATTAAGATCAAAAGTGCCGACGCAGAGTGAGCGAACTGATTCTTTAGCTATAAACTGTGCCTTAAATAATCTTTTTAAGTTGCTATATACGAGCCCTAACAACTAAATGTTCGGACAAACAAAAATTTATTGAAAACGTTAATTTACACAAACTAAAAAACTACATTAACTGCCAGTAAAAATAACATCCAAGTTATTCAACGTTTCCAGAATAAAGTATTAAGGAACATCGTCGATGCATCCTGGTACTGCCGTAATACTGATCTTCATATGGACCTTAAAGTGGAGACTGTTGAAAATACAATACAAAAATTTGCCAGTAGTCACCAACAACGACTGCTCCAACATGGAAACCTTGAGATTATCCAGCTCCTCAACAATGCCAGTCTAATAAGAAGACTCAAGAGAACCAGGCCTTTTGAATTAGTTCAGTGATGTTAGATTTTAAGTGTTATACGTTAATGGTAGTGTAACGAAATAATTAGACTATAAAGTACACTATATAGTGACTAGAATCTTAGTTTATGAAGTTTATCATCCCTAGATAAGTTAGGTAAAAATAAAATTGATAATTGATCTTAATGATTAGATTATAATAATCGTAAATGTTTCTTAACTTGGAGCATTTATTAAAACCAAAACCTAGTGCAAATTAGTGCATTTAAAGGAATTGGTGGAAATGAAGCAATTCACTTCTATATTTTATGAAATAATTTTTAAAACATATTTATTTATTTGTTTAAGAATCAATGTTTGAGTTTTGTGTATTTTAAATAAACATGTCTTTTTTTAGTCTAATATATTAGAAAAAAAAAACTAGAATACATTTCTGAAATATTTCTAATTTTTATTTCAGAACTATAGTTCTGTAATATATTACTGTGAAATATTATATTTAGAGGACATTTTTACGTTTCATGCATATTTCAGAAATGTTTCGTAATATTTATACAACATTGCAAATGTTTCAATGTAACATTATTGAAATATTTTCGAAATATGTTTTGAAGTTGGATTTTGAACTAAAAAACACGGTGTAGTGTGTGATTTTATTAATAATTTTATCCTTAGAGCTACGTACAAGGGCGGCTCCAGGGGGAACTATGGAGGCCATGCCCCCCCGAGATGAAAATTTTTACGATTTATGGGGCCTTTTAGTCAAAAAAATATGCTAAAAAGGGAATGGCTAAAGGCACTCGCGTATCGGGGACAACACTAATGATTTGTAATTGCTGTGGTGGGAGGTGTTTGTGTGAATGCGTCTTGTTTGTTTTCATTTACGCCGTGACTAGCAGTAGTATTTTATAAACCTTAGAAGCAAATTGCACATACATGAACATATAATAATAATAATGCCGTGACAACAAGAAGACGAAGCAACGACTTCTCGTAGGGTGGCCGCTTCGCCGCGACCAGAAAATTTCAATCCATACTTGACTACGCCGACCGGCATAAACACCAACGGCCTGGACACAGCTCACTTACTCTGTCAAAAGGAGACCGATGTACAAATAAAACGCATACGACATGCGCACCCCAAATCATTATTGTTGTCCCCGATACGCGAGTGCTAAAGGCAACCCCCTCCCCCCGAAAATTCGTCATGGAGCCGCCCTTGGTCACGTAAAAAGTAGAGTTGAGACATTTTTTGAAAGCACTAGAAGTAAAAGGTGAATAATAAAAAAGAACATTCAATGCAATTAAACACAAATCAACTCAATCACATAATACTGAACTCATCAGACAACCATGTTGTTTGAAATACCTAAAATGTGAACTGAAGAGTCTGAAAATCGCTTTCTGAATCACACAACAATCTACAGGCAGAGTTAGTCAGTAAGCCAGCTGAGGCTAGAAGGGGGATATGTAGATAGGCAACATACATTGTACATGGGTGTAATGTATGTTGCATATCAAGAAGTTGGTTTATTGATTTTTCCTATTTGCTTATCGACGGAAACGCGTAACTTTAAAGGCCTAAAAAAAGAGTATTTAGAGATCTTGCTATTTAATGGTTTATTTTTTGTTTGATACTAATGTATTGAATCACTCGCACTAATAAATTTATTTGGAATATTTTAAATATTGATTTTCGCTATTTTCAAAGTTCACAAAGTAATGTTTATCCGCGAATTGCGTTAATTTAAAGATCTAAAAACTATATTTAGAGGTCGTGCTATATAATTTTTTATCTGATTGATAGTGAGAGTATTGAATCATTAGCATAAAAATTGTATTTGTAATCTCGTGCTAAATTACCTTAATAATTTTCTGTTTGAATTTTTGTCAGACCAGATGGTATACCTGACATTTTCTTGAAAAATTGTATTTATAGTTTGGTTGAACCACTTTATATTCTTTTTAATTTGTCCTTAGAGCTTCCAGTATTCCCTGAAACTTGAAAACCTAGTTTTCTCTGGTTTCAGTATTCAAGGGTGGAAAAAAAAACATGATATCAAAACTATAGATGAGTTTGCAATCTGTCTGTTATACCAAAAGTGTTTGATACTTATTTATAATGATTTATTGTGGCAAAGTACAAATATATTTAATAACAAATATGGGTTCTTGGATGGAAAGTCCACAACTACTCAGTTTCGTATGAAGTTACTCTACTGGAGGCCTTGGAGAGTGGTGAACAAGTTCATGCTGTCTATACCGACGTCTTCAAGGCGTTTGACCAAGTTAATCATTAGAAAATCTTAATGAAGTCACAGGCAAATAGCCCTTAGTTCTGGTGTCCTATAAGGTGCATATTGTTTCCCCTTGCTCTTTAATGTATTTATTAATTATATAACATCTACAATTAAAACTTCTCTTGCCTTATGTTCGCTGATGATATGTTCTATTACAATTAGATTTAAATAATTTAGTATATTGGTGTCAGAGGAACAGGCTTTCTTTAAATACTAATAAATGTTCAGTTACAAGCTTCTAATGAACCCCCATGACTTTCTGAATACCAATTGCACAATGAGAAACTGGGTAGAATTTAAACAATTACAGATCTAGGGAGTGAATAGGTACTGATTCCACTCTTTCATTCAAGGAACACAATATAACTTCAAGGCTCTAAAGGATTAATCTGTATATAATGGTTAAGCACATTGTATTATTCACTGATTAGGTAAATTTTAGAATATTCTACCATTGTTTGCAATCCTCAATAGGGAACATATTTATCAAATAAAAAGGGCACATAAGAAATTTGTAAAGTACTGTTCTTTTAGATTGAATGTCCAGTATGTTTATTTGGAAAATTTAAAATTACTTATTCTAGGTCAATTGGCGAGAAGAAGATTTTATGTATAATGTAATTTACAACTGTAATAACATTCTGGATCAAATATATCTCAGTTTCTTCTAAGAGCAAATGATTCATTTTTATTCCTACACATTTTACAACTATGGCAAACACTCAAGTATTACCAAAACTATAAAAACATTGATGTTTTCAATGACTCCTACAATAAATTTAGACATAAAACCTCGCATAAAACAATTATAATTTTTTTCTACCCTCACTAGTTCTGTTGTTTTATGTTGTGAGATTTATATATATAAAAAATAAAATTTAATATATACATGCAGTTTACTTTTTTTTTAAAAATGGTGGATGAAACCAAAATGCCAGACTATTCTAGTAATCCATAATTATTTTATCCACTATTGTTACATGATTACATTATTATTATATTTTAACTTACAGCTATCAAAATACTTGAGTTTGTAATGAATTATATAAATATCCTTCTTCTTTTTTAATTATACGTATTTTTGTTAATTTTGCTTTTATTTTTTTTGTTATCATTTTTTGTTTTTAATTATTTTTTGCTTAATCATTTACTTTATTTTTTCGTTTCAGGTTTAATATATTTTATATATTTAAGAATGTACTGGGGTTTTCCAGTCAATATGTCATCTGTAATTATTAATATGATTTATAATGTTTCTTTGGATTATTGTTTTTGTTCATTGAGATACACATACAGTAAGTTTTTTCTAAGTTTAGGAAAAGCCTACTGTAATTTAGCCAACATTTTACT
The DNA here is from genome assembly GCA_927349885.1 of Psylliodes chrysocephalus. NCBI lineage: Eukaryota > Metazoa > Arthropoda > Insecta > Coleoptera > Chrysomelidae > Psylliodes > Psylliodes chrysocephalus. The sequence continues at coordinate 14,171,385 of OV651819.1, forward strand.
GTGCTTATACAAGATCCGAAGTAAGGTCCACCTTTACCCATCTGTTTAAGGGATGAAAGCTTTTTTGTTGAAGAAAATATTTTTATAAATATACGGCAAGTGGGTTGCCTAAGAAAATACTGTCACAGCTATTGTTTTACTTTCCTTTCTGTATTCAGATTAGGAAAGTATAGGAATCATGTGATGTCATTCTCTATAGAAAATCATAATTTTGGTCCTATGCATGATTTCCCTAAAATGGGCCATATTCTAGATATTTGAGGAAAATTACAACTCAAGAAAGGAAAAAGAGAAAAACACCAAATTTTAAACTTTAATCCATTCTGCAGTAAGCTGATTTCATTTTGGGCATAGTGGATGCATCTGGGAAATACTTTATACTGTCGTTTTTTTACTTTAAGGAAATAAATAGTCTTGACAGTACTTTCTTATGCAACCCATTTGCGGTATATTTATAAACATATTTTATTTAATAAAAAAAACTTTCATGCTTTAAACAGATGGGTAATTTATCAGCTTTGCTAAAGGCATCTTCCAAAGAAATTCTTAAAATTTGCAAATTAGACAGGAAAAAAGAAGAGGCCCAAGCACTGTTTTCTGTGGCACACTAAATTCTACAAGTCATAAATTACTAAGGGTATTTCCAATTAGAACTTGATGTCGATTACTCAAAATACATTCAAGATGAAATGTAGAAAAGCTGGGTATATTTGGGATGGTGGTAGCAATTTTGGTATATGCTTTACTTGTTGCTAACATTAATAAATAATAAAGTTTTTGTGGGTATTAATAGGAAAATGTATTGTCATGCAAGTTATTTAGCTAATAAAAAAAAAAACAAAATACAAACAATGCCAAAAAAATATTTATTCATTTATTAAAGAAAAAACCAAGACAAAAATAACAAGTATAACTAGATAATAAAAAAATTATTGATATGTGAATAATCTTCTTCGATGATAAATCTGATAAATCTTTTGAAAGGGGTTAGTTATCTAATAAGAAAGTTAAAACTATTTATAGAACATAAATTGCTATAATTATCAAAGAAAGGTTAATAAATATCCTTATCTCCGATTTATCTAGTATTTTCTTTACAAAATATTATGGATTTAGAACCGTATATTATTCACGCACCAAAAGAAAATAAAAACAACAAATCCAACAATAAACGCCAATTGCTCACCTGGATCCCATCTCTCTTTAGTACCATTGGCCATTACCTCAGAAATCACTCTAGAACACCACAAATAACCAAATTATGATTATTAAAACCTACACTATTCATACATAATCTAATTATAGAACGAACTGAGGTTATTACACCCTTTCAAAATCAATTCGAATTCATTCAAATACCCGTTCATTGACATGAAATCAAACACACGTTCGCTAAACTGGACAATTCTTAAATCTAAATACATTTTTTTAATTTTAATAAATATGAAACGTTTAGTCAGCAATTATTGAAATCCTATATCCACTCTGAGCTTTAATCAATTAAATACATAAATAGAAATGCAACGTGCAGTTGCAATCCGATTAAAACTTACCTGTCGGGAATTTTAGCTACGTCTATACCATAACTTATAACTTGGACATCTGATAGTTATTTTGATGTTTAATCAGCTAGTAGTTCGGCATTTTCAATAATTTTTATTTAAAATTGTAATAACTCTTTGACAAATATGGCGTTGCTGATGGACATTGACATTTGACAACAACCTGAGACGAATGAATTGTAATCGATCCGATGAATTCAAATGAATCGATGATTCGATTGCAAGAAAGTAAATCGTAAATTTGAAGTTCCAATCGAGAATATATTTTTCGTTCTCGCATAATGTTATGTTAAAATATGTTCTTATAGAATACAAATTTTTATTTATATTATTGTATTATTTCCATTTATAATCGGTAAATTATGTATGTGATTCAGGGGTCTATTCTGTAACAATTCCTTTATATTTAACGGCCTTTAAAACTATTGGCGACCTTTAAAAATATGTTTGTATTCGTTATTTACAGAATAGACCCATAGATATGAATAGACCCCTAAAAGTGGAACGGCATAGAGATATGCAACCAAGTTATCACTATGATGTATTTCTGGTTGCATATGTACTAGTATAACCCATTTGATAATGATCTAAAGGAACAGGTGTTTCCATTTTCCAGTGACGTACTGTCATAGAATAATCGACCTCTTATTTAACACATTATGTAAATCTACGGAATTGTCTCATTTTAACGAATGGTTAATTTCTTGCGAAGACGAGTAAAATGTATTTTTTGTATAAATTAGCTTTTAAAACGTGAAAAATTTGACTCTAAAAATGTGTGTAGGTATGGTACATATTTTTTGGGTAAATTAAAGGGATTTTATCAAATTATCGACATTTCTTTACTCCTTTATTATATTTATTTATTAATTTTAAATTGAAAAAATTTCGGAAATAGATATTACTTTTTAAAAGGTCTCTACGCTTACCAAATACGGACGCGCGATATGCCATCTGTATAAGATTTGTGAGCAAATAAATCGCGGATGAATTCTTCATAAGGGCAGAGAACAGAATTTTAGATCAACTTGAAGGTAATTTTAACAGAAAAGTCAGGGGTTTTCATAAATATTTCGACAATCGCTTGAGCTAGTAACCCATACAATACAAATAGGTCCACTGGACATACAAATGGATGTCTAGACGACCAAAAATGTGTTTTTTCTGGACTTCTGACATCCAATGGACGTTCAATGAAGTAGAAGTATTAGATTAAATTAGATTAGACGTTGTTTGTCCTTGCCCACCGCGACCTTTTTTCAGATCTATTGTGGGACTCCGTTTGTTTTAGAGTATGTCGTCTAGCTTGATCTTTTTTATTTGACTTAGTAGCTTTGACAGGGGCTCCCGCATGTAGTTGCATGCGTTTAACTTTTCTGCGCCCAATGTTAGAAACCTCATTTTAGCTAGGCCTTCACATTTGCACATGACGTGGACTGATGTTTCATCTTCTTCTTCACAGAACCTGCACAAAGTTGCTTTTTCTGCTGGGTTGGTAACACTCATGTGCTTTCTAAGGCGACAGTGTCCAGTAAGAAGAACTGTTGTTATCCTAACGATTTGACGCTTTTGATCTAGTAGGTCTTTCGTGAACTTAGCCGATGGTTCCTTAATGAACTTTTTGGCCTGTCTCAGTCTTGGATGGTTTTCCACCATTCCTGATATACTCTTTTTGCATCCATTGTTTGATGGATGCCTTGCCTTATAGCAACTCAACAGAAGGGTTAGGGGCCTGTCATGGCCTTATCTGAGCCTTCCCGGGCTAATTCGTCGACCTTTTCGTTGCCCTGATATCCCTCATGGCCTGGCACCCAGGCTAGGGTCACCTAATAATGCCTTTAGAGCTGCTTGACTATCAGAGTTTAAATAGCAATAGTTTTGCCTGATACTTGCTGATTTATTATTTCTTTTGCAGTGTTTTATGGCTATTAGTTCAGCCTGTAACATTCTTTCTGTTTCAGCGCTGAAATTTTTTTTCTTGGGAACTGGAAGGAATTAAAATTTTAAAATATATGCATACCTATTCTAGATATTATTGCCTAATTTATTTTCCCAAAATTTTAATTTAAAAAAAATGCTTTTTAAGATATGTTTGTCCGAAGATTATAAGGGGTGTTGTAATCACCTTAAGCCGACCCCATACATTTTGGAATATTAACTAAACTTTTCTGTTTTTTAAAATAAATGATCTCTGCTTAGAAAAGATGTTAAAAAAAATTGATAGGATCCAACTATACAAGGTGCTATTAAATTTTATTCGCACCTTTAAAACAAAAGTGACACCTACTATACAAAAAGTCCGTTTAAATTCCTTTTTTTTTATTAATATCTTATTTTTTACCTTAGTGGCGCGAGTAGCAGGTATTTTAACAGTAAACATCGTGGGTCAAATTAATATTAAAAGTGCTCTCCTGTTAATGGATAATTTTTGTATAGTGTCACTTTTGTATTAAAAGTACCATATTAACAATTATTGAAAATCTAGAAACTTATATGTATAGTAATATTTGTCCGTTTGTAACAGAATGTAAAAGATAATTTATATATTTACCTAAGACACTGAAAATTGTTGGAAAAACGGCTTATATGCACATGTAGTCCGTACAGTCACTAAATTTGACAATAAAATACACTAACACTTGCACAAATGTCTATTTTATAACAAAAACTAACAATTTATCCGTAAATATAAAATAATGGACCGTTTCAGTCAAATATTCGAACAAAAATGAAGTATGATACACATTTTATCTATCTAAATTAGTAATGAATTTTTGTGTGACTAATAATACCAACTTAACATAAATTCAAAATATCACACATAGTACATTTTTAACGAAAATAACATACGTTCTACAAACTGAAAATAATAGGGGTTTCAATTACTTATTTAATTTAATCTAAGCCCGATAAAATATAAATTTTCAAAATTTAATTATCCCAATTATACTTTTTTAAATAATATCTTTGTCCATGCTTAAAATATTTACCATTCCTTATAGTCCAGTAACTGAAGGGTCAAACCTGTAGAAAATTCGCTAATGAGTTCCCACATAGCGCAATTTGTAGGTCATCGCAGGTGTTTTTAAACGAGAAAATCCTTAACGCGTTCTTGGTACCGGAAGGGGCTGAAAATGGACCCCTAAAACCTGGAAAATAGGTTTCCTGCTAATATCTGACTGAATATGCCAATTAGAAAATTTTTGTATAGACAAAAAATGAAGATCAGCTCATTATCTACAAAAATGGTTCTTATCATTTTCTTCAAAAATTCAATAGTTTTCGAGATAATGGCACTCAAAAGTCCCCTCATTTTAGCTGCTGCTCTACCTGCAGGAATTCCGCTTTCTATGATTTAACGTGTAAGCGGGCGGACGAATTGTTCCATATCTCGGGAAAAAATTGATATTTGTCTATGATTCAAAGTTTATCGCAATGGGAAAACCCGTAGCTACAATTCCATGTGACTTGAAGTCAGTTTGTATTTGCCAAAAATATTTAAAAAAGCGGTCAAAGTTTTTTTCAACAAAATTTAGAGACTGCTTCATTAATTTATTCATATTTTCTTTAAAAATAGTCATTTATTCTAATTTTAATTTTATAATGGGACCTTGGGAGGTCCTGAATGATCTCAGAAATTTTTTTGTAATACTTTTCTTGCGTTTTAATACAAAATTGATTTGTTTATTTACATGTTTTAGCCGATTTCGGAGTTCCATAGAATCTTCGGAACAAGCGCGAATTATATCTAATCTTATGATCTGTTATATTGATTTCCAATGCACATCATTTTAAAACTTAGATGGTCTACTTTTCGAATATATTTTTTTATTTTTAGTAGAGTCTAATAATTTTCAAGAAATGGGGAAAATTGATCACACGAGTGAAAACCGGCCTTTTTTTGTTTAACCATTTCTTGTTCCCTGCTCTTTATGTTTTGAGGATTAATAATTAGATCAAAGTAAAGCTTGTATTCTGACCTTTCTATTGATATAAGTCAATCCCCATATCCGTTCTTGGTTCTAAAAAGGTTGTTACAACTATATACTTCATTTTTACGCTCCCCCTCTGAGATCCATGATATTGTATATAACCTAACCTCGTGTACCCACGCGGCGATAATAATTGTCTGCATGTGTTTTGTATACAATCTCTGTTTTGGAGTCGTCGGCTTGACCGGATTATTGATGCACTGATGATATTTTTTCATTATTTATATTGAATTATTTATTTACAATAAAATACATATTTTTCATTAAATTATTTCAGTTATAAAAAAAAGAAGAAGTGTTTAAAGTGAGAAATGTCCACGTCATTCTTGTCTACAAGAAAGAATATTCAAGGATTTTTTTGTTGGAAGCAGAAAATAAGGTTTGTTTTATTTTGCCTCAACTTTAAAAACTTGGTGTAATTGTTCGAACGGTTGGATCATCTATGTTTTGGTAGCTCTTGGTGTTTTTGAAATGGAAGCGGATTCCGTTCCAGAATGCTTTCTTTGTAAAGCCTTGGTTTCTTTGAACACTCCGTCGCGGTGAGCGGACAGTCCGTCGACCGCTGAGGACAGCAATTTTCGCCCGAGGTGGTTTGTTAAAAAATATAGAAAATGATACTTTCTCTATGTCTGTACGTGCTGTTTATGTATTATGAATATAAACAAAAGGTACTAAAATGGATGCAAATAAATTGTTTGCGTTGATATTATTGTTGGAAGAGGAAGAACAAGAGGAACTGGCAATTGCAACCGTCAAAGTTTCCAATAAGCCAGTGGATGAGTTGTTTTTGTGTCGCGATACAGAAGGTGCCTTTAATATCACTGTGCAGCGGAGGCTTTTTGGAAATGAAACCAAATTTTGGGAGTATTTTAGACTTTCTACAGATCTTTTTGAATTCGTGTTGAGTTTTATAAAGGACATAATTTCCAAGAAACCTAAAAATAAAGTCATGATGTCATCTGTATGTGTGAATTTGTCACTCATTGTTTTAAAATTAATAACAATATAGTCTCCGCACACGCCGACGATTCCGCTGATATCAAACTCAACAGATATCAACCGACTCCTCGCGACAAATCAGCGGCATGACGCCGTCCTGCTCAGCTAAGCGGATTCAAGAAAACCATTCCCATTTAAATACTCTGGTTGGATAAAATCGTCAAAACGCGACAGTTGACGGACTGTCCGCTCACCGCGACGAAGTGTTCAAAGAAACCAAGGCTTAAGGAGGGTGTTGTGGATGACGGTGTAAATGTTACTCGTGGTTTAGAAAATTTGATTCGAGTGAGTAAGGAGAGGTGCGATAATTTCCACCTATTTCTCCAGAAACAATCCTCTGTACGAATGCACAACAAGTGTAGGGACCGCTATATTATTAAATCTCGAGGCAAGTTCGCGTACAACGAGTATGACAAGCACTCTTCAAAACAGTTGGACCATTTAACGAGCCCGAAGAGACAAAAGAAGCGCTCCCATAGTGGCTTTGACTTCAAAAACAATTGTTTGTTCTGTCAGTTACCTGCTTCGATAGAAAAGGAGAAAAGAAAGAGCAGTTTGGTAAAGAATTATTCCAAATAAATGTAATTTTTCAAAGACTTGCGTATTTTTCCGAAATCCTGCACCCATATTATTCCGAAAAAAGTTTACAAAAAATCGCAAAAATGCGAAAAATGTTTAGAATGGTTGTATGGTGAATATTCACCACGCTCTAAAAGTTGTCAAATACATTTTTGCAATTTTCTGGTAAATTTGCAACTCAAATTGCACAGAACATTCGCTAATACAATTGAGAGAACCCAAGCGCTACTTTGCAGAAAAAATCAGGTGAAATCCGCCAGTAGGTTTGTTCTGGTTCTCAAAATGAAAACTGTTTTGAAACTGCGCCGGACCGTATGCGTAAAGGCAAAAAATCCCCGACTGTTTGAAATTCTTGGAAAACCAGAACACGTCATAAAGGTGTTTTGTTTATTGTTTATTATAATAATGAAGTTCCTTTTGAAAGCTCAGCTTCAAATAACATTTGCATATATATGTTTATCATTATCATCACATTTCAATGGAATAAATAAAAACAGAATATTAAAAAATTAATAATTCTAAAATTGCTTTAATTTACAAATAAAACAAGAACAAGAGACATTCGTCCACATATAAATAAACAATTTGGGATTGTATACGTTTCGTATGGTCTAAAAAGCCAATACAATATTCATAACACTTCAAAAACGCATGCGCGGTCAAAACAGTCCGAAACGATCCACACTCCCAAGCATGAACACTTTTTGACTGTTTACAACAATCACGGATTATTTCGGATACGAAACCAGAACACTGGACTGAGAGATCCGAAGTAGTCCCAGAAAAACCAGAACACTTTTTATCTACTGCGCATGAGCCCGACAGTTGTGGATCGTTATTTCTCAAAACCAGAACAGACCTATTAATTGTCGAATAATCGATTATTTCCGAGATTTTCATTTACTGACTCCGTAATTTAGCGAGAAGAGCAAAGGTGCTGGCGCCATCTGAAATTGGTTTCTAAAGTCTAAAAGATGAAGATCAATGCATTTCCAACCCCATCGAGCGGAAATTCGGCAAGAAACTAACATATCTATTCAATATGAAAATTATGGATTTTTCGAAGTCTGATTTTGCAAAAAATATTGGTAATGCGAAAAAATTGGTAGGGATCATTTTGGTAGAGAATGAGCTGATCTTCATTTTTTGTCTGAACAAAAATTCTCTAATTGGCATATTTAGTCAGATAGCGGGAAACCCGTTTTTCAGAGTTTAGGGGTCCATTTTCAGCCCCTTCGGTACCAAGAACGCGTTAAGGATTTTCTCATTTAAAAACACCTGCGATGACCTACAAATTGAGCTACGTGGGAACTCATCAGCGATTTTTTACAGTTTTCGATCTTTTCAGTCCTTCATTTACTGGACTATTATGAAACATCCTGAATATGTTTATTTTTCATATATCTTACTTCCATATCTTGTGCAAATTAATAATAAAGACATAATTATTTTTTCTAAATAGAAATATTTCACTAATTTTCTCAAATCAAAGCTCGGAGATGCTACTTTTATGTCTTACACTGTTGCCAAGTCACAAAAAAAATTTACTATTACAATTATTTAGTACCAAAAGTACAGTAATTCATTTGTATTAAATTTCCTTGCCTTAACAATATTTTATAATATTATAACTATTGACGTTGTTTTATCCACCCAGAATCCCTATTCGTAAATTTGATAAAATTAATGAACAAAAAATGGCATATTTTTCTTTAAAAAAATTATTTGTGTCTTTATTATTCATTTGCACAAGATATGGAACTTTTTGTTAACAACAGCAATACCTACAAGTACCTGTGCTTAGTTTTTGGGTAATCGAAATGAGCTCAAACTAGACATTTATCAAATTTATCACAATCTGTACATACAATTATTGTACAAGTTTTTATCATTTTTTGTTTCTGTGTGTTCTACATAAACGTATGATTTTCATGTTTACCATAATCGATTAAAACATACAGTTTTTAATTTCTAATTTAACGATTGCAAATGCTAATATTATTTAAGGTAAAATCAGCTCATATCGGTTATTTTAAACCTAACCTCTAAATAGTAACTTTACCCTTGTGCAATATTCGGTGGGATATGCATCAGTTAGCAAAATAGATAATATGTTCTACTTACGGTTTCTCTTCTATTTTATATATTATTAAATCTTACAAAGATTTCACATAAAGCCAGTAAGGTTACAACTCGCCACACCCAAATAAACATGAAGTGAAAAATATACGACGCTTTTGACAAGACACAACCCACGCATGTTGTGTAACATTTTTTTCCAACGGATACACCAAACATTGTGAAATTAATCGAATAAAACAGTCCATAAACATCGTAGTGCCGGCCCGGAAAACATGATGTAATTTAAAATTTTATTGTTCGCTCAGGTGAAAAAATGTGCTTAAAAAGCGCTTGAGAAAATTCTGATTGAAATAACAATAATTTCCACTTAATATGCAGTAAAACAGTGTCAATGATTGTAGATATGGCTCTATACGTTAAACTAAACTACTTATTATGCATTGTTTACTTGCCGTATTTTTGTAACATAATTTTAATCATCGGCCGACAAGTTTCCTCCCTATCAGTGTTTGCGGGGTGTTATTAAGTTTTTACGAGGAAATTTTGAAAGAATAATGAGAATGTGGAAGCAGCTGATTAGTTGATGTTGGATGTATTTATAAACAGCTGAGTCGGACGTGGGTGAGTCGTCCTTGAACTAAAATCGAAGTTCGGTTGCAACTTCTCTAAAGTTCCAGGAAGTTTCGGTGTTACACTGGAATTTAGAGATGAATTGTGGCAAATCTGTAACTGTTAAGTGCATGTACGGATTTGTTTCTACCCATCTCTAAATTCACGCGATATAACCGAACTTCGATTTTCGTTCAAGGACGACTCAGCTGAGATTTGTTTATAAATACGGACCCAAGGTTTGTATTTTTTATTGTGTTTGTGTTATTCTCTTTTTGTATATTCACCAAAAAAATTATTTTTCCCACTGTATTTTTTGTAAAATTCAAATTGTATCTTTTTTCTATTTTAAATAAATTTTTTTCAAATTTGCCTCCTTTTTTTCAAATCTATCGATTTCTACCGATTTTTGATGAAAGAATCTACCGATTTTAGAATTTTCAGGTTGGCAACACTGCACAGTAGTCTGTAAAGAATATTATGCATTCGCTTCGTCCGTCCGTCCGTCCGTCTGTCCATCCGATGTCACGTTTTTTGTCCGCACAATAAGTTAAAAACGGAAAACGATATCAATTTGAAAATTTCAGGAAAAATTATGCTCTATAAGGGGACAAAGTCTATTGATTTTGAAAAAAATTGAATAAAAATGGGAGTTTAAAGGGGGATAAAATAAAAAAAATAGAAATCAAAAACCAAAAGCGATATCAACATGAAATTTTTTCTAAAAATCAAGCTCTATAAGGGAATGAATCCTATTGATTCATAAGAAAATCTGAATAAAAAACGGTAGAATAAAGGGGGTTGAAATATAAAAAAACCTATAATTCAAAAAGGAAAAATGACATGAACTTGAAATTTTTTGCCAAAATTAAGCTCTATGAGGAGACAAAGCCTATTGACTCAGAAACAAGAAACGGTATCAAATTGAAAACTTCAAGAAAAAACAAGCTACATAAGGAGATGAAGCCTATTGATTCTAAAAAAAATCTGTGAAGATTATAATATAGAATGCCAAGCATTATTATCTTCATTCTAGTTAATAATTATATTCGTTATCTGGAACCGTTATAAAATGATCTGTAATATTTAAATTTTAAAAAAGTTTAACTGTTTCTTTCAGATAAATTACACCGGCACACACAAAAAAAAAAGTTGTTTGTACATCAGACACGACCTACCTACTGGCATGTATTTTGACCCGCTGAATCCGTCAGTTTGGGTCGTCCACCCTTCAAAATCCACCCTTGCAATATCTCTAAAAACTGGTGTATGAACTGAATGAGGCGAAAGATTTTCTCAGATTTTGAACTGTTTTTGTTGGTATCAAACTTTTTTGTTCTCAAATGATCTCCGTAGTATTCAGCGGATCGAAATACATAAGAATTATGCTTGGTTTCCATTCATAAATGTTTTTATTACTAATTATCTTATTTTTACTATTTTTACAATTTACTCGATATTGAAGGGTGGACGGCCCAAACTAACGTGAAATTCGGATTCAGCGGGTCAAAATACATGCCGGTAGGTAGGTCGTGTCTGATGTACAAACAATTTTTTTTTGTGTGCCGGTGTTATTAAACAGAAAATATAAACCCAGGGTCGCCGAGAGCCAGACCGGCCCCAGGACAACTCTCCAGATCGGGACCCAGAACAATTTTCCAGATTGGGCCCCGTCTACAATTTTATAAAAAATTAAATAACAAGAGGTCTTCAAGCAAAAATTTCTCCTCTTCTACTTGAATTTCTCTAAAAAAAAAGGTCTTCAACTAAGAACTTCCCCCTCTTCTGTCGAACTTCTGAAAGTAACAAACACCACCGTTACCGGACCCACATTTGAGCCCGGGCCCCGGGATTTAGTCCCGGCTGCCCCCCCTTCTTGTCGGCCCTGTATAAACCAGCTATATGTATTTTATATCTGTTTTAAACAACGTAGCTCAGCCATTCAGCATTCCTGATTATTCTCGTTCTCATCTTATTAATCTCATCTCCGAGCTAAGAAGCGTCATCATCACCACAGACAAAGACAACGTGGTCTATGGAGGCAACATCTCTGCCACCAAGTTTTGTGTAATAGTAGTAGGTCAGCTGTTTATTTACCATGGGGGTGTGAAATAATGGTACATAATTGGAGTTTGACGAATAATATGTGAAATTTTTTAAAGGTTCAATCTAGGTGTCGGTCTTTCACCTTCAAATAAAGTTCCAGATAACTGACGGATATATTATCTGAGAGTTACTATTTGTCAATTAATTAATTTTCTGTCTTTTCAAGTAATAATATGTAGGGTGGGTATCCAGGGCCGACAAGAGAAGGGGGCTGGCGGGACAAATGCCCGGGGCCCGGCAGCTTTAGGTGAGAACGTTTTCTTTTAGAAGATCTTTTTTTTTTGTTTAGAGATTTCACTACTAACAAGTATTAGAAATTAAAAATTTAAAAAACCGACTTCAAAAACGTGCAAATGCCATCACCACATCTTAACCAAATTTATATGGGACCACCCCTGAGGTACCCCCTTACTAGCAAAAAAGAATGATATAAATCGGACAAGGTGGTAAAGCATTATCGCTACACATACATAAAAAGATGAAGAGTTTGAGGATTTTCTCATGGACCCAATTATTATATTTTGAACAAATTTATATGGGACCACCCCTGAAGTACCCCCTTTCCAACAAAAAAAGAATTATTGAAATCGGACACCGTGTCAAAGAATTATCGCTGAACATACATAAAAAAAAATATCGCGACGAATTGAGAACCTCCTCCTTTTTTGAGGTCGGTTAAAAAGGATCTGAGTTTTGCTTGATGAACTTTTTTTTTGTGATATCGAAAAGGCTTATTTTTTTTTTTTTTTTTTTTTTTTTATAAAATTGTCCCGGGTCCCGACCTAGCTCTCGGTAGCCCTGTAATCCAGTAGTTTTTAACCTTATGTGGTCATGTATCTACCTATTTATCAGTGAAGTATTTTATCAAATATTCCATAAGATGATAAGTTATCTTTCAGAAGTTAGGTTTTTATCCAGAAGTGAAAAGATTACTTTTTAAATTATTTGCAAGATAAAAATTATCTGACACTTTATCTGAAGGTGAAAAGACTGACCCTAGTGCTGATATTTTTCGTTGGTGTTCCTTGTGTATTCAGGTTGTTGATTAATTTGTTGATTCGTCTATAATTTAGTTGATTTCTTGATGACACTAGTTTTTGTTGCCCTGGATATCTTTGCAAATTTTTATGTTTTTAAGTGCCCAAATTACGAATATATTCATGAAAGTACTGAATGTGTCTTGTTTTTTATAATTTTGACATATCTTATATTTTGAACAATAATCGGCTTGTTAGTAATAAAATTTATTTTCTTAGTCATGATTAGGCTTCTGCGCAACTTTTTCGCGCATACAAACATCACGTGATCCTCACTCTCAGACCCCCATGCGTCGCAGAATAGCTGAGATCTCAGTTATTTGATAATATTTTAATACTTACATGTGAATCTGGATAAGTTGTCATGTGTTAATATTTTGTTTCAATTACTGAATGTCTACTCTAATATATTGGTCTTGTCTCTTAAAACATGAGTTCGCCACGAAGAAAGTGTAAATATAGTAGTGATTCATTTTGTTATATTTGCGGTGTTTATATAACAAAAAAAAAAACAAGAAATATCACAGACTTATGCTGAATATTTTGGTTTTAAAATGGACAAACTAGATAAATCATGGGTTCCTCATAAAGTTTATAAGTCTTTACGGTTGTGGGAAAAAGAAAAACGTTCTGGATTAGACTTTGGTATTAATATGATCTAGATGGAGCCTAAGAATCATTTAGATGATTGTTACTTTTGCATAGCAGATGCTAAAGGTTTTAATCGAAATCAAACGTGGAGATATCCAGACTTACAGTCTACAAAATGTCTTGTTCTACAGTAAAAATCTTCCTCGGCCCATTTACATTTCAAAAGTAGTTCGCATGCCCTCAGAAACAATGATGTTGCCAAATTCACAGAAATCGGGACAGTCTACCAGTGGAAGTGAATAGGAGGGTGAATCATCTACGCCAAAGTTATTTTCTCAAAATTTAATACTTGATCTCAATTTATCAAAACAAGGATGAGCCTGTTAGCCTCAAGATTAAAAGAAAAAATGTATTGGCACCAATAGTAACAATTATAATATACAGAACGCGAGAAAGTGAGTTATTACAATTTTTAGTGAAAGTGAAGGACTGGTGTACTGTAATGATATTGCGAAGCTGTTTTTAGACATGGGTTTAAAAGAATACAAACCTATTGAGTGGCACCTTTTTATTGACAGTTGTAATTCTAATTGCTCATTCAACAAAACTCAAAGAATATGAAAATGTAAAATTAGTTTTAGAAAAAATTAATTACTCGGAGAATCAATGGCCGATCTGTGTGGATTTGAAAATGGTTAATTTTTACTTGGTCAACAAAGTGGATACACGAAATACCCTTGCTTTATTTGTATGTGGGACAGTAGAGCAAAGCAACTTCATTGGGAATAAGATGTTTGGCCTGTAAGAAATTCTTTAACTGTCGGTAAAGCCAATGTAATATGGGAGCCGTTGGTGAGTAGAAACAAAATCATACTTCCACCATTACACAATAAATTAGGAATGATAAAGCAATTTGTAAAAGCGTTGGACAAGGAAGGAGATTGTTTTAATTACATTTCGTTCATTTGGAAGAAGACGGTTATATCTTAAAAACAATAATTTTACAAAAGAGCAAAGTTTTTTGAGATGTAACCATTTTCTTTCAAATGAACGATTTGTAGAAAATTTCCGAAGCTTAGTATGGAAAAGTGGAATATTTGATGGTACTCAAATACGGCAATTGATAAAAGACAGATTTTATTAAAGTTATGACTGTTCCGGAAAGTAAGGCTTGGAAAAGTTTTGTGTTGGTAGTTGAAAATTTCCTAGGTATTCATAAAACACGAAATTATGAAGAAATTGTTCAAAATATGCTGACAAACTTTTAGACTCTAGAAGCAAATATAAGTATCAAATTACATCTCCGCAATCATCTGGATAAATTTCCGGATAATTTAGGAAATTATAGTGAGGAACAGGAAGAGCGGTTCCACCAGGATCTAAAAGTGATGAAGGTAAGGTATCAGGGTCGATGGGATTGTCACATGATGGCAGATTACTGCTGGTCTTTAAAAAGAGATTGTCCCCTGAAAAATTATAAAAGAAAAGCTCATAAAAGGCGTTTTATGGAAATTTAACATATTTTTTCAAAAATTTTCTCTCTATTTACTTCGATGTATCCTAATTTTTCAAAACAAAACTGACATTATAAATATATCTGTTATTTTGTTTCTTGTTTCCCGATTTTTGTAATGTAAAATGAAAATAAATATTTAAAAGAAAACGAGAGCAAATCTTACGAAATCATTGATAGTTTTATGAATTGTAAGCATAAATACATCCAAAATCAATCTTATATCTAGGGCAACAAAACCACTGTAGACCATTCTTCAGTACTGAATACTCTTGCAAATATAAGGTTCCTTGATTTATTTTATTAGATTGTTCTGTAGCTTCTGTAATATCAGATAGTACCTTAATTATTATTTCGTATAAATTGACTAAGTATATTTTTATATAAGTGTAGCAATAGCAAATGATTTTTAGGACTCCTATTTTCAAATGCATTAAATTATGTACTTCATCATAATTAATACACCAACATGTTTGAAAATTTATTATTTCTGCATTTGAATATATTTTTTATTTATACATACCTAACACGCGACTTTAGGTTACTCTCCCTCCGACATTTGATAACTAGATAGATAAGGAGAAAGTTGCGAAACTTTAAATTGTGTTAATACCCAAATTGGGAACACGCGCCTCGTGCTGATACCGTGTGAAAGTTGTCAAGTTTGGCGGCCGAAACCTTTGCCTACTTTTCAGCACCGCTCGGCGAGGGAGTTTCACAGTTAAACTCCCGTTTGCCAGTCGGTGAAGGTGTCAGTGAGGAAGTTAAAGTTTATAGCGAGTTTAAGAGTCAAGGTCAGGCACGCGTGAAATATTTAGCAGTCTATTGGTTTTCAAGGAGGTAAGAGGATTTTTTAATTTTTATTTAGCGAATTTTGGAATATATATTAAAAGATAATCCATTGCAGAGATGAGAACTATCACAAGAAGGTATTATACAGGGCGTCCCGAAATTAGACGGTCATATTTTAACAGCGTAATCTACATACTAAAATAGGAGTTAAAGTTCATATAAATATAGGTCCGAAAACGTTTCGTTTTAAAGATACAGGGTGTTAAAAGTTAAATCTTGATGACACATTTTTGTAAATATTTTCTAAACGTTTAAAGATAACTAAGTGAAATTTGGTACAGATGCTAAACTTTTTACGCTATATTTAATAGACTAGACCCCAGTTTTTAATCATCGTCATAGGTGGGTAAAGTAGGGGGGCTTAGGGTAAAATTAGTTTAAATAAATAGTTTGAACGTCGACAGTTAAAGAAATAAATTCTCATCAATCGTTTTGTTGGGCCAAAGCCAACCAAACCATTTGGAAAAAACAAGTTTCTTTATAAAATAACCATTTAAAAAACAATTCAAACTAAATCACCGATTTTCCAAAGCTGAAAAAAATAAAATTTTTGATTCCACAATCCTACTAATTATTGTTTGCACTTTCAAATAACTTATCGAACTTATCATGACATTTTCAAATGCTTTTCTCTTGAAAATTGTGCGTCCTAAAATGTGTCACCAGTACTTCACTTTTAACACCCTGTATCTCGGAGACGAAAGGTTTTCGAACCTGTTTATATGAACTTTTACTCCTATTTTAGGATGTAGATTAAGCTGTTAAAATATGACCTTTTAATTTCGAGACACCCTGTATATACATATACCTATACTTCGGTGTTTTCCCAGTGTTTTTGTATTTTACTCAAAAACGATGCCTTTTCATGAAACATTTTACAAAACTTTTGTTGAATAACAAACGATTTTCTATCTATTATGGCCCTATACATTTTTTTTCCAAACTTCATATTTTTGCCGCTAGAATGCGCTCAAAAAAATGTATACATTTTGCGGTTTTTCGCATTTTACATGAAACCACGCGCTTTGGTGAAAAATTTAATAAAGTTTTATAGCGAAAAACTTCCTATCAAACCTATTAAACAGATTTTTCGGAAAACCATCGTTTCGCCCAGATATATATTACTTTAATACCTATTTATTAAAGAATAGCGCCCGAAATATTGTTGGTCCTATTACTGAAGTAAAAACTATTTTCTAGCTGAAAGTACATTTCCAGATATTTTTAAAACATATAAAGTTCTAAAATTCTACAAAAAAAGAAGATGACTGAATACCTGAACTCTTCCGCTAAAAACATATTTTACCATGTCTTTCTAAAATACTCAAAAGTGTTATTGTGAAAGAAAATGTGCCTTTCTTTAAAAACCAACCTGTTTTCTGCCGAACAATATGGTTTTAGACATGAAAGAACAACTGCAGATGCCATTCTAGCTTCTTACGAATAAATCACTAATCCGTCTAAAGCATTTGACTGTGTAAGTCACAAGTCACACATTGTTAAAGAAAAAAGTAGATAAATATGGCATTAGAGGAGTTTCAAATATGATGGCTTTTTATTTACAAAACAAACAACAAAGTGTACGTATATTACATAAATATACTTAATAATAAAAAGAGGTGTCCCACAAGGATCTATACTAGGCCCTCTAATGGTTTTTATTATACATTAATGATTTTTCCTCATACATACATTTAATTAATGCAGAATTACTATGTACCATACACGTAGATGATACTAATTTCTGATATCACTGCAACAACACATCTGACATAGTTATGAAAAACTCTAAGATTATGACTAAAGCTAAACAATAGTTTGATAGTAATCAATTATTTTTAAGTCACAAAAATAAAACTGTTTTTAAGTTACTCAAAAAAAACTAGTGAAATAATGAACATTACATTTCTGTGCATATACGAGTATATTGACAAATAACTTGCATGGAACTGCCAAATAAATAACTTATGTATCAAGTTAGCAAAATTCACGTTTGCTCTAATAATGATGGATCGAGTGGAGCACCAGCACTCTCACTAATATCTCCGTTATTCTTTCACCTAGACTTCTGACGATTTGCAAGTAATTTTATTTTGAATTACAGAATAAGAATTGTCAGAAGTGTACCTAGTGACATCATTGTTGCTAACTTTTTCGCAACAAGAGCGCTTTTTGACAACTTTTTGCTCTTCCACTAGACTTCTGACATTTTTTTCCCTATTTTCTTATAGGTACTATCTCCGATAATACTGCAAATTTTCAGAGCTGTACCTTATCACTTATTTTGCGAAAAAAATTGCATATTTAACCCCCTACCCTTACTTTATACTTCCAGGGTGACTTCTGACTGCCCACCTCACCCTTACTTTTGTGTCGCCAGCTCTTAGACTATAAGAAACAGGCTATATCGCTATGTGAATTGAACGTGTCTTAAAAATGTTAGAATTGATCTAACAATAATAATAAAAATATGCCTGTATACAGAAATAAACTCAATCAATTCATATTTACATTCTTTTAGGTACTTTTAATTTTTTTTTTTGTATTTTTAGTTCAAGAAGATAAATCTACACCTGTTTTGGGAATTTAGGAAATAATGGTTATTCAGAGGAATGCATATCTCACCTATCCTTCCATAACAGAAATATGCTTTATTGTATGTATTTTAGTCTGTTTTAACATTATGCTATTATATTTCAAATATCAAAGAAACCTGAATGACAGAGATTATATCGGACGAATTTAATAGAAACCCTAATTAAAATTAATAAATAATTAGGTAGGTAATAAAGTTTTCTTAATCATGTCAACAAAAGTTTGGCCTTAATTTAGTTCATTAAAATGTTCTTTCAATTATTTAATTACATACCTACTGACAACTAATTTTTAAATGGCGTATTAAATTTGACATAATTTTATATTATAGTAAATAACCAAGTCAAGAGAGATTGGAACTTTTTCATTTATAATATCCGTCATATTATGTCTCTTTTTATTTTTATAATATCACGTATAACTTCAAGCGAACAGAAGACATATTGAAAAATAAAATGCTTTTTTGTAAAAAAAAATCCTCGTTCACATGTTATTGCCATGATATTTGTTTTTATAGGCAATTCTTTATACAAATCGATCAACATACAGCTCCCAAGTACTTTAATAGTCCAATCGAATTGAACTTTGAGAAAAAAAATTGTTAACAGGACTTTGATAAGGGTAAACGATAGAAGGGATTATAATAATTAAAAAAATGTAACCTGGGGGATTAAAGTAAAGTTTTAAGGGATTCAAAAGGGGCAAAAACTGGTAGGGTAATGTTGTATAAGAGTACGCATGATTATAAGAGTACGCACGCTTATTTTTAATACATATTGCCATCTATTAAATTGTCTATGCAGTCAGTTATGTTCCAAATAGCATACGACACTGGTACAAAAATAGAAATCTAAATTATCGACACACCTGTTTTAAAAATGGTCGAGAAGTGTTTGCATGGGTTGGCGATCTAATTGTTGGTGCTTGACAATTAGTATTTTGTGAGGTACCTGCGAACGTTACAGGTTAGTAAACGTTATTGTATGTTTTTTTAAGTAATAAAGCTCTAGTGAATATAGCATAGAAATCAACGGTTTTTTTTTTCAGATTAACAAATTTGAAATATGAGCCGTTACAAAAGAAAAAGTGAGCGGAAGCTAGTGTTCACCGAAGGCAATATGGAAGAGATTAGGCAAAAAATTGCAGATGGTTTTAGTAAAAGAAGTATAGGCAGGGAAATGGGAATAAATGAAGCAACACTAAGAAAACGGTTAAAAGCAGGAACCATCCCCAGTTCCTTAGGACGATTCAAAACTGATATGGAGGCTAATTTAGCCCAACAAGTAAGAGACCTGGATCTTAGATTTTATGGGATTACCAAGAAAGATTTGAAAATAGCGACTTATAAGTTTGCCGAATCTAACAAACTTCAGCACAGGTTCAGCAATATTAAAAAAATGGCAGGTGAGTCGTGGGTAAAAGGGTTTTGTCAAAGACACAAAATAGTACTTCGGCAGCCAGAAAAATGTTCAATGGGTCGAATAATGGGTTTCAATAAAAGCCAGGTAGATCGGTTTTTAAAAATCTTAAGACCCTCTATGAAAAAAGAAACTACCTACCAAATTCAATATACAACATGGACGAAACAGGGGTATCCACAGTACCTAATAAATTACCCAAGATTTTATCCAGCAAAGGCCAAAAACTGGTCGGAAAAGTAGCTAGTGCAGATCGGGGACAGCTCGTTACAGCGGTATGTTGTTTTAGCGTTACGGGGGACATATATTCCTCCGGCTATCATATTTCCCAGAAAAAAGATGAAAGATGAGCTCTTTTTAAATGCACCTACTGGTACCTGTAAAATGATATCGGACTCTGGGTTTATAAACAAAGAATTATTTTGTCAGTGGTTGCGGTATTTCAAGAGCTACAGCAAACCTAGTGCCGAAAATCAAGTACTGTTGATCCTCGACAACCATTCCTCTCACCGTGATCTAGATGCAATAAACTTCTGCAGGGATACCATATTGATTTACTCTCCCTACCACAAGATGCAACCGCTGGATGTTGGTTTCTTTGTCCCATTAAAGTGTGCTTACAGTAGAGAGTGTGATAAGTGGATGGTAAGTAACCCTGGAAAGGTAATAACACTTTCGGAATATATCTCTATAATCCGGATCAGTTTAACGATGATGATTTTGCCCCTTCCTGTGTGACAGACGCACTCATCACTACGCCAGACGCACCCATTAATACGACAGACGCACCCAATTATACAGAGAATGGCCAGCTCAATAATGAAGTCGTAGTGGAAATAGATGATCCCGAACCTTCCACGAGTATTCCGATACATGCAACACCTCCACCGCTGGATATTGCCAGCCTTGATATAGTCTGCGAAGACGGGGTACTTATATCAAAGAATTTGTCTACTTTTGAGGAAAAGGCTTTAAATCGGTCGATCCCAGCTTCAGAAATGTTACCTTTGCCGCAAATAAAAGAAAAACCAAATCGCTCTAAATCAAGATCACAAAAATCCGAAATACTCTCTAGTACTCCATTTAAGGATGAACTTGAAGAACTTGCCGGTATTAAGAAAGGAAAAGAAGAAAAAAAAATTGAAACAGCAAAGAGAAAACTAGTTGTTACTGGCTCAAAATCTCAGAAAACAAAAAAGTTAAAAAAGAAAATTAATAAAGGTGTCGAAAAGGATGAACGTTGCCCAAGATGTGGAGAATTGTACTCAGAATCTTTTGAAGACGATGAATGGATTATGTGTTCTTGGTGTAACAGTTGGTGGCATGAATCTTGCACCACGTATGTAATGAGGGACTTTGTTTGTTTTAATTGTTCAGAGTGACGACTTTAAGCAGATACTGGGGTCTATTCTGTAACAATTCCTTTATATTTAACGGCCTTTAAAAATATTGGCAGCCTTTAAAAATATGTTTGTATTCGTTAATTTACTTCTGTCATTATTTAAACAGATTTCTTTAAGATAGTCCTCCAATGTATTTTAAAGATCCGTTTAAATAATGACGGAAGTAAAGAAGAAAATATTTTTAAAGGCCGTTAAATATAAAGGAATTGTTACAGAATAGACCCCACTACGTTTTTCATTTTCCTTTAAGGAATATTTTTTAATTTTGTATTACTTTCAATAAACTTACGTTTTCTATATGAAATCTTTTCATTTTATTAGTAAACAATCAAATATAACATGACGTGCAACCATATTTTAGAGAAAGATATAGTGCGTACTCTTATACATTAGCACGCGTACTCTTATAAATGTTTGTGCATAAGAGCACGCATCTGAAGACTTTCCAAAAAATTTGAATATTTCCTTTTTTTCTTACAATGTATATCATAACATGTTTAAAACATATTTGGCTGTGACTACTTTATATTATAAAGTTTTAAAAATTTACACTTCGCCTAAAACTGAGAAATTATTTTCGTACTCTTATACAACATTACCCTACTATCGCGTTTTCCGGCGAAAGTTGAAGTCGAAAACAAAAATGTATACTGCAAAAGTTGTAGATTAAGCAATAATCTACAGCTTATGTAGAGGGCCCTTTTTAACATAACCTCTAAATTTTCGATAAAAATGCAAAAGTTCGCTCGAATTTTTTATTTTCGTTTTTTATTTTTCCTTTTTCCAAAAATACTTAAATTTTGATAAAATTTGGTGAAATTATACCTTTTTGTATCTTAAATAATCAAAAAAAATGTAATTAAAAAAATTCAAAACATTTGAAGTTATTAATTTTTTTTGGTCAAAAACAGTTTTTTCTACGGTGAAAAATTATCGTATAAAGTTCTTCAGATACTCATTTTTTTTTAGTTTTGTAGTTTTGTAGTTTTTGATAAAATAAAAAAATTATCGTCACCAATAAAAAAACATGCTCAAAAAGGCATAAAAACAAAAAAATGGCAATGGCAACAATGAATTAATCCTTAATTATTGATATGTTTCATAAAAAAAAAAATAAATAAAAAAACTGATTCCACCATTCAATTGTATGGAAAAAATATAAAAGCAACTGGTTTTTATTTTCTGACCAGAATTCTTATTTTTGTATACAGGGTGAAGACTAATTGGAACTAATTTCCTAGAGCCAAAGGACAAAATATTTGGTTAAAACGCAAAAACAGGTCGATTTAGTTTTTTGTGGTCTTTCCTGTCATATGATAAACATTTTTTCACCCTATCCCTCTTAATTTTTTAAATGGGATGACACTACTTGTGGCATCTTATTGGAAAGCTTAATGTACCTAATGTACATATTTATTTTGATTTTTTGGTAAAAAAATTTTTTTAAAGTGAAAACTTAGTATTTATACTTATTAAAATTTTATTAAAACACGTTAGCATCTGAAACGAGCGTAAAAAAATAGGCGAGTAAATATAATGGTCGCCCGTGTCCCAGTCGAGCGCGTACAAAATTGCCAGTAAGCCAGTAAAACGCACTCGTCACTGACACTATGCGTTAAGTGATTATTAAGAAAAATGACTGAACTTTTTATTCATTTTAATTTGATAGCGAATACACAAATTTCTTAAATAAATATGAAGTTGACCTCACAAAAAGATCAGAATTATTGCAACTAGGTAGGTTAAACGTTGAATAAGTTTTAAGATTAATACCCTCAAAATAATTTTTAGTCACATTTTTTAATTTTTATTTTTATAGAAGTTTTTTTATTAAAACTTTGCTATCAAATTAAAATGAGAAAAATTGCATAGCCTTCAAAAAAGCCTTTGAACAAGGTGCCACAAGTAGTATCATCCCATTTAAAAAAAATTAAGTACTCCTTAAAGGGGGTGAAAAAAATGTTTCTTTAATATGACTGAAAAGCACACAAAAAACTTAATCGACCTGTTTTTGAAATCAGTTTTTAATTTTTTTTAATGAAACAAATTATATCAGTAATTAAGGCTTAATTCATTGTTGGCATTGTCATTTTTTGTTTTTATCCCTTTTTGAGCATGTTTTTTTAATGGTGACTATAATTTGTTTTATTTTATCAAAAACTACATGTCAAAATGAAAAAAATTAGTAGGTACCCGAAGAACTTTGTACGATAATTATTCATTGTAGAATTTTTTAAAAAAAAGTGTTTCTGACCGAAAAAAATTATTATCTCCAAATTTTTTGAATTTTTTTTTTTATTTAATTTTTTTTGCTTATTTAAGACACAAAAAGGTATAATTTTACCAAATTTTATCAAAATTAAATTATTTTTGGAAAAAGGAAAAATAAAAAACGATAATAAGAAATTCGAGCAAACTTCTGCATATTTATCGAAAATTTTAAGTTTATGTTAAATAGGGACCTTTATAAAAGATGTAGATTATTGCTTGATTTACAACTTTTGCGTTATAGGTATATTTTTGTTTTTGACGTCAGCTTTCGTCGGAAAACGCGATAATCCCATTTTTCGCCCCTATTCAATCCCCTAAAACTTTACTTCAACCCCCTCAGGTTGCATTTTTTTTATTATAAGCCCCTCTACCATTTACACTTATCAAAGTTCTTTTTTATCTATATAAGTTAATTTGACTGGTCTATAATATGTATGTATGTACGTTTACGATCCGTAGTCGACAAACGCATTGCTCCTTACATGCCGCGGACGGAGTCTTAACTGAGTTTCATACTAATACACTATGGTAGAATAAATTAAACGGGGAGGTACACGCTCACACAAGATAAAGATACGCTGTGTAACTAATTTACATTTGAGTTTCTTCAGACATTGAAGTTCGATAATAAAAAAATCCCACTTTTCACTTGTTGTGGCGCCTTTGACCTCCCTTTTTGATTTTTTTTTTATTTAAAAATGGTTAATAAAATAAACAATAGATAAGTATATATTAAAAATCCAATTTTACTTCGTGAGAAACGAATATGTTAAAACAGTGGTGCTAATTTGAAAAATCCTTTTTTAATATATGGATTATTGTACTCTTTTCTACAAGTCTTGTTAAAATTGCATAAAAACTAAATAGTAGTTTGTGTAACAAGAGTGAATATGATGGCTCAATCATCTGAGTGCGGTATGGACAATTCACTCGAGTTGTACAGTATATTTTTTCTACGACCCACTAACCAAAATCTACAAATATTAAAAATTATTTTGGGTTATTAAGATAAAATAATTTATGACTTTTACTAATTTATAAAATAAAAAAAAACAAGAAAAAAATTTCATTTCACTTTTGCCCATCAAAGCTAGTCAAGAACGCTGACCACACGACCATCTTTGGGCTTAATTTTTTTGCTTTAATACTCGTAATTAAATTGACTTCTTATAGTTTCATTTAAATTAATAAATTATTTATAATTATAGACGAAATAAAATTAGAATTGCTATTATTTATCGATTCTACACAAGAATAACTCATTTTAATGTATAATCTCAATAACTAAAAAATATACTGACAATTAGTTTGACAGAATTGTCACTTATTTAAAAATTCAAAAATAATAGTAGATGGGTGTCCAAAATATGGACTGTGATTGGTGGATTTCATTTTTTTGCAGTGTTCCCACTACCTAGAATGGATATGAAATATATTCGTTCAGTTGAAGGCAATAGCATATTTTTTCGTTTTGTAGTCTAAGCGTAGATAAGCTAATATCTATGTGGGTGTAGAATAGTAGTTTGTGCAACAAGAGTGGATATGATGACCATATCGTACGAAGACAAAATTTGAACACGACGCCGTAAGCGGAGTGCTCAATCGTCTGAGTGCGATGTAGAAAATTCACTCGAATTGTACAGAATATTTTTTCTACGACCTACTAACGAAAATTTACAAATAAAAAAATATTTTGGGTTATTAAGACAAAATAAATAATTTTAAAATAATTTATGACTTTTATTAATTTTTAAAATAAAATAAACGAATATAAAAACAGAAATGATATTATTTATCAATTAATTCTACACAAGAATAACCCATTTTATTGTATGTTTAATCTCAATAACTAAAAAATATACTGATAATTAGTTTGACAGAATTGTATTTAAAATTTTAAAAATAATAGCAGTTGGTTGATTAAAATATGAACGGTGATTGGTGGAATTCATTTTTTTGCAGTGTTCTCACTATCTAGAATGGATATGAAATATATTCGCTCAGTTAAAGGCATACTTTTTCGTTTTGTAGTCTGTGCGTAGATAAGCTTATATCCATGTGGGTGTAGAAAAAAGTTTTATCAACTCGATGGTTTGGTTCCAAATGTAGCTAACTACAAAAATCTGATTATTGAGCTATCTACACAGTCTGTCTAAAAATGAAAGGTTTTGCCAGTTCCAAAACCAGCCATACCGATAAGTTTAAATTTGGCGCTAAAATTAGTCGTTTACAAAGTATCTATCTGTTAAAATAATATTTTCGTTAGTTCCAGATGCATTCAAGATAGCATACCCTACTTCTGGAACTATAAAAGAATAATTTTGTTAATTCCATAAATCTCTAAAACCAACTGGCTAGCTTCGGAACTAAAACACTTTAATAATAATATTTTCGCGCGTTTTGCAGGTAGCTACTTGTACACACAAGTAGTCAGTTTGGTTATATACATATAAAGCAGTAGTGTATTGAATGCTATTATGTGTGGTTTATAGTAATTAATAAATGAAAATGTACATATTGTTGCGACTTATTTACGCAATTTGACCTCCAGGGGCAAGAAAATATTAAGTATACTATCTAGCTACTCCAGTGAAACATCTTTCGAAAATTGCAACAAATTGAAATAATACTACTGAAAAAGATAAGAGATGAGGTTATAGCACCACAAAAATTCCAGAGGCCGCATTAGACTTTTTATAACAGCATATACAATAAAATTTCGACAGTCGCTTCATATTATTTCAGGAAAGATTATAGAAAAATGTATTTGGATCCTAAATTAAATATAAAGCATATGTACAGGTTATACTAAGAGGAATTTACATGAAGATTTCAGTAAAGAAACCAAGGCAAATATCTAACCTTCACGTAAAAAATAAAGAGCGGGTCAGAAAGGAAATAAACTTGGACAAGGCTGAAGACAAAGAAACTCCTGAAAAATACATTCAGTTAACTTTGACTTGTACTGTATATATCCAAAGATCCTACAAACCCCATCTTTTTTACAAGACCCCATAATAATTTTACTATTTTCAACTGTAGAAATAATATCGGTAAATGATACATGTGGTCTGAGGTAGAAGACTTACGTGGTACATGTGAAATAGCGTCATGTTTATTTCACCACTTAAAAAACCTTCCTACTAGTATAGATAGTAGCGACACATGTGGAGGTCAAACTGAAAACAAATTTGTGGCTGCTATACTTATTTATGCAGTGCAAGTTTTACAGATTAACATAATTGATCTAAAATTTCTATCTTGAATGAGTAAAACCAAATTTGGTAGATTTTTACAAAACTTTTATTTTAAAAAATAAAAAATAAAAATTAAAAACACTACACATGACATGTTTCGAAGTAAGTAAACAAATGTTGGAAAAGAAGTTGTACTTTTTTTTAAATAAAAGTTTTGTGAAAATCTACCAAATTTGGTTTTAATCATTCAAGATAAAATGGATTTTCATCAAGTAAAGGCAGAAACAATAAATAAACTAAAATTTCTAGTTTCTGACCACAGTCAGATGGCATGTAAGAATCGAAATATTGGCAAAAATATAACCGTATAATAATTAACCCATGAATGGCTGACCATTGCTCAAAAAACAAAACAAAATAATCCCAAGTACCAAGTTTTTTAGAAAGCTCAGATCAGCTTTCTTGAGTGGCAGACTTGAGTGGATTTGGTATGGCATTCCTGTTTCCAATGAAAATCAAAACGGACCTCAATGAAGATCTTCGTAGCATTATGATTCTTCCACGTAAAGGACGGTGAGCTACAGTTGGTTCTATGGAAGCTTGTCTAAAACCATTGCATACAGAAAAGAAACCAATTTCTGTAGAAACTTAAAAGCGTTTTGCAATTCTGATAGCTTATTGGAAGACTGTATATTCTTTTTAACTAATTTATTAGCTGAAGAAGGCATTCAGGATGAAACTATGATGCCACACGTTAATGACCCTGAATGGGACTTTTAATTAATTAGGCTCTTGTTTTTAGTTTTAGTTTCTTTGTATTTGTAACATCCTAGACCAGTGGTCGCCAACCCCTCAATGTGTTGAGCTACTTTGTTAATTTTGGAATAAACAGCGAGCTACCCACACGGAAGCCACGTAACGCAACGTAAATGAAATAATTCACAGTTAATTTATCATTATTGTATTTATTTTACTATTTAACTGGTAAAAGATAATAAATAGGTACTAATAATAAACTAATAACAAAATAACTAATATTACTAGTACGTACTTGTTCATAGCTACATTTCTATCTACCAAACGAGGGTGTTTGAAAAATAAACACAAACTTTTATCCAGCCACAACGGCATGTCACGTAAGATTTAAAAATAGTTAATAATAACAACAAAAAAGTAACGCACTATCATGAACATAAACATTGAAAAATAAAAAAGCACGTTCAATGAGAAGGCTGACATTCAGACTCAACGATATTTTTTTTAATGTTTGCAGTATAATTTGATACAGCCATTCGAATACAATTATCCAAATGTTCATTTGTAAGTCGATTGCGATATTTGTTCTTAATAAACTTCATATTGGAAAAATAAGATTCACACAAATAGGTTGAACTGAATAATGCTTTCACTTTCAAGGCAACACGGCATAGAACTGAATATTTGTCTTTACTTACAATAGACCAGATACATTTGGTACTTGAGACTAACGATTTTAAGGCTAAATCATTTTGAAACTCAATTACTTCCATTTTTGTTGCAGCGATGTCTTCGCCAAAGTTCTGCATAACACAAGTTGCAAACTGTTGGATATCAATTTCCATAAAGGGTGAAACAACAAACTGCGCTACTAAAGCCATTTCGTTGAAATCCTTAAAACGATTTTTGAAGTTATTCTTCAGGGTAGAAACTATTTCTACATGATATTTGCTGTCATAGAGTTCTAATGGATTTTGAGATATTTTTTCTGAAAGAATAGGAAAATGCATCGCTGTTAATTAGGTTTGGTTCCCAAAACTCCAGCTTTTTGATAAATGCTTTTATATCAGAAATCATTTCCGCTAGTTCTTTGTCTCTCCCCTGAAGCTGCAAATTAAGTTCGTTTAATTTCTCTTTAATGTCCACGAGAAAACCAAAATCTCTAAGCCAGATTGAATTTTCTAGTTCCGGAGTCGGTTCATCGCGTTTTTTGAAAAATTGAACTATGCCAGATAGGACATCATTAAAACGTTTCAGCACCCGTCCTCTACTTAACCATCGGACTTCAGAGTGAAGGAGTAGGTCCCCGTATTGACAGTCAACTTCATCGGCCAAGGTTTTGAATAATCTTCTTTGTAACGCTTGAGCTCTAATCTTGTTCACAATTTTTACCACCAGTTTCATAATGTTGTTTAGTTTCAGCAAATTTTCACATAATGCTTGCTGATAGATAATGCAGTGGTAACAGAGAAATTGCGGAAAAGTTTCATCTTTACGCCATAACGCCACCAGACCCTTATCACAACCCACCATAGCTGGAGGCCATCGGTTGTCAAGCCCGATATTGGAATTTTCTCGGAAGAAATAATATTTTTTAAATGAGAAAACAACTCCTGTCTAGTAGTGTGTCCTTTCAGTGGAATAAACTTCAAAAGATCTTCTTTAATCGTAAAATCACTAAAAACCATCCTGACGAACACGGCCATCTGGGCAATGTCAACGACATCTGTTGATTCATCCAGTTGAAGTGAAAAATAAGCACAGTTGTCTAAGTCAGTTCTTAACTGTAAAAAAATATCATTGCTCATTACTTCTACACGTCTCATCACTGTATTAGCAGAAAGTTGCATAGGTTTTATAGCTGAAACTATCTCGTCTATATTTCTAAAGTTGGCAAATAACGAATCCGCAGCTTCTAAAAACGCCTGTTTTATCATTTCCCTGTTTTCATAAGGTTTATTTTTTTGTGCAATTATCTGGGACCGTGTGTCCCAGATAATTGCACAAAAAAATAAACCTTATCCGGCTTATCAGGGCATCTTTTTATGTATATAAAGAATTACACCGTGGCCCAAACAAACCGGCTTACAAAATAAATTAATATATATCACAGTATTACTACAATTTTGAGTAAATATATTCGTGTAAAAATGGCTATCTGTATTTTTTTGTTTAATTTATTTAATAACAAGTCCTGGATTAGCGTAATACGTCAAAATTTCTTTAAAACAATTGAGAGCTATATAAACTAAACGTTTTTAAATAAATGAGCCATTTCTAAAATCTAATTTGATGGAGTGTATTAAACTTGCTTTTGTGTTTTTTGAATAATTCAGATTTGGTAGATAGCCACATAAGGAAACTGACCATCGAACTATATTTTGACGTTTTCTTCAAAAGTTTTAATTTGAAGTGTTCTATAAAGATAATTACCAAAAGCAAAGAGAATATTGCAAACAAAATGGAAAATTCTTACATTCACTTAATAAACTTTTTTTTTCTATTTTCAACTCTTACTCATTATCTAATAAACATTGTCCAATTAATAAAGCACCATATTAATATAGTAATTACCATTCAAATAAATTAGCAGAACGTTTTTACGCAGGTAAACTCTTAAGGGAATTGAAACGAATATTAAAATAGGCGTTACCCAACACGCACCTTTTCGCAATATCTGCATTAAAAAAGCATAAACCGATCCAGAGCTTTGTAGGTTAGTGTCCATTTTTTTTCCATCTTGATTAGTGTCTTTAAACGAAATTTATATAGTGAAGTGTTTTGGATTTGTTCTAACAATAAGGTAAGCATTTTTGTATTACAAAAATGCAACTAGATTATTGATGTTTAACCTGTGGATAATGTTACGTAATAAATCTAAAAATTCTGTGACCTTTTGTAATAAATTATTGAATTAAAAGCTGCTCTTTTCACCTCTGAGTAAAGTTACATGTAGGTTCACTTGACAGATTAACACACAAAAGCCCTACAGTTTAATCAGCAAGTAGTTACTTTCAATTATACCTACTCATAGGTAAAAAGATTGGCCCTAAATTTTATATAAAACATCGGTAAAGTATTTTACACACAGCTTTCCTCGATTTAGGGAACTCCTAAGCACTAAAATTAATAATTTAAAATTAAAACCACTAAACCAAAAACCCTATTTCACATTCCTCTCTCCATAGACCTATGGAGAAAGGATAGTTAAGAGTTGCCGTATCTTTGTAGAGAGTCACAACTGAACAACAGAACTGCTTTATGTGCTTAATTGATAGAAGAAATCCCAGTGTTTCTTATCCATAGCTGTAACGACAACTTCTGGAAGCTACAGGTGTGAACGTTTCATTTGAAACCATAAGAAAAAGTCCTCGCGCTGGAGGGTTGTAAAGTAAGTACGAGAGAGTTACGGGTCCCACAGTTATCTAGTCAAAATAAAATTAACTGGCTAAATTGGTGCCTTCAACTGGAAAAATGTTCTTCTTCGAATGAGACCAGAATTAGTCTAAGATCAGACCAACAAAATCGGGTTCTCAGAACTTCAGGACGACAAATGAAACTCCAGGCTGTCAGATCTGTCCCAAGATATCAAGGAGGAACTGTAATGTTCTGGAAAGGTATTATGCTGGGAGCAAAAAATCCATTGTTACCACTTTAACAAACTTTAAACGGTCGGAGGTATGTTGATTTAGTGCTAGAACCAATCGTTAAGCTTTGGAGAGCTGCAATTAGGGATAATTTTATCTTCATGCACGATAATGCACTTCCCCATACCGCAGAGTGGCTAGAGAACGTCTTGAAACGAAATGTGTCACAGTTTTAGACTGGCCTGCACGTTTATCAGACCTAAATCTCAGGCCCGACGAAAGGAGGCAAAATCCCCGGCGTCCGGCAGCTTTGGCTTTGTTTTTTTTTTTTTTTTGTTAGAAGTTCGCCACAGAAGGGAGGATCTGGTTTACGAAAATACAAGCTGAGGACCTTTTTTTTAGATTTCACCAAGAAAGTACCTGATTTTTTTTTAAAAAGATTTGATTTTTTATAAAATGCCTCATTATTTTCCGCAAATCTACCAACCCTAGTTATATAAGAGGCCCTTGCCAGTGTTTTTACCCCAGGGCCCCACCATGGCTCTCGGCGGCCCTGCTAAATCCTATCAAACACTTCTTGTGGGACTAGCTTGTAAAAACAATGCAGGAAAGCACAGCATATTAATGCAGCATTAGCTCATTAGCAGAATGGGAAAACATACAAGACATAATAGAAACTTGTTATATTCTGATATTTATATATAATTTTGCTGACCAAATACAATTTAATCTATTCTGGGTCCCAAAAAATGATGGTTTTATTTAGTTATTAAATAGTTTGATGTTAGGTTATACTATAATGTATGCATCTGGTTCATGCTTGACTTTGATGTGCGCGTCTCATTTTAGTATTCCATGCATAAATCAAATTCGTATTATTCACGATAGAACAAGTTCGTGTTACTTATACACAGCGAGTTCCGTCCGTTATTTCTTATATTAATTACAAGCGGACAAGCTGAAACGTTCAATTTTCTAGACAATTAATCAAATTTACAATTTATTAGATATATATTTGAATGGGAATATTTGCATATGCTCAATGAAAAGAAGATGTAGATCCCACAAAAAATAGCATCAATACATTTGAAATTTTAATTATCTACTAATAATATTAAAATAAAGCAGTAGGCCGACGATTTTAATAGTTTTCGAGTAATCATCATGAGAATGCGTTATCTGTGTTGATGGGTGTTATTATAAACAGACACCCCTATTTCTTAAAAACATTTCATCTCTGTTCTTGGGAATAATGTTTATCGTTATATTCGTTTAGTTATACAGACAGACATAAAAAGTCCTTCCTTGTGTGGATCGCTTACAAGAGTCAAAAAGGTTAAAACACTTAAAATCAGTTTTAACTCTGCAATAGAGTAAAATTTTGTAAGATGATAGCCCAATAATTTGGATGACAAACGGATGTCTTTTAAGTAAATAAACAACAGACGGGTTCAATATTGTCAGCATATCCACGGAGACAGTTGAAAACTAACATTCGACGAAGTTAGATTTGCATAGCTTTATCGATTTACGATAATTATTTTATATTTTATAAACTAGATTTTCTACATTGCCGCTAGGTAGTGCGTGGTACAATATATAATTTTCAAATGGTGTATATTTTTCTTTTAAGAATATTCAGAGCTTTAAATTTATGCTTATTTTAACACCCTTTTATACATGTTGAGAGATGGCTTCATTTGTTACAAATTCACTTGTATCTATTCTCTAATAAATAAACGAATACTTTAAATTTAAAAATTTATACTTCTACATTTGAGCAGTTAGATACCCTTCTTCATTGTAATTGTTATTGTTTTAGCAACACTTTAAACGCAATTATCTCAAATTTCGATTTTTGAGTTTTGCCGCTATAGTTCTCAGCAAGCTATCCCAACAAATATTTTTTGCAGGGGAATAAAAGGACCAGTAACTGATATCTTCCAATTGTAATGATGACCATTTAACTTCTATATTTAAAAGGCCGACATATATAGGTCACTACGGCCGACAGTCAAGCCGAAGTCACTTAGCCATCAAATAGGCCTCCATTTTCCCTTTAATTTTTACAAAAAATATAATGGCAATTAATGGTCTATTGATGGCAAGTTAACGGGAAATTGCAGGCCTTCTACATACATTTTCCGATGTATTGAAAGAATCAAAAGTCATTCCTATCTTCAAAAAAGACGAAAAATGAAATAGTAAATTATAGGCCTATAACAATAATAAACAATTTTTCTAAAGTTTTGGAGTTTTCCCTATACAAACCAATATATTCTCATTTTAGTGGGCTATTAACACCTTATCAATACGGTTTAGTAAAAAATAGATCGACAACTACGAACCTATTTTGCATAACACAGTTTATATCAGACATTATTAATTCTCGGTCGCAGGTGGACGTGATCTACACTGAATTTTCTAAAGCGTTTGATAAACTTGATCATAACATTCTTGTAAGCAAGTTAGAAAGTTTAAATTTTTCTGAAAGACTGAAAGCATTTTATAAATCCTATCTTTCAAATCGTCACTTACATTTGTGGAAAAGTTCGTGAAGTTCACGGCCACCTCTGGAGTACCGCAGGGCTCAGTGTTGGGGCTATTATTTTTATTATTTTTATCAACGACATTATTGCGGACCTAAAAGTAAATAGTTTACTTTATGCAGACGATCTTAAACTTTACTACAAAATTAATAATTTATCCGACACTTAAACAAGGTTAACGAATGGTGTGTAAAAAATCGGCTCCTGTCAAACCCATCTACATGCTATGTCGTGAGTTATTCCTTAAAATAAAGTATTATTAGAGCTAATTATTTGCTTGATGGTTCATCGATACCTAGAGCAGACAATCAAAGATCTTGGGGTATGGTTTAACTCAAAACTATCTTTTTCGGAACATATGCAAAAGAAAACTTGTGAATCATTTCCTTAGGATTCGTCATTCGCAATTCAAAAATTTTCACCGAGTTCCATACATTTCAGCTACTTTACAACTCATGTCAGATTCAAACTTGAATATGCCTCTGTCATCTGGGCTCCATTCTATAGTATTTATATCTCTGAGTTAGAATCAGTCCAGGGTCGC
The DNA here is from genome assembly GCA_927349885.1 of Psylliodes chrysocephalus. Classification (NCBI taxonomy): domain Eukaryota; kingdom Metazoa; phylum Arthropoda; class Insecta; order Coleoptera; family Chrysomelidae; genus Psylliodes; species Psylliodes chrysocephalus. The sequence continues at coordinate 14,205,627 of OV651819.1, forward strand.
TTCCTTAAATATGCTTCCTTCAAACAAGACGGAACATATACTGCTATAGGCTATCCCCATGATGCACTTCTTGATCGTTTTTCTGTCAAATCGATTGAGTCCCGAAGAATTATCACACAACAGGTATTTCTATTCAAAGTTATTCACCATCTAATTGACGGTAAAGAAGTACTACATAGGCTTGAGATTTAGCGTGGACATATTTAACTGCAGCCTAGCGACAATAAAAAAATTTAACATACCCTAAATTATATAACGTATTTTTTTTCCTTTAAATGGAACAATGTAGTTAGAATAGTATTCATGTAATTTTATGGCATTTATGTAATTTTTATTTTATTTGTGTAATTTTATCGTATTTATGTATTTATATAATATATTTATGGTTCCTATCCGGTAATTGGATGCAAATCTGTTGGATACTGTAAAAAATAAAAAAAAATTAATACTGACTGCTGAATAAATGCCATGTGCCAGACACATGACCAGACGGGCGATTTGATAGTGCCTCTTTCTAGTAGTACCGTTTGAACCATAAATTATATACTAAAACAAAGCATTTCAATATAGAATATTATAGACATTTTATTTAATTCAGCTATTTAATATAATAATACAGAAAAAATGTCTTCTACAAAAAGTATATTCATAAAATATTCTAAATTAAAAGTATGAAATTACAATGAATAGTAAACACCAGCAACCCGACACTGGCATAGTACATGTCCACCACTCGATGAGCAAGCGATTATCGGTGACTCCATCTATGAAGGCGGGACGGAGTCCTCCTGAACTGTTGGAGATGGGTCTGCGGCAGTTAAAAACCTTTTAACTTTTATCATGCTTTTACCCAATAAAGGCCATAATCAACGAACATCGCGTTCATTTTCCCTTCAATTACAGCAAAATGCCAGCAATATCCCTGCAATTCATTGTTTGTTGGGATTTGTAAATATTGTTTTATACTGTAAAATACTTTTAAATTCAAATTCTTAACAAAGTATTTTAAAATAAGAATTGAAAGTTATGTCAAAGTTTAGATTAATTGCCTTCTACTTAGTTTTAATTTAATTTTGATTTGTTTTATTTAATAAACCATCCAACAAATGCTGTATTAAATGTTTATTAGAAAATTTTTGGATATTTTCTGCAGTTTTCTAGCTGCATCTTTATTTTTTATGATCTCATACCGTCAAGATGGCAGTGTCATCTGGAATATAACTGGTGTATGATAGATACTGGACAGGTCTCAATAAACTTCCTTGTGGTAGGTATTCTTGTTTGATTTATTTTAGTTCGGATTCAACTTCTTCCTGTTTTATTCTAAATGCTCTATCTGTAACGTTTCCAATAATTATTATGTGTATTGCCCGGGCAGTGATTTGTTTAATTCATGTTTAAGTTCTTCGTGCCGTACTTTGTCGAAAGTTTGCGCTACTTCTGAAAATATATAGCAGAGCAAACTTTTCTTTCTTTTAATGATTTTTCAGTAATTTTCGTTATTTGGTGGACTTGGTCAGTGGTCTAATGTTTCTCTCTGAAACTGATGTGTAGGAATAATTTTTTTATCTATGATGGGTTTTAATTTCTTTAGGAATATTTTTTAAAAACATATTCTAATTACAAGAAGTAAAGGTGATTGATAGTGGGTACATACTTTAATTTGAATGTAGCAAATCCAAGTTTAAAGTAGAAAGTGATAAAGAAAGATACTCAAAAGGAAGTAAAAAGTAAAGGATATGTACAAATAGTTGGTAGAAGAATAAAGCTCTCATGAAGGTAATAAAGATGACGAAATACGAGACATAGAAAAAAGCAATATCAACAACTGATAAGGAAAACAAGAAATAATTATGAAGGAAAATATGATTAGAAACGTTAATAAAAGATTTACACGAACTGGAAAGCAATAGTAGCTTAGTATTCAATTATAAAAAGAAAAAAATGGAAAAAGCGGAAGTATTTAAAAAACTAGTAGCGATATCAAATATATAAAATAAATATTATTTATTGTTTCGGCCTTTACTTGATGAAAATCCATTTAATTTTGAAAGAGTAAAACCAAATTTGGTAGATTTTCACACTTTTGTGTGAAAATCTACCAAATTTGGTTTTACTCTTTCAAAAAAAAAAAAAAAAAAATAAAATAAATAATCTTTACAAAAAAAGGCCCAAATTAAGGTGTGAAAATACGACATTGAAATTGAAACAATCACTTAACAGTATCCAAACAAAAACGTAAAGGAAATAAAAAGAAAATAACGACTTCTTGTCATGAACAACTTGTAATCGAGTGTTTCGATAACATTTTGACAATTTGATAAATTATAAGTTATAGTAAAACGGCAAAGTGTGCGTGGAAGCGTCGCTTTTCACCTGTTTTTCGAATAGCAACCGACGAGAACAGGACCGGCGCCAAAACTAAATTAAATAAATAATTATAAGAATTTTATATAAGGTCGACTATTGTTTAATTTTAGATTCATATAAATATACATATCCAAAATTCGTCACTTACTCCCACTGTGATTCAGGCATTATTAAAAATGAATATCTGAAATAGATACTACATATCAACAACAATTTACCTATCAAAGAGAAACCTAAAGCACTTTAAACCAAAGACTGCAAAAGCAGCCAGTACTCCTAAAGCGAGACTGCAGATTCTGCGCGGAGAACGAAACCTTCATTCTAAATTTGAAAAAACATGTAGAACTACAGAATCCTTGCGATGAGGAGAACCACCTCAAAAATACTGGTACGTTTTCATTCTAAATCACCGAAATTACTACAAATTTTCTCGAAATTTCGGAAATAATCATCGAAAATCAAGATCGAAATCAACACCGAAATAAATTCGACGCTCAAAAATGTAAATACAGCAGCTTGTGGATAAAAAGACAAAGGTAGAGCCCAAAAAAAGGGCATCGTAAAAAATTAAGGGGGATTTTTCAGTGAAATAACCGAAATCACGTATAGTCCATTTTAAATAACGGTAAAAGGTCGAGAAACGCCGCACTTGACGAGACCACTTATCCCCTACATATTTTGAGGCGCTGATTACGAAAATGAGGGTTAAAACTGGCAGCAATGGTTGGAACACCCCTAAAATTGCAAAAAACGCCCCTAAGTAGGAGTGTTTTTCGACTGCACTTGTGAAAAATTTGTATGACATCCCCCCACATGCCAGAAACACCCCTCCCAACCGGTGGATTTTAGGGGTGGTTCAACCATTGCTGCAAGTTTTAAACCCGATTTTCGTAATCAGCGCCCCAAAAAACATACGAGGGCGGTTTGACGGAAGAGTGACTTTTCAGAGGTTGGCAACACTTTCGCTACGGTGATTATATTGGTAATTTCCGCCATGTTTCTGATCTCATTTGTCAAAATTTTACAAAAATCTGACAGATAGATTAGTTTTAATACTCATATAAAGAAAACTGTTTTCGATGTTGGGTAAATATGCAGAAAAAAGAATTTCAAGTGTTAATTAAACATTATTTTTTACGTGGAAAAACAATTAAAGAAACCGAGGAAAAGTTACGTAAATATTATCCTGAAAGTGCTCCGTCCCATGGAATGATTTGTAAGTGGTTTTCTGCTTTTAAAAGTGGCCATATGAACACGGATGATGCTAAACGTCCGGGACCGTCAATTACTGTAACTGCTCCAGAATTTCTTAATAAAATCCATGCCCTTGTATTTAGCGATCGTCGAATAAAAGTACGTGAGATAGCTAATGAAGTAAACATTTCAACTGAATGGGTATGCAATGTTTTGCATGAAACTTTACATATGAAAAAGCTATCTGCAAGGTGAGTGCCGCGTTTGCTTAATGCTGATCAAAAGCTCGGTCGCATTAAAAATTCAAACGAATGTTTGGACATCTTCAACCGTAATCCAAGAGAATTTTTCCGTCGATATGTCACAGTAGATGAAACTTGGGTACACCATTATACCCCAGAAACAAAAATACAGTCGAAACAATGGACTTCATCTGAGGAACGTGCTCCCAAGAAAGCAAAAACCGTTTTTTCAGCCAATAAGATTATGGCCACAGTGTTTTGGGATTCCAAAGGTGTAATCTTTATTGATTATTTAGAAAAAGGAAAAACGATAACTGGACAATATTATGCTGATTTGCTGACACGTTTTGATGCCGAACTTAAGAAAAAACGACCGCGTTTGTTAAAGAAAAGAGTTTTGTTCCATCACGACAACGCATCTGCCCATTCGTCCGCTATTGTTGCAGAAAAATTAGCCGAACTGCGTTATGATTTATTACCTCATCCGCCATATTCACCTGATCTGGCTCCATCCGATTACTTTCTGTTCCCAAACCTAAAAAAATGGCTTGGTGGAAAGTGAAAATTTCAGACAAATTTCAGACATTAATGACAAAGTCTCGTATTTTAATCATTTATTAACTGGTTTATTTGATACAATCGCTCCCTTACGAGAAACGAGGCTAAAAAAACCTAGACCTCCTTGGTTTACAGACAATATTAAATTACTATTAAAATTAAGAGATAATGCCCTTAGCAAGTATAAAAAAACAAAAAATCTGACACATTATGAATATTATAAACAATTAAAAAATTTTACTACGGTGGCTATTAGAAATGAAAAGAAAGGTTATCTAAAATATTGCGTTGATACATTTGGTAGAAACAGCCGTATTATGTGGCAAAAACTTAAGAATTTAAATATAAATTCTAAACCTGCAAAATCCAAGTTACCTGAAAACCTAAATGTTCCTAATGACATAAACAATCACTTTTTATTGGCAACTGGTAACTGTGCCGATGCTGACCAAGATTTACTTCTTTTCTATACTAATAATTTTAAAGACAACTTCCGTAACTTGCTAAGTTTTACAACAGTTAATCAAAATACTATCTATAAGTATTTAAACGAAATTAAAACGCAGGCTATAGGAATTGATGGATTGCAAATTAATATGCTCCTTATGTGTTGTCCGTATATTTTAATTTTCATTACGAATATTGTTAATTCCTGTATAAAGGAATCTTTTTTTCCAGGCCTTTGGAAAGTCACAAAAGTTTTCCCATTGCCTAAAAAGAACAATATTAGTAGCTTTAGTGAATTACGACCCATTTCAATCTTATCAGTGTTATCAAAAGTTCTGGAAAAAGTAATTAAATATCAGATAGAGTCTCACATCAACAATTACAATATTTTACCAATCAGCCAATCTGGTTTCAGACGTGGCTACAGCTGTACTTCAGCATTATTAGAGGTCACTGATGATATCTTTAGGGATATAGACAAAGGGTATACAAACGTTTTAATACTTCTAGATTATACAAAAGCCTTTGATACAATTAACCATCAGCTTCTGTTCAGTATTCTTCACTGTTGGTTTTTCGGTTAAAGCAACTGAATTTATTAAAAACTATCTTTCCGATCGTTCACAGTTTGTTGAAACAAGTGCCGGTAGATCTGATATTAAAAATATTGCCTGCGGTGTGCCACAGGGCTCTATTTTGGGACCAATTTTGTTTTGCATTTACTCTACTAATATTAGTTCGGCTCTTAATAATGGCAGAGTTTATATATATGCTGATGATACGCAAATAAGGTTTTCTTTGTCTGATTTTAATGTTGCTCTTACTAATGAACTGATTAACTCAGAATTAATAAAAATCGTAAATTTTTCTAACAGACATCAGCTAACTATCAATCCCGCAAAAACACAAATACTCGTCTTTGGAAAAAATAAAAAAGAACTAGCAGAACATTTATCTGTGAGTATTGATGGTGTCTTGGTGGCTTGTGTAGATGTTGCCAAAAATCTGGGTCTTCATCTTGATACTGACTTAAAATTTAAAAGCAATATAAATAATTGTATAAAAAGGGCTTACGCTAATTTGAAAATGCTTTACCCGCATCGCCATGTTTTAGATCAAAATATAAAAATACTTCTTTGTGATACTATGGTTCTCAGTCATTTTAATTACTGCGATGTCGTCTACGGGCCTTGTATTGACTATGTGGAAATTAATCGTATTCAAAGAGTACAAAATTCTTGTCTTCGCTACATATATGGTATAAAAAAATACGAAAGGATAAGTCACAAACTAATTGAAACTAACTGGTTAAATATGGAAACTAGAAGGAATTTACACATGGTAACATTGTATCATAAGATCATTTCATTAAAGTCGCCTCCTTATCTCTATAATAAAATTACATTTCGAAGTGATGTGCATAATGTGCATACAAGGTTTAGAGAGCATATATCTCCACCTCTCCATCGTACCTCCAAATTTCAAGGTTCATTCTCTTATATGATATTTAAACTATATAACCTGGTTCCTCCTAAACTCAAACATCTTTCGACAAATATGTTTAAGCAAAAGTATAAACATCTCTTGATGTCAGAAAATATCTAGTCAAAACAACCATTAGATATTATAATAAAATGTAATATTACATTTATAAAATGTGTATTTATATTTTTGTCTCGATTGTGCCACACTGTATTCGTTGTATTTTATTATTTTAATATTTTTCTTTTCTTTATTAGGGATAGCAATTAATATCTGCTATGCTGTCTGCTATTCCCTTTTTGTAGTATTATACTATTTTGTTCGATAAAATTTATGTATTTAATGCAAATTTACCTGTAATACTGCAAATAAATTATTATTATTATTATTATTAATAGAAGAGACAAACGCGTATTTTGCGGAACTTCCGAAAAATCATTTTTTGGATGGTTTGAAAAAATTGGAAATTCGCTGAGCTAAGTGTGTAGAGTTAAAAGGAGATTATGTTGAAAAATAAAATATTTTTTTAAAGTAAATTTACTTTTTCATTGAAAAGTCACTCTTCCGTCAAACCGCCCTCGTATGAGATGAGCTAGTTTCCAAAACAACAAGTGCAGTCGAAAAACACTCCTACTTAGCGGTGTTTTTTGAAATTTTAGGGGTGTTCCAACCATTTCTGCGCGTTTTAACCCTTATTTTCGTAATCAGCGCCCCAAAATACGTTGGGGACAAGTGGTTTCGTCAAGTGCGGCGTTTCTCGACCTTTTACCGTTATTTTAAATGGACTAGTAAAACAAATTGTGGTTTCCCCATCGACTTGCGATCATACTAGATAGAAGAAAGTGGAATTTTGTTATAGACATCGAGACTACTTCCTTGCAATGGAAGGTCACAATAGATTTGACAGCATATAACAGCATAACATAGTAATAAAAAATGAGATGAACATATTAATCATGTAGTGAAAAAAAATTTAGAAAATCATTTATAATTTTAAACATGTAAAAAAGATTTTATCGACTAAACATCTTATAAATCTTTATTTCACTCTTGTTGAATGCTACCATAGGTATGGAATAAATAAATAAATCTTCTTAAAACTATCCAAAAAATAATCAAGAGTAATATACCAAGACCTTGATAATAGTCGGCTATTTTTGTTGAATCTAAATCTCGAGTTTTGGGAGGCCTTGTTCCTTGAAGTGTCGTCTGCGATTTCCAAAACTTTCCCTGAATTCTCGATAGAAAATAATCCGTTGATATAAAGATTAAATAGAGTAGGACCAACATTTATATAGGTTTTATTAAAAATATTTGCAATTTCTTTGAATGTATGTCTCCCCTTTCGAGTTTTTTATTGAATTTATATATTTTTTGTTTCTCTATTGGGGTTAATTTCATTTATTACTTTCCAAAGTTGTTAGGGGTTACAGTAGTTGTTTTCAATGTTTTTGTTAATTAGGTTTTTATAATAGTTACTTTTAACAGTTTTTATAGAACTAGTTACTTTGTTTTTATATGTTTTATATTGTTGTTTAATTTCTAGGTTATTCAGGTTTTTTAATGTTTGTTGAAAAAGTGCATTCTTCTTATTTATCTTTTTTAGCAGCTGATTTGTGATTCTTAATGTACTCTTTTGTTTCACCATAGACGTAAATGGTTTGTCTTTTACGGGGGGAGAGGGGGAGGTGATACTTGACATCAGGGCAGACGAAGGGAGGGCTTTAGGTGAGAAAATTTTGTTTTTTTAGAAGTTCACAACAAAAGGGAGAAGCGCGCGCTGGTTTATGTAAAATACAAGATAAATGGATTTAGCTTTTTAAAAGCATTTTTTATATGGAATGTTTAAAAATTAAAAACCACTAGGTTGCTAAATAGAGAATTAAACAAAAACTCTTTAAAGTGAGGTATCATATGCCCCTCGTTTTATTTAAAAAACTGAGAGGGGTATTCTGAAGATGTTGTTACGTCAAAAAATTTGAATTTAAATATCGACTTAATTCAGAATTTTCTCTTCATACCATTGATAAGTTCGCAAATGAATTTATCCGTCACTTTAGGACCTCACTGTCTAAGGGTTGCTGTTGTTAAGATATGAATTATATTTAAAAGATATAAATATGGATCATATTGCGATAACTTGTTGAACAAATATTGGAAGTGAATCAAAATTCCCTTAATCACTCCCTGTTGGTGTGAAGGTTGTACCAGTCGCCGATTTAATCGGCTCGAGCTCGTGTTGATTGTTGTTTCAAATTTTTTTCTTCAAGTTAACTTACATTTCGTGCTCGATGTTGATTATAATTCGCTTATACCCCATGGAATGGTGGCGGTAAACTACTCAACTATATTAATTGTCTATTTGAACGACACTCGCTTTTCAAAAACTATTAGATTAATGATATTTTGTCGTTGCTGGTTTTTAACTTCTATTTTTTATAAAATATTTGAAAACGTAAAGATTTAATGAAATAAAAAATGATATATGGTATAATTTTTACCCAAACTACGGTATCATTGTAGGGAGAAATTGTTTATTCTTATTTAAAAAAAAATAATTGCATTAGCCCTTACGGCCGAAAAAACGTCGGTTTCAGCCCTTCAAAAATTTGGTTAAAAAGTCGTCTTTTTTAAATGTACCACTCATTTAACAAATGAAAAAAAAATGCTTACGTGTTGAAAAGGTAACAGAGTAAACACCATATTTTTTGCTTTTGAATTAACAAAGATATAACAATAAACGATGAAAGATGTTATAGGTTTACGATGTAATTAATTCTCACCGCCAATTTCATCGACTCAAACACCCGTATGCATAGTCGATTTTGAGGAGATTAATGGCCTCTTCAAAAACCGTCGCTAAATTGCCACCGACTGAAGACGCCCTAAGACTACATTGTTTAAGATGTTTTTTTTTGAGCAGCTAAATATTTGGCTAAGCTCTTTAAAGCCAGATGCAGCTTCCTAATGTTGAAGAGTATGGATGGAAAGTAGATCAAGATGGAAGTCTGATACCCACTTTTAAGACTCTGCCCGACCTGCCACCAGACAACAAAACTTACATCATGCAAATGCAAAAAGATACTATACACTGATAATGTTCATAGATGTACAATATTCTAACAATAATATTTGCTGTATCGGTTCCTGCACCTGCATGGCACAGAAAAACTGCAGAAATAGTTTGACCACAGCCGCTAATGTTTTGGAAAATGTTGATTCGTGTGGTGAATCTGATTCTGATTAGTTTGAAAATCTTGTACTTATAAATTTTAATATTATTAACTCATGCTTTATATACTTCTTTCCAATTATTAATACTATAATTGATTTATATTGGGAATTTATTGTATTTTGCAAAGCAATAGCCATACTGTTTATAATCGATACTTATATATACTGTATTATTTATACCTTCAATAAATAGTTTATATTTTCTTATTTTTCATTTTCCCCCAAAAATCAAAAAAATCTTGAAGTAATTAATACACCCTATTATACATAGTGGATAAATCAATAATCCCTGTATAAAATAATATAAGAGAGTCAAACTGATTGCATACATTTCAACACTGAGAAAGATGCATAGAGAGTCGAGAGGCTCTGCCTTCAATGTTTGCTTTCTAGTAAAATCATGACATCACTAATTGTTTATTGCTATATTTTTGTTAATTTAAAAGAGCAAAAAATATGGGATAAGCACTGTTACCTTGTTAATCGAAACTTTTATGAAGAATAGTTTTTTTTTTCATGTAAGCCTTCGTTTTTCGTCAAATGAGAGGTATATTTCTAAAATAGGGTTTTTTTTATATAAATTTGTAAGGGCTAATATAAATGATTTTTTTAAATAATTATAAAAAAATACTTCCTACAAAGACCTAATTGCGCATTAGAACAAAAAAATAAGCATTTTTTTTTTTCTATACGATGGTATCAATAATTTGATTTTTTATGATAGTGCCCTTTTGCATAATATAATTTTGTATTACCTCCGGAATAAGGGTTAGCTTATCATGTACTTTCATCCCTGAAAAATTCAGCTTGTGACACCGAAGTGGGAGTCAAATTCAAAATAAGTTTTAATCTACTATAATAAAATTTGTGTTTTTGATAAATCTTTTATATACTTAATTAGTTAAATGGTATGTACTATTGTAACAAGATGATCGGCTATAAGCGAGAGCCGGCAACGCCGCCATCCATGTAGCGCCAAAAGACATTGCATAATATTAGACAGTATTGTTTAAAGCTTTTAAGAGTTCGTTCCCTTCAGGTCGAGACTTGTGTTTTTATAATTGTTTAAACCCGGTATTCATTTGTTTTTTCTTAATAATCATTGTTGTTCGTTTCAGTTTTGTGTTTTGTTAAGTGATTAAAATTATTAATGCTAAAGGAACTTTGTTTAAACCCGCACCCACCACTTATTTGATACTAAGTGTCATACTATCAATTTTTTTGACAACAGAAGCAAATAATGAGGGGTGTGAATTATAAAATGAACAACTATTTAAATGGCTATGAAATGATTCACATGCATTAGTGGTTATGTATATAGTAGCTGATGCTTCTGCCCATATAAGGAGGAAAACGAGCCTCTCCTGATATACAGTGTGTCTACTTAAGTTGGAACCATATGGAAAAAAAAATTTGCTAAATTCTTCACAAACATCAAAAAAAGGAAAGCGTATCATGTTTATAGTAGAGAAAAATTTATGGATTACCGTAATTAGGTGGATCAATACAAAATCTAGAATAAATCTGATTTTTCAGATAGATCGGTGTAATTGCATATTTGAATGTAATTTTCAATTTTAATCAACTTTTTTTAATGAAAATTTTCGATTTTGTCAAAAATAAACGTACTTTACTCTTAAGCAAAATTCATATTTTTTAACAAACCTCGTATACGGCTTAAAAAATTTGATATCTGATGTATTTTTAGTTTTAGGTCATGCAGGACTTTTTATCAAGAATAGCTTATTTTCCTAAAATCAATAATAACATTTTTCCATATGGTTCCAATTTAAGTAGGCACACTGTATATAATGTTCCACTAAATAATCAGCAAATGCAGCTAATGTTTCGTCGTTTGGCTTTTCTTCTAGGAGTTCAAAAACAAAGAAGTCGCTAATTCAACCTCTAAAAACATAATTCCAAAGCTGTAATGTGGCCATTTTCCAATATCGCTTTATTTGTTTTTATACTCTGATGATGTCCCAAATTTTATCCTTACATATACCAATTAAGGAGTTCCTCTCGCCACCAATGTTAAAAAAAATTATTAGATTATGACTAAAATTAATTTTTTTCTAATAGTTGAAGTCCTTATTTATCTAATAGTGAACTTTTAACTATACCTTACCGTGCAAATTTTTGAGAAAAAAGAATTTTAAAAATGTGAGTATTTGTACAGTGTCTTACGAGAAAGTAAGACTTCAACAACAATTTTCGAATTATAATTAAGTATACTATTATTTATTGATTAGATGGAGTAGAAAAAAACTAAAAATAAGGTTTTTGAAATATTTAGGTTTTGTTTTTTACAATAAAATATATAGGTTACCGTGGAATTTATTGAGAAATTAATATTAAAAAATCACAAAAAATTTTCAACTAAGTTGCTTGAAATTTTTTTTTAATATGTAGCAAATTTCAAAATTTTTTACATGGTTGAATAGAGAATAAAACCCTCTTTCAAATGAGCTATCATTCACCACCCTATGCTATTTAAATTTTTCGAAAGGGTTGCTCCCCTCGAGTAAGGGATGAAATTAAGGGTAAACTAATCATACAAAAATGTACATTGTAGAAAACAAAAATCGACCTGTCTCAGCGATTTTCCTAACAAGACTCCAGTAACGAGTTAGTTAGGGGGGGGTAAGACTGAAGATTCTCACTGTATACAAAGTACTACATGATTCACTTCATAATATAAGAATAAGTCTAGTAAGATTTTTAAATAAGTTCATCAATAATAAACGTGTGGTACGTGAAATGTCCTTTAAACCACATAATAAAACATGTCCAGGGTTTAGTGAATATGTATTTCTAGATGTTCTTGTAGCAACCAATAGGTGAATATTTCCAACAAATTAAGTCATACACATGATAAATATTATATTTATGACGAAAGCACGAGACTTAAACTTAAATTAACACTAAATAAAACTCAAAAACACTATTACAATGAGAACATTATCTAAAAACAGTTAAAAAAAATCACAAATACAAAATCCGCCCAAAACAAAAACATGTAAATAAACAAACATCCTACTTATAGATGACAAATGACAGGCGCGCCAAAATTAATTTGAATCGCCAATAAAAAGTAGCCACCCTATATAAACTAAACTAACGTTTTTAAATAAATGAGCTATTTCTAAAACCTGATTTGACGGAGTGTGTTAAACTTTCTTTTGTGTTTTTTGGATAATTCAGATTTTGTAGATAGCCTCATAAGGCAAATGACCATCGAACTATAATTTGACGTTTTCTTCAAAAGTTTTAATTTGAAGTGTTCTAGAAAGATAAATACAAAAAGCAAAGACAAATGGGAAATTTTTACATTCACTTATATAACTTTTTTTTCTATTTTCAACTCTTACTCATTCTCTATTCGCTAATAAACATTGTCTAATAAATAAAGCACCATATTAATATAGTAATAGTATAGTAATTATCATTCAAATAAATTAGCAGAACATCTGAGTGCATGTATTGCTATTATTTAAAATTTCAAATACCTATTCGGCACTTGATGGAAGTTTTGGAAACTTTTTGCATTTTTCATAGTAAATTGATTTTTTGATACAATTTAAATCGTTTTTATGTTCATTTAAAATGGATTCAAAACATTTTCGAATAACTTTGCTGGGTTTTCACAAATATCATCAGAGGCCTTTCGTTTAGCAGATGCACTCACTATATTTTCTTCTATTGCTGGTTATTACACGACCACCAGAATAACCGATTATTTGACGAAAGCCTTTACACTTTTTATTCACACATACCCACTAAATTTCTCCAGATGCTAATTTTTTGCTGGTTTGATTAAATTTGTACTGTTCTATAATTAATAATATTTTTCCACGTTGACTTGTTACTTCGCGAATCGACATGTTTATTGAGCTGCTCTTACCACTTACAATTACGAAATAAAACTAACTCATTCATAAATATCAGATCCGAAAGAAAAACTATCCGGATTTCTAGTAAGTACAAGGAATTTTTCAATAATGCCTGTTCCTTAGAATTTTATATTAAATCTTTTAACAGTTTCTAGATGAGTTAGGTATACGGATTATAGAGACTTTTACTCTTTTATCTTTTAAAAGATTAGTGAGCACGAGTTGGGATGCGCCCAATAATTTTAGGGTGGTCCAATTTAGTGGAAGAAGTATCATGAGCGTGTTCATCTGGCAGCACACAAATGTTCCGCTATTGAATAATTAATTTCTAATTACAAAATAATTAAACAGTAAACAAAACAAGTATCAAGAATGAATTTTAATAAAACCTAACGATTAATTAATTAAAATACCGTGAAAAGTTTTTTAAACCTATTTTTATTTTACTATAATTGCAGTCGAGTATTTCCCGCTGTACGAAAACATCGCCAGCTTCGAAAACGGTTGCTGAACTCCCGTCCCTCCGATATAGGAAAATTGATGGTAAAACGAGGGGCGCAGGGGGAACGGGTGGCGCAGGGGAAGCACCACACGAACGTCGTTTGCCCCAGAGAATCGCCGCCAAACAATATCATCAAGGAACGAATCCCAGAAGTTCGACGAAAAAATCCACCGATGATCCCAATCGGCTCAACAAGAAATTTCGTTCGGTAAGTTTAATTTCGTTTTTGTTCTATTTTACCAGGCGCGGAAACTGTGTAAAACAAAGTTTTCGAAAAGCAAGCTTGATACAGTAAAAGTTTCAGCGGACAACTTTGTTAAAAACTAACGTTTTTTATTATTTGTGTGTACGAGGGCCAAATATAAACATTTAATATGGACCACCAGCAAAAACAAAACAGTTCGTAATACCGTGCAAGAACATTTTGCATTGTTTCTGTTTATGTGAATGCAGATGTTCACTCTAGTTTGTAACAGAAAATTATGATGGCATTAAAGCTAAAAGTTTAAAGATGAATCTCATTTAAAAAAATTCAAGTTTCATATGCGTCATAGTCGCCAGTACATTGACCTTTGGATTTTGTAACTTCTGAACACGCCAAACTTCCTAAGCAGCTTCATAACACCAAGTCGGACAAATTTTTTCATATATTTCACTCTGGGCAATGGGACATTTTCGCGCTAGCTCTTCCTGAAGTTGTCGTTCTGGAGTCCCTAAGGAAGTTGATGCATGTACCTGTAGTTTTAATGTTAATCGACGGTTTTTTATAATACATTAACGATATCATATTTGACGGACAAAAATCACGTAGTTTTGGGGGGTCCGACGCCCCCAATATGTCGCTGTGCCGTCTCTAAGGAAGTTGATACATGTATACTCTTTCCAAAACCAATCCAACATAGCGTTTGTACCGGAGGCGCGTAATAATTTACGTTATAAGCGCTGAGAATGTTATATCCTCACATTGCAAATAAGCGCGAACAATATTGTAAACTTCCCTTTTAAAACACAGGAGCCGCTAGACAACGTAGACTTGATTGACGTGTGTCACAAGCCCATCATCTTCTTTGTCTACCAATGAAAACACGCAAACGGGAACTTGGAGGCGTGTTCGAAATAAGTTTTTATAATTTATGGGACGCGGTAAAGACCGGTCTTCGGACTCTTCGGTTATTATGTTGTTATTCAGTAGCGAGCACAGTCTGAAACCTTTCCCAAACGTTTGTAAACTTTTCTTGTTATTTTAAGGTGTTTCTGTTAAATTTTGATTTGTGTTGTACGAGATGGCTTTCTGGAGACCATTTGAGGTAAATGTAGATGCTAATGAATTGCAGGTTAATGATGATATTCACATTAATAATGAAATTGAAATAAATAATGAAATTCAGAATAATAATGAAGTACAATTAAATGCAGTACAAATTAATGATGAAATACGTATTAATAATGCAATTCAAAATAATGATAATGTGAAACACAATCTTGGGTATTCAAAAACCAAGACTTACATATTCAAGTTCAACAGGTCATTTTAAATAGGTTTGTCTTAAATCAGAAAATCCAAATATTTCACAAACAGATGCAGTTAAAAGAATATGTAAAAAATAAGATAAAAAAAACTCCCTATTCCACAATTTATTTCGTTGATAAACGAGGCGTTATTGAACACAGTCAAAAAAGAAAACGTGTCGTCAGCCGTCGGATAGATGATGCATCTAAAGATGTGATTCGACGAACGGTTTACAACACGTATAGAGAAAGTCCCAACCTTAGAGATACTTTTTAGAAAATTACAAATGTGGTTTTGGAAAATATTAATGGCGTTTTTAAAGATCCGTCTTTGACTGACGTTTGGAAAAACAGCGTTAATCACGTCATTAAAAAGGAAAAAGAATATTATGTTTTACCTTCTATAGCTCCAGTAGTTATAAATCCAAACCTCGATTCCTCGACAGATGGTTCTGATTTAGATTCGGATTAACTTTCTTATTTTTCATTATTGGTAATCCGAGAGTCATCGCATTAATACATTTATAGTTTTGTTTTATTTGTAAAGAATTTATTTTCCTTTAAGGTTTTTGCTTTGAAATTTCGTTTTCCAGAAGAAAAAAAAACATGGGGTACAAAAAGGGCTCCGTTTACGTCTGGTACTCTGTTTAAATCAAACGCCCTTACAGGCAGGAACATTTTACTCGTCAATTTACGTTTTATAATTTAATATTCAGTTGTAGCAAGTTAACGAGCTATAATAATAACTTTTTTAAGTTTCAATTAGAACTATAATTAAGTGCATCTGTTTAAATAACGGCATTTAATACCTTCCAATTATTGATAATGGAAGAATTATACCCAATTAATAATTTAATTTATTTAATTTTAATAATAAAACACGATACGCCTATGTGCGCGGTCCCTTTGAAGTCGGAGCTAGTCAGTTATAATGCCGTGTTGGATTGTGCCTAGAAAGACTATACGTGTAGTTTTAATGTTATTCGACGGTTTGTTATATAACATGGTTTTTGTAAGAACAGGTCAACAATAACAAATCTATTCTCATTTACACAATACAGTTCTACAATAGTTGATGGCGGCGGTCAACTAGACGTAATATATACAGATTTTTCTAAAGCTTTCGACAAACTCAATCATAAAATATTACTTCAAAAGCTTAGCAAGTTTGGATTGTCCAAGCCTGTCATACATTTTTTTTTCAATCTTACTTGACAAACAGAACCCAGTTTATTGAAGTGCGTGGATTTGAGTCTGTCGTACCTCAAGGCTCCATTCTGGGACCACTTTTATTTATACTATTCGTAAATGACATCATTAATGACGTTAACGTAAAATATTTAATTTATGCAGACGATGTCAAAAATTTTTATCAGGTAAATATCTTAAATGATTGTCTTAAATTACAAAGTAATATTAATAATTGGTGTTCAATAAATAATCTTCCATTAAATTCAAAAAAATGTAATATAGTGTCATATACCAAAAAATATTTTCCAATTCTCTATAACTACTGTTTGGATGGTGTTATATTAAATAGGCCTGATTTTGTTATAGATCTTGGGGTAAATTTCGATAGAAAACTACTTTTAATGAACATCTAAATGACGTGGTAAAAGCATCATTCAGAAATTTGGGATTTATCATTAGGCATGCAGTTGACCTCAATTTTATCGAAACCATGAATATGTTGTACAATGCGTTCGTCAAATCAAAATTAGAATATGCTTCAATAATATGGAAACCGTTTTATGATATTCACATAAGCGCTCTTGAAAACGTTCAAAGACGATATCTAAAATTCTTGACATTTAAGATAGACGGAACATATCCACCAACTGGGATAAATTACACGTTGCTTTTAAATAGATTTCAAATGCAAAGCTTAGAATGTAGACGAAAAAATCAGTCGGTAATATTCCTCTATAAACTTATTATTAACTACCAAATTGATTGTTCCGAGTTATTAGAACAACTTGTATTTAAAGTGTCAAGAATTGAATATCGGAACAACTTAATGTTTTATCTCCCGCTATCTCAGACAAATTTATTAAAAAACTCGCCATTGTATTTTATGTATGAAAACTGCAACAACCTGCAAGGTAGAATTGATTTATTTTCTTGTAAGCTTTCGCAGCTCATAGCTATAATCTATATAAAATAAAACATAAATAACCGGCATGATGGTAATAAAAAAAAACACAAATGGCCGATCCTTTTCGGTTTTCCTAATTTTTCCAGCAAAATGTTAAAATATAAGGTGAAAGAAACATTACCTGACAATTATCCCAACGTTAATACACGATAAAAAGATAATTATGGAAAACTACTCATAGTTAATTATTTGTCGGCACACACTACCACACCACGTAGTTCGATAAGCCAAAAAGGACGATTTGGGCGAAAGCAGCAGATTTTATATTTGACTAGCGTAAATGTAGAAGAAAAATGCAAGCCGTGCTTTTGCAATTCAGACTCAATTAAATTTTGGTCATTTACGAGGGGTTATGGAAAAGTTGTTGTTAAAAATAAATTTGAAATTAATTTGCCACCTAACAGTAACAGTAACTTTCGAATGGCATTCAAAAGTTATAAACAGTTTATTTGTTTAAACGGCTGTAAAAAGTGTTAAATTATGAAAAAAAGTTTCAAACAGAAGTACGCTTGTGGTTTTTTTTTCGAAAAATCAATAATATTAATAATAATAATAATAATAACAATAAAATAATTGAAATTATAATAATAACAATCAAACAAAATTTTTATTCTTAATAAATAGGTACAAAACGTTGAAAATCAAGAATATCAAGAATACCAAGAAGCATGTCTTTCGTACAAACATTTTGTTGTCGTCAGTCAATTGTTGATGTCGTCTTCATATTTTATTGGGTGTAAGCGAGAGGACGGTTGTTACTCAATGAATGGAAGATGTGTGTTTTTGCTAAGCGAGCTTGGAATGCCATTATTGTCTTATGCACATGCCTGGCCTGGGAATACTGTGTTTAAACTGAGCCATGTATATTATAAAATTTAAACAACTCCCAGAATATGTCAGCAGCCCCCCGGATTCAGATAGAACACATGACAAGTTCCTATACATTTTTACGACCCCCCCCCTTTTCGGAGATATGGTCCTATAATGGACACCCCTGAAAATATTCAATATTCAAAGTTCTTGCTATAATTTAAGAATTTTTAAGTACGATGGAGATGGAGACTGGAGAAGTCTCCGTAAAACGTTAATATTTTTATAACCTGTATGATAAAGACACAACAATAATATTTTTGGATAGCTTAAAACATTTGATCAATGTCGATAAAATGACTTGCTTTTGTTTAAAGTGGTATTTTGGTTGTTACTGATAAAAATCTTTTTTGTTGCATGATTTTTTGACTTCAAAAAATTGTTTCTTTAAAATATATATTTTGAGAGAACTAGCCTTTGCAATCCATTTAGCATGATGAATAGCACCAGGTATTCCGATAAAAACTCTTAGAAGAGTACGTACTAAAAAATAAACAAAGTTGAATAAATTATTTATAATAAACGGATAAATTCTTTTAAAATCTGGTTCGGAGGGCCAATATGTTTATGTTGATTAATCACTTTCTGTGAGATAAATAAAAGTGGACTATATAATTAAAAAAAACTGGTTTTATTAAATAGAAAAAACAATTATTCTGTCTACGCGACAGAAGGATGCTTTTAACAATAGCTTTTTACAAAACTTTTAATATTAAGCAACTTTACTCTATGAAAGTCTGGAAGCAACAACTTTTTTTAAAAAAGGACCAAACTTGCCTCATCGATACATATTTTGTCCTTTTGATAAGTTCGGCGTAACTCGCGCGTATGAAGCACAAAGGCGTACACTTATTATTAATTTGGGTCCTTAAAACTCTTGGCTGTTTAATTTTTGTTTGTTCAATTTGTTCTAATATTTTAATCATCAATAGTCATTGGTTAAAAAATTTAAATATGACTCAGCATTTAAATTGGGAGGTAATTCAAATGGACCCAGCAATGTATCTCCTATTAAACCGCACCAGACATTTATTTTAAATTCGTACTGGAAATGTCTTTCTTTCTTTATTTACATGAGGGTTTTCAGTTTCCCAGGTATGACTATTTCGCCAATTAAAAACTCCGCGTCTGGTGAATGTTGCTTCATCAGTAAAAATAATTTTATTCAGAAATGTTCTGTTTCCTCCTTAGCCACTGACAAAACTCAACTTTTGCAGGATAATCTCTTTGAAGCAAATTTTGCACAAGTGTAAAATGATATGGGTACAAATTGTCCTTGTGCAAAATTCTAATCACAGATGATTGGCTTATTCCGATAGTTGCAGATAATCGACGAGTGCTGACTTCACGATTTTCTCCTGCTCTTACCAAAATTTCATCTTCCTGCTGTGGATTAATAAGTTTGGGAAGCCCTGTATGGTATGTTTGGCGAACCGAGTCTGTTTCACCCAGTCGGTTATAAATATTTTGAAATATATTGTGGTTTGTTTGCCTTTGGTTTGGGTATAATTCGCGATATTTTCTAGACGCTGAATGTCCAGAAAAATGTTCTCTTGCGTAACAGCACATCATATCTCTTTTCTTTTGACTAGAGATTATGTCTCGGCATTTTCACTAATGTATCAAATTAACTCGAACCATTCGATAACAAAAACAAGAAACAAATTGTTACAGAAACATCAGATTTTTACTCAACATTGAGCTGCTGTCAAAATTCCATGGCAAACTTGTGCTTTAATGCTATAATAATCGCAATCTTCCTTTTTACTTTCCTATCTGTATACAGATATAAGGAAAGTATAGGAATCATGATTTTTTTCGACCTCGAGTTTTCGACGGATTTTTACGTTTTGAGGTCCCCTGAATCCGTTTTGACTATTTTCGCGATGATGTCTGTGTGTGTGTGTGTGTGTCTGTGTGTGTGTGTGTGTGTCTGTGTGTGTGTGTGTGTGTGTGTGTGTGTGTGTGTCTGTATAACGCATAACTCATGAACCGATACACGGAAAAACACCAAATTTCAAACTTAAGCTTTGTTCCAGTGTCTAATGAGCTGATTAGATTTTGGGCAGAGTCGGAACATCTGGGGGGGTACTTTATAGGTGGTCATTTTTATATTTTATGGAATATATCTGTTATTTACGTTTGGGGAAGAAAATTCTTTAAATGAAAGTTACTTCTTATTTTATTATCTATAATTTTTGTTATATACAAAATTTTCCTAAAATGGTCCGTATTCGCGAAATTTGACAAAATGTAAAAAAATATTTTTTTTATAAAAATTGTTCAAACAAAAGTTATTTGTAATATAATTCTCTATAATTTTTATTCTATAGATAATTTCTCTAAAATGGACCGTATTCGAGATATTTGAGAAAATGTGTAAATTTCGAAATTTGAAGAAAACTCAAAAACGGATAAAGAAAAAAACATTAAATTTTAAACTTAAGTTTTATTTCGGCCTGACGTGAAATGATTAGATTTTGGACAAAGTCGGAACATCTGGGGGGGTACTTTATGGGAGGCCGTTTTTATATTTTATGGAATATATCTGTTATTTATGTTTGGAGAAAAAAATTGTTCATATAAAAGTTACTTCTAATATTATTATCTATAATTTTTGCTTTATGTAAAAATTTCCTGAAATGGTCCGTATTCGAAAAATTTGACAAAATGTGCAAAATTCTGATTTTTATGAAAATTGTTGAAATAAAAGTTGTTTGCGATATCGATCTCTATAATATTTGTTCATACATGATTTTTTTAAAATGGACCGTAATGGAAAAATTGTAGGAAAAGTGCTAAATTTAAATTTTTCAGTATTTTCATTTTCAATGAATATCTATAGAAAAACGTTTCGCGGTAGATGTATGTGGACAATGTATATATTTAGTTTATCCTCTAAACATTTATAGAGATGCTGCAATAGGTTGTACAAAATAACCGGAAACAGCCTGTAATAACTAGATAGGAAAGTCATGTGTTGGACACATCAGATTTTTGGATTTAAATATCAGATTTGTTACAGTTATTATTAATATGTTAAGCAGCATACGTTTCGTTAAAATAAACAAATAATTTTGTATTATTGTTTCCTAATTTTTGTTTCATTACAATCTAATATTTTCATAAAATAAATACCACAACTGCTTTTCTTTTCTGTAACTACAATTGTCGGAACTTTCAATTAATTTCAAAATTTAGCAACGGTGTGGAGCTGTGACGGTCTAAAATTTATTACGTCATCGATGACGTGCATTGGTTTTTATATTGTATGAAGTATATATTAAAATTTCTCGACTATTTTTCAGCCTCGCAGAGTCCGCTTCACTCTCCCGACCACAGATGGCGTATCGCGCACGATTTCTACCACCTGCACGGTTCCTCCGCCAATATTCTCATCCACCACTACCACCAGCAGCAGCAGCATCAGCCACAGCGACAAATACACGACGCTACCGCGCCGCCAAAACAACAGCAACAGCGTCGTCGTACTCGACAAAAAACCTCGTGACGGTTTCAGTCGCTTCAGTAGACGATCCGAAAGCTGCGATAAGCGTCGCGACGGCTCGTGTAGCGAGAAACAGCGTCGGGACGTCGGTGTACACGATGATTACGCGTCGTTTTTGAACGGGAGTACTGCGAGTGTCCTAGTTACCGCTTCTCCTGGTGTTAGAAATCGAGTTCATCCGACTGGAAGGTAACAAATCATTATTATTTATTTACATGAGAAAGAAAATGGAAAATCCGTACTGTAGAATAGTATTTTATTGAAAAAATGTAGTAACCTGTTTCGGCACATGAATCATCATCAGACAATTACAAAAGTAAGGTCCGGAAGATCCAGACCATCAATTAAATGGTAATTAACAAATTAGATGAAAATGTGTGGTATTAGGTCAAATTAAGTTAAGTTAAAAAATTAAATACGAGTATAAAAATAACTGGATGCTATGGTTTATAATTATGATATAAACATAAACATACATGAAAAATTTATAATTAAATACTTTATTGGTACATTAAAAATAATTCATAGCATTATCAATCAAGAACTTTCATGCTACTATAAAATGTATGAGGATTAAAAAATAGAATATGACTGACTTAGTAGCGTTAAGTGAAACATGGTTTATTAGTGATGTTTTAAATGCAAAACTTTTTCTGGACTCTTTATACATAGAAAAGATCACGAGTTTAAACGAGTTGGTAAGGATCGCGGAGGTGTTGTGTTATTAGTATTAAAAGAGTTTCTAAAAAAAAGCAGAAGTCATAGACACACCGGCATTTGAAGTACGCTTTCCATTAATAGACTTTTGTAAATGTCGAGTATGTAACAAAAAGGTTGTGTTAGTCATTTATATGATTATCTGATAGTAGAGATGAATTTAAATCATTTGAATGCTTAAAAAAATAAAGATTGTATTTTATTGGAAGATTTAAATGCACCAAAAAGTTTAAAATTGATTATTTAGAGTTTTAAATATTTTTGTTTTGGTAAGGAATGTCCAAAAATTATACTAGGTTGTTGACTAGAGCCGCAGCGTTTCTCAACCTTTTTTGGCCCGCGGACCAGTAGATTTGTTAAAAAAAAATTGCGTACAGTAAATTGCGTGACAGTAAAATTTCTCCGCGGACCACTAATGGTTCACCGGACCAGCGGTTGAGAATAGCTGGACTAGAGATTTAAAAACTCTATAGAATGTGGTGTCACATGCCTCTTCTTATTTAAAAATTTAAGGAGAGGTGGTTACCCCTCTGTAGGGGATGACCTAGGGGCACAGTTGCTACGTCAAAAATTTTATATTTTAAATTAAAAACGACGTGTTTTAGGATTTTATCTTCAAATCCATTTAATAAATAGTAATTTATCCTTATTTCTCACTCGTTGAAGTTTTTATTTGAAATTTCGAATGTTTTAAATTAAAAGATTTCTTTTTTTTTTAATTGAAAGACCAGGTCGTTTTTTTTATTAATTTTGGGTTTCATTTATTAAATAACTTTGCTTATTAATATTAAGTTAACCAATTTTTTTCTAAATATTTTTTTGCGCTGAATAATTTATATTCTATAGCACATTTTTACATAAAATAATTGCATTTTAACCATGATCATAAATTAAGTGTTTATGATATTTACGACGCATTCAATTATTATTAAATAACAATAAAAATAAATAATAACAAAAATTATAAACTAAACTATTACATAGATTTCAATAATTTAGAAACGGTAAAAAATCTGCAGTCTGCTTGATTAGAAAAACAAAAAAGGTAACCTAAGTATTTATAAGTATTTATAAGTATTTATAAGTATTTATAAGTATTTATAAGTATTTATAAGTATTTATAAGTATTTATAAGTATTTATAAGTATTTATAAGTATTTATAAGTATTTATAAGTATTTATAAGTATTTATAAGTATTTATAAGTATTTATAAGTATTTATAAGTATTTATAAGTATTTATAAGTATTTATAAGTATTTATAAGTATTTATAAGTATTTATAAGTATTTATAAGTATTTATAAGTATTTATAAGTATTTATAAGTATTTATAAGTATTTATAAGTATTTATAAGTATTTATAAGTATTTATAAGTATTTATAAGTATTTATAAGTATTTATAAGTATTTATAAGTATTTATAAGTATTTATAAGTATTTATAAGTATTTATAAGTATTTATAAGTATTTATAAGTATTTATAAGTATTTATAAGTATTTATAAGTATTTATAAGTATTTATAAGTACATTTCTAAACAAGTAACATTTATTTTTTCAAAATTTACAATGAGATTTAATCAACCAATAACACAACCAAGTTAATTTATTTTTCAAAAATTCAAAATGTACTTCCTGATGAAGTAAATAAATAATTATAACTATTAAACAGGTACTTCAAGAACGCCAAATAGACGAGAGGGTTTTTGCATGTATCATAAGCCCCACGACGAGACTTTGGGGGCTGATAGACAACGTTATTCCCCACTTTGAATTCCCAGTATGGCACCCCCACATGGGCCCCACGCTGTTGTTTCGTGATCTTGGTTAACAATGAGCTGTAGAACAAAGATTTCAAAACGCCACGGGGCGTCGCTAAGTGGCCGCCATATTGGGGCAAACATGTCATTTTTAGAAATGAACATGTATCATAGGCCCCACCATGGAAATGTGTCTCCTTTGTTAATTTTGATATCCTATACAAAGTTCTAATAGCACCATACAGATGCGATGTCGCCAACGTCAGATATAGGCTTCCAAAGTTGTCACATTTTTATAGGTTAAGTGAACTAAAGGACCCATTGCCATACTGGCATTTTTATGTATATGTATGTATAAAGCACGAATATATCACTGCCATACCCATGGCAGGTCGTTAACGTGCACAATTAGTCGTATACATAATTATTTTTTAAAAAATTATTTGTATATGTAGTTAGTTTTAAAATAAAAATCATTCTTTTTTAATAAGTTATTTGTCACGTTTATTTTTTTTTTAACCTGAATATAATATTCTTATGTTTAAATTATTTTGTAATAATATATATGTAATAAAATACGTTAATAATATTTACGTGCGGTTATAATCATTTCTGACTATAACATACGATTTGGTAATAATATTAATTATAAACTCAATTTTCTTAGCAAGATTTGAATTTTGCGTCTATATCACTAGTCAATGTCGAGAGCTATGTCACTTGTTAAGTCAGTTGTCAATTGTCGGAAGTGACTTATGATTTACGGTTGGCAAAAAAGGTTGTAGAAAATTAGAAATAAGTGTTACTAATTATTCTAATTTTAGTTTACGATAAATCGTCCATCACCGGTAATAAACTTATTACAAACGAAATAAAATTGTAGGTTTTTTCCACTTTTATTATGTTCATGATCTCTTTTTGTATGAAAATAACACCCTAAAAATACCACCCTTAAAATATCACTCTGATAATAAAACCCTGCAACTACCTTCCTAAAAAACCGTCCTAAAAATAGCAGATTAAAAATAGCAGTTTGAAACTGTCATCCTGAAAAAACAAGAGTGAAAATGACACCCTGAAAATAAAACCTTAAAATAACAACCTGAAAATATCATTTTAAAAATACCATCCTAAATACACTATCATGAAAAGAATAACCAATAAATGACAATGTATTAGAATGTACCAATCTATAAAAAGAAAGAAAAAACAAAATTAAAAGTTTTACTTTATCCACTTTTACTTTATTAATGATACCTTTTTGTATTTGTACTTTCGATGGTTCTTCTGACTGAATGACATGACCTACAGAAAAGCTACAGTTTGTTAGAACAGTGCGCGATGCAAAACTCACAGTTTGCTGAGCGCCGCACACATCCGTTGTAATCTAAAGGTGTGTATAAATATAGCGCGCCAGGCCTGCACCGTACCTGGGCCAAGTTCGTAAGATTTGTACGGTGCTGTGGGTCTAGCGCGCGATGGAAAGCAAGGGATCTACTTCAATGCGCTAGTTCAGTGAGATGTCATTTTGGTTCCACTGACACTTAATTCTAACCAAACTTTTAACAAAAACATCAATAAATTTGACATATACGTTTTCACTGTTTTTATTTTATTTCAAAATATTGTTTACAGGTCATAAAAATAGTTTAAAGGTATGTAATTGGTAACTATACGATTGTATATTTGATACATGCTATCTACTTACTTTAGGAATATATAAAAGTGAAAAAAACGATATAATTTAGGTAAACAAAACGAACAAAACGCACTCAAAAAAATCTACTGTCACTTTAATTGTCAGTGGAACCATAATGTCATCATCACTTAACTAGCGCATTGGATGAACTTGGCTCGTTGTTTGGACGACGCAGGCACGGCCCGGACCCTAAGCCCCATATTTATACGCACCTTTACAATGTTAATACCTTGGGAATAGTTTACTATAGTCGGCACAGTAAAGATGCGTATAAATAAAATGCGCCTTGCTTGGGCCAACAAATGGCCAAGGTTTGTCAGATTTCTACGGTGTTATTAATATACCACGCGATGGAAAGAAACGGACCTACTTTGATCCTATTTGGCGCGGTCTGTGGTAGACACACAGCACCGTACAAATCTGACGAACTTGGCCCGTTGTTGTTATATTCTAACAAACTACTTAAGAAAGTTATGGGAGTCAGTTACGGGTTTGTTAGGGTTCTTAAAACCGGTTGTTGATAATTTGTTGTAGACTCCGAACACTACTTTTATTTCTGTATATAACGTCATTAATTGGAAAATAACACAATTTAATTTACCTGTTACGTCGAGCGTTGTACATATAAGAAGGATGAAACAGTAAGATTGACATCAGACAGTTAAGTTCTATGGGTTCAGTTCGTTTCGATATTAAAACTATTAATGCAACAACCCATTTTACTTATTCCTTAATACACTATAAAAACATTACTGTCACTATCACAAGATCAATTTACCTTCCTTCATTTAACTCCCAATTTCAAATTCTTCGTACACACGGCGATTAGCGATTACTTTCTCCAAAATTCAGAATCCCAAGTCTCTTCCGATTAAAATCAAGTAAATTCAAATAAACTATCAAATTATACGGTGACGACGCCAATCCGGTGAATAATTAGACCTAAAGTTACGATCCCGATGCGGGAATTCGATTGGTTCAAATCGTCGAGTAGTTCAGATGTCCCAAGGGAGTGTGCAGGAGACGCGCGTTCAGCGACATACAAATAGGCCGAGCTTTCGATTTTTTAGGTATTGAACCTGAGAATCTGGAAATCAAACTCATCATAAATAAACCAAAAATCGTTTTTGAAAATTAGTATATATCGTGCAACCACTAGTAGATACCTAGTAGTCGTTTCGTTAACCACTAAATATAAGTTTGCTTTTGTGAACTTGTTTCTACTTTACAAAATAGATCACTAGAATTGATAAAAAGCTTAGTAGAAGAATCTCTTGGAATTAAGACAGGCTAAGATACTTCTGGGTGAATATAACCAGAAAAGATCGGAAGCCTGTATCAGCCTGAGTAAGAACAGGCTACGCTTTGTAACAGGGATCCTTAGGAGCATAACAAATAGAAGAGGTTGATCTACCTAACTTGAAGTCACTCCAAATCCTTTTAGAGCATATAAACAATATTAATTTAAATTTGGCAGATGGCAAATGAATTCAAAATTTAAGAAAATTTTAGGTATATAGAATTTTATATTCAGTGATCGAGGGAGCGCCTAGCACACGAGCCATTTTGATGAAGTTCTGATGTCGCGACAGAATTGTCTCCAATAAAACGTCCATAAGGTTGATCTACTAGGATCTACTAGGATATCTAAATACCCTATGTTGTCCATCTGTTAAGTAAAACTAAACTCTCTTCAGTACGTTATCTCTTATGCCATATCTTTCTAGTTTAGTCTACAGTCTGTTACGATCAAGACAGTCATCGGCCCTTTGTACAAGACAAGAAACATTCCTAGCAGGCGCAGCTTGTGGCCTAGTCTACTAGTCTAAGTATAATATATTTCCATTTACTTTTTTTAGTTTTACACCCTTGGGACCTCCCGTGCTACACCCTAATCCGTCTATAGCTTCGCGACAGTGCAGCCTGTGGCTTATTGTACCACCATTTGAAAGTCCTACTACTTTTCCCATTCAGCAATTGACTCCCTCATTCATCGTCATTGATTCCACATCGTCGATGGTTAACCGATAGTCGAATGAGTCCAATGGTGACACGATCCATAGTGGAACCTCCCAGTGGTCACCCATCTACGGCGTGACCGGAAAGATAACTCCTTAACTGTTGCAAGTTGTGGATGCGCACTCTCCGGCTAATATTTCTATTAGAATACAATGTAATATTTATGTTTTTTGTATTCCAACAGAATTATATATTTGTATTAAGTAAATATTAAGCCCACTCGTAGTCTATGCCACGAGCCCCGCCTGATTCCAAGGGCATGCAATTTCACTGGTTAACAGTTCATGATGGCCACTGTCGAATGGTGTAACCACATTCCGGTGTTACCCACTTTAAGACAAGTTACGCCCTTTACCTCTTTGACTTTAAACAATCTTATGAACAGAGCGAGATAGAAAATTTCATTTCTTCTTACACTTTTTACATTTAAAATTAAATCACGAAACTATCGTTTATTTATTAGTTTAAATAAAAATTTGTTTGTTCCGGCCTAATCACGGTTTTCCACTTCAATTCAGAGAGTCAAACCACTGCTGTCCCAGTTATATCAAACACGATTAACGAGTGCAGGTGTAATTTGGGTCATTGGGGGTTCTCCAACTTACAAAGAAACTTTTAACTTTCAACTTTCGTGATGTGCATGCGAGGCTCGATAAAAAATGAAGCATTGTATACAACTAGTAATTTAAACGCTTTAAAAAAATGCCAACGCAAATTGCGTCTCGCTTTGTACTTAATCCATTATTAATATGTACGTGAATATTTTATAAATAGATCGATTGCCTATAAACAAAACGTAAAGATTAACATTTAACTGTAATTTAAGTTTGTAGAATTAAACAAGGCATTCGGCAGACTAAAAAGAAAAGACAGCTAACTTTTTTATGAAAAAGTTCAAAAAACTGATAAAATATACCTAGATTACAATTTGAAGTACGAATAAAGTAATAACCATAAAGATATAACATGGTAGGGCATGAAACAAAAATGTAATCTAAGCTCTATAGGCAAGGTTAGGTTAGATTTATAGAAACACGTTTGTTAAAATTGGAAGGGAGTCTCTCCTCTCCCATGAACGTGAGCCAGGCAATGAACTTTGACGGGAAATTAACTTTGTCAGGCAATGAACTTTCTCAGGTAATAAACTTTGTCGAAAAATAAACTTTGCCAGGCAATGAACTCTGCCAGGCAATGAACTTTGTCAGGAAATAAACTTTGTCAGGAAATAAAATTTGTCAGGAAATAAACTTTGTCAGGCAATGAACTTTTTCAAGCAATTAACTTTTTCCGGTAATGAACTTTGTCAAGAAATAAACTTTGTCAGGCAATAAACTTTGTAAGGCTAAAAAATTTGTCAGACAATGAACTTCTTCAGGCAATGAGTTCGGTCAGGAAATACACTTTGTCAGTCGATGAACTTTGTCAGGCAATGATCTTTTTAGGCAATCATCTTTTATAGGCAATGAACTTTGTTAGGAACTAAACTATGCCATGCAATAAACTTTTTCAGACAATGAACTTTTTCTGGCAATGAACTTTGTCAAGAAATAAACTTTATCAGGCAATAAACTTTATCAGGAAATAAACTTTGTCAGGCAATGAACTTTTTCAAGCAATTAACTTTTTCAGGTAATGAACTTTGTCAAGAAATAAACTTTGTCAGGCAATAAACTTTGTAAGGCTAAAAAATTTGTCAGACAATGAACTTCTTCAGGCAATGAGTTCGGTCAGGAAATACACTTTGTCAGACGATGAACTTTGTCCGTCGATAAACTTTGTCAGGCAATGATCTTTTTAGGCAATAATCTTTTATATGCAATGAACTTTGTTAGGAACTAAACTTTGTCATGCAATAAACTTTTTCAGGCAATGAACTTTTTCTGGCAATGAACTCTGTCAGAAAATAAACTTTGTCAGGCAATAAATTTTGTCAGGCAATGAACTTTGCCAGGAAATACACTTTATCAGGCTAATAAATTTGTCAGGCAATGCATTTGGTCAGGAATTAAACTTTGTCAGGCAATTAACTTTTTCAAGCAATTAACTTTTTCAGGTAATGAACTTTGTCAAGAAATAAACTTTGTCAGGCAATGAACTTTGTCAGGAACTATACTTTGTCAGGCAATAAACTTTGTAAGGCTAAAAAATTTGTTAGATAATAAACTTCTTCAGGCAATGAGTTCGGTCAGGAAATACACTTTGTCAGACGATGAACTTTGTCAGTCGATGAACTTTGTCAGGCAATAATCTTTTTAGGCATTACTATTTTTTAGGCAATGAACTTTGTTAGGAACTAAACTTTGTCATGCAATAAACTTTTTCAGGCAATGAACTTTTTCTGGCAATGAACTCTGTCAGGAAATAAACTTTGCCAGGCAATAAATTTTGTCAGGCAATGAACTTTGCCAGGAAATTCACTTTACCAGGCTAAGAAATTTGTCAGGAATTTAAATTTGTCAAGAAATAAACTTTGTCAGGAACTATACTTTGTCAGGCAATAAATTTTGTAAGGCTAAAAACTAAGTCAGACAATGAACTTCTTCAGGCCATGAATTGTTTCAAGCAATGAGTTTGGTCAGGAAATACACTTTGTCAGATTATGAACTTTGTCAGTCGATGAACTTTTTTACGCAATAAACTTTTTTAGGCAATGAATTTTGTTGGAAACTAAACTTTGTCAGGCAATAAACTTTTTCAGGCAATTAACTTTTTCTGGCAATGAACTCTGTCAGGAAATAAACTTTGTCCGCCAATAAATTTTGTCAGGCAATGAACTTTCCCAGGAAATACACTTTGTCAGGCTAAGAAATTTGTCAGGCAATGCATTTGGTCAGGCAATGAACTTTGTCAGATTTGTTGAGGTTCAAATAATGAAATTTGTCAGTTAATTATAAAATGAAAAAATTTTAAATATGTATTTATACTGTTGTTGGAAAAATTGGAACGAATCGGTGTGAGAGGTACTTCTAATGATTGTTAACAAGTAGTGACTGGTGTACTGTAGGATTCCATATTAAGGCCAGCACTTTTCATTAGGTTTATGAATGATTCATGTAATACATGTGCATCTAATAACAGTATCCTAAAAATGCTTTGCAAAGTATCAAATATCTGATAAAACTAAATAAATCTATTAAACAGGTTTATCATGTTTTAGAAGTAATATTTTATATTCAGGATGGCATTCTCAGTGTTGTCCATTCTAGATGGTATTTTCAGGGTGGTATTATCAGGATGGTATTTTCAGGTTGGTATTTTCAGCGTGGCATGCTTAAGGTAATAGTTTCGGGCATATCATTTTCCTAATCCTTTTCAGTAGTACGTTCAGGCTGGTATTTTTAGATTGTTATTTTCAGGTAGATATTTTCAAGATGGTATTTTCTGGTTGGTGTTTTCTGACGGACTTTTCAATGCATTATTTTCGGGATCGTATTTTCAGTGTGGTATTTTTAAATGGTATTTTCAGAAATTTCATTTTCCTAATATCCTCCTTTTTAGAGGTATATTCAGAGTGGAATATTTAGGATGGTGTTTTCAGGATGGTATTTTAATGGTGCTATTCTCAAGGCGTTATTTTAATGATGTCATTTTCAGAGTCAAATTTTCAATGTGAAATTGTCAGGGTGTTATTTTCAGGGCGGTACTTTCTTTATGCTATTTTCAGGTTTTATTTTCAGTGTCAAATTTTCAAGGTAAAATTTTCAGCGTGGCATTTTCAGGATTTTTTTTATCTTTTGCATCTAAGCACATACAAAAGTAACGATTTTATGAATATTAATAATTAGTATTTTTCACTAAACGTTTGTTCTGTTGAATTTCCAGATACCTAAGAGGCACGCTGTCACCAACGGCCAACGCTCTGCCCCACGCGGCTGCCTCCCCGGAGTGTCAGGCCCTTCTGAGGGCGGCCCGCGATGGGGACGACCACCTGTTAAGGGATCTTTTGCGAACTGCTTTGGACGACGGTATAGCCGAGGCCGATTTGAACGCCGTCGATTCCAGCGGAAGGGTAAGTCAAATAGTTAACTTTTTCTACTGCACTACTAAAAGTAATGAAAATATTATTTTCTACTATCGATGCTTTAGATTTAGGCGCCGAAAAAAATAAGATATTGTGCTTAAATTCGTAAACGGAAGATAAAATAACTATGTATTTTTCAAATAGTATATAGTAAACTATTTTGGGAATATACGTGGGACAAATAATTACAATTCCCAAAGGAAGCTGAGAATGTATGGTTTGTTTAAAGTGATATACAAAAACATGTCGGTTACTATGTAAAAATAAATGGTTCAGTGAACAATAATAATTATTTTTGGATTCCTCTGGATTTTATTTTATATAATAGAGTTTAAAAATAATAATTCCTACAAAATTTATGAAATTTTAGAGCAAATTTTTTAATCTTACTATTTCTGCAATATTTATTTTTAATTTAGATTGTAATAATTTTGTAGGTCCAAAAAGTTTTCAGAATAAGGATTTTTATTAACAGTCCAATGCAACATATTTTATAATTCATTTAAGTTTTTTTTTTTTAAATAAAATATAAAGTAAAAACAAAATGTAGTTTTAACTCTATAAAATTGACGCTCCACACGTTGGTCTATGTAGTTTTGTTTTCAAGCAAAGTTGGATTTTATTATTACAGGAATTTTGTATAAAATGTCTCTTAACGCTAAAATCCTCGTATACCCGCTTCTAGTGATTTAAAATGAGAAATATTCGGTCTTTTATCACAGACATCCATTAGATTGAAGCTTCGTACCCGATATAGTTGGCCTGTTAATCAAAATTAAATTCCTCGATGCATAGTCACTGTGAACTCTGCCCTTTTGTGAAGGGTGTACATGCATATGCATTCCAGGTATCGTTTCATATACGAAAATTACCATTAATTGCATTAATTTAGGCTTTCTGATCGATGATAATGGTTTCTATCAGTAATCAGTCGCACGTATAAAATTTGTAAACAGAAGAAATAAATCCTATACTGATATCAGTTCGTTAACCCCTAACGTTGACGAGCTGAGAAGTTGACTGTTTCTAGACACCTCTCAGCGGAAACCAGCAGGTTTTAACAAGTTGAGAGGCATGTTCCATATGCCCCTAGACCTAGAGGATGCACAATGAGCCTTATGAGGCCTAAGTACTGTGGAGCAACCCACCCTTTCCACCGTCAGATACAGGAGAGATAAAGTTAAAATTAAAAAAAAAACTATTCAAATACGACAAGAACATTGTATAATATTTCTTTTAATTAAAATCGTTAAACTACAAATTACGGCACTATAATAAAATTAATTCGATAGTGAGGTGAACGTTCTCCTAACTACACAAATATCTTGGCACCGTTAAAATTCCGTATTACATAAATAATAACACCGCTAATACATTATACCTACACGTCAAATTACTAAAAATAACGCAATTTAAGCTTCAAATAATATTATTTCGCAACTAGATAAATAAATAATAGAAAAGTATGTAATCGATTATTGCACACCCTACAAATTCTAAATTCTTATTATTATTGGACGGCTTTTTAGGTTCACAATGATATTCTGAAACTGAATCAGCACCGTGTGCCGCTTGACGATAGCATTTTCACACAAGGAAAACTAGTCCGCTATCCCTGCTGCCTGCTACCTTCGCTTTTCGCAGGAACTTTCAAAAACAATAAATTTATCTATCTGGACGTAAATGTCGTTTCATTCTGGTGTCTAAACAATGCAGGCAGGTTCGGCTTTAGGACGAAAACTATTTTTAGTATTACACATAATAATTACGGCGAACAGCTCTAGTAAAATTCTAAATTTAGAGAACACTTACGAAATAGTTATAAGAGACAATAATTCCTAATAGTTACTGTTTGATAAAGTCAAATTATTTACCAGAGATGTTCCAATGCCATCTTTAAAAATTCACTAGTTTAAAAGTTGTAGAACCCTTTTTTATAACATTACTGGTTTTAAAATAACTGGCTCATAAAGTCAAATTAGGTTACCAGAGATGTTCTACTATCACCTTTAAAAAATCATTAGTATAAAATAGCAATTCCATAACATTACTGGTGTTAAAAATATCTGGCTTATAAAGTAAAATTATGTTACCAGAGATGTCCCACTGTTTTTTTTTTAAATGCACTAGTTTAAAAGTTGTAGAAACCTTTTTTTAAAGACTGCAATTCCATAACATTACTGGTTATAAAAATATCTGTCCAATAAAGTCAAATTGTTATGTTATCATTGATGTTTCAATGTCGTCTTTAAAAATTTACTCGTTTAAAAGTTGTAGAAAACTTTTTTTGAAGACAACAATTCCATAACATTACTGATTTTAAAATAACTGGCTGATTATGTTACCAAAAATGTTCTAATATCATCTGTAAAAATTCACTAGTTTAAAAGTATAGACACCTTTTTTTGAAGACAGCAATTCCATAACATTACTGGTTTTAAAAATATCTGGCAGATAAAGTCAAAATATTATGTCACCAGAGATGTTCCAATGTCGTCTTTAAAATTTACTCGCTTAAAAGTTGTTAATACCTTTTTTTAGGACAGCAATTCCATAACATTACTGGTATTAAAACAACTGTCTGATAAAGTCAAATTTTGTTACCAAAGATGTTCTAATATCATCTTTAAAAATTCACTAGTTTAAAAGTTGTAGAAACATGTTTTTAAAGACAGCAATTCCATAACATTGCTAGTGTTAAAAATATCTAGCTTATAAGGTAAAATTATGTTACCAGAGATGTTGCGCTGTCATCTTTAAAAATTTGCTAGTTTAAAAATTGTAAAAATCTTTGTTTTTTGAAGACAGTAATTCAATAACATTGATAACATTAACATTTAAAATAACTGGCTCATGAAGTCAAATAATGTTACTAAAGATGTTCCACTGTCATATTTAAAATTTCACTAGTTTGAAAGTTGTAGAAACCTTTTTTTAAAGATTACAATTCCATAACATTACTGGTTTTAAAAATATCTGGCTGATAAAGTCAAATTATGTTACCAAAGATGTTCTAATATCATCTTTAAAAATTCACTAGTTTAAAAGTTGTAGAAACCTATTTTTAAAGACAGCAATTCCATAACATTACTGGTGTTAAAAATATCTGGCTTATAAGGTAAAATTATGTTATCAGAGATGTTCCGCTGTCATCTTTAAAAATTTACTAGTTTAAAAATTGTAAAAACTTTTTTTTAAGACAGCAGTTCAATAACAATACTGGTTTTAAAATAACTGGCTCATAAAGTCAAATTATGTTACCAGAGATGTTCCACTCTTTTTTAAAAATTCACCAGGTTAAAAGTTGTAGAAACCTTCTTTTAAAGACTGCAATTCCATAACATTACTGGTTTTAAAAATATCTGGCCGATTAAGTGAAATTATTATGTCACCAGAGATGTTCCAATCTCTTCTTTAAAAATTTACTAGTTTAAAAGTAATAAAAATCTTTTTTTTAAGACAGCAATTCCATAACATTACTGGTTTTAAAATAACTGTCTGATAAAGTCAAATAATGTTACCAAAGATATTCTAATATCATCTTTAAAAATTCGCTAGTTTAAAAGTTGTAGAAACCTGTTTTTAAAGACAGCAATTCCATAACATTACTGGTGTTAAAAATATCTGGCTTATAAGGTAAAGTTATGTTACCAGAGATGTTCCGCTATCATCTTTAAAAATTTGCTAGTTTAAAAGTTGTAAAATCTTTGTTTTTTAAAGACAGTAATTCAATAACATTACTGGTTTTAAAATAACTGGCTGATAAAGTTAAATTATGTTACAAGAGATGTTCCACTATTTTTTTTAAAATTTACTAGTTTGAAAGTTGTAGAAACCTTTTTTAAAGACTGCAATTCCATAACATTACTGGTTTTAAAAATATCTGGCCGATTAAGTCAAATTATTATGTCACCAGAGATGTTCCAATGTCTTCTTTAAAAATTTACTAGTTTAAAAGTTATAAAAATCTTTTTTTAAGACAGCAATTCCATAACATTACTGGTTTTAAAATAACTGTCGGATAAAGTCAAATTATTTTACCAAAGATGTTCTAATATTATCTTTAAAAATTCACCAGTTTAAAAGTTGTAGAAACCTGTTTTTAAAGACAGCAATTTCATAACATTACTGGTGTTAAAATATCTGGCTTATAAGGTAAAATTATGTTACCAGAGATGTTCCGCTGTCATCTTTAAAAATTTGCTAGTTTAAAAATTGTAAAAATCTTTGTTTTTTTAAGACAGTAATTCAATAACATTACTGGTTTTAAAATAACTGGCTCATGAAGTCAAATAATGTTACTAAAGATGTTCCACGGTCATATTTAAAATTTCACTAGTTTGAAAGTTGTAGAAACCTTTTTTTAAAGATTACAATTCCATAACATTACTGGTTTTAAAAATATCTGGCTGATAAAGTCAAATTATGTTACCAAAGATGTTCTAATATCATCTTTAAAAATTCACTAGTTTAAAAGTTGTAGAAACCTATTTTTAAAGACAGCAATTCCATAACATTACTGGTGTTAAAAATATCTGGCTTATAAGGTAAAATTATGTTCCGCTGTCATCTTTAAAAATTTACTAGTTTAAAAATTGCAAAAATCTTTTTTTTAAGACAGCAGTTCAATAACAATACTGGTTTTAAAATAACTGGCTCTAAAGTCAAATTATGTTACCAGAGATGTTCCACTGTCTTTTTTAAAAATTCACCAGTTTAAAAGTTGTAGAAACCTTCTTTTAAAGACTGCAATTCCATAACATTACTAGTTATAAAAATTTCTGTCTGATAAAGTCAAATTATTATGTCACCAGAAATGTTCCAATGTCGTCTTTAAAAATTTACTCGTTTAAAAGTTGTAGAACACTATTTTTTATAAGACAATTCCATAACATTACTGGTTTTAAAATAACTGGCTGATAAAGTCAAATTATGTTACCTACCAGAGAAGTTCCACTGTCACCTTTAAAAATTCATTAGTATAAAAGTTGTAAAAACTTTTTTGAAGACAGCAATTCAATAACATTTTTGGTTTTAAATAACTGGCTCATAAAGTCAAATTATGTTACAAGAAATGTTCCAATGTCGTCTTTTAAAATTTACTCGTTTAAAAGTTGTAGAACACTTTTTTTTGAAGACAGCAATTCCATAACATTGATTTTAAAATAACTGGATGATAAAGTCATATTATGTTACCAGAGATGTTCCAATGTCATCTTTAAAACTACAATAGCTTAAAAGTTGTAGAAACCTTTTTTGAAGACAGTAATTCTATAACATTACTGGTTTTAAAATAACTGACTGATAAAGTCAAATTATGTTACCAGATATGTTTCAATATCATCTATAAAAATTTACTAGATTAAAAATTGTAAAAACCTTTTTTTGAAGACAGCAATTCCATAAAATTACTGGTTTTTAGGTAACTGGCTTATAAAATCAAAGTCTGAGTTTACAGAGATTCAATAACTGCCATCTTTAAAAAATTAACTGGTTTGAAGGCAACCACGGAAAAATCAATTATACAAAATAGTTGTGGAAATATTTTTCTGGTGTGGACTTAGCAGCCAGTTTATCGGAAACATCCGAACACCCAGAGACGTCAATATGTATTTTGCTATGAAGAGAATGATGTATTGAAATAAAATTACGGTCAAATTGTTAGGAAACAAAGCAAAGGAACTTAGTAGAGAGAGGATAAAGAGGTAAAAATGTAATAAAAATTTATTAAAAATATATTTAAAAAATAAATGTTCTAAGAAGAAAACGAAGTGATGAAATAAAATTAGTGCGAAATTGTTAATATTTATAAATTAAAAACAAAATTGCTTAGAAAGGGGATAAGTGGATCAAATTTAATAAAAATCCATTAAAACGTAATATAAAAATAATTTTTCTAGAAAGGAAACGGAATACTGAAATTAAATTGGCACCAAATTAATTTTTAAATGTATTTTATTAAATTTGATTTTGTTCCCCCCTCCCCGGATGCCAATGGTTTTAAAATAGCTGGTCTTCGCTAACACAAAAATACGCGATCGCATATAACAAACAATTGAATTCAAAAATCAAGCGAATATACTAGCTGGCTCTGGATTAGATGATTAGAGCTTGGTGGAAACCGATTCGTGCGTTTCCTTAATCCTATCCTTCCAATGTACCTGTTTTGGGATCCAGTTTGAGTACAGCCAAACATATTTCTCGTTTATCTTAACTTTCCATACGCAAGTTCAAGCTCGGAATTAGATTTTTAATTCTGTATCTTTTTACTTTCCTATCTGTATACAGATATAAGGAAAGTATAGGAATCATGATTTTTTTCGACCTCGAGTTTTCGACGGATTTTTACGTTTTGAGGTCCCCTGAATCCGTTTTGACTATTTTCGCGATGATGTCTGTCTGTCTGTGTGTGTGTGTGTGTGTGTGTGTGTGTGTGTGTGTGTGTGTGTGTGTGTGTGTGTGTGTGTGTGTGTGTCTGTGTGTGTGTCTGTATAACGCATAACTCATGAACCGATACACAAAAAAACACCAAATTTTAAACTTAAGCTTTGTTTCAGCGTCCAATGAGCTGATTAGATTTTGGGCAGAGTCGGAACATCTGGGGGGGTACTTTATGGGTGGTCATTTTTATATTTTATGGAATATATGTTATTTACGTTTGGAGAAGAAAATTCTTCAAATAAAAGTTACTTCTAATATAATTATCTATAATTTTTGTATCATGCAAAATTTTCCTAAAATGGTCCGTATTCGAGAAATTTGAGAAAATGTAAAAAAAATAATTTTTTATAAAAATTGTTCAAATAAAAGTTGTTTGTAATATAATTTTCTATAATTTTTGTCCTATACATAATTTCTCTAAAATGGACCGTATTCGAGATATTTGAGAAAATGTGTAAATTTCGAAATTTGAAGAAAACTCAAAAACGGATAAAGGAAAAAACATTAAATTTTAAACTTAAGGTTTATTTCGGCCTGACGTGAAATGATTAGATTTTGGACAAAGTCGGAACATCTGGGGGGGTACTTTATGGGAGGCCGTTTTTATATTTTATGGAATATATCTGTTATTTATGTTTGGAGAAGAAAATTGTTCAAATAAAAGTTACTTCTAATATTATTATCTATAATTTTTGTTCTATGTCAAAATTTCCTGAAATGGTCCGTATTCGAGAAATTTGACAAAATGTGCAAAATTCTGATTTTTATGAAAATTGTTGAACTAAAAGTTGTTTGCGATATCGATTTCTATAATTTTTGTTTATATATGATTTTTCTAAAATGGACCGTAATGGAAAAGTGCTAAATTTAAATTTTTCTGTATTTTCGTTTTCAATGAATATCTATAGAAAAATGTTTCGAGGTAGATGTATGTGGAAAATGTATATATTTAGTTTATCCTCTAAACATTTATAGAGATGCTGCAATAGGTTGTACAAAATAACCGGAAAATGCCTATAATAACTAGATAGGAAAGTCATGTGTTGGACACATCAGATTTTTTATATATGAGTTATTTAAAAAAATACGTTTATTTTAACACTTCTATAAACACAGTTAAAATTAAGTATAAATTAAGTTGATCTAATAGTGACGTTTTTTCTTCTATTTCAAATCTATTCGCACCGCTACAACATAAAACGAAAATCGAATTAATTCGAGATTAATTTCAAGAGACCGTGCAGTTTAATTTTATCGAAATTGGCAGGAAACAGCTATCAAAATGCATTCGCTATTTTTACTTATTTTTGATGTAAAATTGAAATTGTAATAAAAACAATTCGTCTCGACTAATAACACTAAATAAATTAATGATTTGAAAACAAGTTTTATCGATTTTGTATGCAGAGCGTTAAATTTTTGAAATACTTTTTTATTGTTTCATTGGAATAAATAAGATTTTGTTATTGTGATAATTCAAATTCATTATTATATACAGATATATGATAGTGATTTACAATTTTTGTTCTAAAGTATATGTGTCCTCTAAATAAAATCCAAACTTTTTATTATCTGCAATGTTTTTTTAATTCCAGGGATGTTTGCTTTTTGGTTATACACTGCGCACCAAAATTAACGCATAATTTTAACAATCGTGATAAATAATTTTAATGTTTCTATTTTTGTGATAATATACATATAATTCTTACCTCCGATATATTGTAAAGATTTATTGCTAAAACTGCAAAAACGCTGATAGTTTGTATCATTTTTTGCAAGTAGCAGTTCTTCATTTTAATTCCAATTTAGTTTGGTTTGAATACGTTTGGCTAAATCTTCAAAGGCGGTTTTCAAGTTATTGTGTTTTCCCTTAAAATGAACCACCAGCAGCAAGAAAATCGAAATTTTGTCAGAATCAAATTGTATTAGAATCGTTACTCTTCCCGAATAAGGATACACTCAAGTTGAACTCACTGAATGGTTTAATGTCACTCAGTCAACCATTTCAAGAGTTTTAACACGTTCGCTGTCACTGGGAGTAACCCAAGAAGACCCGGTCAAGGCTGTGGAAGCGTTACAACTCCTGATCAAGACCGGTATTTGAAACTTCGTACACTGAGACAAAGGTTTGTTACCAGTCATTCCCTACAAAACGAATTTTTGGATCGTTATAATTTTAGAATAAGCCAAAACACGACAAGGAGAAGATTTGCCGCAGATAACCTGCGCCCTGGAAGGGCACCCACTGACCCATTATTGACCAGAGAGCATAGAAGGCAAAGATTGGATTTTGCTCGTAAACATGTTGTTTGGAATAATGAAGATTGGGGAAGAATATTGTTCGATGAATCCAGGTACTCTCTTTTTTCTGACGACAGGCGGAACAGAGTATGCAGAAGTCCTGGGGAACGCTAGGTACAGTGTAACATTATAGGGACTGTACAGTATGGTGGCGGCTTAGTAATGGTGTGGGGTGAGATTAATTTGGAGGCTCGTACGGCGTTAGTTAGGATAAATAAAGGGCGGCTTACAGCACAAAGGTATAATACAGACAATTTAGAAGAGCATGTCTTGCCATTTGCACCATTTATTGGGGGAGAATTTCATGCTTATGCATGATAATGCAAGGCCACAATAATATCATCAGGAGGTTGGGATTTCTGCCATGGTTTGGCCTGCGAGAAGTCTCGATCTCAACCCCATAGAACACGTTTGGGACATTGTAGGAAGACGACTACGACAACTACCTAACCCACCAAACACAGTAGATCAACTGTTTTTTGCGATTGGTTGAAATTTGGGATCAAACTGATCAAGATCAGATAAGAACGGTAATTCTTAGTATGAGAGATCGTTGTCAAGCAGTAATAAGCGCTAAAGGAGGCAATACTCGCTATTAGATTATTTTTTTTTTTAATTTTGTCATTTTTTATGATGTCAGTTAGTCTTATTGCAATACATTTCTCGTAAAAAAAACAATGTTTCTTATTTCAGATGTTCTAAAACCAACCATAAAAAAATAAAAGAATAGCAAAAAAATGTTTCGTTGCTGCCGCGTTAATTTTGGTGCGCAGTTTAGTATCCTAGTTTGGGTATGGCTTGTTTGTAGCATCACATAGAATTGCTATGAATAATTTTAATGGATATTTTTTATAAATTGGTATATTTTTCAATTCGATGTACACATGGCCTCCTTTCATTTATTTCCGGGCTATCTAACTTTCATGCCCAGAATGCGTCGGAGTGGGAAACACTGCACTAGGTACGAATATGAATTGGTGGGGACGCTTGATGTGGCGCAATATATCTCGAAACTATTCTAATTAATTAAACTTGTTTCTATTAGTGAGTTATAGGTAAAAACTATTTATAATACATGAAAGGGTTAAACTGCACAGCCTGGCATCAGCTCACCAGGCAATGCATGTCGGTTCTTTTACGAAATCGCTACGCGCTACGTTTCTTTGCAATATATGACCTGGTTTAAAGGTAATTAAATGTATCTGTTGTTGCTATAATCTAAGGGTAAAATTATTGTAAAGTATATTTTAAAATTGACAAATTGCTGCACTCAATGTTTTGTTGAATAATTAAACATTGGACTTTCCTTGTGAGATATAAAGGACTTTTTCTCCCCCCCTTCACCTTAAAAAAATATATTTTAAAAATCTCAATACGATCATCCGTCCGGCCCATGCCACTCGTGAAATGAAAGCGATGCAAAACATAAAAACGTGACCTTGAACAACAAGATATGCCGCTCTTTCTTCAGAAGGCTCTAGAGATGGTAAACTATAAATGCTAAGTTAGTACCACAGGCCTGTCACCCTATACTTCCCATGTTAAATTCTGGCTCAAATTTCCATAACCTCGGTACCTCTTCTCTATTGGTCTGGGGTATTTTTGACAAGTCTGGGGTCACCAATCAGCACGTTGGTTGCTGATACACGAGAAAAATAACATCTAAAAGTAAAAAATATTCAGGTTTTAAGCCACTTGAAGACAAAATTAGTGTGGTTATTACAAAATTTATATTTTTTTGGTTTTTAAAATAATGTTGATCTCGATGCCTCCTCCCTATTGGTCTGGAGTATTTTTGACAAGTCTGGCGTCACCAATCAGAACGTTGGTTGATGTCACATAAAAAAAATGACATCTAGAAAATTAATTAGTATATTTGCAGTTTTTACAGATTTACAGATTTGATTATAAATAAATTTTTGAACCCAAAAGAGAAATGATGAAAAAGCTAGGTTATATTAGATTAGATACATTTTACCCAACTAAAATATTTAAAATTTTCAAGGTCACATACTTTCAGATCGATTGACATTTGAGTGCGATATCTTGTGTTAATTACCCTTTGATAGTACACTCACGGTTTTTTTGTGACAAATATCCTCTAGATGAAGACTGGATAAGTATTTTTCATTTCAGACTAGTCGTTTGCGCAGCGTTCTCAAAAAAAATCGATTTTTTTTAAACCCCCTACAAAATGCAATTGAGGGTAAACGACAAATGCTAGGGCAGTACTCTCGCTGTTTTTGTTTTGTTACAAATATCCTCTAAATAAAAACGAGACGTTTACCCAGCGTTCTCAAGATTTCACAGGTAAATCTACTTTATTTTCTGGCATGTTCTTTATGAATACATGTTTAAGCGATTGTTTAAATGCAACTGTTTAAAATATTCGGATATATTTCAATTCGATTATTACAAAAATATATTCTCGTGAACATACGTCTTTTGTCAGCGAAATATAACTGATGGAATTTATACATAAACAGACCAAAAAATGCTTCAATTTGACTGAAGTCATCCAAAAAATCGATCTAACGATTTACAAATAAAATTGTTAACAAAGTAATAATCCCAGACGAAAACGTAAATATTACCGATGGTATATTTATTGCGAGTCTTTTATAAATACAAGTATTTCGAATGATTTGTATATTTTTCTAACTCAGTGTGCAGTATAATATCTGCGTCACTACAATTTTTTATACATTTTTTCGCCAATGATTTGTGATGATGATTCGGTAGACGTTGAGAAATGTATAGGTTTTGATTTCGTACTAAAATTGATAAGATTAATAATTTTTCTTTCAATATTAATTGAAGAGCCAAGGTCGTAATGTTAAGTAATTTACATTTTATTTAATAGTATCCACAGTTCAATCAAGTGATGTTTCGGTTCCGAAACAATAATTTAAAATTAATATGTTGATTACCTTACACGTTTCCATAGATTTACAGTTTTTTCTATCTCCTGTATAATTAGGTTTTTGGGACTTTTGAGATTTGCATTGTTTACAAACCTTATTTTATAAGATTTACAAGGTAGTCAGTCGAAAACGATTTTTGAATAAAAAGGGAGATCTTTCTATACAGGGTGTTATTGAAATACACGTACATATTAAAACTGGGTATTGCGCAGATCCCCACTGAATGTAGAAAAATATTATTTTTTAAAAATACCCCTTATTAAGGGAGTTATTAATTTTTGAAAATTAATTCTAAAACAAACGTACTTCACTGATATGTTGAGGATGACCTATATAAATTAGGTTTATTTACCTATTTTAAACATCAACAGTAATTAATATGCAAGTTTTTGTCAGATGATAAGAAAACTAGTCTTGTAAGAAATAACCATGTTGC
Organism: Psylliodes chrysocephalus; assembly: GCA_927349885.1. Taxonomy (NCBI): domain Eukaryota; kingdom Metazoa; phylum Arthropoda; class Insecta; order Coleoptera; family Chrysomelidae; genus Psylliodes; species Psylliodes chrysocephalus. Next base: position 14,249,907 of record OV651819.1, read on the forward strand.
CAAGATTTTCGAATTAATTTCTATTTCCGAAGACTGGTTTTTACTACCCTCGTTATCAAAAAACTAGAATATTTGATAAATGATTGTTTTTAAACTATACATTTTTGAAACTATAGATTATTAAAATTTTAGTTGATTTACGAATCTGGCTAACACTGGCTTCCAAGTTGGTAAAAAGTGTTGTTACGATTACTTTTAAATATTTTTTTACGATGCCACTATTTACGAATATTGAACTAACGGATATAGTGCTGGTTTATGGGGCAGCTGGAGAAAATTCTCGGCAAGCACAAATCCTGTATCGCGAACGGTTTCCAAATCGGAGAATTCCGGATTGTCGTACGTTTATTTCAACTGTTCAGCATCTAAGAGACCATGGAAAATTTGAGAGTGTCAATGCAGATCGAGGGAGAACAAGAACACAAAGAACATTGGCGGCCGAAGAAGAAATATTGGAAGCTGTTGAAAACCGGCCTCAATTAAGTTGTAGAAGACTAGGTCTTGAAATTGGAGTGTCCTCATTTGTTGTGTGGCGGACACTTAAAGAATAAGGTTTACATCCTTATCACATCCAAAAAGTCCAGGCCTTATATCCAGGTGATGAAGAAAAGAGAGTGGAGTTTTGTGAATGGATGATTCAAAAATGTGTTGATATTCCTGATTTTCTAAAAATATTATTGTATACTGACGAGGCTTCATTCACTCGTGATGGCGTGTTCAATATACACAATACGCATATTTGGAGTGATGAAAATCCTCACGCCATTAGGGAAACTGGGCAACAAAGAAAATTTTCAATAAATGTTTGGGCTGGCATAATAGATCAGTATTTAATCGGGCCTTATGTTCTCCCGAACAGATTAAATGGGCCAGGATATCTCCACTTTTTAGAAGATATTTTGCCAGTACTCCTAGAAGAGATACCGTTACAATTAAGGCAACGGATGTGGTACCTACTAGATGGCGCTCCACTTTGATTTAAACGTACGGCAGTTTTTGAACATTAGATTTCCTCAAAAGTGGATAGGCAGAAATGGACCTACTAAGTGGCCTCCGAGATCTCCGGACTTAAATCCATGCGATTTCTTTTTGTGGGGTCACATGAAACAACTGGTTTATAATGAACCTATTAATAGTGTTGAACAATTAACCAATAAAGTTAATGCGGTAGCCGAGGAACTACGACAAAATCCAAGACTAATTTCTAATGTTCAAAGTTCTTTGGAAAGACGATTGCAAGTGTGTGTAAATAATAATGGACGGCATTTTGAACAATTACTGTAATAAACTTTATTTTGAATTAATTGGTTTTGCTACGGCAACAGTGCAATTTCTATGGATAAGTTCAATTTCGATTTATTTTACTTCTTTAAATATGGAAACTAGTAGGTCGGAAAAGGGGACTCTTCCCCAATATTTAAATTTTAGAATTTGAAGTTAAAATTGGTGCCAATCGTTTTTGGTCATTACATACTATTCCCCATTTTAATATGTACGTGTATTTCAATAACATTGGGTAAAGTGGACTGAACTTAGATATAAGGTTCACAGCAGGCTGGACAAGTGAATCTTCTGTTTTGCCGTTTTATAACCGGCATAAAAGGCAGGATCCTACCTCTTTTGCAGAAATCATTCTAATTTAGTTTATTGTGGATTAAACTTTCGTTTGTTTTTGTTACACTTGCAAACATTTTCATAAAAGTTTATTGAAAATTGCCTCGATTCTTGTAGTCTCAACTGTCTTTAAACATCTACGTTTACTTATCATCTGAAGAAGGGAGCGCAGTATATAATCAAGATCGAACGTCACTTAAGGTAAATTCGTTTGATCTAATAATAATTATCGTAGTCTGACAACACTGCTCTCATCATTCATATGATTCCGGCCAAATAGTGAAGAGAGTACTTGCCTACTCTCCCACTCGCATAGTTGTAAGAATACGACCCCTGGAGTCGCCCCTGACTTATTTTGGGTTTTACTTTTATAATCATGATTTAACTTGTAGTCGCGTCAAAGTAGGGCTAAAAACGCAGAAACTTCGAACTTTGGTAGGAAAGGTCCGATTAGGCTATTTTTTTCTGCAAAATGTTCATTGAGACATGAGATTCAAAGTTCACCAAAATCTAGATGCCGCTCGGCCTCCCTCCCGCCCCAAATTGGGGGGAATTCTCGGCTTTTTTCAACAAGCCACATACTTTCTAAAACTGCAGTCCCAAGCGGGGCAAATGTTCCACTCGGGGGGTTTAAAGTGCCCTGAATCCATTATTTGGGTTAGGTCGCCTTTGCGACCTTCCCAGGGGTGTGTAACAGGGCGTCTGGGGGTCCGTGGAAATGTATTTGGGCCGCTAAGTTGCGTCAGGGGGGTTTAGAAGGGCGGAGATCTCAATTTCATCGAGAATTAAGCCTTTTCAAGCCATCAGAGCCTTATACACAGGGGCGCATGGGGTCTCAAATTTCATGATTACGCGGGATTGAATTTCAAGACACAGAATTGGTACGCGATAGTGTTATAAAACTACAAACTCTATATTTGGCAGCCTGTCATCCTGTGACCTAACCAGGGGTGTCTGAAAGGGGTGCCGGGGCCCAAAATATGAGATTTGATTTTATTTGATATCAACATGTAAAATTGATATAATTCCGCCAACGAGTATACTCATTTAGAGGAAGTAAAAGTCGTACCACCTGTTACTTACTCTTAAAAAAAAAAGAAGAGGTAATGGGAAATATTTCGATAGAATTAATAGAGGTCGCGGACAGGAAGAAAACATATAAAAAGTGATTAAATATTGTGCAGCGACCCCTTCGGGGACGCTGACGGGATGTTTTGTCTGGAAATCTCTCATACAAAAATTTCCGAGCGTCTGCCGTTTATGCATACTCACTTCCATAGTGCACCCAATTCCCGGAAAAGGGATTCATAGAACGTTTGGACGATTTTCGTGCGATTTTTCGACTTTTCCATGGAAACCGTCAAACAGATTTTGACGTTGATTTTTTTTTTCGGAGGCGTCTCGTGAATCCGCACCTTCTGTGCAAGTTTCGTTAAATTCCGTCTATCCGTTCTTAAGATATGATTTTTTAAGTGATTTTGGAAACCCTATTTTAAATTTTCTCAATAAAAAGGAATATTTCTGTGTCCTGAAATTCAATCCCGCGTGATTATGATATTTGAGACCCCATGGGCCCCTTTTTATACGACCCTGAGGGCTTGAAAAGGCTTAATTCTCGATGACATTGAGATCTCCGCCCTTCTAAACTCCCCTAGCACAATTTGGGAGCCTAAACACATTTCCACGGACATCTAGTATATTGGACCCCCAGTGGCCCTGTCACCCACCCCTGGGAAGGTCGCAAAGGCGACCTGACCCAAATAATGGATTCAGGGCACTTCAAACCCCCAGAGTGGAACATTTGCCCCGCTTGGGACTGCAGTTTTAGAAAGTATGTGGCTTGTTGAAAAAAGCCAAGAATTCCCCCCAATTGGGGTGAATTTGGGGGAGGGAGGCCGAGCGGCATCTAGATTTTAGTGAACTTTGAATCTCATGTCTCAATAAACATTTTGCAAAAAAAATAGCCCGATTGGACCTTTCCGACCAAAGTTCGAAGTGAAAACCTACTTTGACGAGACTATTGATTTTTTTTGTTAATTTAATTGTTAAATGCCACTAAGTTTTAACAATGTATTTTAATACTTTCCATAAAAAGCTCATCAAACAAAAATACATAGCAATCAAGATCACCCTGCTCTGCTAGGATGTTAATTTTTTTAAATTGTACTTATTTTACTGGAATGCGGAAGTTTAATATTGCACTGCGATGGTCATTAATAAGTAGATCTAAGGTATAAGTACTATAAATGTATGATCATATTGTAGAGGTATAATAGTGTTTGAATTTTATTATTAAATAAATATTTTGAATGTAACAGTTAAGAAAAATATTAATTAACGCCACCACTGCTTCGAAACGCCAACAACTCTGTTTTTATTTATTCTTATTATTTCTTAAAGCACTTGCTAGCTCCACCGCTCGTCACTTTTTTAATAATAATACATCGACCTAATCAAAAAAGTCGGGTACAGGAACGCGGAATAAATAAATGCCGTGATAAATAATATAGTTTCGCAGGTATAGAAGAGGAAGGATGCTTTTGGATGTTTGGAGGAAATTATTTGCGGGCACGTCTTACAAATTGACGTCGGTGGAGTTATGGCTACGCACGATGACCTAATTCGAGGTTAAAAAGATTTATTTCTGTCATATATTCTCCGGAGTCCGACTTTGAGTGTATTCCATGGGACAGTAATCGAGTTTTGAAGACGTCTCAGGGTAATGACTCATCAATGAATGTTTGTGCTACTTTTCTTTTCAATAAGCTTTATATTGCACCAGATCTACATAGATCTATCAGCGTCTCTCAGATCTTTGTGTTAAAACTTGAATCTCCTGCTTCACCTAGTTCTTCGCAATCATCAAGAGCGGTTAATTTCTTAGTAGCGTTATTCACCATCTTTTTCAAAACTTCCATAGAAAAGTCTGCATGTTTAGGACGTTATTTCAACGCAATTTAAATGTAAGTCCTCAGATAACAGCGACGACATAAAAGTTACGCGGGCCTCTTCTGTTTGAACTACTGGGCTGATGATAGCGTGAAGGGTTTTGCGTTGGTACACTCGTATAAGCAGAAAAGTTGAGTCTTGCAAAAAGTCGATATGGCACCGGTACGAATACCGGGAACTGTATTGAACATGTATTAGAGTACCGGGTACTGGAAACTCAAATGCAGTATTAAGGACAATATTGAAGTACTTGTACTCGAGCACTGCCCAGCTCTGCTTAGAACTAACTGATGTCCAATTACAATAAGTATTTTTCAAATTACGACATTTTTAATACAGGTTTGTTTCTTTAAAGCGACAACTTTCATTACAATATTGAATTCATTTTTATACTGTGACAATTTTATTAATGGACATTATACAGGGTGGCTCACGCTCAACGGGACGGAGCTTTATGGGAAAACGACCAAAGATATAAAAAATTCGTTTGGGAGGAATACGTAGGTTACAGACGGCTACAATTTACTATTTGTTAGATGTATACAGGATGTCCCACATAAGAAAAAAAAAAATAGTTCATTAAAAATTATTCAAACAAGAGTAAACAATTAATTTCTGGGAGACTTTTTTTCCTTAAAAATTCAAATAAATCGAAAACTAATAATAATAGTAATAGGGAACCTTTAGTTAACTGACATTATTTTTGATGTAGTTTTTAATTCCAAAATAAAAAACAGGGTGTTCCATTAAAAATAATATAACTTTGTATATTTTCTCTTATGTGGGACATCCTGTATACATCTAACAAATTTTAAATTGTAGCCGTCTGTAACCTACGTATTCCTCCCAAACGAATTTTTTATATCTTTGGTCGTTTTCCCATAAAGCTCCGTTCCGTTGAGCGTGAGCCACCCTGTATACCACTTGTTTTTTGTTTATTGCGAGATAAAAAAAAGACACCTACATGAAATTATTTCGCAAATTAATTGGTATATGTAAGGATAATAATTTGAACCTAATGCCTGAACAAATAGAGATTGATTTTGAAATCGGCATTCATAATGCTACGCGATTAATTTGGAGTGATGCTAGATTGATAGGCTGCCTGCCGATTCCACTTAAGTCAAGCATGGTGGCGAAAAATTTGGGACTATCATCGGAGTATAAAAACAAACAAAGCGATATTGGAAAACGGCTACGTTACTGCTTTGGGATTGTTTTTAGACGCTGAATTAGTTAGCGACTTCTTTGTTTTTGAACTCCTAGAAGAAAACCCCGACGACGAAAGATTAGCTACATTTGCTGATTATTTAGTGGAAAATTATATATCAGAAGAGGCTCGTTTTCCTCCTAATATATGGACAGAAGCATCAGCTACTATATACAGAACCACTAATGCATGTGAATCATTTCATAGCCATTTAAATAGTTCATTTTATAATTCACAACCCTCATTATTTGTTTTTGTTGAGGTATTATTAAAAATTCAAGAAGAGACGTAGTGAAAAGTGTTCCACAATGAGACATTCGCCATAACTTTTTAAACTTCCCGCCTATTTAGTTTAAAAAATATGGCCGACGAACATATTCAGTTGTACATATGCTCCACGAATTTTTACGAAATTCAGAAAATTCTAAGCATATTTAGTGATTTACATAGCTCAAATTGAGGTAAGTTTTTTTTTATAGTCGAAATTTGAAATAAAATCTGGTGGTTTTTTGATAAGTCTGAAATTCAAAAATTGTTTGAGCATTTCTAGGTTAGGATTCTGTATAAACTAGAGATGTTCAAAACGATCGAAAAAGTTCCACAATGAGATAGTTGGTTTTGTTCTACAATGAGACGGTGTGAGTATCTAATGTTTTTCATTTTATTTCCAAGTTAGGGTCAAAACTATGGCTCGTGGAAGGCAACGAAAATCGGAAAAAGGTTCTTTCACAGAGGACCAAATGAAGGCAGCTGCGTATATGGTTCTTGAGGAAAAATTAAGTTTAAGACAAGCATCTGAAAGGACAGGCATTAAATTTCAAACGCTTCATCGCTACGTCAAAAAACAAAAACTTGCAGGCGAAAATAAGATACAAACCTAACTATGCCTGTCGGCATATTTTTACCTAAGAACAAGAGAAACTTATTGAGGAATACGCCATAACTTGTTCGAAAATGTGCTACGGCAAAACTAGGAAAGATTTGCGAATACTTGCTTTCGAATAGCCGATGCAAATAAATTTAACATTCCTGAAAAATGGAAACTTAATAAACGGACAGGGATGGAATGGTTATTAGGTTTTATGTCACGGAACCCTGAGTTGAGTGTAAGACAACCAGAAGGCTGTAGCCTTTCCAGAGCTACTTCATTTAATAAGCATACTGTAGGCCAATTTTTGCCAATTTGGAATCGATTTATCAGCGTTCAAAGCATTTTGCAGATGGGACTCGCATCTACAATCTGGACGAGACCGAAACAACGTAAATTTGTAAAAAAGAAGGGAATTAAACAAGTTAGCTCAGCAACTAGCGGTGAACGCAGAATATTAGTAACCACCTGCTGCACTGTGAACGCAACTGGAAGCTTTATTCCACCAGTTATGGTTTTCCAAGAAAAAAAAAATTAAACAGCCCATGCTGCACGGCGCTCCTCCCGGTACCTTAGGCCTTGCACAAAACCATCAGGATGGATGACAGTGGATTTATTTATAGAAGTCATGAATTACTTTATATATCATACCTCGAGTAGTGTAGACAATCCCACACTATTAATTATGGATAACCATGAAAGCCATTTATTGGCTTATGTTCTTGACCTAGCAGAGAAAAATGGAGTTATTATATTGACATTGCCAACGCACACCTCTCACAAATTGCAGCCTTTAGATCTTTCGGTTTTTTTCTCATTCAAATCCCAATATAATGCTGCAGTTGAATCGTGGATGCTAAGGAATTCAGGCCGTCCGATCTCAATTTATGAAATAGCTGAATGTGTTGGTGTTGCGTTTGAAAAATCTATGACCCCCAAAAATTTAACAGCTGGTCTCAAAAACTCAGGTATTTTTCCCTTTGACAAGAACATTTTCACGGACGACGATTATATTGCTGGCAGTGTTACTGACCGATGCCAGCCAGCTGATGAAATTGCTGGTCCATCTGAGCATCACATTACTGGGGATTGCGGAGACGAAACATTTGAAACCCATACGGCTGATAATCAGGATTGCAATGGCACAACAATTTGAAACCTCTAAGACTGATAGTCAAGAATCTGAACTCACCAAAGGAACTAATATTATTGAAAAATTTATATCGGCGGCAGTATTGAAAGGCTATCCGAAAGCACCAGAATTAAAACAAAAGAACAGGGATAGAAAAAAGAAGAGTATCATAGCTACATACACGCCAGAACTTAAAGAAATAAAAGCAAAATCCAAAGAGAAAGTGAGGCAGGCGGAATTAAAAATTAGAAAAAAGCAGGGAAAATTAAATGACGTCAAGACTAGAGTGTTTAAAGAATCTTCTAGTGAAGAGTCTGATAGGGAATCCTATCAGGAAGATACTAGGGGTTCCTCTGAAGATGCTAGTGATATTGAAGATGCCTTGGATAAAGATAACTTTCTTGCACTGGAGCGACAACCAATCGCTGGGGACTACGTTTTAGTTCAATTTGATGAATTAAAAACTGTTATCTTTTATGTTGAAAAAATTTTAAATAAAAAAGAAGATGAATTTGAAATTTCATTTCTTCGTAAAAGTAACAAGTCTAACAACTGTTTTTTCCACCCCGTAACAGAAGATATAAGTATGATCGAAGAAAAAAACATCAAAATAATACTTTCCAAATATTTAACGACTGGGAAAACTAAGAGGCAACAGGCTCTAATACGTTTTGAACTAAACTTCAACTCATTAAATGTACGCCAATATTTTGAAGGATTTTATTTTCTTTTTTCTTTTTGGATTTATATCTTATGTTGTCCTATCTAGCAAAATAAGTTTTTTGGATACTGTTTTTTTCCAAAGAATGTTCATTTTCCTTTATTATATATTTTTTTTTCATATTTTTTGTATTGTTTTTCATAGTGGAACATACTTGTTCCACAATGAGACAAAAATCACGATTAAAAAAAATCCCTATTTATTTTCTAAATCCATATTTTGATAAACTTATTGCGTTAAATGACGAGGAATATGTCAATCTATGTGCATGAAACAACAAAATTATAAAATTCAATCATAACCTCTGGCAACTTACCGAAACGTAATTTATGTCTCATTGTGGAACATTTTCTGATTTTTTAAATATATTTATTTCAAATTCGCTTGTTTTCTATATGTAAAATCTCAATCTCGGTTCTCCCGTCAACAGGTAATGCGTTCCCTAATTTCCGCTACTACCGAACCCCAACGTCTTTTTATTATTATTAAAAAAAAAAACAAGATTGATGGCGATTTTCTCTCTTTTATGATAGATTGTTTTTGTTTCGGCTCATAACCTCGAAAACGAGACTCGAGAATTGAGGCGCGATACGTCTGTTTCGAGTTTAATGAATTAATCGATAGTGGGTATACCGCTTAAATATTTATGGATTATTCAAATTGTAGTAAACGACTGACATACTTTTTTGCTCGTTTATTTGTATCCAAATGTGTAGGATGATTTATTTAACGTATTTTACTTATTGGTAAATATTTGTACCATGTTTTATTGTTAAAAATGTGCGATGTATGTTTACATTATTATCCCAACAAGACAGTATTATAAATTATGTATATCTTCAGTAGTAGGTACTACTATAGGAGTTTTCATTCTTTTTAGGATCAATATTTGTTGCAATGTTCTCAAGGGTACCTTAAAAGCTTCCTAGCAATACTTCATCTTCTTGCTTTATCCCTTGAATTTCGCAAAAATACATTTACATAGTCAGACGATCAAATATTTTCATCCATAACTACCATCAAAAACTTATTTAATTAAGATAACATATTTAATTAGGATAGTAATTAATTTTGACTAGTTATATTTCGGCCTCGTCTCATAAATTATCTTTGTGTAGTCTCTCATAGAGGATACCGAACGCACACATATCCAGTCTAAAAAAGCAAAACATCGCTCCTCGTCCCAGTCACCAGTGTTCATCCATCATAGACTATTAAAGAAGTGAAGTTCGATCTCAATTATATGAAACGCCTTGTTCGAGATGATCGTAGTACCCCCTTTCTCTACTCAGCTACCACGTATTTTAAAGAGTTAACACTCTAGAAAACGTCTTATATAACTGTACCAACTCTGCTTTCTCTACTCCTGCTACGCCGCTCCCAACTCTAGCCTGTAATATCATTCTTTTAAAGCTGTATTGTGATTTAAAATGAAGAAGATCCAATGAACTGGAGTGGGGTAGAAAGCCAATGTGCATATTCTATCAATAGAACAAGATGCGACTCTATGAGTGCAGCCATTTTTATTGCTCATCTCACTCGGGAGTATTTATAATAACCATTTTCTGTTTCACATTGTTATTGCCCAGTCCACAAGCTGGTGGATTAGACAATAACAATGTGAAATTGAAAATGGTTATTATAAAGTGAGCTGAAAAATAACCTGTCTGCGCCCATAGAGTCGCATCTTAAGCCTATTGACCGTACGGAAAAAATCCATCTCGAAATCGTTGTGTCTGAAAGAGCCCTATACCAAGAAATTGTGATGGCATTAGTCGCCACCGCTTCGGAGTTTGGTTTCTAGGATACAAATTTCTGACATTTAGAATGCATTTTGGTGGCAAATAGGTGGCAAACATGTCAATGTCTGGGGCACCAAATTTTTTAGTTATTACTACCATTGCCCAGGAAAAAAAATCAAATTCTTTCTCACTGTTAAATTTCCTTTATGCATCGTTAGCTATGTTGTTTTTTGAGGCTATGTAACATACAAAAATTCCGCCATACCACTGCCATATATCTCTCGTTATATTGTTGAGATTCTTAAATTTGGTACCTCCTATTCTGTTGATGTATGATATGGCAGTGGTGTTGTCGATTCGCATCAAAATTTCACAGTTAGGATAATGACGTATTTTCTTTATTTCCATCTAATAGAAAGGTAAGAGCTTTACGTATTGCTGATATTGCTGCTACCATTATTTTTTGGTTTGCCTGTAATTTTTCATGTAGTTTATTTGTTGTGGCATCTATAGCTGTATTTATCTCTAGATTAGCTTTTGGGGAGCAGAGGCTTACGAAATTTCAGGGATGTGGATACTTTTTCCGTAATTCCTCTGTCATCACTATTAAGTCCCTTTTTATTATTTGTTCCCACCTGGACACTAAATCTTTATGAATGTCTTGCGGAATATGGTCTTGTCAAAAAAGCACCTTTAATGTTTACCTACATACCAAAGGCGGACTCTTTTTTTTTGCCCAGGGATATTACTAACCAGCAACTAGGTGAAGGGCTGAATCAGTAGATCTAACTTGGGTGTATACATGTTGACTTGGGTGTAGTAGTGCTGTTGTAATTACCATATCTGGACAATTCACTGGGTAGCCTGACAAATACGCAAACCCCAGGTATTACCCGGTAATGTCATACGCCACCGAACCATTGGGTTCTTCGTATATTTTTATGTTAAAATCAGTCACAGATTTATTTTCTTATAAGGCTGACCTGTTTTTGTTTATGTTAATCATTTCTTTTTTGTAATATATTATATATGTTATTTTTATACAGTTCACTTTATATAATTAAAAACTAACAATTGGTCCTTCAAGTCGGAATTAAAGAGGGAAGAGGTTCCGAATAGAAAAATAGTTGTTATGTTATGTTGAGAATGGGGTGTTAATACACTGCGACCTAAAAGATCTATTGTGTCCCCTTCTGTCGCCAATGCACTAAGGAAATGTCTTAATGCCTATAATGACCCTTCCAATACTATTTTCTCAAGGAAGTGTAGGATTTGAAGTGGCTTCAAGTTAGGTAAATTTCCCTCTTCTATTTGATATCCTCCTAGATATAGTGCCCTTGGATTATGGAGTGCTACACATTCAGTTAGGATGTGAATAGAGGTTTCGTCCACCTCCTCACAGAATCTGAACTCACTATCCTCTATTACTCTTAGTTAACTTAGGTGTCCTTTTAGTTAGCAATGCCCGGTAAGGATCCCTGTTACAATACGTAGCCTGTTCTTGCTCAGGCAGATGCAGGCTTCCGATCTTTTCTGGTTATATTCACCCAGAAGTATCTTGGCCTATCTCAGTCCCAAGAGATTGTTCCAATTATCGGTTCTTCTACTGCCCAATTCTTTTTTAATCTCTCCTAATATTAAGTTACTGCTGGTAACGCAGAACGGCTCAGGTCCTACAAGGGGTGTTTGAGCCTCTTTCCTTGCAAGACTATCTGCAATCTTGTAACCCTGTACCTCGTTATGTCCCGGGACCCAAGTGAGAGTAACTCGATTTTTCTCGCCTAGCTCATTCAATTGTTCTAGGCATCTCCAGACCATTTTTGAGCTGATTACGTAAGAGCTCAGCGCTTTGATGGCTGCTTGACTATCGTACATGATGAGAATCTCTTGTCTATGATAGTTTCTATCGATGTTACACTGGATACACTTCTCGAAGGAGTGACTTTCCGCCTAGAAGATGCTTGGGTATTTTCTCAAGCTTTCGGAGTGCTTGGTTCTCGGCCCATACACTCCTATTCCAGTTCCTTCTATGGTTTTGGAACCGTCCGTATATTACTGAATAGCACGTCTTTCGGTTGCAAGCGCGATGGATTCTTGGCTCCATTCTTTCTTGCAGTCCAGCTTTGTTATTTTGAAGTTTTTCACAAAACTGTACTTCTTTAGCATTTCATCCTAAGGCATGTTCCAGGTATCTTTAGTCCTGAAGCAAGTAGACTTTCATCTGATTACTCCGTTCCTGATCATTCTATATCGTGTCCTTTTTGCCACATTCTCTATCATCAAATGTAGAGGGGTGAGGTTTAAGATCACCTCCATTGCGGCCGTAGGACAGGTTCTCATTGCACCAGTAATACAAACACAGGCTAGTCTTTGTACTTTTGAGATATTAGCTCTTGTAGTAGCTAAACTAGTTCTGTTACTCCAGGCTATAGCCCCGTAAGTGATGATTGGTCTCACTATTGCAGTATACATCCATCGCAGTATGTTTGGATTACATCCCCATCGTTTACCTGCAATGTTTCTGCATACCATTAGGGCTTTTGTGGCCTTATTTATTACTTCCTTCTCATGTGTGTTCCAGAGAAGTTTGTTGTCCAGGGTTAGGCCTAGATATTTGACTTCATTTTTCCATTCTATATCTATCCCGTCTAATTTAACGGTTTTGAGATTAAGTTTTCTTTTCCTTGAAAAGGCTACTAGTGTTGTTTTTGTAGGCACCATCTTTTGGTATGTTCTAGTCCTCGTTGGACTATATTACACAGGATATTACTAAACTTGCCACTAGCAAATATGACTATGTCATCGGCATAACCTTGACAGGGTATGCCGAGGTCAGTCAATCTGCATAGAAGTTCGTCTACGATTAGGCTCCACATTAGTGGGGATAGAACTCCTCCTTGTGGACATCCTCTGGTTGTGCAGATGGAGATAGTATCCTGCCCTATCTGTGTCTCTGCAGTTCTCGTAGATAACAGCTGAACCATCCATCTGGATAATAACGAATTTTTGTAGAAAAAGAAATATAATTGGTTATTGTTTGTTCAGGCTTTGCCAAAAATAGTCCTAAACTTGAGACAATAATTAAAGGGCCGTTAACAGTGGCACAGCTTTGAGGTCTCAAATTATGAATTCCAACTATAAATAAATTATTGGTGATGGTAAATGTATAAATTTATTGTAGAAGCATGACAAGTTGTAGAAAATAAAATATAATGACAATGTTTATTTAAAAATAATTAAAATATTGCTGGACAACCGAGGTCGCTAACGAGGCGAGTTTAATTCTTCAGTAAGGCTACCACGTGAAGTAAGAATATCTAAAGGTGTATATGACGCATGTGTCGCGGTGAGTTAAGAAGGAAGGTATCTAGTACATCTAAGTCACTACAATACTTCCTCTTTTTTGGTTTTAAAAAGTACAAATTTGGATAGTGTTTTAGCATTATTAATTGCTAGGTATCCGATAGGTTCTTTCTACTCAAAGAATACCATTCTAATACCATTTTAGCAACTTGTTGTTTTCTACCTGGACGTCTTCTTGTCCTAGGTAGAAAACTATGGACAACTATGGTCCTTTAGCATATATGTGTGGACAATCTGGTCCTTCATCATGTGGACATCTGGCCCTTTAGCACAAGAGCTGACTGAATTTTTAGAAGAAAGTGAAGCAAGACAGATGTCTAAAAGTATATCTAGAACTAGCAAAGTATTGCAGAACCCACTGAAGTAGGGCTGGATAGATACCGACAGGTCCTGGCGATTTAACTGAGGAGAAGCTAGATATTGGCCGTCTAATTTTGTCTTCAACTACAATGTGTTTGGCAGTTTTCCAATCGTAGACACATGGGTTTTATTTTTTCTCTTTCCAGTCGGCAATATCTGTAATTGGATGCTATTTTTCGAGTTGTGCAGTTTTCGTTCCATCCTCTTTGATTAGCGCAGTAAAACTTCGGTGTGGATCCCTTGAGATAACTTTTTGAAGCCAGTAGGCTCTCCATTCATCTCTCTGTTTTTGACTAACCACTTTTTTGTATTCTCTGAGATGTTTAAACATGTTATGTATCCATCCACTAACAATCTGAGGAACATTCCTGTTTTAACCACTTATTTATTATTGTATTATGATAGAAAATGTTCAAGGTAAAGCTTTATTAACAGCCACTTTAGAAGCTTTAAAGGACGTTTTTATTATTTGCCTCTAACGTTGCTTCTAACTTATACAAAATCGATCAACAATAATTTCTATTAAATATTTGTGTCTCAACTTTGTCAGGAATTGTAAATATTTACAGTGTAGCCTAAACTTGAATAACGTCTTTGTTACGTAGGGAAAACCTTTGTATTTGCGTCAATTAAATCTGAAAAATAATTAATTAACGCAGCAAAATAAAACGTTAATCACGCTCCATTTATAACGTTTGTACTTGATTAATAAAATCAATTTGGTGTAAATTGTAAATGATAATAAAACAGGAGTTTCGATGAGCATCATTTGAAGATTTTTTTTCTAAAAATAGTATAAAATCGGCATTTGTATTGAAAACAAATTCAGGATATTTCACAGGTTGCCCGGCGTGATGTGTGTAACGTATAAACGATCTAAAAATAATCTTAAAATACGTCTATTACACGCTGTTTGCTAGAAATTAGTACAAAATAATAATTAACAACCAGAGAGATATATAAGATTAAAAAAATATTAATAGCTATTATAAGATCTTCTACAATGGCCATTCATCGAACAAATACATTTTAAAATCTGGCATGCCTCAAGGCCCTACTATTGTTATTATTTATTAATGACTAGCTATTTGGATTCAGGTAGCCTTATATATTATTTAAAAATTTACCTTCAAATATCAAATATAAATGACCACTAATACTACAGTTTAAAAGTAGGTATCAATTAACTTTTTATTGTAGCAGTTCCAGAACACCTCACCACTAAATGTTATGTGTAATAAAAAAATAGTAGGCATTTTGGTGCGAACGAAAATAATTACAAACTCAAAAGGTCAAGATATTAAAAAAAAACGAAAATATGTGTCACATAAATCAGTCCAGCGGCCGCTTTCGTCTAGAAAATAACTACTTCTATGACCATATTTCTGGACAGCTTCCAGAGAGATTGGAAGTGAACTGAATATTTCACCCAATAAACACAGTTTATCGGCACCATAACTGGGCCGAAGGAAGCTTGCCGAGTGGCGATATACGGGTGAGGCTTAGGCATATAGGTAGGGCATGTCCGCCTAGCCAAATGGCAGCCCACTAAATTGTAACCGTGTTCATATATCTATATATAATTCGGCACGTAAGGATGCTTCCCATGCCTGACTATCCAAATATTAACCGCGCTCGGCCCGTAAGGATGCTTCCCATGTCTGAAATGCCAAATATGGACCATATGCGGTTTCTACTTCTAAATAACGTCAAATGGTACGGTCCTTCCGGTTCAGAAGAAACGCCGGAAACGGCTATCCGAGTACTCGGCTTCCCGTACATGCTGGTGTCAGGCCGATCGAATGCCGACTATTTGAGGTTTACTGGGCAACTATTGGCACTACAAGCTAGAGAAAAAACAAAACAACAGTATAGTAGGTTATCATTAAGGATGGGCTAAATATGAAAACATGAAGCAAGAATACAATAAAATTAAAACAAAGTTTCATGAAAAGCAATTTTCTTAAATTTAATTAACTTAACATTAGTTATAATCACTTTGGCAAGACATATTAAATTTAAATCAGTACAAGAAATAATAATAATAATAATAATAATAACAACACTTTTTAAGCTATTGCATAGCTTTTATCGCGGGATTTGAGCGCAGAGACTGAATCAAGAAATTCCGTAACACCCCCCACTCCGACCGGCACTGCGGTGCGGCGTTAGACAATATTAACTTCTCATTTATTCAATAAAAGAAAATCGAAAAATCGAAAAGTCGAAGAATCAAAAAATCAAAAATCGAAATTTCAAAAATCAAAAATCGAAAAATTGAAAAATCGAAAAAGAAATTCCGTATCGAAAATAAACCTAACACCCCCTACTTCGACTGGCACAGCGGTGTGGCGTTGAAAGCCGTGCATCGTCTAACGTCGTTTCAGTTCGGTAGACTTCGGCACGGTGTTTAGGTGCATGCGACTAGACGTATGCGTGTAGACTAGCTGCTAACTGCTCATAACTGATTCTATCTCTTTTAGACACAATTTCGAAAAAATTAAATTTGAAAATGAATAATGATTCACAACAATCCACAACAAAATATGGGACAACCATTGACGCGGTATTTTCCAGATATTTAGAGGATATCAAGTCTCAAACTTATGTTTCTTATTTCAGTTACCATAAACCTATAGTTTCAATGATAAAAATTCCTGAATAACCTATATGTATTGTAAAATAATAAAAATATTTTAAACAATATTAACTTCTCATTTATTCAATAAAAGAAAAAAAATTGTTTTCTTATCGGTCACCACGCTCAAAAAGTGTAACTTGAATTAATATTAAAGAAAAAACGAATTAATATCAAAGAAAAAAAAATTCTGTATAAATAAAATAAATAAATAATTATAATTGCATAAGTTGATAAAAAATGGTATGCAATAGCTTTACAGCGGCAGTCCCCGAGTGCCACACGTCTTTTTTTTTAAATAACTAACACAAAGCCCGAAAATACTTCAACTTTATAATCAAGCTGGCAAATAAATCAACTAAAAATGAATTTTATACAGGGTGGGACAACGAAAACGAAACGATTCAAGTTTAGGGTTCTTAATGTTATTAAAAAAAAATCGCTTGCACACTTCAATTCATTTGTCGAGGGGGAAAACCTTTAGAGTTACTTCCAAACCCCTATATTGTATCCCTGAATAACCAAAATCTTAAATGGAAAATCGGGTTGAGTGACACCTTGTTCGAAAGGTCTTTCAATTATCTTTTCAATGATGCCTCATTTGTGAAATGAGATGTCATTTTGACCGCTAAGATTTTTAACCAGACAAACATGTAAAACGAAAGTATGTCCTTGAACTAGTGCAAAAATTTACCTAAACTGGTTCGGTACTTAACAAAAAGCGTGATATTGTAAATCCAGTATTCAATTAAACAGTGGAGGAAGTAGCTGTTATAGGCCACGTAACTCAGGATCAAACTAATTGAGTTAAAATGACATCTCATCAAATGAGGAATCATTGAAAACAATTGAAAGACCTTTTAATTTAAGATTTTAGGGGTGTAGAGCACTCTGTTCAAGAGGTTTAAGATAAGGGTTTGGAAATATGTCTATAGAGTTTCTCCCTCAACAAATAAATTGACGTGTGAAAGCGATTTTTTTTTAATGACATTAACCTTAAACTTGAATCGTTTCGTTTTCGTTGACCCACCCCGTATTACTATCATAATAATATAAAATTAAATCAATAATAAAAAAATAAATGATAATATCTACCTAAAAACATTTGAAAAGGTGAAAAAATATAAAGGCCAACCACAAAGCTAATTAGGAAAAAACTGGGAAAAAAATAGTAGGTTGTGCAACAAGAGTGGCCATATCGCACGAAGACGAAATTTGAGCACGACACCGTAGGCGATATGGACAATCCACTCGAGTTGTACAGTATATTTTTCTACGACCCACTAACGAAAATCTACAAATATTAAAAATTATTTTAGGTCATTAAGATAAAATAATTTATGACCTACTAATTTATAAAATAAAATAAACAAGAAAAAAAATTCATTTCATTTTTCTCCATCTGAGATTTGAATTCGAGTCTTCCCTATGGAAGGCAAGAACCCTGATGACAGAAAAATAATAGCAGTCGGTTGATCAAAATATGAACTGTGATTCGTGGATTAAATTTTAGTGTTCTCACTACATAGAATGGATATGAAATATATTCGTTCAGTTGAAGGCAATAGCATACTTTTTCGTTTTATAATATGTGCGTGGATAAGCTAATATCCATGTAGGTGTAGAAAAAATTATTTTGAGAATTCAGTAATTTCAATTAACGAAAATAGTTTTTTTGAAGAATCTACGGATATTCACACCTAGGCGTACACATCGATTTTTTGTGATTTTCTTTAAATGCCCATATCTATGCTATTCTTGAAGTATCTCAAAAAAATAAATCTTCTCAATGAGACCTACGATATTGATCGGTTAGAACTAATCGAGATATGCCAGTATGAAAATTTCATTTTTTTTTTTTAAATAAGTACTCCCATGTAGAACATTAATGCACAGTAATATCATAGTAAGTTAGTAAGGACAGAATGGGATTTTGGCTACAATTTGGGTTAATTTGTACTACATAATCTCGAAATTAAATGATTGGGCAACCGTTTGAGATACGATTATGCGATTTGCGGCATTGAATTTTATGGTTACCCGACAATTGCGCCCCGGACAAATGCGCCCCGACGAAAGCGCCCCAGCAAATGCGCTTCACGACAAATGCCCTTCCCGATAAAATTTTACCTTTGCTTTATTTTATTTTAATTTACCTATATTCTATTTTTAGCTGTATTTTACCCTAAAACGTAATTCTAAACAATTTTCTTTAATATTTTTTGTTGTAACTTTAATAAATGCAAGTACATTCACATTTGTAGTGTTTGTTTAACGTAATTATAAACAATTTTTATTAATATTTTTTTTGTATCTTTAAGACATATAATTACATTTACATCAGACGCATAAAACGTAATTTTAAACAAATTTTTTTTTAATATTTTTATTGTATTTTTAATAAATGCAATTACATTCACATTTGTGGTGTTTGTTTAACGTAACGTAATTATAAACAAGTTTTATTAATATTTTTTTTTGAATTTTAATATATCTAGTTGACCAATCTATAAATTATAACTGTTTACATGACTTTCTTTTGCTAATAGTTCGGATATTCCTTTTTTTGTAACTCACGTAATAGAATATTTGTATTTTGGGTTTGTTTTCAAAGTGGTTTAGATTTATTTTCACTTGAAAGCGCAATTTATAAAACGTTTTTACAAAGGCAAGTGCCTGCATCGCTATTTTATTACCTACCAAGAATCTGCATGAGAGCTTTTGATAGACAAAACCCGACAATCCTTTATTTTTAGTGTAGTCAAGTTACTGTTTCATCTCAAAACTCACTGTTGTGGATTTAATTCGATTGCCCTAATTTGTGTAAGGAAAATGATGTTTATGAACCATTTTATGTACACCAAACTGAAATTTTAACCTCAAAAATTGTGGTATTTTAATATAACAAGGATTATAATTTTTAAATTCAACGTAAAGTAGAATAAAGATCTATTTACGCACATCAGTGGCGTATCAGTGTCAGTGAAAAATAAAATATCGGTGCCTTAGGGCTCTATTCAGTATCTAGTGTATCGTTTATGAACGACATCGTTAACGACAGCTCAACCAACGACTTTTATAACGTTAATTTTTGAAACTACTCAATACCAAAGTCGTTATGTTGTTTCTAGTTACCAAATCAGAACGATGATTTCTAGTAAGTTGGTATTATAAATTAGTATTTTGTGATAAAAGAAAATATGTTGATGATTATATTTGACATTTTCTTGAAATAAATAAAAATTCTACCAGTATATTTGTTTTTCAGAATATATTTGTTCTTAACCTACAACACGATCAGGGGGTCGATTCTCGACTCGTAGGAATTCTTTCCTATAGGAATTTTTGACATTTTTCTAGACATTGGAAATTTATGACATTTTCCATTGACATTTTCCTACATATAGGAAAGTGTCACAAATACCTATAGAAAAAGGTTCCTACAAGTCGAGAATCGGCCCCCAGAGAAGTTTACTGTCTATTTATTTATGATAAGTAGCTACAATTCCCATTTTCAATTTTCTACCTTAAAAAAAAGCGATACCCCATTCAACCTTTCCCCCATTTCCCCCTTCTCCCCTTTTTCCATTTTCTTTCTCCCATTTACTCCCTTTTCCCCTTAAAATATGAAAATCCAAAATCACCAAAACAAACCATCATTTATTTGTGATCAGTAGCTATAATTCCAATGTTCAAGTTCTTACCTATAAAAAATCGATACCTCCATACAAACTTTTAACCCAAGTTTCCCCCCTTAAAATGTTAAAATTTAAAAACCCTGTGAAACATATCTTTATTTATTTATGCTCAGTAGCTGTTTTCAAATTTTCATGTTTCACTACCACTATGCAAAAAATCATGTCTGTGAAAAAAAAACAAATCTATCCCACGAGAACGTATATTTTTTCGGGATAAAAGTAGTCTATTTCCTATTCCAGACTATAATCTATCTTTGTGCCAAATTTCATTCAGATCCGTTCAGCCGTTCTTACGTGATTGAGCAACAAACATCCATCCATACACCCATCCAAACTTTCGCATTTATATATTAGTAGAATAGGATGCATTTATGCATACTAAGCCCATATATTCGTCTGCGTTTAAAAAAAATATATAATAAATTTTCATACCGGCGTATCTAGATTAGTTCTAACCGATCAAATTTGATTTTGTTGAGATAACTTCAGCGTAGATATGGGCATTTAAAAAATATCACAAAAAATTGATTTGAACACCTAGGTGTGAATATCCGTAGATTCTTCAAAAACACTACTTTCGTCAATTAAAATTACTGATTTCTCAAAATAATTTTTCCTAGTTTTTGCCATTTTTTTTCCAATTTTTTTTTAAGAAGCAAGGCAAACAAACTGTGGAAGTATATGTTTAATAGTTACTTACTCGACATGTCATGTCGTGGATGGTCTAGGGCAGTCATACGCAACTTTTTTTCTTCGGGCCACATACGTATGTTTGCTATGTTACACGGGCCGCAATATTTTTGGTTAATCTTTATTCAGGCCATCAATTTAAAATTATTTAGTGGGAACCTCTAATAAATAAAACACAATATATAAATATAACCCGTCGGGTTACTGCAAAAACAAGGTAACTCACATTTTTTAGAGTTTATAGAAAACGCTGTACAAAAGTTTAAAATTAAATAAAAAATCCGTAAAAGCTTCAAACTGTTTAAAAAAGGTGTTCAAAACATAACACAGGCCCGCGAAAATTTTGTGATCTAGCCATTTTTTTTTTCACCTATTTACAACTTCTATACATATAGCTAAAATAACCCCTTTTTTATTCTATCACGTAAACTTTTTTTTTGTAAACTAGTATCAAGGAACAAGAAAAGCCCTACCGTTTGGAATACCAATGGTCTGGAGAGAACCTAAAAATTACATTGACGACTGCTATTTTTGTCTTTGTGATATTAAAGGTCATAACACAAAATCTCTAAAGTATATTAACTATCCTAATCTTTCGTCTGCAATAAGACCAGTTCCACATGACGCTGATATACCTGTACCTGTTCCACCTAAAGTATTACAGACTATCGAATCAGAATCTTCAACAGATTCACAAATTGACATTTTTGAGCCATCTACCTCAAGAACCCGTGAACCGCAGCTATTTGCTCAAGTAGAACTGAATGACTTAGTCAGGGATTTGGAACTTCCAAAAGACTTCTCTGAGGTTTTAGGATCAAGGCTTAAAAAACTTGCTCCAGGTACTACATTTTATTGGTATAGAAATCGTGAGGCTAAATTTGCCAATTACTTTGCCGTAGCTGGTTCACTTGTATATTGTCAAAATGTATCTGACTTGATTATTCATCTAGGTACTCCTGAATACAATCCTGCCGAGTGGAGACTTTTTATAGATTCTTCAAAGAGAAGTCTTAAAGCTGTTCTACTTCATAATGGCAATTTATATGCATCTGT
Organism: Psylliodes chrysocephalus; assembly: GCA_927349885.1. Classification (NCBI taxonomy): domain Eukaryota; kingdom Metazoa; phylum Arthropoda; class Insecta; order Coleoptera; family Chrysomelidae; genus Psylliodes; species Psylliodes chrysocephalus. The sequence goes on from OV651819.1 coordinate 14,271,948, forward strand.
TCCTGTTGGTAATTCTACTCAGCTAAAAGAAAATTACGAAAATCTTGAGGTACTGCTTTTAAGAATAAACTACAGACAACATAACTGGATTCTATGTGGTGACCTTAAAATTTTAGGGTTGCTTTTAGGTCAACAATCCGGATATACGAAATATTCATGTTTCCTATGAGTGGGACAGTAGAGCAAGAGATGACCACTGGACCAAAAAAAACTGGCCACCAAGAAAAAATTTAACGCCTAGCTCAAAAAACGTAACTAGTTGATCCCGAGAAAATTTTATTACCCCCTCTACATATAAAATTGGGGCTGATGAAACACTTTTTCAAAGCTCTAGACAAAAATGGTGGTTGCTTTAAGTACTTGTGTGAAACATTTCCGGGTCTCTCTGAAGCTAAATTAAAAGAAGGCATCTTTGTTGGGCCACAAATAAGAAGGTTGATGAAAACTAATGAAATTGAGACGGTTATGCACGAAGGCGAAACAGAGGCATGGATAGCTTTTAAACAAGTTATAAATAAGTTTCTAGGAAACTACAAAGACCCTGAATTTGAAAGTATTGTTGAAAACATGTTGGACAAATTTAGACAGTTATGCTGTAACATGAGCTTAAAATTCATTTTCTACATGCTCATCTTGACTATTTTCCGGATAATCTTGGCGATGTCAGTGAAGAACAAGCGCTTTCACCAGGACATAAAAGAGATGGAACGGCGATATCAAGGGCGCTGGTATATCAAAATGATGGCCGACTACTGTTGGATGCTTAAAAGGGACCGTCCTACCGCAAAATATGTACGAAAAACAACAAAAAGAAGCTTTTCCGGAAAGAGAGAAAGATTTTTCAAGAAAACAAAGGATTAATGTATGTTATTTTCTAACTACTTCCCCGGTTTTATTGTTTGTTTTCTTGGTTTATTATTTTCTTTTTTATCCTAAGTACGAGTATCTATAAATATATTTTTATTTTTTGCATTCTTGTAGTATTTTGTTTAAAAACCTTGCGTGATAGAAAGAAACTAAAAGCAGATTTGAAATCAGCGTCACTGAAATACCCAATTTCAGTTGAAAAGTTCAATTCACATTTTACAGAGTATTTAAACGCAGGCCTATGTAATTAATCTTCAAAAAGTATAAACTAAGTATCTGTAGATTGGTAACAAAAAAAAAAGCGAAAATTTAGCTTATTTTAGCTGTTTGAATACAGATCAATGTCTGTGTCACTATCTTCAATGGAAAGTTCGGGTATCGTGTCTTTTGCATTATTGGATAGATACTAATGGTGAAATTCATCAGATGTAGCACCTGATTTGTAAAGTTTTAGTAAATCTTTCTTTCTGGCATTACTGTCTTTTTATAAGTATTTTCAGAGCTTTTTTACCCTTTTAGGCATCCCTCTGCTGGCATGGCTTGGGAATTTCAAGCAATGTGAAAAGTTGGTGTTTTGGTAATTTAAGAAGTGCTTCTGGTCGTTTTAAAGCGCAAACAATATGAAGACAATCGTCAGCATCCACGCACGTTACAGCTTGACCAATCAATCATTCACCACGGCAATTCGGTCATCACGAGTTACCATCTATAGGTTTTTGAAGGTTAGCTGTATCGTGGAATGAAAGGGTGACGTAATCACCTTCTCAATTTCGGACCAATCGGGAAAGGCCAGAGACGGCTCTAGGCAAAACAAAACAAATGCTTTGAGTAAAATGTTGAAAGTATTTAAAAAAAATAGTGTTCTGGCTTTAATCTTGTTTTGGACGAAACAATATTAGGAATCGCACTAAATACATATAGCAAAAATGTTATATTTCGGTATAAATGCCACTCATCTAGTTTGTAATATTGTGAATGTATTAATATGAAGTTAGTTTTTATTGACCATCTGTTTATTATGAATATTATAGACTTTGTTCACAACGTTTATTTAAAAATTAACGTGATATTAGCGCAGCGACCAATGAATGTTTCCGCTCATTTCGCTCAAGATTTTAAAAAAGAAGTCTATAGTTTTAAAAAGCATCCTTTTAATAATAGTGTTCCGGGCCGCGAGTTGGCATTGTTTACTATGCTACAACGCATTATGTTGTTGCAACGGGGTAAAGAATGACTGAACAGTCGCTTTCTATACCCAGACAAAATCTTACTGCGACTCAGCACTAGCAGGTGTTCAGACGGAGTAACTATTGTATTATGGATACGCCTGCCATTCTTAAGGCATTGTTTACCGCGTTGCAATCAAAACCACGCAAATTTGCTTTCTTTTGTGATTTTGTAGGGCTATATCATAAAAATATAATACTTAATAATATACTATCGTCAAAAATAGTTTATTAAACCATACTAAATTACAAAGAGCATGGTAAATACAAAATCCACTAGTCATATTACATTTATATTTATTTAAAAAACTGTTATACAATGGTAAGCACACGATGTTTAATCCTAATGGGCATTTCTATGTGATTTCGCATTTGATCTATTATAATCAATATTTTTCTTTTAAGATCTTTGTCTTTTAGGACTGTTCTTCTTGGATGGCCTTCCAACTGGTGCGACGGCGGCATAAAAACACTCGATGTTGAGTTGGAACGGGGTAAACAATACCTCGAGAATTGCAGCGTATCCATAATACAACAATTACTACGTTTGAACACCTGCTAGTGCTGAGTCGCAGTAAGATTTGTCTGGGTACAGAGAGGAGACTGTTCAGTCATTCTTTACCGCGCTGAAACAATATGTATGCGGTGCAGCATAGTAAACAATGCCAATACGCTTCCGGGCCGCAAAACAAATTGGAGGACCGCATACGGTCCGCGGGCCGCACGTTGAGTATGGTTGGTCTATAGGAAAGGGCACATGTCTAGCAAATATGGATATCTGGGTTCGATCCCAGGCTGCGACAGGCTTTTTTAAATCTCCAAGTATTTGCTTTCACCTTTGGGTATTGTCTTAATAATTTGTTTTTGAGATTTTTTTCCAAATTTTCAAATTATTATAAAATAATTCCTTAGTACTTAAAATTAGTTTCCGATGGGTATTCGTTATAAAATGGTTCAATTATGAGTCTGTTTAACTATTTTGCCGAAATATCAAGATCTGTTAATATAATCAATAAAATATTTGACAGTTTTTACCATCATTTAATCATCCCATTCTTGTTTTATTTGTAAAAAATGACAAATGCGTATTTATTATCTGCAACGCAAATCATTTTGCCAATTCTGAACCAGATGGGCGAATAAAATATTATTTTGACATAATGCTTAATCTAATTACATTAGCTAGGTATTAAATTGATTGGATTACAGCCAAAACTTTCGTCAAAATTTACACGTACAGTGTATTTTTTATAACACGGCTATATATCTTATGTTCTGTTCCCTCTAATTTACTATTAATAAAAAAGCCCCACGTTGGACGCCACAAACAGAACGTACATAATAAATTAATATTTCTTATCCCGTTTGTGTTTCAACCCACTTTAATACCAACCTTGTATGATAATAATATACTAATATCCATTTCAGCGTGCACACTACATACAAAACATATTTTCTCTTCATAAAATATTATTTATAGCTGTTGTGTATCAGAATAAATTGAACTATAGAACGCCTGTTTGTAGACAACGAGCTACAAAAGTAGGACACGTCTTGATTACCCTACCCCCGTCCTCTTTTTGCAGCAGGTGCCGAAGAATGTACGTTACATCCTAGGTAAGCAGGGATGGCTTAAGGCCACGAAACCTGATTTAAATTGTTGTTAATAAATAAATAAATAAATAGTAAATATTTAGAAACCTGTAGACGAAAATTAGGATTCCAGATATTGGGAATCGATACTGGAGGGAGAGGTGAGGGAGGACACATGGCCCACAGTCCTAATTAAATCTAATCTACTAGAGGGAGTGTTTTTAAAATACATGTAGATAATAAATCATATTATTATTTAGTTTCCTCCTCGCTCCTCAAGGACCTTTTTTTTATAGAAATGTGACATTGAAAGGGCTTAATTCTTTTTATAAAATTGTAGCGGGGCCCCACCTGGAAAATTGTCTCGGGGCTCGTCCTGGCTCTCGGCTGCCCTGTGTGACGGATATGACGGTTACAGTCGAGCTTGCGTGATGAGAATTTTTCATTCTAGAAGTTTCTTCCGGCTTTGGCGTCACCTGAGGTCATACAATATATAGGCTGCAAGTCGGAATTTGACATTACGAAGAAGTAAATTGGTTTATAGAAAGTTCTGTAATTTTGCCTCATTCCATCCTACAGGTGATCAACAAATGTAAAACATCTCTCATAGGGATTAAAACCGAAAATGGTCAACTGGCTATATTTTCAATAACAAGATCCATGATAATTTATAAAGCGGTTGTTTGGTGGGCAAAAGTAAACAATAAAATAGCCCTCAATACCATCTCAGAAGTATAGAGGCTGGATGCATTTGTATTACAGGGGCTCTGAGAAGTACACCGACAGTCTTCATGGAAATCATTCTAAACCTCCCACCCCTTTACCTAGTCATAAAGGAGGAGACAAGAATAAGCGCATACAGGCTGGACATCTCCAACAACTGGAACCAGAATAACATATGAGATAAATGATCCTATATTAAATATGGGATCAGATCATATGACACCCCGCCTAACCTTTAACAGACTCTTCTAGGTCAACTGCAACTGGAACGAGGTAAATAAAGAGGTAGAAACATACTTGCTTATTGGTTTCGTATGGTATACGGATGGATCCAAAACTAACAAGGGAACACGCTCTGGCGTACATGGAGTTAAACCCAAATGCAACATCACCGTATCACTGGAAAAAATACCACTGTATTTCAGGCAGAAATACATACAACCGAGTTGTGTGTACGAGAAAATTTATGAAGGAAGTAGATTAGATTAGATTAGATTAGGAGTTGGACGTTATTTGTCCTTGTCCACCGCGACCTTTTCAGATCTATTGTGGGACTCCGTTTGTTTTAGAGTATGTCGTCTAGCCTGGTCTTTTTTATTAGACTTAGTAGCTTTGACAGTGGCTCCCGCATGTAGTTGCATGCAATTGGCTTTTCTTCGCCCAATGTTAGAAACCTCATTCCAGCCAAGCCTTCACATTGGCACAGGACGTGGAATGATGTTTCCTCTTCTTCTTCACAGAACCTGCACAAAGTTGCTTCTTCTGCTGGATTTATGACACTCATGTGCCTTTTGAGGCGACAGTGTCCAGTAAGAAGGCCTACTGTTATCCTAACGATTTGACGTTTTTGATCCAGTAGGTCTTTCGTAAACTTGGCCGATGGTTCCCTGATGAACTGTTTGGCCTGTCTCAGTCTTGGATATTTGTTCCACCATTCCTGAGACTCTTTTTGCATCCATTGTTTAATGGATGCCTTGCACAATGCCTTAGCGACTCCACAAAAGGGTTCAGGGCCTGTCATGGCCTTATCTGAGCCTTCTCGGGCTAATTCGTCGGCCTTTTCGTTGCCCTGATATCCCTCATGGCCTGGAACCCAGGCTAAGGTCACCTTATTTTGACTACTTAGCTCTGTCAGGTCTTCTAGACAGTCTTTCACCAGTCGTGATTTGATTTCTGGTGAGAGAATTGCCTTTAGAGCTGCTTGGCTATCAGAGTATATGGCAATAGTTTTGCCTGATACTTGCTGATTTAATATTTCTCTTGCACAGTGTTGTATGGCTATTAGCTCAGCCTGGAACACTGTTGCATATTTTCCTAAGCTTAGTGAAATCGTTGATTTCGACTTAGGTCCATAGATTCCAGCACCGGCTCCTTCCTTGGTTTTTTAACCGTCTGTGTACCAGACGAGTTCAGCCTGTACGGGAGGTCCCTGTTTCCAGGATTCTCGGGCTGGTATTTGAATTTGAAAATTTCTTTCAAATTTGTATGTGGTTATGGCTCTATCAGTAGGCATAGCTAGAATATTATCCCTTTGTACTTGCTGATATAGCCTTGTGTGGTCGGCGCTATGTAGTTGGCTTATTGGGTTTTGTCCCTGCATTAGCCTGTGAATAGCTGACCTGGTTTCTCCTTGTATGAAGATGTGCAATGGCGTGAGATTTAGTAATACCTCCATTGCTGCGGTCGGCGTAGTGCGCATGGCCCCAGTAGCACTTAGACAGGCAAGCCGCTGAATGCTAGTGAGTTGGCCTATTGCACTTGCCTGCGCAGTTTTGGTTACCCACGCCACTGCGCCATAGGTTATCATGGGTCTTATTACCCTTCCATATGGTCATTTTGGGGTTTAGACCCCAGTTTTTCCCACATATTCTTCTACAGCTTACGAGAGCTATTGTAGCTTTATGTGTGAGTTTTTTGAGATGTTGATTCCATGTCAGCCTTTGGTCAAATATGACTCCGAGGTATTTGGCTTCTGTGACGAATGGGATAACTGTGCTGTTTAGTACTAGTGGTCTTAGACCTGTGAGTACCCGTTTTTTTGTGAATGGTACAACTGTTGTTTTTTGTGCGTTGATGGACAATTGTTCCTTTTTGCACCAGTTGTTCACTATGTTTAGAGCTGTTTGAGATCGCTCCGAAACTGTACCTGCAAATCGCCCCTCTGACGATGATTGCTAGGTCGTCTGCGTATCCTAGGCACTGGTAGCCTTCTTTGGACAATATTTTGAGTAAGTCGTCCACGAGAACTGGCTACAGCATTGGAGATAGTATTCCTCCTTGTGGGCAGCCCCGTGTAACTTTTGCCTGTATGGTTGCCTTTCCTAGAGTGGATAAAATAATCCTGTTCTCTAGACAGGCAGTGATCCATTGGCATATTGTTACTGGGACGTTTCTCCCTTCTAGAGCCTTGGTTATTGACCTGGTTGAGGCATTGTTGAAAGCTCCTTCAATATCTAAGAAAGTGGCTATTGCGATTTCTTTGTCATCTATTGACTTTGAAAGCAGCCTGTTTAGATCGTCCAGCGCTAGGTCAGTTGACTTTCCTGGCTGGTATGCATATTGGTTGGGATGAAGCGGATTTATTTTTAGTATATCGTCCCTGATATACCTATCTATTAATCTTTCTAGTGTTTTAAGTAGGAAGGAGGATAGGCTTATGGGGCGATATGACTTTGGCGTTTGGTCTGTGACCCTACCCACTTTGGCAAGGTAGACTACTTTCGCCTTTTGCCATATTGCTGGGATATATCTCCAGGCAATACATGCTCTGAAGATTTTGCATAAATGTGGCATTAACACATCTTTTCCCTTCTGGAGCAGAATTGGATATATTCCATCCGGCCCCGGGGATTTGTATGCCTTAAATGAAGGAAGTATAAAAAACAAATCTTAATTCTCTTAGATAGCCAAGCAGTCTTAAAGGCCCTTGATTCAAACAGAATTAAGTTAAAGCTGGTGTGGAACTGCTTTGGAATACTTAATATTCTGGCAACCGTCAATAAGCTATAACTAGCGTGGGTACCAGGACAAAAAGGTATCTAAGGAAATAAAAAGGCTGATGAACTCGCCAAAGAGGAATCAGAACTACCATTTACAGGACCCAATGTGGGATAAGCAAAACCTCTCCTCGACAGGCAGTGAGCAGGTGGATAACCACAGAACACCAAACTCACTGGCAACAGATAAGAGGACACATAATCAGTAAGCTTATGATAAGGGGACTAAACCCACACATGGCCACTGAGGAACTACAACTCGCAAGGCCTCAGATATTCACCATTGTGGGATTACTAACGGTACATTGCTTGCTAAAACACCTTCATGTGATGGGATTACACAATGAGCCCACCACGTGTAGACTGTGCATGGAAGAGGAAGAAACCTAATGTGATCTTCGAATGCGAAGCTCTTACTAGGCGGCGTCTCACCCATTTCGACCTAGAACCGGGAAGAATTCCACAGGAACACTTGGTAGGGAACTTAGTAAAACTAACCAAAGGCACAGGATTATTTCAAAGATAGTACCTGAATACGAGAAAAGCAGGGGAAAACAAGACTAATAGGGCCGCAGTTTTCTGGGCCAAAAATAATCCTACCTGTTGATTACCGGCAAAGATAAAGATCCTACAATTGTAGGAATTATTTTCCCTAAACCTATTTGTGTGGACGACGTCGTTAGTGGATGTTTGGTGGTGTAAAAAACTACATTTGTGTATGACGTAGTTTTTGCTGTCCATGGCCATTTTTTGTGATTAATAATTTTTCGTCGTTTTTGCCGATTGCTATAGCTAAGCCAAAGGAAGCAATCAACCTGTTTCTTCACCCAATTGGAAATCCCTATTAAAAAAGTAGGCTTTGTTTTCTCTTATTTTATTTGCAGTAAGTTCTTTTTTCCTACAGTTTTTATATCAGAGAGGCCGAGGAAAATATCATCAAGTTAACTTTGTGCTACTCGTTTTTTTATGAAGGAAAGAGCCGGTTTCTTTAAAATATTAAGCTGAATGGAAAAATTATTTGACTTTGATTATATTTCGCAGTTTAGTTCATGGGATTTTTTATAGCCATGGGTGGGAATCGATATTCTGAGCCGGTATTTATATTTCTCGTATTTATATGGTTCTAGTGTCTAGCTACACATTAACAAGGGACGTGGTCTCACCGTTTGATTTTGGTATTCCAACTTCGAAAGTTCTACTACCACCCCTCGCAGGCACTAAGAGCGTGATATGAGGTTTCATCTATTCGCCTCTGGTTGAGGACTATTTATCTATATCGAAGGGAGCTGCACAGATACAGCTATTACGTTTACCGACGTTTAACGGAGGACACCGACTCAAGGAAGATTTTATTTCACTTATACCTTTTTATTGCTTTGTCATTATGGCAGATATTTAAGTTTTTTAAGTAATATTTTGAGAAGAGAATTAACCTTGATTTTGTTTATTTAACATTTAGTTTATGATAATTGTACAACTGAAATAAAGTGGCTATATTTATCGGTATTTCTTTATTTTATTCTGTTTAGATAGCACATAAAGCCTATGCCTTGGTACCAACGGTTATGACTCTGAAAATTTGAGTTTTTCTTAAATATACGGTAGAGGAGTATCTGCTTCAACAAAAATAAGTTTTATTGGTTTGATTTTTGTCCTAGGAACATTGTTTATACTTATATACACATTTTTTCGCACCTATATTTTATTTTCTGTCCAACGGACATCCTTTAGTTTAAGATAAGATACTTTTTATGCTATAACGACACATAGATATGTTTACTTTTTTATATTTGAAGTTGTTACTGTGGCTGTGTTTATAATAAGGCTTGGGAGTACATTGTTAAATTACAGTGGAGTGTATAAGGTTTGACAACTTATTAAATGGTATAAGCAGGAGTTTTCTTTGTTCATTTCATTCCTATTGTTTGATCGCCTTTCTCCACTCAGCGCAAAACCGGAGCCAGGGCTGTTTATCAGACAGTCGAGACTATTGGCGTTACTTGTAGATCTTCGTAGGTTGGAAATTAATTTCGGAGATAATAACAAGTTAAATTCAAAAAAGAAGTAATAACGTGAATAAAGAAGCTGTGCAGAATTCCAGAACTAACAATTTTTAACAAATCTGAAATGGTTCGGATTTTTAATAGAATATTGAGCAAGTATGTTTGGTTTTATACATGAATGAACAATTAAATGTTTTTTTTTTCTTCTTATTTGTAGTGGAAACATTGTTTCCATCCTTGTAAAACACTCGCTTTCAATCATCTTTTAAAATATAAGGGAGAAGGGAGGGCCTTTAAATAGATATTTTCCTTTTAGTGTGAATCGTAAATTAAATTTTACAATAGCACCAGCGACTAGGTAGTGACATTTGATTTCGATTTTTTTTTCTCGGCAACTTTCATCCAAGTCTTCAAATAAAACTCATCTCGGTATCTCAACGTAACGTTGTTGCAATTGTTGCACTTTTCTTTTTAAGATTGCACCGCCACAACGTCTTCTAAATTAAGTTTCTCGAAATAAAGCTGCACGTCTTGTCTCTCCTTAGATATATACGTCTGGTTTCATTTGTCTTTTGTACGAAATCGCTGGGATGGTGATCTCGACTCCATTTGTGCGGGAATGCGGGATAATAAGTGAAATTGCTATGGGACGGTTTCCATCAGCGTGATGCTTGTCTTGTTTACTATCCACATTTCGTCGTTCTCCTTCAGTTCCGGTAAACTTGAAATGGGATAGGACGAGTAATTACGTCTCAATTTTAGAACAAGGACGGTATTGGAGAAAAAGAAGAATTTTAGGATACTCTTGTTTAATTGGTTTATTTTCTAATCAAATTATTATGAAACAAATAAGTATAAAAAAGTCTTTATATCAAATATTGGTTGCAAAATCTAAAAATATACGAAGATTTTTCTTTTGTTGTCTTCATTAAAAAATACTTATTTAATGAAATCGACTTTAAAAGTCGTTGTATTAAAAAAAAAAACGTTTTGACCTTATTTTATGAAATATATCGTTCAATAGATGTTGTAATGTACAAACCTATACAATAGATATTTATATCCGTGTCAAAGAACCAAAATTATTAATTAGAAAAGATTAAGATTAACAACTTTTTTTTGTCACTGTCATCAATTTTTATTGTTATATTTAGTTATTTTTAGTGTGACAACTATGAACAATTTAAACATTAACAAGTAAATTTAAATAGAAATCAATATGTAACATGCTCCCCCCTAGTTTTGGGTTTCAGCCAAAACTATCAAGAGTTCTGAACATCTAGAACTATCAATTTTGATACATGTCTCCGAAAGATTGTTCGCTGTTGCTAGGTACACGCTAAAGTGTACAGAAATCAAAAAATTATATACACGCGAAACGTCATATTGCTGTGGTGGGAGGTGTTGGTGTGAATGCGTCTTTATTTGTTTTCATTTACGACGTTACTAGCACAGTAGTATTTTATAAACCGTAGAAGCAAATTTCACATACATGAACAAATAATAATAATGCCGTGACAACAAGAAAAAGAAGTAACGACTTCTCGTAAGGTGGCGGCTTCGCCGCCACAAAAAAATTTCAATCCATACCTAGCTACGACCGGCGTAAACACCAACGGCCTGCACACAGCTCACCTACTCTGTCAAGACGTTTCGCGTGTATATAAATTTTTGAATTGCGTACAAGTTAGCGTGTACCTAGACACTGTGGAGATCGCTCCAGAACTATTTTTAACGTCAACAATTCTAGTAATCTTGTCTTTTGCTGGGTAAAGACGAACGACTATAGCTCTTTCGATAGCCGTTGGGGTTAACCATAATGGTAACGTCTCCAACCTGAATATTTCTTCTTTGTTTATGCCATTTTGTTCTTTTAATTAGTGTTGGTAAATACTCCCTAGTCCATCGGGACCGGAAAATGCTAACTTCTGTGCAGCCCTCCAGCTAGACATAAGATTCAAGTCACTATCACATGATTTTGTACAGGGCAGCGCAGCATAGTTAGGTCCAATCAAAAAATGATTAGGAGTCAAGCTTTCTGAGTCACAGGAGTCGAGAGAAACATGAGTCAGTGGTCGAGAGTTGATTATGTTTTCACACTCTGCAAAGAGTGTTCGAAGAATATGTTCAGGTGGATGTTTTCTTGTTAACATTTCTTTAAGGATTTTTTTGGTACTTTGAATGAGACGTTCCCAACTTCCACCCATGTTTGGAGCTAGTGGTGGATTATAAGTAATTTTTATGCGTCTGATGGATAAATACCTTTGGACTTCATTATCTTAAAGCAGAGTTTTAAGGTGTTTTGATAGTTCTTTGTCCCCTCTAATGAAATTACTATCGCAGTCACAAAACACTTCATCTGGGAATCCACTCCTGCAACCCATTTGACGAAGAACATTAATTAATGAACTTGAAGTTAAGTCATGTGTGATTTCCAAGTGAACAGCACGTGTAGCCATGCATGTAAAAATCACACCGTATCTTTTCCTTACTTCTTTTCACACGTACTTTTATAGGTCCGAAATATTCTCTTCCTGTTCAAATGAAGGGACGAATCGTAGGTTCAATGTGACAAGTTGGCAATTGTCCCATTTGAGGTATAGTTGATGTTGCTCTTCGGTTTTTGCACCACTGGCAACTATTCCAAATACTTTTGACAGCTTGCCTCATTCGTAAGATCCAAAATCTTTGGCCAAGACTGTTGATAATGATTTCTTGGTCATGATGGTACACGTCTTCGTGGTATCTGTGAATTAAAAGTTTTGTAATCATATGATTAGGTCTAGGATGATTGGTCTTTTTGTATCTAGGCTAAGTTCGGAAGATTTATCTAGTCTTCCACCAAGTCTGATTAGTCCGTCTTCTTCAGAATAGATACAGGATAAAGAATACAACCTACTTTTAGAATTAAGAACTTTACTTTTTTTAATGCAGCTATGTCACTTGAAAATGCATCTTGCTGAACTTTCTTAAATAAAATATTTTCAGCGCTTCTGAGTTCATCAATTAAAAGTTCACCGCTGACTTTTTTCTTAGTTTTCAATATTTCTAAAAACCTTCAAACATATGCTGTGGTTCTTAAAAGTCTTAGCTATTTTAAGAATCTACTTACGTCGGGAATTAAAATATTTTCTTTAAAAGTCAAAATTATTTGGTCTAGTTTCTAAGGTTTCTAAGTCAAGCATGGCATTTTCGAAATTTTCGTTTGGCCAATGATCTGGTGTGTCCAAGAGAAATTTAGGTCCACACAACCATTTGCTCTCTGTTAAAGGCATCAATCTCTTCGTAGCTTCATCTGCGGCATTGTCTTTGGAGTGTACATATTTCCATTCTGTACTGTTTCACCCGGTCTATGTGCGACAAATACCTTAAATCGTCGAGTACTCTTTTACTAAGCGTGCTCCTAAGAAAGCTCCCTGTAATTCTAATCTAGGAATAGATAAAGATCTGAGTGGAGATACTCTAGTTCTAGCACATACAAAGGTCACTTCCACCTGACATTCTTGTTAAATTCTCAAATAGGTCACATTTGCATAACATGTCTCAGAGGCTTCAACAAAACCGTGAAGTTGTATGTCACGTCACTCGTATTTTTATCCAAGGTGAAGTACTGTCTAGGAATGTTAAATTTGTATATATTTTTTAAATCTTTCATAAAAATTATCAATTTTTCATTCAAATTAAATGTGATTTCGTCATCCCATCCAATCTTACTTTTCCAAATGTCTTGTTAGAGCAATTTACCGTGAATAAGTATATGAGATAAAAATCCTAAGGGTCAAAGATTGACATGACAATTTTTAGGACCTCTCTTTTAGTAGGTCGTCTACGATTTTCAAACATGTCGTGTCAATTTTTTTGAAATTTTGTTTCGAACTTAAAAATATATTTTTTTGGGCTCCAAAATACTCCTAAAATTCTCTCTGTGGTCGTTTCGTCACGATTTTCAAAATGTTTAGTTGGCGATCCAGTTACAGATAATAAGACCTCCTTGTTTGTGGACAAATATAACGTTATTTATCAGTTAAATGGCTTCTTCTTTAGTGTCAGCCCCTCCTAGATAATCCATGTAGTAATTATAAATAATATTGTGAACAGCAGCTGGAAAATCGTCTTGATGGTCTCTGGCATTTCGATTTTTGGCTTCTTGGATCAAACACGTTCCACTAGATGACCCAAAAAAGACAACACAGATTTCTTAGATGTCTGGGACCCTGTCTCTATCCATACCTCTCCACAAGAGTCTTTGATGTCAGCCGTGAAGGCATATTTTTTTATCCTAAAGTTTAGGAGAATATCTTGCAGTGAATTGTAGAGATCTGGACCGGTCAATAAGTGGTCATTTAGGCTTACGTTATTTCTAACAGCTGAGGCGTCGAAGACGATTCTCAATTTGTCTGTTTTTTTGGGGTTTATGACTCCAAAGTGAGGTAAATATCATGTCAAATTTGAAGTAATATAAATTTCGTCTTTAGTCAATTTTCTAATATAGCCTTGTTTAACAGATCTTCAAATTTCTAACAATAGCTTTCTGCGTATCTTTTGTTTTTATCCATTTTACGTTCAGTGCAACAAACTCTCTTAAAGGCATTCGTTTTGCTTTCAGGCATAACAATGGTGTCATTCTTCCACAACAGGCCAACTTTTTTCATATCTAATATTTTTGAGCACGTCTGTTTTCTTGTGATAAGCCTTCTTTTCTTCTTTTTTGCTAGAAATAGATTCCAGTTTCCACTGTTCTTTTACCAGATCATGTAGAATGTCTAAATTATCTTCAGTCTTGACATTGCTACTCTGGATATAACAAAGAACGTTATTTTGAGTAGGCTTTGGACTATTTTCTTCGAGGTTTCCATAAAGAACCCATCACATGCAGCAGGGTCTTACTGATTACGGAACCACTCCAAGGACCTGTTATTAACTGTCGGTTAACTACTTTTTTTGTCACTGTCATCAATTTTTATTTTTTTTTATTTTTGTATGTACAGGGAGTAACAACTATGAACAATATAAACATTAACAAGTAAATTCAAATAGAAATTAATATGTAACAATAGACTTATTCATTCTGGTTGGTATACAGAAAATTAAACAAGATTAGACTTTCTATCAAGAGCTTCTAGGTAATTTTATTCAAACAGTCACTTTCCCAGTTAAGTTGGTAATTGTAATAACTGTAAAGGTGGCAATACCTAACATAAAATAATATGGCGCAGTCATGTATAAAAAGGGTTAGAATATAAGGCAAGGTAAAAAAATAAAGAAACCTTTATAATTGAAAATGTCACATCTATTCTTCAAACATAAGTTTAATAACTGAAGAAGGGTACCAAATCAATCCCACATAAATATACTTTAAATGATTAAAAGACAACCGGTTTCGGCATTATGCCATCATATGCAACATATATTTTTGGAGTCTTTAATTTGAAATTACCGGAATTAATTATAAATTTCCAATTAATAAAGACGTCTTAAATTCTTTATCAGATTTTCTTGATTTTAATAGTTTAGGATTGTATAATGATATAAAAAATGGTCAAGGGAAAACATTGGATCTAGTTATTAGTTCTTTAAATAATGTACTAAATTGTTCTGTTAGGAGCAATTATTTTCCAAATGTCAATGAAGATTTCTATCATCCTGCACTTGAAACTTCGATAACAATATATACAGATAATAAAACAACAAAAACAGTTACCAACGAATCTAAATATAATTATAAAAATCTGATGTGTCCAACACATGACTTTCCTATCTAGTTATTACAGGCTTTTTCCGTTTATTGTGTACAACCTATTGTAGCATCTCTATAAATGTTTAGAGAATAAACTAAATATATATACATTGTCCACATACATCTACCGCGAAACATTTTTCTATAGATATTCATTGAAAATGAAAATACTGAAAAATTTAAATTTGGCACTTTTCCTACTTTTTCCATTACGGTCCATTTAAAAAAAATCATGTATGAACAAATATTATAGAGATCGATATCGCAAACAACTTTTATTTCAACAATTTTCATAAAAATCAGAATTTTGCACATTTTGTCAAATTTCTCGAATACGGACCATTTCAGGAAATTTTTACATAAGGCAAAAATTATAGAATAATATTAGAAGTAACTTTTATTTGAACAATTTTCTTCTCCAAACATAAATAACAGATATATTCCATAAAATATATAAACGGCCCCCCATAAAGTACCCCCCCAGATGTTCCGACTTTGTCCAAAATCTAATCATTTCACGTCAGGCCGAAATAAAACTTAAGTTTAAAATTTATTGATTTTTTCTTTATCCGTTTTTGAGTTTTCTTCAAATTTCGAAATTTACACATTTTCTCAAATATCTCGAATACGGTCCATTTTAGAGAAATTATCTAAGGGACAAAAATTATAGAGAATTATATTACAAACAACTTTTGTTTGAACAATTTTTATAAAAAAAAATATTTTTTTACATTTTGTCAAATTTCTCGAATACGGACCATTTTAGGAAAATTTTGTAAATGACAAAAATTATAGATAATAAAATAAGAAGTAACTTTTATTAAAAAAATTTTCTTCCCCAAACGTAAATAACAGATATATTCCATAAAATATAAAAATGACCACCCATAAAGTACCCCCCCAGATGTTCCGACTCTGCCCAAAATCTAATCAGCTCATTAGACGCTGGAATAAAGCTTAAGTTTGAAATTTGGTGTTTTTCCGTGTATCGGTTCATGAGTTATGCGTTATACAGACACACACACACACACACACACACAGACACACACACAGACACACACACACACACACACACAGACATCATCGCGAAAATAGTCAAAACGGATTCAGGGGACCTCAAAACGTAAAAATCCGTCGAAAACTCGAGGTCGAAAAAAATCATGATTCCTATACTTTCCTTATATCTGTATACAGATAGGAAAGTAAAAAAACTTTCTTTTATTTGGTGAAACGGTTAGAGATGCCGACTGGTCCGACGTTTTAATAGAACATAATGTAAACATGGCTTTAGATAAATTTTATACAATTTGGAATGTAACTGTCTATGTACGCAAATTGGAAGTAAAAAAAATCAAAATAAATTTCCCTGTTGGTTTATCAAAGAAATTAAGGATCTCTTGATTGAAAAAAAAGACATTTAGAAGGTGAAGGAAAGTTTGTGATGTATTCAATAAACAATTTATTGATTTAGTAAAAGAGTTAAAGAATGAATAAGAACAGAAGACAATAAATATTTAAATAATTTACAAGAGAACACAATCGAGAATGTAAACTTATTTTGGAATCATGTCAATAAAAAAAAGGCCAATTCAGTAAATTATGGAAATTATACATATCAGGGTGAACCTATTAATATGAATAAATCAGCTGATGCTTTTGAAATTTTTTTCCTCCGTTTATATGTCTAACAAAGCAACTTATAATTTAAATTTTTCGGAAAGAAGTTTATATTCTGATTGTTGTTCTCTCAAATTATTTACTAAAGCAGATTTTAATTTGGCTAAAAAGCAGCAGGCATTGATGGACTTCCCCCATATATTCTAAAGGGCTGTTACGAATGGCTTCGCGTAAACCTTTACTTACATATATTTAACCTAATTGTTTCTTCGTCTATTTATCCAACGTACTGGAAAACTTTCTTAGTAACTCCTATTTATAAAACGGGTAATAAAATGAATATAGAGAATTTCAGACCAATTTCTATTATGTGTGATTCTGCAAAACTATTTGAACAGGTTGTTTACAAAGTAGTATATTATTATGCTGAAAAATACATAGTACCACAACAGCATGGTTTTGTAATGAATAAATCAGTTGATACTAATTTGTTTATATTTTCCAACAAAGTCTACAGTAGCTTAGAATTAAAAAAACAATTGGATACTATTTTTGCAGATTTTCAACAATACAATAAAAACTCTCTACTTTAGTTTAGTCAGATCTAAATTAGAAAGCTTTTGATAAGGTTAACCATGATATAATGCTTTATAAAAAATTATTTGGATAATAGATCATTTATTGTAAAGCATAACGGTAATATGTCAGGTAAGTTTTTATCTAATTCTGGTGTTCCACAAGGATCTAATCTTGACTCCCTATTGTTTGTACTTTTTATAAATGATTTTCTGCCTATGGTTTTAAAATATTCAGACTGTTAACTTTTTGCAAATGATCTTAAAATATACAAACAGGTACAAACTGTGAGGGATTGTGTAATGATACAAAAGGACATTCATAATTTGTATGAGTGGAGTCAAAGAAACTTTTAATATTACCAAATGTTATGTAATGACATTAATGCGTTTAAAGGAACCAGTTTTTAATTATATGATGAATAATGAAATATTAAAGAGAAATGAAGAGATCAAAGATCTAGGTGTTACTTATACTAATTAGTTATCTTTTGCCCCTCACAAAAAAAGTAATTAAAGCTGCAAATCGCTTATTGGGATTTATAATAAGACAAACTTCTACTTTTTCTAATATCAATACAATAAAAACTCTCTACTTTAGTTTAGTCAGATCTAAATTAGAATTTGGTTCTCTGATTTGGTCAAGTGAATATCAAACTCATTTGAATGAAACTGTAAAGATCCAAAATAAATTTCTTAGATATCTTTATTATAAAAAGTATTATATCAGGGTCATGGGCGTCGTTACACAAATCTATAGGGAGGGGCAAAATTTTGAAAAAAAATTAGAATGTTTATTTGTTGAAAAACAGAGAAAATGAAAAAAAAAAAAAGAGCAATACAAATTAACAAAAGTTTCTAATAAATAAAATAACTCAACAAAAAAGACAAAAACTAAAATTAAAAAAAAAAAACAAGAAACTTAAAACACATATTTTTAAAAAACAAACAGAGAGTGTGATATAAAAGAAAAATATGTACAAGACAGTGTTATACATAACATAAAAAAAATAAAATATTTATAGAAACACAAAAACAAAAGTCACTCAAACACGTCGATAAACACTAAAAAAGCGCAAATTTTTAATTTCTTCTTCCTCTACCTAAAATAATCGATAACAGAAAACATGATTTCTTTTTAATTTTTTCCGATTATTTTTCAATGTACGCTCATCATGCAAAGCGCAGTCAGCCTATTTTCATTCATTATTCGCTCTATGCGTGACAGCAGCGCCAACTAATTTATGAACTAACAGATGATATTTGCGTATACTAACAATACAATTTTTAATGGAATTTCTAATAAAAAAATATATGTTGATTTTAATAAAAGTATATAGATTTGTAAAACAAGTGAAAAAATTAATTATTATTATATATTTTTATTACTTCAGCTAAAAAAGTAGTATAATCAATAATAGAACAAGGCAGGCAACAATATTTACGAGAAAATGTATGACATGTTGCCTAAGCTTAATAAGTTGTCATTGAAGAAAAGGTTAAATAATGTGCAAATATAAACATTGCCATTATATAATAACGTAGTATCAAAACGTATTAACAAAAATACTTGGTAAATTTGCGATTGTAATTTATATTTTCTTTATTTTTAGTTCGAAAGAACCCATAGTACGGCAATGCGCGTGCGCCTATACTTAATTTAGTACTAAAAATTGGTATCGTTGCAAAAGGAAAAAAATATTTTAAGCTATTGCATAGCTCTTATCGCGGGCTTTGAGCGCGGTGATCGAATCAAGAAATTCCGTAACGAAAACACCCCCCACCCCGACCGGCACAGTGGTGCGTCGTTGAAAGCCGTGCATCGCCTAACGTCGTTTCAATTCGGCAGACTTCGGCACGGTATTTGTGTGCGTGTGACTAGACGTATGCGTGTAGACTAGATGCTAACTGCTCATAACTGATTCTATTTCTTTTAGACACAATGCTACGTGAGACAGCGTGCTTTTTGGCCGCGTCCACGAGTGAGTTCGAGTCCACTGGAGTTGTACGGTATATTTTTCTACGACTCACTAACAGAAATCGAAAAATCGATAAATCGAAAAATCGATAAATCGAAAAATCCAAAAATCGAAAAATCTATAAATCGAAAAATTGATAAAACGAAAAAGGCAATGAATAGTTACATTTCACATTTGAGAAATTAACACGTTTAATAACAAAAAAGAAAATCTGTAAATTGTGTTTTATTAAATAATTAAACACCGTTGTTTTCAAGCTCACAAAAGTTAAGGGTAAAATTTTGACGTAATACTTTAAGGATAACGGATATAAACGGGTGCGTGTCGGGCTAATGAGATGTATTTAATGAAAATTAGTGATATACAAGACCTTGGATCAACTTTTTTAGTAAACATCAGACGATAAAAGTCTATTGATTAAGGTTCTTCATATATTACAATTAGGTATTTATTTCTTAAAGTTTTAAAAAGGCATAATGGAAGCTTGTCCAAATAATGAGATGAATTTCATGAAAATTAGTCATTTTCAAGACCGATTAGCTTTTTTAGTAAATTTTCCCAAAACAAAAACAACTCGAAAATTTTTAACAACCGATAATTTTTAAAAAATATGCAAAAATACATCAGTATTTGTCCAACACTACTATTTTAAAACTATCAACACAATAAATATACTGTCCAAAGAATTGTGTGCGTGCGACTAGATGTACGCGTGTAGACTAGCTGCTAACTGCTCATAACTGATTTTATCTCTTTTAAAAACAATGCTAGGTGAGACAGCGTGCTTTTTGGCCGCGTCCACGAGTGAGTTCGAGCCCGCGACTAGTTCAACCTTAACGTGTATGTATATGGTACGACTGTACGAAGCTCGCACGGATCGAGACGAGCTGCTCCGAAATCGGACGAATACATAAGCAGCTGTTTGTGAGAAAGTATTTATAAAAAATGGTATGCAATAGCTTTACCGCGGCAGTCCCCGAGTGCCACACGTATTTTTTAGTTCTAATTTTAGTACTAAATTAATAACTTAATTTAGGGCTAAATTTTAGTACTGTGACATACACCCATTACGAGTAGTAAAGTCGTAAAAGCCCCTTGCCCCCCCCCCCCCCCCTAAACGACGCCCATGATCAGGGTTGATTATAACTTGATTAGGTCTAGTAAACTTCGAGACGAATTTAAAATTGTATCTTTAGACAACAGACATACACTGAATTTAGTTATATTTTTATATAAGATAATTATAAAATCAATTCCCCTGATATTCTTTCTCTAATTAGATTCAATGCTCCACCACGCAGAACTAGGGTCAGCCATGTTTAATATACCAACAATACATTTAATGAACAGAATTCCTCTAGTGACCATGTTTCGTTTGGCCAACAATTTTAATTCTCTTATTGAATTGGACTGGAATGTTCCACAAAGTATTTTCCGCAATACCATACTAAATCATATATTAACCTTATGCGGTTAACGTAAATATAATTAATTGAAATGAAGTAAACAAACCTCTCCAGTATTTGATAGCTAAGAGGTAAATACTTTGTATTTTTGTAATTATATGTTTATTCATGTAATTAGGACGAAAGGCTTGTTTGAATAAGAAAATAAATAAATAAAACAGGTGTAAAAAATGAACGAAAAACGATGTTAGAAAATACAACTTAAAAACTTAAAAGTTGTCTTTTAATCATTATCAAGTATATTTATGTGGGATTGATTTTGAGTCATTTTTTTCCAGAAGTTTAATATATTTCTATTAATTAGTAATAAACTGATTTAAAAAAATGACGAACACAAAGCACATGTGTTGTTAGCAGGGCCGACTAGAGGGGGGATAGTCGGGACTAATTCCCGGGGCCCGGGCTTCAATGGGGACCCGGTAGCGCTGCAAGGGGGGCCCGACAACAGCATTTTCTGTTCTGCATGAGAAATTCGACACAAGATGAGAGTGGGAAGTTAAGTTTCGGCTAATTTTTTTAGAAGAGGTAGGGAGAATAGCTTTTTGATGTGAGGACTTTTTTTTTTTTTTTAGAAGAAGTAATTGAAGTAGGGAGAATCGTTTTTTGTTTCACGGGGCCCGATCTAGAGAATTGTCCTGGGGCCCGGCCTGGCTCTCAGCAGCCCTGGTTATTAGGGGGAAAAGGTGATGATGCGTCAAAGATATTATAATAATTTTAAATTTGGAACCCTAGAAATAACAAGTTATATCAGCATAATCTAAAAATGTGATGGATATTTTATTCCACACAAATAGGTATGTAACGATAATGAAAAATACACTTTTTTGAGAAATGAAAAATATTTGTTAGCATTAAAAGAATTAAGTGTGAGTTGAGAATTCGCTGATTTAACCGACATCGACAGTCTGATAAAAGATAGATTAAGTATTGGAAACAATGGTATTAGGAACCTAACCTCGAACCTAGGCATTATTAAATAATGATTAATAAGTAAAATAATAGTTACAAAGTATGTCAGATATAATTGGACATTATTTCATGAAAAATGCTTATCAGCCCTATCAATCTTGTCTTGTTTCTTATTTCAAATGCATTTGGCATCAATTTAGACCAATAATAATATTATAAAATGTAAAGGAGTGCCAGGCCAGAACAGTACACACGAGAACTTTTATAAACAAATTTATTAAATAAACAGAAAGTGATTTCAACCGAGATTAACCTAGTAAATACGATTTATACCATACAAGGCGTTCGGAATAAATCAAAACATTTTTATCACAGTTAATAGATTGTGCATGTATCGTTAATAAGGCTAAAAAGTAAATGCCATAATAGATCGCACGGCAACGGGTCGATAAATCTTGCCATTTGCATGGACAGATACATTATTGTCGGACGTTGCGGTTTTAATGTTACGAGGGCCATACTACACTGAAAAAAAATTGTAGAACAAATTTCTACAATTGTAGATTTTTTCTCTACAATAAATAGTACATATAGGGACAGGGACAATTTGTAGTAAAAATTTCCAAATATTTGTGGAGAATGTATTGTAGAGTTATTATCTACAATATTTAGTAAAAATATCCAAATGCATCATAAGAATTGTTCTACAAATTGTTATAATTTTTGCTATTCATTGTATGAATTTATATTAAAAATGTATTGCGTTTTATGAAAATAAATACGAAAATTTTACAAAATAAATAGTAAAAATTCATACAAATTGTAGTAATTTTTAATAAAATTTGTAGTAGTATTCCATAATTATTATAATTATAACCTAGAAAAAAATGTTCCTTAATAAATATTCAATTTATTGTTTTAATATAAAAGATACAAATTCTTAATTACATTATATAATAAATAACAGTAATAATAGCGCCCTCAGTCTCAGTTGGCTTTTCTGCACCTGAAAAATATGAAATAAAAATTAATACTAATTGAACTGTTCATACCCTTAAAACGGGGATATTTATCACCTTTACACTGATTTGGATATTAAATGACTAAGTCAGATAACTAACAAAAATGAGAAAGTAGGTATGTCACAATTAAGACAAAAAAATATCATTGAACTTGGCACAAAATTCGATCGTTGGGCACAACATTGGATCGTTGGCCACAACTATTTTTTTAAATAATCTACTAAGGTTATTTAAATTAGTTATCTAAAGGTAAATTATTCAGAAACAATATTAAATGTACTTACCACCAATAGAATTTATTATTAAAATTTTCTCAAACGCATCGGTGCTGATAATATAATAATGTGTTATAGGTACTCGTATATGTACCATGCTTTGTTATGTGAACATGGCGAACGGCTACTGCTGTCTGGCCGTTTATGATCGACGTCAGAAAACGTTGGCCAATAGCAGAATTTTGTTTTGTTCACATGACTAAGAATTTCTACAATATTGTAGAATATTTTTCAACAAAATTGAATGTTTATTATAAGAAGGGATGTAAAGTATTACTATTTTTTGTAGAGAAAATTACTATTTTTTGTAGAGATAATTATTAATATTTGTACAAATTTTTACAGAAGTTAGTAGTAGTAATTACGATAATTGTAATAAATTTCTACTTCTACAAACAATAGTAAAATATACTAAACATTGTGGACTTCTTTCCTATTGTTGTAGCATTTTATTCGACAATTCAATTGCTACAATAATTAATAGTTTTTAACTATAAATTGTAGTAAAATTTTCTACAAATTGTTAAGTATTTTTCTACAAGTCTACTACAACAACATTGTAGTAAAATTTTCTAGTCACATTTTTTTCCGTGTATACTAAAGTTTATATAAACAATATAAATTATGGTATAAAGGAATTCATTCATTACCGAAAACCGAAAACACTGCTTGCTGAAACATCGTCATGTGATGATCCCACTACGTGTAAACTCTGCTTGGAACAAGAAAAAACCTGCCAGACAGCACACATACTCCAATGGATGTCCACTTTAGATCCATTTGAGGACTAGAACGTCCACATCCGTATTCGGACATCCAGTAAACGTCCTTTTATGATCATTAATTTGACAGCTGCATATCGATACAAAAAAAAAAAGGAAAGGAGAGGAAAGTTCCCACCACACACCCCTGGCCAAGCATGACCAATCACTTTCATGAACGAAGGAGTCCACTTTGATTACTTTACTTACATAGTAAATGTACATGCACTAATACTAACAGCACTTGCGTGCGATACGATTTATTTATACATCTAGATCTGTGATACTCAACGCTTTTGTGGAGGCTCCACGAAAAAAATAATAGTCATAAAAAAGTATTATGGTCACAAAAGGGAGGAATCGGGCTCAAGGACCTTTTTTTAAGAAGTCACCAAGAGGAAGGAGGATATGATTTTGCTTAAAAGACCTTGTTTTTATTTTTGTGGGGGCTCCGCGTAGAAAATAAGTCACAATTAAAAAAAGCAGTACTCTGTGGTCACAAAAGGGAGGGACCTGGCTCGAAGAGCTTTCTTTTTAGAAGTTGTAACAACCAACTGTCTAAAGGACCTACGCTCGTCACCAAATGTAACAACCAACTGTCTAAAGGACCAACGCTCGTCACCAAATGTAACAACCAACTTGCCTAAAGACCATTTGTAACTACTGATAGGTCTTTAGCTACTGTTGTTAATATACTATTAAGGGATTAGGGCAGCGCCGTCACCAGCCAAAGGGTCCTGGAGTCCTGAAGAAACATCCATTCACCAGTGGCAAATAAACATAATAAAAAAACTAAATTAAAAGAATAAAAAAATCATCCCTTAATAGCATAGTCGAGCGGTTCTTGGCAACTAGTTTTAGACTCTTTTAGTCCTAAGGGAATAGAAACGCGGAGGCTTCTCAAATGCTCGGAGTATTTTGCTGGTTTGGAAAGGGAGGAGAGATTAATAATAAGTAATAAAACATTAACAAATGTATATTAACAATAAATATAAAATTTGACAAATAGTCTTAAGAAAAAATAAATAAAATTCCATTTAGGGAATAAAGCACTATAACTACATAGTAATATAAAGATATGCATAAGATAAATATAATTCGGGACGAAAATGTTAAATTTGCATTTATATGTAAATCAATCAATTAATTATTATTAAACAAAACACTTTAAAATTAAGTTAAAATATTTACCCATAATTCACATCATACACAAAACTTTACTCTACACATTACTTTACAATACAAAACGAGAGCTTTCGCCCGTGGGGCGAAAGTACTGGACCCACTAAGAGGAAAGAGGATATGATTTTGCTACGGGGACCTTTTTTTTTAGAAATGTGTTTAGGGCTCCGTCAAATATTTCACTTTTCAAAAAGGTTCCGTCACCAAAAAACTTTGAGAACCACTGATTTAGATATTTACTAGAAATATACTTTTCTCATCAGGGTCCCTATATTTAACCCCTGGATGCCTGCGTATGGCACTTGTCCCGTACATAGCCGTATAGCATATAGTAGTTAATTTAACATAACGCCAAAAAAAATATTTTATAATTATAATATACATCGATATATAACAGTATTTAAAACTGTAGTTTCCCATACGCTTCATTTTGTCTAGAGTATTGGGATAACACCCTATATAAATTTAAACGCTATCAATTATGCTAAAAACATAATCAAATTTATGTAATAAAAAATAAATACTGATTCTTTTAATAATTCCCAATATCCCTTTAACAAATAACACTTAAAACTAAATTAACTAAGAACAGTAAAGGTACGTTTGTTTGTACTTAGAAGTGGCTGTTTGCCTGAGAATTGATTGATTTATTTATACTCTGGTTTCCGCTTCCAATCAATTCTCGTCTTCTATAATGAAGTTTCTCAATATGTTTATGTTATAGCCTAATAGTCTGATGGTCTGTTGAATATTACCTGGGAGATGACCCAGCATTCGCACAAGTTCTGCACGTTGATCTACAAAGTTTTAATATGCCATAACTCTGTGACAAGAGCTATCTGTTTGGTCGCATTGCGCGCATGCTGAGCCACGTTTATCTATACGGAAGAGGTATACACAGAGATTATCGTGGCTGCTGAGCACTAAGGTAGTTTCTCGTTTGAGCCTTTCTTGACAGTTATTGAGCCAGTTCGTTCCGTTTGGTATCATTTCGTACGCGAAACTTCTTTTATCTGTTTGTTACCATTCCTCTTGTCATTTGTCAAGTAGGATTATGTCTGCTTCAAGTGTCACCACCGTCTAGTATCTTAGTTCTTCTGAATTGATTGTTGTACCCAGAGGAAGTCTGTTTTTTGACTTAATTTTAAATTTAATATTATTTTGACGTCCAGTGGACGTTCATCTTAGGTCTTTATTTATTTAGCCTATCATCTATATACGTCTCCTTTTTTTTTAATATAATTGGTCATTAAAAATTGACAAATTGAATCTATTGCATTTCATTCTGTTAGCGGAAGTTTGAAATCTTATTCTATTATAACCATATCTAGTAAAAAGTTTTTAAGTGGCTCTTTGGTCGAGGTCGCCTAGCGGTTGAAAGCTTAGAACGATAATGAACGTGTCATCGTGAGTTCGATCCCTGGCTCAGGTCAAGCGATTTTTAATTTAAAAAATATATATATATATATAAATGGTATATAGCGGGTTGCGAAAATATTAAATACTACGCCTTTTAGAAAGTACTTGTGACAAAGCACTTAAGAATTAAACTTGATTAGACACCCTATACGTATTTTAATTACAGTCTGTTTTTAAACTTGAAGGAGCGATTTAAATTTAAGTTGGCAATTCTGTAGACTTCTGATTGGCCAGATTGCAGTCAGTTTCACACATCACTTTTTAGCATTAACATCAGCTAATAATTGATATTGTTGACAGTTCTGACATTTTATATTTTGATATCTCATCTATATTAGTTTTTTACTTTATTTCGTTAATAATAGTTCTTTTCAATTGTATTACATTTCTACAATTATGGATCCTTCTTTATCGAGTACTATTAAGGGTAGCAATATCTGAAAAGCCCTACATGAAAGGGAAGACGACTTATTATTTTACATGCTGATTCTGAAGGTTTTGTAGAAAATGCATTATTGGTTTTGAAGGCAAAAAGACGCGAGATTACCATGAAGAAATGAATTCAGAAGTATTCCAGAAAAGACTAATAACTTTATTACTGATTTTTAAAAACTAAAAATTGATAAATTTCTTACCAAAATGATTAAAAAGTAACTTAATATTTAGGTAAAATTTAGTTAAAACACCATCTACTACATTAGATAATTTTAATTTAGCATAATGAGCTAACATTACTTCCACAATAACCATTTTAAAAATCTGATGTGTCCAACACATGACTTTCCTATCTAGTTATATAAATGTTTAGAGGATAAACTAAATATATACATTGTCCACATACATCTACCTCGAAACATTTTTCTATAGATATTCATGGAAAACGAAAATACTGAAAAATTTTAATTTCCTACAATTTTTTCATTACGGTCCATTTTAGAAAAATCATGTATAAACAAAAATTATAGAGATCGATATCGCAAACAACTTTTATTTCAAAAACTTTCATAATAAAAATCAGAATTTTGCACATTTTGTCAAATTTCTCGAATACGGACCATTTCAGGAAATTTTTACATAAAACAAAAATTACAGATAATAATATTAGAAGTAACTTTTATTTGAACAATTTTCCTCTCCAAACATAAATAACAGATATATTTCATAAAATATAAAAACGGCCTCCCATAAAGTACCCCCCCAGATGTTCCGACTTTGTCCAAAATCTAATCATTTCACGTCAGGCCGAAATAAACCTTAAGTTTAAAATTTAATGTTTTTTTCTTTATCCGTTTTTGAGTTTTCTTCAAAATTCGAAATTTACACATTTTCTCAAATATCTCGAATACGGTCCATTTTAGAGAAATTATGTAGAGAATAAAAATTATAGAGAATTATATTACAAACAACTTTTATTTGAACAATTTTAATAAAAAAATATTTTTTTTACATTTTGTCAAATTTCTCGAATACGGACCATTTTAGGAAAATTTTGTATAGAACAAAAATTATAGATAATAATATTAGAAGTAACTTTTATTTAAAGAATTTTCTTCTCCAAACGTAAATAACAGATATATTCCATAAAATATAAAAATGACCACCTATAAAGTACCCCCCCAAATGTTCCGACTCTGCCCAAAATCTAATCAGCTCATTAGACGCTGAAACAAAGCTTAAGTTTAAAATTTGGTGTTTTTCTGTGTATCGGTTCATGAGTTATGCGTTATACAGACACACACACACACACACACACACACACACACACACACACACACACACACAGACACACAGACACACACACACACACACACACACACACACACACACACACACACACACACACACAGACATCATCGCGAAAATAGTCAAAACGGATTCAGGGGACCTCAAAACGTAAAAATCCGTCGAAAACTCGAGGTCGAAAAAAATCATGATTCCTATACTTTCCTTATATCTGTATACAGATAGGAAAGTAAAAATATCTAACTCAACATTAATATATAGGTATGTATGAATAGTTCACTTTAAATTAAAAAATATCGGTAAAAATTACAACTAGAGTTAAAAGGACCTACAATTAAGTTAGGTTTTAGTAATGATATAATGTTGATATGTAGTGTTATGTAAATGTTGGTTCCAGTTTTCAAAACAAATCCTGACTCATAGGCCTGTACACTTTTGAATGCCTTTATTTGCCCTTTAGTGTATTAACTATGGGTTAACACTAAAAAATAAGCTACAACGTCCATATTGTTCATAGTCACTTTGTGATCCAGTTTCCATTCACTGATTACCTTTTACTTAAGTTTATAGCTAGATCAAATATACAGTGCGTCCATAAAGTAACGCATAAATTCATTATTGGCTAAATGAACAATAAAATTAGGAATTCCCAAAACAGGTCGATTTTTGATTTCAATTTACTATTGTTTCAAATCATAATCTAATATACAGGGTGAACCACTTTCGTGTAATGACGTCATCACCATTTTTTTCAAATGGAACCCACCATTTTTTTCAAATGGAACCCCCCTTTTTTTTCAATTTCCAAATTGCCTTTGCTGAGCTGATTCCAAAAATGTATAATATGTTGCTTCAAATTGGTACAGGGTGGGCAAAAATGCAAAAATTTACTTACAAAGTAATGAAAATAACGAATAAACGTAATAAACACATTAAATGAAATTACGTATTGTTATTACAACTACTTTGATAAACTATCAAGAACATACAGCATTATTCTTAATAATTGTATCTTACAGCTTTTATTAGTGATCCAAGCCCCTGGACTATAAAAATCTTTTTGTTTGGCATTATCTTTTACCAGTTTTTTTTATTTGACATACCAGTTTTTTTTATTTGACAACACTGTCAAAAACATTGAAGCACAGTTTCGTATTGTTAACGCTGTAGAGAAGGTACGTTCGTGAACTTTTTTTACAAAATGCCTTTAACCGAAAGTGACAGGATTGAAATATTAATGATGATTGGTATTGGCGATAAGATGCGGACTCAACAAGAGGTATGCCGATTATTCCATGAAATGCACCCAGATCGTGAACCTATTTCACAATCTACGGTAAGTAGAATAGAGCGAAAATACAGAGAATTAGGACATGTGAGGGATGCAGCAAGGCAAGGTAGACCAAAAATTGATGAAAATATTCAACAAGACATAATTTTGTCGGCTGTAGAAAATCCACACTGTACAGTGCGAGGATTATCTAGGGATTTTGGTATTGGAAAGTCTTCAGTATCAAACATTTTCAAAAAGGTAAAATACCATCCTTATAAAGTACGTCTCATCCATGAATTGGCTGAAGACGACTTTGACCGAAGAACTGAATTCTGCGAGTATATGATGAACCAAAATAACAATTTCATTGATAACGTTTTATTTTCGGACGAGGCAACGTTTTATTTGAACGGTCATGTTAACCGGCAAAACACCCGTTATTGGTCTGATGAAAATCCACACTGGATGCAAGAGTACCATACGCAAAGACCACAAAAAACTAACGTATGGGCTGGTATTGTGAGAAATACAATTATTGGTCCATATTTTTTCGATGAAAACTTAACAGGAGCATTATATCTGGATTTCCTACAAAATACATTAATTCCTGATCTGATCCAGCTTTTTCCTGATATTCAAATACCCACTAATGTAGACCGCAGAATCTGGTTTCAACAGGATGGCGCACCGCCACATTACGCAGTAACTGTGCGCAATTTTTTAAACACAACTTTTCCACAAAGGTGGATAGGAAGAAGGGGACCAGTGGAATGGCCTGCTAGATCACCTGATCTGAACCCATTAGACTTCTTTTTATGGGGTTATTTAAAATCTAAAGTCTACTTCAACAGACCTGGAAATATCCCTCAACTACAAGACCGAATCAGACAAGAAATACAGAGCATAACACCCGCTATGCTACAGAATGTTAGAGACGAAAGTAATGCCCGGTTCAGTCATTGTCTAACGGTCAATGGAGAACAATTTGAACATTTATTGTAAATTTTCGTTCGTTTGTTTGTTTTTGGAAGTGTATCACATTAATTGCATAACTACATAATTCCATTTAATTTGTTTATTACATTCAGTAACGTATTACTTTCCATAAACAATTTTCATATTTTTTTTGCATTTTTGCCCACCCTGTACCAATTTGAAGCAACATATTATACATTTTTGGAATCAGTTCAGCAAAGGCAATTTGGAAATTGAAAAAAAAGGGGGGGTTCCATTTGAAAAAAAATGGTGATGACGTCATTACACGAAAGTGGTTCACCCTGTATATTAGATTATGATTTGAAACAATAGTAAATTGAAATCAAAAATCGACCTGTTTTGGGAATTCCTAATTTTATTGTTCATTTAGCCAATAATGAATTTATGCGTTACTTTATGGACGCACTGTATATCCTTAAAAAGATCATAGTTATCCTCAAACATTTTTTAAAGCAAGAAACCCTTATTTCTGATAACGTCAACAGATCAACAACCATAATGAATTTCATTTGACAGTGGCAGTTCGTTTTAGACACACTTTTCAGATCACAATAATGTGAAATTTACGACCGTTGTCTGGAACCAATAAAAAAATCGACTCCTATGACATTTATTTGTTCCTTAACCCCTCATTGGCCGTTCTCTGACTAGGGCCGATAATAACAAATTTTGAACACGACTATATTTCGGAACACGCTCTTAGTAACGAATCTAGTTACTTTTCCTTGTGTAAATACGTCTTTTCAATTCGCTCCTCCCAGTTTAAAAACAGAGTATAGTAACTTGCTGACAAGATAACATATTCAGGCCTGATTTTTAAATTTCGTAATTTTGTTTTAGTTTATCTACTAGCTCGCTCATCTTAACTCTTGTTACAGGATCTAACCTCCCGCTCTATTAGATTATCTCGAAATATATGTAACCTACTTCCTCGGAAATTTCAAAAGGCAATCTCTCGTCCTTATAAAAAATAAACTGAATCAGTTCCACGAAATAAGTCCTTTAGATAAAAGTAACGTCTGTTTACTCCTTCTCCTGCTACGGTCTCCCATCGTTCTCAAACTACGAACATAAACTTTGATGTACCTTCTATTTTATTTATTTTATCTTTCTGGAAAGTATACTAGAGAGTAGAACTCGATAAGTCAAAGGTCAAAGTTCGGGGCTGTGTTGACAACGCATTCCCGATGGTGACCTCTTTAATGTTTCGTATTTTATATTTTCTGTTTTCATGTGCTACTAGTAATAGGTTTTTTAAAACGCAAAACAAAGCTTTATATATACCGAAAACTGTTTTTGTTGTTGTTTTGTTGAAGCAAATATGAAATTGAAAATATCCGTGAAAGATTCTTTTGAAATTTTGCGACGCACATACGGCAATTAGCGGGAATTAGCTTGCCAAAACTAGTTGTATTTTTCAAAGTAATTTTTTTGCTTAGATTTATTTGAAAGTGATTGAATAGACTGCTAGGGTGCCACATTTCACATAAAAATGCATAAAAAGTGATTTATAAACTAAATTTTATTTAGTTATCTAATTAAGGCGTCAAGACATACTAAGTAGAAATACATAGAGGTGCGTTTCAAAATAAGAATCTACGTGTTACATAACTTTTTCCAGAAGTCAATAAGTTACGAAATAATAAATGTATTCCTTTAATTACTTCAAGTCAACTAATTACTTATTTTAATTAATTGCTTTAATCCATTCCTTTAATTAATTCCTTTAACTCCTTTAATTCATTCCTTTAATTTACTTAAGACATAATAATTAGAAATACATAGACGTGCATTACAAAATAAGAATCTACGTGTTACATAACTTTTTCCAGAAGTCAATAAGTTACGAAATAATAAATCTATTCCTTTAATTACTTCAATTCAACTAATTACTTATTTTAATTAATTCCTTTAATCCATTCCTTCAATTAATTGCTTTAATCCATTCCTCTAACTCCTTTAATTAATTCCTTTAATTAACTCCTTTAATTCATTCCTTTAATTTACTTAAGACATAATAATTAGAAATACATAGACGTGTATTTCAAAATAAGAATCTACGTGTTACATAACTTTTTCCAGAAGTCAATAAATTACGAAATATTAAATATATTCCTTTAATTCCTTCAATGCAATTCTTTTAATTACCTACTTATTTTAATTAATTCCTTTAATCCATTCCTTTAATTAATTGATTTAATCCATTCCTTTAATTAATTCTTTTAATTAACTCCTTTAATTCATTCCTTTAATTTACTTAAGACATAATTAGAAATACATGCCATTTTCCAGAAGTCAATAAGTTACGAAATAATAAATATATTCCTCATCCCACTCATTTTCAACCATGTATTCCTTTAATTTCTTAAATTCTTTTAATTAATTCCTTTTACTAATTCCTTTAATCAATTCTTTTAAATAATAATTTTAATTAATTTCTATAATTAATTCCTTTAATTCATTTAAGATTGAGAATTAGAAATACATAGAGGTGCGCTTCAAAATGTAAATCTACATGAAACATGTTTTCCAGAAAACAATAAGTTACGAAATAAAAAATGGATTTCTTCAATTCTATTAATTAAATCCTTTAATTGATTTAAGACATAATAATTAGAAATACATAGAGGTGCGTTTCCGAATAAAAATCTACGTGATACATGATGTTTTTCCAGGAGTCAATAAGTTACGAAATAATAAATATATTCCTTTAATTACTTCAATTTAATTCCTTTAAATACTTATTTTAATTAATTCCTTTAATCCATTCCTTTAATTACTTATTTTAATTCATTCCTTTAATTAATTCCTCTTAATTTATTTAAGACATAATAATAAGAAATACATAGACGTGCATTTCAAAATAAAAATCTACGTGATACATGCCGTTTTCCAGAAGTCAATAAGTTACGAAATAATGAATGTATTCCTTTAATTCCTTAAATTCTTTTATTTCCTTTAAATAATTATTTTAATTAATTCCTTTAATTAATTCCTTTAATTAATTCATTTAATTAATTTCTATAATTAATTCCTTTAATTTATTTAAGACTAAGAATTAGAAATACATAGAGGTGCGCTTCAAAATGTAAATCTACGTGAAACATGATTTTTTCCAGAAAACAATAAGTTACGAAATAATGAATGTATTCCTTTAATTTCTTCAATTCTATTAATTAAATCCTTTAATTGATTTAAGACATAATAATTAGAAATACATAGAGGTGCGTTTCCGAATAAAAATCTAAGTGATACATGATGTTTTTCCAGAAGTCAATAAATTACGAAACAGTGAATGTATTCATTAAAATTCCTTTAATCCTTTTAATTAATTCCATTAATTATTTACTTTCGTTCCATTAATTCATTTAAGGCATAATAATGTGTTTTCTTATTGTGCAGTTTAAACTTTGATAATATTTTTAAGTTAATTGTTTATGTGTTTAGTCCTTTTTATATAGTTATCATTATTTTTTCAATCTGTAAAGTATAGGTTTTTGAGAATTTACATTTATTTGAAAGGTACATATCTTTATTTTATTTTTTGGTTTTTAACTTTTAGGCTTAAAATAATGTTTTTATTGTTGTTTACCAAAACCAAATAAATTTAGTAATTTCGAGCAAAACTGAATAAATCCCCTTTCTTTAATATGGTTTTAAACAAAACCAAATAAATCCAGTGATTTTAAGCAAAACCGAATAAATTCATTTTGCTTTATTTTCAATAAAAATAACTTCAATAGTATTTTCTAACAAAACAAACCAAAGAAACAGTACTTTTTGGGCAATTGGAAAATCGTGTTTTCCCAAAAATGGTTTATAGTGGATTTATTCGATTTTGCTCCAAAGCTCCTCAATAAGAAATACCTAGAGGTGCGACTTAAAATAAAAATCTACGTGACAGATGACTTTTTCCAGAAGTCAGTTCCTTCAATTCCTTTAATTCATTTCATTCCTTTAATCTCTTTAAGTCCTTTAATTCTTTTATTTCCTGTAATTCTTTTAATTCCTTCATTTCCTTTAATTCCTGTTATTAAATTTTTTTAATTCCTTTAATCCCTTTAATTCTATTAATTTCTTGAATTCCTTTAATTCAATTCCTTCAATTCAATTCCTTTAATTCAATTTCTTTAATTCCTTTAATTCAATTTCTTTAATTCCTTCAGCCCCTTCAATTCCTTTAGTTTCTTTAATTCCTTCAGTTCGTTTAATTCATTCAGTTTCTTTAATTCCTTTACATTAATGATATTAGGTATGAAAGGTTATCCACTCTTCTTCTTTTCTATTCTCCAATTCTCGGCATTACTAACTTCTCTAATAAGTATTATTATTCCATCAAAAACTGTAGACTTGACTAATAAATTTTCCAGTTGTGGTGAATTTGTTTCACAATATGAATGTAACCGAAGCCAAAAATTGAAAATTGATCTATTTAATTGATCTCTAATTTGTAGTGAATTACGAAATCACAATAGTATGCATTTTAATTGTCTACGCCCTGTATATGAGCTATAAATGTTAAATTAATGTGTATTAAGCATAATTCTATACCCTGTTGAATATACTCCAACAATCAATATACTACAACAAAGTTCTGTGCTGACCTACATTTCTATTTAAAACGAATAAATAGTACGGTTTTTAGATCTATGAAATGTTCAACCCTTTCGGGTGGGTTTTTAATAGTAAAATGAAGAATTTTTCAACACATAATGGTGTATCTACCAGACCTAGACAACCAGTGGAACTGGACGGAATCATTCCAAATGGATCTCCCAATAAGAATGATATAATCTCAAATCGCTAAATAACTCAAAACAAATTGAATAATTCCCAATCCCCCCTACGAAAGTATGAAAAATACACCTCCATATCTCCAAAGTGAAAACAAACTAAAGAAAAATGGAAAAAGCTGAGAATATAAAGAAAGACAAAATGAGTGCATCGACCAGAGATCGAACTTCGAAATGGTAGCCGTTCATGCTCTCACCAGTTGAGCTATCGAAACACAAACATGATTTCGATATCCGAACTCGTAGATTTTGAAGTCAATCAGATTCTGACTCTCGTCGGCACACATGAATCTCAATTCTTCTTAAAGCCACCCTTGTGATAACGAGGGGCCACGTTAGACAAAACTTTTTGCCCCTGTGTACAACGTGTAGAAAGATGACAATCTAATTGTACTAGAATTTTCTAAGATCCTTCATTCGTTCACCATTATTAAGTTTTCAAGTACGGTCGATTTCATTTTTTTATTGTATACACTTTGTAAATTATTGCATAACCCTCAATAATACTGCTTTGCCTAACGTACAGTTTTCGAAGCTATTTTTGGTAAAAAAAAATAATAATGTAATATATTGAATATCTTTATTAATGTTTATAATAATTGCTTGATATATCTAAGTGAAATTAATAAAATGACGTGTAATAGAATAAACAAATCAAAACATATTAGCTACACCTGATTTAGACATACCAGATAACCATATGGCTGCGTTAATAATATACAAAATGCATAATTCGAGATATACGGGGTGTTAATAATTATAATCATAATAATTACAGATTTCAAAAAAATATTATTAAAAGTAAAAAACAATCCTTCCAATTACTACCTTTGAATTTCCTGCAACCTCAAGTGTACCTCAAGGGTCCAATTTGATAATAGTAATAATAACATAGGACTGCAGTTTGGACTGTGAAAATGCCGCACCGTCAACATCGTAAGGGGTAAAATATTTCAAGGCAATGCATGAAGAATGAAACAAACTATGCGCATACCACATGGAGCAATGAAGAATTTACAATGCACAACTTTTAGCAAAAACTAAACTTAACAGCCGAAATTCCTTCAAGGCTATCAACAGTTATGCATCTTGTTTACTGGACATCAATCATATCATCACTCATCAGAGACAATTTTAGTTTTATTTCCCCTTTTCTA
The DNA here is from genome assembly GCA_927349885.1 of Psylliodes chrysocephalus. Lineage (NCBI taxonomy): Eukaryota > Metazoa > Arthropoda > Insecta > Coleoptera > Chrysomelidae > Psylliodes > Psylliodes chrysocephalus. The sequence goes on from OV651819.1 coordinate 14,308,260, forward strand.
TTGTCTATATGCAAGTGTCTGTGCAGATTATTTTTAAATTTATTGTTCGAAAAATACTAGGTGATTTTAAATTAACAAAATTGGTAATAAATTCAAAATGAATTTAAACACTCCATAATATTAAGCAGTATTGTGTAAAAGGAAACGAACTCTATGTACACGAAAAAGAGGAAAGCATATATCAGTACAACCTACATCCATTGGTCGCAGAAAGACAACAATGGGAGGAAAAAAGGCAATGTGCAGTCAAAGAAAACTAATTAAAATAAAGTTACGAAAGAATTTCATTCGTTGGCGACGGACGTGTTAAAAATAATATTGGATTAGGAGGAAAAAATGAAACTTTTTCAAAGAAGCAGTTTAAATTAGTATTGAGGTAGAGAAAGAGAGCCAAATATGGAATATCGTTTTGTTTTTGTTCATATTAAATTCAGAATGTCTTCTTAACACACCTTAGTTTTTTTTTGTTTAGAATCTTTACACCTTTGAAAACTATAATTTATTATTATATTATTAAATCTATTATAAAGAAGTCAAAAAAAAAAAATTTACCATTCAAAATTGCATTTTTCTACCCAATACGAAATATGTCCCTAATATAGAACATGGATTTCAAAGAAAAATAAAACAGGACACTTACACAAATTATGCTACATGAAAAAACAAATTAGTTAACACAAAAGAATTGTATCGGATTTATCAGGAGAACGAATTTTAACTCCTTTGCAACATTTGTTCAAAAATATATTGTAATGTAAACAGTCGACATGGCCTCAACCTAAACATTCCTTGTTGTGTATTCACTATTTACCCCTGACGTCTTTCCATTACAATAGAAACAGGTGACCATCATTTACTTGTGAGTTCCAAACTGCGGACACCATACCATTCCATATTAGGTACATCGTCATTTTAATTTTAGTTAGTTAAATTTGCAAAATAGGAATAAAAAGTTATGTTCAAACACGTTTTCTGTATGGGGTCCTTAATTATCATAACATCCACATTTGGACAATGGAAAATCCCCACGAAATTCGACAGTCGAATCATCAAGAACAATTCAGTTTAAATATTTTTATATTTATATTTGTTCTCAATACAAGTGCCTTATTGGCACTTATTGAGTATTAATATTTATTTATTTATTTATTTGAAATTGTTATTCTATTACTTTGTAACTTGTGTTATTCTTGAATAAATATTATTATTATATATGGGTAAGGATTGTTGGGGACTTTTTAATTGGTCCATTTATTTTTCCCCGAACTTTAAATGGTGATACTTACTTGGATTTTTTACAAAATATTTTACTCGGTTTATTGGATGATGCGCCGTTGAATATTCGCCAAAACCCTTCATTTTATGCACGACGGAGCCTTTCCCATTTTCGAATAATTGTCCGCGAATATTTAGACAGCGTAACCACCGCGTTCTCCAGACTGTAACCCGTTGGATTTCTTTTTATGGGGCTATGTTAAAATCCTTGTGTATGATGCAGGACCAGTTCCATCCATCGAAATCCTACAACAAAAGAATTTTCGAGCTCGTTCGGCAGTCCATGAGACGAATAATGGAGAGTTGTATCGCCACAGGAGGCAGCCATTTCCAGCATTTGTTATGAAAATCTGCTTTTCTATGTATGTGTTACTCAGAATAAATTAAATTTTAAAAAGAAATTAAATGAATCTCAATAATTGATGTGAATTTATTACTTGTTTTAATAGGGCCAGGCACAGATTTTTTTTCTTGGAAACAAAGCTAGATACGAGTAAAGCGCTCAAGAGGAAAGAACCATTATGGTCCCCTTAATCTAAAAAAAAATTTAATAGTCAAAAAAGCAGTGCAATACCATAATTTTACCTATAAGTATCAAGTATGTAACCCCATGAGACGCCAGTGGAAATAATAAATTTATTTTATTCTTACCAAAGGAAGGCCCTTATGACGACAAATAAGCCCACTAAATTTTATTTAAATCGACTGAAAGGTTTTTGAGTAATTGATAAAAAACGATTGTTTTTTAAAAACGTTGACACCTTGTATCTAGAAAACCAAGTTAGGATATGAAAAATTTTTCTTATTTTTGGTAAATACGCCCTTAAAATCTTTGCACTCAATTTTGAATAGTCGTTGATCCTGAACTACGTATGGATGCGATTTGCGCGGAGTTGCCAAAGCTTGTTAAAATAGGAACATATTCCACATTTGGCTATTCTCCTCTACAATAAATTTTCTTTTCCTTAAAAACAAAAGTGAATTATTAAATTTAAAAATGTGCGTGCGACAATAATTTTAAATGTATTTACTTTTGCTTAATATACAATTGACCTTTTTAAATTTCAATTAATTTTCCTAATTAGGTGTGCTGTTAAACTGATATACCTATCCTAAAATCTAATTGTACATCAATGCAGATAACTCGTATTCGTAAATCGCCGACGTATTAGTCTAACACGTCTAGATTTTACGAGGGCGTTATTTTCGATACCGAACGGATCCGAGAATATAACGTGTCGGCGGTTTCTGAATATGCAGCCCGCTCCCAACTGGGAGAATAAAATATACCACCTTTTTTACCTACCGAGTCAAGAATCTCAGAAGTATACTGGGCAAAGCAAACTATATTTGTAACAGTAGATTTTTTGACATAAAACTTATTGAAGTTTTGACTGAAGTATAGATAATTTCAAAAAGCTAACTAAAATTACACAAAAATTAATAGGAATTAGACTCAGTATTATTTTATTAATGAACTCTGTAGTAGTGTTGTTTGTGGTGTAAATTTTAGCTGCTTGCAATAACTCTTACCTTATCACAACAACAGAATACATTTGAAATAATAAACAACTAAAAACCTTTATAAAAAGTTTAACTCAATATTTCTTCCAATCCTGCAAAAGAGTAACAAATAAAAACGAAAGAGAAAGAAAATTCTCATTAAGGTATAGAGCACACAGCAAACGTTCTACCTAATAAAAATTTATGATTGCCATATCTTGTTCTCTTATTCCACTAAACTCGAATGCGTACTAGACCCTTCCATTTATATCCAGCGCTGCCTTATTTTTGCTTCTTTTTTCTGGGAATTTAACAAAGATTAAGGTTTGGAGTACGGTGATTTGAAGGTGATGTAGGTTTTTAAACAAGACAATGCTCGAGGCAAAAAAAGTAATGTCACAGATTTTCGTCGTTATCAGTGTGTAATATTTGCATAAACCATTGCTCAGTCTAAATGCCTTGCTTTATAAGCTCATCAAAAATGCAATAAGTCACAACATTAATATATTGACACATTTCAAAGGTTCAAATAAATATCTAAAACTTACTTTGTTAAAATGCAATAAATTGATTTTTTGGCTAGTGATGGCATTTGTTGGAGAATTTGTATTTGATATGTGGCTTGTTTATTTAAAGTGTGGCTTGTTACATTTTTACAATAAGCCCCTCAATTGGTGAAGTAAAACAACACTTTATATCCCAAGTAAAAAATAAAATTTGTATCTCATTCTGTATTATAATTGCAATATGTAGACAAGGACGTTATACTCGTAGGGTCAAAAAAAGGGTCATTAGCGTGAGACCATTGCAGAGAAATGGTTTCTCCATCATGACAACGCCCCATGTCACACTGCCCTCTCCATAACAGAATTTTTGACCTCAAAAGGCATTCCTGTGGTTCTCCATCCCCCTTATTTCCCTGACCTCAGTCCCTGTGACTTCTTCATTTTTCCTAAACTGAAATATGTCCTCAAAGGCCGTCATTTCGGGACTTTAGAAATCATCCTAAAGACTGCAACGGACCTACTGAAAACCATAACGATTGAAAACTTCCAGCGCTGCTACGAACGGTGTGTAGCTGCCCAAGCGAACTACTTTGAAGGGGATAACATTGATGTTTGAAAGAAATAAAAACTTTGTAAAGTAAAAAATCAGTCTCATTACTTTTCTGCCACACCTCGTACAAGATATATTTAGTTTTATGTGCGAGTCTGACATAAATCTGAATGTAGGACTCGCCCATTGATAAATCAGATTCATTTTTTTAGTGTGGACTGTATTTAGATGTTTTTGGTATGGTTGAAATTCAAAGGACCCCGCAATAATCTTATGGAAATTGGGTTTCTGTCAAATTGTCTGAATTTTTGATATATTGTAGAATTTGTCATCCTGAACAAAAGTCTCCATGGGCACAAAGTGCCAAAATGAATATTTTGGCAGCTACGGATCTGCCAAAGCTCCTCTGACCCGTTTCAAAACTATTCATTTTCAATACTATTTACAGATATCAAAAGCCTATTTTAATTATTCTAATATATATGGTAATGTTTTTGAGGTCACTGGATTCAACCCTCATGTCAGATTGGACAAATTTACCGTTGACAGCTGTCAATTTACTGTCAATGAGGAATATAAAAACAAATATCCTCTTTTCACATTGAGAGTTTGGGTTTTTGAGGTCGCTCAATTTAATTCTCATGTCAGATTGGACAAATTGACCGTTGACAGCTGTCAATTCACGGTCAACGAGGAATAGAAAAGTAAATATCCTCTTTTCACATTGAGAGTTTATGTTGGCCAACTCGCTAAATTCAATTCCTTTTAGAATTGGAGAAAATGGTAGTTGACAAACTCTCAATAACAAAAAAGAGAATATTTTCTTCGTTATTCAACTTTGACAGTGAATTGACAGCTGTCAACTGTCAATTTTTCCAATCTGGCATAATAACTGAATTCAGCAATTTTAAGAACCCAAACTCTCAATGTCAACAGAGAATATTTACTTCTCTATTCTTCGTTGACAGTGAATTGACAGCTGTTAACTGTCAATTTGTCCAATATGACATGAGAATTGAATTCAGCGACCAAAAAACCCAAACTCTTAATGTGAAAAGAGGATATTTACTTTTATATTCCTCGTTGACAGTGAATTGACAGCTGTCAACGGTCAATTTGTCCAATCTGAGATGAGAATTGAATCCAGTGACCTTAAAAACATTACTTTATATATTAGAATAAATAAAATGCTTTTGACATCTGTAAATAGTATTGAAAATGAATAGTTTTGCAGCTATGAAGACAAGAGATAAGGAGGCGAATCGGCCTTGGTCAAATTTCAAATTTCCGTCCCTATTTTTATGGAGTTCCAAAAAACTACTGTAGTTGGCGGGTGGCAAAATAACGACGTCTATTTTCTATACAAGTCAATGGGAATTAAAGTGATTTTTGTAACATTTAGTGAAAAGAATAAAAATAAGCTGAAATAAAGAACCTGACTACAAGTAACAATGAGTAACAAAAAACGACAAAGCAGGATTTTCTTCGTGCCGAGTTGCAAAACGGGATATAAATCCGATATAAAATAAAGAAATCACAAGGAGATAAAAATCCAAGTCTTTTTAAAGCTCCTAGTGTAAGTAAAATAATGTATTTATTTCTAAATAATATATTGCCGTTCCGGTAAAACAATGACGCAAATGCAAAATTTTTAATTTTTCAGGAGAGACGAAAAACGAATATTATTACTTCCAAATTTGGGCACATAAATCACAAAGAACTTGTCCTAAAAGCAAATACGACATTTAACCATGGAGTAAGTAATGTCTCCCTTAATTTTGCAGACACAACTGATTCATATGTAATTTTTTTCCAAAAGAGGAGGGGACAACATTAATATTTGAAAACTGACGCAACTACCATCTAGCAGCCGCGAGTGGATATAGAATTACGCCGTTGTTATACCTTATAGAGACTAATTTGGAAACTAATAACATGTTAAAATCAAAATGTCACAATTTTGCACTTGCGTCATTATTTTACCGGAACAGCGATATATTTATTGTAAAATAGTCACAACCCGTATCTTACAAAATTCTATAATAAAAAATAATAAAGTCATAAATCCTGACTTACAAACAACAATAATTACACATTAAATTTAACTTACTAGAAAAGAAAATTTTGCTTTTTTTATGTTTTTTGATGTTAGGTGAAGGGTTACTACTGTTATTTTTCTTTATTGAACTCCAATTTAGTCATTGCAAATATTTTTTATAGGATCCTAAACGTTTAGAATAATGTGATTCCTAGGGCAGATAAAGTACTGTCTAGTTATGATTCTGTTTGCGAGCTACACTTTTTAGAAGATGATATTTTAAAATTTGATGAGACTATTTTACCAAATGGTACTGTTAGCAAAATAAAAAGGGGACAGCTGAAATTATGGGATGAGGTAATACCATGTACATTCCCAAATCTCCCTTTATACTTGTATTACAACAATAAACAATCTGTTAACTGTGTTTTCTTTTACTCTTAAAACTATACATATATTGGTTCAATTCAAAAAAAAAAAAAAAATTTGCCACAAAATTGTACTTATCAAATTTCAGCAATTAAGAAACCTTTTCGAATTTGGTCATACATACCAAAATTGTATTTTAGATAGATAAAATTAAATAATTTATCAATTAAAACATGCAAGACTTATTTAGAAATAAATACAACAGTATATTTTGTGCTTTATTTAGCTATAAATAAGTTTATTTTTATTATTTTGACAAAATTATGTATAATTCCCATAAGAAGCCATGTATTTTGAACTACGTAAACCGTACCAGCGCCCATGCGGTTAATTATAAAAGCTCAATTGACGTGTGATTTTTGGGACCGTATTTTGAGCATGCCGATTCGCCTCCTTACCTCTAGTCTTCATATTTGCAACGGGTCAGGGGAGCTTTGGCAGCTCCGTAGCTGCCAAAATATTCATTTTGGCACTTTGTGCCCATGGAGACTTTTGTTCAGAATAACAAAATCTACAACATATTCAAAATTCAGACAATTTGACAGAAACCCAATTTCCATAAGATTATTGCGGGGTCCTTCACCTGTTACCACTGATACATGTATTGGCGAACTTTCACATAAAGATAGTCTTTTACATCTTTTAATTCTTATTAAAAAACTAATCAAATAGCTCTTTAATTTGTAATACCTTGTGATAAAAATATACAGGGTGTTTTTTTAATATAACTTTACCACCCTGTAGTTCAAAATCTAAGAGGCGTAAGACATATGTTCATAGGAACCTTTTTGCTTTATTTCGTCTAAGGGAGCCTCTGAATTTTTTCGCAATATTAAAAAACACCCTGTATATTGTCGGCATGAAAAAATCTGTCACCTTGATGATTAGAAAAGTTCTTCTGTTGTTCGTACGTGAAATCAAGATGGAGGTGAGCGTCACTAACTCCGTTTTTCATTGTTTGACCAATCGTTTGTTCATTACGGCGATTCAGTGTGCTTTTTCATTGGTTTTTAAAGGTAGTTGTGTCGCGGAAGAAAGGGTGACGTAAACACTTTTCTAATTTCGGAATAAGATGAGAACTCCATAGGTGGCTCGATGCAAAATAAAGTTAAAGGAATATTAAGCAAAATGTTGAGGTATTTCAATAGTTTACTTATATTTATTAAAAAATATACATTAATTGCCATGCTGTAGAAGTAAATTATTATGCACTTCTTTGAGATTTAATGTTATTAAACAGTACCAAAACCTTAACGCATTTTCCTACGTGAGCGGCATTAGGAGGCTGACGCTGCAATCGCGGCGTAGGCATAGACGCGACCAGAGCGTCCTACCAATGAGGCTATTTTCAAACTCGAGAGAATTAATTTCTCTCAAGAGAAATGTCATACGTCAACGTAAAACAGTATTTTTAGGGCTCTTAGGGCCAGTATGAACTCACTGACTGTTTTTCTCGGTTTATTTAGAGACAATTAAAATTCTCCTAAGAAGTTTAAACCTCGAGGCCTTTAAAAACAGCCTTTGCACATTGACATATGACATTTCTAATGAGAATCTTGAGAGAAATGAGTGCTCCCATACTTTGAAAATAGCCCCCCTGGCAAAAGCACATACAGTAGTTGACTGGCATAGACTGAAGCTGCATAGGCGAAAATATTAAATATTTTTACCGACTGTGCCGCCTCAGAAACACTTGAGCCGTGCGTGCCGCGCGGTAGTTGCTATCTATGAATTATTATTGTTTTGATATCACCGCGTTGGCCGCGTGTTGCCGCTCACGTAGGACAATGCGTTACAGAACACCAAATAACCAAAGTATTTGAATTGACGAATGCTAAATAACAAAAAGTGTATTTTACCGTCTATCTATTTTTTATTTTGTTTCAGACGATATTAAGCTACATCGCTTCCAACGGATCGATAGATTTATTAGAACAAATATTACATTTGCCCGGATTGGACCCAAATAAACCAGACAATGAGGGCAATTCTCCGTTACATTTCGCTGCTCAGGCGGGTGAGTTGCATTTATTTATTCATTAGTCATTACTATTCTACTTTAATACGATTTAACAGTAAAGGGCTAGACTACCATACAATTTCGTTACTTTATCATTTTTGTTCTGAGTTTTGCATCGTGTTGGAGCTAGAGGTACATTTATCAAGCGTTTTATCTGGATTAGTATTTCCAATCTCCAACAAATTAAATGGCGCAGTGTAGAAAATCGGCGAATTTTTTTATTAAATTATCGCCTTCTTCCTAATGGTCTCTTCTATCTTAAAGGGCGTAGTTGTAGACTATATAAATTAAGGATCTTTTAGAAAATCGTGCTGATATATTGATTGTTGTGGAATGCAAAAATTAAAGTGATTGCTTCTGATAACTGGTTCATAAATTTTATATTCAATAACTACATAACAATTGAGTGATACTTTTACATAAAACTAAATTCAAAACATGCTGGCTTAAAAGAGCTTCTTATGATTTGTTTTAATGTTAGAATTGCGACAGTTTAAAGCGGAGATTAATTTTGTTTTGATAGCTTGGAGGTTCGAATAGTTTACTCGTTTAAAAATGTGTCCTTGTCTTGTGATTGGTTTAAAGAAATGATGCGGTTTGACAAAATTTGGCGTGGAAAGAGGTAGAGTGAACTGTTGAGCAAGCATTTGCAATTCAACAATTTATTTTAAACGGGTTTATGCGGGTGCGGGTGAAATACGTCTGTGAGTGGGAGCGAGTTAGAGCTTATATTTATTTAAACGGAATTTTTGCACAAAATAAGAAAGCTATATCTCGCCTAGGATTTCAACTGCTTACAGATGTCTTATTACCAAACAGGATATTTTAAAATACGTTAAACGGCATTTACCAAGGTTGGCTTTAAAGTTTATTATTTATGTAATTGAAACATGATTTTTACTTTCCTGTCTGTATACAGATATAAGAAAAGTATAGGAATCATGATTTTTTTCGACCTCGAGTTTTCGACGGATTTTTACGTTTTGAGGTCCCCTGAATCCGTTTTGACTATTTTCGCCATGATGTCTGTGTGTGTGTGTGTGTGTGTGTGTGTGTGTGTGTGTGTGTGGGTGCGTGTGTGTGTGTGCGTGTGTGCGTGTGCGTGTGTGTGTCGCATAACTCATGAACCAATACACAGAAAAACACCAAATTTTAAACTTAAGCTTTGCTCCAGCGTCCAATGTGCTGATTAGATTTTGGGCAGTGTCGGAACATCTGGGGGGGTACTTTATAGGTGGTCATTTTTATATTGTATGAAATATATGTTATTTACGTTTGGGGAAGAAATTTCTTCAAATAAAAGTTACTTCTTATATTATTATCTAAAATTTTTGTTTTATACAAAATTTTCCTAAAATGGTCCGTATTCGAGAAATTTGACAAAATGTAAAAAAATACTTTTTTATAAAAATTGATCAAACAAAAGTTGTTTGCAATATAATTCTCTATAATTTTTATCCTATACATAATTTCTCTAAAATGGACCGTATTCGAAATATTTGAGAAAATGTGTAAATTTCGAAATTTGAAGAAAACTCAAAAACGGATAAAGAAAAAAACATTAAATTTTAAACTTAAGTTTTATTTCGGCCTGACGTGAAATGATTTTGGACAAAGTCGGAACATCTGGGGGTACTTTATGGGGGGCCGTTTTTATATTTTATGGAATATATCTGTTATTTATGTTTGGAGAAAAAAATTGTTCAAATAAAAGTTATTTCTAATATTATTATCTATAATTTTTGCCTTATGTCAAAATTTCCTGAAATGGTCCGTATTCGAGAAATTTGACAAAATGTGCAAAATTCCGATTTTTATGAAAATTGTTGAAATAAAAGTTGTTTGCGATATCGATCTCTATAATTTTTGTTTATACATGATTTTTCTAAAATGGACCGTAATGGAAAAATTGTAGGAAAAGTGCTAAATTTAAATTTTTCAGTATTTTCATTTTCAATGAGTATCTATAGAAAAATGTTTCGAGGTAGATGTATGTGGAAAATGTATATATCTATTTTATCCTCTAAACATTTATGGAGGTGCTGCAATAGGTTGTACAAAATAACCGGAAAAAGCCTGTAATAACTAGATAGGAAAGTCATGTGTTGGACACATCAGATTTTTAGTTTAGGTAATGCAAACTACGATTGAATCATAAAATAAAATATTGTTCTTATGTTAACTATACAGTATTACGTTACATTATTTATACAGGGTTGGATCATAAAGAGAGTAACTAAAGTTATTTGTTAAACAATGCTTGTAATTAGTCCCTTATTACTGCAAACAACAATACTAAATTTTTACAAAGTCGGCCAAAGGATATTAAGATATTTATTAAAAAACGATTTTAAAAAAAGTTGTACAGTGTATCTTGAAAACTGTATTTCTAAACCCATGTTCATAAATAAAAAAAATCATGTTTTCTAATGTTATATTACCTCTGAAGTTATTCGAAAGGTATTTCTGGACACCCTGTAGACCTTCATTCAAAAACATAAAATTATTTTGTTTGTATAAAAAGTTTATGTTTCTACACCGATAAATATTTGCAGTTCGGTTAATAAAGAATAAAATAGCATTTAAAATACTTAAATTTTCAAATTTAAAAATTATAATTTCACAATTATACGGGGTGAATCCTAAATTAATACTTTTTTCAGGTATGTATAGTTATTAAAATGTACAAATTAAAAAAAAAACTCAAAAATAAGAAACTTACAATAATTTATTCCAAAATGTATCCATTATGGTTTTGTAAATAATGTGTTCAAAGTTGTCACCATTCACTGAAGGTAAAGCACAATTAGCTTAATTTTTAATATAAAAGTCCAGGCCCGGATTTAGATTTTGAATTCTGTATTTGTCTTATTTGAGTTTTTTTTATAGAGTTATTTGAAAAAGATGTTTATACAGTTAAAAAAGTATCTACTTAGGATTCACCCTATATAGGATGTTAGGGTTTTGTCTACAAATATTTTAATATAAGAAAATTTAAAGCATTTGAAGCAAAAAAGTATTATATTATACTCTATGGATTCTAGTTCAATAGTCTGTCATATGGCTTTTTTTCAACAAAACTGGCACAACTCAAAAACATTGATTTCTTTAACAGAAGCGATTAAATGCTAAGTAATTTAAGGTCCCTACCTTTGAAAAAACATTTGATGTAATAATGGAACTGCTTCATACAATTTTTATTTGTAAACTATTAGGTAGTTACGGTTTAATCTATTCCCACAAATTAAAAAAAAAGAACCACTTTATCCAGACAGCAATTTTTTGCTAGATGGGATAGAAAATTTATCGTACAAAGTCGATAATTGCTTCGTATTTAAGTAATTGAATCCACTCGACAGCCAGCAGAACTATAAAATTACTGTTACAACTCGTCGGGAAAACTGGGATCAATTTAAGGAGTAATTAGGTCCTGGGGGAATAACAAAATGCAACTACTCTAATCGAATGATATCGAAATATAGATAAAAAGGTCGATAAAGCATTAGCGGAAAAATTGTTTGGAAGGGTAAATAATTTCGAAAAATTGATTTTCTAAAACAAATTCTCAGCAATTTACACTGTAAGTCGGGCCCGAACCTAAGTCATGCCAAACTCGATTAGTGGTAGAAAATCTTTTAAAAAAAGTATATTTAATAATTTGTTTTTTATTTCAGGACAAATCGAGTGCCTAAATTGCATGCTGAGCCGGTGCAGAGGCATAGAAATAGACGCGCGGAATAATTTAGGTTTTACTCCATTAATGAAGGCTGCCCTACAAGGAAGAAATAAATGTGCCAAACTCCTGCTATTCGGAGGTAATAATTTGATTCATACATATTTATAGGTTAGATTTAAATGTGTTCCTAAAATGCGACGTCAGTAGCAAGTTAAAATTAAAAAATTACAGTATAGGAAAGGTTAAAAAAATAAGAAAGTTAATATTTGGCTTATTATTGCGTTTCGATGACCGTATTTTAAACTAAAAAGTTTTAAACCATTTCAGCATCCAAAAATTTCAAACTATAGTAACAATAATTATTCTTAAGGACAATTTGAGACCTACAATTTTCTCTATCTCCATCTGAGGCTACTCCCGAATCCTTTTATTGCAGCATCGAAAGTTTGTGTTAGATTGACAATAAACTATTTTTTGAGTACATTGATCATGATCACTACTAATGATATCATTAATACAAAATATGTTTGATAGAAATTGATATTTTATGGATTTAAATTTATATACCGTACACTCTTAAATATAGATAGAACTGTTAATAGATTAGCATAAGATAGAGTATGATAAGGTCGAATAGTAATTAGGATAGATAAGCGTAAAATATAAGCTAGAATAGTGTATATAGTGTAGAATAGAATATATTAGAGTAGTTAAAAATAGGGTAGAAGAGTGTAAGGGATTTTCTCGCTTTCTAACAAGTGGCGCTTGTTTACGGGACGGCTCTCAGGCGCCAGATTTTGTATGTGGTTTACTCCACAAACTTTCGAAACGGCGTCGAAAGTACTCGGGCAGCATAGATGGAGATGAAAAATTCCAGGGGTCAAAGGTCACTTAGACTCGGATAATTAGTAACGGGCTTTAATCATTACTTGTGGTTGTAAAGAATTTCTCACTGCTGAAAAGTAAGGGAGAAGTAAATTAGGGACACATATATTGATTTAACTATTTACAATTAAAATAAAATATTTTAACGCTAACCCTCTTGGTTATGAAACCCTGAACAAAAAAATTAAAACAAAAACAAAACGGGAACGAACGGCTGATATAGTTGGTACGGTGAAGGGGTCGCGTATATAAAAAAAAACGTTTTCGTAAATCTTAGACTAAGGTCAAAATTTAAATCTCGGAGAGTAGGAATTTACAAATTTTAAATTTACGGCAATTACTCTTAAAACGCAAGAAAAATCAAAATGTATATGAATTTAAAAATTAAAAATTTCGGCAATTACTGAAATCGCAAAGCAAATCAAAATTTTGATCAAGAATAGTATAAGTTTAAAAATTCCAAATTTACGGTCATTTTCTTAAATAGCAAAGAAAAATCTAAATTTAAATCAAGGATAGTATGAATTTTAAAAATTCCAAATTTACAGTAACTTTCTTAAATCACAAAGAAAAATCTAAATGTAAATCCAGATAAAAATTTAAACTGAGGCACTTCTAAAACTCGTGAGGATCACTTGAAATCTTTTTTAAATGTTTTTTTTTTAACCCCTGAAGCCAACGAACCAAGCTACGCTGAATCAAACCCACACTACAGCCAGGGAGGAAAATAACACAGGGAACCTTCAGCCCTCACTGAGTTATTTAAGAATAGCCAGGAAGGAAAACTAACACAGGGAACCTTAAGCCCTCACTGAGTTAATTGCGGATATCTAGGAAGGAATATAACATAGGGAACTTTAAGCCCTCACTGAGTTATTTGAGAATAGACAGGAAGGAAAGGTAACACAGGAACCTTAAGCCCTCACTGAGTTAATTGCGGATAGCTAGGAAGGAAAATAACACAGGGAACTTTAAGCCATCACTGAGTTATTTGGGAATAGACAGGAAGGAAAACTAACACAGGGAACCTTAAGCCCTCACTGAGTTAATTGCGGATAGCTAGGAAGGAAAATAACACAGGGAACTTTAAGCTCTCACTGAGTTATTTGGAAATAGCCAGGAAGGAAAAATAAAGGAACGGAGATTTTTATATTCAAAACAGGAAATGATACCCTCCCCTTCGGTAGAACAAAATCCTGGACAGTCAAACTAAACAAATAAAAAAAATTAACAATATTCAGTTTCCGTATTTCCTACGGTTAGGAATTTAACAAATCTATTTTTCTAAGTCTATCTAAATTAAAAAAAAAACGAAAGGAAATAAACACTTAATTCCTATCTTTTCATAATTTACTTATTTAATAATTCTATTTTCAAAGTCGATTTATACCTTCCGAATTATGAATTTCTCTGGCAGTTCTCGATCTCGACTCGACTGGGTGCTGACGTTCGTTCTCGTTTAAAATATTAAAAAGGATAAATTCCCAAATCTACAATTTTCTATAATATAAATTTTAAACTCTGGTTTAAAATGAGTTTTGAAAACCATTGCTATATTGTGAAAGTACTATGGATTTTCGGATTATTATATATTTCAAACTAATAGATACATGGTGAAGCCAAAAAGTTGATTTATAAATTAAAATAATAACGAATAATTAATTTTATTAAATTGATATGCCGGATTCTAATAAAAGTTAGATTTAAAATCATTATTAAAAATACTAATTCGGCAATTGAATAAAAAAAATGACTTCATTATAATAGTGAATAGTATAGGCTAGAATAAGATAAAACACATTTAGATAGAATAAAACCTGTAAAAGTATGTCATTTATATAAATGTTAAAATTAAGAGGTCCAGTACTGAACCTTGAAGAACGAAGTTTTTATTTAAATATATTTTACTTCATCCTGGATAAAAAAGTTAGAAATTTATATTTACGAACGGTTGACCGGTCAATCGTATTTGCACTTAAATCGGAAATAGAAGAGGATAGAGCCAATAAACACGCAAATTGGTTCGAATCTTGGAGGCGGCGATTGGTGGAAAGAAAAACGATTTGGGTTGAAGTGTGTTCGGTTTAGTGTGGAAAAAGCGACGTTCGCTAAATTTTATTGAATAGAAAAAGGCCAATATAGAACCTTTTTATTTATCGTTAAAGGAAATATCTTTCGGAATATCGGTAATGTAATCATGGAAAGTGTTTTCTAGTTGTTCCGGATTGTACGAGGTTTGTTCAATTGAAACCAGTCAGTCTTTTGACAAATTTGCCTTTGTAAACAAATGAAATTGACGTTTTGACAACACATGATTATTTGGAATCTACAAGACCGTGAGTTCGAGTAGAAACTCAGGTTGCTCTGAGTTCATTTTTGCGTTTTTTTAGAGATTCGGAGTGTGAACTGTCGCTTTCGATATGACTCTGAGTATGGACTCCGAGTGCACTCTTTTAACTCTGTGTTAGAAGATTGAGATCTGTCGGGAAGTTAAATAATGAAATGTCAATTAACGGCACATATTATTGTTCTGTGGGTTTGTGCTAGGTAATATCTGTATTTTAAAATTATTTAACTCATATAGATGATTATAAGTAAATTCTGAAAGAGTATTTTATGCTATTCTACTGTAATGCATAATAATTAACTGACCGTTGACTAACATACTGGATTGAGGTTATGATTTTTACTGAGTGACAGAGCGCGTCCGAGTTGTTACTACATTCGCTCTCTGACTCTGCTCATGCCCTGCTCACTCCATAAGGCGTCATCTCGAACTTGTCCAGAGTGTTCCACTGATCTTGGTGCATACAGGGCGTTTCATTACAATGGAAAAACTGTTAATTTGACATATCACGAGTCAAATAATGACAATTGACTCGAACATTGTCTTGGTTGCTTAGAATATATAGAAAATTGAAAGTTTAAATTTTATTTATTTTTTTGACAAGTAATGACTTGAAAATTTGCAAATTGATGTTTCTTTAACGAACTTTGCAACAAATATATAACCTATTGCTTTGAAAATAGACCCATAATGTTTTATCCTGTACAGCTAATGTTAAATGGGTTCCAAAATTTGAAACAACCACCTTTTTTAAACAAAAAAATTATATTCTTGTTTCATTTTGTTGTTCCAATTCGTTTTGAAGAAATAACGATTTAATACAGATTGTTTGTTGTACTTTTTAAACTTTATCTTCGGTGTACCACACATTCTATGACGATTTGAATATCTAGAAGTTCTTGTACAAAAATGCAAGCTTTGAAACATATTTATTTGCTTACTTCCGGTTGCTTGTTGTATAAACTGGCGCAAAATAAATATAACAATCTGAATGCGCTCTTCAATATGTCTGCAATTTTGTATAGTATCATGCCTAGTTTTTTGTTACGATTAAAATTATGTTCAGTCCTCATTATTTGACATCATTTTAAAGTAATGAATATCAATTCACTAAATGTTTTTTTTACCACATCTGATCTGTGTTTCTCCTCAAACAAACTTTTATGACCTCGCTGCAGTGCAACTCTAGATGTATATGTGATTGTAGACGTTTATACCAAATATTTGTTAACAGCACTCCCGTCCACCAGATCTAACCTCTCCAGATAAATAACTAAACAAACAACATAATACTTTTATTACAATTTCAACTTAACTATATTCACAAAAAAAAAACCTAAAACCCCATCGAAGACTAAGAGGGCAGCACCTCCGTCAATACTTTCCTCGTTTTCACGGACAACGAAGTCGGAAACCGTATATTATAATTCACCAACAAATCTCCTCGTCTTGAAGGTTCCTTAGGGAAAGGCAATCCCTCTCCGTTTAACTTAGACACGGTATCCGGTGAGATGATGTCTTTCTTGTAGTCCAAATGGAGATACTTTCCCGATAGGGTCGGCACTTGGACCACGCATCCCGTCAGAGCATCCCGCAGACTGAGTTTGATCGTTGTCCTGGAGAAATCAATGGATAAAAAACAATTAAGGGGTCCGAGAATTTAATTATATATATAAAAGTATTAAGGTATACTTGAAATCTCTTATAAAAAATCTTTTGGCTGTTAAAATTAACTTCCACATAACTTCCGAATCGGACGATGAATATCTAATGTAAAATGCGATAAATATACATCCGAATCAAGATTAAATTTCGTAATTATTTCATGGAAAGGAGTTTTATTGTTTTGTCCGAAATTTTAAAAATGTCCGGATTTATAAAAAAATGTTCGGATTATTAAACAATTGTCCGAATTACAAAAATGTCCGAATTTAAAAAAAAATGTACGGATTATTTAACAAATGTCTGTATTTTTAAAGATATGTTCGGAATTAATTAGGTGTTTCATGGAAATTATATTATTGAATATGGCAACCCTAGTTGTATGTCACGAGTAATGGTTTTCACTTGACGTAAGAAATTTTCCGAAAGTCAGAAAACAGTCGAAAATGAACGTAAAATGGGTCCCTGTGCTTTACGACGTTAAGGGTGTAATCCTCCTGGAATGGATACCTGTGTGAAGGTGGACTTGGACACCCACCATATTTACCTAACTTATGCCTCTGTTTTAAGCAATATTGTGAAAATAAAGCTCATAATTTGTCGGACCTCGTATATTCAAAAATAAATGCTTCATACCTAATATCGCTGCCTTCCCTTTTGAAAATTCTATGCGGTTTATCTCTAATCACGAAAACTATATCGGCTGGAACGTTGCCGGTATCCTGATCGCCTTCCTTCGGGAACGTTACTTTCGTTCCCGCCTTCCATCCCGGTTTTACGTTTACCGTTAACATTTTATCCTCCCGCTCTATTCTGTTGTTCCTTATTACTTTTCTATTGATCTTCATGGTTTTCGTACAACCTAAAAGATAAGCGCAAGAAAATATTTTAGGTCATTAATTATTGTAGTCCTTAAATTTTTCAACACTGACTCCAGAAGAACGGTATAGAAAGACAATGATGTAGAATAGACAGAAATAGAGCTACCATGCTGATCCGCTAATGATAAAGGTGAAACCATGGGTCCAATCACAGCAGGAAGAAAGGCAAGTCGCGAGTTACTCTCTTTATGTATCTCACATCCAAATATAATTAAGCGCATCATCTTTATTTCGCTTGATGCGTTGGTTATCATACTTTATATGTAGTTGGAGCCTAACTGGGCCCATTGTTATTTGTTCTGAATCGGTGAGGTCTATCTAAGTTGTTTGTCCAGTCATGGTTAAGAATTTATTTGTTGTTGTGCTGTCAGAGTAGCTTTAAAGTTCCTTATTAGTAACTCTGCAACTTCTTGTTTCATCCTTGAATTATACAAGGGAACCATCTTTGTTTGTTACGGCCGATGTTATTAGTCCAATGTCAATTACTATCACGTCTTGCTTTTGAGTCTCGTTTTCTTCGAGTTTTGAAGTGAGTCATAACATTTTTACAGAAGATTACAACATATTTTTTAAAGAGGTCTACAGGACATTCTAGAAAGTAAGATCTGAAATTACTTTTTAGATTTAAGAAATCGGAATTGATAAGGGAAAAACTTTGATAGAGATAAAGACACTAATCAGGAACAGACAAAAATTGAAGAAATGAATCCAGGTAGAGAACGGATCTCAATTCAACGACTAAAAAGGTAGAAGAATGCGAGAAAGAAAGATTTTGATAATATGATCTTTCTATCGTTCTAATAAAGCCTCATGTTGTTTTTGAGCTAAAACATATGGTGGAATTACCAATTTGACCTAATTGGAATGTTGTTTACCTGCAAGTTTGTTCGACTTGCTCTCAAACATGCTGAACATTATCAAAAGTCTAGTTGATCCATTTTGAAGCATGCTTCCTTGATGTGAGATTCCCGAAAAGACAAATAAACTTAAGTAGAGAGTAAAGCACTATAGTACAATTTTGAACTGCGCACATGCGACAATAGCTCTGAAGTTGGCTAACCTAACAGCATAGGGATCACGACACTCGATTTGGGATACTCGATCTCGATTAATCGACTGAAATGTTTAAAATATATTCATGACATTCGAATAATCGTCTCGATTCGATCGCAATTTCTCGACTGCTTAGAAGGTGTAGAGTAGTGCAATTTTGAGGTTAAGTTTAAGAAACAAAAATGCTTCCTATTGTTCACCAAGTGTTATTAGAAAGACAACGTCGACGAGAAAATTTGGCCTTAATAAGAGAAAGACGTTTGTTACGACGGAACAGCGGTACTTTTCTTCTTGTGGAAAGACGTTTTTTTTATTGAATTATTTCGCCTCAATAAAGTCTTAGTTCGCGAATTAATAGACACTTTATGACCTCATCTGCACCAAAGACAGGATTTTAGGGGCATATCGATTGATAATATGGTTTTATGTGCCTTACGGTTTTATGCTACTGGTTCATATCAAATATTTTTTTTGTAGTTTTGCCATCAGCAGACAAATTTTCCAGTAGCAAGTTGCGGATAATTTTCAAAAAAACTCAACATGATTTTCCCAGTGTTTTTCATTGGGTTTAAAGGACATCTTACTAATACAATATTTAATCTATGCTCCTTACTTTATCACAACAATTTACAATCACTGGGTAGTGCGTAGTTAGTTAGTAATGCCAATGTCACCCATAGAAAAAAGATGCCACCGAACCTCAATAAAACGAAAAACGAACACGTAATCAATGCAGTCACAGTCACAGGACACATAACGCAACTGACACAGAACATTACATTTGTCTTGGTAGTAGTTCAAATGACTTCAAAAACAGACAATAAACGAAAATCAACTCGATCGAGTTTCATGAATCCTTTTTCGAACGTCGAATTGTACGATTAAGTCGAATCGAGTGTCGTGATCCCTATGCAGATGTCAAAATATCAATCTAACCTAATTAATATCTAAGTCATTAGAGCATCTAACTTTAGAACGTTAAAAAAGCCCAACGCAAAGAAGAGAAAGGAAAACAAGAGCTGAAGAATGCGCAGCAGCAGTTCGATTCGAACAGGGTAGATGGCATTTAACTTGTACTGTAATTTACATAGAATACAAATACAAGTGGTCCTAGCGGTATGCCAAAGTGGATGTTCAGAATGTCTGAAGGTTTATTTATAGGAAACATCTTGGCTTCTTTCATACAAATAACTTTTTAATAGATCTGTAGTTGAATGGGAAAAACCTAAGTGGTGATGAAGTGATAATGCGATCGAAGACTTAATACAGTTAATAACGTATGATCAATAGCATGAAAAATATCATCTGTAACTTTCAACAACACGATAGTACAGCCAAATCCAGGCCGTAAGTCCGATTGACTAGAAGGAAGCAAGAAAAACAGGTTGACGTATTCTCGAATTTGTTTGTCAATCAATTTTGAAATATTTCATATACGAAACAAAGGATACTGATCGGACGGAGGTTAGAAAGACTTTCTAGGTTAGGATTTTTAAGAAGATTGTAGAACCAGTTTAGATTATCGGCTCTGTGATCCAAAATGTACGTAACTAGTCATAGGATCAGCTTATATAATTAACAATTGATCTAAACCGTACGAAAACGATTTCTTGATTTCAGGAACCGTCCTGTTTTACTACTTCAACTGTTTCACCCTAGCAAATTTGTAACCAAGTCGAACAAACCTTTCATATTAAAATTATTTGTTGTTGATGTAATTTTACCTGTCAATATATCTTCTAACGGTATATACAACTCTCGTTCTATCGAGGGATCTTGCTGGCAAGACGCCGGCATTTGACCGGTATTCATTTGGAAGAAATGATGGAAGGGATCGTGTTGTTGGCCGGTTTCGCCTCCATAGAAACCGAAAAAGTCCTGGAAGGGATCAACGTTTCCAAAAAATTGAGCAAAAGTCGCTCTGGGGTCACCGTGAAACGTATACGTGAAATGGCCACCATCGAAACCCGCCCCGCTTGGCACGCCACCTTTTAAGCCCTCTTCGCCGTAAGCGTCGTAGATGTCCCGCTTCTTTTTATCTAAAATTTTTGTGAATTATTAACAAAGTAACATCTAAG
The DNA here is from genome assembly GCA_927349885.1 of Psylliodes chrysocephalus. Classification (NCBI taxonomy): domain Eukaryota; kingdom Metazoa; phylum Arthropoda; class Insecta; order Coleoptera; family Chrysomelidae; genus Psylliodes; species Psylliodes chrysocephalus. Next base: position 14,329,163 of record OV651819.1, read on the forward strand.
CACTGTGGACACCGCTTGATGAATTCGTATCCTTTTAGTTGCTATTTTTTCTTTCCATTTAACTCTCTTCAATACATTAATAATTATCTAGTTTTCCAATTAGTTTAAATTTATTATCATCAATCTACCTGAAAGGACTTCATAAGCTTCGGCGACTTCCTTAAATTTTTCTTCGGCTTCCGGCGATTTATTTTTATCGGGATGAAATTGTAGAGCCAGCTTCCTATAAGCCTTCTTTATTTCATCATCGTTAGCGCCCTTATGAATGCCTAATATTTTGTAATAATCTTTACCCATATTTTAGGTGACAGTTTGACATTAGATTTTTACGTTTCAAAAAAAATTACAAGAACGAAATCAATCAAAAATCACCTAAAGGTAAAGGCGGGGTTGATAGGGTGGATGGTGGAGCTGGATGGTGGCAGGTAAGAGACCAATAAGAAAGAAGAAGAATCTATTAGTAATTAAACGACAGCGGAGGGTCAAGTTTTTATTGGCATTTGGTGTTTTTGTCGGTAATTTCTACATTAGTGCCATTGATATAGAATGAAGTACGAACCGAGGAAAGAAGTAGAGACGACATAATATGCGATATGATAGATGAACGCACTTAGCGTGTCAAAAGTGATGGAAAAGTGTTAATCAAAATAGCGATTTGACGTCAATAATTTTATATTTGAAGATTTACTGAATGAAAATGTTTAACTTATGTTAAGAAAATGTCGCTTCTCCGGAAGAACAATGACAAGTGAAAATTAATGATTCCGCAGAAATTGAAAATTAAACAAAAGTAAATTGTTAAAAAGCCGTTCTTTCACCGGAGAAATGTAATTAGGTATACCATAATTAACCTAAAAATTCGAAATTTTCACTTGCGCCATTTTTCTTCCGGAGAAGCTATATATTAAAATTCCATTCTATTTCAATGCTGTGTTCCCATTTGTTCCATGGTTTTTTCGGCTTTTAAATTGAACGATTTTATTCCAGGAGCCAATCCCACGTTGCGTGACAACGGCCGCGGTTTCAGAGCTGACCAATGGGCCAGATTTTGCGGCCGGTACGTTTGTGCAGACGTTATCGAGAAGCACGCGAGACAGCGGTTACTAGAACGATCCACTTCCTACGGGAATTGGGGCGGGGATAACGAGTTGGGAGCCAGGGTGCTGATGGGGAAAGTAATTCCGATTCCCATCATTCCGCAACAGCAGTCACAAGGTTAGTAGGTTTTTTGTTTTACATTTTCTAGGATTTTCCTAATATCCCGTGCAATAGTAGTTTCCTCCTTTCGATGGTAGTTTCCCCTGATTACCAATAGTAACAATTCTAAAAGTGTTGGCGCCAATTTTACTATTTCCAACTTCATATATGGACAATGATTTAGATAAACTACGTTTTAAAATCTTCCGCGGTGTACCACAGGGATTTCATCCCACTCGTTTTTTTCCACTTTTTCTACACCATTAACGCGCTGTTTGTAAACAAAGACCAACGAAGGCCAAACACACGAAATGAAAACATCGTGTGTGTCGTGTTTACGACGATCATTGATGGAAACCACCGATGAAAACCCTCAATTTCCGTACACAGTTTTAAAGAGCATTAAGCCATTTCGTGTCGTGAAAAATTGAAAGCCATGTCGGAAAATTAGAGCAATTATATAGAGTGCTCGTAGAGGGAACGGTTTTAGTTAAGTTGTTCAGTCACGACATCATTTTCTACATACTTTTTTTGCGTTTGGTAATTATTAGGACTGGAAAAGTGATTCCACATTGTTTATATTGACGGTATAGTATATGAATATTTGTAAAAATATTGTTACCTTCTATTTGAATTATACGATCTAAATTATATTTAATAGGAGCTCGAACTGCTGGTACTGCGTGGATTCATAAATTGACCAGGACAAATATAATCAGAGTAGCTTGACCGGTTCACGGGCCAAGTCTATTTTGCGATAAAATGAAAGATACAATAATAGGTACTATAACGACAAAATAATGTTGAGTGCCACCTAGTTTTTGAGTAAAAACTATGGAAAACTATTTGATTTTACATGCCCTGTTTCATTGAGCCAGTCTCTGGTACCTCACATTATCTGTTACGAGTTCAGACAAATAAAAGAAATTGAGAAAATTTAATACATTTAATAAGAAGAATGCAATGTTTGTTACATTTAACGAAAAGAATGCAATGTTTGTTACACAATGAATTACCGATTAATGACTAATGAATTTTTGAATGAACTTGAATATTAATCAAAATTTTCTTTGTTTCGACCATGTGGCATTACACAGCGGTACTTCCCTGTTAAATATCTCCTGGGTAGATGAAGTCTGTCAGATACTAATTGAGGCTACTTCGACATTACTTCGAGCTACGTGAAGCTACGTGGAAACTTGGAGCTCGGAAACTTGGAAGCTACGTGGAAACTACTTCGGAGCTTCGTCGAAAATTACTTGAGAGCTTCATCGAAATTTACTAGGGAGCTTGGAGTTTGAAGAAGCTACGTAACTTGAAGCTTGTTTGGAGAAGCTACGTTACTTGGAGCTTCGTCAAAAAATTACTTGGAAACTTCGAGCTTGAAGCTTGGAGAAGCTACGTAACTTGGAGTTTGGAACTAATATCTGTAATTTGAAGAATCTGTCCAATACGGTGTGCGACAAATATTTTAAATCTTAAATTTTCAAATTTTATCCAGGTTAGAACGTTCTAGAATCGGCCTACAGGTAGATTTTATCAATTTTTACCTCGATTTCAGAAGTTATAACTTTAATCATCCTTGAAACCATCACTGCTGCTTGAAGTTCAAGTCTAGGGATAGAAGTTTGCTTCAAAGGACTTACCCTAGTCTTAGCAAATACGAGTGATGACTCGTAGGTATTTCCTCGTCTAAAGCGTAGATACACCACGGCAGCGTAAGCTTTTTCGCTAGCGTCGCAAAAACCATGTAATTCTGTGTACTCTGATTTGCTTAAGTTTGTGAAAAGGCCATAACTTCTAGGTATTTGTAAATTAGGAACCAATTTCTGAACTTCAGATATCCATATTTCAATATTAAATTAATGTTGAGGGTATTTCGTCATCCCATCCTATTTTCAGCTCCAAATTTCGTGTAAAATTATTTTGATTGTGATAATATTGCATAGGAACCCCAGTGGATCAAAAATTGACATACAGAATTTAAGAAGCTATCTTTTTGTCGGAATTTTCTTGCCTGTTAATATGTCTTTATCTACTTTCCTCCAATTCATTGTAAATATAAATGTATCGGTGTCTGGTACCCATTTTAAATCTAAAACTTTCTCGATCCTATTTTGCGAGAATTCTTCTATATTTTTCATTGACTGCGCTCTTAAATTCTCTGGAATTTGATTTAAAACATTTGATGAATTGCAAATAAAATTACAGATTTCAAATCCTCCTCTTTTGTGCACTTTTATTACTTGCATTATTAGTTTTACAGCTTCTTCTTCTTCTGTGCTTTTACTGTCTAAGTAGTCGTCCACGTAATGCTTTTCAATGATCGCTCTGCTTGCTTCACCAAATTCTTTATGTTCTAGTGCGTTTTTGTTCTTCACATACTGTGCAAGACAAGGCGAACAAGTAGCCCCAAACGTCATAGCTATCATTTCCATGATATCTGGATCCCTATCTCTGTCTTTTCCTCTCCAGAGGAATCTTTGGGCTGTTCTATCTCCTTTTCTGATTTTTACTTGGTGGAACATTTCTTTAATGTCTCCTGCAAAGGCTATTTTGTTTTGCCTGAACTTCATCAAAACTCCTGTTAGAGGTCGAAGTAAGTCTGGTCCTGATAATAATTCTGTATTCAGGCTTATTTCATTAACTTTTGCTGCTGCATCAAAAACTAACCTTAGCTTGCCTGGTTTATTCGGGTTGACAACCCCGAAATGAGGTAGATACCATAATCTATCGACAGGTTCGCTTAATTCTTCTTTAGATAGCTTCCTTGCATACCCCTTCTGTATATATTCTTCCACTTTCTTACAATATTGATCTGCAAATTTTTCATCTCGATCCATTTTCCTTTCTATGAATGCAATCGACTTAAAGCAGATATTTTATTGTCTGGAAAACGTGGGTCATCTGTTCTGCAAAGCAGTCCTGTTTAAAATCTTTCCCCTACCCTCTTTGTCGTCTTTTCCATTATTTCTTCGCATTTTTCATCTTCTTTTGTCTTAACAGCTTTTTCTATTATCTTTACTCCAAAGTATTCTAAACAAAAAATTTTTTTCATCATGTCATGTAATTCGTCGAACTCGACCTTTTCATAAATATGATATAAGAATTCGTTATCTTTTTTTGTAAAATTATTTCCTACATTTCCATGTATTACCCACCCAAGCAATGTTTTTGTCAGAATTGGTCCATTATTTTCTAACTCTATCATCTTCCTACCTACTATTAAATTGCAGTTATCTTGTCCTAGCAACAATTTAGGATCCTCATAGAAGTAAGAAGAATTTTTCTTAGTTGATCTACGTTAGGGTATATTTTCATTATTTCGTCAATATCGACTGTTTGTCGTGGCAACATTAAGTTCTTAATTGTCCTTTTGGGAGTTTGTACGTTTTGTCTTTGTCTTTATCTGAAACATCTAAACTAACTATTGCTGAGTCGTTATCTTGATGGACAATTCCATTTGTCCATTGGTAGCATATATGCTCTTTCTTACCTTTTAAACCTAACTGATCTGCCAATTCCGAATCAATCAGCGAGATTATCGCATCCTCATCATAAAAGGCCAACGTTGAAATTGTACCATTTGGACCCTTTAATTTTACTGGCAAAATTTTAAGTAATAATTCATTTTTTCATTTTTAATAATATTAACTTTTCTTACCTCCCTCCGCGATTCTTCTCTAACCTTAATATCTGCTTCTGTGTATCGACGTCTGTCCTCTGTACTATTTTCTTCTTGAACCCCAAATAAAGATTTCGGATTTGTATTTTTGGTATTCTCACTAGATTTATGTAGAAGTGGATGGTGTCGTCTAGGGCAGCTATTGAGTTCACATGGTTTTTTCCTATAACAATTCGATTTGAAATGATTGGACCTTAAACATGTTATGCAAAGTTTATTGTCAGTCACTATTTTCCATCTTTCATCACATGACATTTCCAAAAATAAGTTACAAGAGTCTATACTATGAGAATGATTACATAACTTATATTTTCGTTCCCCCGTTTTCTTGTTTATGGCTAAACCAGTTTCTTTTTTTTTTCTAAACCCGGAGTGATTTCCATTCTGGGTTCTCATCTCTTCGGTTTTAGTCCATGGACTGTCAATAAGACAAGAGATTTTTGCTTTGGTTTTCAGCCAATTTGAGAAATCTTTTAAACTAGCAAAATTATGTAGCTGCATAGCTACTTCTCCCCAATCCATTTTCAGATACATGGGCAACTTTCTCACCAACTCTTCAAGTAACTGTGGGTTATTCATGTGACCTATAGCGTCAGTAACTTCCATCGTTGTGGTTAAATTTTGAACTACATTTGAAAAGGCAATCATAGCTTCAGACTTACCTTTCCTAATGGGTGGCGTTTTCCTAGCTTTTTCCGCTAACATTGAAATTATAATATCAGGCCTACCAAATGTCATTTCTAATGTACCAATTATGTCGCTTAAATTATTAGGTGAGATTAACAACGGTTTAACTGCATCTCTAGCTTTGCCTCTAAGACACTTTTGAATTCTTACCGAATTTTCGTCGTCTGGATCCCTTGAAAAGGTAGGTAAATCTTTATTAGTTTGTCTAATAAAATATGATTTTAATGGATGTCTATGTTCTAGAGTAACATTATTTTCGGACTTATCTTTTTTCTCCATGTCTTGATTTAACCAATTGACCACTTTGCTTTTTCCATCGGTTTCCTCAACTGGCAAAAAATCCCGATCATTAAGTTCTCTTCCGAGTTGACTACCAACTTGACTCATTTTCATTTCAACTTCCAATATTTCTTTTTCTCTTTGGAATCGCTTTTCTCTTGCTAATTTCTCTTCAGCTTCCATTTTATCTTCGATCATAGCCATTTTCTTGGCCGCTTCCAATCGAATTTCTAATAAAGACCTGGAAGACGTAGTTTTCGATTTCGTATTACTTGTCACTGACGTTGTCAAAAAAATTTTTTCTTTTCCTCTGAAAATTACGGATTCTGTTCTTCGTGCTTCTTTTTCAGGTATATTGTCTACCTCTCCCGCAGCTTCTGCTTGTCCAGCATCTTGTTCATCTCGACTCTTTCTTCGTGACTGTCTGGCACTGTCCCTGATTACAATTTTCAACTTTTCAACTTTCATTCTCCATAGCGTAATTCCTCTAGTTTGCTCGAAGGACCAGTGTAAAAACCGTCTTGTTCTTGGTTTCAATAAAATTTTCTTAAATTAAAGAACTGACTTTTTTGTATTTTTTATTAATCAATCTGACATAAAAATTCCTTCTACCATGTATTTTTCAATAACAAAATTAAAAAATAAATAATTTTAACAACTTCAATAAAGTAACTTTAACAATTATTATTATTATTGTCTGTTCCAGGTCTGAAATCGAAACTTAGAAGGGTATTCCGCACGTCTTCCAGTCCGACACAAGACACCTTCTCGAGCGCCAGACTGGTGACGCAACTGACGTCGGCCGCTCTATGCGCCAGCTCCCCCGTTCTTCCATCCGGCCCCACCTGCCCTCCAGTGGTCAAATCGCTCATCCGCCCGCTTACGGTGCCCCGGTTGCAGATCACGCTCGTGAACAACAACGCCGACCTCCCCAACAATAATAACAACAACGGCGTCGCTAAGAGTCAGAAGGGTAACGCGCACGTTTCTGCGACAGAGGGTAAGGAAGAAGCGCCTACGGGAGTTATCAAGCCTGCTAGGAGTAAGAAGAAAAAATAGCAAGAGTGTTATCTCTGCGCGTGGTAGATAGAGCGAATTTTTTGAAGACTGTTTTGTCTGATATATATCTTAGGAAATTATGTTTATTTTCAAAGCGTATGTATGTAATTTGAGTTTTTGAAAGAGTTACCGACTTTTGTAAATATTTCTTATTCATATTTCCTAATATTTATTCTTAAATTCATTTTTAAATACTTAATATTTATTGGTTACATTTTAGAACAAATGCTTTCTATTGGACTTTTATTTAAAGAGAATAGATTTTAAAAGGTCTGTAATATTATAAGATCATAACCTAGGTGTTTGAATGATTTGTAAAAACTCAGTTTTTCCAACTTTCTAGAATCTTTACTCAACAATTTTTCTTCCCGTTTTATTCTGAAATATTCTGAAATTGACGCGACAGTAAAATAATCAGTTTATGAATCAGGTCTTTATGCCTTACTTTGTCGGAGGTCTAAGCTTCTTTTAAAACTATTTTCTCTTCTAGGGATTTCTCGATGATATCTGTGATTCTGAGTTTAATCGATGGTCAAGTTTTTTCTTTGGAGAAGACACACATAGGTTTCAATCTCTTAAAAAGAAATGTTTGGTATCATTATAACTTTCGCCACCTTCCACACCTTTGATACGTTCTTTAGACTAAAGGACACATCGATGAGTTTTGACATTTTGAGGACGCATTTTTAAAGTTTTCTCTGTGATGAGGTCCACTTTATATCCTTTAAATTTGACAAATGGCTTTTTATTTGGTAAAATGTGTTTCAACAATGTCACGCAAACGTAATAGAGAACATCGTCGGCTTCGTATAACACTATATTAGATATTGTTTTCTATTTTGTTAAGCGGGCTGTTAAACATATATGAGGGGGTCAGTGGAAAAGTGGTATAAGTGACTTTTTTATCAAAATTAGTCTGCAAAGGTAATGTACCATTTCGTTTAAACAAAAATTGGTACAAGTGAAAATTGTGCTTGATAGAGACATCTTACGTATAGTAGATTTACCTCTATAATAAAATCGCAGTTTCCTTAGTGGATAAGTGGGACAAATGCACTTGGACCACTTTTAAATTTAAAATATCATTATTACCTTAGAACTCTCTGGACTTATAATTTTGCAATACCTAACTTGAGTAACAGAAAAAAGCTAAGATGTATATACATGGCATGAAGCTCTCGAAACTAGAAGGTTGTCAGAAGTAGCGCCATGTCTGTTAAAGTTTATTAAAGAGCTACCAAAAGATGTCACAAAAATAGTGGCCTTCAGCGATTCATGTGGAGGCCAAAATAAAAATTATAAGATATTGCAATGTTGGATGTATATTGTGATAAATATTTGGAGCCTGGGTACACATATATGGAGTGCGATGAAGATTTTGGTGTTATTGAAAAGCATAAACGTTATATCCTCTATGTTTTCCTTCCCCGCGAGTGGACAACTGCGATATCTGAGAGCTGTAGAAATTTTAATGTTTATAAAATGACATCATTTGGAGACTGACGGCATTAAACAAAGTGCAAAACACTTTGACGATGGACGTGATTTTCGATGGAGACCACTTAGATGGATTAGGGTCAGAAAGGCTTCTCCATTTCAAATGAAATTTAAAGAAACCCTTTCTGAGGATAACTTTTATATCGTTGCCCTAATATTCATCTCAGTTTTGGAAAATTTGACAGGAGAGAAGAAAAATGTTATTTTTTAACAAATACATTATTATTTTTATTCACATCTAACACATATAACTTTGAATGTAACACAAACAAAAATTATTTCCATGCGTTACTCTTTTAAACAAAAGTGTGGAGCTAGGTAAATTTCTCTTTGGCAACTGTCAAATCAGAAATCGGCAAATTTATATTATTTTAATTTAAAATTAACTGGTTAAGTAGACACTCAGAAGTTCTGTCAGAAGGTGACCTAGATGTTATTCTAATAGATGGTATCTAAATCCTATTTTAGCAAAAAAGTGGAGTTAGGCACTTTTCTTATTAGGGCGAAGATATAGTTAACTGGAAGTCCACACAGGTCGGAAGACCACCACGTAGTATAATGCAACTAAAACGGAGACCGAAGTATTACATAACAAACACACATTTTTATCTTTAACTTCTGTAAAAAAGTATTGTTCTTCCCATTCCGAATGAAAATGGTATGTCTTTACCTTCTTACAACTGCTTGCCATATTATTTTTTGTTGTTCTCTACTAACCCAACCGCTGGACGTTGGTTACGTGTTCAGTTTTAAACTAAGCGCAATGTCGCCACGCCTTGCGTATTTATCCCGTTCAAAGCAATCCTGATCGTTCTCGAACACTAACGCACTGGTCCGGCTGGTCGGTTCTAGCCGATTCTAGCTTGATGGCGTCAGCGGCAGATCGCTCACCGCAACGTTGCCGCTGTTTATGTTTAATATTATGACAATTAGATTTTTTTGTGGAATTTTCGGAAGCTTCTCTGATTTTTGCAGTTTGTATTTTTTAAATTAAAATCGTTGTGAGAGCTACCAGAATTGCCTCAGCGAGCTACCGGTAGCTCGCGATCGACAGGTTGGCAACCACTGCTCTAGTAAATTGACCAATCAGAGATGCATTCAGTCACATGACTAGATTTACCCGGGAATCTGATCTCGCATTAAAAATTAATATATTTTTTGTTATAAAAAAAATCCAATTGATTTGACGTGTAATTTTTAGAGGTGATAAGTACGACTGGATATTAGCAAATGCGTTTAAAACTCGTGTAAGTACTTTTACTAAATATAAAAAATAAATCTATTTTATATTTCAGGTTTCTTAACTATCTATATATTTATCGTTAGTTCGAAAATTTCTTAATTATTGTACATTGAAATTTCTATAATTATTATTATCGTTATGTGATACTATTTTAATCCCTGTGGGAGGAACAAAGATATTGGAAATTATTAATATATTATCGATGTAATAAAAATACTTGATAAACATTTAATGTTTTAGGAAATAAATATTGCGATTAGAATTATTTTTAGTACAAAATTATTTATTATCTATAATATTAATCTGTCTATAATTTAACAAAATAAATAATTCTGTTTTATTTATTTTAAAAGAATAGAATGTTTACTAAATAATTATATTTCCTTTTGTATCTTTAAAGTTATAAAAAAACTAGCAATACTATTTATACCAACTTGTATTGTAATAAAGCAAATTTATTGGGAACCAAAATACGCAACTTATCCAATATGGTGCTAAATGTATAAAAAAATAATCTGTAAGCCTTATACTACTTATTAAATTAAATAATAAGTTTATCTATAAAATTATTTGATGTAATAAATTTTTCCCTGCATTAATCAACGTTGTTTTTTTTTTAATACCCACCCAAAAAATTAATAAGAACTAACAAATATTTTTTGTTAAACACAAAAATTTATATTAAAATTAACGAAAATTCAACTTGTATCGAAATAATTCTAATTTCGATTTAGTAGAGACATATCTATCTTTCAATAGCCGAACTTTACAATTTCTACTTATTCTACTATTCGAATCAATGTATATACAATACTTATGAGGCGATCTCTTAAAAAATAAACGGATTCAAATAAAACGAGCGTGTGAGCCACATGTTGCCCCTACATGGTGAAATAACCATTTTAAGCATTTAATAAACATTTTTTTGTATTTATTCAATTGAGTTTTAATTTTTAATTACCACAATGGACTTTAAATAAAAAATGTTTTATCACCAGAAGAAAATTAAAAAAAATGGAGAAAAATTTGTAAAATATATAAATCGACAAATATAGATTTTCCCCTTAATGTTTTTTAATTTTTTGACATTCCTGCGTCCGTCAACTTCTATGCCGACAAAGATTTAAATAAAACAACATTCTTATGGAAAAAATAAATAATGTATTTTCAACTTTTATACAATTATTACAATAAATGGTAGTTTCGAGTTCCGATCATATTTGTACAAGTGAAAAATAAAATACAATAAATTAATAATAGAACTTCATAAATATACAATAATAACCATATTATTGATAATAGTAATAATTACAATGAATAATTCGCAGTAGTTCCTGTTTTGTCCGCATTTTTAATCAGTTTAATTAGTTTAACTAACAGGTAATTAATGTAGCTTAGTTTTAACAGAAAAACAAATTCGACTACATAAAATCATTATCCTCGTCATCTGTACCGTCCTCCTCCAAATTCGTCCCGCGGTGGGACAGTAGACTCGAGGAACTGCAGTTACGTAACCTAAACAAAATAGACCCTTAGAAAAACAAGAAAAAACGAAAAAGAAGAATATACAAAACGACGATAGACTGTAAAGCGCAATAAAGCAGACCGAACGTATATACAAAATCGACAGAGGAAATGAACTAGAAAAGGACGAGAGGGAATTAAAAGAAAGGAAAAAGGAAAGGAAGAAAAAAAAAATAAAGAAGAAAAGGAAAATGAATGGAGAATGAATTTAAAAAAAGGAAGAATAGAAGGAAAACGATTATAAAGTAGAATAAAGCAAGAAGTAAAATAAAGGAGAATAAAGAAAGAAGAATGGTAAACAAGGAGAAAAAAGAAGGAGCACACTGAAAAATAGAAAATAAATGACTATAAAGGAGAATAAAGAGGGAATATAAAGGAGAATGAAAAAGGAAAATAAAGGAGAATAAAGAAGGAAAATAAAGAGGGAAAATAAAAAAGAAAAATAAAAAAAGGAAAATAAGGAAGAATAAAGAAAGATGAAAAATAAAGAAGGAAAACAAAGAAGGAGAATAAAAAGAAAAAATAAAGAAGCAATAAGATATAATTACAAAAAATTAAAAATCAAATTAATGAATATGTATAAAACACTGACCAAATAGATAAATGAAAAGAGAAAATGAAAAAAAGAGAAGAAAGGGAAAGAAAGAAAAGAAACGGATAGAAGAGGGATACGAATAAAAGAATGAGGTGTGAATATCAAAAAAATATAAAACATGAAAAGACTCGAAGAGCTGCAGTTACCTAACCTTAACAAAATCAACCCACAAAAAACAAAAAAAATAAAATAAAAGGAGTAAACAAATCGACGATACACCATAAAGCACAATAAAGCAGATCGAACGTATATACTAAATAGATAGGAAATAAACGAAAAAAGGACGAGAGAAAGGAAGAAGAAAAGAAAAATAAAGAAGAATAAAAGGAAAAGAAAAACAAAGAAAGGGTCGAGAGCACTAAAGAAAGACAAAAACCAAATCAAATTGATGAACAAATATAAAACAATGGCAAAATAGGAGTATGGAAACTGAAAAGAGGAGGTGTTGAAAATAAACAAGAAAAGGAATGAAAAAGAAATTTAAGATGGAACAGAAAGAAAAGAGGGATAGTATAAAAGAACGAAGGAAATTCCAAATAACATTGACGAAAAAATATAAAACGCTGCTTAAACAGATATAAAAGAAAGGAGTAAAAGTAAAAGTAGAAATAGGGGAGAAAATGAACTAGGAGTAGGATAAGTACAAAAGAAAAACCAAATCGAATGAATGACCAAATATAAATATTGAGAATTGAGAGCTGAGAGAAGAATGTATGTGTGCCGGCGAGTCAGAATCTGATTGACTTCAAATCTACAAATTCGACTGTCATAGCTGTGTTTCGGTAGTCCAATTGGTAGAGAAGCCGAGGGATTAATTCGGAGGTACCAGATTCGATCCCTGGCCGATACACTCGTTGTTTATTTTCTTTGGATTGTTTTTAATTTGGGGATGTGGAGATACATTTCTTAATTTCATAGAGGAATTGGGGATATTTTCCACATTGCCAAAAATTACAAATATAAATAAAAATATATAATATATAAAAACAATGATGCTGTTTTCTTACCTTCGAAATAAATGTTTCATGCATTTTTAATTGAGCAATATGTTTATAAAGCCAAAGCTCCGCATTTCCCAAAAACAATACTCTGCTTTACTTGAAAGACGATAGGTTATAGCCATGCAACTAAATATCAAAGAAACACATTATAATGTAATAATTTCGCAATATACGCATACAAAAAAAAAATAAAATAATCTTCAATAACGTAAAAATAAAAACACAAAAATAAAATATAAATAAATTCTGCAGCGATTAGAAAAATATTTTGATAATCAAATAATGTCTAGACTTCTATTAGTTTAACATAAGAAAGAATGATATGAATGTATTTAACGTAATATCTGTCATTAGTGTCATAATTCAGTAAATAGTATCATACGTCAATAAATAATGTCATAAGTCAATAAATAGGGTCATAAGTCAATAAATAGGGTCATAAGTCAATAAATAGGGTCATAAGTCAATAAATAGGGTCATAAGTCAATAAATAATAGCATACGTCAATAAATAGTGTCATAAGTCAATAAATAAGTTAACAAATAGTGACATAATCCAATAAATAATGTCATAATTCAATAAATAGTGTCATAAGTCAATAAATAACACAGGTCAACAAAAATAAAAAATAAATTATTGGTGCCGGAAATCCAAGAACTGATTTTAGATATATTAAATGTGCTCACTCCAAAACAGTCAGCAGATTTTTTTTTATCAGCTCTAGTTTTTGAGATATAGGCTATTAAAAGGTAAAAATAAATAAATATCTCTTTAAAGTTCAAAAGAAAAATTTCTTTCTCAAAATTAGAGTCAAATTAGCCAAATAAATACCTGGAATTGTCCCTAAACCAACCTTCTTATACTTGATTAACCCTCATTACTCAATCGTAAGCACTAATTACTTATTTTATACTTGGAATTGTCTATGATCCAATCTTCCCATACCTGCTTAATCCCCTCTAATAAATCTCAGAAACATAGTACCTTCTGTCTACCTTTACCCTTCTCGTTTTATTATATTATTGAGTTTTTGCAAGTAAAGTTGAGCTATCATTTTCGTCTTTTTATAGTGTTAAAACTAAAAGAATGGCATCCACAAGCAGACGTTGCTGTGTAAACCATCCAGATGTTTTTTTGTTATGTATGTGGAGAAAACACTTTGAAAGAAAATAGAAAAACTATTTCTGACTCTATCAAAATGGGGCTATCTTGCCTACTTTGGCGTTCATTTGGGAGACCAGGATAAATACTGAGATCCACATGTGTTGAACATTTGCGACATTGGACAATTGAAAAGAGGTAGTGCCTAAAGTTTGGTGTACTAATGGTTTGGAGGGAACGATGAAACCATTATGATGACTGCTATTTTTGCCTCGTTAATATTAAAGGCATGATTAGGAATAATAGACACAAATGGACCTGTACTGCACTCCGAAGAAATACCCATTCCATCCTTCACAAGTCTTCCTGAACTCCCAAAAGATACAGAAACATCAACGTCTGATGAAGTTCAAAAAATTAAATCAGAAAACGACAGCGAATTTGAAGCTCAAACACGAAACATCGTTCTGCGGCGTGAAAGATGGCTTGAGTGCTTAAGTAACAAATTTCCGAAGACAAGTCTGTATTTTGTAAATAAACCATGTAATAAAATTAACATCGTTTCAGTAGTGTTTTAAAGTAAAGTGTGTAATTAGGTCCTTCCATCCCTATGGATTGCACAGGTATTTCCAACATTATTTAATACAGTTCACAATTTGCCAAGGTCCGTATGTCGGTCCTAGTTTGTTTATTTGAGCGGAAACACCGTCAATCTGAGACAGCTGATTGTATTAGCTCGTGTGTATTAGAAACACTATTAGCCAGCGACTTATGGGGTTTCTAAAGTAAAGCAGATTTTGACGTTTGAAAATTTAATACAAGGAGTGCTACGACTAATGGGATTTCTCGTTGGAATGTGCACCGAAGTGTTAGCAATAAGAATCCGCCATTTTTGGAATATGTTAAATTTGTAACTTATTGGCTTTCTCAAATGACCGATTCAATTGTTCTGGGTACTTGTCATAAGTTTCCTGGGATTAGCATATCAAAACTAAAAGCTGGTATATTTGATAGTCCTTAAATAAGACAACTTATTAAATATCCACAATTTACCACATCAATGAATGAGACTGAATCTAACGCTTGGTGTTCATTTGTTCAAGTAGTACCAAATTTTCTTAGGATTCATAAAGCAGATAATTACATAGAATTACATTCAAATTTTAATATTCTCGTAACATGAGCATAAAAGTTCACTGCCTCCACAACCACCTAGATTGCTTTCCAGAAAATTTAGGTGATTGTAGGGAAGAAAGATTCCATCAGGACATTAAAACTATGGAAGATCGATGTCAAGGACGATGGTATAGCCACATGATGGCCGACTACTGTTGGAGCCTTCAGCGAGACTTCCCTAGTAAACTCCATGCTAGAAAGTCATATAAAAGGTCAATTTTAGGTTATAAGTGACTAATGTGAGTATAAATGTATATGAATCTACTTTTTGTAATAAATACTTAACTCTTTTTTTTTTGTAAATATTGTCTATTTTAAAAACTAGATTTGATGGCTATTTTGGATTATGCACCCAAAAATTACCCAGGAACAGTTAAAAAATCGGTGGAACCAAAATGTCTATTGGCTTGTATAACAGCATACATCAATAAATAATGTAATACGTCAATAAACAGTCATGAGCAATAAACAATGTCATGTCATTAAATAGTGTCATAAGGCTATAAATAGTGTCATAAGTCTATAAATAGTGTCATAAGTCTATAGTGTCATAAGTCTATAGTGTCATAAGTCTATAAATAGTGTCATAAATATAAATAGTTTCATAAGTCTATAAATAGTGTCATAAGTCTATAAATAATGTCATCTCTCATTAGTTGCAACTGTTATTAATGGCATCTGTCATTTTTAACGACCGTCGCCATCAATAATTGGGAAGTGTTAAATCAAAATATAATTTTTACAGGTGGCTCTACTTACACTTTTTTAAACCTTTGTTAGTGGTCATAAAATATGTCATATTGACAGGTTGTTCATTTTTTTTTCATTTCTTTGGAATATTTAATGACCAAATTTACTTATTTTTATTACAAAATTATCATTAATAGAAATTTTCTTTTCGTTTTTTTTTTTTTTCAATATTTTGTGTCAAATAAAAATCATAAAAATTTCACTTTGACAGTTTGCTCCATTTACACTTTTAAAAACGGTGTAAATGGTCATGAAATATAACATATTGACAGTTGCTCAATGTTTTCATTTCTCTCGAATCTTTAATAACATAATTATAACAAAAGAAATTTCACAAAAATGTCACTTTGCTACTTTCGATTGTTTTAGATATCTCTATGTACACTGTAATATTAAAATTTGGATTCAAACAAAAACTAAAACGTAAAAATGTCATCCGTTTACTTTTTTAAACTGTGCAATGATCATAAAATATGTCATATTGACAGACTGGTCAATTTTTATTTCTTTCGATTGATTATTTAATAATTTTAATTTTGTTACAAAATTATCATTATAAGAAGTTTAACTCAAGCAGGTCGCTAAATGTTCTCTTCTTGTTTCTTAACATATTTTTTAGACATCTCTATAAACAATGTATATTTTAAATTTTCGCCATTTTGTCATTTTCTGGACATCCCAATACACAACGTACGTTGAAATTGTAATTCAAACGAAGAAAATTATAAAAATGTCATTTTGACAGGACGCAACATTTTTCTTTTCGCCTTTTTGATATTTTTTAATACATATTTATAAATAATGCATATTAAAATTCATATTAAATCAAAAGAAATCACAAAAATGTCATTTTGACAGGTCGCTAAATTTTCTTTATTGTCTGTTTTGTTTTTTTAGACATATTTAGGAACAATATAATTCACCTGTTTTTATAAAAATCTATGTACAATCTACATTAAAATTGACATTTAAACGTAAAAATCGTAAAAATGTCACTTTGACAGATCGCAAAATTTTCTCTTTTCTAATTTTTAGACATCCCTATTAACAACGTTCATTAAAATTGTTGTTTAAACAAAAAAATCGTAAAAATGTCACTTTGACAAGACGACAAATTTTCTCGTTTCGCCTCTATATACACTCTACATACACTGAAAAAATTGTCATAACGAAAAAAAAAAATTTTTTCTCTTCGTCTTTCAAACGAAAATCAAACGTAAAAATGTCAATTTGACAGGTCTAAATTCATGTCAATGTCACTCTCGCCGTCCTAGATTTTTTGGATAAGAAATTCAACGATTCTTAGAGCTGTTTTCCGATTAAGCCAACCCAAAACAATATTTTTTTTGTGGTGTGATTGTCAACAAAAATTTCAATTTTGAATAATTTTTTTTGATTTTATGCTACCGGTTCAAAAATATGCGTAAAATGTCAAAGAATGTAATAACAAAAAAAAATGGAAATGAATCATGAAAAACGCTGACGAAAAAAATTTACGAATACTTACACAGTCATTTTCATCAAATTGCGCCATTTCCTCACCACCGTCCTCCTTTTCCATACTACCAATAAAAGCAGAAGAAATTTTTAGAAAACTTATTAGTAAGAAGAATCCAATTAAATTATTTTCTACTATTTCTCGTATAAATCTCAACAACCAACACCACTACATACAAAATTAAATTTAAATTATCGACCCATTTTAAACCGCAAATGTAAAACATCAAAATATATTTTGTCGGTCTTCGACATGAGTTGTCATCTATCATTTATATTTGAAAGCATTTACGTGAAACTGATATAAAAAGAAACAATTTTGACATAAAATGAAAAAATACATTAAAAATCCCGAAGATGTTTACGTTTGACATTTTCGGAACAAGTAGAAAAATAAAAATCCTCCCTTAACCTTAACCAAATCAAATTTACACAACGCAAGACCATTTATGAAGTAAATATCTACAGTATTTTCAAATATGAAGATAAAACAAGAATTTACATTGAAAGTCTCATTCAAAGTCGCAAAATGTTCTCATATTGCCTCTTTAACAGGTTTTAGAAATCTCCATAAACAAAGTACTTTAAAATGATTATTTAAATGAAAAAATGTCTCTCTGACAGATCGCTAAATTTTCTCTTTTAGTCTTTGATATTTTCTGGACATCTCTATGAGCAACGTACACTGAAATTGTCATTTAAACGAAAAAAATCGTAATGATGTCATTTTGATAGTTCGCAAAATTTTCTCAAATTGCCTCTTTGATAAGTTTTAGAAATCTCTATAAACAGCGTATATTGAAATTGTCAATTAAAGAAAAACCTCATAAAGATGTCCCTTTAACAGGTGGCAAAATTTTCTCTTTGCGCCTATTTGATATTTCTCAGATATCTTTATTAATAACGTAGACTGCAGTAATTGTCATTTAAACGAAAAAAATCGTTACTTTGACAGGTGGATAAATTGTTTCCTTTTGTATTTTTGGTATTTTCAGGACCTCTCTATTACAAATTACACTGAAATTGTTAATTGAACGAAAAAAATCTTAAAATTTTTATGAAAAATCATTCAAAAGGAAAAAAACAGTAAAAATGTAATTAAGGCAGGTCGCAAAAAATCGTAAAAATGTTACTTTGAGAGGTTACAAAATTTTCTCTTATCGCTTTCATATTTTTGGGACATCTCTATGAACAACATACATTGAAATTGTCATTTAAACGAAAAAAATCGAAAAAACGTCACTTTGACAGGTCTGAACATTTTCTCTTTTCGCCTCCTCGATATTTTTTAAATCTATGAAAAATCATTTAAACCTAAAAAAATTGTAAAAATGTCACTTTGACAGGTTGCCAAATTTTATATTTTCGCCTTTTGATATTTTCCATTACACACCACATACAGCATTAAATTAATAAATGAGCCATTTTGGACAGCAAATGTAAAACTTCAAAAAATATTTGTCGGCCTTTGACAAGAGTCGTCTGTCATTTATATTTGTCAGCATTTACATCAAATTAGATTCTTTTTGTTCATCCAACTGGTGTAGGAATGAGCTACACCAACGGACACTACACTACACCTTCTTCCTGTTGGCGATGTGGATATGGATGTGGATATTTTCTCCACCATTTATTTAGCAACTCAATATGTATATAAGGAATAAGAAGGAAGTAAACTAGGTAAATAAGGCGGTGTTATTGACACTGGTGCACACTGCACCAACAGAGAACAAAAGAATTTATTGATATAAAAAGAAACAATTTTGACGTTTTGTTTTACCAGACAAAATTTTATATTGCATAACATGTAAAGGAACATTAAAGCAGGAGATTTTGACGTTTGACACGGTATTTTGACGTTTGACATTTGCGGAACAAGTAGAAAAATAAAAATCTTCAACCTCAACCAAATTAAATGTACCCAAGATAAGACCATTTTTGAAGTAAACATCGACAGTATTTTCAAATATAAAGATAAAAAAACAAACTGTCAAATTCTCTAAAAAAAAAAAACCTTTTTCCCTTACCTGGTATGAAGATGCTGCAACTGCAGCTGGAAATTATCGACCTGTTCCTGCAACTCATCGTTACTCCTCTGCATCTTCCTGATATTGTTCATGGCGTTATCCAATTCATCCTCAGCAACGGCTAAATCCCGTTTCAACTCCTCCACTCTGCTTCTCAACTTCTTTACTTCGGTCTCGTACTGTTCGGCTCTCCTGACAGCGTGCGCCAGCTCCGTCATTTTGTCCTGCACCATTTTCTTCAACTTGTTCTGCGAGTGCTTCAAATCCGCTATTTCCTGATTAAATAGAAGAAATTTCACAAAAATGTCACTTTGACAGAACGAAAAAATTACCTTTTTCCGCAACTTTCGATATATTTTTTAGACATATCTACGAACAATGAAAAAATCGTAAAAATGTCGCAAAATTTTCTGCATTCCTAGATCGAAAGGCTTACCTTATTTTTATCGACCAATTCCTGTTGGAGATGCCTGATTTCGGCGTCCGAATTCGTCACCGGCCGACCCTTGCGCTCTATCCGCTCCTGCATGTCCCTGAGTTCACTGCGTAGCTTCTTGTTGTCTCTTTCTATCGCTAATTTCTCCGTTTCCAATCGTTCTCGCTTACCCCATTCGGCCGCGTTTTCGGCCTGCAGCCTTTCCAACTAAAATCATCCTGTATAAACGATTTATGGAGCAGAACTATCGAAACTTACCTCAGCCCTTAAATCGTTCAATCTTTTATCCATTCCTTCCCTATTACTCGCCTCGTCTTGTAAATCGCATTTGATCGACTGCAGTTCTTTTTGATGTTGATCCTGCAACATCAGGATATCCCGCATCGTATCCTGTCGAGATTCCTTTAATTCGTCGCACTTATCCTTCGCTTCTTGCAGCTCTGTGTTCAGTCTTTCGATGTTGCGATGGAGGTGCGATTTCTCGCTAAAATTATAATAAGATTTCTACAGATGAAATTTAAAAAAATAGAAAGGCCGACAATAAAAGAACGAAAACAAAAGATCGACAAATGTTTTGAATTTTTTGTTTTCGATTTATTGAATTTCAGTCTTTTGTTTTCGATCTATATGGTAGGAAAAAATCTAAACACAAGAGATAGAAAACAAAAAATCGATAGATTTCATATAAATAAGAATTTCCTTGGTTTAGGTCATATTATTTTTATTTTTTATAATTTAAGCACAAGCCAGAAAATTATCCTTATTTTTTATTTTTTTTTTATTTTCTAAATTTGGTGTCATCGGCATCGACTACTGAGGCCATTAGCCTCGTGTTATGTGTAGGCTTTGTTACTATTTCCCAGCGCCACTTTAGGAACAGCACTGTTAATTAGAACCCAACAGTGAATGGTCGAGTGAGGAATCCTACCAAGGCATCAGAATTAATTTTAAATAATTAAATTAAATGAAAAAATTCCGGCCGTGGGATTCGAACCTGGGACCCTTGGATCCACAGGCACCACTGAGCCACCCGCCCCCTAATAAAAATTATCCTTATTAAAAAAACAAAAAACAAAAAAAAAAGAAGGAACATGTATTGGATTTTGTGTTTTCGATTTATTGTATTTCAGTCTTTTATTTTCGATCTTTTTGCTAGACCTCTACGAAAAAGATCTAGACACAAAAGATCGATCGATTATATTTTTTATGTTTTCGATATTTTGTGTTTTCGAACTTGCACTTATTCAAATCTTTATGACTGCTAAAACTTGATTCGAAATATAAAAAAATATTTTTAATTTATCGTTAAAGTTGATACTTTAATTAGTTCAATCATTACATACTTTTTTCTAAAATGATAATACGATTATAGGAATAGTTCGAAATACAAAAGATCGAGACATAAAAGAATGATCATTTGTATTTTTATATTTTTGTTTTCGATTTTACATGCACTCAAAGCTTTGACTGCTAAAAATTGATTCAAAATAAAAAAAATCATTTTTAACTCATACTGAAAGTCAATACTTTAAAAAAATTGACACACGCTTCTGTGATTAATACGTTCAATCATTGAGCACGTTTTTTTTTGTCCAAAAATGATAATACGACTCTAAGAAACAGATCGAAATACAAAAGATCGATTATGTTTTTATATTTTTTGTTTTCGATCTTTTGCGTTTTCGATTTTATGCTGTACTTGACGGACTTCTATTTTTTTTTATAAAAACACCGCATTAATAAGGAATAAAATCAAAATGGCGTAATTTTAGCTGCATTGGAAAAACTTACATGAAGAAAAATTCAATATCTAGTAAACTGCGCGACTTACGAAAAAAAAAAGCCATAACCTTTTTTGTAGGTTATTAAATTTCCTATGTTTGTCGTTCTAAACTTATTTTCTAAAATTATTATTTCACAAGTTACAGCGAGTTACAACTTTCAGTAAATTTAAAATGGATTCGCTTTTTAATAAAAATACTGCATTTTTTTCAGTTTAAATACAAAATGGCGTAATTATAGCTGCATTGGATAAACTAACATAAAAAAATTCTATATCTAGTAAACTGCGCGTCTTATTAAATTTCCTATCTTTTTTGTTGAGCACAAAATTAATTTTTGCGAGTCACAGCACTTTAAATGCTTAAAAACGATACGTTCAAAAATATT
Organism: Psylliodes chrysocephalus; assembly: GCA_927349885.1. Classification (NCBI taxonomy): domain Eukaryota; kingdom Metazoa; phylum Arthropoda; class Insecta; order Coleoptera; family Chrysomelidae; genus Psylliodes; species Psylliodes chrysocephalus. The sequence continues at coordinate 14,351,086 of OV651819.1, forward strand.
TATTGCTATAACAAACATTTTTGATTCGTATCAAATTCATCAAAAACTAATAAAATAGTATGCACACTTACTCTCTTTCTATCTGTAAAGTCTTTGTAGCCTCTTCTAACCTCAATTGCAGCATCGACAACTTTTGAAGAACGTACTCCTCTTCGAAATCGCCCCTTTCCCCACCCATTTTCTCCGTTCCATTTATTTCCACCTCGCCAGTTTCGCTTCTTTTATCTCCGCAAGGCTTCGGAACAGCTCCTTGGAGAACATACTCCTCTATGGTGCTGTCGAAGCTCTGTTCAACGGTACTGTCGCATTCTGGGTTCGATTGCGACGAACAAACTCCATTTTCACGCTCTTTCGTCGGCGAGCTGTGGCTGAACACGAAATCTTTGAGGGGGTCGTCGCTCAAAGCCTCTAATATGTGCGTATCGAACTGACCGGCGTGCTTGAGAAGCAGAATGTGGATTTTTTCTATTTCTTTTTTAAGTTGATCGTTCTAAAAGTCAATAGTTCGAAACTTAAACTTCTAGGACTATATTGGATTATTCAGTAAAAAATTTTCATCCTTTAAATGTATTTGTGAGTGTGAGGTTAGTGGGAAGAGGACATGCCAAAAGGAAACATTAACTTCTTAATTTGCCGACGTTTCAATTAAAATCCCATGTAGTGTACAAAATTTACTGTGAAGGCTGTGAAAATGCTACATTGGTATTACAAAACAATATCTTAAACAGAATATACCATCATAAATATGACTGTCGGGGAAAAAAAAAGAAAATAAGGTAGAAAAGACCGCATTAGATTTACATCATTTTAATCAATCGCACAAATTTGAATTTGACAACGTTAAAATTGTTGATAAAGAATCCAATTATTACAAAAGAACAATTAGTGAAATGATACACATATCTCTAAACGACACAGTAAATTTAAGAATGGATACTGCCAATTTAAGTATTTGCTATCGTAACCTATTCAATATATACAAGTCCTAATGAACCGGACTAAAACAATAAGCCGTTAAAATACTAACTATACCTACCGTACTATTAAATAAAAAACATACAAATGAATTTCTTCGTCCACCTACAATTTTACCTGTCACAATATTTTGATTAATTTTATCATCATTTTAAGATATCTGTGTGTAAATGTTACTGTTAGTATTTGATTTTATTTATGTCGCACCTTTAATCATAAAGTGGCACAACTTAAAAATGCTAGTTTCGTAGAATCTGCCATAAACTGTTTTATATTTGGAGCTGTCTTAGTATATTTAAACTTTGAGAAAATTTACGAATAATTATGAATAAATGAATGATAAGAAAAGGTTAAGCAATATTTTAAAGATGTATGTATGATTTAGTTTTATTTTAAAGAAGGAAGAAAAATAGTTTTACTATTGGTAAGAAAAAAATTCACAATTATGTCACTTTTGCAATAAAAAGAATATGTATCAATACGAAATGTGTCAATTTATGACTAAAAATTGCATAACGATTTTAGTATTATTTTGGAATAGTTCTTTTCTTGGATTATATTACAAACATTTTTCAAGTAACAAAGCAAAAAATGTCTCTTTAGAAGCAAATTTGCAAAGAATGCTATTTTAAACCCTATCACTATTGGCACACAACTAACATTATGTCGCTTTAGGTCTAGAACACCTCTCAAAATCCTATAGACTAAACTGGCGCAAATATAAATCTGCACTTACTGGCTGACTATTTCAACGTAGGTCGGAGTTACCTCAATAGATCGCACTATTTTGGATCGTTTTATTACCGAAACTCAAAATCTCAAAATTTTGATTTATGTCACTTTATGATTAAAGGTGCGATGTATTGTTCTAACTGTTTTAACTGTTTCGGCAAATTCCACATATGCCATGTGACTTGCATTAATTAATTTATTTAATAAGGTAAGATTTTTAGCAGGGTTCGAAAATATCATGATATTTATATAAATATCATATCACATGATATATATTCGGATATATATCCGATATATATCATTTTTAAAATTTAATTATTTAATTAAAAAACAGTATTGTTTCTTGCACAAACTATATTTTAAATTTTAACACAAACATTAACAAAAACCCTTATTCTAAACAACAAAACCGTTTATTCTAACTCAAATTAAAATGAAAAACAAAAGTAATTAATAAAATAAACAGATTTTAACATTATTTTATTAACATTAATATTTTAACACAAACACATAAACCGCTACTTATTATACTTTTATACAGGGGCGTATTGAGACATTTTCGGATGTTCAGAATGGAGGAAAACATTTTTAATTTAATAAATAAAATTATCGAAAATATCGGATATATATCAAGGTATAAATATCATGATATATATCCTCCGAACCCTGGTTTTTAGTTTTTATTTCTCCTTGTTTTTATGTTTATATTGATTTGTTAATTCTCTCATGCTAACAATGATTGTTTTATTGAAATAACAATAACCATTTACTTTGTATATATACCTATATACCATTTATAATATTGACACCTATGTAAATCTCAATTTTTTATTAAAACCTATTATGTATTTTCAACCTTGAAAAAGACGAAAAATAAACGTCGAAACGTCGGCAAATTAAGAAGTTAATGTTTCCTTTTGGCATATCCTCTTCTAACCTCACACTCACAACTATATTGGATATTAAAGATTGTTTATTAAATGGTTGATTGAGTGAATAACATATGTTTGTTTGGGTTCTTAGAAAATACAATGAGACTGTCAGAGGACTAGTTGACCAGTGGACATCTTAAAAGTTGTATGCGACAAATAATTTGCTACTCAACTGTTCTAATGGATCTCTTGACCTTTTGCAAAAAAAATTAAAGAAACACGAGCAAACCCATGTTTGATGAATGATTAAAACTATAATTGACTGAATTACTTTTACTATAAACATTATATTATCAAGTTAACAAAATTAAAACGTTTGTCTTTTTTTTAGATAGAACTGGTATAATAATAAAATCAGAAGTAAGAATTAAAAAAAACTAAAGGTTCTAATTTTCTATGTGTAACAATGGTTGCCTAACAGCAAGTAGTAAAACACCGAACAGCTGTCTGTAACAATGGTTACCTAGCGGTAGGCACTAAAAGCACTGAACAAAGATAATGAAGAAATTAGATTTAAACATACCTGGAGTTCTAGTTCATCTTTGTCCCTCTTAAAGCCGTTAGTTTCTTTGAGAACAGTTTCTAATTTGGTGCGCAATTGTTTACATTCTTCTCTAGCTTTGTTACGTTCATTTCGGACTTTGCTCCATTTTTCCCGCCAATTGGCTGTACAGTCGGACCACCATCTCATGGTTTTTTCCATTTGAGCCGCCCTACCTTTGGCTTCTTCCAGTTCTCTTTGACGCAAGGCCTAATATAGATATTAACTTTTATTATAAAAAATTAAATAACGTCACAATTCAACCTAATACATCTTATAATATTCCTCACATTTCTGAATTTCAAGCGTTCTGACAATGAATTTACATTACTAGAATGAGATTGATTTAATAAAGTTGTTAGATACAGGTATTTCTTTTCCAACCAAGCTCAAACAAAACGAAAATATTTGATAAAATGATAAAATTTATACACAATCTAAAACTAATATAGAATATATTAATTCATTAACCTTCATTACAAAAAAAAATACACAAGGCAAGTTGTACAGACCTGTATTACAGTTTTATTGAGAAATTCCCTAATAGAGCATGGTGGAAAAATACAGGTGAAGCGGTTAGCGGTAAGAAATTCGATCAGTCTTGCGCATGACGTCACTTTCGAAGCAGATTTTTATTATGCCTATTAGTGGATTTTATTTGTTGCACTAGGAGTAAGATTTCTGCACTAATCGCATTTGAATTGTTCAGTGTGGCTTCAAATGTTTGACTGCAGCACACGTATAGCATATACTTTTGACGAGTATGACAGTTCGAATACAGTGCAACAAATAAAATCCACTATATGTTGTAATGAAGTCAATTTTCCTCAATCAATTTATTTTCATTTTCCATTTTTAATAAATATTAAACGCGGAATGAAGTCAATTTTCCTCAATCAGTTTATTTTCATTTTTCATTTTTAATAAATATTAAACACGATTGAACTGCTGGTTCTAAGTTGATTTACATGCGCGAACGCCGATCGAGAATCGTGCGCGGTGGGTCTGAGTCTAAGTGGGATTGCTATTGGGAGAGGGAATCTACAGTGGGTAAAGGAGACCCGAGATGCGATTAAAATTATGAGTTCCATATAATTTTTGGTTGACAAAAGCAGTCGACTCTAATAAGCCGCATTAGAAATCAAATCACCGTCGATATTTTTTCCTTTTTCCGAGTATTTACAAATCCGTAAGGTAAAAAACCTTGTTCCGCTTTTTACGTTGGATATTGACTCCGTATATCATTTTAAAAACCGAATTAGCTTGTAGGAATAGGAATATTTTCAAATAGTGTTTAGTTAAAAGAATTAATTTGATTTAAATAATAAATAATAGAATTTGTTTCTTAGCAAATGATACCGTTTCTTTTGTTTTTATAAATAGGGTTTAGTTAAAAGAATTAATTTGATTTAAATAATAAATAATAGAATTTGTTTCTTAGCAAATGATACCGTTTCTTTTGTTTTTATAAATAGGGTTTAGTTAAAAGATTTAATTTGATTTAACTAATAAATATTAGAAATTGTTTCTTGGTAAAATATTACCGTTTTTTTTTTATAGTTAGTGTTTAGATAAAATATTTAGTTTGATTTCCTTAATAAACATTTGAATTTATTTCTTGACAGATATCATACCGTTTCTTTAAAAAGGGATAGAATTTGAATTAGATATTAAATGATAGGATTTAATTCTGTAATATTGTAAAACCGGGGATTTTAGACTTCTGATCTTTAGTCTGTATTTAGAAATTATTTTTTTCTTTTGATAGGTTAAATCGGGAATTAAATTTGATTTAATTGATAAATACTTTTGTTTAGTAAGTACCGCGTTGTAATTAAGTTGGAAATATTTATAAACGGAGTTTTCGAGGAGACGTTTTCCCTCTTTTAATAGTTTGTTTATTCCTTTACCGTATATTTGAATTATCTTAAATAGCATCCTGTCATTGTCTGAACGGACTCGTGATGACGATCAGTTCACCCTTGGAGTAGGTGCTATCCGCGTTATAATTTTTTTTTGTTAATCTGTAAACTGCGAATTTTGAATAATTTTAAATAGTATCCTGTCCTGTTTGAACGGGCTCGTGATGACGATCAGTTCATTCTTGGAGTAGGTACTATCCGCGTTAGTAAATTTTCTTCCCTCCGATAATAATTTGTTTTTCTCTTTTACCGTCAATTTAAATAACTTTAAATAGTATCCTGTCCCTGTCTCAACGGAATCGTGATGACGATCATTTCATTCTTGGACTAGGTGCTATCCGCGTTAGTTTTCTTTTCCCCTTTATATTCTTCATTTTTTTCGTGCAAACTGCAACTTGCAGAATTCAAAAATAGCTTCATTACCCTGTCTGAGGAGGCTCGTGATGACGATCAGCTCATTCTGGGATAATAGGCTACCCCGGGTATAAATTTATTTTTATTTTCTTTCCGTGTAGTTACTATAAGTAATTCTTTCGCGTCCCTGTCTCCTCGCACTCTCTTCAACCGTTTGGCTAATTTTTCTTCACCTAAATAGCAAAATACCTACATTTTAGTTTAATTCCCAATACCGCGGTTAAACAGTTATTTACCGAGTAAATAGCCACTGCGACCGGAACGTACATTTTATTTTAATTTAATTTTGACGTCTGATTGAGACTAGTCGCGAATCACTACCGTCCGTTTTGTTTCTTTTTTTTTTATTATTCAGGGTTATATTGACTATCACCGCAACTGGGGTGGGCGTTGAAATATTTAATTTCTTTTTTTTTTGTTGTTGTAAATAGTTAATCACAATATATGTGTCAATGTTAACTTGCCGTATTACTGGTTAATAATTCCCTACTTTATTTCCCCGTTATATTTCAGCTAGTGACAAATTCTGTACCAGCCCAAGCAACGATTAAAGCCCGTTACTTGTGGCCTACTATTACCTGTGTTTAAGTGACCTTTGACCCCTGGAATTTTTCATCTCCATCTGTAGCTACCCGAGTACTTTCGACGCCGTTTCGAGTTTGTGGAGTAAACCATTACCAAAAATCTGGCGCTCGAGAACCGCCCGTAACCAGCGTCATTCGTAAGGAACCGTTTTCTCTGTGGCGAGAAAACCCCTTACAATGTCTTCAATGTTAAAAAGCGAAATATTAAGTTATTTAAATATTTCCCTGATAGTGCTTAAAACTTCATAGTTTTATTTATCTTAAAATTTAATATTATTTCTATACATGAAGATGTCTTTTTAGTAATTATTGGTACGTATTATTCAATTAATTTCTTAATTAAATTGATAGTGTAATTGATATAAAGTTAAGTCATATTTTTGCTGTATTATAAGATAAACTGGCAGAAATTTAAAACCAACAGCAGTTTCAACTGAAAATCTCAGAGTTGAAAAAAGGACAATTGTCTACAGAAAGTGACGATAAATTAATAAGGCAGACAATAAGACATCCACAAACCTTTCCGGATAGCTTTGTTATGTGATTTATCTAAATATATATTTTCAGTTTTACAATGATTATATAGAACTAGGAAATAAAAGAGTAACATCTTGACAATCATTAAACAAAGCCAGTGCAGTTTGTAGGCGGCCGTGACAATAACGATGTTGACGTCATAAAACCTGCGCATCGCTTCACCTATATTTCTTACACCATGGTAATAGAGTAAAAATAGCTTTTTTGTAGGTATATTTTAACTTTTTTTTAAGCTATTGCATAGCTTTTATCGCGGCGACCGAATCAAGAAATTCCGTAACGAAAATAAACCTAACACCCTCCCACTCCGACCGGCACAGCGGTGCGGCGTTGAAAGCCGTGGAAGGTTTTATCCGAAGCGAAGTTAAATATACCTGTGCGGACTGGAACGTTTATGCAATACCAGAACTAGAAGAGCTTTCTCTGGCTTCTAATAAATTGGTATCACAAATGTTCCCGGCTAGCGTAAATATTAGATATTAATTTTTTTTGCAAGATTTATAAAATATTAATTTTTATTTTATCAGTGTTAACTATTTCATTATTAAGCTATTGCATAGATTTTATCGCGGGCTTTGAGCGCGGCGACCGAATTAAGAAATTCCGTAACGAAAATAAACCTAACACCTTCGAAAAATGAGTCCAGGATCCGTAAGTAGGGTCGACCTTCATCCATCTGTTTAATGGATAAAAGTTTTTTTTTATTAGATAAAATGTTTTTAAATATACCGCAAATGGGTTGCCTAAGAAAATACGGTCACGGCCATTTTTTGCTTTTCTCTCTGTATACAGATAAGAAAAGTATAAAAATCATGATAAAAGTTACTTATGATGTCATTCTCTATTATTTTGTTCCTATACATGATTTCCCTAAAATGGACCTAATTCGAGATATTTGAGGAAAAATGCAAATTTCGAATTTTAAAGACAACTCAAAAACGGATAAGGAGAAAAGCACCAAATTTTAAACTTAAGCTTTAATCTATCCTGCGGTGAGCTGATTAAAGTTTGGGCATAGTCGAATCATCTGGGGAAGACTTTACAGGGTGTTGTTTTTTTTATTTTAAGAAAATAAATAGTCTGGACCGTATTTTCTTAGGCAACCCTTTTGCAGTATATTTTTAAACATATTTTATTTATTAAAAAGAAACTTTCATCAATTAAACGGATGGGTGAAGGTCGACCTTACTTCGGATCTTAGACTAAATCGTAAAATCGAAAAATCAAAAAATTGAAAAATCGAAAAAGAAATTCCGTAACGAAAATAAACCTAACAGCCCCTACTCCGACCGACACAGCGGTTCGGCGTTAAAAGCCGTGCATCGTCTAACGTCGTTTCAGTTCGGCAGACTTTGGCATGGTGTTTGTGTGCGTGCGACTAGACGTATGCATGTAGACTAGCTGCTAACTACTCATAACTGATTCTATCTCTTTTAGACACAATTTCGGAAAAATTGAATTTGAAAATGAATAATGATCCACAAGAATCCACAACAAAATATTGGACCACCATTGACGCGGTATTTTCCAGATATTTAGAGGATATCAAGTCTCAAACTTATGTTTCTAATTTCAGTTACCATAAACCTATACTTTCAATGATAAAAATTCCAAGCAAATGTCCATTGTGCCTGTCTAAAATTTGATAATCTGGTATTGTAAGATCAATCATACTAGCAATCGATTGGATACTGTCTATGTAAAAGTTATTAAGAGCATTTGGTATGTCAAAAATATTTTTTATAATAACATTATTTTCTAGTTCAAGTTGAATTAAGTTATTCAACTTATTATTTTTTGGAATCAGACATTCAAGATATTTCCACATTTCCTTTGAATTTCCCCTTCGTAAATTTTTTTTGTATGTGTTTACTTTTTTCTGTTCTAATTAGCCCTATTTCTATGCAGTTTGTATTCATTCCAATTATTTTCTGTTTTTCTTGTGAATAATTTTTATATGCAAGGTCTCTGTGGCAGCTTTTACATTTTCATTCCACCATTTTTTGTATTTATGAAATATTTTTATTAGTTTTTTTTGGCGCTACAGAATCTACTGCGTTTAAAAATTTGTTACAAAATTATCATATTTTGCATTAATGTCATAAATATGATAGTTCCATGCTAATGTTGAAAGTTTTTTATTAATTAAATCAAAATTTAAGTCCTTACCTCTGCTTTCAATTTTAAAAACAGATCACCCATCACTATTTAATAGCACATTTGTTAAAAACATAAAATGATCTGAAATTCTTGGTGTTTTGATAACCTCAGCTGAAACTGAGTCATTAATTGTTATAACTAAATCTATTAGTGTACCTCCACCACTTCTATTTGGTCTTGTGCATTCTGTAACAATATTTTTTAATCCAGTATCTATCAAAAAATCACTTAATTTCGCACTGTAAGTGTTTTTAGTTAACAGGTCAATATTAAAATCTCCAGAAACAATAACTATTTGAGAATTATCACATAAATTTTCTTCAGCCTAAAAAATTTATACAGCTACTGCTAGGTGACCTATATAAAGAAACAATTAAAAAAAAATTATTTCCTAATATTACCATCACAGAAACAACCCAACAAATTTTTGAAATACAAAATTTAAAATATTTTAAAACCTTCAGTTCACTTTTTACATAAATTAAAGCACCCCCTATTTAATGAAAGCAAACAGTTTGAAGTACTTTTTTGATAAACATAAAAACTACAGAAAAGTATGAAAAAATATGTACTTACATTCATTTGCTTGTGGTATATATAAAACTGAAACTCTTATTTTAAAAGTTAGCCTACTTGGATATTGTGTTAATAAAACCCAGTGAGTTTCTTCATTCATAGTACTTAATTGTGATGGATAAAAGAACAGTTTTGATGAATGTTGGATGGCATTGATAAATATTAGAAAACGCCTTATCATGGTCCTATGATAAGGCGTTTTCTAATATTCATCAATGCCATCCAACATTCATCAAAACTGTTCTTTTATCCATCAAAATTAAGTACTATGAATGAAGAAACTCACTGGGACAGTTTAAAAGTTGTATGAGACAAATAATTTAGTATTCAACTGTTCCATTGAAGTTCAGACAGCTTGCCTCAAATTTTAAATAATACCCAAATAAAGCTAAAAAGTCCCAGTAATAAAATAATTGATACAGTAACAAATCATAACCCCACCTACCTCTACTACTATTAAAATAATTCCAAAGGCATCAGAAGTTCACCAATGTTTTGTACACACTACTAGATCAGCAACATTAAATATACAGGTTTATTTAGTTAAAATTGTAGGTAATTAGAGTTGTCTAATTTTATCTAATATTTCATTCATCACTTCAATAGCTGGATTGATTTATATCCATGTCAAAGTAGTAAATTAGTTTTTTTGGGTACAGAGTAGAAAAACAGTATCAAAATGTATAAACCAGCTGGCATAGTTTTTTCGGTCTCTTTGACCAGCAAAAATACGAACCAGCAACATGAAAGCAGTTTTATTATTGTTCCTGGTTTTTCAAAGTGAACTACATTTGCAGTTCTCTTGTGTCTACATTATTAGGTAAGGTTAAAAGACTTAAATTTTGCTATATAAGAAATGTATATGTATTTATATTTGCTACCTTTAACTAACCACTTCTGTAATTTTAATTAAACTGTTGTATTTTTGTATATCCTTTATAAATTTATAAATTGTAACACTGAATTTTTCACTTTATTAGATTTAGGTTTTCACCTACCTTCATCAAATAAATGATTGTCTCTCGATTCGTATCTTTTGTTAGTGTGAATGCAGTGTGCACTAAAAATTATACCTATATTTTGATAGAGACATATTTATTAGCAGAAACACAAGACTTAAAAGACCTAAAAACTACATTTAGAGTCTTGGTATTTAAGGATTTGTCTAAAACAGCAATTAAGTATGTACATTGTTTAAAATTTGTTAAATGCTCTACGGGGCTAAAAGTGTGGTTATAATGCCTGTAAGGATGAGTATTATATTGTAGAAATAAGTTAATTTTGAAGTAATATTATTGGCAAAAATTTAATTGTACTTATGTCAATAAGTGATAAATGAGTGTTTTACGAATAATACATTATTGATCAATTATAGAAAATTCATTTTCATTTGTAAAAGTGATTTAAATTGAAATTTAGGTTTGATAGAAAGGACTCCTAACCTTAGATTTCTTAATATCAGCAAGTTTAATTGAATATACATGTTATAACTGTATACTATCAATTATCGCTTAATGTTAAACATTCCTTCTTGATATTTACAATAAAACAAGCTGAATAACTGATCTTTATTCCAGTTTTAAAACAGTTTGGGTTTTCAGTTTTTTTTATTTGAATATCAACAGGTATTTAATTGTTACAAACGAATTCTATTAAAAATAAGTCAATTTACGTATTGTATTATCGAATAATTGTAATAGTTTTACCTCGTTTGCTTCCCATTCTGAACTATCAGCGATTCTAGAACTTGTTATGGATGCTGTATCATGATCTCTAGGGTGTTGGCGTCTACTTGAAGTTCCACTAGTGCTATTTTGCGCCATTTTTTTACGAAATACGCATCCTTTATTTAATGTATACACTGATTTATTTAAATTTTAAGCTAATTTTAATACAAAAATTGTTTATTTGGTTAACCAAGCGTCCAAATCTCAAATTTGTCACCCACCGACTGAGACTGACACTAATGACAGAAGACAGATGATTTTGATGATCAATGATGGTTCTAGTTACTTTTGCATTTTCCGACCAGTGTTACCGCTGCCGTTTCGTTGTTAATCGAGTGTAGTTCGGGTTGCCTAAGTAGTAGATTGTGAAATATTAATACGGAAATTGGATATTTTTTAAATCTATAATGCGCTAGTTCAGTGTGATGTCATTTTGGTTCCACTGACATTTAATTCTAACCAAACTTTTAACAAAAACATCAATAAATTTGACATATACGTTTTTACTGTTTTTAGTTTATTTCTAAATATGGTTTACAGGTCATAAAAAATATTTTAAAGGTATGTAATTGGTAACTAAGCGATTGTATATTTGACGCATGTTATCTACTTACTTTAGGAATATATTTATAAAAGTGAAAAAACGATATAATTTAGGTAAACAAAACGCACTCAAAAAATCTACTGTCACTTTAATTGTCAGTGGAACCATAATTACATCATCACTGAACTAGCGTATTATCATTAAACATAAGGTATCTAAATTAAAGTAATTAAATGTTAATACAATACTCTTAATACGTAACAGTTTATATTTATTAATAAAATAAATATCTGTTGAATATTTCGCAAAATATAATGAAAGATATGAGGCATTTTAAGTATATTTTACTCTTGGGGTTGTAAAATGTAATAAAAAAAATAGTTTTTGGCTGTTTCCATTTGTAAAAATTTACTATATTATACTATTAACCTACTTTCAGTAGATATAACTTAATTCAGTACCAAATAATACTCCAAGGGTTTTAAATGTAATTTCATAAGATGGTTAGGATTAGTTTTTAGATTTTGTACCTATTAGCATCTCATTATTTTAAAACAGGTTTGTGATTATAAAACAAAATTTGTCCATGGCGAGGTTTAAAAAAATATAACTTTTATTACCTTTGCCTACTATCCTACTAATAATTATTGTTTTATTGAATTAATCTTATTAGTTGGTTGAAAATTACAAGAAAATCTTCTACTTTTGAACAGGTTTCTACAGTTGACCTCCATTTTCGTATTAATTGTTATATTAACCTGAAGAACTTGCAACAATGGACTCGACAAGTGAAGAATTGAAAACTGAAGCCAAGTTCAAGGTTGTTTTACTAAAAACCTACCTCGATGCTAAAAACTGTACCGACACAGTCACGTATAACCATTTCTTCATATTCCTTTGACATGAAAAGATACTCATAGTACTGAAAAGTTAGTTTTATAAATATTTATTTCCGTCATTATATTTATTTTGAAGTAGGTATACCTTATGAATAATTGGTCCGACAGTAAATTGAAAGTTAAGTATAGTGACTTGAATTTACAAATTACGATAAGTAAGGCAACTAGTTTATTAATGGTGCCTATCTGACGTAAGGAACATAGACGTACCGATTTGCTTTTTGGAATGGGTTTCTACGTAATATTGGAGATTTTTAATTTAGAATAACAATAACACTTATAACCCAACACACATTTTGGTTCGGGGAAATAATGTCCCAGTATCTGTCTGCCTCCAATTATAATGATGGCCTTTTAATTTTTTCTTCAAAGGGTCGGCATATATAGGTCACTACTGCCAGATCCGGCGGAAGGGCCGAGCGACCCAGGCGGCTGTCCAGGGCGTCTAATTCAAGAGGCGCAAAGAGCGCACCATCGACCAAAATTAATAAAAATTTATAAAATAATAAAATTAATAAAAATTAATAAAAATTAATAAAAATTAATAAAAATTAATAAAAATTAATAAAAATAATAAAAATTAATAAAAATTAATAAAAATTAATAAAATTATAAAATTAATAAAAATTAATAAAAATTAATAAAAATTAATAAAAATTAATAAAAATAATAAAAATTAATAAAAATTAATAAAAATTAATAAAAATTAATAAAAATTAATAAAAATTAATAAAAATTAATAAAAATTAATAAAAATTAATAAAAATTAATAAAAATTAATAAAATTAATAAAAATTAATAAAAATTAATAAAAATTAATAACAATTAATAAAAATTAATAAAAATTAATAAAAATTAATAAAAATTAATAAAAATTAATAAAAATAATAAAAATTAATAAAAATTAATAAAAATTAATAAAAATTAATAAAAATTAATAACAATTAATAAAAATTAATAAAAATTATAAAAATAATAAAATTAATAAAAATTAATAAAATTAATAAAAATTAATAAAATTAATAAAAATTAATAAAAATTAATAAAAATTAATAAAAATTAATAAAAATTAATAAAAATTAATAAAAATTAATAAAAATTAATAAAAATTAATAAAAATTAATAAAAATTAATAAAAATTAATAAAAATTAATAAAAATTAATAAAAATTAATAAAAATTAATAAAAATTAATAAAAATTAATAAAAATTAATAAAAATTAATAAAAATTAATAAAAATTATAAAAATTAATAAAAATTAATAAAAATTAATAAAAATTAATAAAAATTAATAAAAATTAATAAAAATTAATAAAATTAATAAAAATTAATAAAAATTAATAAAAATTAATAAAAATTAATAAAAATTAATAAAAATTAATAAAAATTAATAAAAATTAATAAAAATTAATAAAAATTAATAAAAATTAATAAAAATTAATAAAAATTAATAAAAATTAATAAAAATTAATAAAAATTAATAAAAATTAATAAAAATTAATAAAAATTAATAAAAATTAATAAAAATTAATAAAAATTAATAAAAATTAATAAAATTAATAAAAATTAATAAAAATTAATAAAAATTAATAAAAATTAATAAAAATTAATAAAATTAATAAAAATTAATAAAAATTAATAAAAATTAATAAAAATTAATAAAAATTAATAAAAATTAATAAAAATTAATAAAAATTAATAAAAATTAATAAAAATTAATAAAAATTAATAAAAATTAATAAAAATTAATAAAAATTAATAAAAATTAATAAAAATTAATAAAAATTAATAAAAATTAATAAAAATTAATAAAAATTAATAAAAATTAATAAAAATTAATAAAAATTAATAAAAATTAATAAAAATTAATAAAAATTAATAAAAATTAATAAAAATTAATAAAATTAATAAAAATTAATAAAAATTAATAAAAATTAATAAAATTAATAAAAATTAATAAAAATTAATAAAAATTAATAAAAATTAATAAAAATTAATAAAAATTAATAAAAATTAATAAAAATTAATAAAAATTAATAAAAATTAATAAAAATTAATAAAAATTAATAAAATTAATAAAAATTAATAAAAATTAATAAAAATTAATAAAAATTAATAAAAATTATAAAAATTAATAAAAATTAATAAAAATTAATAAAATTAATAAAAATTAATAAAAATTAATAAAAATTAATAAAAATTAATAAAATTAATAAAAATTAATAAAAATTAATAAAAATTAATAAAAATTAATAAAAATTAATAAAAATTAATAAAAATTAATAAAAATTAATAAAAATTAATAAAAATTAATAAAAATTAATAAAATTAATAAAATTAATAAAAATTAATAAAAATTAATAAAAATTAATAAAAATTAATAAAAATTAATAAATAATAAAATTAATAAAAATTAATAAAAATTAATAAAAATTAATAAAAATTAATAAAAATTAATAAAAATTAATAAAAATTAATAAAAATTAATAAAAATTAATAAAAATTAATAAAAATTAATAAAAATTAATAAAAATTAATAAAAATTAATAAAAATTAATAAAAATTAATAAAAATTAATAAAAATTAATAAAAATTAATAAAAATTAATAAAAATTAATAAAAATTAATAAAAATTAATAAAAATTAATAAAAATTAATAAAAATTAATAAAATTAATAAAAATTAATAAAAATTAATAAAAATTAATAAAAATTAATAAAAATTAATAAAAATTAATAAAAATTAATAAAAATTAATAAAAATTAATAAAATTAATAAAAATTAATAAAAATTAATAAAAATTAATAAAAATTAATAAAAATTAATAAAAATTAATAAAAATTAATAAAAATTAATAAAAATTAATAAAAATTAATAAAAATTAATAAAAATTAATAAAAATTAATAAAAATTAATAAAAATTAATAAAAATTAATAAAAATTAATAAAATTAATAAAAATTAATAAAAATTAATAAAAATTAATAAAAATTAATAAAAATTAATAAAAATTAATAAAAATTAATAAAAATTATTAAAAATTATTAAAAATTAATAAAAAATAATAAAAATTATTAAAAATAAATGTTTTCTGTCTCTTTGTTCTCTACTTCCTCTACGATCACCTGCTCTCTACACTTGAGAGGCAATAAGTTACACCTGAAAATCATATAATTTATATTAATATGTATGACACTTCGATAAAACTAATTTGAACTACTGGCACTACTACTCTTTATATTATAAATAAATATTGTTTTTTGAATTATAATAAAGTATTATTTGTTTTTTTTTTGTCGTTTATAACCCTATCTTTGTATCATAAATAAATTCATACCTAAAAACAGAAATTAAAAAAAAAAATTTTTTGCAAATCTGGTATAATATTGTAGATAGCGACATCGGTCTGGTAGCGAAGGGGTTTTAACAGTCAATTAATAATTGATTATTCATCATAAAACAATTTAAGACAACGGTCGTTTAAAAGCGATAACTTATCGGGACAAAAAAAACCACGTCAAAATGTATTGGAAGTATTTATTTTTAATATATTTCAGACAATGTAAATTCACATTGACAATTGCATGTACAAAAAAATGTTGTTTGTATTTCGTGTATAAAATTCGTGTTTTCATGGCACATTCGAGAGAGAAACACTTTCATGTGCCATTAAAAAAACACTCATTTTGCGCACTTAATACAAAAATAACTATTTTTTCTTTGTATTTGTATAATTTATATCAACAGAGCGCTATAGGCTATTTTTATATATTTGGTCTTTCTTCAAAAAAATGTGCTTCCTGTTATCAAAACAAAAATCTGACACTATAGCGCTCTCTTTAAAATTTATTCTCAAATTAAGTGATAAAAACCACATTCATCCAAAAACTTTTTCCATTATGAATAAAATTGGTGTCTGGACCTCTTAACGTTACGCCTATGTATTTCTTCACGCAGGTATCTTATTATGGCACAACCTAACAGTACTTATCCATCCGACGAACCATCGTACCATCGTATACCTACGTGGAGGCTTGAGGCTTCAAAACTCAAAAGTTCTTCACCCAGTGCGGTCTCAATGTCTCGTACAATGAACCCGCCTGTACCAGCGAATTCGCATTTTCCTTAAATTTCCTCAAAAATTATTTTCTAATAAGTAATTCCTTAGTAATTATGCGATATTTTGATAACGGTGAGTGCGGTGTTATTTCTTATCAAGCATTACGTGGTATAGCAAACAGAGTTAGTTCGTATGTAAATATGAGGAGGAACAATACTTATACTGAGGGGTTTAACAGGCCGAAGAAAAGTGTCGCACGGGCCTACTTGTGTTGGTTTTTCGGCGGAATTTTCGGTCTGCATTTGTTCTATTTAGAACGAGATGCTCACGCTTTTCTGACTTGGAGTACTCTCGGTGGATATGGATTGGGGTGGTTAGCCGATATTACGAAGATTCCTAGATATGTTAGGGATTGTAATGATGATCCCAAGTTTTTGGGGGAGCTTGGAGAGAGGATGCGAAGAAATCCTAAAGTAAGTATCTGTTAAATCTTTAAATATCGACTCGTCGACCGAAAAATATCAAATTTAAATAAGTTATTCGAATTAAAATTATTATAATCAAGTCATTAAATACATATGCAGAAATTAAACAAAAATAGAAATAGTGATGAACTAAAAGAAAATTATAAAAGGCAGGTATAAAAATGTATTTAATAAAACTTAACTGCAGAAATTAAACAAAAATAGAAATAGTGATGAACTAAAAGAAAATTATAAAAGGCAGGTATAAAAATGTATTTAATAAAACTTAACCTTTACAAAAACTAAAAGGTATTATAATGAATTAATAGGCCAGGAAATAGATTAAATTTCCTTATGAAAATTTTTAGTACCTAATGTTAAAAATTTGTATATATATTGTTTCAATTTGATGTCATGACGATCCCCCTTGAATTAATTTTATTTAAATTGTAAAACAATCGTAATTGCTTCTTGATAATCATATTTTATACAGGGTGACTCATAAATGTGGTTACATACTGCATATGTTTTTCGGCTCTATCGAGTCACCCCGTATAAACTAAGTGTCCTGAATTTTTAATATAATATTAAATAAATGTAAGGCCTGTCACTCTATGTCACAAAGGGTGTTAAACCGATTGCAAACATTTTAAAAATTAGAAAATTAGTTTTTTGTGCATCTCCCTGTATTTTAAAAGTTTCTTCATCAACTTTATAAATTATTACATTTTTAAATTAACAAAAATTTAGTATATAATTAAGCAAAATTTTGTTGTAATCCCATGAAAAGTTTTCCTAATTTGTGTATCCAAAGTTACTATTCGCTCAATGCGAAGTCATGGTAGGGCAAGCAAAAGCGATACCAGCGCATCTTAGGGCGATATTTTGTAATTTTGGCATATCAAATACACGTATACATTTTACTTTTTTTTTTCAAAAAAGTAGGTAAAAACAATATTACAACAAGCAACCGGAGTTGCTGTGTTGAAAATTGTAAAAATACTAGCAAAAAATAAATGAAAATTATAAAAATTGTCAGTAGCAAAGTGGAAATCACAATAAATCAAAGAAATAAATGGATAAGTGTACAATAAGAAGAAAAAATACCTTTATTTTTGTAATAATAACAGTAATACTGGAAATAGTAGACATCGGAAACTTGAAAGGTTTTAAATAAATAATAAATTTTCATTTTACGATGTTCTTCAACGTTCTAAAATGTTCAGCAAGGACTAGACATCAAAATTTCTGCTTTTGATTATTGTATGTGGCTGTAATGCAATTTTGTGACTTACTAATATAGGAAACCAGTTTTAATCATTCATTCTATGTTTCCTTTTGAACAAAAATGCAAATAAAAATAATAATCCTTCTGTTTATACATTTTAACTTCACGCTATTATTGAATGGTGTTTTTTTAGTTTGACAGAATAGGATAATTCTTTAAAGACAATTTATTATACTTAGGCAACTTCCCATACATTTTCAAGTAAATATTGTTGCCTGCCTGTATTTTATTATTGATTATAGTTATTTATGTTTAATTTAAGCGATAAAAATATATAATAATATTAAATTAATGTTTTACTTGTTTTACAAATCCATATACTTTTATTAAAACTAACATATATACTTTTTAATTATGAATTCAATTAAAAATTGTATTGTCAGTATACGCAGAAATAGTCCATTAGTACCTAAAAGGAATTGGCGCTGCTGTCACGCACGGAGCGAATAAGTATACGATGTTTTTTATCTATTTTGTTTATCATCAAATAGAATTAGATAAATGTATTATAATACAAAGTGATGCTAATATCTATGTGTAGACAGATAACAGACCTAGCAAAATCAAATCTACGGGCCTACTTACTATGTCTGTATACAAGCGGTGTATGGGCGATGGTTTATACATGATAAGATTTGATGTATTTGAGTTAGCAAGTCGTATGAATATCCTGCAATGAAATTATACAGTGAGCACCATAAGTCTTACCCCCCCTATCTAACTCGTTACTGGAGTCTTGTTAGGAAAATCGCCGAGACACATCGATTTTTGATTTCTACAATGTACATTTTTGTATAAATAGTTTACCCTTAATTTCATCCCTTACTGGAGGGGAGCAACCCTTTCGAAAAATTTAAATGGCATGGGGTGGTGAGTGATAGCTCATTTGAAAGAGGGTTTTATGCTCTATTCAACCGGGGAAAAAAATTTGAAATTTGCTTCATTAATTCTCGACTTATTGTTGTTTCAGAATAACGGAAATTAACGTAGCGCACTCATCCTTAGAATTAAAATTCGGACCTGCATGATTTCGGTTTTGGTTCAGACGTGAAGTAAGACTTTTTGCCATTAGAAGGTCATTGTTAGTCTAGTTGCTTTCCTATTTTGTGAGGTTTTTTATTTTTAAACATTATTAAATCAACTCGTAATGAAGCAAATTTCAAAAATTTTTGCAAGGTTGAATAGAGAATAAAACCCTCTTTCAAATGAGCTATCACTCACCACCCCATGCTATTTAAATTTTTCGAAAGGGTTGCTACCCTTCAGTAAGGGATGAAATTAAGGGTAAACTAATCATGCAAAAATGTACATTGTAGAAATCAAAAATCGACCTGTCTCGGCGATTTTCCTAACAAGACCCCAGTAACGAGTTAGTTAGGGGGGTAAGACTTATGATGCTCACTGTATAGTTAATTGATTTGCAAATGCACTAACACACGTAGCAATGTAGTTTACTCGGGTAATTGAGTGGAAGCAATGCTGTTTGGGACAAAATTCTGAAGTAGTGATATACGAGTAACTTTACTGATCTTTTGCCGAGAGCTATAATTAAATAGTATTTGTAAAAAATTATCGGATACACCATGCCTCAATTTAACAAGAAATGTGGAAGATATTTTTCTTTTATACATCTTCGTAACCCTCTGTAAATCATTCAGAAGAATGCCTCGATTATCAAGGTGATGACCAGAAACTCTTGAAAATAACGTTCAATCAGACAATTTGGATTAAGTTCGACTAGCCTTAATTTTGCTGTAATTGTTTGACAAATGCTTCGTTTTATTTTATATGTAACAACAAACAAAATCGATTGAATCTGGGGTCGATATTTTTTTAATTTCTAATATATATTGTAACGATAGTCTAATTTATTTATAGTTTATTTATTTAAAACACACTATTTACAATTTATTTGTGACGTATTAATTTATATAATACTTAGGCACTAACTGACAATTCTAATTTATTTATTACAATTTAACTTTTGAGTCCAATACTTTATACTAAACTAACTGTCCGCCGATAAGTCGGGCTATTTATACCAAGTCCAACTCTGCTACGAGAAGTTTCTAGACGCTTCCGAAAATTCCATCTCTGACTCAACGGCACGCACAGCCCGTTCTAGCAGTTTCTCGAAGCGTCAGCGGCATACCTAGAAGATTCCGTCGTTTCGAGCATGAGTCGGGTGGCACAGACTTGAAGGTCGCTTGCTTAGACAGAGATGGTGTAGGAATTCCCATGACAATATGTACCCATTTTTCAAGAGTCTGAGGTCATCATTTTGATAATCGAGGCCTTCTTCTGCTTGATTTACAGAGAGGATTGCGATATTTTAATAAGCCCCATTTAGTAAGTGATTTGCATATCTTTTCGCCAACTCTCAGAACTGTTGCTAATAATTGTTAATAGTTTCTCATAGGAACATCTTAAGATTTATGATAGAATTCGTGATACCAGTTTGAAAAACATTTCAATGCTTGTCAGTTTTTTGCAAACTGATGTGCAAGAAGATGTATAAAATTAAGGATGAAGGTGTGAATGGGTGGGATTAATTACGATGATAACAAGAAAAAAGTTTCCTCTCACAATGTCAGTTTAAATAGCGACCGGTTTCGAAGTAGGTTATTTCATCTTCAGGCACATCTAAATGGATTGTCAAATCAATTATACGAGGGTGAATGAAATATAAACAGGATTTTGTTTTAAATCAACTGTATTTATTAAACGAAGAAAGACAAAAATAAGTTATTTTTCTACATAGCCGCCCCCTTTAGAAATGCATTTTTCCTAGCGCACTGGAAGGTTTTTCATCCGAGTATCGTAAAATGAAACTGGTTGGGCCAGCAGCCAATTGCGCACGAACTTCTCCACACCGGGGTCATCGTCAAATCGTTGCCCTCCTAAAGCTTCCTTAAGCGGCCCAAACAAATGAAAATCGCAGGGTGTTAAGTCCGGGCTGTAGGGAGAATGTTCCAGTTGAGTCCAGTACATTTGTTCCAGTTTTGAGGCTGTTAGAGCTGCAGTATGTGGTCTGGCATTGTCATGGAGAAGGATGCCCTATCGAATCCGTTGTTTTCGTCTTTTGCTGCGATATGCATCTCTCACCTTAGTCAATAGCTCCCATAACTTATTCCCACCTGTTCTGCAATTTCGGATACCGTAACTCGTCGATCGTCTTCGCGAATCTTTTCAGTAGTAATGCTGGCCCGAGGACGGCGATTATGTTCCACTCGTTCTCGCTCTTCTTTGAACTCCTTATGCCAAGCGAGCACGTGAATCCTTGACAATGTTTGATCTCCGAACTGTGCTCTTAATCTTCGGAAAATATCCGTCGCCTGAACTTCTTCACGAGCGAGAAATGTTATAATAATGCGTTGCGCAGTGGAAGGGTGCATTTTTTGCTCTTACATTGCGACAGCTACTGACAAAGAGGTTTGGGATCTGAAATGACTGGCTCTTCCTACTCCCAGTGACCTCACCCAAGCATACAAGAAGCACGCGCTCACTCATGCCAATCGTAAATGCTCAAGAAAAAAAATCTCGTTTATATTAGATTCATCCTCGTATAATTTCATTCCAGATGTTCCTAAGACTATTCTATATATAAATTGTACTTATAAAAAACTTGAAAAGATTGTATGATCTGCTGACTCAAATATATCAAATCCTCTGATGTATAAACCATCGCCGAGTGTTTTCGCTTGGATACAGACAATGTAGGCTCGTAGATTTGATGTTGCTAGGTCTGTCGTCTGTCTACACAGATATTAGCATCACTTTGTATTAATTAAGTAAATAATGCATTTAACTAATTCTATTTGATGATAAGCAAAATAGATATTAAAAACATCGTATTACTATAGTAACTTTGGATAACACATTTTATTAGGAAAACTGGTCATAGGATTACAACAAAATTATGCTCAGTTATATACTAAACTTTTTGTTAATGTAAAAATGTGATAATTTATAAAGTTGACAAAGAAACTTTTAAAATACCGTGTGTTGCATAAAAAACTGATTTTCTAATTTTTAAAGTTTTTGTAATCTGTATGACATAGAGTGACAGGTATTGCATTTATTTAATATAATAATAAAAAATTAGGGCTCATTAAATCTGAAAAATAATATATGCGCTCTGTAAACACATTTGTGAGTCACCCTGTATAAAATATTATGTATCTTCCAGAAATAATTACTTAAACTATATTTTCATGGTGCAGCGATAATTTTACTATGTATATTCAAAGGCTGAAAATTGGTGTGTAAACACATTTTTACTAAACCCATTCTCATTAATGAGCACTTGTGAAGCAATATGGCCATCCGCTTTGAGCAATCTATATAACTATATAGTATCATTGACACTGTCAATGACAACAGGCCCACAGGGTTGTCATATCTAAACTATAAGTTTCCACTTGTCAGCATTTTGACAGGTCGTTGGAATTCCTATTCCTAATATGTTTACAAAATAGTGGCATTTCCGATGTTTAACCTCGAATACTAGTCATAGAATCAGTTTGGGCTAATGGATTCTTTTTGTAGGCAAAAAATACGTTAATCTTGAGGCTCAAAAAATTCCTTTATAGTTTATTTTCAAAAGTTGTTTTTCAAATAAAATAAACATTAAGTTTTATTTTAAATACTTATTTAGTAAAGTTTTTGTGTTTTACCATATATATGATTTGATATCTATTAATGCAATTTTGTTACTGAAAAATGTATAGTTTGACGTAGGTGGGCCAAATTGGTAAAGGGATTAGAGGCATATGCTCCTAGATCAAGAAATCTACTAAAACCTATATTATTCTTCGAATATAAATCTCTATAGAGGATTTTTAATAGGATGTTGACAGGGAATTCTAAGTATTTAATTTGTTACCAACAAAGTCATTAAAATCAAATCAACCATGAACCTTATACACGTCTGATTGATACTTACCTAGGTCATTATAATAAATATCCAGTGAGTCAGATACTTTATTAGGTACTTAATAGATATTATTATTTTTAAAATAAAGACAAATTTGTCGAATCTACTTCAATAAATGAAGATTTAAATCGGGATGTATGTTCAAATGGAAATATTTTTTGGAATACTAACTTTATATTTCAATGAAAAAAATGGATAATTGAAAAATAATACTAAAATTAGGCATTCCAAACAAAATGGCTTCCAGTGGGTTTTGACAGGTTATGATATGGCAAAATTATGGTAACTCTGTAGGCCTGCTGATTTGACAAGGTCAATGAAAGAGATAGTTACATAGATTGATCATCCATATTTTTCAAAATAAACATAAGTTTATACCTTGAAGTAAAAATGTAGGTAATTATTTTTTTTACTATATTTAAAGGATAAATATTGGTTTGTAAACACATTTTTGTAAAATAGATTCTGATTAATGAGCACTAGCGAGGCAATATGGCCGCTTCGAGCAATCTATATAACTATATATGTATCATTGACCAAAGAGTAGAGAGGGTAGAACAATAAGGTACCGTCTGCGCATCCATCACGAGTATAGAAATTATGCATGATTCAACCTTCCACTCTTACACATGTAAATGACAAGGAGAAGTTGCCCTAAAGCTATAGCTTTGTTCGGCTTACTTTTGAGGACGGTTTAAAATCGTTATAATCATGCGCATTTAAATTTACGTGTTCGGGTTTCTCCAAATCTAGTCCTAGGACACTCTAGAATTGACTGTTTCGTGTGTAATTTAGTGCGCAACTAATTTCACGCAGTTCTGAATCGTTCTGAAACGTTATAAAATTGGTAAGCCTAACAAAGCTGTAAATAAATTCCAGGATTGACTTTGTTCAGCGATTATGTTCATGTTCAGCTCAGTGTTTTGTTTGTGTTGTGGCTGCTTTAAGCTTTTTAGGCATCAATTCTTTGTTATCTTGCTTATATTTGTGCTTTGATATTGATTTAGTATTAAATTATACTTGTTAATTATTTTCCGATGCACTATTTTATAATTGTTGCACAAAATGTTGTGAAACCGTCCCTGAATCTTGTTTACAAAATGTGCAAAACTTTACTTTACTTTTTCATTGACAGTTATCATTTTACCCCTCTCCACTTCATGTGTCATTGACCCTGTCAATGACAAAAGGCTCACAGGGTTGCCATATTTAAATGTCAGTTCCCACTTGTCATCAGTTTGACAGGACGTTGGAATGCCTAATAGGACGTTTTCACCAGTGGCGTAAAATTTAGAAAGGTGAAGCTGTTCCACTGCCCCTACTACACACCTCTGGTTGTGGGAACTCCCCTTTTTCATATTTTAATGTATTCTAAAGCATTTAAGAGCAGTGGAGTAACGTGGTCTAAAGGGCGGAAGGGGCGAAGCTTTTTTGGGGGCACCAGAAACTCTGTGTAAAGGGCGCCAAAGGTACTCTAAACGTAAAGGGTGGGGGACCGTCGCCCTCCCCCCTACCTCACTATACGCTACGCCACTATATAAGAGTTATGATAAACTTTACAAAAAAAAATATGAAGCCTAATTAATAATTTTGAGTTTTCTTACATTTGAGGAAAATATTTTTTATGTCAGTGTATATAGATATTTTATACAGTGTGTAGCAGCCAAATAGAATAAATTAAATAGCTCCATTACTGTTCATAACGTACATAACGTTTGCGATTACGTCAGTCACGCCTTAGATATTGATTACCCTTAGAAGATAATTTTATTTACGATTACGATGTTGCCAAGACGTTCGAGGCATGCATTTTGAACATCCCTACATTAGGATTTATGTTTTCGTTATTTTGTTTTTACATTATCAGGAACGAAACTCTATTAGTAATTATATAACTTTTTAACTGGTAATTTTTGCAATAAATTTAAAAATCACTGCATTTTTAAAAATAGAATGAAGACACCTTTCAAATGAGATATCACAAGCCGCTACTTCCTATTTCCAACTTTAGGGGTTGCAACTGTTGCTCGAAGGTGGTGAAAGGTAGGGATGAAATTTTCTCGTTGCAGGATGTCATTTTCATAATTTAAAATTGACATATTTCGAGATTTTTTTTATAAATATGCACAGTAATTGAGCTAATGAATGCATTCTATTTAGCTGATACACACTGTATACTGTGCAGTGCTCCACAACCGGTGTGCCGCGGCACACTGGTGTGCCGTAAGCCGACTTGAGGTGTGCCGCTCTTGCAGACAATACGAATCAGATTCGTATTGTAGCGAGACCCGCGAAAAATAAAGCAATCTGACAACAGCGCCGATGGTAAACGTCTATCCGTCTATCGGCGCGGCGCGGCGGCTTGATTCTCGAAGGCGACTAAACTAGAAAGATCCGTGCCGTTCGAGGCGCGACTCGATGTTTTCCTGAACATCGCCACTGCCTATATAAGCGCGCCTGTCGTCGCTCAGAGACTCAGAGAGAGTCGAATAGTCAAGTGAATCAGATAAATACGCGGGCAAACAAATAAATCGTAGAGTGAAATAAATAGTGAATTGCTATATAAATAAATTCTTGTGCCTTATAAATAAGTGAACTGGACTAAGTTTTGTTGCAGTATCTACTTTTATAAATAGCTATAGTGCTTCAAATATGGATAAATTTTTGCTGAAATCACGAGCAGATGACGAAGAACCCAGCACAAGCTCCAGCATAAGTGCTGCAAAAAGAGCAAAAAAGGTGCTGAAAAGGAAGTACAATCAAGACTACCTTCGATATGGTTTCACTTGGTGTGGCGACGAAGCGGCTCCAAAGCCTGAATGCGTCATTTGCGGTGAACAGTTGTCAAATGAAGCAATGGTACCCAGCAAACTAAACCGTCATTTGATCACAAATCATCCCAGTTGCGTCAAAAAAGACATTCAATTTTTCCAACGGCGCTTGGATCAAAATAAGAAACAAAAGCAGTTTATGAAATCGGCGGTTACGGTTTCTGAAAAGGCATTAGAAGCAAGCTACCTTGTTGCAAAATTAATTGCACAACAAAAAAAACCGCACACTATCGGTGAAACGCTTATTAAACCAGCATGCATGGAAATTGTTAGACTTATGCTTGGGCCAAACGAAGTTAAGGACGTGAGTAAAGTTTCTTTGTCGGCCGATACTGTTAAAAGACGTATCCAAGATATGTCAAGTGATATTTTGGGAACACTAATTAAAAAAATCATTTCGGCTGGAATTTTTGCGCTTCAAATCGACGAATCAACCGATATTAAAAATAAAGCACAACTGATGGCTATTGTACGTTTCGTTGACGAGGACTCTATTAAAGAACATTATTTATTTTGTAAGGAGGTTCCAGAGAGAACTACCGGTGAACAAATTTTCCAAGTAACTGATAATTTTTTTAAAATACATAATATTCAGTGGACCAATTGCGTTGCTATTTGTACAGATGGTGCTGCTGCAATGATGGGCAGTAAGAAAGGTTTTGTATCTTGTGTAAAACAAAAAAATCCGTCAATACAAATTACACATTGCTGCATACATCGAGAAGCATTGATGGTCAAAAATTTGCCCGAACAGCTTTCGATCACAATGAATGAATGTATTAAGATCATAAACATAATTAAATCGAGAGCCTTAAATTCGCGAATCTTTGGAATACTCTGTGAAGAAATGGGAAGCGAACATGAATCCTTACTGTTTTATACAGAAGTTCGTTGGTTATCCCGGGGAAAAGTTTTAGCTCGACTGTTTGAACTTCGCTACGAAGTGCGTGAGTTTCTTTCAAGTCAAGATATGTACGATCTATGCCAGCACCTTCATGATGAATACTGGATAGCCAAACTTGCATACATGGCGGATATATTCGAACATCTGAATGAACTTAATAAAAAAATGCAAGGACGGAATGAAAATATATTGACGTGCTCCGATAAATTACAAGGGTTCAAAAAGAAACTTGAACTTTGGCAGGAACAGTTGCAAAAAGGATGTCTAGAAATGTATCACAGGACCAACCACAGTACGATCGAAAACAAGCAGTTGATTGTGGATTTGGCCCAACAACATTTAAGTATGCTTCAACAAAAATTTGAATACTATTTCCATTCTATCAACACGGAACAATACAATTGGATTCGAAATCCTTTCGCAACCAATGCAATAAGTTCCACGGAAGCACTGCCATTGCAAACTCGAGAGGAGTTCACAGAATTAAGTAATGATATGACCCTAAAACTTAAATTCGACGAAGTTCCGTTAGATGTTTTCTGGATTTCCATCAAGACAGAATATCCACGCATCACCGACAAGGCCATCTTCACACTACTTCCGTTTTCCACAACATATTTATGTGAGCAAAGTTTTTCAACGCTTGTATTAATTAAAAATTGAGCCGAATATAAAACTTTTGTGTTCAACGAAGCAAGCGCAGGTATCACATTAATCAGTCATCATCATGTCAAAATATTTATTACTATTGACGTGTCAACAGAAGTAAATTTAGTATACCTACCTGTCCTACCTAGTATTTAGTATAGTTCTCATGTATGTACCTATTTGTATTTTTCATTCTATCTGAATAATAAAAAAAAATAAAAAAAAAATATGTATTATGTCCTGAGTGAAAATTTTGATGCCCCAAATCTGAAAGGGGCTTCTTCACATTTTAAAACAATAAAAAAAACTAAGGTAGTTTGGACATCCATAAATAATTAGTATACATGGAGTGAACTGACCCCCGACCTAGCTACGCCACTGCTATAAATATATTTTAGATTTTGGTGTGCCACGAAATTCTAGGGAGCAGTTTGGTGTGCCTCAGATGAGGAAAGGTTGCGGAGCACTGCTGTATAGTATATGTTATGCATTATTAAAAAACATATTTTAACGATGAACAAGTAATAATTTTTTATTTATTCGTAATATTAGTTAAGTAATAAAATTTTATAAATGGCTAGGTACCAATACTTAAATGTTTATTAAACTGTTCATAAAAATTACTTTACTTAAAAAAATAGTTTTGATTAAAAGAAATTTGACTAGTAGATATACAAAATTTTGTTTATTTCCAAGGTAAAATTTTTAGTATTACTTTTTGTAAGTTAATTAAATACAATTAGTTTCATTTCCACATGGCTGGTTCTAAAACAATGACGTAAAAATTTATTTAATAATTACTATTATCTTATGACTTATGAAAAGCGATATAATTGAATACACATTGAATAAGAATATAAATAAAATTAAAAATATCTATAATTTTTCAACACTCACATGAATATTATCTATTGTACTTACGCACGAAAAAGTAGGTCATTGTGTTCTACTGAACGTATATAATTTCATATCCATTCTAGAAAGGACAGTGTACGGATATGAACATCACCACAGTTCAATTTGGTGACCAGGCTACAATTATTTTTAAAATTTTTAAATGAGTGACAACTCTGTCAAACTAATTGTCAGTATATTTTATAGTTATTGAGACTAAATATAATTAAAAATGAGTGATTCTTGTGAAGCATAGACAAATAATATCATTCCACTAGATATTCGTCTATATTTACAAATAAATCGTAAATTTTAATAAAATCCAAAATCGAAACCCCCATTTTAATGATCAATATTAAAAAAAGAACATTGTTTGCCTCGTTAGCAAAAGGTCCGGGGGTTTCGAATCCAGGATTAAAACTAATTAATTAAAATCTTTCTTTTATTTATTTTATTTTTTAAATTGTTAACAGTAACAAATTTAGTGGTCGGCCATAATAACGCTACAAACGACAGAGTCATACATTGTGGAAACTGGAAAAAAACAATTAACCTGTTTTGATTTACAGTATCAGCAATTTCACCAGTAGCACCATCTAGTGTTTGGAGTCAGTACCATAAGAAAAGTCAGTTGTCGTTTGTGACCTTGGTCTTTTACGTGGAACCTCTTATGTACAGTGTTGCCGCAACCAAATATGTTGTACCAAACAAATTTGCTATAATGTACCCAAATGTGTTCAATTCTGAATATGTACAAAATGCATACATAAATTCCTTTTGCTTTCAAAATCTAAATACAATAAAACAAATATTAGATTTTAAGTATAATATAATAAAATTGCTTTTAATAAGATCATTTAGAACAGTGTGTCCAATTAAGTCGGAACCATATGTGAAACTTTTTTATTCTTATTTTTATGAAAAATTAATTCTTTATAAGAGTTATGCAATGCAACCATCAGATATCATTTTTTTAACCTGTATACAAGGTTTGTCAAAAAATATGAATATGAAGAGTAAAGTACCTTTATTTCTGACACACCTCGTATATGACTAATAAAATTTAATAATATGATGAGTATATTTTAAGTTTTAGACCATGCTCCACTTTTTATAAAGAATAACTTTTTTCCTACTATTAATAATAAAAATGTTTCTCATATGCATATACTATCGACGGTCTACGTAAGTTGGCCGATATTCTTTGTTGTTTTATGGCTTTTTTTCTGTCCCGTAAAACAATAAAATCAACTAACTATACCTTTAATTTGAATAGCTTAATTTAAATATAAAATATCAATTTGAAATAAGGGTCTTGTTTTTAAATATTCATAATGTTTGAACATAGAAAATTCATAATTCCAAAATTTACCCAATTTAAAATTATCTGTCCTAAAATGTACTTGTGTACCATGAGCGAGAAAATGTACCCAATTGGGTACATTTGTATCCAAGCGACAACGCTGACTATGTGGTTTGTGGCCGCTTGGCTTACTCGCGTATCGAGGACAACACTAATGATTTGTAATTGCTGTTTTGGGAGGTGTTTCTCTGAATGCGTCTTGTTTGTTTTCATTTACGCCGTGACTAGCAGTACATCGGATGTACACGAAATATTTGTATATCGGATGTATCCCCCATTATTTGTACATCATAATTCTAACCTAACTTTATCACAGATGATGGAGTGGAAGAGTTAAGTATTTTTCTGTAGTATTTTATAAACCTTAATTAGAAGCAAATTTCATATACATGAACAAATAATAATAATGCCATGACAACAAGAAGACGAAGCAACGACTCCTTGTAGGGTGGCGGCGAAGCCGCCACCAGAAAATTTCAATCCATACCTGGCTACGCTGACCGGTATAAACACTAACGGCCTGGACACAGCTCACCTACTCTGTCAAAAGGAGACCGATGCACAAATAAAACGGGTACGCCATGCGCACTACAAAATCAGTGTACTCACTACCTAGAATGGATATGAAATATATTCGTTCAGTTGAAGGCAAAAGCATACTTTTTCGTTTTGTAATCTGTGCGGAGATAAGCTAATATCCATGTGGGTGTAGAAAAAAGTATTTTTTCTTGGCTTACATTTTTTAAATTATTTCGTGGACTATATTTATCTATAATTAATTTTTCAGCCTCCTTTCTCGACGAGCAGGTTCATCTCTGCGATTATGGTGGGTTATTTATGGGGCCAGTTAGTCATGTTGGCAATACCTGAAGATGAAGTAGCAGGAATCAATTGGAATTATATACATTGGTTAATACCATTAGCTGTAGCACTAGGTAAATATAACTTTATTATAACATACAACTAATGTATAATAAAATGATTGTAATATATTCCCTGATAACAATTATACATACTTTTTAAGAATATGCATATGCTGAGAATATACTTTATTTGCATTTAGTACATTCTCAGAATATACTAAGTATATGTTACGTGACGTTGTTTATACGTGCTATGCAGATACTGAGAATGTACTTCAAGTATATGTACAGTAGCAATAAGTATCTACTTAATTTGATAGTACGTTCTAAGTATATGCTAAGTAGTTTAAATTTAGCATATACTAGGCATATACTAGAGATACCCTAATACAGGACGTTTCATTAATATTGAATAATAAAGAATAAGTGTATATAATGAAATTCGTGAACATTTTTTAAATCTTTCCCAAAATATATACTTATTTTTATTACAAATTCTTTCTCTGGCTTTAACCAATTAATATTTTATTGTATCGATGGCTTGAGTTTCATTTGCTTGCTTACATTGGATCTTCATTGAACATAAAAAATAAAAAAATCAACAAACTTGATACATATACAAATTAAGTGTACATAACTAATGGATAAGTGTACATAACTAATGGAATATTTTAAATATTTTTGTCGAACGTAAAATATTAAAAACTGTACATGGCATTCCACTAACAAATGCATAAATGATTATTGTTAAGTGAAAGTTTAAATATATTTTGATTAATTACCATCATTTTGTAGTTTTCGTCCTCCTTCAGCTAATTTTCTAGTTCTTCCAGGTCAATTTCTGGCCTTACAGGATTCTTTTCATAGAAAGTGTGTATGTAATTCTGTAATTCTGTAACACTGCAGTTTAGATTTAATTCGCCATTAGTATTAACCGTATTAATAAATTCACAATGGCAATTATTAGGTATTTGGGATATGTGTTCTAACATCATTTGTAGGTCCTAAATCTTATTATATTTACCTGTTCCCTATTCAATAATGAAGCGATGCAATATCAATGTCTCGCAATGTCAAGCGTGACCAAAATATTTGTAGGTTATGTCATTCTTCTCTTCCATTAAAGCTGTGAATATTTTTTGGTATGAACACTCAACATTAGTGTGTTTGCTAGCGAATTATCAGATCGACATCTGGGAAAAATTCATATAGATATGTATATAAACGTGTTTTTACAAGTATTTGGTGTTAATTTTTACCTGTAAGCATTTTTGAACGTACTCACAATGTAAGGTACATGCTGGGTATATGACTTTTAGTATCTTCTAAGAATATCGTGTTATAGCACGTGCTCAGTATATACTTTTTACAATATACCTTTAAGACAAGTACTCAGTATATACTTTTTAGGATATACTTTCAAAGCACGTTCTCAGTATATATTTTCTAGAGTATACTTTTAAAGTATATACTAGGTATGTTCTAAGAACATTCTAGAAAGGATATACCAAAAAAAAACATAAACAGAACGGTCTTAGTATAAACATAGAACATTGATGTTATGTGGGTTAATACAGTCGTCAATTGTGTTCTTTCCTTTTCCCATGTATGAATTTAAAAAAATTCTTAAAGACGAGATATTACTGCATATTAAAATAGTAGGTCTAGACTAGAAGTTAAATCAACTGTTCTCTAAGTCTATAGTATTTAATTATAATTTTTAGTCAAATTAGAAATACAGGTCTAACTTAGGTAGACTTACTATTGAAAATTGATATTTACTTTTAATAAAAACATCTTAAAAGTCCTATTGTGTATACAATAAAGTGTCAGATTTAATTTATTCTTAATATTTCTACAGTGTTTAAAAGTAAATTAAGAATAATGGCAAACTTATCAGAAAGAGAACGAATCCAGATACTAACGTTGATTGGATATGGTAATAGCAAACGTACCTATGAAGAAGTAAGTCACTCATATAAGTAGATCTACAGTTTCGAGAATTATGATTAAATTTAATGAAACCAGTAATCTACCGAATTGTCTATCACAGACTCGTTAATATTTGGATACCATTTTCCCCCAGAGATGGATTGATTGAAGAGGTGCAACTGAGTGGACTGCAAGATCCTCCTATTTGACTCTAGTTGATTTTTTGTGGGGCTATCTAAAAGAACACGTTTATGTAAACCAACGACTAATCCATTGATTCTTAATTAAGCCCCTTTTAATTGCAATCGTTCAGATTTATTATTAAGCAGACAGAGATGTTGCATCGGCTGTTGCATTAGAAAGAAGGGACGACAGCTGCAACTTTGAGTGGGGATAATTTGTGCGAATATATTTGTCTGAGGAGCCAGTATGCGTTTTATGAATAAAATGTTGAAATTAAAGAAAGGTATAGACAATACAACAATAAATTAAATAACTTAATAAAGAAAGCAAAACGAACATATTTTTCCCAACAAATTAATAACAATAAAAATACGTCTAAGGCTTTATGGGACTGTGTGAATAATATTTGTGAAAACAGAGACATAAAACAAAAATTGATGAAATAAAATTAAATGATGGAACAACAATGACTGATAAGGATGACATTGCTAATCACTTTAATGATTATTTCAGCACTATAGGTAAAGTGTATACCAGAAGCATGGAGAAGGGCCAGAGTCACCTTTATTCCAAAAGTAGGGAAAAAGGATACCACACATCCAAAATCTTTCCGTCCAATCAGCCTCACATCCTTTGTATTAAAAACAATGGAGAAGGCTGTTGATAACTATATCAGAACAGAAGTCCTGGAGAGGGTGCCACTCCACCACAGCCAACACGCGTACCGAGCAGGAAGATATACAGAAACTGCCCTGGTACAGTTGACTGATGTAATCCAGGATGCACTGACAAACAAAGAAACGGTCGTGTATGCCTTTCTAGACATAGAAGGAGCTTTTGACAACACGCCACACGAATCTGTAAAAAGAGCACTTGCATACAGAGGAGTAGATAACATCACATCCAGATGGATGGCTCAGCTGTTATCTTCGAGAACTGCAGAGACACAGATAGGGCAGGACACCATCTCCATCTGCACAACCAGAGGATGTCCACAAGGAGGAGTTCTATCCCCACTAATGTGGAGCCTAATCGTAGACGAACTTCTATGCAGATTGACTGACCTCGGCATACCCTGTCAAGGTTATGCCGACGACATAGTCATATTTGCTAGTGGCAAGTTTAGTAATATCCTGTGTGATATAGTCCAAAGAGGACTAGAACATACCAAAAGATGGTGCCGTGAAGTGGGACTTAGTATAAACCCTACAAAAACAACACTAGTAGCCTTTTCAAGGAAAAGAAAACTTAATCTCAAAACCGTTAAATTAGACGGGATAGATATAGAATGGAAAAATGAAGTCAAATATCTAGGCCTAACCCTGGACAACAAACTTCTCTGGAACACACATGAGAAGGAAGTAGTAAATAAGGCCACAAAAGCCCTAATGGTATGCAGAAACATGGCGGGTAAACGATGGGGATGTAACCCAAACATACTGCGATGGATGTATACTGCAATAGTGAGACCAATCATCACTTACGGGGCTATAGCCTGGAGTAACAGAACTAGTTTAGTTACTACGAGAGCTAATATCTCAAAAGTACAAAGACTAGCCTGTGTTTGCATTACTGGTGCAATGAGAACCTGTCCTGCGGCCGCAATGGAGGTGATCTTAAACCTCACCCCTCTACATTTGATGATAGAGAATGTGGAAAAAAGGACACGATATAGAATGATCAGGAGCGGAGTAATCAGACGAAAGTCTACTTGCTTCAGGACTAAAGATACCTGGGATATGCCCCAGGATGAAATGCAAAAGAAGTACAGTTTTGTGAAAAACTTCAAAACCACAGAGCTGGGCTGCAAGAAAGAATGGAGCCAAGAATCCATCGCGCTTGCAACCGAAAGACGTGCTATTCAGTGGTACACGGACGGTTCCAAAACCATAGAAGGAACTGGAATAGGAGTGTATGGGCCGAGAACCAAGCACTCCGAAAGCTTGGGAAAATACCCAAGCATCTTCCAGGCGGAAATTCACGCCATCGAGAAGTGTATCCAGTTTAACATCGTGAGAAACTATCATAGACAAGAGATTATCATCATGTCCGATAGTCAAGCAGCCATCAAAGCGCTGAGTTCTTACGTAATCAGCTCAAAAATGGTATGGAGATGCCTAGAACAATTGAATGAGCTAGGCGAGAAAAATAGAGTTACTCTCACTTGGGTCCGGGGCATAACAGGGTACAGGGTAACAAGATTGCAGATAGTCTTGCAAGGAAACACCCTTTGTAGGACCTGAGTCGTTCTGCGGTATCAGCAGTAACATAATATTAGAAGAGATTAAAAAAGAATTGGGTAGTAGAAGAACCGATAATTGGAACAATCTCTTGGGGCTGAGACAGGCCAAGATACTTCTAAGTGAATATAACCAAAAAAGATCGGAAGCCTGCATCTGCCTGAGCAAGAACAGGCTACGTATTGTAACAGGGATCCTTACCGGGCACTGCCGACTAAAAGGACACCTAAGTAAACTGAGAGTAGTAGAGGATAGTGAGTGCAGATTCTGTGAGGAGGAGGACGAAACCTCCATTTACATCCTAACTGAATGTGTAGCACTCCAGAATCCAAGGGCACTATATCTAGGAGGATATCAAATAGAAGGGGAGACTTACCTAACTTGAAGCCACTTCAAATCCTACACTTCCTTGAGAAAATAGGATTGGAAGGGTCGCTATAGGCATTGAGACATTTCCTTAGTGCAGTGGCGACAGAAGGGGGCACAATAGATCTTTTAGGTCGCAGTGTATTAACACCCCATTATCAACATAACATAAAGTGTTGGCCAATAGAATGCCATACTTACAAAATTATAAGGATAATTTAGACTTCATGGAAAACACTATGTATATGTCTCAAACTGGCCAGTTAGAAGTGGTAGAAATTATAAAGAATCTTAAAAACAAAAAATCGCCACGTATTGATCAAATAAGGGCAGAAACTATTAAGCAAATTGCTTTAGAAATTGTCCGTCCTTTAACTTTCTTAATAATTAAAGTACTGAGGTGTTCTGTGATAAAACCTCTGTACAAAAGTGGCAGTAAACTTGATATTGCAATTATAGACCAGTGTCTCTTTTGCCAAATTTTTCAAAGATTCTGGAAAAATAATTAAAAAGAGACTATGCAGTTTTCTAAATAAGTTCAAAATTCTATCGAATAATCAATATGGATTTAGAGAGGGGAAGATCTAGTGATGATGCTATCTATAAATTAACCTTAACCATATATGATGCGTTAGATAAAAAAACACCTATACTTAGTATATTTCTCGACCTATCAAAAGCCTTTGACACTGTCATAGAAAAATTGTTGGAAAAAATGGAAAAGTATGGAATTCGTGGAAAGGCATTCAGTATCTTTGAAAGTTATCTGTCAAATAGAGAACAGTTAGTGCAAATTGACAATGTTAATAGTAACAAACAGATCGTAACCTTTGGTGTCCCACAAGGTACTGTTTTAGGGCCTGTTCTTTTTACACTCTACATAAATAGCCTACTACACTTAGATACATCCGCTAAAATTATTAGTTTTGCTTGATACTTCTGTTCGGAACTCTTAATTTTCATGGAAGGACCTGAAAAATAAAGTAGAAAGTGATTTTACTAAAATATCTAAATGGCTACAGTTTAATAAATTAACATAAAATTATCAGAAAACTAGATACTTACCATTTTCTTTTTATACAACAGGCCTTCCCACATTGGGGCCATTAAATATAGGATTAAATAACCAAGTTTTTGAATCTACATCAATGTAATATTTAGGGATTATTGTGGACAGGCATATGAAATGGGACTTCCATTTAAAACTACTCATAAAAAAGTTAAGAGGGTTTTTACCAAAATTTAGATATCTATGTGACTTTCTAAACATACATTGCTGGAGGTCTCTTTATTTATACAATCCTTATTAGTATACGACATCATTGGTTGGGGAGGTGTGTATGATATATGGTATGATAGCACATTGACAAAAATTATCATATAATACAAAAATGGATTTTAAGAATTACAAAAAAAATATTTTATATCCTCGTAACGCACTTTACGATAATTCTAATTTATATGATATGAGACAGCTATACTTTTTACAAAGTCTATTATTTTTAAAAAAATCTAAAATTACCTTAAAACCTCATGACCATCCCTACTATACACGTCGACCTGAAGCTATTTTATTTCCGCGATCAGAAAAAAGTACCGGCCAAAGATGTAGTGATTACCTGGCTCCTAGAATCTTTATTTTGGTACCTCCAGAAATAAAGGACATTCGGTTGTACAGTAGATACAAAATTAGACCAAAAATCTGGCTTCAAAAAGAACGTAAATTAGCAAGTGATGTTATAAATCAGTCAAATCAGTCTTAAAAAATGTATTTGCCTAAATCTTTTTTCCTATTTCGACTATACACAATAATAATTCATTGAAGACTATCAGAATTATATAAAAAAAAACAATTTTTTTTATTTCTATATTTCCATTTATATTTTAATTATTATTTGTACATAATTTATATATCTATTTTACAGTTTTTTTCTAATAGTTTTTTTTCTAAATGTTTAAATGCTTTTTTAATGTTTAAATGTTTTAATGTTTAAATTCGTTTTTGTTCTTTCTTGTGTTTTATAGAGACATATACACAGACCCGTTTAATGATTCATGTACCTATATTTAATCATGTGTTATATGTGTACTTTATCATCACGTACAAGCAGTTTTAAACTGCTTCTGTGATTACCCCCTATTGTTTATTCTCTTTTTTTAATCGTATTTATATTGATTTATCATTATTTGAATAAACATTATTATTATCAGTATTTACGTCTACTACGCTTGCTTTACACTGCTATCAGCTATCACACTTCAAAATTAATTGCTTATTTTCTTAATAAACACCTTTGTATTCGCTTTTTTTTACTTACAAAAATTATAATACGCAAATCTTTCTAGGTGTCTGGATAGTGGGAAATATAGGCAGGGAGCAAGGCAAACCGTGGTTAACCATAGCCGTAACATATGCGACGTATACCTCACGATGGTACTTTTTCGACGAAAGCATCTGGTTGACATTGATGGTATTCTGCGCGGGACTGACGTTTGATTCTTTTTCCAAACATTGGCGCAGAACACCAAGAAAAAAGAGGTACACTATTTTTATTACAATATTATTTATTAATACGCTATATTAGCATGATTACTAATGTTTACTGCTCTAGATTCATGGACAATCCTCACTTGTTCTAGTGCAAAAAAATAAAAAAACAAAAATTTGTTTTCACTTTATGAATAAATGTTATAATTTATTTCTAAATTTCAATATATTTACATATTTTTTTATTTTTAAGGAATTTTGCCGCTAGAGTCTCAGTTCTACTAGTTTGTGCTATTTTATATTCAGCCCTTTGGAGTTCCTATTTCTATTTTAACGGCAAAATAACAGACTC
This sequence comes from Psylliodes chrysocephalus, assembly GCA_927349885.1. Lineage (NCBI taxonomy): Eukaryota > Metazoa > Arthropoda > Insecta > Coleoptera > Chrysomelidae > Psylliodes > Psylliodes chrysocephalus. The sequence goes on from OV651819.1 coordinate 14,389,440, forward strand.
AAATGGAGATGAAATTCCCATTCACGAAGCACTGCATCACTTCTTCACATCACCTTGGTGGACGGATCTAAAGCAGTCTTTGTATGACACGTATGTCTATGCTCAACACCACGGCTGGTACGTATACTACATTATCATATTGTCATTGTCAATCATATCTACGCTTGTCAGTAAAATGAATGCTCGTTCATATGAAATGTCAGGTGTCACTTGCCTGTACAGACTGTCATTTGTCTAATGTATTTAAATGTTTATAAAACGATTTAATAAAGCCATATTCTGACGGTCTTTTTGGTTTAAAAATATTTTCAACAACTAGTTTTAATACTACGTCACAGATTTTGAAAGCGCTCAAATAGATGATTTTAAAACAGTGATGTCACTGACAGATAACGACTTGAGAGTGTGTAAATCTCTAGCAACTAGAGATGGGTTGAGATTAAATTTTCGTGTCGCTGCGACAAACAGCGACTGTTCCGAAAAAGCTAGATCGCGACTTGTGACCTGTGTCACGTCCTGCTATTTTTTTAAATCGTTGCATTTTCTTTGAAGCAGTTTTAATGACTGTAATTTTTTGGCAATCTATGCTCTTTTGTGCAATATTTTTTTAAAAAGATAATAATAAATTTTATTTTTATAAAATAAAGTTTGAAGATTAAAAAACAGTCGATTACTTATTGCCGCCAAGATACATTCTTAAGGATTGTAGATTAAGGTGGCGCAAAAAACAGACAATTTTTTGAGTCTTCAAAGAGCAGCTCAAAAAAATTTTTAGAGGGCGCTCAAGATTTTTTTTATATACAAAATTATTGCTTCTGATGTTTTTGAGCGACCTTTAAATTTTAATATCAAGAATTAATTTCAATTTAATATTTTGAGCTAAAAATTTGAGATTTTTTCTTTTTAGGGCACAAAATTCTACCGTCATGAGCAAAAAAATTTGAAAAAACAATCCAATTTTGCCTAATTTTAAAATTTTTAAAAACCTTGGGCGACCCATAAAAAAATTTTTTAACTGCCTTTTGGAGGAGATCTTTTACCATATTTTCGCACAAGACTCAAAAAAAATAGTCGTTTTTTTGCGCCGCCCTATTGTAGATGTCTTATTTGTTTTACACAAATTTCAGCGACTGTGATTAGAAGCATATAATATAATAGCTTTCGTTCCGATCGCAGTTCCAGTTCACATCAGATAAATATGCGATGCGACATTTATTTTTATCAATAGTGCCTGAATGAAACCGTGCCTAAATCAAACCCAGCTCCAAAAAGTCGCATTGATTTTGAAAGAACCGGAGCGGTTCGCTCCAGCGACAGGAAAGTAGCGGCGACAAAATCGCTGACAGCGAAATCGCAACACATCTCTACTAGCAACAGATAATATTTTGCCTTTGTCAAAGAGAAGCTCATATATAATATTACCACAGTTTTATGAAAAATGGATCGGTATTTAGAATCCGACTTTAACCAGTTATTTAGAATTACAAGGTCAAGTTTTCAAAACTTATAAACCTTCATAATTATGCATTTTCAACTTTTTCTTATAACCATGAATATTCTTTTTTATCATTAATTTTATTATGTATGCTATGCTTTATGACGTTCGTTACTATTTTTGACATTAATGACATTTGTATTTCCTTGAACCGTTCTTAATAAAACGTTTCAAAAATAGATGTAGGTGGTTTAAACCTAATTCAACATGACGTCATTGTTTGGTTAGTCGAATGGGAATAGTTCAAACCGTTTTCAAACCGCATAAAATATATTTAAACCAGTTGACCGCTCGAATATGGCTTAATTATACAGGGTGACCGACGGGAACCTGACTTTTTTGAAATGAACAGTACACAGTTATTTTTCACGAAATATTTTATTTTAACACACAAAATTATTTGTCATGACATGCCATTTTAAGATAAATATCACTTGTGAAAAATTACGTCAGGTCCATCCTCCTGAATGCGGTTTTCCAGCCTTCGCCAAAAATCGGCAATCACACGAGTCATCAGTTCACCATCAATTGTAGCCACTTTTTCCCTGATTGCCTCTTTCAGTTCTGCCAATGTGCGGGGTCTGTGAGAGTATTACGTGATTTGAGATACCCCCACAGAAAAAAGTCACAAGTGCTCAAGTCAGGTGATCTCGGAGGACACGGGATGTCGCCAAAACGGGAAATTAAACGTTCTGGGAAGATGCTTCGAATCACTTGCATGGACACACCAGCAGTATATGCGGTGGCACCATCCTTTTGGAAAAAAATATTTTCCAAATCCAGTTGCAGCCTGCGCAGTTCGGGACGCAAGAAAGTGTTCAGCATCTGGCAGTAACGTTCGGCATTCACTGTAACAGTTGAACCATTCTCGTCCTCGAAAAAATAAGGACCAATGATGCCGAATGGAGTACTTGCGTACCAAATCGTTACACGCTCTGAATGCAGAGGCTTTTCGTGCACGATACGGGATTCTCAGAGGACCAGTACCGTACATTTTGTCTATTAAGTCCCCCATCCAAAGTGAAATGCGCCTCGTCACTCATGATAACGACTGCATTCTCATTGTCTTCCAAAAGTACTTGCATTAGAAAAGAAAACTCCTGCTGCTGCGCATAATCTCTTTCTTCAAGCTTCTGAACAAGACACATCTTGTAAGGGTGAAATTTTAGATCTTTCTGTAAAATTGTTCGCAGAGATTCACGGCTCATTCTTAGTTCGCACGCGTGTTTGCGTGCAGCGGCTCTCACACGCTCGATGTTATCTGGTGTTCCTGCTGTCTTAGTCGGATCTGGTGGCTTCTTTTTCACAATAGATCCTGTTGTCCGTAGATTATGAACCCAACTGAGAATCGTGTTGCGGTTTGAAACGATTCCACGACGCCCACGATTGAAACGCACACGAAAAAGTCGCTGCACGATAATAACAGACCCGCTATTCTGCACAAATGCGTCGTCATACGCAAACATCCGATGTTCAACCGTCCATCGCTCCATACCTACTGAAACGGCATCGAATGGCGAGGAGATTAATGGCTTGTAATTCGGCTCTCTATTCCTCTTACCGGCTGAGTACTAGCCATCTCAAAAACGTCAGGTGCCCGTCGGTCACCCTGTATATGAAATATGATTCCATCTCAATATTTTTTCTAGAAACTACAATAATACCTATATACACAACACTAATAATTCCAGATGGTATTTGTTGTGACTTTTGAATCTTGAAATTTAACGTTTGTATACTATGAAAGAAAAAATAATAAATTGCTGACTAAGATGAAATGAAGAAATGGTCATAACCACATGATTTTCTTAAAAAAAATCAATATCAATCTCACTTTAAACTTTATTATTGTTTAGGTACGAAATATGGAAACAAATAATAGATCTGTCGGACCCCCAAGGAGAACAGAATGCTTACAAAATCCTGGGAGTCGGTCCATCTTCTAGTCAATCGGAAATCACTTCAAGATGGAGGGCGTTGAGTAGAGAATTCCATCCCGATAAAGTGAAGGACTCGGGAAGTCAGAGAGCAGCGCAAGAAAAATTCATGGAGATCCAACAAGCTTATGAAATACTGTCGAATATTAAGAGCAAACGAAGGAGAAAGAATAAAAAATCGATCGAAGATGATACGTAGAAGATTTATTAAATGATAGAATATATAGAATATCTTATAATATTTGTATAATAAAAATTATAAATGTCGATAATCATTTAAATTATGAACCTTTAAACTAAACTGTGTCACTTCATTTGAAAGTTAATTTTATGTATCAGTTGTGACGACAAAGTATGATACGAAAAAATGAAAAGACAGAAAAGTTGTATTTTTAATTAGTTTATTTGAAAAGCTACGAAAAATTAAAAAAAAAACTACTGAGCCATATTTTCTGTAACGAAAACTAATCGAAGTGTCCTGCGTGCGCACGTCTCTGGGATCACTGGATCACTTGTAACATGTCCGAAAGATACCTAATAAAATCGTTAACAAACTGTAAAAAGTTCGTTAAAATATTTGAAATTTGTTTTAGATATTAATAAAAAACTATTTAAAAAAATAACGTTCTAACGTTCTGTACCATGATAAAAATAATATCATCTAACAAAGTTAACTATGAATGTCAAATACATCATTTGTCATGTCAACTGTCATGTTAATATGTCACATTACCTATTTCGTCACCTGTCAATCATCTATCACATCATATTAAACTTTTCGAATGTTCCCCGTATATTGGGTGGCCCAGTTTATATCGTCAGGATTTCACCAGCTGATAGTTTATCGAAAAATAAACGTAGTTTGTTTAATTAAATGATCCACTTGTGCTTTCTTTTTGGTGTACAGGGTTTAAGTATTCATAGACGTGCAAATTGTTAGTTTTAATTTATTCCTCGAAAAAGTAATTTAAGAAAAAAAAGTTGTAATTTTAGTTACTTTATTCAAAAACATTATAAACAATTCAAGAAGTCTACTGGACTATATTTAGTGTGCCGAAAACCAGTGTCGGCTCGTGGTAAAAATTTTAGGGTGCAATTTTTGCAAAAAAGCTTACCTTTTTAGTCAAAGTCCTATCGATTTTATCGTGCTTGCTGAATGACGGATTGCTGGAATGAATGCCACACAAAAAAAAAAAGAAACACCAAGCACTATTTTACTGTTCTCTATTTTTTTCAAGAAAAATACAAAATGTTTAAGAAAATGACGTGAACAATTTAAACAGATAGTGCGATTTTACAGTTTATTTTTTATAAATTAAGTCTATATTACGTTATTTTTGGTTCGCAAATTTTGTAATAACTTTTTCATTAAAATTGTCTCTTTCAGAAGTAAACTTTTTTTCAATAGATAGCATGGAAAGAGCTGTTGAACGATCTTCGGTCATTGAATTTGTGAGAAACGTTTTGATTCGATTTAGTGTCGAGAAACATCGTTCGGCCTCTGATGTTGTCATAGGAGTTGTTACCACAATTTCTAATAATTTTTTAGTCTCCTTTAACTTTTTCCTCTACTTACATCAGTTTTTTCTATAAATAAATCTTTTAATGGCCTACCTTTTGTATTTAATTCCATCTTTTTTGTTTTTTATTACTTGGCAACTGTGTATTTTTTTTAATTAGAGATTTGAATATGATGATTTGAATATGACAACAGTTTTTTCGTTTTGATACTAATGGACTATTTCTGCGTGTACTGACAAATGCAACTTTTAATAGAATTCGTAATTAAAAAGTATACATGTTAGTTTTAATAAAAGTATGGATTTGTAAAACAAGTAAAACATTAATTTATTATTATTATATATTTTTATCGCTTAAATTAAAGAAAATTATGTATAATCGATATAAATCAATAATAAAATATAGGCAGGCAACAGTATTTACTGGAAAATGTATGAGAAGTTGCCTAAGTCTAATAAGTTTTCATTGAAGAATTAGTCTATTCTGTCAAAATACAAAAATACCATTTAATAATAGCGTGAAGTTAAAATGTATAAAAAAAGGATCATTACTTATATTTTCATTTTTGTTCGAAAGAAAACATAGAATGAATGATTAAAACTAATTTCCCATCAGTAAGTTACAAAATTTGCTTTCCAACCACATATAATAATCAAAGGCAGAAATCTTGAAATCTAGTCCTTGCTGAATGAACATTTAAGAATAAGGGATATTAAAGAACATGGTAAAATGATAATTTATTGTTTATTTAAAACCTTTCAAGTTTCTGATATCCACTATTTGCAGCATTACGGTTATTATTACAAAAATAAAGGTAATTTTTCTTCTTATTGTATATCTATCCATTTATTTCCTTGATTTAATTTCCACTTTGCTTCTGAAATTTTTTATATAAGTTTCACTGTTTTTGTGTTTTTTGCTAGTATTTGTACAATTTTCAACACAGCAACTCCGGTTGCTTATTGTATTGTTTTTACCTACTTTTTTTGAAAAAAAGTAAAATGTATACGTGTATTTGATATGCCAAAATTACAAAATATCGCCCTAAAATGCACGAATTATCCGCAGCTAGCGCTACTATCGCTTTTGCTTCCCTTTCCATGACTTGCACGGAGCGAATAGGGAAATTAAATCATCTATAACTTGTTAACAACGCGTTTCCTAACCAGGAGATTTGAGTTTTTGTTTACCCGTTACCATGATAAGTATCCCTGTTTCTTCGTAACTAATTTCAGCTTAATTAAATCATCTATAACTTGACAACTATGCATTTTTTTACCAAATGATTTAGGTTTTTGTTTTGTCCTTACCATGACAAGTGTGACTATTGCAACAGTTTCCCCATAAATGATTTCCGCTATACTAAAGTTAAATTAAGGGTCGATCTTTTCAACCTCTGAGTAAAGTTACATGTAGCTTTACTTGACAAATTAACAAACAATAGCCCTATAGTATAATCAGCAAGTAGTTACTTTCAACTTTACTTTGAATTTTTGTTTAGTCTTTACCATGACAAGTGTGACTATTTCAACAGTTTCCCTATAACTGAGGTTTGACGTCAAAATGACGTCCAGCTCTCGTCATTATGTCACGGCATGGTGACGTCATTTTGTGACGTTACTGTAAGGTCAATTTGTGACGTTATTTTGACGTTAATTTATGCCATTACAGTGACGTCAATTGGTGACGTTACTGTAACGTCAATTTGTAAAGTTGCTGTGACGTCAATTTGTGACGTTACTGTGACGTCAATTTGTAAAGTTGTTGTGACGTCAGTTTGTGACGTTACTGTGACGTCAATTTGTAGAGTTGCTGTGACGTCAATTTGTGACGTTACTGTGATGAAATTTTGTGAAGGTAATGTGACGTCAATTTGTTAAGTAAATATGACGTCTATTTGTGACGTTACTAATACGGTGGCTCTGTAGGGATTATAGGAAATAATAATACTAATAAATAATAACAGCTTTTATTATAAATTTGTATAAAAAATCATTAAAACTAAACATGACTTCTGAAAAAAATGGGATGCAAATTTCGGCTGTCATTTGATAACGGAATTTAAGAACATTGTATATTTTATCAAACGGCACCTGTGCTAAGCACTATCCTGAGCAAAATGGTTAAAAACAAAATAATTTCTATTTAAAAATCACACAAGACATGACAGCGATAATTTTGTTTACCCTGAAAAATTTTTCCTTAAAAATAACATTCAAATATTTCTTGAGTACACCGTTAAAGGGAAACATTTTCTTCCCCTTAACATCGCACAAAAATAGTATATTACATTACGAGTGTGGAAAGTGACATTTTTCACACGAGTGGGAAATATTGTCGCACGAGGCGTAAGCCGAGTGCGACTATCACACGAGTGTGGAAAATCACTTTTCACACAAGTGATGTACAATATTTTTCCTACGACCACAAAATAATTTCATCAAAAAATGTAAAACCAGATCATTATAATAATTAAAATGTATTTAAAAAAATAATCAACAATAATCGTATTTATTAAATTTTCATAATTTCTAAACAAATAAAAAAAAATAAAAAAAAAATAAAAAAAAAATAAAAAAAAAATTTTGGCACAGCCAGGATTCGATCGCGGTCGTTGGACGGTCTCAAATTGCAAAGTTGATGCTCTAACCAACTGAGCTAACAGGCCCTACGGTAGTTGATTGATCTAATCGCTTATGTGTTTAACCAGAATAAAAAGCAAATATATCTTAGTTATTTTAAAATTATTTTAAAAATAATTGTTAAAGATAAATATCTAGGATCTAATTTACAATAATTTAACAATCATATCGATTTTAGTATTAATATGGACATTACATAGATCAAAATAGAAATTATGTGTTTGACATTTTCTGACAGCTACTGCGGAAAGTAGCATATTCTCACTTGGGTGGAAAGTAAATTCTTATTCATACGCGTGTGATATAGGGCACTTTCCATAGGTCTATATAGTGTGATATGTGTCACTTTCCTAAGTGGTCGTAGGAAAAACATATATCCATACTTAATAAAAAGCATCAAAAATATGAATCAATTTTTGCTGGTTTGAAGATTTAATTGTATACTCATTGTTGTGATTCATTTTTACAGGTTGTCATAAAAACTACTATGAATATTCTTTAATCTAATTTTTTTGTCAACCGGTTAAAATTAATCACAACAATAAGCACACACAAAATTTTTAATTTAGTAAAAATTGATTCATATTTTTAATGATTTTTACCTATTAGTCACGGATAGATGTTTTTTGTGCAATGTTTCTCTTTAACGATGTACTCAATAAATATTTAAATATGTTATTTTGTGGAAAAGTTTCAGGGTAAACAATTATCGCTGTTATGTCTTATATGCTAGGTCACCCCCGCATTCATCGGAAAATTGAATGACTAAGTACATGACTAAAATATAAGAATTTGAATGCTCTAAAACAAATAATAAGAGGAATATATCACCTAATAATACTAAAACACAACGAAAGGCCCGCAAAACTTTGTCGTCCACCTTCCAAATTGAAAGTCATGAAACGAGACGCTGGCACTGAGCACTAATGGCGGCACTACTATGCACGATTCACGATTATAAGGCGAATGCGGGAGAGATAGCGTGGGTTTTTTGTTGTTTAGTTTTTCACATTAAAAGTGACCATCTGTCTTTAAAAATGTCACTATAGTGCTAAGAAAACACGAAGAAGCTAAACTGGAAAAAAATATTTTAAATTAAATATCTTAATGTTAATGCTGAACTTCAGATACACAGAAACGAAGAACGAAGACCGCCATTTCAATTTCAATGTTAACACTACCGAATCGGCGCAAGTCCGAATCAAAAGTAAACCATAACCCAACTTTTTCTTCTTTTCTCTTCTTTGCTTTCTCTTAGTTAGCTGGCACCCAATCGGCGATCAGCAAACCTAATAAAAAAAATATACTATTTTCTCTTAAAGGGTGACAAAAAACTTGTTTTTTGTCACTCCGGAAAAATAAAATCACCAAGTTTGTTAACACTTTTATTCGAGTTAAAAATTATGACCATACTGTGACGTATATATGACGTAAAATAACGACGTGATACTGACGTTACATTTATGACGTCTTTGAAACGTCATTTTTAGGTGATGTGACGTCAGGGACTAATTATCACCAAAAAATGACGTCTCTGTAACGTCAGTGTGCTGCCTGGGTAAAGTTAAATTAAATCATATAACTTGGCAACGACGCGTTTCTTCACCACGGTATTTGAATTTTTGTTAAGTCGTTCCCATGAGAAACGTTCCCATGGCAACAGTTTCTCCACAACTGATTTCAACCAAACTAAAGTTAAAATTAAATTATCTATAACTTAGCAAATACACATTTTCTCACCACGGAATTTGGGTTTTTGTTTAGTCGTTAAAATGACAAGCGTGGGGGGATAATTTATATCAGAACCCATCAGCAAAAGAACTTTCAGAGTTAATACAGACGGTTTTCAACAAATCCTGTGTTTTGTCACATTCACTATGATATAACTAGGAACCGACATATGCTTGAGAGAAGTCATAATAAAAACAAATGTTCTCCTTATCTTTCATTTGGCATATATCCTACTCCTATTGGGGTGGGGTAAAACTGTCCAAATAAATTATTACAAAACATCTCAATATATTTTATTGAAATTATGGTTCATTTTTGTTTTTATTAATATTTTTTTATACGTTGCTTCAGGTAGATTATGCGACTTCAAAAGATGAGTATTTGATATAAATTTAGCTGAGAATAATAATAAAAGGGTCACATTTTTGTTTTTTGATTGCGGCATTATTTAAGTAAGAAGTGCTATAAATCTATAATCTATAAATCTTTTTATTATGCAGGGTATTTAGAAAATCTGTGGTAGGTTATATACTTCAAATTTACATTTTTGCAATATACTCTGTTTTCTTCACTTTTTAATATCTCATTTTTATTAAGATTTCTTTTTTAATCAATAAAACTACAATTTCCTTTTCTTCCTGGCAGAACCACCAGTTTATAAAACTATTTTTCTACTTCGAGGCAGCATCGGTTGCATTTTAGTATTATTAATTAAATACAACTATTAAATTATAAAATCTAAGAAAAATTATAATTTTATGATATAAATAAATTAAGAAGTACGTCGTATATCTTCAACTGGAAACCAGATACTTCTTCTTTTTTACCTATATAAAACATCAGAAACACCTGTGACTTACAGTGTTATCAGCTCTAAAATACGCAATTTATCTCAAAGTCATAGCGATATCAAAACTAATTACCAATATTGCTATAACGGTTAAAACAGAACACGAATTTAAACGACCATATTGCTTTATAGTAAGTTTAAACAGAATTGACCCGATGGTATTATTATTTAATTTTCGTTAAAAAAAAACAACTAATAAAAATTGAATTACATTTATTTACAATTATCTGTATTAATAACTTAACCTAATTGATAATACGTTTAACACCCCATAATAGTCCCATCAGGATTCGTCTTGGCTTTGGGAAAGCACAACTTTCTTCCCGCATTAAAAACGCACTGGTTAGTAAAAATTCCGCACGTAGACGATTGCGTGTAATACACACTGGGCGTTTTCTTCCCCGTATACAAATTCCTCGATCCCGTTTCAGATTTGGTCATCGATACGAAGTTAGGCATGATTTTTCCGCTCTTTAGCTGGTAACGAATTGGCGAGTAAGCTGGTTGATATGTATACCCAGATCCATATCCATATTGTCCACTATTCGAGTGGGTGTGTGATGTAACAGCATAAAAGGGTTTTTTATATATGATCTTTCCAGTACCGGGAGATAATGTGACACTTTGCGCTTGGGAATTCTTACCAATAGCGTACGTATTAGGACCATTGGCTATCGATTTTACTGTACCTCTAAAGCCCATAGGTACTTTGTATCCTTGACTGCCTAAATAAAAAAAAAAAAAAAAGAATTAAACACCCAGTTATTTTATTGAGTCATCTAGAGGCACCTCTCGGCAATGTTATCAACGAACAGTCTTTTTAGCAAGCTGAGAGGTAGTCCCTATATGCTCTATTAGCCAATAGTTTTATTATTAACCTATTCATACCTGGTATAGTCTGTCCAGGTTGAATAACAGTACCCTCTCTAGGAAAATCCCCTTTACTTTGATGCACCGTAATATCCAGATCTTCCAGTGGATCCAGAACGATATGCTGCCTTTGATTTCGATCAGATTGCGTCACTATTTGCCTCGTATTTACATTTGGTTGTTTAACAACTGTTGAGCTTGGTTTTTCCGTACTTTCATCGTAATCATCTCCTTCTTCCATGTAATCAGCTTCCTCATCATATTCTTCTTTCGAGTCATACTTGCTAGTCGCTTTCGGTAGCATGTGGTGCTGCAGCCTTTTCGAAGCTGGCGATTTTATTGTTGTTGTTGGCAACTCATCGACTTCTAAATCTGCGGCTGGATAATTTGACGCCAATTTCCTAGAAACTGACGCACGTTCGGCTTGGCTTTGAGTAATTTTATCTTTAGCTATGTTAAAGTTTATTGCTGTCGGTTTGAAGGGTCCTGCTCTAGTATAATTTTGTCCAAAACTCGCTCCCCCTGAAGCTGCTTGTGCTGCGCCCGTATATTTAACTCCGTACTTGAATTTACCTAAAAAAGTCAGAAGCTTAGACCTATAGGTAGGAATACATCAAAAGTAATATTACCTTGAACTTGTGATTGCGACATTCCCGCAACAGATCCACTTTGAGCTCCAGCTGTACCTCCTCCTCTAAATGGCCCAGTTTGATTATCTGCATCGTTTTCATCATAAGGTAAGAAACCGATTTGCGCTTGAGAAGAAGTATTTCCTGGTCCATTGGACTGCGCATCAGCTAATCCTCCTTTTTCTGATGCCTGAACTTGCGATTGTGTTCCATGCGTCGTACCACCGCTCTGCGAAGATGCTATCGTTTGTCCGGTTTCGGAAGATAATACCACTTGTGCCTGCGTTTGTCCAGATCCTCCGCGACCTTGTGCCGAGCTTTGAGCGCCATCTTTACCACCCTCTACTTGAGTTTGGGCGCCACGTTTTCCATCATCAGAACCGGCTGAAGCGCTAAATGATCCGGATCCAGTATAGGTTCCTGATACTTGAGATTGTGCCGTTCCTCCGAGGTAGGTTCCTTGCGCCTGAGCTTGTGCTGTTGTACCATTTTCGGATTGATGCGCTGATGTTTGTACTTGGGAATCCGCGTCGTCTCGTTCTGTATATCGGCCGTCTACATACTGACCGACTTGTCCTGATCCATAACCTCCTATTTGTCCTGATGTACCACCTCCAATTTGTCCTGGAACACCTCCAATTTGTCCTGGAATACTTCCAATTTGTCCTGGACCACCTCCAATTTGTTCTGTTCCACCTCCTATTTGTCCTGGACCTCCAACTTGTCCTGGCCCTCCAACTTGTCCCGGCCATCCTCCAGTTTGCCTCTGACCTCCTACTTGACCTGGCCAACCGCCTGATTGTCCTGGACCTCCAGCTTGTCCTGGCCATCCACCTGTTTGCCCAGTGCCTCCTATTTGTCCTTGCCCTCCTACTTGTCCGGGACCTCCAATTTGCCCTGTACCTCCCGCTTGTCCTGGCCATCCCCCTGTTTGTCTAGAACCTGTTTGTCCAGGACCTGCTGTTTGTCCTTGACCTCCTACTTGCCCCGTACCTCCTGATTGACCTGGCCAGCCTCCTGTTTGTCCGGGGCCTCCAGCTTGTCCTTCACCTCCTATTTGTCCAGGCCATCCTCCAGTTTGTCCGGGACCTCCTATTTGCCCCAGGCCACCTACTTGTCCAGGCCATCCTCCAGTTTGTCCAGGAATTCTATTTTGGTCTGGACCTCCTATTTGTCCAGGATATTGTCCAGTTTCTCCAGGACCTCTTACTTGTCCTGGCCATCCTCCAGTTTGTCCAGGACCTCCTACTTGTTCTGTACCTTCTACTTGTCCTGGACGCACTATTTGTCCTGGACGCACTATTTGCCCTGGTCGTCCGTCTACTTGTCCTGGACCTCCTGTTTGTTCTGGCCATCCTCCAGTTTGTCCAGCACTTCCTTCTTGCCCTGGCCATCCTCCTGTTTGTCTAGGACCTCCTACTTGTCCTGGCCATCCTTCAGTTTGTCCAGGCCATCCTCCAGTTTGTACAGGACCTCCTACTTGTCCTGGCCATCCTCCTGTTTGTCCTGGACCTCCTACTTGTCCTGCACCTCCAATTTGTCCGGAATCTCCCACATGTCCTGGACCCATTGTTTGTTCTGGCCGCCCACCTACTTGTCCTGGACCTCCAACTTGTGCTGGCCATCCACCAACTTGCCCTGGTCCCCCTCTAGGACCGTAAGCTTCGTATTCACCGGAAAATTGACCTTGAAAACGGCCGTAATTACCTTGTTGATTTTGAAAATCTCCACTTAATTTCCCTCCGAATCTTCCTCCTCCAGTTTGTCCTGATCCATCTCCCGTTTGACTTTGCCAACCTCCAGTTTGTTCTGATCCTCCCCCGATTTGACCAGGCCAACTTCCTGTTTGGTCGGGTCTTCCACCAGTTTGAAAAGGCCATCCTCCAGTTTGGGGAGGTCCTCCTCCTCTTTGATCAGGCCATACTACCGTTTGTTCAGGACCACCTATTTGCCCGGGTCTTCCTGTTTGCACAGGTCCTCCTGTTTGCCCAGGCCAACCTTCAGTTTGTCCAGGTGCTCCTATTTGACCAGGGCCTCCTATTTGTTCATGGCCCCCTATTTGTCCCGGGCCCCCTATTTGTCCAGGGCTCCCTATTTGTCCGGGTCCTCCGATTTGTCCATGCCCTCCGATTTGTCCAGGCCCTCCGATTTGTCCAGGCCCCCTTATTTGCCCGGTTCCTCCTATTTGTCCAGGTCCTGTCGCTCCTCCAGAACCTCCTCCTAGTCCAGGTCTTCCGATTTGTCCAGATCCACCTATTTGTCCAGGTCTTCCTATTTGTCCAGGTCTTCCTATTTGTCCAGGTGTTCTTATTTGTCCAGGTTCTCCTATTTGTCCAGGTCCTCCTATTTGTCCAGGTCCTCCTATTTGTCCAGGTCTTCCTATTTGTTCAGGTCTTCCTATTGGTCCAGGTCCTCCTATTTGTCCAGGTCCTCCTATTTGTCCAGGTCCTCCTATTTGTCCAGGTCCTCCTATTTGTCCAGGTCCTCCTATTTGTCCAGGTCCTCCTATTTGTCCAGGTCCTCCTATTGGTCCAGATGTTCCTATTTGTCCAGGTCCTCCTATTTGTCCAGGTCCTCCTATTTGTCCAGGTTGTCTAATTTGTCCAGTTCCTTCTATTTGCCCAGGCCATCCTCCAGTTTGTCCAGGTCGTCCACTTGTTTGCCCAGGTCTTGTTATTTGACCTGGCCAGCCTCCGACTCCTCCTTGTTCAGGCCATCCTCCAGTACCACCAACTTGACCAGGTTTTCCACCAACTTGTCCACTTCCTGTTTGCCCAAGTCTTCCACCAATTTGTTCACCTTGTCCAGGCCATCCTACAGGACCTACTTGCCCGGGTCTACCACTAACTTCTCCAGTTTGTCCTATAGTTCCTGGATACCCTGGTTGAAAAGGTTGTTGTACTATTGGTTCAGGATACTTTCCACTTGGGCGTCCTTGAATTTCAATGATCTGTTCTTGATCACGTCCTGCGCCAGGACAATCATCGCAGCCGAATGGGAGACTTTGACTTTGCGCTTGGCCCATTCCCGAATTTCCAGCTGAAAAGGAATTTATTTTTATTATGCTGTATGTATTGAACAAATAGAATATATGGACGTACTAACTACGGCTTTGGATCCTTCATAAGTTGATTCTGCTTCAGCTTTTCCGGGTTGATCAGCTTTCCCGAAGCTCAGATACTGCGATTGAGTTTGTCCTCTGACTCTGCCTTTAAAATAGTGACTATTTGGAGATCTCTTGTTTCTGCTTTTGTCAATAACGTTGGGTAAATCGTTTATGTATGTGTTGAAGTCGATGTCTGCTTGGTTTTTGATCAAGTAGGTGGGAAAACCTCTGCAGAACTCCGAGATACGTTCTCCTCCCAGTCGCCATATCTAAAAAAAAACGATTATTCAAGAAATGTAAGTTGCTTTTTAGAGTTAATTCACCTGACGTTTTGATAATAATTCATTATGGAGAAAGTCCTTTGATATACTATCTTTTCTTCCGTTTGCATTCCACTTAGCAATAATACTTTCGCCTCCATTGAGGTTTTCTAGTATACAGCGGGATTCTACGAGATCTTTGAAAGCTACTGTTCGCTGAAAAATACGATTATATCATACTTTTGGCCTAAAATAGTATTTTAGTATCCTACGTTGTTTCATTTTTTTTTAATTTAAACATTTTTAAGTTTAGACAATACGTTTGTCTTAATATGTGTAAAACTGGTTGTCTGACTATTAATGATATGTTTGAAGTCTATAAAATGATTCGTTCACAGTAAATATGCCTGTCTAACTTTGTATTATATAAAATAAATGTTAGATTATTGAAAGTGATGTTATTGCTTTAGATATTTTTATATTGTTAAGTCACTTACTGTTTGATAGTCATATAGGGTGCGAGATTTCATAGGAGTGTCTGTCGAAGTTGAATTGACATCTTGTTTGCTGATGAAGTTCTAGAAATAATAAAAAGTAGGTAATAAAATGTGCTACACTAAGCTTTAGTTTCACGCATTTGTAAAACAATATATACTGTTGGGACACTCTGTAGGAGCTCAATGACGTTTCTAATACGTTAGAATTAATTAAATTGTGTATACAAATTGAGATGATTGTAAACTAGAACATGACTGTTTCAGTGAACCGTCAACTAGGAACAAAAAACAACAATGTTGGCATTTGATAAGATATTTTTAGTACTAAATTTGAAAAGGCGGTTAAAATATTTCTAATCTACGCGGATAAAGGCATGATTTATATTTTAAAATCCACATTATATTTCTTCACATCAATGTGTTGTCTTTATCGACATTTAGGAATTTCGAATTAGAGAAATTACAAAATTTTATCGGAGTAATTAATAAGATAATTTGGGTCAGATTTAGATTCGAAATTTTTCGCTGATTTGGAGATTTTTGAACTCGATATTTTAGCGCCTATATTTAATTCTAATTTGTTTTTTTGGGCCATCGTTTGTTTATACTTTTTTGTTTTCAAAGATTTTTAGAACGGAAGTAAATTAGACATTTGTTTTCCTAATTCTGTTTCCTGGTTCTGTTTTTGTTTTCAAAACACTAAAAAACTAAATAAAAGTAAATATAAAGCATGACGCATGACCACAGTGGGAGCTTCAGATTTGTAGTTTCACTAATATAAAATAATTTTTCTGTTGTATAATGAAGAGAAATCGACATTTAATTAATTTATTAAAGGCTCAAAATAATTTTCATTGTCAATTAGGGAAATGTACAATGTTCAATGCCTGTACAATTTTTTATTGCAATTCCTCAATTGTGGTGGATTGGGTGTTATTACACTATTTATATTAGATTTATTAACTGCGCTAATCTTAAGGGAACGTCAATTATAATTGTAGAAGACTTAATTGAAGAAAAATATGCAGTGAACCAACAACTCCGTCTCCTAAAGAATTTGAATTTGTAGAAGAGACAGTTTTAATCTCTGAAATAGAATCAATAGAACCCACTACTACTACTACGGAAACAGAACCCTCTAATACTACGGAAACATAACCCTCTAATACTACGGAAACAGAAAAAGATAAGAAGAAAAATATAAAAGAATAATTCCTTTAAGATCTGACGGAGGAGTATAAGGAAATGGCAAATCAGTAAAACCTACTAGCAGGCCCGACTAGAGGGGAGGGGTAGCCGTGACTAATTCCCGGGGCCCGGGCTCAAATGGGGGCCCGGCAGCGCTATAAGGGGGGCCCGACAATAGGGTTTTCTGTTTCAGCATGAGAAATTCGACATAAGAAGAGAAAGGGTAGGTGATGTGATTGAATGTTAGAGGAAAAGGAGTTCGGGTGAGGAGCTTTTTTTTTTTAGAAGAAGATAAAGTAATTGAAGTAGGGAGACAATATTTTTCTGAGGACTTTTTTTTTTTAGAAAACGGTTAAGATTTTTTTTTTGTCACAAGGCCCGGTGTAGAGAATTGTCCCGGGGCCCGGCCTGGCTCTCGGCGGCCTGCCTACTAGTGTTAATAGTAAAAGTAATTAAAATCAACTTTCTAAATGAACCTCATCGTATAGCCAAATGTTTTGAGTTGTTATATAGTAAGATAAGATAATTTTTTTTGTAATAAATAGTAGCAGAGTTAAATTTTTATCGTTTTAATATAATTTTAAGGATTTTATACTTATAGTTTATAGATTCGAAAATTATATACATTAAATAGGTAGAAAATGAAGATTGGTCATTTAAATATTAGATCTGTCTTTACAGGCTTCAATGATTTTAAACATTTAAACAAAGTGATTTTGATGTGATTATGTTTCTTATTCAAACATGGCTGAAAAACGACGTAAGTTCTGATGTAATTCATATTCCAGGTTATAATTTCTTTCAGTTAGATTGATTAGGAAGGGGAGAGGTGTCGGTGAATATCTCAAGACAAATATTCAATGTCACATAATAAAATTTAATTTTGAATTAAGTAGTTTTTAAAACTTAATATAAAATCTCTAAATTTTACAATAGGTGCCTTATATAGACCACGCGACAGAAATGTTAATGCTTTGGTAAGTGATTGTGACAATATTTTTTCTTTCTTGTGTCCCTTATTTAATGTAACTATCTGTGTGTGCGATTTTAACTCAAATTTTTTTGACCTAAATAATCCTGTAACTCTTGTTTAGAGTCATACAATCTAAAACAAATTATTACTGAGCCAACTAGAATAACAGTACATACACGTAAACTTATTGATCCTATTTTCGATTCTTGTACAGAATTAGTATCTTCTTGTGAAACGTTACCATCTAACCATATATCTGACCATTCTATAACTTATTGTGAATTAAATGTTGTAAAACCAAAAATAAAGCTTAAATTACTTGATATAAGATCTTTTAAGAAACTTTAATCTAACTGAATTTATTGAAGATTTAGATTTGAAAGAAAGATTGACGTGTTTAATTAATTTATCTTATTAGTATTCGATGTTCATGCCCCTATAAGAACTTTAAAAGTAAGTAAGTCTAAAGCTCCCTGGCTGACCATAAACTTGAAATTTATTGTAAACAAAGGAATAAATCTCTTCAAAAATTTAAACAATCCAACTCAGCAGCTCACTGGGAAGATTATAAACAGATTCGTGATTTTGCTTTAAGTTGTATTCGTAGGGATAAAAAGGCGTATAAAGACATGCTAGCTAAAGATCACAAAAATCCAAAAAAGCTCTGGTCTACTTTAACCGATTTTAATGTAAAAATTGCAAAATCATGTGATTTCCCTAATAATTTAGCTAATCCCGAAAAAATTAATAATTACTTTTGTAAACTCTTACAGTGTGTATCTGGGGATTGTCTAAACCAAATTGACTTCTATAACAACAATATTAATGATTTAAAGGATTGTTTTACATTAAAACTTGCCAGATTAGAAGATGTAAGTAATATAATTAAGGAATTGCTGTCTAACGCTTACGGCGTTGATAATATATCGGCTTCAATGCTTAAACTTTGTACGCCTTTTATAATCAAATACATTACACACATTATTAACTGTTGCATCGAAAAAATATAGTTTCCATATTTGTGTCGGAGTGCCATTGACAGGCAACTACCTAAAAAATCTAATCCGCAAACATTTTCTGATCTTAGAATAATAAGTATCTTACAAACTCTATCCAATATATTCGAAATAGTATTATACAAAAAAATACGAGTATACGAATATGCTTGTAAGAGAGATATACTTCCTAATACTCGGTTTTAGGAAAGGCTATTCCACATCCACAGCACTAACGAGTGATATAATTGATGCTTATGATAAAGGAGACATTAGTCGTTTTCTTTTTACAACTAATCTGAGCTAACTTACATCGACTAAGCTGAGATGTACGTTCTTTTTATGATTGTAAGTCAGAATCTTTCTTCCCCCCTTACCGATGCTAAGGTGCACGGTACTTACGTCAACCATAAACCATCACAGAAAGTGAGTGTTCTGTGCATCATATGAACAAACATATCCCATGAATTCATTATTTTAGAGAGAATAAAAGACTATGATAACAGGGGGTGAGATTTGTAGTGTTGAATGTTGAAAAAATTATAAAATTTGATTAAAATATGGATTGTTTTTAAACGGATGACATGGGGCACGTCACCTGTCAACCAAAATTCGCGTTCTTTTTACAGTTAAGCTTAGATTAGCATCTAACTTTTAGTTAGTCAAGTATGCTTGTAAAAAGAAAACGACTATTACTGTACTTACACTTAGATTTTTCTAAGGTTGGTGGTATCAAAACTGAAATATGATTTTCATTATTTAGCAGTTGCGTTGATAAAATATTTAAGCAATAGGTCTCAATGTGTATGTTACAATAATACATTTTCGAATTTTATGAATATTTTATCTGGTGTTCCCCAAGGTAGCGTCCTGGAACCGCTCCTTTTCTTAATTTATACTTCTTGTAAGCCTACGCTGACGATATTCAATTATATTACCGTTTTAAAAACGATAATTCCTTAACTGCTTATCAACTTATTAATGAAGATCTTAAACTTATTAATGAACTTTCTTTCTAACATAATTTAAAACTAAATACATCGAAATCTTGGGTTCTGTTTTTTGGTTAAAAAAAACTTAAAAAAAACTTGTTAAAAATCAATTTAATATTAATAACACCAAGTTGCCAATTATTGAATCAGCTAGAAATTTAGGTATATAGTTAGATACAGATAAAAATTACCCGTTCAGTTTACCTTTCATTAAAATTACCTTATTCCAAGTAAGCATATTCTTAATCATAATCTACGGATAAAACTTAGTGAAACTCTCGTCTTGTCCAAACTAAACTACTGCGATTTTATCTATGGACCCTGCTTAGACTTGAACACTCAATATAGAATTCAGAAAATTCAAAATTCGTGCACTTAATTAATATTTAATCTTCGCAAATATGATCATGTTACTCTTAAAATACGAGAATTAAATTGGTTTAATATGAAGGAAAGCAGAACACTCCATTTAGGTAGATTAGATTAGGAGTTGGACGTTATTTGTCCTTGTCCACAGCGACCTTTTCAGATCTATTGTGGGACTTCGTTTGTTTTAGAGTATGTCGTCTAGCCTGGTCTTTTTTATTAGACTAAGTAGCTTTGACAGTGGCTCCCGTATGTAGTTGCATGCATTTGGCTGTTCTTCGCCCAATGTTAGAAACTTCATTCCAGCCATGCCTTCACATTAGCACAGGACGTGTAATGATGTTTCCTCTTCTTCACAGAACCTGCACAAAGTTGCTTCTTCTGCTGGATTTATGACACTCATGTGCCTTTTGAGGCGACAATGTCCAGTAAAAAGGCCTACTGTTATCCTAACGATTTGACGCTTTTGATTCAGTAGGTCTTTCGTGAACTTGGCCGATGGTTCTTTGATGAACTGTTTAGCCTGTCTCAGTCTTGGATAGTTGTTCCACCATTCCTGAGACTCTTTTTGCATCCATTGTTTATTGGATACCTTGCACAATGCCTTAGCAACTCCACAGAAGGGTTTGGGGCCTATCATGGCCTTATCTGAGCCTTCTCGGGCTAATTCGTCGGCCCTTTCGTTGCCCTCATATCCCTCATGGCCTGGAACCCAGGCTAAGGTCACCTTATTTTGACTACTTAGCTCTGTTAGGTCTTCTAGACAGTCTTTCACCAGTTGTGATTTGATTTCTGGTGAGAGAATTGCCTTTAGAGCTGCTTGGCTATCAGAGTATATGGCAATAGTTTTGTCTGATACTTGCTGATTTAATATTTCTTTTGCACATTGTTGTATGGCTATTAGCTCAGCCTGGAACACTGTTGCATATTTTCCTAAACTGCACTGCACTAGCACTGAATGCTAGTGAGTTGGCCTATTGCACTTGCCTGCGCAGTTTTGGTTACCCACGCCACTGCGTCATAGGTTATCATGGGTCTTATTACCCTAGTGTATAACCATATGGTCATTTTGGGGTTTGGACCCCAGTTTTTCCCACATATTCTTCTACAGCTTACTAGAGCTATTGTAGCTTTATGTGTGAGTTTTTTGAGATGTTGATTAGGTAACTAGTAAAATTCATGATCGTAACCTCCGCGACGTCACAACTTACACAATACCCCGTCATCGAACAGCCCTATTTAAAAGAAGTTTTTTATATAATTCTATTAAATTGTACAACTGTCTTTCTTTAGAATTAAAAAATTTTAATTTATTCAAAAAATACTTTAAAAAATATTACATTCAAAATTTTGTTTGAGCTTAGATTTAATTGACCTTTTTAGTTTTTAGTTGTTTACTTTTTATTTCATTTTTAATTCCTATTTTAAGCTTTATATAAAAAAAAATAAAAAAACAAAAATTAATTATTGGAGTTTTTGCTTTATTGAAAATACTTATATACATTCTTTTCCTCTAATAAAGATGATTTTTTATTATTATTATCTCGATAATAATCAATGTTTTATTAATACGATCGGACAGATCTGACAAAAATAACTACCAATGTGTTTGTGCTACTGTTTACTTGGTTTTTATACTGTCACCTTTTATTAATCTATCGATTTTAATTCACTCTAGTTTGTAGAGTCAATTAAACATGTTGAGTTTAATTGGCAAGTCTATTCATCTCACCCAAACTGGTCCATTTAAACCATAGTTGAACATATTGAACGTGAAAGAATTATACAATTGATGATTATTGGGTTTGGGGACAGAAAGAGACCTCTGAAAGAAGTTTCCAATTTGTTCAATGAAACATTTCCTGGCAAAAATTTGAGGAAACAGGAGGTGTGAAAAACAATCCCAGATCTGAACGGAAGACGACAGCTACTGATGAAGAAAATGCACTTCATATGGTTCTAAATATACAGGAAGAAACAAAAACTTTAGTTTCAAAGCTTGCGTTAGACAATAATATGAGCAAGAGATATGTAAAGAGGATTCTGAAAGTCAAAAAATTTCATCATATAAAATGCAATTACACCGACAATTGAATGAATATGACTCAGATAGGTGAATGCAATTCTGTCAGGAAATTATGGATGCAATTTATGGAAATATTATATTGACGAACAACATTGTTTTTTCCGACAAATCAGGATTTTATCTCAGTGGATTTGTAAATAAACATAATTTCCGGTATTGGTCTGATCATAATCCTCAATGGATGGAAGAAGATCACACCCAATACCCACAAAAGTTAAATATTTGGGCTAGTATATTTGGAGGAAGAATTACTGGACCATTCTTTATGAGAGGAACTCCAAACAGTGATCGTTATTTGCAACTTTTTCAAGACCAGATAATTTCAGAGTTAGTTCATTTGTTTACAAATCGTAGAAATCATTTAGAACTTTCTAAAGCAATTTGGTTTTATTTCGATGTTAAGTGAGGAAATACCTGAATACAATATTTCCACAGAGATTGGTGAGTCGAAGAGGACATATTGAGTGGCCGGCACGGTCACCGGATATATTCCCACTGGATTTTTTCTTTGCGGCAGCAATTTGAAATCAGTAGTTTATAAGGAACCTGTCACATTCGCCGGAAAAATTGGAAGACAAAATAAAAAATAACACTAAAGTTTATCAAAATGCTTTAAGATCATTTGTTGATAAACTAAGATATTGTCAGGCAGTTGGAGGCTTTACTTCTAACACTTACTTTAAAAATTTTATTTTTTATTAAATAAATGTTTATTTTCTATTTTAATATGAACTCAGAGACCCTCAAACCCTACAATGATAGATTAAAAAAAAAGATGTATCCAAAAAAAATATAAATATAGGGCGATTTAAAATTTTATCTGATGACGTCATAACTTAATAAATATGACAAATGATGAAAATCCCCAAGTGTCATTAAATAGTGTAAGTGTATAATATATACAAAAAACTTTATTGAGGTCAATTTTTAATACTATCCATAATTGAACCACAAATCAAGTGTTCCGTCAATTTTTCCCAACCCTGTACATCTTTAACATACCAATTTTTTTTAAATTATAAAACTTTTCCAGGATTCTGTATATTAGAAAATTGATACCTCAAAAAATATGTAGTAATTGTATCTGTATTAGGAAAGAGCTAGTAAAAAACATAAACATTCTTTGTAGGTAGTTTAAAAAAAAAAATTTCAAAAATTCATTAAATCTATAGAATAATACTGTTAATCGTTATTCCAACGTTTTAATTGAAAAACACTTAGATTTAAAATATATTTTATGATTAAACATAAACACCACGAGGTGAAACGTTTTGGCGCCACTATTTTTATTCAACCACTGCTAAATTAGTGTTAATTATCAATTATGTTATATATTAAATAAATAATCATCAATAAGAGTTCATCGGTCAAAGCGATGAGAAAGAGACAGCGCATAAATTGGAACATATTTACCTCTGATAATTCCAGCCGATAGATCGGAAAACAATGAAAAGTCACTAATAAAACACTGAAAAACTTCCCATCCATGTTGGACCACTCGCTAGGCGGTCTGTAGACAAATGCGGATTCTATTCCTGTTTACGAGTGACCCCTGACATGGTGTCCCCTGGACGATTATTATCATCGGCACAGTGTTAACATACTCGTATTTAATTTGTTTGTGTATACAAGATCTTGTTATATAAATTTTAATTGTAACGAATTTCGAAATTTTGTTATGGTTGTGGTTGGACGCCTTCGGTTGAATTTCAACGATTACGATTGGTAAAGCTAAATCTTCTAGATTCTAGACTATCTTTGACATCTTTTGTACCCAGTTACTAAAAGTTTACTTTTAACTAAACCGCTTTCTTGAAACAATGAGCTGTAACGACTGACATTAGCTGAAAAAATTTGTACACCATGATTCTTTAAATAATTCCCATTACAACTCCAAGGAATTTGACCTATTTCTTCTGGAATTCATCGTAAACTACCTTCCCCTCCTACAAAAAAAGTTAATAATTGATTTTATAACGCATATTAAAAATAGGAACAGTATTATATTGTGTGAACGTTCTTTGGGAGGGACCATTATGATCCCGAAGGACAAGTCACTTCGCTCCCCCCCCTAAGTGTAGTAAATACACATACTTTGATTACTATACGAGGCAAGAGAGAGGTCCGACACGCCCAACATAGGGCGCGGCCATTTTGAACCCTGTGACACAGTTTACAGCTTAAGAATCAGATCGCTCACTCTGCGTCGGCACTTTTGATCTCAATATTTCAGTTTATACACTGTGCAACTCGGATAATACAATATATGAAAACCGCCTATAATAAAACAGCAGTCTTTTGCGTATCCTAAATTTGTATCACTGGAGTGGATGTTATTTTGGAACTTCCAACTGGTACGAGTGAGCTAACTGGTTCTTTAGCAATAAACTGTGACTTCAAAAATAATATTCACTGACACTGACAGCAGCAAACAAAATATCAAGTGCGTTTTAATCATCCGCTTCTGCTTCCGGAATTGTCGGTTTAGTCGTTTTAACCTGTCAGATTAAAACAAGATAAAAATATAATATAAAGTAAACGAGAAGAAGAAGAAGAAGAAGAAATGTCAAGAAGAAGAAATGTCAAGACGAAAAAATGCCAAGAAGAAATGTCAAGAAGAAGAAGAAATGTCAAGAAGAAGAAAGTGCTTATTATTTAGAATTGATTTAGCAAAAATTTGTGACAAAAAAGTGTTTCATATCAATAAATAACAGTTTTTAAATTGTGAGATACTGTTATTTTATTGAATTTAATTTTTATTTAATTATATTGGTGCCGAACTATAATGTATGTATACAATAAACGAATGTATAGGAATAAAAAAAAACGTTAGAAACCTAAAAAGGCATATGGATGTTTTTCTCAAATTTTCAATAATGATTGTGGTCGAATTTCAACCACTGGGCGAACACTAGTATTAATACAATTTCAATAATGTATTATTATACTCAGGATTATCTTACACAAAACTTAAAACAGGTAATAGTCCAGTAAAGTTAAACATAAAAAGCAGGTCGTGCTTGAAAAAGTTCCGATCGTTCTGAATTTTTTATGTTAGGACCTAAACCAATATTAAAAAAACAGATTGCAAATTCAAAAGTGCTGTGCGAGCGGCAATGTATCAAAAAAACCATGAAATTTTAGGACTTTTTTCAGTTTTTACTCAATATCTCAGTGAGAGAAGGGTCTCACTCTGAATACTTTTAAAGAAGACTAAATTTGATAAAATTTGAGACTAGGGCGAGCTCTATATAGCCATTGATTCCCAAGATACAGTTCTTCGAAAATAGGCAATTTTTCCAAATGGTTACTTATTTTATGAAATATGTTTTAAAATACGCATTACACTCCAAATATTATATGAAATGATGTTATAGTAAATTTAATTCGCTTTTATTTAAGATCAGACTGGTACCTATATAGGCCTAGCTGTCTTCTCAGGGACTCACTCCTATACACACCACCATGGATCATGCACCTCCTGACATTCTGCGGAAAATTTCATGTAAATGCTAGCCATGCGGTGGCAAATTCTACATTAACGTAACGGATGTGGAGCTGCAATTCTCAGACGATGTAGATAACCCAAATATAGACTAGGTGCCTCTCCCAGCGCCCATCACAGCCATCGAGATACCATATTCGTGCTAGCCCAAGCTCGGGCCATCTAAGATAAAAAGAAAGGCATGATTTGGCAACCAAAACATAATACCTACATGATTTATATTAGTTTTCATTTTGTGTAAATGTAATTTGTCCTTATAGTAGGTACCATGTTGTTTGAAATACAAAAACCCAAAGAGGCTGGACGTCGACGCTCACCTCCAGCAAAAGAGACTGGACAACAAAGTCCAACTCCGGCGTAGAAGGCTGGACGTCAATGCTCCCCTCCTGCAACGCAGCCTGGACAACAAAGTTCAGCTCCTGCACAAGAGGCTGGGCAGCGACGCTCACCTCCAAAAAGGGAGGATGGACACAGTAGTTCACTTTCAACTAACAGGCCGCGGAGATTCAAGAGAATCTCTGGGTCTGAAGCAAAGAACCACAAAACTCAAAGAGGACTGGGATACTTATCGAGTCGGTGACGCAGCGATCTCACGCGCTTATATTCATTTAAAGGCAAGTTTGTGTTCAAAGACAAAGGGGCTTCGAATTCTACGTCAGGCCATGTGGATTTTTAAGCTATTGCATAGCTTTTATCGCGGGCTTTGGGTGGCAACCGAATCAAGAAATTTCGGAACACCGTAACGAAAATAAACCTAACACCCCCCACTCCGACCGGCACAGCAGCGCGACGTTAAAGTCATGGAATGTTATATCCGACCCTATTCGTATTAGTATGAAGCGAAGTTAAATATACGTCTGCGGACTGGAACATTTATGCAATACAAGAACTAGAAAAGTTTCTTATAAATTGGTATCACAAATGTTCCTGGCTGGCGTAAATATTATAGTTGGAGAGCTAGTAACACAAATTTCATTAAGTGTTTGATGCACTTTGAAATTTTGTAATTTGAAATCATTTGGATGGAAAAGCAGATATACTTGTGTTGGCTAGACCAACCCGGGATACCAGGTACTACGTATAATAGAAAGGGGTCATAAAATATAACCAAAAAAAGTGTTATTTACTATAGAAAGAGATTTTAAATTCATATTTCGGAGTATAATAAAAAAATGCATTTATTTAGATGACTTATGTTTAAACTTTTAATCTCTCAAGATTAAAAATTAATACAATTAAGTAATAATGATACTTTTATAGTTTTTAAATCATATATTTATGTGATTCCATTAAATTACAATATAGGTATCATTTGACATGATAAAATATTTCGTAAATTTTTGTAATAAATTGTTATATATTATTAAAAGCGATTCCAAACGTCTATCAATATGTGCTTGGTGGCGCAGAGCGTACATTAGTCGTAATTTGGATAGTGTGGATAGTGGTTCGAGCCCCGAAACTTTTAGTTTTTTTTTCTTAAAAAAAAAGGAAAAATATTATTGTTTTAAATATTATTGTTTTATTACTTTTTTACTTTTTTTACGTTTCTTACTTTTTACTTTCCTATCTGTATACAGATAAGGAAAGTATAGGAATCATAATTTTTTGACCTCCAGTTTTCGACGGATTTTTACATGTATTGTAAGATAATAAAATATTTTAAACAATATTAACTTCTCATTAGAAAAAAATTTGTTTATTTATCGGTCACCACTAGAGGTGTGTCGTTCGCGAACGATTCGTTCAAAAAGAACGAATCAGTGCACTGACTCGAATGAATTGATTCCCTGTTTTTAAAAGATTCGAATCTTTTTTGAGTCAATTGCTCGATGGCTCTGCGATCGATCAAACACGCCGAGTTCCGAGTTTAGTTGCTTCGTTCATTCGATTCGGATTCGGTATTTTACATCGGCATCGGCAAATTGGTCGCTTTTGTTCTACGTTCTACGGCATAATACGAGAACTCTAACTGACAGGCGGTGGCGGTATGTGTCTTTAATGTTTTTCTCACTTTACAGGAGGTGTGTATTAAGCTTAGGTAA
Organism: Psylliodes chrysocephalus; assembly: GCA_927349885.1. Classification (NCBI taxonomy): domain Eukaryota; kingdom Metazoa; phylum Arthropoda; class Insecta; order Coleoptera; family Chrysomelidae; genus Psylliodes; species Psylliodes chrysocephalus. The sequence goes on from OV651819.1 coordinate 14,417,128, forward strand.
ACAATTTATGCGTGTTGTCTGATAAATAAATTTAAATCAAAGTAAAATTAAAACAAAAAATGACGAATCGTGAATATATAATTTTGCGTTAATTTTGGCTATATATTTGGCATTTAAAAAAAATTGTGTTATTGTTGTTTATCTTAACGGACAAGGATGTATTTATTATTCAGCTGCCTTTTTTTTTATGAAATATGAAACATTAATTTGCTTTACTTTAAAATAAATCTGGTTATAATTATTTTACTCAACGACCTAGTAGGTAGGTAGGTAGGTAGGTTAGGTAGTACTCAAATTCGTAAAAGTTCGGTTCGATTTCCTTCGCCGGATCGGCGGAATAGCATCGTTCGTGGTTCGCTAAAGTGAATCACTTGAGAACGAATCTTGAAGAACGAATCTTTTTAGGTGAATGAATCAAATGAATTAATTCAGTAAAAAGATTCGAACTTCCCACCTCTAGTCACCACGCTCAAAAAGTGTAACTTGAATTAATATTAAAGAAAAAACTTGAATTATTATCAAAGAAAAAAAATAAATAAAATAAATAAATAATTATAATTGCCTAAGTTGATAAAAAATGCTATGCAATAGCTTTACCGCGGCAGTCCCCGAGTGCCACACGTATTTTTTGAATTAAATTGCATGGTTCGTTATAGGATTTGATGTGTGCCGTATTAATAGAAATTCAATTTCTGTTGATTTGACATGCAGATTATAAAATCGCCATGCGTTATCGTCTCGATGATGGTGGGTGAGGTTTTCCTCACCTGTAGGTTAAATGGCACCATCAGTCATCCTTAAGTCACCCCGAAGCGATACGGCAAATAATAATAATATTAATAATAATAATATCAATAATAATAATAATAATAATAATAATAATAGGCATCCCTTCGCCTACAAAAGTTGTTCAGTCAACTTCAGGGGTTGAAATTTACTCGTAAGGGGGTGAATTAGGGAGAGTGAATTATTATTACTTAGAATTCTCACCTTAGAGAATAGAAAAAAATCATGAGACAAAAACAGAGAGATGCATGTAGATCCTACTGCGAAAAAATCGATTTACCGCAGGCAGCAAGGCTTCAAAAAGCTCTCTCAAAAGATCCACACCGAAGCATTGGTGCGATAATCAAAGAGGATGGGATGACAACTGTCAACCTCGAAGATAGCATGAAATATCTGCTGGGCAGAGGAAGAATACAACCCATCTGTTCTATGATTGGTAAACTGCCTAATACATTGTAGAAGATTACAAAATTGGATTGGAAATATCCAGCTTCGCCCATTTGAATCGCCAGAACCTGACTGTATCTATCCAGCCCTATTTCAGTCGGATCTGGAAGAACCCATCTGTCTATGATTGGCAAACTGCCAATCACATTGTAGACGAGGAAAAAATTAGATGGGCAATATCAAGCTTCTCTCCATTTAAATAGCCAGGTTCTGACGGTATTTATCCAGCCCTAATTCAGTGGGGTCTGGAAGAACTTACACCGCACCTGGTGGGTATATTCAGATCCTCTTTGGCTCTGAGGTATATCCCCTAAAAATAGAGAGAGGTAAAACCTGGAAGGATAGATTACACTGTCCCAAAAATATACCGACCAATTAGTGTAACATTGTTTTCCATGAAGACGGTGAAAAGGCTATGCGAAAGGTACATAAGGGTACCTATCATCTTAGGAGGATGTGCAGTGGGCCTAGTAGGGCCTAAGTGCCGTGGGGTAACCCACCCAAATAACTTTTATTTGATCAATTTTCTTAAAAATTAGAGTTTTGCACTTTTTGTCAAATTATGTATACAATTAAAATATAGAAAATATATTACAAGCAACTTGTATTTAATGAATTTTATTCTCCAAGCGTAAATGACAGATATATCGGAATATATCGAATTAATTTGATTATACCAGTATCATTCGAATGATTTTTATGATTAGAGTATTCGATTGTGTCCATCACTAGTCCCATTTTCATAAAAATTTGGGTATGAAGCACGAACAATTTCGAAGTTAAGCTTGTTGTTTTCTATCTAAAATCACATTGTATTGGATTTTGTATTTAATTTGCGAATATTGTTTCAGAGGTTTTTAAAAGCTGGAGTTATTATTTTGTGAATCTAGATTTGGAATTAATAACCAATTTTTTTAGAGTCAAACTTTGCAATATCTTGCAACATCGTCTATTCAAATAAATAATAACTTATTTTTTTTTTATAAAAGTATGTGGTCATAAAAATTATGTTTAATTAATACTATAAATGGTTCTAAAGCAAATAATTCCTAATAAAACTATGTCAAGGTTGATTTTAATAATAATTTCTACTAAAATAGATAAACAAAATAAACATTTTAATTTCTTCAGTTTGCTGTAAAGACTAAATATTTTTTCCACCAGAATTCTGTAGACGCTAATCTTATATTAATAAACAAACAATACATTTTATTAATCCTTTTTGATCATACAATAATGATATAGGACAGGTCAAATATAATATTCACAAATAATAACAAAAAGTTCAAATTATATTTTTTCAAGTTTTTTTTTATTAAAATACTCGTATGTCAAAAAATATTAATTTATCTAATCGACGAAATTCGCTACATTTTAATTTTTTTACTTAAAATGCGAGGGTTGCATTAAAAAACAAAACATCTACTTTTTCAAAAAGATTTATTGTATAAAAGTACACAAATCTACAAAATACGTTCTCCAGATAAATTTTTCACTGGACCACAATTACAAAAATCTATGAAGATCGAGGATAGGAATGGATGCTAATATCTAATAATAAATAATTAAATAAAAACACACAGTAATATCTACAACTATACTAATACAGTTTCACACAAATTTAATATTTAATATTGCACCAGTCGGCCTAATATTGCCACAAATAAAATTCTTAAAATTATAAAAAAATTAGTGTAACTAAAACATAATGACTAGGAATTTTTTATATCATTAGCCGATATAATATAGGATCAACCAAGCATTATCTAAGCAAAAAAAAGATGAATAAACTGGATTTCTCGAAAACATAAACGTCGAATTAAATTAAAAACAACTTTAACGGTTGGGGGAAATTTAGTATTTTAAGGATTCAAGCTCTATGAGATCATCATTAGGATTACTTGAGATAGAGTCTAAGATAAGAAAATTGCAACGAAAGAAAGATTGATCATTTTTAAAATTGATATAGTTAAAGTTAGAGAAGCTACAGGACTTTTAGTTTAAAAAAAAAAACACAATATTAAAACAATATTTTCGATGAACCAAATGTCTTGAACAAACTGTATACAACTTCAAAGTATATCTCAAATATTCCTAAGAATAATATCAGTAAGAAATATTTCTGTTTTGTCATGAAGATGATAATATAGTCATTAAAAAAAGTTTTGATATTAAAAAAATGTGTAAATTTTAGTTGTAATATTTTATTTTTTTAATGCTTGACTGATCCATTAAAACTAAACCCTAATTTTCTAAATACCTGTTGCAAAAGTGTTAGTGAAATAAAAAAAAGTAAAATAAATAAATAAATAAAATAACTTAAATTTAACTGACTTAATCACGCCTCCACTGTATAACCAAGGTTGACACTATTTTTTTCGACTACACGCCTAAATGTCCTACATTGCTTATTTTTTTTAATTCCCACGTGCTGTGTGATCCAAAAACTATGCCATCGTTAGGAAAACTTAATATTATTATACGTCTAGGACTAATAATGTTCTAAAAAGTTATATTTTTAATTATTTAGAAAGTTTCTTTGAATTTTAGAAAAACTCCTATTTAAGGAACGTAATTTAAAAAAATGGAAATACAAATCTGTAATTTGTTCATTTTGTTAATATACAAGCAACTACTTTATAGGGTACTCGCCAAATTACCAGTTTTTTGAAATTTAATCTAGCAGTAAATACAAAAATCAATAGGTAAATCTTTAAAACAATTTACGTGCTAAATTTACTGTATTTTGCTTTTATTTTATAAAAAAAAAACATAAAGTAGGATACCAGACGTGTAAACACATGCTGTTCTACTTTTTTGTATTTTTCGTCTTAAAGATTGATGTGGGACAAAGAAGTATACATGATTAATGTCCTGCCTTGTTTAATGTAATACCTTTATTTAGCGTTCTACACGTCCTGTTTTTATTTTTATTAATTCTAGACATACTAATTTTGACGAGATAATAACGCTTTGTAGGACATAAGAGGTAAACACGCCTCATGTCCAATGTTAGTAGGATAACTTAGTTATTCGTTTAAATAATTTAAGACAATCGTTTGTAGGACCAAAGGAGTGTAGTTTTCGTCTAATAGCCTAGTTTCTTTAATTTAATATATTTATTTAGCGTTCTACACGTCACGTTTTTATTTTTAACAATCCTAGTAGTAGTAATAATTTAGTTATTCGTTCAAATAATTCAAGATAATAATTTGTACGACTTAAGGCTTGTAATTTTCTCCTGAGGTTTATTTAGCGTTCTACATCTGACGTTTGAATTTTTTAATACTCCCTTTAGGATAACTTTACCAATTCTAGTAGGATATCTTAGTTATTAATTTAAATAATTTAAGATAATCATTTGTAGGACTAAAAACGTGTAGTTTTCGCTCAGTGTCCTATTTTATTTTTAATTCATTTATTTGGTGTACGTTTTAATTTATAATGATTCTAGTACGATATTTAAAATATTCGTTTAAATAATTTAAGGTAATCATTTGTAAGCCTAAAGGCATATTTTTTTCGCCTGACTGCCTACTTTCTTTAATTTAATACATTTATTTAGCTTTACAACTTAGTTATTCGTTTCAATAATTCAAGATAATCAATTGACTGACCAAAGGCGTGTAGTTTTGGCATGACATCCTATTTTCTTTAATTTTATGCATTTATTTAATGTTTTACATGTCACTTTTTTCTGTTTAGCATTTCTAGTATAATACCTTAGCTATTAGTTTAAAAAATGTATAGGACACAAGACGTTTACACATCTGATGTCCTACTTCCATTAACTTAATATATTTATTTAACGTTTTACATGTGATGTTTTCATTTGTAACAGTTCTACTGGGATTACTAAGTTATTTTTTTTAAATAATTTAAGATAATCATTTGTAGGACTAAAGGCGTGTAGTTTTCGCCTGGTGTCCTACTTCCTTTAATTTAATAAATTTATTTAGCGTTCTACACGTCACGTTCTTTATTTTAACAACCCTAGTAGGATAACTTAGTTGTTGGTTTATATAATGTGTAAGACACAAGATGTGTACACTCTTAATGTCCTACTTTATTCAATTGAATAGATTTATTTAGCTTTTTACACGTTATTTTTTCTTTTAACAAACCTAACTTATTTATTCGTTTATACAGGGTGATCCATAAGTGTGAAAAAGACCAATATCTCCGCCATTATTAGAGATATAAAAAAATATTTTTATAAAACGGTAGACAGCGTTAAACTACATATTTTAAAATTATTTTTGAATATACAGTGTGTTTAATAACTTCTCTCAGGAACCAACTTATGTTCTTTTTAATGAATCACCCTGTATTTTATTTTATATTTGAATTACCCTCACTTTTCCCATTCTAAAAATATAAATTAATATTGGATTATACAGGGTATTTTGCAGGATATAATCAGTTTTGTAAGAAAATCATATTGAATTCAATGACCTATATCATGCAAGAGAAACAATTGACAACCAATTTTTTTTCTACCATAATTTTTCGATCATGGTCAAATTTTACCCGGAGACACTACTTTTTTCAATTCGCATCAAATCTGTACAGGGTGAGTCAACACAAAAATACATAATTTTCTCAATTTTTTTAAATGGTTCACCCTGCATTTTATATCATCGTTCAAAAGTATCCTAATTATACTTTAATTTGACTTAAGCAATTCCTATACCAAAAGTTAATAGTTTTTAGAGATTTTTAAATTTTAGTGGTAAAAACGATAATTCAGAAAATAATTGATTGAAAATACATTCTGTTTGATAATTAGTAATTATTACAATTTAACTAGCTATAATTTATTATCGATTTTTATATTAAGAAGGGAAGTTATTCAAAAATAATTTTAAAATATGTAATTTAATGCTGTCTACCGTTCTGTGAAAATATTTTTGTTATATCTCTAATAATGGCGAAGATATTGGACTTTTTCACACTAATGGACAACCCTGTATAATTTTTAGGACACAAGACGTGTACACGCCTGATGTCCTATTTTCTTCAATTTAACAAATTTATTTAACGTTTTTCTTTAGAAGAATTCCTGTAAGATAACTAAGTTATTAGTATATTTAATTTGTAGGACACAAGACGTGTACATGCCTGATGTCCTACTGTCTTCAATTTAATAGATTTATTTAGCGATCTACACGTCACATTTTTAATAATCCTAATATGATAACTTGGTTATTCGTTTAAATATTTCAAGATAATCATTTGTACGACTAAAGGCGTGTAGTTTCATAGTATCGACCTCGAAATTTTTTTTGTGAACGGCGCTAACAAACGACTAGTTACACTCTCGTCTATCGCCAAACACACTGCGATGAATATTTTTAATATTCCTCGTATATTATTTCAGTACGGTTTTATTTAGGCGGAAATAATATTAAAAAAAGTAGCTATCGGCTAATAGTACGGTAAAATATACAAAACAAAATTTAATAAATAAAAAAAAAAACAAATGGTAGATATAATAAAAATCAATAGCTAGATCGTAGAAGATATTTCCAGGGCTTCGACAGGTTACCCAAATCTCCTTTTTCTTTTGACATCGACTTGTTATCCAAACCTCCTTTTTCTTAAGAGATACAAACTTAAGAAAGAACAAATACTTATAAATCATCTACTTACACATTTAAAATTATTTCAAGGGTGACATTTTCTAATATAATAAGTAGGTAGGTGATTTTCAAGGAATTTATTAGGTATTTAAAAAATATAACTTGTGCTGTCACCGTATAAGACGTTAAAATACTTTTAAATGTGGATATAAAAAGTGGCTATGATTTATATTACTAAGTTTTTCTTGTACGTCTTAGGAAAACGGAAATTTGCGTTTTTGTCAGAGATTTAAAACACCATATTATGTTCATTAAAAAAAAATATTTTGAAACTTATTTGTTTAATAGTAGTATTTATGATATGATGATGATCTAACGTTTGATTTTAATTTTAAAGTTAATAAATAAAAATGTAACTGCAGAAAACAGTATTTTTATTGAAAGTATATTTTGTCTATTTTTTAATTAAAATAAATTAAAAACATTATTCTGAATGAGACCAGTCTCCAATTCATATTATTTAAGTACACTTAGGTATTATATGTGTTTGTTGTACATTTAAAAAGTACTGTTTTAGTTAACTGCTTTGTTATTTATTAACTTTTTATTTCATAATAAAAATAAACCATAACTAAACACAAAACTGGTATGTACCTACATTGAAAATTAATTTATTCCAAATTTACTCGACAGGTATTTAAAAACGTTCCTTATAATTTTTAAATTTTATAAATTTTGTTACAGATGATAAAATAAATTTTTAATGTAACGTAACTTTCCTTGTTAAAAACTACACTCACCGACTTCAAATTCGATTCATTCAAAATAATGATTTATTTCAAAATGCTCTAAGTTTCAAATGCGGAGGCTGATTTATTTGAAGTTTTTAACAACTTTTAGATAAAATACTGTAGTTTTAGGGTTATTATTCGGACATATAAAAGTAATTTAGTACTCGCCGGATATACAGGTAGGAAAAGAAAACAATTTTTTCCTCTACTTTTGACACACCCTGTAGGTTAATTCTGTTAGTAGATCTGCACACAATTAACTTTATCAAGAAGACTGATTTGTTTCCATTTCGTTTTTTTATTTACCCCGATATCTTAATTTGTTTGTGAAATATGAGGGTTTAAAGAAAATGCAACATTCTTAATTTTTACTTTCCTATCTGTATACAGATATAAGGAAAGTATAGGAATCATGATTTTTTTCGACCTCGAGTTTTCGACGGATTTTTACGTTTTGAGGTCCCCTGAATCCGTTTTGACTATTTTCGCGATGATGTCTGTCTGTCTGTCTGTGTGTGTGTGTGTGTGTGTGTCTGTGTGTGTGTGTGTGTGTGTCTGTATAACGCATTACTCATGAACCGATACACAAAAAAACACCAAATTTTAAACTTAAGCTTTGTTTCAGCGTCCAATGAGCTGATTAGATTTTGGGCAGAGTCGGAACATCTGGGGGGGTACTTTATAGGTGGTCATTTTTATATTTTATGGAATATATCTGTTATTTACGTTTGGAGAAGAAAATTCTTCAAATAAAAGTTACTTCTAATATAATTATTTATAATTTTTGTTTTATGCAAAATTTTCCTAAAATGGTCCGTATTCGAGAAATTTGAGAAAATGTAAAAAAATAATTTTTTATAAAAATTGTTCAAATAAAAGTTGTTTGTAATATAATTTTCTATAATTTTTGTCCTATACATAATTTCTCTAAAATGGACCGTATTCGAGATATTTGAGAAAATGTGTAAATTTCGAAATTTGAAGAAAACTCAAAAACGGATAAAGGAAAAAACATTAAATTTTAAACTTAAGGTTTATTTCGGCCTGACGTGAAATGATTAGATTTTGGACAAAGTCGGAACATCTGGGGGGGTACTTTATGGGAGGCCGTTTTTATATTTTATGGAATATATCTGTTATTTATGTTTGGAGAAGAAAATTGTTCAAATAAAAGTTACTTCTAATATTATTATCTATAATTTTTGTTCTATGTCAAAATTTCCTGAAATGGTCCGTATTCGAGAAATTTGACAAAATGTGCAAAATTCTGATTTTTATGAAAATTATTGAACTAAAAGTTGTTTGCGATATCGATTTCTATAATTTTTGTTCATATATGATTTTTCTAAAATGGACCGTAATGGAAAAGTGCCAAATTTAAATTTTTCTGTATTTTCGTTTTCAATGAATATCTATAGAAAAATGTTTCGAGGTAGATGTATGTGGAAAATGTATATATTTAGTTTATCCTCTAAACATTTATAGAGATGCTGCAATAGGTTGTACAAAATAACCGGAAAATGCCTATAATAACTAGATAGGAAAGTCATGTGTTGGACACATCAGATTTTTTTATTTAGTTTTAGCAGAGTAATACATAATTTTATAAACAAATCAAACAACAAATAAACTAATAATTATTACAAATTAATAACGGGTATTTCCTCCACGAGCGCGAATAACTGCCTCAATGCGTCGTGGCATACCCTCTATTAGATGTCGAATCTCCATCTGATCAATCTGATCCCATTCTTGGACCAAAGCATTTTTTAAAAAAATTAAATTACTCGAAGAAGGGGAATTCGGTTATAAACTCGTCTGTCCATCATGTCCCAGACGTGCTCAATTGGATTGAGGTCTGGGCTACGTGATGGCCAGTTCATCCTTTGAATTTCTGTTTCGTCCAAATATTGAGATACAATCCTCGCAATATGTGGTCGAGCGTTGTCATGCATAAACATGAATTATTTTCCTATAAACGGTTCAAATGGAATTACATGTGAATCTAGCACATCACGAATATATCGGTTAGCTGTCATTGCTCCGCCGCCAACAATGACTAAATCAGTACGAGCTTCCATGCTTATGCCGCCCCAAACCATTACCGACCCTCCTCCATAACTGAGTCTTGTGGAAAAATTTGCATGGTCAAACCTTTCGCCTCTTCTTCGACATATTCTTTCACGGCCATCAGGAGAACGTAAACAAAACCTTGGCTCGTCAGAAAATAAAATCTTACTCCATTCATCGACATTCCAATGTTGATGCTCCCTGGCAAATCGAAGACGTGCTGTTCTGTGATTTCTAAGTAACTCCGGACCAGTTGCAGGTCTTACGGAGCGTAATCCATGTTCTCGTAATCGCCTTCGAATTGTTATTTCGTTAACAGCTACTTGACTTACTTCTTCTAAACGATTTCGAGCCATGACAGCAGTAGTATTTCTTTCTCGCAAAACATTTAATGTTACAAAACGATCATTTCAAACATTTGTAGAACGTCGTCTGCTATATCCTCTTCGTCTCGAAAAACTACCAGTTTCATTAAAACGTTGTACAGCTCTCTGGACGCAACACCTTGTAACATCCAATATTCTAGAAGCATAATACTGAGACCTACCGTCTTGTACCAAAGCAACTGCTCGTGCTACATCAGTAGGCTATAAAACCATGATGTTATCCTGATAATGAATATTTGTTATGCTGATAATTAAACTGCAATTGCTAAGTAACGAAGTTGTCATATTGTGAGTTGGCCACAGCACTCTACTTATTTTCTAGTTTATTCTCTACCGTCATTTAAATTATGACCGTCTCTAAAATGTAGCATTTTTTTTAAACTGTCACATTTCACAAACAAATTAAGATATCGGGGTAAATAAAAAAAAACAGAGTGTTGGAAACAAATTAGTCTTCTTGATAAAGTTAATTGTGTGCAGATCTACTAGCAGAATTAACCTACAGGGTGTGTCAAAAGTAGAGAAATAAATTGTTTTCTCTTCTCCCCTGTATATGCGGCACGTACTAAATTACTTTTAGATGTCCGAATAATAATCTTAAAACTACAGTATTTTATCTAAAAGTTGCTAAAAACTTCAAATAAATCAGCCACCGCATTTGAAAGTTAGAGCATTTTTAAATAAATCATTATTTTGAATGGATCGAATTTTAAGTCGGTGAGTGTATTAACTAAAATGGGAATTTTTTTAAGGAAACATTTTTATTTTGAGTAGTTAAGTATATGCAGAATAATTTTTCAGAAAAAAAACCAGTTCCATCCTTAAATTAATGAGATAACGACGAAGCAACACAAAACATATTTACAGACCTAATTTTCCTAAAAAGAAATAGCAAGTAATTCTTAAGTACAGCTGCCAATTTGGACAACAAAAATATAAAAAAATTACTAATTACTTATAGCACCATCTAAAACAGCTTCAAATATTTACAAAAACAATAAAATAAATAAGAAATATTGGCACATTAGAATTCACAAGAAAAAAAAATCGATTCTTCAGAGATAAAAAAAAGATATACAAGGTTTGTCTAGTTGATACTCATTTTGTGATAAAAAATTTAAAAGTGAATTAAACACCTTTAAAATAAAGTTAAAAGGAAATTTATATTATTACCTTTTCTATTTTAAATGTTCAAAATTGTCACCAAATTATGAAAGAAAATAAATTGTATACAAAAATTGTAAATACCTTTAAACTACACATTTTAAAATTATTTTTATACCTTAAGGGTGTTTTATTTTAAAAGCATGGTCCTGTTATACGCACAACGACAAAATTCTTGCACCCCCCTCGTAAATGTTACAACGAAATATTTATCATGGCTGCTTTTTTGTACATTTAATCTTTATTTATTTCACCATTAATATATATCTAAAAATGTTTACAAAAACAATTTGCCACAATTTTAGGTACCAATGTTTAAAAAATGGTTCATATCGATTTAGCGTGTTTAAGTGATTGTTGAGTTTTTCTTTCTAACTATGCCTGGCAATAGAATTCCAATGTTCAATAGAGCAAGAATAGTAGCTTTGCATGATGAGGGTCTGCCGAATCATCGAATCGCAGATAGACTACCAGGAAACTAATAGCGTTGACTGGAGACGTGAGACTGGGCGTTCTAGGGTAACTAATTCAAGAGAAGATAGGTATGTACGTCGGAATCGAACCATAACAGTCTCAGCTGTCCGAATTCATTTTAGAAGAACGTATAGTCGATTTATTTCCAGTACCACAATACGGCCAATTTACGATCTAGAAAACCATTAAGAGTACCCAGGTTACTTCTCAGACATATAGCTGCTCGTTTACAGTGGGAACAGGAACACAGAGACTGACTTTTAGCTCAGTTGCGAAATGTCCTTTTTTCGGACGAAACCAGATATGGTTTAATTAGTGATAGTCTGCGACACAGAGTTTGGAGAGGCCCAGGGCGACCAAAAAGACTATCTATTGCCAGAGAAGTCGCTCCATATCAATGCATGGTCGTCGTATGTAGCTTATTCCCATTCCAGATACTATAACAGCTGATAGATATATTCGAAACATATTGAACCCATTATTTATCCTCTCCGAAATGAAATTGGAGCCAATTTTATTTTCATGGATGACAATGCTAGGCCCCATCGCATGAGAAGGGTACAAATTGCACTGGAAATTCAGAATATTCACAGATTACCGTGGCTAGCAAATTCGCCAGATATGAATCCCATTGATCACATGTGGGATTTCGTTGGACGAGCAATCTCAAACAGAATTAATCCTCCCATCACCCTCCAGGAACTCACAGTCGCGGCCCAAGAAGAATGGAACAACATCCCAATGGATACCATTAACACCCTTATAGTTTCCATGCACAGGCGAATTAATACCTTACTATAAAACAGGGGAGAACACACCGAATATTATTAAAGTGGTTTTCTTCTGGATTTCAAATTCTAGTAATCATTTTATTTATTTCGTTTGTATTTTTTTTCTTGTTCAGTTAAAATTTAATTTAGCCAATTTTTATTGGTTTCATAACCAAATTAAATGTACTATGTACACGGAAAAAAATGTGACTAGAAAATTTTACTACAATGTTGTAGTAGTAGACTTGTAGAAAAATACTTAACAATTTGTAAAAAAATTTACTACAATTTATAGTTAAAAACTATTAATTATTGTAGCAATTGAATTGTCGAATAAAATGCTACAACAATAGGAAAGAAGTCCACAATGTTTAGTATATTTTACTATTGTTTGTAGAAGTAGAAATTTATTACAATTATCGTAATTACTACACTACTAACTTCTGTAAAAATTTGTACAAATATTAATAATTATCTCTACAAAAAATAGTAATTTTCTCTACAAAAAATAGTAATACTTTACATCCCTTCTTCAAAAATATTCTATAATATTGTAGAAATTCTAAGTCATGTGAACAAAACAGAATTCTGCTATTGGCCAACGTTCTCTGACGTCGATCATAAACGGCCAGACGGCAGTAGCCGTTCGCCATGTTCACATAACAAAGCATGGTACATATACGAGTACCTATAACACATTATTATACCGGGTGTCCGCGCAAAAAACTTTAAATGGAATTATTTCTGGTGTTTTAAAATATATCGACTTGAAATTTTGGAAGGTCATTAAGGAAGTAGGGGGTAAATTAATAGTCTATAAGATACCACTCCAACGTTATATTTGCCGCCCCCAGCCACCCCCGGTTCAAAAGTTTAAATGACACCCTGTATTTTTTTTACATATTCTGAAAGAGCGTAGTTTTTTTAGTATCTCTATGTGAAAAAATTACTTAATTACATAATGAAATTTGAAAGATATTTACAACTAAAGGTTCAGATACCAGATATTCAAATATCGAAAGCAAAAAATAATAGCAAGCCATGAAAGCTGCTTCGTTGCTTGAACTGTCAAATAATATTGTTTGTGACACTTCTGTTTACTCGTTAGTACAAAAGTTTTCGAAAAAATTTGACTTAGTTTAAATTAAATAGCTAAAAAAATAGAAAAATGGTTTACAGTTTGGAAGAAAGAACTGAAATTGTAGTTTTATATGGGATTGCAAACAGAAACTATTCGCAGACGGCAGCATTATTTAACGAAAACCATCCCAACAAAAATGTATCTGCTGTTTATGTAATTAATCTAATACAAAATTTTTTTGAAACTGGATCGGTAAATAATAAAAAACGTGATATGAATAATCGTGGAGCACGAGATGAAGCAAGCAAGTTGCAGTTCTTGGTCACGTAAATTTAGACCCACAGCTTTCAGTTAGAAAATTATCAGAAGCTTCGGGAGTGGCAAAAACAACGTGCCATAAAATATTAAAATTAAATAAAATGCATCCTTATAAAATACAGCTTCATCAAGAGTTGGGCGACGATGACTTCGATAGAAGAGTCCAATTTTGTGAAACTATGACAGGCATGATTCGGCAAAATAGAAATATTTTGCGAAATATTTGTTTCAGTGACGAAAGTTGCTTTTCCTTAAATGGTTTCGTAAATAGACACAATTGTCGATATTGGAGCGATGTTAATCTCCACGTTTTTCGAGAAGGCCATACGCAACGTCCCCAAAAAATTAATGTATGGGCTGGAATTCTAAATAGCCAAATAATTGGTCCAATTTTCTATCACGAGAATTTAACTGGGCCTAGATATCTCGAGTTTTTAGAAGAATTAATACATCCTCTTATCATTCAGTGCTTGGAAGAAAACTTAGATCAAATGCAGGAGGATCTGTTATACTTTCAGCAAGACGGAGTTCCCCTCATTACTGTTTAGAAGTAAGGCAATATTTAAATACCGTTTTTCCAGGACAATGGATAGGTCGTAGGGGTCCTATTGAATGGCCAGCTCGCTCCCCAGACTTGACCCCACTGGATTTCTTTTTATGGGGACATTTAAAGTCTGTTGTTTACAGGACACCACCACAATCCATTGATGATTTGCGTAATAGAATCATAGAGGAATGTAGAGATTTAACACCACATGTCTTTGAAAATATTCGGATCGCTTTCGAGAATAGACTGTACTATTGTTTAAATGTAAACGGTGAACATTTTGAACATTTGATTTAACTAAAAAAATAAAAAGAGTCCTTACTTTAGTTTATAAAGCGAAATTTTGTTGGTCTATATAAGAATGCCTATTTTTGTGATAAGTTGTATTTTTTTGTGATAAGTTGTATTTTTTTGTGATAAGTTATATTTTTTTGGATAATTAGATTTTTTTGTTTCTATCTGCTTTAATTATTTCGAAATTTGTCTACTGTCCAAGGTTACTAGTTCTTTTTTTTAATATCTGGTATCTGAACCTTTAGCTGTAAATATATTTCAAAGTTCAGTATGTAATTAAGTAATTTTTTCACATAAAGATACTAAAAAAACTACGCTCTTTCAGAATATGTAAAAACAAATACAGGGTGTCATTTAAACTTTTGAACCGGGGGTGGCTTGGGGCGGCAGATATCACGTTGGAGTGGTATCTTATACACTATTAATTTACCCCCTACTTCCTTAATGACCTTCCAAAATTTCAAGTCGATATATTTTAAAACACCAGAAATAATTCCATTTAAAGTTTTCGCGCGGACACCCGGTATTATAAGCACCGATGCGTTTGAGAAAATTTTAATAATAAATTCTATTGGTGGTAAGTACATTCATTATTGTTTCTAAATAATTTACCTTTAGATAACTAATTTAAATAACCTTAGTAGATTATTTTAAAAAAATAGTTGTGGCCAACGATCGAATGTTGTGCCCAACGATCGAATTTTGTGCCAAGTTCAATGATGATTTTTTGTCTTAATTGTGACATACCTACTTTCTCATTTTTGTTAGTTATCTGACTTAGTCATTTAATATCCAAATCAGTGTAAAGGTGATAAATATCCCCGTTTTAAGGGTATGAACAATTCAATTGGTATTAATTTTTCAGGTGCAGAAAAGCCAACTGAGACTGAGGGCGCTATTATTACTGTTATTTATTACATAATGTAATTAAGAATTTGCATCTTTTATATTAAAACAATAAATTGAATATTTTATTAAGGAACATTTTTTTCTAGGTTATAATTATACCTAATAATTATGGAATACTACTACAAATTTTATTAAAAATTACTACAATTTGTATGAATTTTTACTATTTATTGTGTAAAATTTTCGTATTTATTTTCATAAAACGCAATACATTTTTAATATAAATTCATACAATGAATAGCAAAAATTATAACAATTTGTAGAACAATTCTTATGATGCATTTGGATCTTTTTACTAAATATTGTAGATAATAACTCTACAATACATTCTCCACAAATATTTGGAAATTTTTACTACAAATTGTCCCTGTCCCTATATGTACTATTTATTGTAGAGAAAAAATCTACAATTGTAGAAATTTGTTCTACAATTTTTTTTCCGTGTAACACATTTCTTAAATATTAATACTAGTGTCTCATTTTGACAAACGTAAGGGGGTCCAAGAATTTTGGCGATGTGTATTATAATAATTTTTCTTCACGTTAATAATTACTTTTTGGCAGATTTAGGTAAATCAAAATAATAATATGTTAAAAAATACAAATACTTTTTTTTATCTCTGAAAGAGTAGTTTTTTCTAACTACCACAATACTGTTTTTGAATTAAGAGTATTTGGTACTCTAGAATTCAATTAGTTACTTAAGAGTATTAAGGCACGCGATTTACCAAAATTAAGGCATTTATTTACATTTTCTTATTAAATACAATATAAAAAATCGTTTTTAGGCTCTCTTAATTGGAAAACAAAAATTAAGAGAGCTGACTAAATAAAACCAGATTAATTATGAATATTTGGTATGTCGACTAGTTGTATGACGTTGAATAGAAATTATTCAAAATATACATACGTAAAACTAACGTTAAACTAATCAAAATTGATTTATCTCAACTTCATAATCTCCCCTTATGAATCGTGAATTTTAATTTTAAAATTATGACATGAAATATCAGCCACTCCAAGGGGCACTTCATTTAAAAGGGTTAGCGTGATATGTTTGAATTCCGCTTTTGAAACTAAGTGCCGTTCGGCCTATCTTTAAATAATTGGAGGAGGGAAAGACCAAACGTTTTTCAAACAAGGGACAATGGGATCAGGGGTAAGGAGAACAGGAAGATTAGGGGAACAAAGAGGAAGTTGAAGAAAAGGGACAGAAGTGGTGGGATTAAGGATGGATTAAAAGTAGGAGAAAAGAGGCGTAGTGGTAGAAATGGGGGAGACATGGGGGTAGAGGGTAAGAGACTTAATCAATACACTGCATATAAGATTGAGCTCAAAAAAATTGGAAATAAAATAAAATTTCAAGAAAAATTTGGGAAAAATAAAATAACATAATAAGAAGTGTATTTTTTCCTTAAAATTAATAATAAAAAGTAAACACGCTGTATATTTTCAAATTGTAGTATTTGACTGTAAATTAACGTTAGAAAGTGTATTATTTGAAAAATACCTAATATATGTAAATATATCGGAGGATATATAAAGTAGTTTAGAATATTAGTACTACTACCTATTTATACAGTGTGTTTTTTAATTGAACATAATTATCTAAAAGGGGTGATTTTGGGCCTATTTCATGAACGTATGCACAAAACGTCTTGATTTTTGTGTTTTTAAAAATATTAAAAATATTTTTAACAATATCTATAATACAATCTAGATATTCTAATGAAATTAGGTATACAGGTATTATGCATCAAAAGGCAAAATGCACTTTCGACAGATGTTGTACACCAAAAATATATTTTGATGCATAGTACCTGTGTACTAAATTTAAATATCTAGAGTGGTATAACATATATCAAAAAATTATTTATTTTTAAAAACTTTACCACCTTGTATCTCGAAACTTAAGACGTTTAAGACATATATTCTTATAAAGTTTTCTTTTTAAAAAGAATCCAAAAATAACACCTTAAAATATTGATATTCCACTAGTAGACACCCTGTATATAGAGCGTATATTTCAAAAGACCATTAATGGAATCTCGTAAAACATAAGAGAGAGAAAGAGGAAATGTGTGAAACTTTTCTATCACTCCCTGTATAGTAAATATTAAAAACCGTCCCAGATATTTCACTTTATTGCCCTTCTTTTCGCGCTCATTCTGTATAAGAAAAATACTCCCAATTTTTCAATATTTTACCACTAAATCATACAAAAAAAAAAATATCAATCACAAATATTTCGATATAAAACCATTTAAAATTAATAAATTTTCATCAAAATATCAAAACATTTATTTCAAATAAACTACAATTATTACCAAATTGCATGCAAGTAATTCTTCACCTTTTCATCAAAATAACAAAAAAATTAAATAAAAAAAAACATTATCAATCAAACCTTTTCCTGGAATTTTTATGGTCCCATCAAATAGGAATTTTAATTTTAACAGTAACGAAGAACCTCGTTCAAACAGCTATCGCCAAACCCAAGTATCCTCTGTCGTTATTCGGACCGAAGGACCTCTCCTTGTTGGAGGACGAGAAGTCCATGGGTTGATCCTGGAGACTCATGCTTTCCACGAATCGAGTAGCATTCAAAATTACTGATGGATGCTTGATGGTAGAGTAGAGGATCCTTTCTGGATTGGGGGATATTACAGTTGACCTGGAAGGTAAACATAGCAGTTTATGATTTTGAAATTGAGTTTTTGATAATCAACAACTGGATTCTACACAAAACTATTTCAATAAGTGACTTGCTTCAGATTTTTAACAATAAAATGTATTCAGATATTGTTACTAACGACGAGAGCACGTCGAAATCTCTTATACAGGTGTGTTCCAAAAAAATTATACAATTAAGAAACAGTTTAGTTTTTTCCAAAATAAAAAAAAAAAACAATTATTCTTAAAGTCTTATTGTAACTATCCTGAAAATGAATAAGTATAACTCCTATAGGTGCAAAAACAAAGAAAGATAGCAAAAGGCAGGAAGATATGTGAAAATATAACCTGCATAGCCCAATAAAATTTTTAGTATCAGCTTCAGATTTTGAGATACAGGCTAATTTAATTTAGTTGTCATATAAGGCAAAAATAATGAGTTTGAGTTTCAAATGAATCATCCAAACGATTTTTGATATGTTTGTATAAGTTTCAAAAGTAAGTAGCAAACATGTTTCTAACTATGTGAAAAAGATTTTTGTTGCCTATTTTGGTGTTCACTTAGAAGACTAAAATAAATCTTAGGCTCCAAATTTCGTATGTAAACTATGCGTTAAACATTTGCAGTAGTGGACAATTGGAGAGAGGAAGTACCTAAAGTTTGGAGAACCGATGGTTTAGGCGAAACCAAGAAACCATTAATATCAAAGCCATCAATCGGAACAATATACAAAAATAGACGTAAGTTTATCTAAATTCAGCAAATAAGGCTTCGATCACATTAGAGGCACGCTTGTGCAAGTAATTTGGTGGCGCGCGCGTGTACGTAGAAACAAAATCCACAGGAGAGCGACAGAAATAAGTGCTGTTTGTCCATCGCCGCTCACACTGCACGCAACAAGCAAGTGCACGCTTGTGCAAGCTTGATCCGAAACAAAAATATTTGTTTTTTAATTGCAAGCGTGCGTGATCTCAGTTGATTTCTGACCATCGAGGCAGTGATAATGTAGTGTTGTGGAGCTCCTGATTTGTGTTGCCTCCTTATTTTAGTTTGCCTAGTACATAATAAAAAGTGTCGCATCATTCTAAAGTATTCAAAAAACTTATTAGGCTGTCTAAGCAAATCGTAAAATTATCGTGCATACTCTGCATCTTCCTATCTGCCTAAAAAATACTCGTTAACCCACTATTCCCTGATTTCCTGCTCATCTAAAAATAAAAATTTTAAAACACCATTTAATGTGAGCACATTGCTGTTCACGCCAGCTTAATCACGCGCGCGCCACCAAATTACTTGCACAAGCGTGCCTTTAATGTGATCGAAGCCTAACAAATACCAATTTCATAATTCAGCAGCCTGTCTAGACTCCTAAAATATCAAATAGAACCATCAACAGGCGATAAAGTTCAGTGCATTAGAAAACGATAGTGATTTTGAAGCAAATTCAGCAAGTTCACAACATTTCAATCAACAAGAGACGTAAACCTTCCAAAAGAGTCTTTTGAAATACTGTTCTTCAAATTAAATGAAAAATCTACATTATTCAAGTACCATTATTATATTTAATTTCAAAAACTAAATCTAATAGCCCCAAAATAGTTATAAAATCATTGGCACCAAAATGTCTGTTAGGCTGTGTAATCTATATCATCCAAACATTATTATAGACAATCTTACATACCTATACAGCATGGGCGTCCTAATGGCATCTGGTCCCTTGATCACAGAGTCTGAGATCCTGGGAGGTAGCGACACTATGACAGGAGTCGGCGATGCCGCTAAACTCTTATCGGGAGTTGTTTCCCTCGAACTATGCCGCCCGGCGTTCATCCTCATACACGAAGACTCCTCGTGCTTGTAGAGATACGATTTCAAAGCAAAAGCTTTACCACATCGGCCGCAAATATGCGGTTTAGTATTGGAATGGGTCTGAATGTGGGCCCTGAGGTTGGATTTGTCGGCGAAAGCCTTGTTGCATATCGTACATTTAAATGGTTTCTCGCCTGGAAAGAAAATATTGGTAAAAAATCGAACAATAAATGCTGGTTGAATAATATCCTTACCCGTATGCGTTCTGATATGCCCTTGCAGCAACCAAGGTCTCGAGAAGCATTTACCGCAATACTGACACTTGCAACCCTGGTTGTGGGTTCTAACGTGCATGGAAAATGCTGGCATGCTTACGTATATCTTATCACAATGTGGACACCTCCTAGCTTTCTTATCAGCAGGACTTCTGTGGGTCTGACGATGCCTCGCTAAGTTACTAGACGTGCTATATTTCTTCCCGCATTCAGAACACTCATGCTCGTGGTGCTCCGAAGAAGATAACGATGGTGAAATTGAGCCTACCGGCGTGGTTAAAGACATCAAGTCCGTCTGACTAGGAGTGGGCGTTTGGGGTTTGGAGGATAGATCGAATATTATCGGTTTGGAGTCTTTGGAGTCTTCATCAGTCTTGGTTAAATGTGGTCGCGGTATCCTGGACGATTTATCGAACAATTTGTGCGTGTAAGTAAACGATGGTGGTTCGTCCTCGGCGCTAGACGAAGAACAATTCATCCGTCTTTGTTCTAGTATTTGGCCTGTAGCTACGGCGACTTCTGCTAGTTTCGTTAGATTGTATAGCTCGTCGGGACATTCTGAACTGTTTTCTGAGGATTGTATGTCTGTGGTCATTGGTTCAGCTAAGCTGACGTTGTGTTCTGGACTCAAACCTGAAAAAAAAAAACAACGATTACTATTTATGAAGAGAGACTATAAGATTACAAGACTTTAATCCTCGGTTCAATCGGTTACCTTGTATAAAAAGATGGAAAGTATAGAGTATAGATATAAAAATGTTTCTAAACTAGGACTTGGAAAAGTCTTTGTCGGCCATGGCCTGCTTAAGAAACATTTTTGTGGATTACTTTTTATTTGATTGCAAATAAATGCGTCAGAAAATGCGTGACGTCAGTAGCGTCGTGAAATATATTATGTAGAGAGTTGTAGAGGTGCACGTCCAGGGGGCTCTGTAAGGTGTGATCGGCATCTTGCCAAAATCGCAACAAGTAGCTATTTTCAACGAGTAAGTATGTAACGTAGTATCGCTGCTAGGATTTATGAATATACGAATACATGTGCTTCGCGTTGTTATGTTCCAATTTCTGCATCAGACATTGTTTGGATTTCTTTTCCTGATATTCAGCATGTGGACAATAAAATTGGACGGTCTACGTTCGATGCCAAATTTTCCTTTACACTTTAATAAATACAGAAATGAAAATCATGAACATGTTTTTAGGAAAAAAATTAATTTTTGCTCGAATAAATTGGTTTGTCCTTTAAGAATTTTTAAAATATAAAATAAAATAATTATTTTTTTTTAACTACTTTACTTACATAAATATGTTTTTCTACACCCACATGGATATTAGCTTATCTACGCACAGACTACAAAACGAAAAAGTAGACAAATCAAGTTTAACCAACTATCAATCAAATAAATTGAAACCCCGTTCATCTGAATGAATATATTTTATATTCATTCTAGGTAGTGAGAAAACTGCAAAAAAATTAAATCCGCCAATCACAGTTCATATTTTGGTCACCCGATTACTATTATTTTTAAAATTTTAAATAAGTGACAATTCTGTCAAAATAATTGTCAGTATATTTTTTAGTTATATAGATTAAATATACATTATTTTATGTAGAATCGATAAATAATATCATTTATATTTTTGTTTGGTCAACATTTAGAAATAAATCTATAATTTTAAATAAACTATATGAAACTAAATTAATTACGAGTTTTAAAACTAAAATCGCAAATGTGGCGGTGGTTGAAACTGAAAGAATCTCTTTGTTTTCCTACGTAAAAAAATAAAACCTTTGTATTTTCCTAGAAAATTGTTGCAAAAACATTTAAACCATAGTTTATAAAGCAGACTTAATTTTTCATGTAGATTTACACCCTTAAATAATCGCGTATTATTAAGGAACACTCTGTAGAAATATCTTGTAAGTAGGTACCAATGCTAGACCTATTTAGGTGTAGTTGGTAGGACCCATTTAGTTCTAGTTTGATGATAAGTAGGTCGGACTTTGCTTACACGTTTTAAGAAAACTTATCATAGAATTACAACAATATTTTGCAATGTCAAATACTTTTTTTAATGAAAAATTACATAATTTTTAAAGATGATGGGAATTTTTAAATACAAGCTGGTAAACAACTGGCTTATATCTTTCACTTTGTAATTAATTTTTTTTTTTTTATAAACTTTCGTTTAATGTAAACCTTTGAAAAGGAACAAAACAAGCTATTTTTTCTACAAACTTTTTTTTATTTTCAAAACATTTTTCGTTTGGATCAATGAAAAATCTAGACTCCGAAAATAAATTTTGGCGATATACAAAATATGAACGCTTGCTCTTATAATGAAATGCTTAGATTTAGATTTATTAAAATTATTAAGGTTGGACGGGGTATTTTTAGATTGCGATATTATGCGCGTGAATCATAGTAACGAAATTTTAAAAGTTGTTTACGGAAAATCAACTCTATCTGTACGCAAAAAAAACCATTTAGAATCGACATTACCACCGCAATGGCGTCCAACAGTAATTTTGATACTTTCGGGCAATCATTTTCCCGTAAAAAAAATTGTCAATTATAATAAATTTAATTATATATATACAGTTGTTAATTTCAACTGATGGAGTTGAACTCATTTAAAGCTTTTAAACTCTTCTACGATACAGTTTATACTTTTTTAATTCCGCATTTCCTAAATAAAAAATAAAAAAGGATAGATTACAAAGGGTACAATAGTTTCCTGCTACACCTCGTTATTTAGGAAAATATTTTTAAGATGACTATTTTAAAAACTATTATAACAGACGTAGACAACAAATATTAGAAATTAAAAATTTAAAAAAACCGACTTCAAAAACGTGCAGATGCCATCACAACATTTTAACCAAATTGATATGGGACCACCCCTGAGGTACCCCTTTAGTAACAAAAAAAGAATCATATAAATCGGACAAGGTGGTTAAGCATTATTGCTAAACATATATAAAAAATGAAAAGTTTGAGGATTTTCTCATGGACCCAATTATTAGATTTTGAACAAGTACCCCCTTTCTAACAAAAAAAGAATCATTGAAATCGGACACCGTGTTAAAGAATTATCGCTGAACATACATAAAAAAAAAATATTGCAACGAATTGAGAACTTCTGTTTTTTTTTGAAGTCGGTTAATTTAAGGATGTTCTCATGGAACCAATTATTAGATTTTGACCAAATTTATATGAGACCATCCCTGAAATACCCCTTTTCTAATAAAAAAAGAATCAATGAAATCGGACACCGTGTTAAAGAATTATCGCTGAACATACATAAAAAAATATTGCAATTAAGAAAAATATTGAAATTAAGAAGGGTCTTTTCTATAACAAAATTTCCTCAGCCCACCCCTTTCCGAGATATCACCCTTAAAAGCGGGTGACTAAAATTGAATTTTTATTTTTTTCTAAAATTTCAGTAAAGCTAGAAACTTGAAATTTTTTAATTTTCTTGCCCTCGCAAAGGACTAACCACGGGTATTTTTTCAATATTCCTATTATATTATAGGGGGATGAAATTATCAACTCTTACTTTATTTCATATTAAAACTTCTTTTCGAGATGAAGTTTTATGAACTAAAGTAAGGGTTGCTAATTTCACCCCCCTATAATGTAACACGAATATTAAAAAAATACACGTAGTTAGTCCTTTGCGAGTGCATGAAAATTACAAAATTTCCAGTTTCTAGCTTTGCTGAAATTTTAGAAAAAAAAATAAAAACTCAATTTTAATCACCTTTTTTTAAGGGTGATATCTTGGAAAGGGGTGGGCTGAGGAAATTTTGTTATAGGAAAGACCCATCTTAATTTCATACGAGCAATCAGCTCCTGAATTTTGTCGCATGATTTTAGAAACACCCTGTATAGGTAAATTTAATCAGACAACCTTTGACCTTTGTTCTAACTAAAACTAAATTGAGGGAACTAATGGATATATTTGAGTTAATAAAAATAAATATTAATCCGGCTACAGAAATATCTCTTAAAATTTTTGAAAACTGCGCAAGCTCGGATCGGAGAAGATTATTCGGAGTGTAGTTTAAATAATGTTATACACCTTGTCTTTTCTTAAAATCTCGAGGTTACAATTTATCAAATTTCAGGATTTCTTCGAGCAGCTTGGGGGGTAGGAGGGAGGGGGGTAATAATGTAATTGCCTCCTTGTATTCGCGCCTAAGATTGCGTTGTCTGTACCTACCACGGGGGTTTATATCATATGCACAATACGTAAACAGGTTTCTGCGCATGCAACTCCGCGCTTGGGTGCTCTGAAGTCCCTTTTACAATAGCAAAATTGTATTAAAATGTAAAGCACATTGATTAATTTAATAACATCTCGTTCAGTAACACACAAAAAGTGTTGTTTCAAAAAGTTTAATTCATATATTACAACAAATTAAAGAAAACATGCCTTCACTTAGTTATTTGTACTATGTGAAGATGGCTTTCTGTCCGCTGCATGACTGCTGGCTGCCCGCTATAGCGGGCCCCGCGCGCGCTGTCAACAAATAACATCAAAATCAAACAAATGTGTGGTTATGTTATGGTTTTGGTTGTCGACGAAAACATGTGAGTGGGACTACTTTTATTGTTTTAGATATTTAGGATTATTTAAAATCAAGTAAAGGTATTTTGATGCTTTAACATGTCTTTACCAGGCAGAATTCATTATAAACGCATAATTTCTAATTGTTATAGTACATTTTATAAGGCCTATTTCAAACGTAAATTTTAAGAACAAAATTTTTAAATTTCCTTCTGATATTGATCAAAGAAAGGAATTGTGTCGTATTTTAAACATTCCACTTACAACCAATCATTATACATTATGTGCAAATCATATTTTGATACAAAATCGTTTACAAACACAAATAGTTCAAGACTGCTAAAAGATTTGCTTTGCCTTGCTTTAGCATCCTCAAAACCAGATAAACTAGATACACCAGATAGTAGTACTTAGTAATATTGTTATCACACCTCCAAACAGAGTCAGTTTATTTTAGTAATGTATACAAAATTAATAAATGAAGCAGAATTTGAGTTACGCCACTAGTTATGTTGCAGGGTTTATTAAGAAACTTAATAGTTTTGACTTCAAAGAGTGTAAAGTTAATTTACAGACATGTTAGAAGACCATCGATACTTTTACTTATTTTAAAGAAAATGATGATAAAAGACGTTTTATTTATGTACAAACAAATATTATTGAATTTCTTTCAAAAATTCATGAAATAGTTTTACCACTATTGGGTCATATTGACAACATAATTCAAAAAATTAAACTTTTTTTGCCAGACCATGTTGATAACTAAGTGAAATTTGTTACAGATGCTAAACTTTTTACGCTCTATTTAATGAACTAAACCCCAGTTTTTAATCATCTTCATAGGTGGGTAAATTAGGGGACCTCAGGGTAAAATTGCCCTAAGTTTAAAGAAATTTTCAAATGCTTTTCTCTTGAAAATAGTGCGTTCTAGGGAGATGCAAGAAAAATAACTTTATTATAAAGAAAATATTGGTTTTTCACACTTTGTAGTCAAAAATATTAAAAACTGTTAACAAAAAAACTTACAGGGCAATTTTACCGTAAGCATCCCTAATTTATCCACCTATGATGATGATCAAAAACTGGGTTTAGTTCATTAAATAGAGCATAAAAAGTGTAGCATTTGTACCAAATTTCAGTTAGTTACGTATAAACATTTAGAAAATATTTACAAAAATGTGTCATCATGACTTTACTTTTATCACCCTGTATCTCGGAAACGAAACGTTTTCGGACCTATGTTTCTATAAACTTTTACTCCTATTTTAGAATGTAGATTACGCTGTTAAAATATGACCGTCTAATTTCGGGACACCCTGTATAGGTTTACAGGACAATTATTTGTTTCGATCAAATTTTAGCGGGTTCTCGATTATTACTTGCTCCCGAACTAAATCGATTGTTTCCAAACATACACGATTTGTGGTTTCAGCAAGAAAGTGTGCACCCTCATAATGCTGTATTGATAAGAATCTATGTGTATAACATCTTTCAATATTAGTGGACAATTAAAAAGCCACCTAGTTCTTCAGATTTAACTCCATTAGATTACTTTTTATGGGTTACCCTGCACCCCGCAGTAGCCTGTGGTCGTCATAAGTAGGAGTACGAACAAAAGAAGATAGAATAAATAGTCCATAACAACGATACTATAAAGATAAAGTATAATACAAAATTTAGATGACCCAAAACTAAAAAAACGTATTTGAATGGAAATGGCGCAAATAAAAAAGGTTCGTGTTTCTCACTTTATTCTAGTTGGTGGTAGTCAATATAAACATTTGCTGTAAACGTCAATAAAACTTAATAAGCAACAATATTTAATATAATAATAAAACTTACACAGTTACACAAAACTCAATCACCCAACCTTATTGTTAATGCTTGATAGATATTTGAAAGATGTTTCAAAAGAGGTATCATTGTTCTATTTAAAAAATGTACCATTTCATCAAATACTCTTTTAAGTTTATGATATGCTTGGAAAAATAGAGTTTTTCTTCTATATAGCTAGACCTATAACAAATGTGTACAAAGGAAAACATAAAATTTAAAATACCTTAACCTCAAAGAATGAACATGTTTCTACTAATACGTATTTTTATAAAAAAAAATATATGCATAACATAAAGATGATATTACTGGTTGTCTTAAAACCATGTTATTTTTTATTAAAAAAGCATTTGGCACATTTAGGAAATGAAAAGACCAAGTTGTCAAAATTATGGAAATGGCGTAAAAACGCACAATCATGAAAAAAGAATCGCGTAGTTAGTCTAGGTTTTAAAATAGATGCATTTTGAGAAACGCTTACTAAACATAATTAAAGCATAATTTTTGCATTAATTTATCCTAAAACTGGCACAACAATACCAGAAAACTTCAAAACACATTAAAATCACCACCTACCTTTTTGCTCCTCCTCCTCCTGGCAGTTATACCTGCGATGAGTATACAAAAAAGCTCGCGGCATACCTCAAAGTCCTTTCAGCAGCTCCGCGACCACTTAAACAGTTCTTTCAGCCAGCACTTTGCTCTTTCCGCGCAAACTCAACAGGTAGTCATCAATAACAATAAGTTTTCGATAAATAATAATCAAAATGTGACTTTGACAAGTCGCGTCTGTCAGTCGGTGGATCAGTCGACGCGCGCACTCTTGATTTTTCAGCTAAGAGTGTTTTCAGGAGTGGTTAAGGGCTTACTGGCTCATAGCGGACCAAGTAGCTGTTCTATATTTACTTTTCTTGACGCGTGCCAAGTTTCAGGTAGTAGGGGAGGGATGCTGTACTGTACAGAACATACGCTGAAAGTCTTCTGTCGGGATTTTTCAGGACCGTTTTACTGAAATCGCTGCTGTTAGGTACGTACGTGCAAACGCATCTGTCGTAACACGAGTTCAAGAAGGTTTATGGCTTTGCAGGAGATTTTAATGCTGACTGCTTGTTAATATCGTACATTGTATCCATTATCGTACTTTTTTTACATTGAGTTTTAGATTTTATTTTCTTCACTATAAAAGTAAAAAGACTTTTAATTTACCCATAATATAGTATTTACACAGAAGAAATTACATAAATTCATAATTTTTTAGTAGGTTTATAAAATTATTTAACATTATTGTTCAGTTTTACATACATGAACAGTATTACAAAATGGCTGATTTTACAATTAACTGGTGACAAAGACAAATTTGATTACCCAACGATTGATAATATTGATTTTTAACAGACTTGAAAAAGGGAGGAGGTTCTCAATTTGTAGCAATATTTTTTTTTTATGTATGTTCAGCGATAATTCTTTAATACGGTGTCCGATTTCAATGATTCTTTTTTTGATAAAAAGGAGGTACTTCAGGGGTGGTCCCATATAAATTTGGTCAAAACCTAATAATTGGGTCTATGAGAAAATCCTCAAACTCTTCATTTTTTATGTATGTTTAGCGATAATGCTTTACCACCTTGTCCGATTTATATGATTCTTTTTTTATTAATAAGGGGGTACCTCAGGGATGGTTCCATATAAATTTGGTTAAGATGTGGAGATGGCATCTGCACGTTTTTGAAGTCGGTTTTTTTTAATTTTTAATTTCTAATATTTGTATATTATTTATTGTCCTTAACATCTGAAATAATTCGACCAATTAATGAAACTAAGCCATTTTTGTGTATCTTTATAGACCTATCTAAAGCGTTTGATACAGTCAGCCATAACTTACTTTTACAATCTTTGGAAGACAAAGGAATAAGGGACAATTGCTTTTTTCGTTTTTTCATGTATAATTCCCTTGGTAGAGTTTTCGTTAAAGCAGCATCTGTTTTGGGATTTAAGATAGTCCAGTAGAATGGGATCATCAAATTTTTTAGACATGTTCGTGACTTTAATGCGCCAATGTAGAGAAAACATAAACTTTATTTCGTATTTGTCGCCCAAATTAGTGTTGATAATCTGCTGGAATCTTGAATAGTCTTTGTTATCACAACTTATAACCAAGGCACCTTGACGTGTAGTAGATACATTTGAAATATTAATGTAGTCTTAATTGGGTCAGTCTTTCGTAGGATTTCGGCTTTGGTAGCAGTTATGGGTTGAGTAGTAAGTGTAAAGAAAAATACGTCTAGTTATAGCAAAACTTAAACAACATCAAAAAACTGACTTACTAGCTTTTACCATTGCATGACAGAAATGTTCACCTTAAACTCATGCTGAAAAATATATTTCTGTTACAGCATTTGGTTTTCGGAATCCCACAAATGATTATATTTCCAATTAAAAACTCGTCTAGTGAAGGTTGCCTTATCAATGAAAAAAATATTGAAATTTTGGTTTCCCCTTAGTTTATCCTGTAAAAATTGAGCAATTTGGACAGGAGTAAAGTGATATGAATCGAGTTTTTATTTTGTAAAATTCTACAGATAGCGGGCTTATCCCTTTTTCTGTACCTAACCGACGAGTACTCACATCTGGACTTTGCAAAACACGAGCTCTTCTTCATTAACAGTGACTCTTTTTGTTGCACCATTGTGACCCTTAGGACAAAAAGACCCTGTCTCGCCAAGGCGGTTGTATATATTTCTAAACAGATTGTGATTCGGTTGCCTTCGATTTGGATAAAATTGTAGATATCGTCGAGCCAATGCGTATCACTAGAAAGGAAAGTCATGTGTTGGACACATCAGATTGTTTAATTTGTCGTTGGTAGATAAGATTTTTGTAGGAGTTGGATTCTTGGATTCGTCTACTGGTTTAATTTCAGATCTATTGTGAAACTATGCTTTTTTGGTCAGACTTAATAAACCCAGTCCTAGACCTAGACCCAGACATAGACCTAGATTCAGCACTAGATGAAAACTAAAAGTAAGAAATCCCAATATAGTCTGGGATTCTCAGATTCTTTCTTTTGCAGATGTGCCTTTTAAGACCGTAATGTCAAAGGAGCATGAAATTTATATTAAAAACAAAATGTAAAATAATGCTAATACTTAGCGTTTTTTTTATAAAACTTCTGAATTAATGTGCAATAAAATTAATTAAATGCCTTTCATTTAATTTAATACTTTTTACTTTGTGATCTTTTGTACGGCCCTGTAAATTAAACGATGACTTAATCTCTCAATTGGCCCTCCTGGATTGAAGTGTTCCATCCGATTGAAGTGTTGCATCCATTCATAAGCATATTTTTTGTGGTTAATAAGAATATTTTTAAAGAAAATATATACAAATTTTGTGTTGGCATACAGGGGATAGGGTACATAAAGTTATATTAAATAATAATAAAATTAAAGCTTTATTAATTCCTTTTTTGATTATTTTACATGTAACTATTTTTAAAATAATTCATAAATTTTACTGATTTATAAAATAAAATGAACATGAAAAAAAAGATTTAAATTAATTAGTAGCCAGCCCAGATTCGA
The DNA here is from genome assembly GCA_927349885.1 of Psylliodes chrysocephalus. Classification (NCBI taxonomy): domain Eukaryota; kingdom Metazoa; phylum Arthropoda; class Insecta; order Coleoptera; family Chrysomelidae; genus Psylliodes; species Psylliodes chrysocephalus. Next base: position 14,447,497 of record OV651819.1, read on the forward strand.
TACTGGGCATTTCCCGTGGAAGGCAGATGCTCTGTCCTCATCTCCACCATCACTTTTAGGATTTTAGTTTTAATACTCGTAATTAAATTAGTTTCATTTTAAATTTAATTTTTTTTTCAAAATATGGACCAAATAAAAATAAAAATGCTATTATTTATCGATTCTACACAAAAATAACACATTATAATATATATTTATTCTGAATAACTAAAAAATATGATTCGTGGGTTTAATTTTTTTGCAGTATTCTCACTACTTAGAATGGATATGAAATATATTCGTTCAGTTGAACTCAATAGCATACTATTTCGTTTTGTAATCTGTGCGTAGATTAGCTAATATGCACGTGGGTGTAGAAAAGATATTATTTTACTGCATAGTAGCTTTTATTTAACATTTTACGCATATGATCAATATTTTTAGTTGAACTCTTATTGTTGTCAATATAGGTGTCTAAAAATACTATAAAGAACTCGTTTGTCTGTTGTGTCAATATACGAGTATAAAGTCAGTTAAATATACATCACCTATCACGTCAATACTCAGAACTATTGAAATACAATTTATCAGAAAGGTATTTCAGAATAGAACCGAAAGAAACCTACTCAGAACTGAGAGAAATCAAGGAGTACCTCAAGGTAATGTACTAGGTGAAGTATTCCTAATTTTCTACTCAATATACTGTACTATATACTGTAATATATACTGTACTATACTATATACTGTAGTATATACTGTACTATATACTGTAATATATACTGTACTATATACTATACTGTATACTGTACTGTATACTGTATTATATACTGTATTATATACTGTACTATATACTGTACTACATACTGTACTATATACTGTACTATATACTGACTATATACTGTACTATATACTGTACTATATACTATACTATATACTGTACTATATACTGTACTATATATTGTACTATATATTGTACTATATACTGTACTATATACTGTACTATATACTGTACTATATACTGTACTATATACTGTACTATATACTCTACTATATACTGTACTATATACTGTACTATATAATGTACTATATACTGTACTATATACTGTACTATATACTGTACTATATACTGTACTATATACTGTACTATATACTGTACTATACAACATTTGCCGATGCTGGCTGTTTATTTTTGTAAAGAATGTTAAGTTGTTAAAAAATTGTAAATTTAAGTTTTCTTTTTTTTGAGATTTTCTCTTTAAAGATACGTGTTGAGTCCCGGTTTTATGCACTTAAGTTAAAGCTTTAACAGAACTAAAGCAAGAAATATTTATTGAAAATAGTTTCAAATGTATCTAAAAATACATCGTTCGTATGAACGTGGTATGAGAATCGATGACGAACATATTTCGACGGTTCTCCGTTCATAGATCCCAGTAATAACGTCAAACGAAACCTGTTGGAAAATTTGGCAAAAATACAAGACTCCTGAATTTATTCCTTGACCACTGAAACGATTGGAGGAAATCAAGCTTGAGTTGGCCTCGACGAATTCAACTTGTCATAGGTTGGAATTTTTATGTTGCCGCGTGTGTCTGGTCGATGTGTTTATTCTTATCGTAAAGTTACATAAAAATGTAAATTATATTTTCTTGGTGGATGCGCCTGTTAGTCAGGGGAAAAAGGACAATTCAATAATTGTTAAATGTAAATAACTCTTGAACCTCTAAAGATAAAGAGGAGCGCTCAGAAATGTGCAAATCAATTTTTTTGTAGATTTGTTGCAATGTATATAACTATCTTTTTATCTGCCGGTTATGAAAGTATTCTACTAAATTAATTTATACAATGAAACAAAATTAGTAAATTAATCGATAATATAATATAATAAACTCCTGTTAGCTAAACTGAGTTTACAACCTGCCAATAATGTATTTTGTAATAACTATAATTTTTTCAGTAATAGTTTCCCTGTAACTTCTGAACTATGTTTTATTATATTTTTAGTTCTAAACAAGAAACTGATGAGTACCTACAGATTTAAATAAACAAATGGTCCCGTAAATATACCGACAAACTTGTTAAGGCTGGTAGAGGAGACATCAAAATAAACTTTTTTGCTTAATAAACAAGTGTTTCAAAAACGAAGCATTTTCGGACATATTATTATGTTCATTATGTAAAAATTGTTTATTTTGATGCACCTACCACCTTCAAAAGTTTGTCAGTATATTAACGAGACATGCTATATAATTCCTAAAGAAAAATGTTTTTATAATAAATTCCGAATTCTTTTAATTAATATTTGTTATTTTTTAGGTTCAATGACTCAATTGAAACATGATGATCAGCCACCCCACGGCATATCCTTGATACTTATAAAAATGGTATGAGAATAACCATATTTGATGCTACATCACATTGTGGTGAGAAGATGTGGCTTGTACGAATTTGAGGTATCAGTAGATCGAAAACAGTGCGCAAAAATAAATTTTAATCTGCATATTCATCATAGATATAATCCGTACCACAATACCACGAGACCGTGCGTGAACTCGATGAGATTTCATCGGCTTAGTATCATACCTATGTAATGTTTTGTATCATTAGGAATATCAACATTGTCAACAATTATGATCCGGGTTTTCTAACCGTTTCTCTAGGACAGGGAGAATAAATGAAAACTAAATAATTTATAGTAATAAAGATTGAAAATGTATATACTTTTAAGAGTTTTATTATGTCAGCCATAGTTTTATACCAAAAAATAAAAATAAATTATACATTAATACATTCATAAATATATCATATTTAACATTCATCGACTCTCTCCTGGCTAAAATATTACTTATATATCTATTCAGCTCTGTTCCTTCTATTTTTTGACTTCAGCCTCCTTCTGACACTTCCATTCGTTTTTATTCAGTGAAGTATGATGCATAGTTTTTAGAATATCAAGTGTTATACCTATCTGATGCTCTGGGTCCTGCAAAGTTCATCTCTATGTGTTCTTTTGTTCCTGCTCTGTAATTGGGATTGCCTGTAGAGCATGGTAATAAACAAATAAATAAAAATAAATAAATAAATAAATCTCCAGTATCCAGTACACCTGTTTATCTACAATCTATATCGATGTCAATCTTGATTGAACATACGTTTTTTGTTTATTACTCTTATACTTAACCAGAAGTTGCTTAGCCTCGGTCGCAATTGTCTAATTCGGCCAAAACACAGCCTTGGTACACAAATCTATTTTATTCTTCTTTAGAATGATCGATGGTTTAATACAAAAAACTCAAGCAAAGTGTAATATTATCTCGCTTATATTATTTTTGATTGAAGATGTTTTTTAAAAATGTTTACTTAAAAATAAAAATGTTTAATTTTGATATTTTATTTAACTCAATCAAAACATTTTAATTATTATTTTCCATTTATATGGCTTATACCGGACCTGTGTGTACTCTAGTAGCGTCAGTTGCCGCCACATATTCATTAATGACATACGTTTTATTAAATTCATCGTGTTACATATTTGTTGACATAAAGAGAAATTTAAAGTGACGTCTTGTATTACTTCGAATGAAAAATCGATAATCCAATTTTACTAACCTAAAAAAAAATATTGATTATATGTCAAACAAAATTGAGTTGGGCCTTGGGACATTGTTTCTGGAACTCAAATGTTTCCTATTATTGCATTTAACCTCTCGACGTTTGATTACATAGTTATGATTTACACTGTATACAGATAATTAGTTAAAATTGAATAATAAATATTTAATTTGATTCCACTAACAACGTTTATATCATCAAGAAAGTACAATAATCCTAATAAATTTTAGTAAAATAATTGCCCCGCCCTATATGTAAAAAGTATTTCTTGTTTCACATTTCTTTTCCAGGCTTGTGTTGTGCACGCGTGAGTGTTTCACTTATAGGCGAAGAGGAAGTTCACCATCTTTTGTATATTGTTTTATCCCGTCAGATTCTTTGCTCTGACACCGATTTTAGAGTTTAAACATAAACACGGTTTCCAGGTCGACGGGAACTATAAAAAATGTTAGTTATTCGGAAAATTTTGTACATCCAGGAAGTACTACTGGTAAACAGGTGCAGCTGATAAAGTTACTGGAAGGAATTTAAAAGCGCTCTCAATGTAATTTCTTAATAATATCTATATTTTATAAAAGTTACATTGCCTAAACAGTAAAAATTTAAATTTGAAAATGTTGCGATATAAATCAAAGAGCCATAAACAATTTTAGCAAAAAAATTACAAATGTGTGTTCTCGTACGGAAGCAGATGGTTATTAAAAACATATGGCACCTTTTTAATTAACCCTTTTACGAGTAGATCATTGTATCAGTGAGATTTACATTTGGCGGAAGTCGAAGAATGATGACCCTAAAACAGGTAGCACACAGCTTCCTTTATAAAAACTGATAAGGAAAAAATTTTATATTTGTCGAGTGGCAAGTTATTAGATTTTTGATCTTCCAGCTGAAAACTTTTATTGATGCTAATAAAGGAAACGATGTTAATACATTTTTTATTGAGAACTAACAACTATTTAAACCTTAAAACAATTAATCATCCAACAAATCCAAATACCGCCACAGTTTTTCTGGAACGTGCAAAACTCTGATCCCATTCGGTAACTCGTAGTTGTCCCAAAGTTTTCTTCTTATCACGCATCTACAGAGATGTTTTAATTCTGGTGGACTAATTCCACATCGGGTTAAAGGAATTAAACCATCTTCTATTAGCACTGAATACCTTTCGTACATTTTTTCGCATAAAACTTTATAATCGGAGTCTGATAATTCTTTGGGCTTATCGATTTTAATTCTGGGACAAGCTCTTAAGAGCAGTTGCAAGCAGGAGACCAAGTTGTAAGGGTAAACGTGGTTGAATTCCAAAAGACGATTTAAGATGTGTTCGAATATGGTTGTATCTTCGTTTTCTATGTAGACTTTTGCTCCGAAACGAAGAAATATAAGAAGTTTGTCTGGTAGACCCAGTTGAACACAAACCTACAAAAGGAATCTGTTTAAATAAATTTACCTCAGGAATCTATTTAAGATCTCTAGTTATTTATTATAATCATAGTGGAAGCTTTACAGCAGGTATGGGCAACCTTTGCTTAGCTGAGGGCGTTATTTGAAGACTTAATTAGATCGCGGGCCATAGGCAAGAAATAAGTAGGTAGCAGCGAAAAAAATTCACACTTATTTTTTATTTATTAAATATAACAGCATATTGATTATGCTCAAATAAGCCAAAAGTAAACCAGAAAGCAGCCCTCAATACCCTCTCAGGAGTTCAGAGGCTGGCATTCCTTTATATTACAGGAGCACTGAGAAGTACACCGACAGCCTCTGTGGAAATAATTCTAAACCTCCCACCCCTTGACCTAGTCATAAAGGGGGAGGCCAGAATGAGTGCATACAGACTGGAAACCTCCAACAACTGAAACCCACTGAGACATACAAAACATACCAGAATAACATATGAAGTAAATGATTCTTTATTAAATATGGGATTAGATCACATGACGAAAAACGCCGATATTACATATCCGCCAATATTCCAGACTTTTGGTTATGAGGTTATCTCAAAGATAGGGTATTTGTAAATAATCCGAAAAGAACCCCCCAGGAACACTAGGTAGGGAATATATTAAAACTAACCAAAGACACAGGACTATTCCAAAGATAGCACCTGAATACCAGGAAAGCAGGGGAATACAATAAACTCAAGAGGCCGCAGTGTTCTAGGCCAAACCTAACCCTACCTGCTTATAATATAAAGATAAAGATGCTCAACCAAACATAAAAAAGCAAGTTAATAACAAAAGATAGAAAACTCAAATGAAAATTAGTAAGAGACTTGTAGAGAAAACCCAGAATAAATGGCTTTATTCCACAAAAACAGAGCGTATGTACAAAATGACAACTAAATTGGTAACTGACAATAATTATAAATTAAAACAATACAGAATAACCTTAATAGTTGATGCCGATGACACAAAAAAAAATACAGAGTGATATAATATTAACAACTTATATATAATTTATACCACATTCTTCCACCTTCAAAAACGATAGAGTAATCGTTTAAATACTTTCTTTAGTTCGTTTCGATCGTCTCAGTTGGTTGTCACATGAATTTATATCATCGGTATTTTCTTCGTCTACACCTATCAGAGATGTTGACAACGGTTCCTCAGAATAAGCGGTACGAGATTCAGGCGTGGAATAGTTTTCTGAAATTTTATCAATTTCAAAAGAGCATCGGGGTGGTGCAGGTGGTGTTTAGTTTAGTCTTTAGGCGCCAAATGTCGATTTGATACAGTTGTTCCTTTTCCATCTCTTAAGCGTATATAAGAATAATCCGGATTAGCCTCTAGAAGTTTCACTTCTTCTACAAATGGTTCATATTTGTTGGAACGATTGTGTTTCCTCATGAAGACAGTTCCAGGAGTAGATGCCATGAAGGTAATGATTGTCCGTTTGTTGATCTTCTACTGTGAAGAAACATTTTTTCATGAGGCGTTGTGTTGGTAGAAGTACATAGCAAGGATCTAATAGAGTGTAAAACTTACGGAAGGACTAATTCCCATTAAGAAATTTTTAGGGCTTATGGTAGTTAACTTAATTGTTATCCAAATTATTCTGTTTTCTCTTTCTATTTGGCCGTTACCTTGTGAATTGTAAGCAGTCGTCCGGCTAGTCGCCAATCCTTTAGATTGTAGAAATTCCCTCAATTCTTGCGACATAAAAGCTGAGCATCTGTCTCAATGTACATAGCTTGGTAACCCAAAGAGAGAGAAAAGACTTGATTAATGTTATGGAAAGGCAAAGAAAAATCGTGAATAGTCATCAGTTATAGTAAGAAGATACTTATTATGAGTTGTTGAAGGTAGATTTAAAGTCTTTTAAAAGGCTTCGTAACCTTGATTAAATTGTTTTGAATTTTATAGAAGCTTGGTTTAACTTCAGAGCAAACGGAACAGGATAGTATTATCTTTCTAATCTCTTTAATAGAGTATGGTAGATTTTTTAATCGTACCCAGTGACTAATACAAGTAATCCCAGGATGACATAGTGATTTATGTAGTTCAATAAGACTATTTCCATATATTGGCGATGCGTTAGCGCATACGTTTGTCAGGTTTTCAGCTCTTGATAAGGTGTCACAAATATTATTTAATTCGCTAGGACGATAAACAGTATCATATATATAGCTGGAAAGTTCCAATCGCCATCTTAAAATTTTGTAATTTTTAATTTTTCCTGGGTGTTTAGCATCAAACATAAATGGTACTGATTTCTGATCAATAATAAGAGTGAACGGTCGACCAATGAGATATTGCCTCCATTTTCTAAGCGCTTCCACAATGGCATAAGCCTCTTTATCAAGAGCAGAATGTCTTTTTTCTGTTTTTGATAAAGTGCACGAAAAGAACGCCACCGGTCTATTGTCATGCGATAGTGTGGCAGCTATAGCGAATTCTGAGGCATCAGTTGCCACAACAAATGGAAGTTTGTCATTAGTTGCGGAAACAAACGCTTTGGCTATGTTCGACTTGATTGTATTAAAACAATTTGCAGCTTCTGAGGAAATTGGAAATATTTTACATTGAATAAGTGGCTGTACTAAAGTAGAAAATCTAGGCATCCATTTTGCATAATGGGAAAACATGTTTGATTAGAGGGAAAATTCAGCACAAGCATTGGACGCAATTGATCGGGATCTGGTCTTATTGTATTGTTTTCTATATTATAGCCCAAAACGTTGATTGAAGTTAAAAAAAAAATGATTTTTCTTCATTTAATATTAACTGATATTTTCTTACCATCTCTAAGAATCTGCTGAGATTAATGTCAGGTTCATTTTGAGTTTCATCACCAATAGTTACATCATCTAAGTATGAATATGTTCCTTGAAGTTGTTCTTTTTGAATAATTGAATTAATAACCCGTTGAAAGGCTGCCACCCCATTGGTAACCCCGAATGGAATTCGTAAAAATTGATAAAGATTTCCACCTGCTTCAAAGGCCGTATAGGGTCTTTTTTACAAATTAGTATTTGATGGTATGCACTTTTTAAATCAATTGTGCTAAAAAATGAATACTTAGATATTTTAGATATTAGATCCTCTATATTGGGTAGGAGGTACGCATACAATTCTGTAAAATGATATATCGTTTGAGCATAATTTATAACCATCCTTTTCTTATGAGTTGAACTTTTTGTGACTAGGAGTTGTGCAAGCCTTGAAGACTTACTCTCTTCGATTACACCTCCAAGAAGAAGATTGTTCACTTTATCGGGAGAATGTTTAATTAATTTTATGGCAATTGATCTACAATCCGGAGAGAGTTTATTAAATAGATGAGCCGTCACACTGTATATTTTAAGGGGGTTTATTGATCCTCTAAAGTATATTTCGAGTGACTGATGATTTTTGAGGATATCATAACCGATTATGATATGACGTCCGCACACAACTCCTTAATAATTAATATATATACATTTCCACTTCCTTCACCTTGCGAAGTTAATGATATAGAAGCCATGTTAACTTTTTCATTTAAAGGCATTATCGGGATTTTACATTGTTTAATCAACAGAAGATTTATAAAACTAGAGGGGCTTCCAGTATCTATTAAACACAGCCTGTTAGTTGTTTATTTTTACTGGGATGATAGCTTTCTCTAAACCACCATTGGACGCAGTAGATACTATGTGAGCCAAAATATCAGCTGATGCAGTAGATAGTGACGCAGTAGTTGGTGACGCAGCAGTTTTACTACTAATATTTTTTCCTCTACATACTTTAGAAAAGTTACCACGTGTCTGACAATTTCTACAAATAACATTTGAGGCAGGACATTTTTGCCGTTGGTGTTTTGGACCCCCACCAAAAAAAAAAAAACATTTAAAATTTTTAAATTTGGAAGCTGCAACAATATTTTCTGTCTATGAGAAAAGGGTTATTCAAGTCACGATTAGAACCAAGAGCGTTTACTAACGAGTTTGAAGGAGAAAAACTAGAAGATTGCAGTTGGGCATTTTCTAGTGACAATGCTTTATTAAAGGTCATTTCCAAATTCATAATAATTTCTTCTAATAATCTTTGTCGAATAAAATTGGAAGACAAACCTGCTATAAAACCATCTCTAATATAATCTTTCTTATTTTGTTCTGCAGTTATAGCTTTAAATCTTCTAAGAATCCGTAAATATTTACCTATAGACTCATTTGGTTGTTGTCAGCGAGTAGCAAGTAAGTGCCCACATATGCTTTAAAGGTTTAATAGTTTATAAACGTATATTAATATTTTTTGTCTAGAATCAATTTCTCTATAAGTCAGCTCAATTTTAAATTGATTTAATTAATTAGTCTGTATAATCTGCATTATTATCATTCTATTTATTTACCTTTAAAGCTGACGCTTTCCCACAACTCTCAATAGGCAAATCAATAAACCTATACATATTCTCCACACTTTCGGATCCGAAGCAAAGTTCGAGTCTGGCGCTATTGGCCTTATCTAAAAAATAAACCACTGCCCTGAGATTTTCTTCTTCAGTTTCGAAATCGCTTTTCCATCCGGCTATATAGTGCGGAGCTTTATTTCCGAAAATAGCTCCAATCATTATTCGTTCGAACGTTTTTTCGCAAATGTAAATCTCCTCCAAAAGAGCGCTAACCTATAAAACAACAAAAAGAGTATTAGTTATTGCGAGGGTCATAATAAATTTAATTTGAATAATACAAAGTGGCGCCCAACATCTTTTTTTTAGGTTAGAAAATTACCCGATAAAAATTACCGTTCCGGCATCTTTAACCTGCCAATCGTAGCAGAGTTTCACGGCTATATATAGGATGTTGTGGTATTTGCCCATCTTACAAATTTTGCCGTTATCATCTTTATTTTCTTCGTGATATTTAAGGATTGTTTTAATTGCTTCTCTTGCACTTTCGTCTGCATTAATCTCAACTTAAAAAAAAGATAGTTCATTGAATGTAAGTAACTGAATACATGTAGAGAAGGAATTAGGCCATCTTACAATTTTTTTAATAATAATAATGATCTAGTTGTAAAATTTTGTCCAATACATATCTTAAAGATTTCGTTTAAAAGAATATTGTTAACTTTATTATAGGATAAGTCTACCTATCTGTCATTTATTATAACTAGCTTGTGTATACGGATATGCTGCATCTAAATGTCCACATCTGATGCATTTTTTACATCTCGAGCGTTTGTTTATTCATATCGGACACGTCTACTACATCTGCATCTGAGTTTGTTTATTCGAGATGTAGCTGTCCAGATTACATTTTTCACATCCCGATTTAAAATGGGATGTGAATGAGATGTTCGTTCCATGTCAAAGTTTATCGATTTATCGTTTGTTTATGTTAGCCTGATTAGTTTGTTTAATTTTTATTTAGATTTCAAATTTAGGTTGATTTTTAGTCTCAAAAGTCTTCTTCTTTTTCTTTATTCTTTTATTGGGCTATGTTCTAAAGAACAATTTACCCAGACAACTCATAAGATTCCAGAAAACCATTTACAAAAGTTAATATTAGTATTAACCGATGTAAACGGTTTTAACAGGAGTACAACATATATAAGGTATTACAAATTAATTTTAAAAATGTTTCAAAACTTAATTAACAGTTTAAAATTTGATTCGTTGAGGTTATAAAGAATAGTATAAATATTAAAAGGCGCATATAAACCAGTTTTAGCCATTTCACTGTACAAATAAACGCAAAAAGTTAAACTTCTAACTTGTCACTGTTACTTTTACTACGTCTAAAGAGTTTGTTTATTGCATCTACATCACATACTTTAATTTTTATTTAATTTAACGGAGAATGGCCGCACTGCGCAGCTTTCTAAGTGCCTTTTAAAAGGAGATAGAAAACTCCGCCATTTTGAACCCTTATTACGTGTTGCCTACATCTTGGCGCAATATTTTTAATAGGTGCGTTTTAACCATCCGCTTCTGCTTCGGAATTGTCGGTTTTCTTGTTTTAATCTGACAGGTTAAAACGACTAAACCGACAATTCCGGAAGCAGAAGCGGATGATTAAAACGCACCTGATATTTTGCTTGCTGCTGTCAGTGTCAGTGAATATTATTTTTGAAGTCACAGTTTATTGCTAATGAATCAGTTAGCTCACTCGGACCAGTTGAAAGTTCTAAAATAACATCCACTCCAGGGATACAAATTCAGGATACGCAGAAGACTGCCGTTTTATTATGGGCGGTTGTCATATATTGTATTATCCGAGTTGCACAATGTATAAACTAAAACATTGAGATCCAAAGTGCCGACGCAGAGTGAGCGATCTGATTATTTAGCTGTAAACTGTGACACAGGGTTCAAAATGGCCGCGCCCTATGTTGGGCGTGGCGGACCTCTCTCTTGGCTCGTATAGTAATCAAAGTATGTGATCTACATTTAATTATAATCCTCTGTCACGTGATAAAAAATTCACAACATATCATATGCATCCGATGTGGATATTCAAACGCAGCAAAAGTATATCATTGTATACTTTGTTTAATTGTCAGTATCTTTCACTTTAAATTTTTGCCTTTAGCAAAGCAGTTTACCCTCACATTACTTATCTAATTTTTTTTAGATACCAAGTTTGGATTGTAATCTATACACCACCCATTCAGAGATGTTTCTAAATCTACTACAATGAAAATAACTATCTATTATACTACCTTTTGAACAACCTTCTATCAAAGTACTAACATAATCAACCATGTGCTTCCTTTTTCTTCTATCGTGCAAAGTATTTCTAGGTAACGAATTAAAATATTCGAAATAGCAACGTAAAAAGCATTCCATTATTATTTATTATTATCAATTGCGACAACTATTTTGAAGTTTATTAGAATATCGACAGTCTGTCACTTGAGATGCTTCCATCTTAACTGACGCACTGCTTTAAAATTTTCAGGCAAATTGATTAATGGTAATGGTAAGGTTATTGGATTAAAGGGCTTCTTCTTTTTATTGGGTTAAGTTTTATTTCTTTATAATATGTTAATCAATATTCGAGGATTTGTTGTAGAAAATAGAATGACTACGGGGGTACATAAAAATTCACATTAAGGAAAATTGGTTTATACGATGTAAATTGGGAATCTTGTAACTTTAATACCCCTGCCTACTGTCTATATCGCAGTGTCTTCAAGTTTCTATATAATGGTACGTACAAAGAAAGAGTACAAATTCCTTAAATATACAATACGTAATGTAAGTTCCTATATGTGTTTCCTACGACTCCACTTTTCAGAGATATGGTTCCATAATGGATACTACTGATTTTTTATTTTAATAATTTTCTAATATATAAATAAATGTTGTCCTATGATTCTGGCCCACCTGTTGACGTGTTCAAATTGATGCTGATGATGCGCTACAATAAAATCATTCGGAATTTCCTCTGCCAACAAATACAAATTAAAGAAGTTTATGGTACCATGTTTAGAAAATCCAGCTTCGTCTGTAAACAGAACTGAACTCAAAAAATTTGCATCGTTTCTGTGTCGTTCTAAAACCTAGTTAGAACATTCGATCCTTCGCGGAAATGGATACAATTATTGCTGTCTAAGGATTCTAGGGACCGTCGATTTTGGACAATAAAACTAGGCAGCCAATTTTCGGATACTTGTAGAAGGATCATCTCCTACGGCATTTAAAATATCTTCTTCGACACCCTCACCGCGATCCATTTGAATTCCACAATTGTGACTGGCTTTGCCAAACTTTTCTAATATTATTAAAGATTATGAAGGAAAATGCACTAGAACGACGGATAAGAGAAAAAGCTTAGACAAAAAAATAACCCATAGCAAAAATTCTCAGGACCTGCATGAATGGAATTGTAAAATAAAAAATATCTCAGTCACATTTGAATTTGTAAGTCCCAATTCCACTCTGCACTATTTTCAATGTTTTAATACCACAAAAACTCGAACTATTAAAGATACTGAGAAGAAAGTTAAAGTTATGAAGAAATAAAGACTAAGAACTACTGCAGAAGAGTTGATTAGCAAGATGAAAGATGAAACATACAAAATATTGCAACACTCATACAGGGTAAACCACCAGGGACAGTTTTTGAAAAACTTAAAACATAATTTGACTCAAAACGAAGTATGTTTTAGGGGTTTTAGGTCGTTTTTATGAGCTTTTCCGCTCAAATTTCGCGATCGCAGCAGAATGGAGCGTAAAAATGAAACGCTCCAAAACGATACGGATCGATACGAAGTGATATCTATCGTAGAACGAAAGTGATTGGTAACGCACCTAATATAGACAGGCCTCACAGGCAATATGACAATTTTTGTTAGGCAATATGGTGTCTCTTTGGCAATATAGTAGATCTCTTTAACAAAATAGTAACTGTCTTTGGCCAAATAGTAGCTCTTCAAGGCAATATGGTACCTCTTTGGCAACATAGCAGCCCTCTTAAGCAATATAGAAATATATTCTATAAAAAATTTTTATATTGTCCGTACTTATAGCTTTAAATAGTAATATCGATATAGAATACTGGTAAAATATACCACATTTTACATACATAAAACATGAAATTTAAAATAAGATCGTAGAAGATCATAAGGGTTGGTAATAGTAATTCCAGAAACATTAAAAATATTAGGGGACATGTTTCCCTCTTACAAAATAATCTTTAATGTTATATAGACACATGTCCAGTAATATATTTTTAATTTGCTGTTTAAACTGTTTCCTAGTAAATCACGGATGTGGGATAAGCGTTATAGAAGGAAATACCTATTGTTCGGGACATAATCTAAAACATTTGATGACTTTGTCAGATGTGTTGTTGCAGTGATGTAAAAAACTGGTATATTCTGCGTCAATGGTACATGACGTTTCAACTCATTGACAATAGTAACAATCACGTGCAATAACAGATGTCATTAGCAATATAGAAGCCCTTACCTGACATTAGTAATATTTATTTGCAACTTATAAGCCTAACGATCGATTCTAGCCTAAATCAACATACCTCGGACCGGTTAAAGTTAGTTTAAGTGGTAACAGCATAATACCTCCCAGAACATTACAGTTCCTCCTTGTTATCTTAGGACAGATCTGGCAGTATGAAGTCTCGCTCATTTTCCTGGAGCTCTGAGAACCCGAATTCGATGGTTATCTGATCTTAGGCCAATTCTAGTCTCATCAGAAAAAATAACATTTTGCCAATTCTCAATTGACCAGTTTTAGTGTTGAAGGCACCAATTTAGCCGGTCAATTTTATTTTACCTAGATAACGGTGGGACACGTAACCCTTTCCTACTGTTCTACTGTACAACCCTTGAGCGCGAAGTCTTTTTCTTAGGGTTTCAACTGAAACGTTCACATCTGTAGCTTCCCGAAGTTGTCGTTATAGCTCTGGATAAGAAACACTGGGATTTATTCTAGCAATTTGGTACACAAAGCGGTTCTGTTGTTCAGTTGTGACTCTTTGACGACTTTGTCTAGGCCTGTTCTTGTGATTTTCTAGTTCCAAGTACCTTTCATTTGTTTTCAGTACAACACCCTGGGTATCGTCTACTACCTCTGCTATGTTTTATTGAGGCATTCCTTGTTCAATGAGAGCTATAATGCTTCCCCTCTGCACATCTGTTAGTCCAACATAAGGCATTTTGTTGTTTTTTTTATCGAAATAAAATTACCGGAGGATTGTAATTTTACTTCTGAACACACAATTCACAAAATAATAAATTCGCAACAGTCGTTTCTTCTTTATTAACATGTTTGTTTTAAACAAGAAGCCTTATCTTAAAGTTGGATACCAAATTTTTTCCTTACAAAAAGTTTATTCAGAAATACACAGTGATTCTATATAAGTTTGGTTGTGTATATTTTGTAACGTTGTGACTTACCCAACACCCTGTTATCAAACTACTGTTTAAAAGAAGTTTTGTATGAAACTGTTTATAATTGTATAATTCACTACTTGTTTTTGAACAAAACCAAAATAAATGTAATATTTAGACACAGTTTTTTTCAATATAAAAGTCTACGTACTGTTTTCCGATCCCAGAATTACAGAAAATGAAGTCTAGTAAAAAAATTTTCTTGATTGCATACTTTTTACAGAAAATATTGTGTTATTTATTTGATACCATTAAAAATATCACTCATAGGGGTCTATTCTGTAACGTTTTAGTTAATTGTAACCGCTAGGTTATTTATAACTATGACATTTAAATTTTAACCCAAATTTCTATTCGCTATTCCATCAATTTAATTTTGTTATAGTTAAAATTGACATGGCAACGACTAAAAGTGAATTGAGATTAAGCCCAACGCAGCTTTAAAAATAAGAAAAAGAATATATTTAACATGTAATCATTACTAGATTTATTACTGACATAAGTTATAATTTATAACCAAATAATACAGAAGACAAAATTAAAAATAACATCCGGTTATTTTTATAACCCAGGGTTAATTTTAACCAAATTTTTACAGAATAGACCCCATAAACAAATAAGTTCGTTAACAATATTTTTTCTTATTGTAACTATAATATAATTTGCTTGTTCATTTTTGATTTCTAATAACATTATTATATCTTAGATTTTAAAATTCTTCTCTGTTAAATTTTACTTATTTCTATAAAAGTAAAAATGTATACAGAACACTTCCTAAAATTTATACACAGAAAATATAATCTCAAATGTATGGCATGTGCTCGAGTGTTGAGATGGAACGTGGTACATTTGTCTTTCGATGGTTATTGGTTTTAAAAATAATCTGCGGAGAGAGTGTATCAGCACCTGGTGCACCTCTCGGTGTAGAGTTATTGAGCTTTTATTGGTAAATAGTAATTTGATTCTCGCGGTAGGTGTATGTACCCACACCTTTCGTTTTTCGTTCTCTTTTATGGACAAATTATTCTAAGAACACGTGCGCACGTGCCAAGCTTTTTATGTGTAAACATAATTGCGTATCATATACAAGATGCAACGAAAGGTTACTACTTTTTGAAATTGTGTATGAATTTAATTTATTTGTGTTACTAAAATAATTATCGTTACAAGATGCTTTTTTATGACATAGTTGATGTGTTTTTTGAATGTCATTGTACTGTCAATAGTTACTTCTAAAAACTTTTGATGATAAACATAAAATTAGTATCGTCTGCCAGAGTTGGGTCGGATACAGGAAAAGAGTATCCGAGTACCGGATACGGATACTTACAATGTATCCGGATACTTTTTAGGATACTTTCACCTAAAAAGTACTCGGATACAAGTACCCGGATACTTTTTTCGAATACTTTAAAAGATACTTTTACGGATACTTTTAAAAGGAGTTAAAATAATATTTTCATCCTAATAGTTATAATTATGCAATAAGATTGATTACGAGTAACAATAAACAATACTAGGCATAAATAAATTATCGAAAATGGAAAGCGATATAACAGAAACAGGAAAAAACTACTCAATAAATTGTTTATTATTTTTATTCTGTGAATATTAAACAATAAAACAAAATGAACAATAAAACATAAAGGTGCGTGTAAATAAAAAAAGTCGCGCCTGAACCGCGCCAAAAATCAGTCAGTGTCGTGTCCATATAAATCTAAAGAAATAAGCTCGTTGTTGGCGCGACTTGTCATGTTTATACAACCTTTCGATATTCTCATCAGTGTCAGATGTACTTGGTAGAGCCGAGAGCGTCGAAAGGAGGAGGTGGGAGATTTCTGAATGTTTCGTTCTGGCAAAGGCAAAGCAGGCTCTTATATTTGATCTTGTCAGATCTGTATACTTTATTGATGTTGATGACAACATAAATAACACTTGGGTCCCGGGACATAGCGGGGTACAGGGTAATGAGATTGCAGATAGTCTTGCAAGGAAAGGGGCTCAAACACCCTTTGTAGGACCTGAGCCGTTCTGCGGTATCAGCAGAACCGATAATTGGAACAATCTCTTGGGGCCGAGACAGGCCAAGATACTTCTGGGTGAATATAACCAGAAAAGATCGGAAGCCTGCATCTGCCTGAGCAAGAACAGCCTACGTATTGTAACAGGGATCCTTACCGGGCATTGCCGACTAAAAGGTCACCTAAGTAAACAGAGAGTAGTAGAGGATAGTGAGTGCAGATTCTGTGAGGAGGAGGACAAAACCTCTATTCACATCCTAACTCAATGTGTAGCACTCCAGAATCCAAGGGCACTATATCTAGGAGGATATTAAATAGAAGAGGGAGATTTACCTAACTTGAAGCCACTTCAAATCCTACACTTCCTTGAGAAAATAGGATTGGAAGGGTCGCTATAGGCATTGAGACATTTTCTTAAAGCAGTGGCGACAGAAGGGGGCACAATAGATCTTTTAGGTCGCAGTGTATTAACACCCCATTCTCAACATAACATAATATGGTCAGTAACATTATGAGCAACAACGTCATACATGTATGAGTACATTATAACACATACAATCATTCAGCTATTATTACTTTTAATATTTTTATTAAATGGAAGTAATACCCCGCTGATTTTATTTATATTTATTTGTCAAGCGTCCTCACCGAATCAACACTGTCGATCGATTCTGTCTATCGACGTTGTCGACTTTGTGTGTGCGCGACAATCGACGATGTCGATCGACAAAATAAATCGATCGACATGTCGATTTGTTTTCCATCGCCTGTCGGTAAACATGAAAGAGCAGTCGATCGACTTTAGTGCGTGGACGTGTTTTCGACGTTCGACATTCGACAAACTGTTAGTACTGAGTACTAAGTACTCAGTAACGTCTTGCTCCATTATGGGAATGGCAGGTCTATAATTGGTGTCTTCTTTACAAATTTTTGGCCCGATTTCTTGTAATAAATATTCAAATTCACTTTCCGACATACGAAAAAAATTCTAAAACCACCATTACACCTGTATTCAAGGCTCAATATGTTGACGTTATCTTTTTTTAAATCTTCTATAAAATAGCTAGCGTTGTATCTAGTTCTAGTTTAAAGATTTGGTTGAACCCAAAATCTTCTTTTTCGTGCATGTTTTCTTTTTTTAGTCGCGATAATAATATATGCGGCACAAGCAACTATAATGTCATCTTCGTCAGACATGTTAATTTCGACTGATCGACAAACATTTCTGTCAACCCTGGTGTGGACAGATGCAGTTTTGTAGACTTGTTGATCAACCATGTCAATAGACAGAGTCGATAGACAGAGTCGATCGGCAGTGTTGATTCGGTGAGGACGCAACTTTAGACACAATTGCAATAGTGTCAAAGTATTTCGATTATATATTTTAATAGAGATAATATTGATTGGATTTGTGACGATTGTGGTAAATAATTTAAAAGTATCCGAATGCCGAAAAAAGTATCCGGTATCCGGATAATTACAAATTTGGTTACGGATACGGATACCGGATACAAAATTTGAAAAGTATGCGGATACAGCTTTCGGATACACAAAGTATCCAGATACTGTATCTGGATACAGAAGTATCCGAATACTACCCAACTCTATCGTCTGCATACAATATACTGCTATTAAATGGACATATATTACATAGGTCATTCATGAACATAATGAAATGTACTGGGTCCAATATGGAGCACCGCGGTACAACGGCAGATATATTTTTTATCTGTGATTTTCGATAGCCACTACCTGTTGACAATAATAAAGCTCATGTTTTATCCAATCATTAGAAGTATCTGTCACAAAGATTTGTTTCAATTTTTCCAAAAAGCAGTTATTTAGGCAGGCTATGTTGAGTATTTTTTTCTAAAACTATGTTGATCAACATGGTTTTAAAAAATGGTTTGTGTTAAAAAGTACATTTTCTACAAATCTAATTTCAGTAAATTCTTTTTATATATCTTGTAGAGGGACCGTGACTAATAAGGGACTAATTAATTTTTTCGACTTGCCTTCTGTCCGTTAAATAATTTTTAAATAATTGTGGCGATAATCCACATATTCCTGCATTTGCCAAGACCTATACCATCTAAAGATAATCAACAGTATCGAAGGCCTTCGCAAGATCCAGGTGATGCATACACACATCTTAAATTAAATCTTCATATACATTTTTAAGATGTATATTATTTAGATTTTAACAAATTACGCACTTTTTAAATTATAAACAAAATATTATGGTTTTTAATAGCTTAGTTGAGTCACATTTAAAATATGGTGTAATGGGGTGGGGGAAGTATCCCATACTTATAACAACACACTGGATATATCGCAAACACGATTTCTTAAAATTCTACTTGGAAAACATCGGAGGTATCCCAGTAATTTAATTTTTTCAGAAACTGAAATTATGGATGTAAGGCAACTTTATTTTGCATAAGATTCACCAAAATTTACAAAAAAATTAGTAAACTCCTCATAACAACACCACTACACCCAAACCAACATGCATACACCCCAGGCAGATCTATTAATTCAGCCATCTAGCTGCTGGCCGGATGGAGAGATCCCTGGACAATAAGGAGGCAGCAAAAAAACATTTGACTATGATTAGACAGAATCTGCGCTTAGTCATAAGCATTTTGACTGGTCATTGCCCAGAATGGCAATCCGCACTCTGCAGAGGGTGCAAACAAGAAGATGAGACCAAGAAGATATCTTTTACGATTGCTTTACGCTCTCATTTATAAGAAGATTTGTGTTCGGCGAGTATCGGCCGATATAGGAGAAGCACCTCTTGGTGACGTTGTCAACTCATTGAATCTGTAAATCTGTAGGCTGGCTCACGAGCTAGGAGGTGCCTACCATCTTAGGAGGATGCCCAATAAGCCTAGTGAAGCCTAAGTGCTGTGGAGGTAACCCACCCTCCACACGTTACAGATACATATAGTAAACTTCTCGACTATTTCACATACGCTTTTATTTTTTAAATTTCTTTTTCATTTTCTGAAATATTTTTAATAATATATGTATTTTGCTTGTTGTATTCATTTGCCTGCATTTATTTTTATATTTATAATAGTTACCTTTTTTCAAGACTGTCTTTATATAATTTATTCTATTTATTTTTTATACATATTGAGAATTTACTATACCCTCACTTATCCAATTAATATTAGATCTTTTAAATGTTTTCATTGAAATGTGTTTTCTGATAGCGTTCTATAAAATATCTAATAATTTTTTAGTTTTAAAGTTTGGTAGTTAATGAAATGTATCTCTCGTTTTACAATATTAGTATGAATATAATCCAGTCTAATAGGTTAACCTAAAATAGTAACTCTATGGTCGGATATTTCATAAAAATGATCAGTAAGCCACAATAGTTGGAGTTAGAAATTTGCGATTTTTACCATTGAAACGAAGAAAATTTCCTACAAATGAAATATTTTTACGACTTAGAACTTGAAAAATTAATTTTTCTGACTGGGAACCTAGAAAACAATTTTTCTTTCCCTCAACTCGGAAAAATAGGCTTTTCTGACTTAAAATAATAGATATTACGATTTAGAACTAAGAAAAATAGATTTTTATAAATCCATTTATCCATTGATGCATCTTTTGGAAAAATTCTGATAACGCTCTTGAATGTCGAAAAATAATTGTTAACTTTTTTATCATAAATAGGCAATAGACGCTGTATAGTACTAAACAAAAAAATTTGAACCATTTCGGAAATATTCTTTCAAAGCCTCTCTCTCTCTCTCTCACTCGCTACCATCGTCACCCTCCTATAACCCAAAAATACTTCGGTCCATTATTCCTCGAGTATTTCCGTTTTATTTTTATAAAACACCTTAATGATGATTCGTCGTGAATCTATGTGGATGGGCCATTACACTGATTCATGTGTGCAGCATGTGTTACACTTTACCACTTGCCATCTCGACACACCGCCTCCTCTCCAGAGGTGGCTGCTGCTGTTCGGCGGCAGCTGTCGGCAGCCATGGCTTTATAGAAGAAAAAAAAGTGTGTAGAAACAGAAACGTCGGTGGGCATACGCCGAAGATCCGCCTGGCTTGCCTGGATTAGAGACGGGATGTAAACGCTGTAAATGTGTGGTAATTCCAGGTAAAATTAATAAATGTAAAGGTAAATAAAGCGGCGGAAAAAAATATTACCTGACTCACAAAAAGGTGACGGTCGAATTGTCTCCCGAATGATTTTAATACGTAATTAGTATAAGTACTTATAATACCTTAAAATCTAAACGTTGTTGCCAAATCGATCTTAGATCTTGACGAAATATATGGAATGGTATTTCCTAATTTTGTTAAAATAAAACAGTAATTAGGAAATTATAATTTTTTCATTATATCTATAATATAAAACAACACTCTATACAAATAAATAAACAATATAAAATGAAGATCGTTATATATCTTTTATAATATATTATATTTCAAGACAATAATGTTTACAAAAATGATATTAAAACTTTTTTCACTGTACACACTTATAATATAAATTAAATTCTGCATTTAAAAGAAATATTTTTTACAAATTGAAAATTGGTAATGCTGTCGTCTTGTAATTTTTTTAAATTATCGTCCAAAAACTTTTTTTTTCATGAATACTTTACTATCACATACTTTGACTACGGTTTGAAGCTTAATGTAGGTATCTATTAAAAAATCTAGAAGAACTTTTAAAAACTAGTTAAAATTTGCCTGTGTATCATAAAATGAAGCATTATAACGCTAATGAGAAGATTCGCATGCGTTTGTTGTCCTTTTTAAAGAAGAAGAGTTTTCAGCCCAAAGGTAGAAATGTCATCTATATAAGTTTCAACCAAATAGTCAATACATTTAATCACCCTCTCATCATCTGGTTAAATTGCAACGAGATTAAGAACAAAGCAATCGCCAACGTCTTCTGCTTTAAGGAATGGTAAACCAAAATTATAAGTAAGGTATTTAGTTATATCTATTTTTAAATTGTCTTTTAACTGATACTCGATGGAAAGTCCTAAAGTTTGAATTTTTCTATACCAACTTTGACCTAGGTGAAATAGACATCCCTTAATTTCTGTTTTTGGAAAAATTTCGCAGATTGCTTTAGGTCCAGGGCATTTAGATCATAATCGACCGGAATAGCGGACATTTTTAGCGACAGCAGATATCGAGGTGCGGTTTTCTGCATTGTGTTCAGGAAGGTCCCAGGAAAAAAGTCTATATCGTCTGGTTTAGCTATTTTTTGAAAAATGCCTTCTGGGCCGGAAAATACATTTTCCAATTGCATCATTACTTGCACCATTATAGGAACGACCGGAAACTCAAAAAAATCGCTCGGAAATCGTTATTTCCGGGCTATCGAACTTGATTCTGGCATTAGAATTACCCAGGGGTGCACGGGGTTGGCTCTGTGGGGGGTGCGCGGGGGTGAATTGCGGAGAGATGGCAGCGTGCATGAAAATCGCTCCAAACTCATTACTCGGGGGTTTTCAGGGATGCCGAATTCAATTCTGGCATTGGAATTACCCTGGGGCGCTCGGAGGCCGCTCTGCGAGGGTATCCGAGGGGTCATTCTGGGAGGGAAATTTCATAGTCCATGGGAAGCAGTCCAAACTCGTTACTCGGAGGGTTTTCAGGTATGCCGAATTAAATTCTGGCATTAGATTTCCCCGGGGGCGCTCGGGGATGGCTCTGTGCGGTTGTCTGGGGGTGATTGGGGGGTAAATGACTGCTCAGGGGTGGGGAAATGGTAAAGGAGAAAGTGAAAAATTACAAATTTTAAAAATAATACTTTATTCAAATAACAAATATGAATTTTTATTAATGTTGAATTATTCATTATAAACTTAAAGTTTTAACTTAAATACTAATTATCTTGTTCAAACTCTTCTTCTTCTTCTTCTTCTTCTTCTTCTTCTTCTTCTTCTTCTTCTTCTTCTTCTTCTTCTTCTTCTTCTTCTTCTTCTTCTTCTTTCCCTTCTTCATCTCTTTCCCCTTCTACCTCGGCATCCCCGAAAACCCCCTGAGTAACGATTTTGGAGCGATTTTCATGGACGCTGCCATTTTTGCCCCAATCACCACCAGACAACCCCACAGATCCACCCCCGAGCATCCCCGTGGAAATCTAATGCTAGTATTGAATTCGGCATATCCGAAAACCCCCGAGTAACGAGTTTGGAGCGCTTCCCATGGACTATGCAATTTCCGCCCCAGAATGACTTCCCGGATACCCCCGCAGAGCCGCCCTCGGGTAATTCCAATGTCAGAATTAAATTCGGCATCTCCGAAAACCCCCGAGTAACGAGTTTGGAGCAATTTTCATGCACGCTGCCATTTCTCCCCCAATTCGCCCCCACACACCCCCCACAGAGTCACCCCCGGGTAATTATGCCATAATCGAGTTCATCAGCCCCGAAAACCTAAGTGCGATTTTTCCGAGTTTCCAGTCGTTCCTATAATGGTGCAAGTAATGATGCAATTCCTAACTGAATGTGTAGCACTCCAGAATCCAAGGGCACTATATCTAGGAGGATATCAAATAGAAGAGGGAGACTTACCAAACTTGAAGCCACTTCAAATCCTACACTTCCTTGAGAAAATAGGATTGGAAGGGTCGCTATAGGCATTGAGACATTTCCTTAGTGCAGTGGCGACAGAAGGGGGCACAATAGATCTTTTAGGTCGCAGTGTATTAACACCCCATTATCAACATAACATAATGATGCAATTGGAAAATTCATTTTTGGCCCAGAAGGCATTTTTCAAAAAATGGCTAAACCAGACGAAATAGACTTTTTTCCTGGGTCCTTCCTGAACACAATGCAGAAAACCGCATCTCGACATCTGCTGTACCTAAAAATTTCCGCTATTTTTTTTAACTTCCCTGGACTATTTGTGTATTGCTAATTCAAAATCTAAAGTTATAGTTTTTGGAAAAAAGTCGTGACCTGTTATAGAAAGGTACATTTCTTTTAAATATTGTAAAGCTAATTTATATGACACTGTATTTTTATTTTTCAAAAGAAAGAAAACGAGAGGAATATAATGATTATTTTTAAAACTGTGAATGGTAAACAATTGTAAAAAAAATCGAAAGTGACGTCAACATATAATTCACTTATTTCTTCTAGAGCTTAAAGATTAGTTTTACATGAAAACATGACTATAATATTTATTTCATCATTTTTAAGAAGAAAATATTCGTCCCTATTAGTTTTTAATGTAACAGAATTTAATAAACTATGAAATATCAGTTGGAAGTTTTGGCGCAATTTTAGACCTAGCAGTATACATATTTTTTCTCATCCTTTCAACGTCATGAGTGGTAATAGTTTCACAGTGGGATTCTCTTACTTCCTTTCTAATCAAGTCCATTGGTTTTGCCGAAATATCTTCTATTGCTTTAATTTTTACAGCATTGCTTAGAGTCTGCCTCTTTAGAAGTTCTTCTGATAATTTCCCATGGTTGTGGTTTAAACAAGATTCTATCACTTCAAGACGGTCCAATTTTGTTTAACAGAAGCTTTGCACTGCGTTTTCCTGGACGCACAAGCCATCTTTTTAAAGTGTCTTTTGCTAATAACTTGTGGAATGAAAATTTAAACCCATCGATCACTAACAAATCTTTGCCTTTTTCACTTTTAATTATGTTTAGCCTCCATTATACGTATAGTTTTACTGTACACACTTTTAATTATTCTACAACTTCGGTTTAAACAAACTTTACAATCTCTGAAACTTGTGAAGAATATATGAAATATGGTTTACTATTTTTAATACCTCCCTTTATAAGACGAAGGGAGATAAGGAGGTACCTATTTCTGGATTTGAAAAATGTTGATGGATTAAATTAATATAATTTTATTGTAAATATAAATTACTTTTAACGTTTAAGATTAAAACTAGGTTTAAATGAAGATTATCATTAATTATTTATTAATGAATATTTAAGGTGTAAATGCAGGTTATCGTTAGAAATAAATAAATCTAAGGATTATTTTCTTACTTTTCTATTTCAACGTAGTTAAATGGTTCCTATATCCTGAGAGAAATTTTACAAAAAGAAAAAGGTATCAACGTACTTTTAAAAATAAAAATTTTGATTTGGCAACAACTGTGTAATTTGTGAAAATTAATACCTTTTAATATAGATTAGCTTGGGAGACAACTCAACCTATGATGGGAGACAATTCATCCCATAAAAAAACTACCTGCTCAAGACGGGAGACAACTCGAAATTGCCCAAATAAAGAAGAGTCCGTTGTATCAGCTAAAATCCCCATTGAAAAAACTAAAGTAATTGTAACTTATAATACATATTCTGACCATGATAATTATTTATTTAAAGCTAACAACTTAGTAGAATAATCTGTAATCCTGATCGATATAGGGATCTGTAATTCCAACTTTATAGAGAAAAATTCTGAATTTAAAGAATCCTATAAAAAAAAATCACAGAAGACTCCAATTATTATCAAAATAAAATAAATGTTTCTTCATATAAAGAGAAAACTACTAAAAGTTATTATTATTAATGATAAACAATAATTTAAAAATTTATATATTTTTATTCCTCATAAAACTGTTAAAAAATAAAACCAAATACAAAAAATGTTAATGCAACTGATCCATTATCTTAATTTAAATAAAGTTATAACTCGGAATATTCTACTAACAAGAGACATAAAATTCTTTTCTTATCTACAGTACTCGCTTGAAATTAAAATCCAGAATAATTATTGGTGCGAAAAATGAAATGTTAATTTAAAAGCGATTAGACCTCTTGCAGGAATTCTTTTTTATTATCAATCAGTTTAAAATCCTACTGAGCATTGTGCATTTTTAGAATAGAATACACTACCGTTTTTTTTTTACCCTAGAACACATGTTCTAAGTCACACATGTTATGATATATTCAGTTACTTGCCAACTCAAACAATTTTTTGTCGAACACTTGATAGTTTTTAGCTTCGCACCACACGTGGTAAAATATAACCATAATGAAATTCCATATTTTTGTAAAACACCACCTCTTAGAACATTAGGGCACAAAAAATATATAAACGATGTTATTATGGTCTCCTGCTTACAAGTTGGGTATTAGTTTTTTTTTTTGGTAAAGATCGAAGTGGTCTCAAGTGGGTGTTAATTTCTTTGATTTTTTTTTATTGTAGGTTTAAAAATAACACAAAATTATGCACAGTGGGTCCTATTTTGTAGTAATGAAAAGAAGTATTGATTTTAGGCAATATTAACGATACAAAATACATTGAATAACGGAATAATGTCGGTATATATAATAGGTTTACTATCATATACAGGGTTTTCAACAATACCAGTATCTCACGTGATCTGGTAAAATCACAAAACGCATCGAAAGGCTCTGATTTAGTTCCTTCTACAATATGTCAATTGTCGTTATCAATTCTGTCAAATATGTCACTGTCGTTAATTTTGTCAACACGCTTTTATACAATTTTTCATCAATTTATAATAAACCAAGCAGTTCTTTTTAGTGCCTTCATTATTTTCTGTCTGTAAATGTAAATTTATCTACTTTTATAAAAGTTTATTGACAATATAATTTTCAGTTAAAAATATTTACATCGGAACAAGATTATTTTATTTTAATTGCCCATTTTAGAAGTAAAACTCAAAATGCTGATGTACCTGGTAATATTCAATTCAGAGTGGCATTAACAATTTGAGGAAAGTTTTCCAGATGTACAAATAGAATATGATAGATTTCGTTATCATAAACGAATATATTGTTGATGTGCGAATTCACATGAAACAAAATCGGTGAAAATATTAGCAGTTCAAACAGGTAGGAATAGTGTTTGGGAGTCTTCACGGAAAAAATGTGACTATAGAATTTTACTACAATATTGTAGTAGTAGACTTGTAGAAAAATACTTAACTTTTTGTAGAAAATTTTACTATAATTTATAGTTAAAAACTATTCATTATTGTAGCAATTGAATTGTCGAATAAAATGCTACAACAATAGAAAAAAAGACCACAATATTTAGTATATTTTACTATTGTTTGTAGAAGTAGAAATGTATTACAATTATCGTAATTACTACTACTAACTTCTGTTAAAATTTGTACAAATATTAATAATTATCTCCACAAAAAATAGTAATTGTCTCTACAAAAAATAGTAATACTTTACATCCCTTCTTATAATAAAAATTCAATTTTGTTGAAAAATATTCTACAATATTGTAGAAATTCTTAGTCATGTGAATAAAACAGAATTCTGCTATTGGCCAACATTTTCTGACGTCGACCATAAATGGTCAGACAGCAGTAGTCGTCGCCATGTTCACAAAACAAAGCATGGTACATATCTAACACATTATTATATTATAAGCAGTGATGGTTCGAGAAAATTTTAATAACTTCTATAAGTGGTAAGTGTTTCTGAATAATTTACCTTTAGATAACCAATTTAAAAAACCTTAGTAGATTATTTTAATAAAGATAGTTATGGCCAATGATCGAATGTTGTGCCAAGTTCGATGATGTTTTTTCGATTTAATTGTGACATACCTACTTTCTATTTTTTTTAGTTTTCCGACGTGGTCATTTAATATCCCAATCACTGTTATAGATATCACCGTTTTATAAGTATGAGCAGTTCAATAGGTATTAATTTTTATTTCATATTTTTCAGGTGCAGTAAAACCAACTGAGACTGAGGGAGCTATTATTACTGTTATTTATTAAATAATGTAATTAAAACTTTGTATCTTTTTTATTAAAACAATAAATTATTTTATTAAGGAACATTTTTTCTAGGTTATAATTATAATAATTGTGGAATACTACTACAAATTTTATTAAACATTACTACAATTTGTGTGAATTTTTACTATTTATTGTGTAAAATTTTCATATTAATTTTCATGAAACGCAATACATTTTTAATATAAATTCATGCAATGAATAGCAAAAATTATAACAATTTGTAGAACAATTCTTATGATACATATGGATATTTTTACTACATATTGTAGATAATAACTCTACAATAAATTATGTACAAATATTTGGAAATGTTTCCTACAAATTGTCCCTGTCCCTACATGTACTATTTATTGTAGAGAAAAAATCTAAAATTGTAGAAATTTGTTCTAAAATTTTTTTTTCCGTGTGACTGTCCTATAAGCCAATTTCTAAAAATAATTGTTTTAGCTTTATCAATAGGAAATAGCCATTGCCTGCTACTAATAATCAAAAGATTGTAGGATGTCGTTAGATTTTTAAAAAGTAGATATAAGAAACAAGAATAATTTCTAGATATAGGGCAAGATGAGTCACTCAAAGTTTTATGCTTATTACTGGTATTGATTTTGAAAAGACATTTTCGCATGTAGTGAGATATGAAACTATTAGAGTTTTACTAGCTAATGCACTACATTACAGTAAGTCTATAAAACAATTGGATGTTTAGACGGCATTTTTAAACGGCGACTTAGACTTCCAAATTTTTATGAAAATTCCAGAAAAGCTCAATGCTGAATCAGGAAGAGTATGTCGCCATAAAACAATCTCCAATAAGTTCTTGAGCAAATTTCCTTGAGACAATTATCTGCTGACTCATGTATGTTTACATCTATTGCTAATAGACAAATTGTAGCTATTTATGTCGAAGATCTGCCAGTTATTGAAGCTACTGAAGAGGAGAAACATTTTAAAGTCACTTTTCTCGGAAAACCTAAGTACCTTCTGTCGTTTCAAATATTCTATCTCAAAAACAATGGTTTTATAAAATTTTAGATCTAAATAATTGTAACCCCACATCAATACCACTGGATTGTGGTGCAATTTTAAATAAGCCACAACCAATTGATCAAAAGGTAAACTTTTTTGTAGGAAAAACTATGGAAATTTGTTATTCTTAAACATTTTTTCTGAAAAGATAAAATAAAAAAAATAGAGGTAAGAATACTCAACTTACGCCCTTAAACTATCCCTTTAAAAATTATTTTTTCTTTTGTTTTACCATTAAATCAAATGATATAAAACTTTTAAGATATCCAAGAAAATTGGAGTTGATAATTTGCTCCGGTTGGAAGTTAGAACCGTAAAACTGGTTTTTCCATTCCCTTTTGAATTTCTTTATCTTATTATTTCAAAGTTTTGTACATTAGTTTGTGTAGCAAACTGAACTTAATGTTCATTGTTCTATCACCTCCTAAAATATTTGTTTTCGTTTTTGATTCACCTTGTATAAATATCTTATTTACAAAGAACAGAATGTTTTAAATTATATGTTTACAGCGATGCATCAAACAAAAATTCACACACTGATGACTCTTCTATATTATAATGGTTATTTTGGTATATAGGCCTGTTTTGGTTCTTTCGGAAACTAGTTCAGAAACACTGAATAACACTCGCGACGTGTTTTTGAAAAATTAATTCGTACCTATTTGAGAACAGAAATCGACGGTTCTGTTTAAACTAAAACAAACCCATATATCAGTGCTTCCCAAACTTTTTTCTATGACGCGCCCACTGATCTGAATACAGTTCAGCGGACGCGCCCTTTTTAAAATAAAGAAGTGGTCAAACATTCCATTTCCGAGTTTTAGCCCTACTCAAACAAGAAAGCTATGTACATTATAAAATTCCAAAAATTCAAATTTGTATTGCCTATGGGCCGATTTCATAATCAATATTACAAGGTCTATTAAGTAATGGGACCATTAAGTTCATAAGATCTTGGTCCCATTAGTTAATGAACTTTTTAATATTCATTATGATAATATTGTACATAGATTTCATGTTTGAGTAGGACTAAAACTAAAAAGTTTTGGAAATGGAATGTTCTACAGAGATCAACCAAGAGTCAACGTTTTGTGACAAATTTCGTTAGGAATAATTATTAATCTAAGATTTTATAAAATATAGGGTGTTCAAAAAGTTTGAATTAAAATTGTTTTTTGAGCTCCTGATTCTACGCCAATGGATTATCGTAATCTATCTAAATAGATTATGTTAACAAATAATGGCCTTTAACTAACATGTACATATTTTTAAGTTAGTTTTTTTTTCCGTAAGGGAAGATATTAAGAAAATTACGTATTTATTAAATTCAATTATATTTAGCTTTTTTTAATAATTAGTTAAGATCTTAAATTCCCCTTGTTTACAATACTTTATTTTGAAATACCCTGTATATGTGCATTATTATTTTGTTAGAGATAAAGTCCTTAAAAACAGTGAATTCAAAAGAAAATATAGCAGATATATTTACTAAACCTATAAGTAAAGCTGCCTTCAATTATTAAACTGGGAAATTTATGATTTTATCCTGTTAATAGTGCAGAAAACTTTTATTTTTGTCATTCTGTTATTTTATATTTTCTTATCTCACATTATTTTTTTATAACTCATCAAATATATTTTTACCTGACAATCTCCAAATATTTATTCAATTCAAAAGAAGAGACTTATGTCATTGGATTACAATAATAATAAAAAAATTAGTTCTAACATGGAACCTTGTGGCAGTCCCACGTTAATTAATTTACTTTCTAACTTGAATGCGACTTTTTGTTGGAGCCAGGCAATTCTATAGATATTCTTTCTATATCGATGGTAGAGGCGTAAAGGGACTAGCACGGTATACCAGAAATCTCAGGTTTGAATTCTGCTTAAGCGCGTTGGTTTCTTTTTAAACTAAACACACTGTATATGATTTCTGAAAAGACGTTTCCGCAGACAGAGTAAAAACAAAAAGTGTCGCCGAGCGGCGAATCCGATGAGTCAGTGGCTGAGGGAATTGAGAAAGGCACGAAGACAAGAGGTGGTCGTGGCCGACGGCCAAGACGTCTCCGGCGCTCAGACCGTCGAATTTGTGTGTAGTCAAAGCGTCGCGGCGCATTCCTGAGACGAATTTAGATCGCATCGCGACACCGACGTTATGTCGGACCAGCTACCCTTCCCTTTCGTGCTGATGGTTATCGTGCATGTGTCGATGTTGCACCTGCATCGTTACTATTCGATCGTAATGCTTTTAAAAATAATTTTTACTGATTTTTCCTGCTATTACTTAAGAAAGTGACACGTATTAGACTGTTTAGGGCCATTTGCACCGCTTCAGAATAAATTTCCCCTTAGTAAAGTCAAAACTTATTATTTAAGGATTTCTTATCGTACTTTAATTCGCATCAGCCGATTAAAAACCAACAATTAATTGGCAGATTAATTTGGCAACGTCAAAAAAAAGAAATAATGTCAAATTTAAATTTTATTTTGAACGTTGAATAAAAGTTATGATTTACGATTGTTAAAAAAATTAGATGAACTAAGAAGTAATAAAAAAAAAGCAGGAAGTACAGTCATAATGAAAGTAAAATTAGTAATAATTCAATTAGTTAATATAAAAAAAAATATATAAATTATACTAACGTTAAAAGATGAGGCTGAGATAGCCAATACTACCAAGAGTATAATGCTAATTTTAAAAAAATATTCACAGAAAAAAACACTCTTTATAAAAATGGTTATAATTGTATTGTCTATAAAAATATTTGAGTTTGAAACCTACATATTTATTATAAGGATACTATAAATTTCCTTCAATTTTATCAAGGAAATTAAGAAGTTTCTTCGGCCAACCTAAATCGCAGTGTAAAAGTAATCATTTCTTGTCAGGCGCGGATACAAGGGGGGTAATAGGGTAATTACCCCCCCCCCCCCCAGCTGCTCGAACAATTCCAGGAATTTATTAAATTGTAATTTAAAAACAACGAGATTTTACGAGATGACGGTGACGAATGAAGAATAGAGAAGCACAGGCTGGCGTACAGTATTTTTTGTTATTTTTGAAATAAACGAATGATTCTTTGATAAAATTATCTAAATCCCCCCGAAAAATCTTCCCGGATCCGCGCCTGTTTTTTTGTATATATTATTTTATATTCTTCTGGTATCCAATACTAATGAGATCAAGAAGTTGCATGTTCCATTATTTCCATTTTGTGTTTTGCAATTTTACAAAGGCTTATAATGGATTGATTTGTGCAACCAGAGCTAATATAAATCAATGACACAATAACAGTCAAAATCGTTCAAACTCACATACTTTGAATCAATCAAAGTATGTGTTTAAACTTATTAAAATTAAACATTTTAAGGTTAAGTAATAGTTTAAGCTGGACAATTTCTGGGCTTAGTAAAGTGATTCTTAATGCCTTGATAGATTAGATTAGATTGGACGTTATTTGTCCTTGTCCACCGTGACCTTTTCAGATCTATTGTGGGACTCCGTTTGTTTTAGAGTATGTCGTCTAGCGTCTTTTTTATTAGACTTAGTAGCTTTGACAGTTGCTCCCGCATGTAGTTGCATGCATTTGGCTTTTCTTCGCCCAATGTTAGAATTGTCATTCCAGCTAGGCCTTCACATTGGCACAGGACGTGGAATGATGTTTCCTCTTCTTCTTTACAGAACCTGCACAAAGTTGCTTCTTCCACTATATTTATAACACAGCAGGCATACCCTTACTTGGGAGGACCCCTCCACTCTTTAAGCCACGCCCCCTTCCAAACTGCGCATGCGCTGACAGCTGTCATCTGACAATCTAGTGTTTTCAACTGTCAATCCAGTGTTGCCAACTGTCAATCCAGTGTTGCCAACAGTTAATCCAGTGTTGTCAGCTGTCAATACAGTGTTGCCAGCTGTCAATTCAGTGTGACCAATTGTCAATTCAGTGTTACCAACTGTTAATACAGTGTTTCCAACTGTCAATCTGTCAATCCAGTGTTGCAAACTGTCAATCCAGTGTGGCTAACTGTCAATCCAGTGTTTCCAACTGTCAATATGTCATCTGTCAGCTGTCAAACCAGTGGTGCCAACTGTCAATCTGTCAAGCCAGTGTTGCCAACTGTCAAACTGTCAATCCAGTGTTTCCAACTGTCAATCCAGAGTTGCCAACTGTCAGCTGTCAATCCAGTGTTACCAACAGTCAAAAGTGTTGCCAACCTAACAGGAGTCCTTGATGAACTGTTTGGCCTGTCTCAGTCTTGGATAGTTGTTCCACCATTCCTGAGACTCTTTTTGCATCCATTGTTTAATGGATGCCTTGCACAATGCCTTAGCAACTCCACAGAAGGGTTCGGGGCCTGTCATGGCCTTATCTGAGCCTTCTCGGGTTAATTCGTCGGCCTTTTCGTTACCCTGATATCTCTCATGGCCTGGAACCCAGGCAAGGGTCACCTTATTTTGATTACTTAGCTCTGTCAGGTCTTCTAGACAGTCTTTCACTAGTCGTGATTTGATTTCCGATGAGAGAAGTGCCTTTAGAGCTGCTTGGCTATTAGAGTATATAGCAATAGTTTTGCCTGATACTTGCTGATTTAATATTTCTCTTGCACATTGTTGTATGGCTATTAGTTCAGCCTGGAACACTGTTGCATATTCCAGCACCGGCTACTTCCTTGGTTTTTAAACCTTCTGTGTACCAGACGAGTTCAGCCTGTACGGGAGGTCCCTGTTTCCAGAATTCTCGGGCTGGTATTTGAATTTGAAAATTTCTTTCAAATTTGTATGCGGTTATGGCTCTATCAGTAGGCATAGCTAGAATATTATCCCTTTTTACTTGCTGATATAGCCTTGTGTGGTCGGCGCTATGTAGTTGGCTTATTGGGTTTTGTCCCTGCTTTAGCATGTGAATAGCTGACCTGGTTTCGCCTTGTATGAAGATGTGCACAGTGGCGTGAGATTTAATAATATCTCTATTGCTGCAGTCGGCGTAGTGCGCATAGCCCCAGTAGCACTTAGACAGAAAACCGCTGAATGCTAGTGAGTTGGCCTATTGCACTTGCCTGCGCAGTTTTGGTTACCTACGCTACTGCACCATATGTTATTATGGGTCTTATTATCCTTGTGTATAACCATATGGTCATTTTGGGGTTTAGACCCCAGTTTTTCCCACATATTCTTCTACAGCTTACGAGAGCTATTGTAGCTTTGTATGTGAGTTTTTTTGAGATGTTGATTCCACGTCAGCCTTTGGTCAAATATGATTCCAAGGTATTTGGCTTCTGTGACTAATGGAATAACTACGTTGTTTAGTACTAGTGGTCTTAGTCCTATAAGTATCCTTTTTTTGTGAATGGTACAACTGTTGTTTTTTGTGCGTTAATGAACAATTGTTCCTTTTTGCACCAGTTGTTCACTATGTTTAGAGCTGTTTGAGATCGCTCCGAGACTGTGCCTGCAAATCGCCTCCTGACGATAATTGCTAGGTCGTCTGCATATCCTAGACACTGGTAGCCTTCTTTGGACAATGTTTTGAGTAAATCGTCCACAAGAACTGACCACAGCATTGAAGATAATATTCCTCCTTGTGGGCAGCCCCGTGTAACTTTTGCCGGTATGGTTGCCTTTCCTAGAGTAGATGAAATAATATTTCTATTCGTGGGTCTCTAATATTACAGAAAAGATAAAAAGTTATCCCATGAGAATCCGATCCAAAAACCTCCATAAACATATTTCTTTTCACAAAGTAGTCATCATTAAAACAATTAACCCGCTTATCTTCCTAATCTTTTTATCCAACCAAATTCGTTCCCTCCAGAGCAACGACAAACTGACGTCACAAAGAGCCATTAAAACGAGTATAAATACCCGAACCCGAGGACTCGAGAGGCATTCAGATTATTATTTTATATTCAGTACCTTTCTTAAATCGATGCTCTTCTTAACAGACGTCTGTCCTATCCTACAATACCTCTTATCCCAACGTCCTACTTCCATCCTTTCTACATTCTCGACGCTGTCACGTCCCGTACGTTCCTACCTTATATCCCTCCCAACGAAATGTCTCCCGAACGCTGTCACGTCCCAACGATCGACGTCCCACGTCTTATTTCCCAATGCATGCCGTCCCTAAATATTTTCTTCATAATATCCTTGACAACACCCTTCGTCGCGCAGCACCACCAAGTATTTTCTACCGTATATCTGTCCCGACGCAGTACCGTAATAAATACCTTCCTCTCCGCCACGACGCGAAGTGTCTTGGCGCAAGGCAACGCTCAACGCTGCAACGTACCTAAATCGACGACATAATGTCTAGTATAGACGAATTAAAGACTGTATTTTCAATGGTGAGTCAAAGGATTTATGAAACTTTCTATGAGATACCACCAGGGTTTCGTTTGAACAAGGGCCTGACATTTTCTTCAAACTATTATTAATGTAACCACATGGCCTGCGGGCATTCACCCTGAAAGACAGTTAGGTTAGACGTCTGTTTTTCGATGGGTGCATTTTAGTAATTTTAATAGAAATTATAAAAATCAATATTTTAGAAATATACAGGGTTGTATTAACTTGGATAACTTATGCAAACCGAGATGGTAAAATTTAACACTAAGTTAACCAACTGGTGAATGGACACTGTTCGTTAGCTCAAGGGGGGCACCTATACTGTGACGAAGTCACTAAATTTTATTTTTAATTAATTTTAAAAATGTATATTTTAATTAGTTCCCGCCTGAGGACATGTCGAAGATTCCCCGTATTTGTGTTTCCCAAGAATGTTCGTTTTTAAACAATTGCGAGTACCCTCATAAGTTAAAATATTTCCATATTTGCCGAAATCCGAATGGGCATTTGTAGATTCAATGTCATTTTGAAATAGTAAACAGTCGGATGTAGTGGTGGTATCTCCCACTCCGAAATTGCCGGGCTTCGAGCTTGCCTGCTGAAAAGGCACAAATAAGATGAAGAAGTAAAATTTGAGCCTCTTTGATTCCTGATCACCTTAGGCTCTTCTTTTATAGTGTTTGCCGCCGTGTCAGTAAATGTTTTTATAGTCCGTCAGATAGTGACAGGTTTAGGTGCCCCATTTTCGCATACAAGCCTCGAAGAGGGTTGAAAAGTACTTCGATTTTAAGTAGAATAAAAGGAAATTTACGAGTGGCTGCTGGGGATAACACATGGAAAATTCGATTTTCCTTAACAAAAATGAAAGGTTATTTGTTGTTCATTTTTCCACTCAAGCCGTTTTCACTACATGATTAATTAATAAAACTAGGCTTCAGAAAACCAATGGCTTTAATGTTGCAAGTAGCTAAAGGGTTGAAATAAGGGCGTAATCTTCTAGGGAAAAATCGAGATTTTGCCCGATTTTTCCACACAAGCCCATCGAATGTATGAAAACGAACGTCGTCACTAGTCCGAAAAACATATTTTCTTGAATGACCCGAATGTATAAATACATTTTGAGGTCGGAAAATTTTTCTGATAAGGTAAATCGAATTTTCCATGTGTTATCCCCAAGAGCCACTCGTAAATTTTCTTTTATTCTACTCAACATCGATGTACTTTTCAACCCTCTTCGAAACTTGTATGCGAAAATGGGGCACCAAAATCGGTCACTATCTGACAGTCTATTAGTTTTCCCGAGCGTACCAGTGTCTCTGTCATTCTTGTTTTCCAAAGTAGGAAATTTTCTAATTTTCGTTTTACAGTTAGTTTGGGACACCCGTTTAATTAGCCGGAGAATATTGATTCATATTTAGAGTGTTTTTTATTTTACCCCTTAGTGGAAAATCGTTGGTAATTTTTACTTGAGGCTGATTTGAGGCTTGATTTATGAGTTTCTTAATTTCGACGACTCTATCCAATCTCCTTTAAAAAAATGCCCTAGTTAACGCTGGAGTGAGAGATTCAACCCGATTTTGTCATTTTTTTTATCATTGGGAAAGCCTCCCATTTTATTTGCTTCTTCGATGGCTTGATTGGTTCTTAAATCCAGACCATTGCTTATCTATATTTCATTTGCTTATCTGAGATTATATCACGATTAGATCGTTAGTGAAACTTTCTTGACATTGACAGCCAGTTATGAATCTGTTAATACGAAAATAACTATATACTCGTTTTATATATTTCCAATGAGTCATATTATTTTGCTTTCTTTCCAAATCACCTTTCAAAATAAAAACTTTGTAGCCAAGAGGAAATGAACTAGGTGATAGGTATGTACTCTTTTTTTTCTAAAGGATATTTTTAGAAAAACCACGGATTCACTCACTTCGACAGTAGTCAGCAGGAATCGTATCTATGAACATTCCTGATATTTATATTCCGATGTTTTCTAGGTAGTTTACTAGCCGAAAAACACGGTTAAAATTGATTAGATTTTGGCAAAAAATCAACAACGTCGTAGTTTGAGGGAAACGACCTATAAATTTATTTTGATTATATTCCGAAATAAAATCTGTAGTAGGTACACTGAAAAAATATACAGGGTGTTTCATAATATATGCGCAGGACTTTAGGACGATCTTTATCTGAACTGAAAAAAAAACTAATTATCTAACAAATTCTACAAAGAGTAGATTGAATTATCAAAAAAAAAAAAATGGTTCTGCACTAATAAGCTTAGGTTGAATGATGCAAAAAACTAAAACCCAGATTTTGGATCAGAACTGAACAGTAATCCATCATGGACCTGTCATACCGATATGATTGCAGAAAGATTAACTAGTGTGTTGTTTTTACTTTGGCGTTTGAATGTTTAAAAACGATATATTTTTAATTGTTTTTTATTATTTGCTTATAACTTTTTTCCCAGAAAAAAAAATCAAGGCAGCAAAGTTTATATATTTGTGTTCAACATCTTCAAAAACATTATATATGCCACTGAAAATTTCTTTCCTTTTTAATTTTATCAATCTCCATGTAATATATAATTGATCTATATTGTCAAATTTGGTTTAGTCATATCCAAATAAAAACGACGATAATTATGCCACACCCTGTATGTAGATAAATCCCTTACTGAAACATCGCAGACCTCATAAATAACAATGTTCCCTCAAAAGGCGGAACTGCTTTCCTTACAAGGGAGCAGCCTCTTCCCTTTTCTTAAATATCTCGTGATTTATATCGAAAGACAAATCTAATGCATACACACTTACGTTGACTGCTTGTTTTAAAACCGAGCACATTCTTATATTTTACATTTTTTATTTGTTCTACTAGTTGCAAACACTTTTGTAAACATCAAGTCGATGATGGTTGTTTTCAGCAGGGTCGTAAAATATCTATTACCTTGTTTATTTTAGCTTTTTACATAGGGTTAGTCAGATATGTACACGAATGTTGTGACAAATTTTAAACCATTATGAGCATTAAGATAGTAAAATCGTTTCTCTGTATTTAGATAGTTTTTATCGGGAAGGAAAATAGAAAAAAAAAGGATTCCAGGACTTCTTACCTTGATTTTTCGAAGATGATTCAGAAGGTTATACAATTTTATTATGAATACTCTCAGTGTCAACTTATAGGCAAAAACGTTTCTTGCTAGTGATAGAAAATAGCCGAAACAAGTAAACAAAGTCATAACATATACAGGGAAACACACCAAAAATAGGAAAAGTAACAACTCAAAAAAACTACACTTTAGAAATAATAGAGCTGGTAGCAGAAAGAAGATAAAAATACCAGATGGCAAAATCGCCAGAAGACAAAAATATAACCCCAAAGACTGAGAAGAGAGATCCTAAACCACGAAGAAGAATCCTTTAACAGATAGTATGGTTAATAGATGACAAAGAAACTGATCAATTCCTCTAGAAGACAAATAAAAAATAAAAAAAACCAATACCCACTGTTTTTCTATTAGAATAGAAGATAACAAATAGCCAAAAGACAATTATTAATAAAGAGTTGATATTTTCGCCGACAACCTACAAAAGACGTTTCAAGCAGAAGAAAATCAAGATACTCTTAAAAAGAAATTAGTTTAGTTACTACTAATGTTGCGAAAGAATATCAGATAAACATCAACTCACAGAAGATTATTAGTTGAAAAATATTAAAGAACTTTTAGGATTAGGAAGGATATAGTTAAATTGATATTTCTTATAAATGCAGCTTAATTTAAGTTTTAGCAGAAACAGAAACGCTTTGCTTATTTACCAATTAAACTTAGAAAAGCCCTAAAAGCAATTCAAAATGGTATGCCTGCTCTAAGAGCAAGTAAAGAATACAGTTGTCCTCGAGCAACTATAAGGAATAAACACAGAGGACCTGATTCAATTTTAGGAAAAGATAATTAGGTCCGCTGTGTTCCGAAGAGCTGATGGTTAACTGTTTATTAGGCTGTGCAAAAATGTGATTTCCAATTGATAAAGAAGGACTTCTTATTTCCGTTGAAAAGCTGGTTGATAGTGCCGATTTCGAAGCCTCTATTGTAAATAATAAACTAGGGAAGAAATGGTATAATTTTTTAAAAAGACATTCATCTCTTTCTCCAAAATATGCTAAATATCTCAACAAAGCAAGAGGTACTATGACTGAGCAGAAAATTAGAGAGTTGTTAGTAGAAGTTTCATCCATCCTTATTAGATGAGTATTGTGATGTGTTAAGTGGTTCTTAACGCATATTTAACATGGATTAGACCTGCTCTTTTTTGGCACCTAAAGGAACACTTATTCTAGGACCTAGAGGGAAAAATGTTTGTAAAGAGTCCACAAATTCCGACAAAGAAAATCTTACTTTATACAAGGACGAACAAACCTCAGCATCATTAGGCCTCATCAATGGTCCATTTTGGCTCCACCAAAATGAGCCATTTTTAAAACAGAAAACGGGTGAATGACTATAGAGAGATTTTTTGAATAATTTAGCTATGCAGATTCCATCACCACATCTTAACCAAATTTATATGGAACCACCCCTGAAGTGCCCCCTTACTAACCAAAAAAATCACATGAATCGGACAAAGTGGTAAAGCATTAACGCTAAATATACATAAAAAATGAAGAGTTTGAATTATTAGATTTTGACCAAATTTATATGGACGACCCCTGAAGTACCCCCTTTCTAACAAAAAAAGAATCATTGAAATCGGATACCGTGTTAAGAAATTATCGCTGAACATACATAAAAAAAAAATATCGCGACGAATTGAGAACCTCCTCCTTTTTTGAAGCCGATTAAAAATTAATAAATAGCATTTATATTTTGCATTTTTATCTATGAATATTGGAAAAATGAATAAGTGGAAACGTGCGGTCTTAAGTAAGGAAATGTACATTTTTTGTTAGTGTTTTTTTTGTAAGTATCTGTTTCAAACTGTAATAATGTATGTAGTAAACTCTTGCTATAATTTTTACTAAAATTATTTTTTGATAAGTTTTAAATAGGAGTGATTTTCCCTTTGAATTTTCCTAATATGGCCATAACTAGTTACTAGTAATGTCCAAGCTGAGAAACTACTACTAAAACCAATATAACCAATAATTGAAAATAAAAACCTAATCCTTTCTTACCAATTTGGTTTTAAAAAAAAGTCAACAGTAGATTAAGTATGATAGCTGATATCATCGAAATAGCATACGACAAAAAATATGTATGCTCATCTATATTCCTCGATGTACCCAAGCATTTGAAAAGCTTTGTCGAGCTAGCCTGATAAAGAAGTTTCGGAAAATGCTCCTCAGACAATGTTGACATTTTTTTTTAATGATCCAGAAGGAAACATACTCCGAAATTAATGCAATGCTTATAACACCAATTAAAATATCAAACAATCAAGCATTAATTGGATATCATGTATAGAGAATACAAAAACTATAAATAATCAGATATTCGAAAAAAAAAAAGAGGAAAATCCATAAAACCGATTCGTAGAAATCCAGGTTTATTGATTTGTCAATGACTGAGTTAA
Source organism: Psylliodes chrysocephalus (assembly GCA_927349885.1). Lineage (NCBI taxonomy): Eukaryota > Metazoa > Arthropoda > Insecta > Coleoptera > Chrysomelidae > Psylliodes > Psylliodes chrysocephalus. Next base: position 14,488,177 of record OV651819.1, read on the forward strand.
ACCAGCAGCAACTAGTGTTAATGTACCTGCATCCGAAACTTTAGAATCTCTGCAACATCTCATTCCGTCTCAATTCGAGTGTTTATAACACTTTCTGTAAACATAAAACACCACGTAAACATCTGTTCTTTCTATACAAATAAATGCGTCTTTAATTATTTCCTTTTCGAACGTTTCCGTGCATTGTTCCAGTCTAAACGAAGAAAGGTTGTTAAAAAACCGAATTATATCGGAATAATATCAAGTAAACTCATTTTCGTAGACTTTGTCGGCGTTATGATTAACCTTTTCGATATTGAGAACTACACTATTTAAAACAATGTCAGTAATTATATTAGTAAATATCCTGAATTACGTTCTATTTTGAAGAGAAAGTCAAATAGTTTTGGAAATCAGAAATGGGGAATTCTTCTCTGAAAAGACAATACAAAAATAATGAAAAATATCTAAAATATAGGACAAAATAAACATCCTGCCAAATTTTTGTCCCTTAAAATTTTTGTGTAGGTAGTTAAAATTGGAAAACAAAGTCAAGTATTTTGGAGTTTAAAGCGCGACGTTTCTCTTTGGAAATTTGGCAACGGTGTAAGGTTGTTTTTTAGGGATTCATCCGTTCCGTTCAAGTTCTGCGCTCGGAAAATCGCTTCCCTCCTTTTTTCCCATTTGGGATAAAGGAGAGGAAGCTCAGAACAGGCTAGGGGATCTTTAATAGAGAAATGCTTACTCGTGTTGTAGTACTGTGCACCACCCATAGATGGCGCTACTTTACACAAAGTTTGCTCGTTGCATTCGTCGAGCAGATTCAGAGTGTATTCAGAGCAGGTTCAGAGTAACACAAGTGTACGAAAGTTGTTATTTAAAACTTTCAACAGCTATTCATAGAAAAAAACGCTATTAATGGTAATAATGGTAATGGTTGATTTGTTTTATTAGGTTAGTTGTTCGAAGAGAATTTTTCAAGCTTTAAACATATATAATTATGGTGCGAATTCGTCCTTGTGCTGATCCAGATTGTCAGGATAAAATTAGTCGCAGGTAAGGAATAAATTTACAATTTTATTTCTTTACAAGTAAAAACTTCTTTTTGTATTTTATTCTTAAATACTTTGCCAAATTTTAAGAGCATATATTATTAGTTAAAAGTACCCAATTTGTGAAATAAATTTCCAAAATAATGCGGGTAACCTAATGTTTTCTAGGAAAAATTAAAAATCTTAACCTAACTTTTATCATTTTCTATACAATTTCAGTAACTAGATAATATATGTGAATATTAAGAAGATTGAAATAAATAGTGTTATTAGTATTTTTTTAGAATTATACAATATGTAATGGATACTTTATAGTAGATACCTATATACAATTTTTTTTCCGAATTCAAAATGAGGTACTTTTCAAACACCAATAATTGTATATTTTATATTGTGCGACTCTTATTATTTTTTGCTCCATATACTGTGACCTACCTCACCTAGGTATCTTCACAATTTATTGATTCCAATTAATAAAAGTTGCATTCTTACTAAATTCAAATTCCTTCATTTTATTGAAAAATCTTCTACGATATATTTTTAAGAAATGCCGATTCATTCTCACTAGCTAATAAATTAATAGCTCAGCTGAATTAACTCAAAACAAAAATAATAAAATTGAACTTTATATTTTTTAACTGACACTCTTCTTCATTTTTTACATGAAAACGAATCAGCAAACACTGCAATAGGAAGTGACAAGTACACCCAACAGCAGCCAGAGCCAACTTTCCCCAGGAACTTTTGTTACAACTTCTAGTGAATACAACCATGGGTGAACTTCGTAATAGTTTTATATTCATATTTCTTTATTATTGTGTACTGTAATAAGAATTCGTGCAATTTTTATTCTAATAATAAAAAATATATAGTTATAATCGTGTTTTACTTCATAATAAGATGTATTTTTTGTTCCACAAATCCAAAATTATAATTTTTCGTTTTCTTTTTAACTTAAAATATTTCAAATTTTATCTATCACAGAACATAACCCAATGGATTATATCCATATAAGTATGTTGAGTGAAGAATAAAATGTTTGAATCGTTTTAAGTAAAAAAGAACGAAAAATTATAATTTTGAAAACTTAGTAGTGGTTTATTAGAAAGGCCGAGTTTGAAAAACCCGCGCTCATTGACCCCTACCGCCATCTATATAATAAATCTTGAACAAATTTTCAATTATTAGTTATCTTCTTTTTTTTTAACTCAACTATTTGCAACCGCTACGGATGGCGCTGAAAGATGAGTAAAATTTTTCACTGTTGAGTGGCCCATCTTTAAAGGGTATGGTCTGTGGCTCAGAATAGTTCGGATCAATTACTGAACGCTGTATTTGTATCAGTTGTCATTTGTGTGTTGTTTTATTTTAACCTAATCGTCTTTTGTGTGTTTATATTTTTAACAACGTTTTTATTGTTTTTAACATTGGTTTACTAATACAATAAATTTATAAATTATACCAGGTGTCTCAATTATATTGTTCCAACGCCATATCTCAGTTATTTCAAAAAATTTAAATTAAAATTTTAATACAGACCCAATGTCCTCAAAAATAAACCTAATATTCATTCACTTCCAATTTGACCGGAAACGAACTTTTGAAATTTAAATGTCGCCCTGTATATTTAATTTAAAATTTGAATTCTACGCAATATTTCCTTTTCACGGAGGTAATATACTTTGTATTATGGCAGGAAATAAATCAGATTTTAAAAACTAGCAAAATAACGAAGAATACTTTGGAATTAACCAAAGTAAGGCAATTGCATGTTTGACAGTTCACTTTTCTGTATAGTGTCTGAAGCGTAATAAATGTATCAATTTAAATCTGTCTCGAAATAAGTATACACAATGAATGATGATGCTTTTACAAATCAAGATATAGTAGTTTCTGCAACAAGAGTCGATTGATGGCCATGTCGAACAAAGACGTCTGAGTGCAATGTGGACAATCCGCTCGAGATGTACAGAATATTTTTTCTGCGACCCACTACGAAAATTTAGAAATAAAAAAATATTTTAGGTTATTAAGACAAAATAACTAATTTTAAAATAATTTATGACATTTATTAATTTTTAAAATAAAATAAACGAAAAAAAAAGGAAAAGTTTATTTCACTTTTCTCCATCCGAGAATTGAACTTGAGTCTTCAGTGTGGAAGGCAAGAACGCTAACCACAGGACCACCTATTCTTTTATTTTTGTTGCTTTAATACTCTTAATTGAATTGACTATATAGTTTTATTTAAATTAACAAATTATTTATAAATATAGACGAAATAGAAACAGAAATGCTATTATTTATCGATTCTATACAAGAATAACCCATTTTAATGTATGTTTAATCTCAATAACTAAAAAATATACTGACAATTAGTTTGACAGAATTACTTATTTAAAATTTTAAAAATAATAGGAGTCGGTTGATCAAAATATGAACGGTGATTGGTGGATTTAATTTTTTTGCAATGTTTTCACTATCTAGAATGGATATGAAATATATTCGTTCAGTTGAAGGCACTAGCATACTTTTTCGTTTTGTAATCTGTTTGTAGATAAGCTAATATCCATGTGGGTGTAGAAAAAATTAGATATGATTCTAATTTATGGGGAATGTCGAAAAAACCACCGTAATGCCTAAAATGTTTACAGACAGCGTTATCCCGAAAGACGTATGCCCACCGCTATGCACTTTACACGCTTATCATCTAATTTGTTTAAAAGTGTATCCTTCTCCAAGAAACAAACAATTTTTAAAAAGAAAACTGTTACTAATGATGACAACAGTACTGATATTTTAGGAAGACAAATTGAAAAAGAGTGCTATATATCTCGATCTTCTATTCAACGAATTTTAAAAATTTACAAATTTAGGCCATATAAAACGCATCTACACCAAGAACTAGCCAAACTCAACCTTTTTTTTCCTTTGGGCCACATACGTGTTTGCTATGTTAGGCTTCGACCACATTAGAGGCACGCTTGTGCAAGTAATTTGGTGGTGCGCGTGTGCGCAAGCTGGCGTGAACAGCAATGTACTCACACTAAATGCAAGCAGGTAATTATTATAAACAGGTCAGTCAAAATGGAGATGTCAGACGATGAGGACATTGTTTTGGAAAATGGTGTTTTAAAGTTTTTATTTTTGTATGAGCAGGAAATCAGGGAAAAGTGGCTTAACGAGTATTTTTTAGACAGAGAGGAAGATGGAGAGTATGCACGAAAATTTAACGATTTGCTTAAACAGCCTAATAAGTTTTTGAATACTTTAGAATGATACCTGTAATGTATGTGAATCATCTTAAGTAGTTAAATAAATGTATGTACGCTTGCCCCTGACGTAACAGTTGACTCACGGGGTAGAGAAAGTCAGTCATACATGGCATGGACAAGCGTGCGGTACTAAAGCAAACAAGTGTTTTATTTCTAAATATAAATAAATATTAATTAGGATTATTACACAGAGACTAGACAATACAATGCCAAAAACTTATTATTATATACTAGGCAAAATAAATAAACGCAATATAAATAAACAAATATCCTACTTATAGGTGATACATGACAGGTGCGCGAAAATTAATTTGAATCGTGAATATAAGGGTATGGTCCGTTATTAACCGAAATATCGGTTACTCGGTCCAAAACTAACCGCTCTATTGACATTCCTGAAAAATCGGTTAATTTAGGGACGCGGTTACCTGAAAAATGGTGACAAACGTCAATTTACTAACCGCTATATTTTTACGGTTACTATTAAGTCGAATGTCAATCTGTGACAAAAGTGACGTAAATATCGGCCGTGGTCCAAAAGTAACCAAGAAATTAGTCTTTTTTCAGGAACCGCTGTCAAAAAATCCTGGTTACTTGCGGTTAGTAGTCGGTTAATAACGGACCATACCCTTAGTTTTTGTTACATAGATTCAAGGCCAATTTACAAACTCGCAGTTGCAGTTACTGTTCGCAGTTACAGTTCCCGTTGTAAGTTAAGAAGCTACTTTTACATTTGCGCCGTTATATTATATGTTGCTGTCAACGTTTGCTGTTACAAATTCAAACAAAGTTTTAAGTTCAACGTCTAACAAACGGTAACGGCGACGGAACTGCAAGTTTATAAATCGATTTTCACATTTTGTTCGTTTTATATATTGCTTCTATTGGCAAATTTGGCAATATTCTTATCTTTTTATTTCTTATACTGTTTTTCGAGATCTACAAATATTTGGTACATTTATAAGTTTATTTCCTTGAATTGTTATAAAATGTGGTACCTAATTGATGTGATGTGGTAATTGAGATGAAACCTCAATTTTTGAACGCATTCTGTGTAAAATATAATTATTAGCTTTTTTACGAGATTTTTTAATGATAATATTTGAATGCAACATGATTTAATATATTATAAGCTATTCAATGAAGTAGTAGAGGCGCCTGGTCTACCAACAATAATAAAAACAAGTAATGAAGTAGACCACTTTACACTTTACACATTTATATCTAAAACATTTCATCGCTATTTTAGTCATAAATACGTTTGCCAATAAATCCGAACTCTAAAATAAACAAATTTGATGTTTTACGTGCCATTAACTGCACAATTAACGTTGGATTTTCTAAAAGGTTGTTGGACGGTTATGGTGATTTTTTATGCAACTTTATTGCTTACCAATTATTACATTTTAAACAAACAAAAATCGCAAATTACGTGCTCACGGTATTTCAATTTACAGCTAAAAGTTATACATTTCACAAGTGCATGTGAAAACTACTAAGAATTAGGATTAGACGAATAATATCATTGTTGCCAAATTATACGCATTGTAAGGTTGGATAGGCAGTATAAACTGGCACCACTAATATTATTCGTTTTCTGCTTACTCTAACACTAACTCTCTGTAGTTTTCACACGCACTTGAGCAAACGGTATTGGAAAGCATTAGATAGCTGATACTGTATATACAAGATGATTAATGACGTACGCTTTCCATGGCAATTTCAAAAATTGAATAATATATAGGGTGTGCTAACAAAAAAATTATCGCTAACGCTATTACTCACATGTTTATCATTCTGTATGTTTAACTTTTTGTTTAAAACGTATCACATTGAAATTTAAAATTGAACTACTTGTCCAATTCTTTTTAAAACCCTTAATGTAACAACCCCCGGCACTTAGAAAATAACTACTGTTACTAAGGGTGCGTTAAGTGAGCGGTCGGACTGGTCGAAACTGTCTAGCGAAAGAGAAAACCGACCAACACGGCCAGTCATGACTAATCAGCTGATCGGTCAGAGTCAGTCAGAACAGTCGAGAAATCGTTGGGTCAAAACTGTCTAGTGAATGGCCAATTGTCAATTCATGTTTTTATTTAATTTAAACACACAAGAAATTAATAGTTATGGATAAACTAATGTTGTTGAAAACCAATTTAAAACATGAAACGGAAAAACCAAATATTATGTAATATTATAATAGGATTAGTCACCAGTTACTCTAAAATAGGCGGAAAATCAACACTTACAAAAATCTTTTCTATTCAAAATGATGATGCTGGAACTTACACTTTCAAAAGAATTATTATATTTATTAATGAAATTTCATCATCAGTTTGAAAAGCTAACAGACAAATAGCCATAATAACTTTATTTCTCTTTCTGCTGTTCATATTATTTTTTTAAATGCCTTCGTCTTGAGTTTACCGCATTCTTTAGAACTGTCGATGTGTAGAGGGACTCACAAAATACAGGAGACAGGAGGGACTGCCTGGTCTTGTAATTTTCGGTTATGAATTTTACAAATTAGGACTAGACAGTTTTGACTACATCGCCTAGCGAGCGGTCTGACCATATCAGTCAACTTGACCGTTGACTTAACGCAGCCTGAGCAACAATGTAGTGGTCAAAATGACTAGTCATCAAGTGCCTATACTGTTAAGTGTCGGCAGCGACTGTCACCAGTCACAGTCTGGGGAGAAGGTCCTTAGAACTTATCCACTCATACCGTGACAAAAAAAGAATAATAAAATAATCGTTTTAAAATAAAGGAATTTCCCCCGTAATGAATAGTACGAGCAGGTTAACAAAATGGTTTGACAAACTCATAAAAGGCACCTATAGTCTTTACTTGGGGGTAGGTTTGCCGGGGCTTCACAGAAATCTCCGGAGTGTCTTTTGACAAAGAGGACCTGATGAGTATGGGATATATATCCCACAGAGAATTATATATGTACTGGTTATGGGATAAAGAGGGGACACCTGAGTAATTATTCAATAATAGAACTTTGGATTTGATGAGGTAGATAGACTAGAGATTGTTCCTCTGGAACTCGGGCTGAATTTAACAACTCGTAACAGACTTAGATAATAAAAGAAGTAAATGTTCAACATCTCAATATGTTTAAACATGTAACAATTAAAATAAAAAAACCCTATTTTTAGAGGTACAAAATCCACCCTGAGGTTCTCGCCTGATTCGGTTAAATCAGCCGGCGATAATAAAATACCGATAACTCCAATAATAATAAATGGCACAACGTGACAGAAAGTCAATAAACTAAACTCCTATATCACTTCCTATAAAATATACGAGGAGAGGTAACTAAATAATTTGGCAAAGAAAAAGGAAACTGTCGCAATTTTAATATAGTGAAAGAGAAAGGCTTACCTTGCTCAAAACTTAGTTTTGATTTTACTGAATTTTCCGAAGTCGCTTTATGGTGGCGCCGTCGGAGAGCGTAACGCGTAACAGAAGATTTTCCAATGAGCTTAGGCAGTCTCTTAGTTATGCCAGAAAAGAATATGAAGTTTAGACTACAAAATGCTACATAAATACATTGGGACCTCATTGGTATATAAAGTATCAATCCCCTTACCACAAAATCCGGATGGTAAGTACTATGTGTAGAAACAATTCTGACACCTCTGAACTCTTGTCAAAAACTTTCTCTGAAGTATTCTCTATTAAACTACCTCTTTCAGTAGTCCCTTTACCATTATTTAAATCACAAAGAGTCTTAGTTTATCTTGATTTTATTGGTTTTCCACCAAAAGTTGTACAAGATCATCTGCATTTTCACATTAAAATGGACACATATGTCTTTCCATCTCTGTACTGATTTGTAATACAAAATGACGTCCGGCACACTTATGGCACACTCAATCACTTGGACCGCAGTCCTTACTCGAGTCTTTTTCTCTAGTCTAGTCTCTATATTAAAAACCGAAATTTACGTGACAGTTTTACTTTTTAGAATGTCAACGTACTATCTTGGATAATTCTCTAGTTCAATGTAAGTCATTGACTAGAATAATAACCTAACTGTTTTATTGCAATACGATGCGTTTGTTAGAATTTTTAATATTTTCAAATAATAATGCCAATTATTACAAAATCTACATGTTTAAGGGATTTCCTTATAAATGGATGTTTTGACTAAAAATGATTGTATTCACTACTTTACAAAAGTAATTTCAGTGGCGTAACAAATACTAAACAATTTCAACAGATTTGTATAGTATAGTTTTCATAAGGTTTGTTCCCGAAGCGAGTTCCAAATTTGTTACAGACATTATCTGATATGCATGCGTGAGCAGAATAATGTTCGGAATGAGTTCTGATTAAATATGTACTGGAACGCACATAAATCGAAGTATGTGGCTGAAACGTAACAAAATTAATGTTGCTGAGTGTTTTAACTATGAAAAATAGAGATAAGGAGACGAATCGGCATACCAAAAATACGGTCCCAAAAAACGCATGCTAATTGAGCTTCTATAAGGTCTATTGGTCTTTTTTATACAGTACTGTCGAGCTCGATGTAATGGTGGATTTGTTTTATAAACACCTTTTTAAGGCCATTGACTTATATGTTCCTAAAAGAAAAATAAAAAACCAAAAATATCCAAAATGGTATGATGGCCCTCTGAGAAAACTAATATCTGGAAAAACAGAACATATAATAAATTTAAAAGGACTCGATATGCTTCAGACTACAAAACATATTCCGACATTCGACGTGAGGTAAAATATCGCATGGATCTATGCTACCTTACTTTTGTTAGCAATATTGAACATGTAATTCCTGAAAATGTAAAATATTTTTGGACATTTATTAATAGCCTAAAACGTACAGAACATATGCCGTCTATCATGAAATACAACAATGATACTTTAAAAACACCTTCATCTATCGCTGATACTTTTGCACTACATTTTGAGTCTTGCTACAGTAACCACAGCACTCTTGATTTAAATCACTTGGAATCAGTCAAATTTGGTTCCCATCTCTCATTTCACATCTTTAAAGAAGATGAAATAAAGAAGAAAATGTTGGATCTCGATCCTTCCAAAGGTTCTGGTCCAGATGGAATACCACCTATCCTTCTCAAGAAGTGCCCTGCTTTATCTGCACCACTGTGCACAATTTTCCAGAGATCATTCGACAGAGGATATGTCCCGTCCAGATGGAAATATTCTAACTTGGTTCCAATTTTTAAGTCCGGGGATAAATCAGACATAAAAAATTATCGAGGCATTTCTATGCTATCAGCAATTCCTAAGCTGTTAGAATCAATCTTAACAGATGAATTATTTTACACGTTTAAGAATTACATAATAGATGAGCAGCATGGCTTCTACAGAGGCCGTTCAACAACTACTAATCTGGCTATTTATCAGGAGTTTATTACCTCTTCGGTTGAAGCTGGTTACCAAGTTGATACAATTAACACCGACCTCTCTAAGGCGTTCGATAGTGTATGTCAGCAGTTACTTTTAAAGAAACTATCTGAAATTGGGACAACAGGCAATTACCTTAAGTGGATTAAATCCTATCTTATTAACCGTCGGCAGCGTGTTACAGTGAATGATTCTGTGTCGCGGGAAGTGACAGTATCTTCGGGTGTACCTCAGGGTTCACATATCCCTATTTTATTTTTGTTATTTATAAATCCTGTTTTAAAAATTCTCATTGTCTCTTATATGCTGACGATTTAAAATTTTTTAATATTGTGGAACCTAATTATAACGCCCTACAGTCTGATTTAAATCAATTTGTCTCTTGGTGCAGTTCTAACTATTTAGAACTAAACATATCAAAATGTAAAGGTATATCATTTTACAGACGTTCTAACCCCGTCGAAAACTCATACATTATTAATAATACTACGCTGGAGAGCCTCTCCACATTTAATGATTTAGGGGTAATATTCGACAGGGAATTATCCTTTTATTTACATGTTGATACTATCATTCTGAGGGCGTTTAGGCTATTGGGATTCATAAAACGAAGCACAAAGCATATACAAGACACTAAAGCAATAACATGTTTGTACAGTGGTTTGATCCGAAGTATTTTAGAGTATTGCAGTACTGTTTGGTCTTCGTCACAAGCTATTTATGTCAACCGAATTGAACGAGTTCAAAACAAATTTTGTAAATATTTGCTATTTAAGTTTCACTTTCCATATCGGGATTTATCGTATGAAACGAGACTGCTACTCTGTGGTATGCAAACTCTTGAACGGAGACGCAGGGATGCAATGTTACTTTTGCTCTACAAAATAATTAATGGAGACATTATTTGTGAAAAATTGTTATGGCAAGTAAATTTCGTTGTTCCGTTAAGGCATACTCGACAGTCACAACTATTCTTTGAGAAAACCCATCGTACAAACTATGGACAAAGAGCTTTCATGAATAGGCTTTTGTGCAACTATAATAAGCACTATTCTCACTGTGATATTTTTAATTGTTAAGAGGATGCTCAAATTTTAAAATTTTAGGTTGTTTCTTGTCTTGTATGGTGTTAGACTTTGTTTTTTAGAAGTTAAATGTATTTTAAAATTTCTGAAGAGTTTTGATATTTATATAATCGGTTTTTTTTTTTTATATGTATATACTTATACTTTAATTGTTGTTTTAGCTTTAAGACTGTGCCATTTGGAATTCATTATTTCTGTACTGTACTTAAGACAATAAATAAATAAATAATTAACCGCATGGGCGCTGATACTACATACGCTGTTTAAAATACATGGCTTCTTATGGGAATTATACATAATTTTGTCAAAATAATAAAAATAAACTTGTTTATAGCTGAATGAAGCATACTGTTGTATTTATTTCTAAATAAGTTTTTCATGTTTTAATTGATAAATTATTTAATTTTATCTATATAAAATACAAATTAGGTACGATTGACCAAATTCGAAAAGGTTTCTTAAATGCTGAAATTTGATAAGTACAATTTTGTGGCAAATTTTTTTTTTAATTGAACTATATAGTTTTAAGTGTAAAATAAAACACGGTGAACAGATTTTTTATTGTTGTAATACAAGTATAAAGGGAGATTTGGGAATGTACATGGTATTACCTCATCCTTTAATTTCAGCTTTCCCCTTTTTATTTTGCTAACAGTACCATCAGTAAAAATAGTTTTATATTGGATAATATCTTCTAAAAAGTATAGAACAGCATCATCTTTAGAAAGTGCTTTATCGGCAGGAGAAACAATATATATGCTGCCACTGTTCTAAACGTTTAGCATCTTATAAAAAACATTTACAATGACACAATTGGGGTAAAAAAAAAATAACAGTAGCAACTCTTTATCTAACATTAAAACTCTATAAAAAATAAATTTTCTTTTTGGTAAGTTAAATTTAATATATAATTATTGTTGTTTGTAAGTCAGCATCTATAACTGTAAAATTTTATAATATAGAAACTTGTAATTAAATAAACTACACTTCTTAAGATACATATTGTGACTAGTTTACATTAAATATTATATTTAGATATGAATATGAATACATTATTTTACTTATATTAGATGATTTAAAAAGACATTGAATTGATTTCTTCTTGTGTTTTCTTTAGTTTTACATTTTATTTTTATTCTGTTTTACAATCTGAAACGACGTAAATCTTACTTTGATGATTATTGTCACTTATGTTACTTGTACTCAGGTACTTTTTTTCATATTGTTTTGATTTTGTTTACTAATTTTTTAAAAAATCACTTCATTTTATATTGACTTACATAGAAAATTGACTACGCTGTCATTAGACATGCCAACTACACTCAATTTCGCGAATTTTATAAAAAGAACGGAAATTTGAAATTTGACCATTGCCGATTCGCCTCCTTCTCTCCAGTCTTCATATGAGCAACTCAGAATTACACAAATAAAAACTACCCTCCTTATCATGGGCGCCCGCAGGCAGGAGCAAGAGGAGGCAGTTGCCCCCCCGCAATTCCCAGAAAAACAGACTTTTTGCAAAAACACTTTAATAATTTTCAAATAAACACAGTTGAGGTAAACACAAATAAACATACACGTTAACAAACAAATCCTTAAAGGTTATTTCAAATATTTACCGACTTAAATAGGAACTGTATTCTGGGTATTTTTACGAAATTTTCATCTTCTTTTACCATTTCTCGGTGCACACTTAGCATGCACAGTCCAGAAAGTCTATCTTCACAAATTGTTGACCTTAATAATGTTTTTACGTGTCGCCGTGTGCTGAACGATCTTTCAATAGAACATGTTGTTGGTGGTAAGGTAAGTCCAATTTTTATTGCTTCTTTTACGGATGGAAAAAATCGCACTTATTTAATAAATCTATGTATTTCGTAGTGGCAATGGCAATACTTTCGTCGTTGCTATTTACGTTATACCACAGCACAGTCTCAGCATCAAAGTTGTCTAAAAACTGCCCATACATTTTCTTTATGTTATTTATTATGATTATGAATTCATCTTCGTTCAACTGTTTTAAATATTTCGGATGCAATTTAAAAAGTGAGAAAGGTGCGTCTTTTTCTTCTAAAACCCTTTCACTTAATGATACCAAGAAAGAATCCAGTTATGGTAAAAAAATCCAAATTTGGTAATATTCCTCTGGTGAACTTGCTTTTGCTTCATAGTTTGCTCGGCATGTTTGTTTACCGGCCAATCGAAGAATGGTCAATTCAAAGCCACATGCATTCGCTATTTTCACAGCACCTTCATATATTGAATGGAAAACTGACTCAGCATCATGTCTGTGTTTTTTGACAACTTCTGGAAAGTCGCCTATAAATTTTTTAACTGCAAACAAATCAATGTCTATTCCTTGCAATATGTTAGCAATCGGTTCTAGCATAGCCAGATACTTTGATATAATGTTTAATAAAATAACGTAACACGAAGAAGTTGTTGTTTAAATAGCTGAAAAGCTCGTGCTCTGGTATTACTGGTTGATGCTTTTTGTAAATCATCTAAAGCGTCATTAATGTTTTAAAATATTTCGATGTAATGCCGTATACCTTTATACTTTGCAGACCATCGGGTTTCACACAGTAAGGGCATGGATTTTTCTTAATGGTGATTCTCGGAAAAATTTTATTGCCTCCTTAATAGTGTATTTCGTATTTCCGCTAAGGTGTTTAATTCGTTTATAACAAGATTTAATTTATGGGAGAAGCAGTGAAAAAACTGAGTTTGGAGGGTACTGTTGCTGAATAATTTTATGAACACTTATGATTTGTCCAGCCATTGTTGAACAACCGTAATAACCTTGACTTACAATATTTTCCAAATTTAATCCCCATTTTTGTAAATTTTCGACGGTGGAATGTGCAATTGACTATGGTAAATAAAATATTATTTAAATATTTTGAAAATGTTAGCTACTGCATGAACAAAAAAGAATTCCGTTGCATACGGGGCCCTCGAATCCTCGAAAATGAAATAGAACTCAAAAAATTTCGTTCCTGTCGACAGATTCCGAATAAAGGGGTTCATATGATATTACCCTAACACTGCATTTTGTAAATGACAACGGAAGCAGCAGTCCCCCATGGAGTCCCCTGGAAAAAATTTTACGGGCGCCCCTTGCTCCTTATTATATTTTTTGCTGTTACAATGCTGTATAAGATTTTAATCAAAATTAAAGATAATAGTTACAAAACATACCAAAAATCCAATTAAAAACAAAGTAGAAAAATGATTTGAAATAAGCACGCATGCGCAAAAGTAAAAGTTCGTATTTTATTTAGGAACTATTAGAACTAATAATAAACATATGAACACGTTTTTAATCTTGCGGAAACACCAAACAAGTTCAATTTGTTTGGAACTTTGCTCTGCTGGAACAATTATTTTGTGCTACTCAGTATGTTAGGAACTCGCTTCGGGAACAAACCTATATTAATGGATTTACCTTCTTTCTATTTTTATCTCTTAGCCCTTTTTTTACTTTTTCTTTCTCCAAGTAACAATTCAAATACCTACTTTATATTTAATCCTTTAGTTGATACTTCCACAAACGTCAAAGGGTTCATTTTTTGTAAGTTATAACAATTTGAACCCACCTATAGTACTTTAAGAGTTAAAAAAAAACTACCATGGGGTGCTGTAGTTATTTGCGACAAGCTGTGTTTCGTCTGCGAATATATAAAGCACATGTGTGGCGCGTGTGTTTAACGACACGTGGCACTATCGCAGAGTAGTCATATAATTAAATTTTAACATTTTTTTTTAATTATTTAATAGAGACATAAGAATTTAACAGTTTCAATCTACTTAGTTGGTTCCCATATCTGTGTTAATAATGTTTTTCCTTTGTTCGTTATTAATTTAATTAAAAAAAAAATGGAATTTGTTTAATAGTTATAAAACGTCTTCATAAGAAAGATAATAACTGTTACTAACTACAGAACTGTTTCTTTAATAAACAAATTCTCAAAAACGGCCATCGGCGTATTCCTCGATCTTGCAAAGGCGTTCGATTCTGTATCACTCTCAGCTGTTTGATTCTTTGTAGAGAATACTTAGAGTTGCACAAAAATTATTCGAATATAATCTATTCTAATAGGAAGAAAACAATTTATTAAAATTGATAACAGTATAAACTCTTAAAGGATTGTTGAATGTGGCATTCCACAAGGGACAGTTCTTGGTCCCATTTTATTTGTAATAAATGAAACAAGAAATTGCAGAGTTGTTAGGGACCTCTTAAGTTAACCTGACAACACTGCAGCAAACAAATACTTGACTATGACTAGACAGAATTTGCGCCTAATCACAGGCATTCTGACTGGTCATTGCCAAGTACGGAAGCATCTCCATATCATGGGGCTGTCAGAATCCGCACTCTGCAGAGGGTGCAAACAAGAAGATGAGACCATCGAGCATATCCTTTACAATTGCTCGACACACTTATTTATTAGAAGATTTGTGTTCAATGAGTATCGACTAACACCGGCCGATATAAGAGAAGCACCTCTTGGCGACGTTGTCAACTACACTCGCGTATCGGGGACAACACTAATTATTTGTAATTGTTGTAGTGGGAGTTGTTTGTATGAATGCAGCTTGTTTGTTTTCATGTACGCCGTGACTAGCAGTACATCGAATGTACACGATATATTTGTACGTGGGATGTATCCCCCATTATTTGTACATCATAATTCTAACCTAACTTTATTTCAGATGATGGAGTGGAAGACTTAAGTATTTTTCTGTAGTATTTTATAAACCTTAGAAGCAAATTTCACATACATGAACAAATAATAATAATAATGCCGTGACAACAAGAAGACAAAGCAACGACTTCTTGTAGGGTGGCGTCTTCGCCGCCATTAGAAACTACATTAAATCTGTAGGTGCCTATCATCTTAGGAGGATGCACAATGGGCCTAATGAGGCGTAAGTGCCGTAGGGGTAACCCACCCTCCACACGTTACAGATACAGAGAAGTATCCTAGCAAGCAAACTCAAAGATCCTTGTAGTACTTAGTTAGAAATATAAGTTGAACCAAAACACCAATTTTAAACTTTCCAAATTTTTGATTTATGAAAACAAATTCAATAATATTTAAATATACTATGAATATTTCTGCGAGAGGTACTCTTAAGTATAGGTCATGGTTTTTCATATTTTTGCAAGAAAACTACTTATTTCTATTCCAATTACTATTGCACTATTATTCCTTATACAGGGTGTATCTAAATAACACCGAAAAAATTAAAGAGGTGATTCTGTGATGAAAATTAATGTGAGTGTTTGGTATAAAATTTTTTGAAAAAACCCTCCCCGGAAAAGTTACACCCCTTCGAAAATTAAAAAAAAAATGGTTTTTCTTTTTTATTTTCCCTGTATATCAAGGTAAAGACACGAAACTTGGTAAACATTATCTGTCAATAAAAGTACACTTTTTGAAATTTTTTCAACCCTGAAGTATGCTTAGAAGGGGTTGAAATAATCAACCCCTAAGATATTTTTTCTTACAACTTTTTTTTTTTATGAAAATTTTTTCTTTAAAAAAAATATGACTGAAAAGCCCAATTCATTGACTAACTTTTTTATCTCTACAAGTTTTTTTCGAAAATTTAAGCATTTATGAGAAAAAAATAAATAAGTTCATGTAAAATAGCATTTTATTAAACAACAGCCAACCAAATTATGATTCTTAACACTTCTACAACTAAAAACAAAAGTGAACAAACAATGAACAAAAACCTGTCGAATATCGACAATACAATTATAATAAATGTTGAAAATGACCGACTTCAGCTTCAATACAAGCATCTACCCTTTTCCTCATAGAATTGCGAATACGATGAAATATTCCTGGAGAATTTCTTATAGTTTCACACCCTGCTACAATGCGGTTTCGCAGATCATCGATATTTTCAACTGGGTTTGTGTATATCAAAGATTTCAGATATCCCCATATGCAAAAATCCAAAGGATTAAGGTCAGGGGAGCGGGCTGGCCAGTTTACAGGTCCTCCTCGACCTATCCATTGATTGGCATACACCTCATCCATGCATAAACCATAAATGTTGCCTAATTTGAATGGAAATCTCTTTAAGAAGAACATGTAATTCTTCAAGGAGATGACAATATGCTTCACCATTTAATCGTAGAGGAAGAAAATGGGGACCAATTAAATGATTATCAATAATTCCGAGCCACATGTTTAATGAAAATTGATACTGATGATTTCCTTCAAAAAAGCCTCGAGGATTTTCGTCAGCCCAAAGGTGATTGTTGTGAAAATTTCTAATACAGTCTCTTGAGAAACTCGCCTCGTCAGTAAATAAAATATTACCTAAGAACTGTGGTGCTTGGCCAATCATATTAATAAGCCACTGACAAAAAATTACACGGGGTAAAAAATCTCGAATCATTAACGCCTGCACCCGTTGAAGATGATAGGGATACAACATTTGTTCTTTTAAAATTCTAAAAACAACGGAATGGCTTACATGTAGGACACGAGCTATTCTCCTGGTACTAGTTTCTGGGAATTCTTCAATTGAATTTAGTACGGCTTCTTCTACAGCTGCAGTTCTAACTTCTCTAGTACGACCAGAATCATAACTTCTTTTTTCAAAATTACCACGTTCCCGCAAGCGTCGGTGAATAGTTGTGAACGTAGTATGATGGGGTAGTCTGCGCTGTGGGTACTGTTCAGCATAAAGTCTTTGCGCTTCCAATGAATTACCGTTAGCACGACCGTATGTAAAATGCATATCTGCCATTTCCAAATTCGAATATGTATTCATATTTTCAATCAACTAATATTTCCTACAATATACAATCATAAAACTTGTGAAACAATAAGATGGGTAACAGAAAATGACACTACACAATCCTGGTATCAGTATTAATGTTTTTATGCAAAGCACAGGCCACTAGACTTGACGCAAAATACACTCGCGTTAGCTCATCTTTTTGAAAATGCATTGCATTAGATTTTTTTTCTCGTAAATGCTTAAGTTTTAGAAAAAACTTGTAGAGTTAAAAAAGTTAGTCAATGAATTGGGCTTTTCAGTCATACTTTTTTAAAGAAAAAATTTTCATCTAAAAAAAAGTTGTAAGAAAAAATATCTTAGGGATTGATTATTTCAACCCCTTCTAAGCATACTTCAGGGTTGAAAAAATTTCAAAAAGTGTACTTTTATTGACAGATAATGTTTACCAAGTTTTGTGTCTTTAGCTTGATATACAGGGAAAATAAAAATGAAAAACCATTATTTTTTTTAATTTTCGAAGGGGTGTAACTTTTCCGGGGAGGGTTTTTTCAACAAATTTTATACCAAACACTCACATTAATTTTCATCACAGAATCACCCCTTTAATTTTTTCGGTGTTATTTAGATACACCCATACAGTTTTACACTTCATAAATTCAATTGATGTAAGACAGTATCAGCTTGTTGCATCGTCCCCTTTGTAAAAGGCAGACGCTGCACCCTGATTGTGGCAGCCTCCGGCCAGGTGGAAGGTGCTCTTAGATGAGCATCAAATAATACGGACGCCCACATGCCATTAGTGAAAAATGCAGACGGGATTCCCCAATTATGACATTTTGCAACGAGTGAG